>OV702284.1:126854302-128210552 GCA_916181665.1 Avena sativa
AGTCAGAAGCTTTTCTACATTCAAACATTTTTTAAATTTCAACCATAATATCTTTTGAGTTGATTCCAACTCTCACAAATCACATTTGATCATACCTTTCAGAATATATAAAAACATATGTGTTTACTTATAGAAATAATGTCCAAGTAATAAAAGAATGCCACATAGGCATTACTAGTCACTTTATTTAATTGAAATAAAAGGTTAAACATCATTAAATTGTGACACCACTTTAAATCACATTCCCATGGACTGAAATATGTGGTGATGACATGTGTCAACATGATCCCATGTTTGAGTTGGAGAATATTAAATATTAAGTAGTTTTTCAATCAGTAGAAATTACTTTTCTAAAAATAAATAAATAAGACAAATGCTTCATTCTTCTGATATTAGTGATGATGCTAGATCATCTATAGAACACCTTTGTGTGATGATTGAAAGTAGTTAAGTATTGTTTGGTGATTGTGTACCCCGTACTTATTTATAGACGCTAGTACCGACCAAGGATACGAGGAGGAAGGAGGATACTACGAAGAAGAAGTCGAGGAGAACTTCAACCACTGCTCTGCACAAGGCAAGCCTAATACTACTAGTTGATTGAGCAAGCTAGCACTTGCAATTATGAAAGATAGATAACCTATGCCATGCACTAAGCATGCTTGGTTAGACACATTTGATGATACCCAATCCTAGTTTTACTTGCAAACTTTATACTTTATTTCTTTATCAAATCTATTACTTAGAGTTTACTTGAGTAAATTGTAGATTCTAGGAAGATAATTGAAGGTTGCATAAAGAGCATAAAATTTGGCCTAAGCTAGATAATCCTTATGTCATCCTAAGGCATGAGATTAAACTTAGTTAAACTCCACTAGTTTGCCACCCATCATTAGTACTCCCTCCCATTTGTAGATGCTAGTGCTAAGCATAAAACTTGATCAACTTTAGATGGGAATACTTGCTGGAAAATGGTTATGAAAACGTTGGAATGATGGATCATTCTACTGAGATGTTTTGACATGTGTTTCCGAACACCTGATGATTTTGGTGATGAAAATATTGAGGCATGAGCCTTAGCCCTTTACAAAACTGATGGTTTTCTGGATGTGATACCATTCCAATTTTACCGTACAACCACAATACCCGAGAATTGGGTAGGGCTTGACTAGAAACTTATATACCTTAGTATGGGTTCCCTCACGGCCAAGGTCTGAGCTAAGGCTACCTTGTGAAGATTGTCCACCTGTGCAGTACCCAAGATGACAGTTGGTCATGGTTGGGAGGCCAAACTCACAGGAGAGGTGCCTATACTAGGGCGTGTAATCGAAAGGTTAGGATTGATTATCCGCATACTGAGTATGGTGAATTCAGGATTTGTTCCTGACGGATGTATCGAATGTTGTGGTGAAAGTGTACAATCTCTGCAGAGTGTCAAACTATTCGAATAGCCGCGTCCGTGGTTATGGACAGTTGGAGTGGCCATACTATTCCCCCGTCAGATGTTTTCAAAATGAATTGTTAAATGAATTGAGACTTTGACTTGACCACAATAGAGTTGTGATATGAAATACAAGTTCCCACTTAGGTGATATAAAACTTCAACTAGTTTTTCTTTGCTTCTGAACTTAGTAGAGGTAAATCTGGATTTTTGCAAAACAACCCTAGAGCTTAGTGTCCTACTACAAAAACCCCCTTCACTTGTTAGTATTAGTTTGCGAGTACTTGAAGAGTACTCATGGCTTTGTCCCTGGCTATTCCCGTGACCAGACTATGAAGAGGAGTACCCGTAGGATGGACCCCAGGAAGGTTACGACAACTAGGATCATCTCCCATCGTCAGCATTGCCTGTGACCCCGAAGATGGAGCTTCTCCTACGCTACCTTTATTATTACGTATTTCCGCAGCTTGAGTTGTATTAAGAACTGGATCATGAGATCCTTATTTGTGTGAGACCTTATGTATGGTTTGTAATGGATGATGTACTGTGGATCCAAATCTGTTATGTCTCGCAAAAATGGTAATCCTGGGATTGCGATGTATGGCATAACAGGCATCTGGGATTAAAAATCCGGGTGTTGACAAACAGCGTTCGTGCAATGACCGGAGGACAGATGATGACCTGGGAGGAATTCAAGGTCAAGTTCACCAGAACCCATGTGCCACCGGGTTTGATCAAGAGAATGAGAGATGAGTTCAGAGAACTGAAGCAAGGAAGGATGACCGTAGTGGAATACCGTGACAAATTCTTGTCATTAGCTAGGTATGCCCCAGATGAGATCGACACCGAAGCCAAGAAGAAAGAGAGATTCTTGAATGGTCTGCATGATGAGATGCAGAAGGTATTGGTCAATATCCCCTTTGCTGATATTGAAGCTCTTGTCGACTCTGCCATCCAGATGGAAGGAATGATTAACCAGGCCAATGAGAACCACAAGGATCGCATGATGCATCAGCCAGGAACCCATCAGACCCCAAAGTATCGCCCTAACCCATCTCCAGGATTTGACTCGAGAACCAACAGACCCCTGATGAACCGCCCGACCTATCCCAACCGAGGAAACCCAAGGCCCGGAGGAAATCACCACAACCCCGGAAACTCTAAAAATTTCAACCGTGCACCACCCAAGTTCAACAACAACAATGCTGCCGCCAACACCAACACTGCCCCGAGGACTGGAAGCAATGCTATTCCTGTTGCAGCAAAGGACAAATCGCAAGTGACTTGTTATTACAATGGAAATAAATCCCACTACTCCAATGAGTGCCCCAAGAAGAATGATGAAGCCCCCAATGCCAATGCCCCATCTCAGCAGCAGCGTCGTGTTCAGCCCAGAAGAAGGTTTTCCCCAGGGAACTCGCTCAACCGCAACGGCCGTCTTTTTCTCATGCATGTTGAAGAAGCCTAGGAAGCGCCCGATGTCGTGCTGGGTATGTTTTCTGTTAATTCAGTACTTGCTAGAGTGTTGTTTGATTATGGTGTAGCGCACTCATTTGTCACCGAAGAATTTGCATGCACTAGTAAGATTCAACCAACCAAACTGAAGCATGTTATGAAAGTTCAAATCCCCGGTTCAACCACCAAAGCTAGGAAAATTTGCAAAGCCGTCCCTATTCGAATCCATGACATAGATTTTTATGCTAATCTGATAGTACTAGGAATGGATTAGATGTCCAAACATAAAGGATTGATTGACTGTGCCAAGAAAGCCATAACCATGACTAGTACAGCTGGAATATCAGTCGAGCATATATCTGAAACCTTACCTCGTCAATTCAAGTGCAACAAGAGTATAGCCCAACCTACCATTGACCAAGTCCGGATAGTCTGTGAATACCCCGATGTATTTCCAGATGTTTTGCCCGGTATGCCTCCAGATCAGGATATCGAGTTTATCATCGAACTAATCCCCAGAACCGGACCCATAGCCCAGAGACCATATAGTATGAACCCGTCTGAACTAGCAGAACTGAAGAAGCAACTAGATGCCATGTTGGAAATTGGATTGATTCAACCAAGTGCGTCACCATGGAGATCACCTGTTTTGTTCGTGGACAAGAAGGATGGAGGTAACCGTTTGTGTATGGATTATCGGAAGTTGAATGATGTCACTATAAAGAACAAGTACCCCTTTCCCAAGATAGAAGATTTGTTTGATCAGTTGACCGGTGCCAAAGTGTTTTCTAAGATTGATCTTAGAACAGGCTATCATCAACTCAAGATTCGCGCAGAGGATATTCCCAAGACTGCCTTTACCACCAGATATGGATTATACGAGTATATTGTCATGTCTTTTGGATTAACCAATGCCCCCGCTTATTTCATGAATCTCATGAATAAGATTTTTATGGACTTCCTGGATAAGTTTGTCGTTGTTTTCATCGATGACATTCTGATTTATTCCAAATCAGAAGAAGAACATGAGCTACACCTAAGGACCATTCTTGGAACCCTTAGAGAGCATCAATTGTATGCCAAGTTTAGCAAATGTGAATTCTGGTTACAGGAGGTAGGATTCCTCGGTCACAGTATCAGCCGGAGGAATTGCCGTTGACCCTGCAAAAGTGAAAGATGTCGAAGATTGGCAAGCCCCAACCACTCAAACCCAAGTTCGTGCATTTCTCGGATATGCGGGATACTACCGCAAGTTCGTAGAAGGATTCTCGAGTATCGCCAGACCCATGACCCAATTGCTGAAGAAGGACAAGAAGTTTGAATGGACGGACAAATGTGAAGCGAGTTTTCAAGAACTCAAGAGGAGATTGATTTCAGCCCCAATCCTAATCATGCCAGATATCACGAAGCCCTTTGACGTGTATTGTGACGCATCCAAGATCGGTCTCGAATGTGTGCTAATGCAAGAAGGCAAAGTTATATCTTATCTATCTCGACAACTGAAACAACACGAGAAAAATTACCCAACCCATGACCTCGAACTCGCAGCCATAGTTCTAGCCCTAAAGACATGGAGGCATTACGTGATGGGAAATCGTAGTGAAATATATTCAGATCACAAGAGCCTGAAGTATATATTCACTCAGAAGGAGCTAAATATGAGACAGAGAAGATGGATTGAGCTAATCAAGGATTACGATCTGGACATTCACTATCACCCTGGTAAAGCCAACGTGGTAGCAGATGCCCTTAACAGATTGCCGTGCCGCTTGAACTCCATGATTTTGAAGGAGCAACCAAGCTTCCACAAAGAGATGGAAGATTTCCAAATGGAATTAGTGAGTGAAGGATTTTTGGCTAGCATAGAACTTCAACCCACTTTGATCAGCCAGATCAAAGAGGCGCAGAAAGGAAATGCTAGTATCGACGGAATCAAGCGTCGTATCGGTACAGGCAAAGTACCCGAATTTACCGAAGACGAAGAAGGAGTTCTGTGGTACAAAGGACGCCTTTGTGTACCAGCAGATTCTGAGTTGAAAGAAGTTATTCTCAAGGAAGCTCATGATACTCTTTATTCTATCCACCCTAGAGGAACAAAGATGTATCAAGATTTGAAAGAACAATTTTGGTGGCATAAGATGAAGAGAGAAATCGGAAGCCATATCGCCAAGTGTGATATATGTTAGAGAGTCAAGGCGGGACATCAAAGACCCGCAGGATTGTTGCAAACCTTGCAGATTCCGGAATGGAAATGGGATTCCGTTGGAATGGACTTTATCACCGGATTGCCTACTTCTAGTAGGGGAAATGACTCTATCTGGGTCATAGTGGACAGATTGTCCAAAGTCGCCCATTTCTTACTAGTC
The DNA here is from genome assembly GCA_916181665.1 of Avena sativa. Taxonomy (NCBI): domain Eukaryota; kingdom Viridiplantae; phylum Streptophyta; class Magnoliopsida; order Poales; family Poaceae; genus Avena; species Avena sativa. The sequence continues at coordinate 126,859,565 of OV702284.1, forward strand.
AAGACCACATATCAGAGTTCGAAGCTAGCGGAGTTATACATCGCTAGAATCATCAGTTTGCATGGAGTCCCCAAGAACATCGTATCGGATAGAGGAACTTAGCTTACCTCGAGATTCTGGAAGAAAGTCCAAGAAGGTTTAGGAACCCGACTAGATTCAGCACCGTGTATCACCCTCAGACCGATGGACAAACGGAGCGAGTGAATCAAATACTCGAAGATATGCTAAGAGCCTGTGTGTTAGAGTATGGATCAAAATGGGAAGACTGTCTGCCATTCGCAGAATTTTCATACAACAACAGTTATCAAGCTAGTTTGCAAATGGCCCCATTTGAATTCATGTATGGAAGGAAGTGTCGCACCCCTTTGAATTGGTCAGAAGTAGGAGAGAGTCATATTTTCGGACCCGACATCCTACGAGAAGCAGAAGAGAAGGTTCACAAGATCCGTGAGCACCTCAAGACATCCCAGTCAAGGCAGAAGAGTTACACTGACAGGAGACGTCGAGACCTCGCCTTCAACATAGGAGATTTTGTGTATCTGAAAGTGTCACCATTGAAGGGAATGCAGCGTTTCCAGCTCAAAGGAAAGTTAGCCCCCATATATATCGTCCCCGAAGAGATTCTGAACCGTCGAGGAGAATTGTCGTATCAATTAGAACTACCCGAAGAGATGTCAGACGTGCATAATGTGTTCCATATCTCATTACTTCGCAAGTGCCTCGAAGTCCCGGAGAATACTGAAGTGTTCAAGAATATTGACCACCGGACCATAGAAATCAACGATGACCTGACCTATCCCGAAGTACCCATCCGTATTTTGGAATAAGCCTTCAGAACTACCAGAACCCGAAGCATCAAGTTTCTCAAGATTTAGTGGAGCAACCACACAGAAGAAGAAGCTACCTAGGAGCGCGAAGATCACATCAGGACGGAGTTTCCCGATCTCTTCAAATCCTAGGTAATCTTTTCGTCCTTTTTCAAATATCGGGACGAGGTTTTGTTTAAGGGGGGAAGGTTTGTAACATTCCAAAAATACTAAACTTGGATCATCAAACTCTAATCATCAAATTTAGGGTTAACAAAAACTCTAATCATATGAGTGTGTATTAAAATTTGGATTCTTTTGAATTGCCATGGTTCTGTGTTTCTTTGCTTGAAAAATGATTCTTAGGTGAAATAAACATAATCTAAACAATCCCCAAACTTTTTCCAAAGACAAACAAGTCAAAATAAACAAATTAAGTGAATGGTCACTTTGGCCAAATTAACTCCCATGCCTACTTTGGCTATCTCTAATTTTCAAAACTCAACAGAAACATGTATGGATCTTTTCTCCCCTTGATAGTACTCATAATAAGGTACCAAGGCCCACTTTATGATCATCCAAAAACATTTAAATGCTTAGTTTAAATGACAGTTTAAAATTGAATCTATTTCATATGGGAAGATCCCACTATTTCAAAAACCACTCAAACAAGCTCAAATTTCAAAACCCAAGCATCCACAGAACCCTCAACACATGCCTAGCACACCCACCAAAAATCTTTTCATAATTCAAAAATAAATTTCTTGCGGCCATTTCATCATACACTTGGAGACAGAAAATCAAATTGGCCAAACTTCACTGTTTTGAGCAGTAATTTGGCTAAGCATTGTTCACCATTGATCACACTTGTCTCCCCCAGTGCCAACCAGTGCTTTGACCACCCCTAGTGTCGTGGTATTGCCGACGAGTACGCCATGGAGGGGTCCTCACAGTGCGTGTTTAGAGACGTGGGGTAAGGCGGACGGTTGACGGGTACGAGGTAACACAGCTTACCCAGGTTCAGATCCCACAGCAGTGGCGGAATACTACTCCTTCTATAAATCACTATAAGGGCAATACGCCGAGTTACAGGGATTGGTTCGCTGCGTGAACGACGTGGGCCCCCTCTGCCTGGTGACTGCTTGGTGGTGACGGAGCGGAGGCGGCGGTGTGTTAGCCTTCTTGCTGTTACCCTCCTGCGACGCCTCACGCCTGTCACGGTTTCTTGTCGGACGCGGAGGGTCATGGTGTGACCTGCTCTTGTATCCTTGGTTGCGCTCTCCGTCATGACGGGTCCGCTCCGTGTTGTCGCGGATGACGATGCCGCACTGCTTTGGTGGGGGCATATCCGTACGATGGTGAGCCTTGTAATCTTCACGATGTTGGGGAGAACCGGGCGGTGGCGATGGGCGACGAGGTCGGGCCTTTTCTCCATGGTCAGAGGATATGGGGATGGCATCCTTCCTATTGCGCGCATCCCTCCGTATTCGTTCTGATGAACCCGTCTGGGACCCGACATCAAGAGGAGATCTATCCCTTGGCGTCTTGTACTGGCTAGATTGGCAGAGCACTGGGTCAGACTTAAGCCTCTGAGAGGTGGCCTTTTCCTGCTGCTTTACCGCCTTGGCCACTAGGTCATAGACCTGTTCCACTGCCTCAGGCGATCTATCCTGCTCTAGGAGGGTCTTGGCAACGGCGAGGTTAAGGAGTGGGGTGGGCATCACCTGCTTGCCTTCACTGTTAATGTATGGCTTGGCCTGTGCCGGCTTCGGGGGAGCCCATCCTAGGTTGCGCAGTACACCAGGGTCGTTGATGACGCGAGCCGGAGCTTTCTTAGCCTACTGCTGCTGCAGTAAAGTCTTGTACTCGGCCTCCATTGCTCTATCTTTCTCTATGGACTTATGCACGTTGACCAGATCTCGATCTAGTATAGCGCCTTGCTCCGCGATGGCCTGCGCTTCCTCCAGTAGCTTCTGGCGCTTCTCGTCAAGCTGGGTCATGTTCCGGATTTGAGCAACGGTCAGTGTCTCGACAAGGAGATTGTCGTACATCACTCTATCAGCTGGAGTAACTTGGGTTGCTGCAGATGTAGATGCTGGAGGCGGCATGTTTGCGGTGTTGTTGTTGCTCGGGCCGGTGCCGAATTCCTGCGGCTGCTGCATTGGGTTAGGCGGAGGAGGCATGAATTTTGCGCGATCATCGTCAGCAGCAATAAGTGGCCCCTTCCCCTTTTCCAGTGTTGTAGGAGGAGCTCGTTCGGGTGATCTTCATCCATTGTCGTCCCAATGGTGACGAACACCCCTCGGGACGTGATGGTGTTGTTGGATTTCTCGTCGCGCGAGTACTCCTCCTCCATCTCCTGTATAGCGGAATCTAGCTCTTCTAGACTGAAGTCTATCTCCTCTGAATCTGCACTAAAATCAGCATAAAGCGCGTCAATGACAGAGTCGGAGGGTGCCAGGACTTCCTCGATGACGGGCGGTGGAGGTGCAACGGCCTCGACGATGACTGGAGGCGGTGCTGCTGCTGCGACGATGGCGGCGGGAGGCGGTGGCGGCGGCTGCTGAATTGGAGGTTCTCCGTCTTTGAGCGCAAGCTCCATCTGGGCTGCTGCGTCAGCTTCCGCGTAGCTGTTGACAGTGCTCACCATCTCCTCGAGGGTAAGGCGTCCTGTTGCCTGCTGCCGTCTTAGAGAATGTCGGAGAAGCGTGCCACGGTCTAGTCCTTCCACGAAGTGATACAAAGCGTTATCATCAGGGTAGTGGGCTAGATTGGCTCGTATACGGAGCCAGCTGGCCAGGTAATCGCGGGGGTTTTCGCCCTCTCTCTGAACGCATGGCGCCAGATCGAAGATGGTAACCACGCCGACAAACTTGGAACTCTGCTGTCTAGACGAACGGATGAAGCCGGCGGATTTGCAGTGATCTTCCACCTTTATATCCTGCACAGGGGCGGTTTGGGTGGGCCTTGAATTTTTCTGATCTTTGCCGGCGAACTCCGAAGAGAGATCCTACATTGATCCTTCCGCGAACGTATCCGGCCCGTAGGCGGTCCGTGCGGGTCTTGATGCTTTCTGATCTTTGCCGGCAAACTCCGAAGAGAGATCCAACACTGATCCTTCCGAGAACGTATCCAGCCCGTAGGCGGTCCGTGTGGGTTTTGATGCTCCTCCGACTCCTAGGGAACTAGTGCCCGAGTCGGTTTCGCCGATGAAGAGGTGGATGTCTCCGATAGGAACGATCGAACACCGCGTAGGGTTCGTCTTCGCCGGGATCCAGAACTCGTCAGGAGGGACGATCGGAATGTTGCTGGAGAAGAGAACGCGACCGATGGCTACGGTTTTGCCGATTCCCGCGAAGATCTTGGTCCTCACCCGGAAGTGCCTCTTGCCCCACGGTGGGCGCCAACTGTCCTGGTATTTCCAACGAGTACGCCATGGAGGGGTCCTCACAGTGCGTGTTTAGAGACGTGGGGTAAGGCGGACGATTGACGGGTACGAGGTAACACAGCTTACCCAGGTTCAGGTCCCACAACGGTGGCGGAAACCTACTCCTGCTATAAATCACTATAAGGGCAATACGCCGAGTTACAGGGATTGGTTCGCTGTGCGAGGTGACTAGAGAGTCTAAGTTATCGTCTTAGATTGTGCCCTAAAGGCTCCCATAGGCCCGACTTATATAGTCGCCAGGTCCTAGGGTTACAGGGAAAAGTCCTAGCCGGACAGGTTACAGAGTCCTACACTGTCTATTACTAGTCTTGTGTATCTTGCACTCCAAGGCTCCGGGTACGTTGGTGACTCCACCGTAGCCTTCCTTTATCCGGCATGGGCCTCCCTTCTGGATCCATATAACTGGGCCGCCGAGCAGGCCATAGGCCATGCTACCGACTATGGGCCACCCGGGTTATCCGGATAAGTGACATGCTATGAGGATACCCATATAGCATATCCCCAACACCTAGCCCCTACCCATCGCACCATGCCATGCCAACCCGAAGGAACCCTTGCCTGCCGACCATGGCTAGCTAGCCAGAGCAATCACCAAGCCTAAACACCATGTCTAGGACGCACGCCACCATCCACCGCCACCTCCTGTCCAGCGATTGAACCCTGCCAGCCACTAGAACACACACCCAAGCCATGCCAAACTTCTTTGAGAGCATGCCGAGAGCGCGCCAGAGCGCCACCCTCGACACACGCCCATAGACCGTGCGCCGCCCTCGTCGCGTGCACGCGCGATCACCACCACCCCAGTAACCCCGCAGACACGCCGTTCGCCGCCGCGCGGACCACGTGCGTTGTGCGCCATCAAAACCTCCATCGGACCCGCCCAGAGCATCGAAGCGTTTCGACCGATCAGCACCGCCCCACGCCTCTCCACCACGCCATTGAGCTTCGCCAGGGAACATAGAACCGCCCCTACCGTCGCCCACGCCGATAGCTGCCTGTGTCGTCGACCACGACGAGCTCAGCCCGTGCCCGTCGGTCCCCTCTCGCCACTATAAATAGAGGCTACCCCCGCTCGATTTCTCAACACCATCTCACTCACCTCACCTCACTGATCATTCCATCCCTTAGCCGGAGCACGAGGAGCAGCAGTTCGCCGGAATTGCGCCGGAGCAGGCCGCCTCTGGAGAAGAAGGGAGCCGTTGATTTCGACCACCCCCGGAGCTGCCGCGACCACCCCTGAGTTCGCCATCGTCAACATCGTTGTTTGCCCGCCTCGCCATCGTCACTGGAGCCCCGGTATGCCCCCTATGCACCCCCACCAAGCCGCTAGGGTTCGAGCTCGCCGGTGACCTGTTCATCGTCGACGACGACCCTCAGCCATCGATCTCACTTCTAATCCAATGCACCACATCACCCCGTACTGCTTCGCGTTTTATGAGCCACTGACCAGTAGACCCCCCTGTCATTTGCGGCCCGCGCTGCGGAGTGACACTGGTCCGGCCCAATAACCCTTCCCGCGTAGCCCACTCGTTTGAATTTAGCTTTTTCTATTTTCATTCAAACTCAGTTCTGTACCTAGTTTCAAAAATCAAGCCAGCTCGATTTAGTGAACCAAATTGCATGAAACCAATTTTGTTAGAAAGGTGTTGAAATGCTGAATCCAAGCTGGTGGATTCAAATCATTTGGATCTATAGATCAACCCTGGTAAAAATAACAATTCAGAAGCATTTCTGCATTCAAACATTTTTCAAATTTCAACCATAATAGCTTTTGAGTTGATTCCAACTCTCAAAAATCACATTTGATCATACCTTTCAGAATATATAAAAACATATGGGTTTACTTATAGAAATAATGTTCAAGTAATAAAAGAATGCCACATAGGCATTTCTAGTCACTTTATTTTATTTAAAATAAAAGAGTAAACCCTATTAAATTGTGAAACCACTTTAAATCACATTCCCATGTACTGAAATATGTGGTGATGACATGTGTCAACATGATCCCATGTTTGAGTTGGATAATATTAAATCTTAAGTAGTCTTTCAATGAGTAGAAATTACTTTTCTAAAAATAAAATAAATAAGACAAAGGCTTTAATCTTGAATGTTAGTGATGATGCTAGATCATCTATAGAACCCTTTTGTGTGATGACTGAAAGTAGTTAAGTACTTTTTGGTGATTGTGTACCTCGTATTTATTTATAGTAGCTAGTACCAACCAAGGATACGAGGAGGAAGAAGGATACTACGAAGAAGAAGCCGAGGAGAACTTCAACCGCTACTCTACACAAGGCAAGCCTAATACTACTAGTTGAATGTGCAAGCTAACACTTGCAATTATGAAAGTTAGATAACCTATGCAATGCACTAAGCATGCTTGGTTAGACACATTTGATGATACCCAATCCTAGTTTTGTTTGCAAGCTTTATACTTTATCAAAGCTTTCTCTTGGAGTTACATAGTGAATTGTAGATATTAGAAAGATAATGAAAGGTTACATAAAGAGCATTAAACTTGGCCTAAGCTAGAAAATCTCGATGTCATCCTAAGGCATGATATTGTACTTAGTTAAAACTCCACCTGTTTACCACCCCTCATTAGTACTCACCCCCACTTGTAGATGCTAGTGCTAAGCATAAAACTTGACCAACTTTAGATGGGAATACTTGGTGAAAAATGGTTATGAAAACCTTAGAATGATGATTCATTCTACTGAGATGTTTTGACATGTGTTTCCGAACACCAGATAATTTGGATGATGAAAATGTTAAGGCATGAGCTTTAGCCCTTTATAAAACTAATAATTGTCTGGATACGATACCATTCCAATTTTACCGTACTACCACAATACCCGAGAATTGGGTAGGGATTGACTGGAAACTTATATACCTTAGTATGGATTCCCTCACGGCCAAGGTCTGAGCTGGGGCTACCTTGTGAAGATTGTCCACCTGTGCAGTACCCAAGATGACAGTTGCTCATGGTTGGGAGGCCAAACTCACAGGAGAGGTGCTTATACTAGGGCGTGTAATTGAAAGGTTAGGATGGATTATCCGCATACTGAGTATGGTGAATTCAGGATTTGTTCCTGACGGATGTATCGAATGTTGTGGTGAAAGTGTACAATCTCTACAGAGTGTAAAAATATTCGAATAGCCGCGTCCGCGGTTATGGACAGTTGGAGTCGCCATACTGTTCCCCCGTCAGATGTTTTCAAAATGACTTATGAAATGAATTGAGATTTTGACTTGACCACAACAGAGTTGTGATATGAAATACAAGTTCCCACTTAGGTGTTATAAAACTTCAACTAGCTTTTCTTGCTTCTGAACTTAGTAGAGATAAATCTGGCTTTTTGCAAAATAACCCTAGATCTTAGTGTCCTAATACAAAAACCCCCCTTCACTTATTAGTATTAGTTTGCGAGTACTTAAAGAGTACTCATGGCTTTGTCCCTGGCTATTCCCATGGCCAGACTATGAAGAGGAGTACCAGGACGAAGGACCCCAGGAAGGTTACGACAACTAGGATCATCTCCCATCGTCAGCATTGCCTGTGACCCCGAAGATGGCGCTTCGCCTAAGCTACCGTTATTATTACGTATTTCCGCTGCTTGAGTTGTATTAAGAACTGGATCATAAGATCTTTATTTGTGTAAGACCTTATGTATGGTTTGTAATGGATGATGTACTGTGGTATCCAAATCTGTTATGTATCGCAAAAATGGTAATCCTGGGATTGCGATGTATGGCATAACAGGCATCTGGGATTAAAAATCCGGGTGTTGACATTAAGTCTGCTTCCGAGAGTTGGTTGCATAATTCACATATTCATGTGTAGAGTAATGATTTGGGTGCGCGATGGACTGATCACCATACGACTACTCTTATCATTCGCTCTTGTACATTGAATCGGTGGATCAAGCAATTTTACTTCTTCCGTGGAAGTTAGAGGTGACCTTATCTTTGAGAGCTCTACCTTCATCTGTGTTTCTCCGGAGTGTTCTCTCGACGACGTGAGCAACAACCCTTTTGGTGGTGTTGCCGATTTCAAGACGGGGCAAGAAGCTTTGTTAGTGGTGTCGCGAAGATCTATACAAAGCAAGAAGTTTCAGATCGTCGACCTTCTTTCCCGTACCATGAGGCGGATCTCGAGGGCAAGATCCATTGTTAGTGGTGTTGAATTGTAGCACCCCGATAAAAACACTACTATAAAATCGCTTGTTGTTTCTACTTTGTGTATCATCATGACATCAGCATGCATCATCATTTTGTTTGTCATGCCACATTGCATGGAACATAATCTAAATTGTGCATTTAATTTTTGCACTTGTATTTGATTCTCGATATTTGAATTTGAATTTGGATTTCCTCTCACTAATTGTCTTCTATGTTTTCTCATTCCAGTTGGTGCCATACTTGATGGAACCATAATGTCCAATTTCATCTTACTTGAGTCTTCATATTATTTTTGCCATTAATGCCCAAATTAATTTGGGAGCATATCTTTTGTATTCATTCTATCTACTAACAAGCCACATCATCTTTTCATATGTTCTTGTTCTAGACTCTACCACACATGACGTATGGGTTTCTTCATTTCTTGGGATTTAATTACACACATGTGTTATTGTGTGGATCCTAGTCATCTTGTTTGGCCCAATGATCTTGCTCTATTTTCTACCATGCATGGATATATGGGTTTTATTTATATTTAATTGTATTTAATTTATGTCCTTATATAACCTGTGAATCCATTCTAATCTTGTCCACTTGATCTTGTCTATATTCTACGGCACCCTATCATATGGACTGCATTTATTGGCTTTGTTCTAATATATGCTCATATGCCCTATGTGTGGATATATCTATCATATGTGACCAGATTTTTAATATTTTACTAAAAATAAAAATAAAAGAAAAAAGCTTGTCTAAAAGTTTGGCACAAAAACTAGCCCCATCTAGTTTACTTTGGACTCTATAAATTGTCCATCCCCCTCTTTCTTTTCAAACCCTAGCCCCAAAAATCTGTCAAAAGTCTCATTCTTTCATGGTTCATACCGCCTCGTCCCCGTTCGTTTTGATCACACGGATTTCTTCCGGCTACTTGCAGCTACACTAGAATCTCCAGGTTTCAGTTGCTGCCCATGTTTTACTTCCCAATGCTAAAGCCTTCAGTGCCACCACCAATCCAATCGATGCATATCACCATCAGATTCCCTTGCCACGAAATCATCCCCAATGGCTTTATCCAATTTAGCTAACCAGAATTCTCACAGATCTTTAACTATCGCCACCTAGCTAGCTAACATGTACCTTGTACCACGTCCGACTGGTGTCCATCCCTTCCTAGTAATCCCAAGTATGAACCCTCTCCATGTGCTTAACCTGAGCCAACCCAGTACCCAGCCTCGCTCCCTGGTTCGACTCCACCAGTCCAGCACGCGTCATCCTGCCTTGCTTGCCTCGCACGTGATCGCCAGCGCTCCACTGTGTATCTTCTAGCCGCGCCAGGCAGGTGAGCCGCGTCGTGCCCGCCTTCCCCTTGCCTTCTCCCTATCCACAAAAGGCATCAACAAAGTATCCCGGCTCCTAATCCTCAACCACTCCCTCTCCGTACTATCCAGATCTCGATGTCCCCTCTTCTTTCTTCTCCACTGCAAAACCCTAGCCGCCACCACTGCATTATGCCCACGAGGAGCCCGAAGTCGCTGTCCACCGGCCTCGCACATGATCTACACTGACTCCACTAGCGGGGCTAGATGAGAGTCATCCTGGTGAGCTTCCCGACCTCCCGTACCTTCATGTGCATCATGACATCTCCTCTCTCCATCGTTCATGCCCTGCTGTCCAACGATGTCCTTGTAGATACCCATCAATACCGTCGCCGTTGGTCTCGTCCACTTTGTCCTAGATCTGCGCCTCATCCATCATCATCATCATCTCCTTGTCGTCTTCTCAGTTTAAGCAAACCACCAGAACTCCGCTGGAGCGCCATCGTCCGTCTCCTTGCCGGGGTACAGCATCAGTAGCACGCCACTCATTTTTGTCTCCTGTTCCTAAGCACGATAGGCTGATATCCATTGCCCCTAGCGTCGGTACATCACACGCAAATCATCTAGGTGCATCCAGCTATAGCCTGCAGAGAACCACGTCCAAATATACGCTCTGTGCGCCTCTACATCCTCCCCCGAAGTTGAGCGTTTCTCACTGTTTCTGTACTCTACTTCAGTTCTGACAGTCACCGAACTCAGCGCCGCCACCTCTTTGACTCTGTTCCCGAGCACCTCTAGCCCAGATTTAACGTTGCCTTGACCTAGAACCAGTCTCAGCCCGAGCTGGTGGTACCAGCACCAATCTGTAGGCACCAGCCCACTAGATCGAGGTCCCGCACTTTGTCAATCTTCCTTCTTTTTCCTCTATTTTTACTGCATTATCCGACGGCAAAAATCAGCAAACAATCGACAGTTTTTAGAGTTCCAAACTAACTCCCAACGTTGCCGCTCCATATGCCTCTATTCCGAGCCATCTGTAGATTAATTCTGGCGCCTCCCTTCCAACATTGATCAAACATAGCTCAAGGCAGTGCTACCACGTACTATCTGCATGTTACGGATCCAGTGTTCGAGTCTCAACGCGCTTTGTACTCTTGTTTATTTTTCTTGGTATTTTATCTGACACTGCATACATACAGATTCAGTTTCGTCAGGCGAAGACATGCATCCGTTCTGGATTTGTTTAAAAATCGCCTATGCTATCTCCTATTCATGTACTCCACACAAGTCCATTTGACTAGCTCCTGAATCTTTCAATCTTAATTGTTTTTTCCCTGTACGGATGTATCTCGCTAGTTCTATTAGGTACAAAACAAATTTCCAAATCTTTTCTATTCAGAAATTTTGTTGAATGAATAAATCCTATGTTTCAATTGGTAATCCAAACTAAAACATTTCTACATATAAAAGTGGATAAAAAATTGAGGATTAATAATACCACCTCTATTTTGATTTTTATTTATTTTTGAATAATTAAAATTCCAAAATCCATTAAATGTTCTTATAAATACTTAGAATGGAATAATTCATATCTTTGGATTCCCTTTTCGGAATTCAACAAATAATATGTCTACATCAATCAGCGTGACGAGACCTTTCAAACCATAATATCCATGTTATAATTTGCATCACGCACGAAGAGCAGTTTTATAACCAGAACTGTTTATGCAAGGAAAACATGATAAATAAAATTGGGAACTAATTGTTTCTTATTAATAATGCCTCAGGAATGCTATATCATTAATATGCTATGCCCCTAATACCTTTTTGACATAGTTTGCATTATTAAATTTCCATGTCATGCATTATATCATGATCATGCCAATTCTTCCGTATTAGTTATAATTGTTGCATCGTTTGTTCCATTTAGTGTTTTGCTTCTACCCGAATAGGACGATGAGATGTTGTGAGCTTCGACAAGTTCTTCGGTTATGAAACTTCGAAAATGTTTTCAGGCGAGCACTCTCCCCCTTTCTACCTATTTTACATTTCTAGTCTTTACTTCCTCCTGTTGATCTATTGTTATCTGTGTTGCGGTGCTATAGCTTCTGTATCCCTTTATACTTCCCTGTAGCCATATATTGCCATGGACACATCCTATTACATGTTGTTTGATAGATAGTCGGCCTTGCGAGTCGTAGTTGCTGGCGCAGGTGGTGTGTCGCACCGTCGATGTTCCACGATTGTTGAAGAAATGCCTCATGTTTAATGTTGGAGATGACCATGACTTTTAACAACTAATATTGAAAGTAGGTAAATAATGCAGAGGCATAGGTGGGCAATAGATGTTATTGGTTTTTAACCATCCACTTGTGTCCTGTAGGACCCCGAGTACTTGATACCTGTTCCTTGAATATTCGCACTATCCGCATGTGGGACCATGAATCCACTTAGCATGAGCTTGAGTCATATCTTATTTTCTGGGGCCACAAAGTAGTTTGGGAGTTTATTACTATCTTGTACTAATGCCATGATTATGCCGCGTGGAGCACCTGTACTGTTTAGAAATTGTGATATATTTATGCGGTATCGACAAGCCCAGTCAGACTTTCAGGTTCCCAATCGTTTATGATGACCCACAAGTATAGGGGGTGTATCGTAGTACTTTCGATAAATAGGAGTGTCGATCCCAATAAGAAGCAGAAGGTACTGAACAGTGGTGTGGAGCAGGAAATCCCTGTGAATACTTAGCAAACGGATTTTAGTGGTTTTCTGATAAGGAAACAAAACAAGGTGCAAGTAATAAAGAACAAACGCAACAAGTGGCCCAATCCGTTCTTAGCAAAGGACAAGCCAGTGGAAATACTTATAAAGACCAAACGTTCTCGAGGACACACGGGAATTCTTTCTTGTGCTTTCGCTTCATATAGCTGAGTACTCTTAATGTTGTATGGGTGAACCTGTGCTAATGTACCGACCGTACTTGGACTAATATATACTTGTGATTAAACCCCCTACAAACATCCGTAACTATAGGAAAGTAATTGAGATATAAAACTAACCATAGCCTTAAACTCTGAGATCCTACGCTCCCTTGTGCAAAGGTGTCCTAACAGGGGTTCAGGTTTCTGTCACTCCGGTAACCCCACAATTAGTAGCCAAATACACAATGTATTCCCCTAGGCCCATAAATGGTGAAGTATCATGTAGTCGACGTTCACATGACACCACTAGAAGAATAGCACCACAACGTAAATACTAAACCATTGAATAATAACTCAACACAAATCCACTAATAACAACATGACTTCTCCCATGTCATCAAGAACTAGACGAACTACTCACAAGACATCATATGTATCATGATCAAAGATGATATGATAATGGATAACAATCTGAACATAAACAATAATCCAATGGTTCCACTCACAAGCGTCAACTCCAATAGTAATTAACACCGGGAAAGTTTTCCCTAAGAACTAAAGCAATATCCAACACAATTGTTACAGCGGGACGGAGTCGTGATTATGGTGCTGGTGGAGATGATGGTGTGGATGATGATGATCTCGATGAAGCCTAGCTTGATGACGGTGTTGATGGCGACGATCTCCCCTCTCTGAGAAGGAATTCCCCCGGCAGTAATCTGTCTACCAGAGAGCTCTTTCTCTCTCGGTGTTTTCCGCCCCTAGAGGAGGCGGAAATCTATCTGTGGTCGCTCCCTGAGGCTTAGGGTTCCGTAGGGAAGATATAGGCGAAGGGGCGGAGTCGGGAGCCGGGCAGGTGGGCCACACCTACCCTAGGCGCGGCCCAGGGTGGGCCCGACCCTAGGGGGTGTGGGCCCCCTACGGCCCTTCTTCGTCCCTCCTTCTAGCTTCCTCAATCTCCAGGAAAAATAATATGTTCTGGTATTTTTCTGTTATTCGCGAAATTGCATCAAAATGACCTCTTTTCCATCAGAATCCAGACTCCGGCAATCCATACTCCAAGAATCATCCAACATGCATAAACAGATGAAAAGCCATAAGTAATACCTCATAATAAGACAAATATTAATGAATAGAGGTAGATTATGATATAGAATGGTGATGCAAATTGGGCGTATCAAATCCCCCAAGCTTAGACCTTTGCTTGTCCCCAAGCAAAAACTAAGCTCAGTAAACATGTCCACAGGTTTATGGAGTGAAGTGTCGATAAAAGAATACGAACAAGAAGCATCACACTTACCATTACACAACTCACAAAAGAAAGCAACTCACCATTATATAACTTAGCTTGAAACCACGTATAGCAGTCACAATAGAGATGCATAAAGATAAATCATAATTGGAATTGGAAAAAAATTTCTTGGTCAGAGAACACCTGGCAAACAGTTTCACAAAAAGCTTTTTGTAGAAGTTTTACAATAGGAGCACTCTTTGCTCAAAAAGTTTTTTCACAAGTGAAGGCTTTCAAAGTAATACTCAATAGATTAGAGTTTTGTGCAAACAAGGAAGATAGAGAACATGATTGAATAAATCACCATATGAATGCTTGAAACACAACAACTCAAATGCTTGCTAGAGATAGAGAGGAAGTAGGTTTACTGACTCAAACTGGTAACTAGGAGAAAGGTCCCTTCATAGAGGGTAGAAGGGATTACAAGTCATAAAGATCTTCCAAAAGATTATGGTACTTACTAGCTTTGAGCCGTCATTGCCCCTATCATAGGCATCTTGAGATGATTAAGGTTAAAGTGCACAAAGATGGAGTATATGCTTGATGAAATATAAGTTGGCAATCTCATGTCCCTCGAATATGAGGGCCACTCCTCGTGGTACTCAACTTTGGTCACCGGTAAGTTCTTGTCATTGTAAGTATTTGCGTATCATAAAGAACCGCCAACGGGTACCCCTTGCACATGGTACATGAGCTTTCCCATAACCAAAATGACAAGGCAAGCAGACAATGAGCATCTCAGCGATCTTTTTATTTACTATGTGCATAGCTTTTTATTGAGGATGCTTCATAGATAGCTCACTATGGTGATGCTGCAAGTTTCCACCATGATTAGGCATGGCTTAGTCTAGCGGCCCAGGGGTTTCTCTAACACAAAATACATACTCCATGGACTTACAAGTTCCCTCTTTATTTCACACCGTTGACATCCATAGACAAAAGAGCACGATATCAAATGAGTACAAAGTATCAGTGCAATGTTGGAAACGTTCCCTGTGACAGCACGGTTCTGCTAATTCCAGCGTATAGATGCAAGCATATACAACTTCGATGGCACAATGGTTCAAGTCTATTAGAGGCAATAAAATAAGGTGTGCCATCAAGTTCGTGAGAGCTTTACTAACTAGTTTTCACATAACAAAATACTTTTTAATTCAAAAGGTAGATGAAGCTTGAGAATTTTCTTGGAATAGCAAAAGCTACTAGGTAGATATGGTGGACACATGTGTCAAAGGTTTTGGTTCAAAGGGTTTGGAAACATGAGAAGTATGCCTTCTCAAAATAGGTTTTTGGCTAGCAAGGCTGGGTAGCAAGCAAGAGAGTTGAAAGAAACAAGCAAACATACAAGTAATAAAGCCAAACATGCAATCTTCTTTGAAGACACAAAAGATCTTAAATAAAGAATACTAAGATTATGAGCCAACAAGAAAGAAAACAAATGATACAAAATACCTGTAAACTTTTTCTCTTTCAAAGTAATGCTACTGACCAAAACTCAGTTTGCCAGAACAAATTTAGATCCACTTGATGATCCCAAAGTGATGCCAATATTGATCAACGAAATCCATCATATAATAGAGATTGCAAACTAAAATAAGAAGTGCAAAAAGTAAAATATGAGACTTCTCATTAATAATCCAATAAAGGCACTCACACCAAGGGATACATAGATAATCAACTAAAGGAGAGATACTTCCACATGCAAACAAAAATATAAGATAACCTCTCTACCAAAGATATGAATCCACTAAAAAGGTAAAAGATACAATATAATGGTGGTGATACCGCGTCACTCCCCCAAGCTTGGAACAAGCCAAGGGGATGCCAAACCTGATGACGAATTACTCCTTCGGTGGTGGTGGTGTTCTTTTGTCAAGGATCAGAAAATCCTCCAGCATCTTATGAAGTCTGTTATTCTCCTTTTGAAGCATATCCACCTTCATCCTCAAAGCACGGTAATTATCACAAAACTCGTCTGTGGTTCGAAGGGCTTCTGCTGCCTCAGGGCAGTATTTGAAGTCTGGACCGAAGGCTATGATTCCCTGCATGTTACGAGAAAAATCATCCCCGATGTTAATTTCTCCTACCAAAGTAGGTTTCCTTTCCCTTGCCCCTGCAGAGGTTTGTCCTTCCAATTTTATCTCCTCCACGGGCTTCTTGCCTTTGTCGTCGGCGGAGACCATGGTGCGCTAAACGTGAGAAGATTTCCTGACAAAAACAGATCGAAACGAAAACATGACGAGAACAAGATGCATGAACCTTGGGGGATCCGGGGGTTATATATTATGAAGTTTCAATGCATAAGGAAGGTTTTGACACGGAAACGAGGCGGAGACGGAGTCCCGGGGAGTTAAACCCCCTCCAGGTGCGGCCAGGCTGGGCCCGCTCCTGGGGTAGGTTTGTCCACCCCGGACTCCGGTTACTTTTTTGTTCCGTCTTGTAGTCTTCCTTATGTATTAAAAACATAAAAAATATAAAAAGATTGGGGTTTCACGAACCTTCTATTTTCACCACTTTTACCTATTCAAAGACGAACTCTGCAGATTCCTTTTCTCCTTCTCCTGATAATTTCCTCCATACGTAACCCTTGCACAAACTCAATGACAACATTAGTGTAAGAAAAAATAATAAACCTTTAAGTTCACACTTCAACTGAAATCCATCAAAACAAAGGCTTCTATAAATGATAACAGAAATCTGTCAAAACAGACCAGAAGGTAAAGATTGATTTTTCCGAAAACTTTCTGTTGCTCAAATCAAAAAGTTCAGAACTAATGAAAGTTGGGTAACAACTTGGAGAACAATCACAGAAAAATGCAGCTCCATCCAACATACTGAGCTCCCTCACGAATTTTTACAATGAAGCACAAAAATCTGTATCAGGACAGCCACTTTTCACAACTCCTCCACTTCACAAAAGTAGTTGGACTAGACACAAAAACCAAAACAAAAAGGATAAGGAGCGGTTATTACATAGGTAATAACTTCCAAGACTCTACAAAACTCTTGGGTTATCTCCCAACAAGTACTTTTCTTTAATGCCTTTAAGTTAGGCTTGAAACTTTCAAAGATGCTCACACAGGGGATATATATCTGGAGTTAAAAAGAGCATCAAGAAGCAAATAACCAACACACTTGAGTCTAACCCACTTCCTATGCAAGGGGGTATCATGAGAAAACAAATTGTTGAAACAAAAATCCAAAAGCATAGGAAGACAAAACAGATGCAACTTCAAAGCCTTCAACATAAAATGGGGAAACTTAACATTATTGAGATGCATAAAACCATGTTTCTCTCTCATAATAACTTTCAGTAGAACTTTGAATAAAGTTGACAATATAACTATCACTGGCAACAACTTTATTATAAGAATGAGCATACTTACAGTCACCAAAAAGAGGTCCAAGTTCATAAATCGGATCAATAGAAGCAAGTTGTTCCATCCTGAAATCTTTATTAGGCAAACTGTTTTCACAAGGGGGTTTAGCAAATTTGGAAAAGTTAAACTCATAAGAATCTCCATCAAACTTAATTAAAACCTTTTCCTTCTTACAATCAATAATAGCTCCACAAGTGTTCAAGAAAGGTCTACCAAAAATGATAGCACAACCTTTGCTAGCTGCAGAATTAAGCACTAGAAAATCAGCAGGATACTTAATCTTTCCACAAAGAACCTCTTACAATGCCAATAGGACAAATGGTCTCCTTGTTAGCAAGGTTAATAACCACATCAATGTCCTCAAGCTCACAAGGACCAATTTCATGCATAATTTCCCTGTAAATCTCATAAGGAATAGCACTAGAACTAGCACCAATATCACATAAACCATAATATCAATGATCACCAATTTTAACAGAAAGAACAAGAACACTAGCTTTTCTAGCCTTACTGGGATGAGAGATAATATTAGAAGCGTCTTCACAGAAGACAATGTGCTCATCCTCTATATTTCTAGCGTCAAGATCTTTCACAATAGCTACCACAGGTTCAACATTAAATTGCTCATCAGGATCCATAGTTTTCAGTGTACCTTTATTATTTGCACTAATAATCATAGAATACTCCTTTACCTTAGCTGGGAAAGGAACTTTCTCAACATGAGGTTCAGGCACAATATGACTACTAGTACAAACTTTAGTACTTCTAACTGGAACATGACTAACAACACCTTTATAAGGAGCATGGTACTTATTCCACTTCTTCTTGGGAATTTCTATGTAAGAGGCAAAGGCCTTAAAACAGTTGGCAATACTTTGAGAATCAAGACCAAACTCATTACTAATATCACGGAAGTCATCAGTTCCCATAAAAGATTTAATACATTCATAATCATGGTTTATACCTGACTTTCTCCCTTTGTCATTCTCCCAAGATTCAGTGTTTTCTTGAATACGGTCCAGTAGATCCCATTTAGCTTCTTCCTTCATACGTGTAAATGATCCAGCACAAGAAGCATCTAGTAAATCTTTATCATGAAGAGGATGTAGGGGTTCGTAGCATGGAAAACAAAAAATTTCTACCGCATGCAAACAAACAAGACAATATCTATCTATAAGATTGTAGCAATGAGTCGATAGAGGAACTCACCCTCGAAGATTCCAAAGCGGTTAACGAGAGCAGATTCTCGTGGGTGATGTAGTCGTACTCTTGCTGATCTCAAGATCGCGTAGACGATCCTTCCGGCGCTGCGTTCCGGCAGCGCTTCCGCAGTCGGTCACACGTTCGGTACTCGATGAAGACCTTACTCTCCCTTGTTCCAGCAGGCAGCGGAGGTTGTAGCACTCTCCTTGCGATTCCGGCAGCACGACGGCGTGGTACCGGAAGTAGAGGGGAGATCTCGCAGGACTTCGCCTTAAGCCGGAGCGAGTATGGTGGACTATGAGAGAGGCCTTGGCGATCTAGGGTTTAGAGGCACCAAGAGAGGAAGCTTGGCCGGCGGCTAGGGCTTGGGGAGAGCCCCAACTCGATGGCTAGGAGGAAGCCCTAGGGCGGCGGCGACTTGTGGTGGCCGGCGGCTAGGGCTAGGGAAGAGGGGCAGCCCTGCCCCTCCTTTTATAGGTGGGAGGGCGCGGCCAAGGGGGAGGGGGTCCTCCCCCAAGTCGGCCTCCTTGATCGGTGGGTGGAGGTTGAGGAACTCCTCCCCAAGTAGGTTTCCTACTCTCCCTCCACCAAGCAAAACTGCCGTTTGACTTTTCAAATTGGCGTTTGACTTTTCAAAATAGGATTTGATTTCTCCCTTTATTTTGCCCAGCCATGATACCTAGTACATGATGCAACCATTCCACGTTGTCATGACACATTCATGTACCCTTCCCCTCCGGAGTGCCGGACCTTCCGGAACCTTCTAGAACATTCCCGATGAAAACACCGGAATCATTCCCTAACTCCGAAACAGGTCTTTCCTTATACGAATCTTATTCTCCGGACCATTCCGGATCTCCTCGTGATATCCCGGATCCCATCCGAGACTCCGAACAACATTCAGTCTCTTACTCATCATTCCATAACTACTCAACAACATTGAATCCTTAAGTGTGTCTCCCTACGGTTCGTGAATTATGAGGACATAATCGAGACACTTCTCCGAACAATAACCAATAGAGGAATCTGGAAATTCATATGGCTCCCACATATTTCTACGATTACTTTGCGATCGAATGAACCACTTACATACGATACCAATTTCCCTTTGTCTCATGATAGTTTACTTATCCGAGGTTTTGATCGTCGGTATCTCTGCATACCTAGTTCAACCTCGTTACCGAAGTACTCTTTTCTTGTTCCCGTGGTATGTGATCCCTTATGAGCCAGTCACGTGCTTGCAATCTAATTGGATGACATTCCACCGAGAGGGCCCAGAGTATATCTATCCGTAATATGGATGGACAAATCCCACTCTTGATCCATGTGTCTCAACCCATACTTTCCGAACACTCAATGCCACTTTATAGCCACCCAGTTACGGTGTGGTGTTTGATGTCATCAAAGCATACTTCCGGTGATGGTGATAAGCATGATATCATGGTCGAAGGAATTAGGTTACTATGTATCAGAAAGCTTATAGTAATTGAACTATTAAAATGACTTGATCTTTATGCTACGCTTATCTATAGGAGTATGTCCATCACACCATTCTCCTAATGATATGATCTTGTTGTTAATAACATCTCAATGTTCATGATAGGGAAACCACAATCATCTATTAACCAACAAGCTAGTATTATGAAGAGGCTTTACTAGGGACTCTAATTTAGTTTACAAATACACAAGTATTAATGTTTCCTGGTTAATACTATTATAGCATGAATGTAAACGTTTATCATAAACACAAAGATATAATAATAACTACATTTATTATTGCCTCTAGGGCATATCTCCATCAGTCTCCCACTTGCACTAGAGTCAACTAATCTAGATTACATGGTAATATACCGAACAGCCATGGCAGTTTGGTGTTGGTCATGTTTTGCCCTCGGGAGAGGTTTAGTCAACGGATCCGCCACATTCAGATCTGTGTGTACTTTCAAAATCTTTATGTCTCCATCTTGGACATGTTCTCGAATAGCCTGAAAATGTAGCTTGATGTGCTTCAGCTTCTTGTGTGACCTTGGTTCTTGCGCATTGGCTATGGCGCCCATGTTATCACAGTAGATAGACATTGGTTCCAGCGCACTTGGAACCACACCGAGCTCTGTAATGAACTCCTTCATCCATATCTCTTCTTGTGAAGCCTCCGAAGCAGCTATGTATTCCGATTCAGTTGAAGATCTCGCCACAACGCGTTGCTTTGCACTCCTCTAGCTAACTGCTGCACCATTCAAAGTAAATACGTATCCAGATTGAGATTTAGAATCATCCGGATCGGTGTTCCAACTAGCATCGGTGTAACCATTAACAACGAGCTGTTCATCACCTCCATAAGAAAGAACCATATCCTTAGTTCTTCTCAAGTACTTCAGGATGTTTTTGATCGTTGTCCAATGATCCACTCCTGGATTACTTTGATATCTGCTAGTTAAACTAACAGCATATGCAATGTCGGGTCTAGTACATAGCATGGCATACATTAGAGATCCTATGGCTGAAGCATAGGGAGTCTTACTCATCCTTTCTCTATCTTCTGCCGTTGCTGGACTTTGAGTTTTACTCAACGTCGTATTGGGCAACATGGGCAAGAACCCTTTCTTGCTATCTTCCATGCCTAATATGTAAGCT
Organism: Avena sativa; assembly: GCA_916181665.1. NCBI lineage: Eukaryota > Viridiplantae > Streptophyta > Magnoliopsida > Poales > Poaceae > Avena > Avena sativa. The sequence goes on from OV702284.1 coordinate 126,880,749, forward strand.
GCTTCGCCAAGATCTTTCATTGAAAAACTATTATTCAAATATTCCTTGACACTATTAAGAAGGTCTACATCATTCCCAATCAACAATATGTCATCTACATACAGTATTAAGAATGCCACAGAGCTCCCACTCACTTTCTTGTAAATACAAGCTTCTCCATAAGTTTGTATAAAACCAAAACTTTTGATTACCTTATCAAAACGTTGATTCCAACTTCGGGATGCTTGCTTCAACCCATATATGGACCGTTGAAGTTTGCATACCTTGTTAGCATCTTTAGGATTGACAAAACCTTTGGGTTGCATCATATACAACTCTTCATCAATGTCTCCATTGAGGAACACCGTTTTGACATCCATCTGCCATATCTCATAATCGTAATATGCAGCGATTGCTAACATAATCCTCACAGACTTTAGCTTCGCTACTGGTGAGAAAGTCTCATCGTAGTCAACTCCTTGAATTTGTCGACACCCCTTTGCGACAAGTCGAGCTTTATAGATAGTAACATTATCATCAGCATCTGTTTTCTTCTTGAAAATCCATTTGTTCTCGACAGACTTCCGGCCATACGGTCAGTCCACCAAAGTCCATACTTGGTTTTCGTACATGGATCCAATTTCGGATTTCATGGCGTCTTGCCATTTATTGGAATCTGGGCTCATCATCGCTTCCTCATATGTCGCAGGGTCATCGGTGTTGTCCACCAACATGACACTCATAACGGGATCATACCAATCAAGAGTGGTACGAGTTCTCGTTGACCTGCGATGTTCTGTAGTAACTTCAACCGAAGTTTCATGATCATCATCATTAGCTTCCTCTCTTATTGGTGTAGGCGCCACAAGAACTTCTTCTGGCGCTGCGCTACTCGCAAGTTTGAGAGAAGGTTCGACAACCTCGTCGAGTTCTACTTTACTTCCAGTCACTTCTTTCGAGAGAAATTATTTCTCTAGAAAGGATCCATTCTTGGCAACGAAGATTTTGCCCTCGGATCTATGATAGAAGGTATACCCAATAGTTTCCTTCAGGTATCCTATGAAGACGCATTTTTCCGCTTTGGGCTCAAGCTTGTCCGGTTGTAACTTCTTTACATAGGCTTCGCAACCCCAAACTTTAAGGAACGACAATCTAGGTTTCTTCCCAAACCATAATTCATACGGTGTCGTTTCAACGAATTTAGATGGTGCCCTATTTAAAGTGAATGCGGATGTTTCTAATGCATAACCCCAAAACGATAGCGGTAAATCTGTAAGTGACATCATAGAATGAACCATATCTAAGAGAGTTCGATTACGACGTTCAGACACACCATTACGCTGTGGTGTTCCCGGTGGTGTCAATTGTGAAAGTATTCTGCATTTCTTTAAATGCTCGCCAAACTCGTAACTTAAATATTCACCTCCACGATCAGAACGTAGAAATTTAATCTTCTTGTTACGTTGATTCTCTACCTCACTTTGAAATTCCTTAAACTTCTCGAAAGTTTTGGACTTATGTTTCATGAAATAGATATACCCATATCTACTCAAGTCATCCGTGAAGGTAAGAACATAACGATAACCACCGCGCGATGCTACACTCATTGGACCACACACATTGGTATGTATGATTTCCAATAAGTCCGTAGCTCGCTCCATCATACCAGAAAATGGAGTCTTAGTCATTTTACCCATCAGACATGCTTCGCATCTTTCAAGTGATTCGAAATCAAGTGATTCAAGAAGTCCATCGGAATGGAGTTTCTTCATACGCTTCACTCCAATGTGACCAAGACGACAGTGCCACATATAGGTCGACTTATCGCTCAATTGCAAACGTTTAGCTTCTATGTTATTAATATGTGTATTTCCACTATCGAGATTCAATAAGAATAGACCATCTATCAAAGGTGCATGTGCATAAACCATATTACTCATATAAATCGAACAACCATTATTCTCGGACTTAAAAAAGTAACTGTCTCGCAATAAACAAGATCCCGATATAATGTTCATGCTCAACGCAGGCACCAAATAACAATTATTTAAGTATAAAACTAATCCCGATGGTAGATGAAGAGGTAGCGTGCCGACCGCGATCACATCAACCTTTGATCAATTTCCAACGCGCATCGTCACCTCGTACTTCGCTAGCTTCCGTTTATTCTGCAGCACTTGTTTCGAGTTACATATATGAGCAACCGAACCAGTATCAAATACCCAGGCACTACTACGAGTACTAGTGAGATACACATCAATAACATGTATATCAGATATACCTTTCTTCTTGATGTTGTCGTTCTTCAAATCCACCAAGTACTTTGGGCAATTCCGCTTCCAGTGACCCTCTCCCTTGCAGTAAAAGCACTCAGTATCAGGCTTAGGTCCAGTCTTGGTGTTCTTCGCCGGTGCGGCAACTTTCTTACCACCCATCTTGAAGTTTCTCTTTTGCTTAGACTTGCCTTTCTTGAATTTGGTGGTCTTATTGACCAACAACACTTGATTCTCTTTCTTGATCTCCGCTTCTGCAGATTTCAACATGGAGAAGAGTTCTGGCAACATCTTGTTCATGTATTGCATATTGTAGTTCATCACAAAGTTCTTGTAACTTCGTGGCAGTGATTGGAGGACACGGTAAATCCCCAAAGCATTAGGAATCACTATACCCAAACTTTGGAGTTTGTTTGCGTGCCCAGACATCTTAATCACATGCTCACTGACGGAGCTACCCTCTTCCATCTTGCAGTTAAAGAACTTTTCAGAAGCCTCATAACTATCAACTGTCGCGTGAGCCTCAAATATCATTTTGAGTTCACGGACAATATCATGTGGGTCATGGTTCTCAAACCTTTTCTGAAGCTCCGATTCCAAACCATACGAGATAGCACACTGAACTATGGAGTACTGATTCTTCCGAGTGAGGTAAGCGTTCTTTACTTCATCGGAAGCATCAGCTGCAGGTGGGTCACCCAGCGGTGCATCCAGCACATAGGTCAAATTACCAGCATTGAGGACAATCCTCAAATTGCGAAACCAATCTGCGAAGTTGCTTCCATTGTTTTTCAACTTTTCTTTCTCTAGGAACGCATTAAAATTGATGGTAGGGGCCGCCATTGATCTACAACATATTTGCAATAGTTTAGACTAAGTTTATGACAAATTGAGTTCTAATTAATAGTTAAATTAATCTAGGTGAACTCCCACTCAAAAAAATATCCCTCACATTGTTTTAGTGATCACACGAACCAAATCCACCACATCAAAACCGATCATCACGAGAGTTGGTGTAGCTTCAATGGCGAACAATCGACATGTTCATCATATCTACTATATGATTCATGCTTTACCTTTCGGTGATCCGTGTTCCGGGACCATGTCTATACATGATAGGCTCGTCAAGATCAAACCTTAGCTTCTACATGAGCAAATCTGGCTTGCTCATGTTGTATACACTTGTAGAATCTAACACACCCGAACATCACGTGGTGCTTCGAAACAACAAGCTTTAGCAACAGTGCTTACTAAGGATGAACACTTTAAAACTTGAAATTTATGTGCATGAGGGATCATATTATAATGCTACCGTCGTTAACTAAGCAATACAAGATGCATAAAGGATTAACATCACATGCAAATCATAATATGTGATATGATATGGCCTTTTTTCTTGTGCTTCTGATCTCCATCTTCAAGCACGAACATGATCTCCATCATCACCGGTATGGCGTCAAGGTCAATGGCGTCGCTTCATGGTTGTCGTCCACCAGCTCCAACTATTACAACTAATTTGAATAGACACGCGGGTCTTAACAGAATTTAAAGACAACCATATGGATCCTGCCGGTTGCCAACTTACAATAAGGAACATTGCATACATCAAATATAATCACAATCATGGCCATATCACATCACAGCACACCCCTGCAAAACAAAGTTAGATGCCTCTAATTTTCTTTGCATATTTTACGTGGTTTGGGGCTTTCAATAAGTGTCGTTCTAACTTACGAACAAGAACCACAACGTTGATGTTTGAACTATCAAGTGCCCGTTGTAAATTGGATCTATACTATGATGAGAGAGACAGACACCCGCAAAGCCACTTATGCAATACAAGTTGCATGTTGAGCGTGGAGCAAGTCTCATGAACGATGTCATGTAAGGTTAGCCCGGGCCGCTTCATCCCATCATACCGCAAGATGCAAAGTACACAAGAAGCAATTGATAATAAAAGCACCACCGCCCACAATGACCATTGTGTTCCACTCGTGCAACACATCAACATATAGACACGGCTCTGATACCACTGTAGGGGTTCGTAGCATTGAAAACAAAAAATTTCTACCGCATGCAAACAAACAAGCCAAGATCTATCTACTAGATTGTAGCAACGAGTCGATATAGGAACTCACCCTCGAAGATTCCAAAGCGGTTAACGAGAGCAGATTCTCGTGGGTGATGTAGTCGTACTCTTGCCGATCTCAAGATCGCGCAGACGATCCTTCCGGCGCTGCGTTCCGGCAGCGCTTCCGCAGTCGGTCACACGTTCGGTACTCGATGAAGACCTTCCTCTCCCTTGTTCCAGCAGGCAGCGGAGGTTGTAGCACTCTCCTCGCGATTCCGGCAGCACGGCGGCATGGTACCGGAAGTAGAGGGGAGATCTCGCAGGGTTTCGCCTTAAGCCAGAGTGAGTATGGTGGACTATGAGAGAGGCCTTGGCGATCTAGGGTTTAGAGGCACCAAGGGAGGAAGCTTGGCCGGCGGATAGGGCTTGGGGAGAGCCCCAACTCGGCGGCTAGGAGGAAACCCTAGGGCGGCGGTGACTTGTCATGGCCGGCGGCTAGGGCTAGGGTTTGGGTGGTGTTTGGTGTAGGGAAGAGGGGCAGCCCTGCCCCTGATTTTATAGGTGGGAGGGCGCGGCCAAGGGGGAGGGAGTCCTCCCCCAATTCGGCATCCTTGGCCGGCGGGTGGAGGGATAGGAACTCCTCCCCAAGTAGGTTTCCTACTCTCCCTCCACCAAGCAACACTATCGTTTGACTTTTCAAATTGGCGTTTGACTTTTCAAACTAGGATTTGATTTCTCCCTTTATTTTGCCCAGCCATGATACATAGTACATGATGCAACCATTCCACATTGTGATGACACATTCATGTACCCTTCCCCTCCGGAGTGCCGGACCTTCTGGAACCTTCTAGAACATTCCCGATGAAAACACCGGAATCATTCTCCAACTCCGAAACATGACTTTCCTTATACGAATCTTATTCTCCGTACCATTCCGGATCTCCTCGTGATATCCCAGATCCCATCGGAGACTCCGAACAACATTCAGTCTCTTACTCATCATTCCATAATTACTCAACAACATCGAATCCTTAAGTGTGTCTCCCTACGGTTCGTGAATTATGCGGACATGATCGAGACACTTCTCCAAACAATAACCAATAGAGGAATCTGGAAATTCATATGGCTCCCACATATTTCTACGATTACTTTGCGACCGAATGAACCACTTACATACGATACCAATTTCCCTTTGTCTCACGATAGTTTACTTATCCGAGGTTTTGATCGTCGGTATCTCTGCATACCTAGTTCAACCTCGTTACCGATAAGTACTCTTTTCTCGTTCCCGTGGTATGTGATCCCTTGTGAGCCAGTCACATGCTTGCAAGCTAATTGGATGACATTCCACCGAGAGGGCCCAGAGTATATCTATCCGTCATATGGATGGAAAAATCCCACTCTTGATCCATGTGTCTCAACCCATACTTTCCGAACACTCAATGCCACCTTTATAGCCACCCAGTTACGGTGTGGTGTTTGATGTCGTCAAAGCATCCTTCCGGTGATGGTGATAAGCATGATCTCATGGTCGAAGGAATTAGGTTACTATGTATCAGAAAGCTTATAGCAATTGAACTATTAAAATGACTTGATCTTTATGATACGCTTATCTATAGGAGTATGTCCATCACACCATTCTCCTAATGATATGATCTTGTTTTTAATAACATCTCAATGATAATGATAGGGAAACCACAATCATCTATTAACCAACAAGCTAGTATTATGAAGAGGCTTTACTAGGGACTCTAATTTAGTTTACAAATCACACAAGTATTAATGTTTCCTGGTTAATACTATTATAGCATGAATGTAAACATTTATCATAAACACAAAGATATAATAATAACTACATTTATTATTGCCTCTAGGGCATATCTCCAACAGAGGAAGCCTAGCATAAAAGTTGTTGATAATAATATTGTTAGGTAGTTCATGAATAGGACATTTAAGCATTAGTAACTTCAATGTCCCCCAAGCTTGAGCTGTACTCTCTCCATCATGAGTCCAAAAGTTATATATCATATTTATATCCTTATGAATCTCACTGGGAGGATAAAATTTAGAATAAAAGAGAGAGGCCATCTCCTTCCATTCCATGGATCGTCCATTCTTCAGCAGCTTATACCATTCTTCAGATCTCCCTTTCAAGGATATAGAGAGTAACTTCTTCACATGTTCAGTTGTGATACCTGCACACTTAAACAACCCGCATAATTCATGGATAAAGAGCAAATGATCACCAGGATGGACAGTTCCATCCCCAAAATAATAATTATCCATAACACGATCAACAATACTCGTAGGTATCTTAAAAGGATCTATCTCAATAGGTGGTGGTTCATCTACTACCCTAGCAGTGGTAGTAGTTTTCCCAAACAGAAAACCAAGTGGGTTATCCATATTGGAAACAAAGTAACAAGAAGTAACAAAAGAAATACTCATAGTAGAAGTTTCCTTTACTAGCTCCACTCTTCAATAGCGCTTCACTCCCCACAACGGCGCCAGAAAATATTCTTGATGACCCACAAGTATAGGGGGTGTATCGCAGTACTTTCGATAAATAGGAGTGTCGATCCCAACGAGGAGCAGAAGGTGCTGAACAGTGGTGTGGAGCAGGAAATCCCTGTGAATACTTAGCAAACGGATTTTAGTGGTTTTCTGATAAGGCAACAAAACAAAGTGCAGGTAATAAAGAACAAATTTAGCAAGTGGCCCAATCCTTTATTAGCAAAGGACAAGCCGGTGGAAATACTTATAAAGACCAAACGTTCTTGAGGACACATGGGAATTCTGTCAAGTGCTTTTGCTTCATATAGTTGAGTACTCTTGTGTGGTGTTGTAAGTGTTGTGTGGGTGAACCTGTGCTAATGTACCGACCATACTTGGACTAATACATACTTGTGATTAAACCCCCTGCAAACATCTGTAACTACAGGAAAGTAATTGAGATAAAAATCTAACCACAACCTTAAACTCTGAGATCCTACGCTCCCTTGTGCAAAGGTGTCCAAACGGGGGTTCAGGTTTCTGTCACTCCGGCAACCCCACAATTAGTATCCAAATACACAATGCATTCCCCTAGGCCCATAAATGGTGAAGTATCATGTAGTCGATGTTCACATGACACCACTAGAAGAATATCACCACAACTTAAATACTAAACCATTGAATAATAACTCAACACAAATCCACTAATAACAACATGACTTCTCGCATATCCTCAAGAACTAGACGAACTACTCATAAGACATCATATGGATCGAGATCAAAGATGATATGATAATGGATAACAATCTGAACATAAACAATAATCCAATGGTTCCACTCGCAAGCATAAACTACAATAGTAATTAACACCGGGAAAGTTTCCCCTAAGAACTAAAGCAATATCCAACACATTTTTTACAACAGGACGGAGTGGTGATGATGGTGCTGGTGGAGATGATGGTGTGGATGATGATGATGATCCCGATGAAGCCTAGCTTGATGACGGTGTTGATGGCGACGATCCCCCCTCTCCGGGAAGGAATTCTCTCGGCAAAAATATGTCTGCTAGAGAGATCTTTCTCTCTCGGTGTTTTCTGCCCCCCAGAGGCGGCGGAAATCTATCTGTGGTCGCTCCCTGAGGCTTAGGGTTCCGTAGGGAAGATATAGGCGAAGGGCGGAGTCAGGAGCCGGGCAGGTGGGACACACCTGGCCTAGGCGCAGCCCAGGGTGGGCTCGCGCCTAGGGGGGTGTGGGCCCCCTGCGGCCCTTCTTCGTCCCTCCCCTTCTGGCTTCCTCAATCTTCTGGAAAAATAATATATTCTGGTATTTTTCTGATCTTCACGAAATTGCATCGAAACGCCCTCTTTTCCATCAGAATCTAGACTCCGGCAGTCCATCCTCCAAGAATCATCCAAAATGCATAAACAGATGAAAAACCATAAGTAATACCTCGTAATAAGACAAATATCTATGAATAGAGGTAGATTATGATATAGAATGGTGATGCAAATTGGGCGTATCAGTTTATACCCATCGACACAAACCTCTGGGTCCATCTCGGAGCCGGCCAACTTCGTCGCGGGTAGCTTAGTGGGGTGGCCCCCTAAAATATTATATGAATATTGCGATTTCTTTTTCGTGATGCCTCGTTGGGTTTTCATGTGTTTTTTCCGAGGTTGATCCTGCGTGTGTTGCTATTTGTGCCCCTGTAGGGTAAAACTTCCTGAAAGCCGTGTACGCGGTTATCGACAACTTGGAGCATAGTATCTCGATCATAGACAACTATAACTAAAGTAGTGCTATAAATTTGACTTTGAAATGACTAGTAATCAACTTCACTACAACGAAATGGCTAAATAAAAGTGCCAATAACTGCTGGAATTGGGGTGTCTCATGCTATATATATCTGACTAGTAAGTATCGCAACTACAATGGAATCGTTAACAAAAAGTGCCCACTTCTTATTATATTAGGATGACTTAGGATATCTATATCTGACTAGTAATTGCCGCAACTATAACAGAATAAATAAAACTGCCAACTGTGTGAGTTCCTCGGTTGACTTCCTCGTTTGTTCTCGAGGGGGAAATACCAGGATGGGTATGTTTGGTGTTAGAATCAGGTTGGAACCGAATAGGTCTTTCTTATCCCTCTCTGATAGCCGACAGTTGTACCGAGTCTCTATAGAATGTTTAGTGCATGTTGCGCTACCGCTTCAGTCCACCATACCTATGTAAGCGAGGACCACTCGCCGTGTACTGGCCTCAGTACTGACTGCTCTCTTTTTCCTTTGCTCTTTGTCAGCGCCCCTTTTGTTTAGTAGGTTTGAGATCGATGTAGTTAGCAGGGTTACTTTCTGTCCTGGCCTAGGAAGGGTTATGGACGCCATTGGTTATTCTTCAGGGCTCTTAGCACAATGATCATCTTGTCCATACTCGGACATTGTATCGTTTTCAAGGTGATTTGGATCTTTGTACTGTATATCTGTATTCTTGACTCATGGATTCGTGTTGTATATATCTGTTCCATGGGTTCCATCCTGAACTAATTTGTAATGGAAGTACTTTGTTTTCCACCCGCACGAAAGTTCCTGTTGGGCACCATTGAATCGTTTCTATGCGGGTTTGGCGGGAATCGCTAAAACTTGCATAGGGCCGATCTGAGGGTGTTACAGGATTCTATGTTGTTTAAATAGATATGGAATGTGACTTGGAGACCGAATGATGTTAGGAGTCTCGGATTGGATCTAGGACATCACGAGGAGATCCGGAATGGTCTGAAGAATAAGATTCATATAAGGAAAGTCAATTTCCGGGGTTTAGAAATGTTTTCGGTGTTTTGATCAAAAGCTTCTAAAATATTCTAGAAGGTCCACCACCCCTGGAGGGGCACTTGGGATGCGGCATTCCCTAGGGGGCTGGCCGCACCAATCCCAAGGGCAACTCGGCAAGGACTAGGAGTTAAGGGTCAAAACCTAGTTTGAAAAGTCAAATCCTAGTTTGGGAAGGAATGGGAAAACTTGAAAGGCAAGTTTCCACCTCTCCTCTTCCTAGTCAAGTTTGGGAGGGACTCTTCCCTTGCTAGATGAGTTGGGGGGAAACTCGGCTAGGGCAGGGAGGCCCTTGGCCGACGGCTCCCACCCATATAAGGAGGGCTGGGGCATTTCCCCCTTGGCACCTTGGCCCCTGGCGCCTCAACCCTAGCCGCCTCTCCCCTCTCTCTCGTCCACCATCATGCTCTGCCTTAGGCGAAGCCCTGCATAAATTTCTCCTCCTCCACCACCACCACCACACCGTCGTGCTGTTGGGATTCCGAGGAGATCTACAACCTCCTCTTCCCTGCTGGAAAAAGGGAGAGGAATGTCTTCATCGACTACCGTACATGTGACCGACTGTGGAAGCGCTGCCGGAACGTGGCGCCGAAAGGATCGGCAAGTGATTGACTACATCAACCACGAGATCTGAATCTCGTTAAACGCTTTGAATCTTCGAGGGTTAGTTCTCTACAATCTTATTGCACCGATCTCGTAGACTAGATCTTGGATTTTCCATAGATTAGATCTTGGTTTTTGTGTGTTCATGTGGTAGATTTTTTTGTTTCCCATGCTGCAAACCCTATAGTGGTATCAGAGCCGACTCTATGCATAGATATGTTTCACAAGTAGAACACAATGGTTTTGTGGGTGTTGATGCTTTTGTTGTCTCTTGCTTTTCATGTACTTTGCATCTTGCGGGATGGTGGGATGAAGCGGACTGGGCTAACCTTACATGTCATCATACACGAGACTTGCTCCACGCTCAACGTGCAACTTGCATTGCACAAGTGTCTTTGAGGGTGTTTGTCTCTCCCACCATAGTGAAGATTCAATTTACAACGGGCACTTGACAATACTTGTATCAACATTGTGGTTCTTGTTCATAGGTAAGAACGACTATTATTCGAAAGCACCAAGCCACATAAAACATGCAAAGAAAATTAGAGGCATCTAACTTGTTTTTGCAGGGCAGGTGATGCAATGTGATATGGACATTATGTGTTTGTGATTATATTTGATGTATGCAATGATCCTTATTATAAGTTGGCAACCGGCAGGAGCCTTATGGTTATCTTTAAATTCGTTAAGACCTACGTGTCTATTCGTCAAGTAGTTGTAGTAGTTGCTATTGGTGGTGGACAAACATGAAGCGACGCCATTGACCTTGATGCCATGCCGGTGATGATGGAGATCATGTTGCTTTTTTGGAGATGAAGATCAAAGGCACAAGAAGAAAGGCCATATCATATCACATATTATGAATTGCATGTGATGTTAATCCTTTTATGCATCTTGTATTGCTTAGATCGCGATGGTAGCATTATAAAATGATCACTCTCACTAAATATCAAGTAATAAAGTGTTCATACTTAGTAGGCACCGTTACTAAGACTCGCCGTTTCGAAGCACAATGTGATGATCGGGTGTGATAGATTCTACGTGTGCATACAATGGGTGCAAGCTAGATTTGCACATGTGGATACTAAGGTTAACATTGACGAGCCTAGCATGTACAGACATGGTCTCGGAACACGGAATATCGAAAGGTAAAGCATGAGTCATATGTACGATATAATGAACATGTCGATTATTCTCCTTTGAAACTATATCATCTCTCGTGATGATCGGACTTGGTGTAGTGGATTTGGTTCATGTGATCACTAAAACAATGTGAGGGATGTTGTTTTGAGTAGGAGTTCACCTAGATAATTTAAAAATTAAATTTAAACTCAGTTTATCATAAACTTAGTCTAAACTCTTTATAAATATATTGTAGGTCATGGCGGACCCTACCATCAATTTTAATGCGTTCCTAAAGAAAGAAAAGTTGAAAAACAATGAAAGCAACTTTGCGGATTGGTTGTGTAATTTGAGGATTGCCCTCAATGCGGGTTAGTTGACTGACATTATATAGGTGAGGAACACCGATATCATTGATATCGGTTGTCATTGCTAAGATATTTCGAAGTAGTAATGTGCCCTCTATCCCGTTATATAGAGATGAAGTGGGTAGATAATTTTATTCTGGTTGAAGGGATCTATTCAGAGCTCGAAATCGGCACATGATGTGCTAGAGATGCTCTTATAGTAATATTAATCAACATTAAATGTTATATATATATTTAAACTACTCCTTATATCAAGTTGTATTAAATCAATGACACTTTTTATGAATAGGTGGGAATACTGAATGACTACCCCTAAGATTGTGTAACTTACCATACATACTAGAAGGACCTAGCGCGCTTTGCCGCGCCGGTCTTTGCAGTTATTGTTTTATTTTTCTGTGTGATCATGGCATTTCGAAAGGATCATCATCAGGCTTGTCAATCGAAAGATAGACACATCTAGTTCAAGAAATAGTTTTCCCCTCGTTCCAACCACTACTAGGAAAACGGCTATAGGTAATCCACACTTCTGTGGCGCACTTGCTAGTAGTGCCCCACGGGTAAAATAGGCGTGGCGCACTGCCCACATGTGCCCTACGGCTAACTGCCATAAGCGTGGCGCACATGGGGGTGGTGCGCCACGGCTATGTGTGGGCCAGGACACAGGTGGCCGTAACACACATACCCGTAGCGCACTAGGTCAAGGTGCTCTACGGATGTGTCACTTAGCCATAGAGCACTTTGACCTAGTGCGCTACGGGCATGTGTGCTACAGCAGCTAGGTCAACTTAGCCGTAGGGCACTCTGCCCAGTGCCCTACGGCTAAGTGGCCTGCACCAACTCCACCCCCTCCCCCCCGTGGATCGCCTTTTTAGGTTTTGCAAAAAATAAAAGAAAATGATAAACACTTCCAAAAATAAAATCATTTCATATTTAGGTAGGTAATGTGGTTTAGTTTGTATGAAAATTAACAAACATGCATTTCGACTTTTTATGCAAAAAAAGTTTATGCCACGGTAAAACGGCCGTAACTTTTGCATACGATGTCGGAAAAATACGTATAATATACCAAAATGACGAGAACGAGATTTCACATACGTTCGCAATTGACTCCAGTCGTTTAGCGATTATTTAGATTTTCAAAATTCTAAAAGAGTAAAAAGTTATGGTCAAAAGACTGTTTTTTCCTGCATAAAAAAATGGCAACTTACCCGTAGCGCACCACTACCTAGTGCGCTACGAGTAAGTTGGGCGAGATTCAAAATTCGAATCCCCACCCCGCCCACCTCCCCTTCTCTCCTTTTGCCTCCCTCTTGGAGTCACTAGCAACTAATTGGCCAAGATAGATACTAACAACAGAGATCATGCAAGGTCACAAACAACACAGACATGATAGAATCATAAAGACAAAACCATTAATCAAACCAACATAATAATCTCAATATCAATCGGATCCCCGCAAACACAACATGCATGATTACAAATACATTAGATCTTGATCATGAACGAAGATCACAAGATATATACATGAAAGCACAAAGGAGGAGATACAACCATCTAGCTACTACATGGATCCATAGTCCAAGGTGGAACTACTCACACATCATACTGGAGAGAAGGCCTCCGGGATGATCTCCCCTCCGGCAGGGTGCCGGTAAGAACTTCAAATCCCCCCTCTAGGGATGATGGTGTGTAACACCCTCATAATCGACCCTATGCAAGTTTTAGCGCTTCCCGCCAAACCCGCATAGAAACGATTCAAAGGTGCCCACCAGGCACTTTTGTGCGGGTGGAAAACGAAGTAATAACATTACACAACAGTCCTCGATGGGACCCACAGAACAGATATATATACAACAGCGACTCAATGAGTCAAGAATACAGATATAATATACAAAGATCCAAATCACCTTGAAAATGATAGAGCGTCCGACTACGGAAAATATGCAAATGGGGCTAAGAGCCCTGAAGAACAACCAATGGCGTCCATAACCCTGCCCAGGCCAAGCCGGAAGGGTAACCCTGCTAACGACGTCGATCTCAAAACCTGCTTAAACAGTGGGCCGTTTTAGTTAACCATTCCGTTGTAGTTGCGACACTTACTAGTCAGATACAATCAGCATGAGATAACCCAAAACCCAGCAGTTGTTGGTACTTTTATTTAGCCATTCCGTTGTAGTTGCAATACTTACTAGTCAGGTACAATGGTCGCAAGCGACAACCCAAACAAGCACTGGTTGGCAGTTTTATTTAGCCATTCCATTATAGTGAAGCTGATTACTAGTCATTATAAAGTCAAATTTATAGCACTACTTTAGTTATAGTTGTCTATGATCGAGATACTGTGCTCCAAGTCGTCCATAACCGCGGACACGGCTTTCATAAAGTTTTACCCGGCCGGGGTGCACCAATAGCAACACACACTCGATCAACCTTGGAAAAACCAAATCAAAACCCAACGAGGCCTTCACGACAAAGCAATCACAGGATTCAGAAATATTTCAGGGGGCCACCCCTTGGAGTACACCCGCAACGAAGTTAGCTGACTCCGAGACGGACCCGAGGTTTGCGACAATGGCTGTAAACGACTGGGAACCCAAAACTGGGCTTGTCGATACCGCGAAAACATTCCTCTTACCTAAACAGTACAGTGTGCTCCTCGCACAATCGTAATAAAGCAGTAAAGCATGGCATAAGTACAGGATAGTAAATAAAACCTCAAACTAGTTTGTGGCCCCAAGAAATAAGACGGAATCAAGCTCTGGCTCAGGGGGGTCCCAAAAGCCTCCCGGATGTGGATACCGCGAATATTCAAGGAACAGGTATCAAGTACTCGGGGTCCTACGGGACACAAGTGGACGGTTAACAACCAAATAACATCTATTGCCCACCTGTGCCTCTGCTTACCTACTTCAATTTTAGTTGTTAAACAGTAAATAAAGTGAACGGTAATTAAAGCCATGATCATCTCCAACATCAACAAGCGGCAATACACCAACAACTGTGGCACTTGACGACACGCAACAGCACTTGAGCAAGCGACTACGACGCGCAAGTCCAACTATCTACCAAACAACAGGTAATAGGAGGTGTCCAAGGCAATATAAGGCTGCAAGGGATATCACGGGTACGAAAAACTAGAGCATCGCAACACAGATAGCAATAGATCAACAGGAGGGAATAAATACTATAAAAGTAAGATAGGTAGAAAGGGGGAGATGCTCGCCTGAAAACATTGCCGAAGGTTCATCCGAAGATCGGGTCGAAGCTCACATCAACTCAACGGCCTTATCCGCGAAGAAGCAAAACACTAGAAGAAACACCGGATGCACTATTTAAGATTACGGCAGAAGATCGGGCATGATGCATGTATGCTGTATGACATGGCAAAGGTGCGATGCGATTAGGTCATATTAAGCGGAACCGGGGTCCCGACAATTAATTAGATGGTTCAAGTTGTTTAACTACCCCGCAATTTAAATGTTGTCTTAACATGGCAGAAAATAGCACCGGGTTCTCTACAAAAATTTAAATGGGAACAATATACGACTAGATTTGCCCGCATCTGGGCCCCATATTTAATTAGGTGAATCGGCCTAAGGCCCCCAAACCACATGATATGCATGCGAGATGAACAATTATTATGCAACAGGTTTTATTTTTAGCTTTTATAAAAATAGGGTCTCGAGGAAAAGTTCACACATTAGGGTTCGGAAGATCTTGGGGTTCCGGGGTTTGGGGTTCGGTCTCAGGGTTCCGGGTTCGACGGGATCGTTCTCGGACACCGGGATTTAGGGTCTTCGGATCGGGGAAGTAGATCTTGTTGCACGAGCGTCAATGCTTTCGGGAAGGAGAACTTGTCATCTAGGGTCTCGGTGTCCGGGGTGAAGTACTCGGCGTCCTCGAGGGATTACTTGTCGCACATGTGGTCTTCGGGTTCCATGACGATGATCTTGCCGTTTCGATGTCGGGGTCTTGAAATCCGTGAAGAAAGCCTTGTCGCCCTTGGGTGGAGAACTTGTCATCCCGAGGGTCCGTGGCTTCGGCGGAACGTTCTATGGATCCAGGGTCGAAGAGCTTGGTGTCCGCGAAGGGAACTCGGCGTTTTCGTGTCGAGGTTCTTGGCGGTTATCGGGTTCGGTCTTCAGGGTACATGAGGAGATCTTGGCGTCCGAGGGCTTCTCTGAGTCCGTGGTGCGTCCGTGTGGTAAATCTTGGGGTTACGGCGCCATCGGGTTCCACCTCGCACATTGGTCGACGAAACACGTAGCGATGCAGATCTTGGCGATAAAAGGGCATCGGGGCTCTTGTGACGAGACGGTCTTGCCGACGGTCCCTCGGGTTCGTGTGGCTCCTCGTGGCGAACTTGTCGATGTGTCGGATCGGAGATCTTGTCGAGGGGGTCTTGGAATGGTACTCCGAGGGTGCTTCGGGTCAGCTCGGCTGAGCACAGGGGACGCGAGGTGGACGGCGGTTGCTGCGCTTGGGAGGAGGGCGACCGGAGGACAGCGGCCAGCGACAAGGGCTTGGCCCGAAAACAGAGAAGGGGCGGTCCTGGCCTCGCGTGCAGGCGGCAGCGACGACCGGAAGGCGGGACCGGCGAGGCGAAGCGCGGTGCTCGCGGCGGCTCGACGGCGAGCGGCGGGGCGGTGCTCGCGCGGGACGGGCGTAGCAAGCCGAGAGAGGCGGGGTGGCGAGGGGAAGCGTCGGGGAGGCGCGCCGGCGAAGGGGAGGCGATGCGGGGGACGCGGGTCGACGGAGGCGGGCGGTGGAGGGCGGCCCGCGCGGCGGCGCGTGCTGGGATGCGGTGGCCGTCGGCGAACGGCGGGGAGGGGCGACGCGCTGGCGACAAACGGGAGGGCCCGGGGCCGGCGACGGCGAGGAGGGGACCGGCTCAGGCGGAGCTTGGCGCGGAGGAGGCGGGGCCGGCAAGAGGGAGAGCGGCGGCGGGGAGACGCGGGGAGGAGGAGGCCCGACGGCGGCGAGGCGGGGAGCAGCTCGGGGCGAGGAGGGCTCGGGTGGAGCGGGCCGGCGAGGTCCTGGCCGGAGCAGGGCGGGGCCCGGCGACGGCAGCCGAGCGGGGCGCGGGAGGAGGCGGCTCGGCCGGGGCGGCGCTGGATGCGGGGGGAACCGGCGAGGCAGAGCTCGCTGCCGGGCTCGCTGCAGAGAGGGGGAGGCAGCGACAGAGGCGAGAGATGGGGAGAGGGAGGGAGACGGCGAGGTGGAGGTTGCGTCGGGGTGGGATAAGAGGTAGGTGGGGCCGGTGGAGCCAGAGGTGGGGCCGCGGGGCAGGGAGAGGGGGCTGCAGCGCGTTGGTGAGTGGGGTTGGGGAGGGTTTGACCAGGGGGAGAAAGGGAGTGGCTGCGGGTGGGGCCAGGTTGTAAGGGAGAGAGGGTAGGAGGGCTGTGTGTGGGAAAGAGAGAGAGGGGGAAAAGAGGGGGATTGATGAGGTGGCAAGGTGGGTAGGGAATTAGGGGAGGGGTGAGGTGGCGAGCTGGGATAGGTGGGTAGGATAGGTTTGGGTAGTTTTAGGATTCGGGTGGGCTGGTTTAGGTGGACCGATTTTGTACTGGGGGTGGTCGACTGCGTCGAATCGGCCCGTTCGACTGCCCCCCTAAAAATAATTAAATATTTTATTTATTTACAACAGGGTTTTTGCAAACCGATAGCAGACAAAACAAAATAATCCGGAGACCCGGGTTTTGTGTTTGAACAAAGACGGGGCGTTTAGAAAACAAGAACAGGTTTTTCCGCAAATAGTTTTATGCAAGCAAATGCAAGATGATGGCGATGCTCAAATGCAATGTGGCATGATGACATGAGCATGCGGTCATGAAGATGCAATGCACAAAAACAACGCGATTTTCTAGTAGTGGTTTTGCGGGATGCCACAATTCGACACCACTAACAATGGATCTCGCCCTCGAGATCCGCCTCATGGTACCGGAAGGAAGGTCGGTGATCTGCATCTTCTCGCTTCGTGTAGATCCTCGCAACACCACTAACAAGAGGTCGTTGTCCGTGATCGTCGAGAGGACACTCCGGGAACAAAAGGTCGAAGGTAGGGGTATCAGCAAATAAAGCCACCCCTAACTTTCGTGGACGGAGTAAAACTGCTGGATCCACTGATTCGATGTACAAGAGCGAATGATAAGAGTAGTCGGATGGTTATCAGTCCATCGCGCACCCAAACCATTACTCTGCACACGAATAGGCGGATTATACAACCAACTCTCGGAATCAGACTGAAGATCTCGACAAACGAGGTTCGGAAACAAGGAGTGATGCAGACTCTGCATCGGATCTGGCGTAGATGATGTCGTCGCATCGGAAAACACCGGAAAGCACAAACAAGGGACAGAGAGAAATCCAACAGATGAAGGATTCCTCTGATAGCATGAAGACCAGATGTAGCAACACCGTTACCAAAGGAGGAAACGAAACCCTGAAGGTACGATGGAACCCAACCACGAGAAATCCTGGACTCGAAGAGAGAGAAGAGAGCGGATTCAAAACACGCAGAGGTAAGAGGAGAATAGCAGAGGGGTAAGGACTAAAATCAGACCTAATCAGAACTATCCAACCGATTTTTCAAAATAGTTTTGACACTCTACTTCAGCCGTTAGCTAGGTTATCCTACAGGCTGGACTTGTGGGGTATCGCAACTGCTGAGCTCTGATACCACTCTGTAACACCCTCAGAATCGACCCTATGCAAGTTTTAGCGCTTCCCGCCAAACCCGCATAGAAACGATTCAAAGGTGCCCACCAGGCACTTTCGTGCGGGTGGAAAACGAAGTAATAACATTACACAACAGTCCTCGATGGGACCCACAGAACAGATATATATACAACAGCGACTCAATGAGTCAAGAATACAGATATAATATACAAAGATCCAAATCACCTTGAAAATGATAGAGCGTCCGACTACGGACAAGATGCAAATGGGGCTAAGAGCCCTGAAGAATAACCAATGGCGTCCATAACCCTGCCCAGGCCAAGCCGGAAGGGTAACCCTGCTAACGACGTCGATCTCAAAACCTGCTTAAACAAAAGGGGTGCCGACAAGGGGCAAAGGAAAAAGAGGAGCGTCTGTACTGAGGCCAGTACACGGCGAGACTAGAATTCGGCGGTCCTCGCCTACATAGGTATGGTGGGCTGAAGCGGCAGCGGCAGCATGCACTAAACAACCTATAGAGACTCGATACAACTGGCGGCTATCAGAGAGGGGTGAGAAAGACCTATCCGGATCCAACCTGAATCTTACACCAAACAATCCCATCCTGGTATTTCCCCCTCGAGACCAATCGAGGAAGTCCACCGAGGAACTCACACAGTTGGCAGTTTTACTTATTCAGTTATCGTTGCAGCAATTACTAGTCAGGTATAGATAATCATCCTGATAAAATAAGCAGTGGGCCGTTTTAGTTAACCATTCCGTTGTAGTTGCGACACTTACTAGTCAGATACAATCAGCATGAGATAACCCAAAACCCAGCAGTTGTTGGTACTTTTATTTAGCCATTCCGTTGTAGTTGCAATACTTGCTAGTCAGGTACAATGGTCGCAAGCGACAACCCAAACAAGCACTGGTTGGCAGTTTTATATAGCCATTCCATTATAGTGAAGCTGATTACTAGTCATTATAAAGTCAAATTTATAGCACTACTTTAGTTATAGTTGTCTATGATCGAGATACTGTGCTCCAAGTCGTCCATAACCGCGGACACGGCTTTCAGAAAGTTTTACCCGGCCGGGGTGCACCAATAGCAACACACACTCGATCAACCTCGGAAAAACCAAATCAAAACCCAACGAGGCCTTCACGACAAAGCAATCACAGGATTCAGAAATATTTCAGGGGGCCACCCCTTGGAGTACACCCGCAACGAAGTTAGCTGACTCCGAGACGGACCCGAGGTTTGCGACAATGGCTGTAAACGACTGGGAACCCAAAACTGGGCTTGTCGATACCGCGAAAACATTCCGCTTACCTAAACAGTACAGTGTGCTCCTCGCACAATCGTAATAAAGCAGTAAAGCATGGCATAAGTACAGGATAGTAAATAAAACCTCAAACTAGTTTGTGGCCCCAAGAAATAAGACGGAATCAAGCTCTGGCTCAGGGGAGTCCCATAAGCCTCCCGGATGTGGATAGCGCGAATATTCAAGGAACAGGTATCAAGTACTCGGGGTCCTACGGGACACAAGTGGACGGTTAACAACCAAATAACATCTATTGCCCACCTGTGCCTCTGCTTACCTACTTCAATTTTAGTTGTTAAACAGTAAATAAAGTGAACGGTAATTAAAGCCATGATCATCTCCAACATCAACAAGCGGCAATACACCAACAACTGTGGCACTTGACGACACGCAACAGCACTTGAGCAAGCGACTACGACGCGCAAGTCCAACTATCTACCAAACAACAGGTAATAGGAGGTGTCCAAGGCAATATAAGGCTGCAAGGGATATCACGGGTACGAAAAACTAGAGCATCGCAACACAGATAGCAATAGATCAACAGGAGGGAATAAATACTATAAAAGTAAGATAGGTAGAAAGGGGGAGATGCTCGCCTGAAAACATTGCCGAAGGTTCATCCGAAGATCGGGTCGAAGCTCACATCAACTCAACGGCCTTATCCGCGAAGAAGCAAAACACTAGAAGAAACACCGGATGCACTATTTAAGATTACGGCAGAAGATCGGGCATGATGCATGTATGCTGTATGACATGGCAAAGGTGCGATGCGATTAGGTCATATTAAGCGGAACCGGGGTCCCGACAATTAATTAGATGGTTCAAGTTGTTTAACTACCCCGTAATTTAAATGTTGTCTTAACATGGCAGAAAATAGCACCGGGTTCGCTACACAAATTTAAATGGGAACAATATACGACTAGATTTGGCCGCATCTGGGCCCCATATTTAATTTGGTGAATCGGCCTAAGGCCCCCAAACCACATGATATGCATGCGAGATGAATAATTATTATGCAACAGGTTTTATATTTAGCTTTTATAAAAATAGGGTCTCGAGGAAAAGTTCACACATTAGGGTTCGGAATATCTTGGGGTTCCGGGGTTTGGGGTTCGGTCTCAGGGTTCCGGGTTCGATGGGATCGTTCTCGGACTCCGGGATTTAGGGTCTTCGGATCGGGGAAGTAGATCTTGTCGCACGAGCGTCAATGCTTTCGGGAAGGAGAACTTGTCATCCAGGGTCTCGGTGTCCGGGGTGAAGTACTCAGCGTCCTCGAGGGAGTACTTGTCGCACATGTGGTCTTCGGGTTCCATGACGATGATCTTGCCGTTTCGATGTCGGGGTCTTGAAATCCGTGAAGAAAGCCTTGTCGCCCTTGGGTGGAGAATTTGTCATCCCGAGGGTCCGTGGCTTCGGCGGAACGTTCTATGGATCCAGGGTCGAAGAGCTTGGTGTCCGCGAAGGGAACTCGGCGTTTTCGTGTCGAGGTTCTTGGCGGTTATCGGGTTCGGTCTTCGGGGTACATGAGGAGATCTTGGCGTCCGAGGGCTTCTCTGAGTCCGTGGTGCGTCCGTGTGGTAAATCTTGGGGTTACGGTGCCATCGGGTTCCACCTCGCACATTGGTCGACGAAACACGTAGCGATGCATATCTTGGCGATAAAAGGGCATCGGGGCTCTTGTGACGAGACGGTCTTGCCGACGGTCCCTCGGGTTCGTGCAGCTCCTCGTGGCGAACTTGTCGATGTGTCGGATCGGAGATCTTGTCGAGTGGGTCTTGGAATGGTACTCCGAGGGTGCTTCGGGTCAGCTCGGCTGAGCACAGGGGACGCGAGGTGGACGGCGGTTGCTGTGCTTGGGAAGAGGGCGACCAGAGGACAGCGGCCAGCGACAAGGGCTTGGCCCGAAAACAGAGAAGGGGCGGTCCTGGCCTCGCGTGCAGGTGGCAGCGACGACCGGAAGGCGGGACCGGCGAGGCGGAGCGCGGTGCTCGCGGCGGCTCGACGGCGAGCGGCGGGGCGGTGCTCGCGCGGGACGGGCGTAGCAAGCCGAGAGAGGCGGGGTGGCGAGGGGAAGCGTCGGGGAGGCGCGCCGGCGAAGGGGAGGCGATGCGGGGGACGCGGGTCGATGGAGGTGGGCGGTGGAGGGCGGCCCGCGCGGCGGCGCGTGCTGGGGATGCGGTGGCCGTCGGCGAACGGCGGGGAGGGGAGGCGCGCTGGTGACAAACGGGAGGGCCCGGGGCCGGCGACGGCGAGGAGGGGACCGGCTCAGGCGGAGCTTGGCGCAGAGGAGGCGGGGCCGGCCAGAGGGAGAGCGGCGGCGAGGAGACGCGGGGAGGAGGAGGCCCGACGGCGGCGAGGCGGGGAGCAGCTCGGGGCGAGGAGGGCTCGGGTGGAGCGGGCCGGCGAGGTCCTGGCCGGAGCAGGGCGGGGCCCGGCGACGGGAGCCGAGCGGGGCACGGGAGGAGGCGGCTCGTCCGGGGCGGCGCTGGATGCGGGGGGAACTGGCGAGGCAGAGCTCGCTGCCGGGCTTGCTGCAGAGAGGGGGAGGCAGCGGCAGAGGCGAGCGATGGGGAGAGGGAGGGAGACGGCAAGGTGGAGGTTGCGTCGGGGTGGGAGAAGAGGTAGGTGGGGCCGGTGGAGCCAGAGGTGGGGCCGTGGGGCAGGGAGAGGGGGCTGCAGCGCGGGGGTGAGTGGGGTTGGGGAGGGTTTGACCAGGGGAAGAGAGGGAGTGGCTGCGGGTGGGGCCAGGTTGTAAGGGAGAGAGGGTAGGAGGGCTGTGTGTGGGAAAGAGAGAGAGGGGGGAAAAGAGGGGGATTGATGAGGTGGCAAGGTGGGTAGGGAATTGGGGGAGGGGTGAGGTGGCGAGCTGGGATAGGTGGGTAGGATAGGTTTGGGTAGTTTTAGGATTCGGGTGGGCTGGTTTAGGTGGACCGATTTTGTACTGGGGTGGTCGACTGGGTCGAATCGGCCCGTTCGACTGCCCCCCTAAAAATAATTAAATATTTTATTTATTTACAACAGGGTTTTTGCAAACCGATAGCAGACAAAACAAAATAATCCGGAGACCCGGGTTTTGTATTTGAACAAAGACGGGGCGTTTAGAAAACAAGAACAGGTTTTTCCGCAAATAGTTTTATGCAATAAAATGCATGATGATGGCGATGCTCAAATGCAATGTGGCATGATGACATGAGCATGCGGTCATGAAGATGCAATGCACAAAAACAACGCGATTTTCTAGTAGTGGTTTTGCGGGATGCCACATGGTGGCGGTAGCTACAGACGGTTTCGTGGAGATTTGATCGGGGTGCTTAGGGTTTCTGCATCGGGGGCTTCTTATAGGGGAAGAGGGAGGCCGAGGAGGCGGCAAGAGGCCCCAAACCCTACCCAGGCGTGGGGCAGGGCCCACCCACGCCTGGGGGGGGGTCTGGGCGCCCTGGCTTGCGTCTCCGTCTCGTATCTGGATTCTTGTTCCCCACGGTAAGTAATTGACTTTGACGTTTGTCCCGTCCAATTCCGAGAATATTTCTTTACTAACTGTTCTGAAACCAAAAACAACAAAAAACAGGCAACTGGCACTATGGCAACTTGTTAATAGGTTTGTACTAGAAAACATGTAAAAAGCACCTCAAAGTGTAGACAAGCAAAGCAAAGTAGATACTAAACAAGCATGGAGCATCAAAAATTATAGATACGTTTCCTACGTATCAAGCATCCCCAAGCTTAACTCCTGCTCGATCCTCGAGTAGGTAAGTGATAAAAATAATTTTCGAGGTGACATGCACCCTCACAATAAATATCCAACCATTTGCAAGCATTGAAAGCTAGGATCAAAGAACTCTAAAGATGTGGATGAAAGATGCAGTTCTAACAATAGTACATAGTAACTATGCATGCAACATGAAAGGCTACAAACAAAGATCATGAATAACATGCATTGAAAAACGTTTGTTTGCTTCACATACATAAAACATAGCATAGTGGCAATCGACCTGTCCCTCATAGAGTAGCAAATAGATGCATAGGACACCTTCAAAGTTCACAAGGGTGACTAGAAACAAATAGCACAAGAACAAGTAATATCACAATATGCATCAATTAATAAGCTTTGGAACACTGCACACAGAATGACAACTATGCTCTCTTAATGGTGCCAAAAGGTAGAAGGTGGAGACTCAATAGTGGTGGAAGAAATGCCTTTTATAAAGGAAGCAGGGATTTCAAGTTTCAAAAAGAGCTTCCAAAAATTATGGTACTTGTTAGCTTTCAGCCCTCATTGCCCCTATCTTAAGCATCTTGAAGTGGTTAAGGTAAAAGTGAACAAATATGGAGTATATGCTTGGCGAAGAATAAGTTGGCAATCTCAAGTCCCTTGAATATGAGGGCCACAACTCATGCTACTGAACTTTAGTCACCTGTAAGTTCTTGTCATTGTAAGTATTTGCATATCATTGAGAATAGCCAACGGGGTACCCCTTGCACATGGTACTGGAGCTATCCCATAACCAAAATGACAAGGCAAGTAGACAATGAGCATCTTAGCATGTTAGACCCCTCCTTTGTAAAGGAAAAGGATCCCTGTGATTGCAATGCTAGTCCCTGGATCATTGCTAGCATCCACAGTTTAAGATAAAGTACACAGATACAAAGGTCGTTTATTACATTCATTCCAGAGATAAAACATAGTCTTTTACAACTCAGGGCCATAGGCCTAATACAAGAGTTTAAGGAATAAGTAAATAAACATAAGTCTTCATCTTCATGTGCCACAGGCAAGCATGTTGAGTGTAGACTCATGTCTCCTACTCATCATCGGAGTAACCTGCAACATCACAAGTTACAGCCACAGAGGGTCAATACTTTGGAATAGTATTGGTAAGTGATACCTTAGTATATTTTAAGTGGACTATATTACTATATGCATTTGGCTAAGTGTAGCTTGGCTTGCTTTGCTTAAAAATAGGTTTTACCTATTAGTTGAAATCACTAAGTTTTTCTTTGTCAAAAACTTCCCAAGAAACCACCAATAGACATTGGGGTCCTTCACCCTTGTTCACCCACAAGTTTTATTTAGAAGTTGGAATGATGAGATTCTTGTAGTTTCCATGTCTTGTAGTCTCCAACCTATCATTCCCACTACCACCAACTGTCCAAGTGACTAAGTTCTAGCAACCTATATGATCATGGCAGAGCCCATATTGCCAAGTGGTTGCACTGTAAGCTTTCTCAACACTTGGCCTCCAAATCCCTTTGTGCCTGGGTGGCGTACCACAAGTGAGATACACAACCCAAGTCCATGTCCTTGTGTAACCACTCAACATAACCCAATCCTTCCATTCCACCCAGGAGGTTCATTTGACTTAGTTGTTTTATTAGGAAAGCATAAGTCTCATGACTTAGAATTATTTTCATCATAGTAAGTATAGATTTTCACCAACCCTTGTTTGCTAAATAGCTAGGCTAAGCATGGTATGATAACTTAACTTAGGAAAATTCCCTAGCAATTCTACAATTCTACACTACTTAGGATTTCCCAACTTAGCATTAGGCAAAAGTAGTATGCAAGATTTAGCAAAATATCTAATGCTAATACAAAACATAGGATAGAAATATTCATGAAAATATCACTTGCCTTGGTAATGGGGAGAGTAGCACTCCTCACAATCACAATCACTAGCAAAATCTACACAAAAATTTGTAGCACACCATTACACACAATTATATACAACCAAAAATAATATGAATGCATGCATGCAAGAATTTACTAAGTGGTGATTTTGAAAACTCTACCAAACATGTGCATGTTTACAGAAGCTTAACAAGTCACAAGTTTGCCAACTAAACTTATTTATCCCTAAAAAAAACTACTAAACTAAATCCATACTCAAAATAGTCTTAAACATGTTTCTACAAATAAAGTCATTCTAATGGTTACTATTTGTTAAACACTTTGCATAATCAGAAAGGCCTTGTTTCACTGAATCCAACGGTATAAAGTTTGCAAAATTCCAACGTGGCAATCAAAAGTTATAAGCATTTGAAATTTGGATCAAATTCTGGTTTTAAATCTGTTTTTAGTTCTAACACTTGCCACGCGTCGCGTCCCTATTGGCGCGTACCGCTTCGGTTGGATCGGGTCCTGCGGACCGCACGATCTAAGTGAGATCTGGCGGCTCAGACGCGCGCGTACCTCTTCGTCCTCTTTATAATTTACGCCACAGGATCTAGATCCAACATTCCAAATCAACCTAACCATACTCGGGCGGCGCTAGCGGCGTTGACTGGCGGTGGCGCGTCTGACTACGGTGGTGCCGGCGTTCTAGATCGCCCCAGGAAGCAAGAAAGTGCTTACCAGATCCGCAAAGGCATGCTGAAGCTCGACGTGGTACTGGTTTGCGGAGGGGCGTGCTGACACGGCGATGATTGCTCGTTGGAGTTACGAGCAGCGACAGTAGCTTGCAGACGTGGTCCTTGCCGAGGCTTGGCGTCGCCCTAGCACGAACATGTGGCATCAGTACTGGCGCAAGTCACAGGCGAACAGGCTCGTGTGAGGAAGAAGGCAAGGGGCGGTCTGGATTTACCTTAATTGGTCGCCGAGGTTTGCCGGCGGCGCAGGTGGTTTCGGCTATGGATGGAGATGACAACCTGGGTCACGAGCGGCCAAAACAGAAGTATCAGAGGGTGCGCAATAACATTCTGATCATTCTCGTTTGAACCAGAGAGGGAGGGGTGGTCGAGGCTCACCGGATTTGTCGCCAGAGTTCTCGGTTCTGCGGAGCTTCGAATGCAATTGCGCGCAGCCTGGTGGCGGAGTGAGCGAGGTGTTTGGGGGGAAATGCTTGCGAGGCAGAGAGGGTTAAATAGGCTCGGGTGCGACAGGAAACGCTCGCGGATTAATGCCCAATTACGCCGCGCCATTACCGGCCATGACTGCAGCTGCAACGTGGTCGCGGGCACGGTTTGGGGAAGACGAGCACAACGTGGACAGGGCCCGCTCGTCAGCGATGTGCGCGAAGTGAGGGTGGGATCTGGTCGTCAGTGACTGTTTGGGTGTGCTGGCGCGTGCGAGAGGAAAAGAAAACTCCCGGGTGGGCTTGTTGGGCTCGATTCAAGGCTGGGCCAAAAACCTGGCGCGTGGCCTTTTTCCTTCGTTTATTTCTTTTTCTTTTCTAATTCGATTTCCTGAATGGGTTTTCAAATGGTTTCAAAATCAATTTGAATTCAAATCTTCCTGAGGTTTTGTAGTGGTGATTGGTCTCAGAAATGGGTCAAAACTCATAGGGCTACTTTGCAAGGGCTTGGTCAAACTTGGATTTCAAACAAACAGAGACCTTGCTTCTATTTTGCAAATGTTTGAAATAGGGGTTTTGTAATTATTTCTAAATTATAACTTTGGTCTAAATTTTTCACATACACTTTCCAACATTGGAGGCAAGCAACCAAGTTCCTAAAACTTCCAACTTTCCAATGGTGTTGGCTATTTAAAATAAGATTGACCACATAAAATCATGGTACCATATGTTTCTGTTTTTCTGAAATGATTTGGGAAAACCCTAAATGATGATGGATGCAAGGATGATATGAATGAGCTTTGAAACATGAATTTAGGGATGTTACAAATCTAACCCCCTTAAGATGAATCTCGCCCTCGAGATTTGGATTGGCTAGCAAATAGGTGAGGGTGGTCTTTCCGAAGATCATCTTCTCTTTCCCATGTTGCTTCCTCTTCGGAATGATGATTCCATTGCACCTTGCAAAACTTGATAGTTTTTGTCCTTGTGACTCTTTCTGCGGTCTCAAGAATCTTGACAGGCTTTTCCTCATAGGTGAGATCACTTTCTAGTTGAACTTCTTCCAAGGGTATGGTATCCTTCAAAGATGATTCTTCCATCTCTAGGTGACATTTCTTAAGCTGACTCACATGAAACACATTATGGACAGCTGACAGAGACTCTGGCAATTCAACTTCATATGCAACTTCTCCCTTGCGACTTAGAATCTTGAATGGCCCAACATATCTGGGTGCCAACTTTCCTTTGACTCCAAATCTTTTCACTCCACGAAGTGGTGATACTCTAAGATAAGCTCTATCCCTAACTTCGTAGATGACTTCTCTACGCTTAGAATCCGCGTAGCTTTTCTGTCGGGACTGTGCTATCTTTAACCTTTCCTTAATCAATTTGACCTTCTCTTCGGCGTCTTTGATAAGATCAGGTCCAAATAAACTTCTTTCTCCCACACCATTCCACAACAATGGGGTGGTACACTTTCTTCCATAGAGAAACTCAAATGGTGCCATCCCAATGCTAGATTGGTAACTGTTATTGTAAGAGAACTCTGCGTAAGGCAAACTTTCATCCCAACTTGCTCCATAGTCTAAAGCACATGCCCTCAACATGTCTTCAAGAATTTGGTTAGTCCTTTCTGTTTGTCCATCAGTTTGAGGATGAAAAGCAGTGCTGAATTCCAATCTTGTTCCCAAGGATTCATGTAGCTATCTCCAAAAGTGAGAAGTAAACTGAGTTCCTCTATCAGACACAATACTCTTAGGCACACCGTGAAGGCACACAATTATGCTCATGTAGATTTTGGCTAACTTGGCACTTGTATAAGTTGTCTTCACGGGTATAAAATGAGCCACTTTAGTTAGGCGATCCACTACTACCCATATGGAATCATACCCTGACCTGGTTCTTGGTAATCCGGTAATGAAATCCATACCAATATTTTCCCACTTCCATTCAGGAATAGGTAGTGGTTGAAGCAAACCCGCTGGTTTCTGATGCTCCGCTTTTACTCTGCTACACACATCACACAAAGCAATATGCTCGGCGATGTCCCTTTTTAGATTGTTCCACCAAAATCTTTCTTTCATAGCCATGTACATCTTGGTGTTTCCTAGGTGAATAGAATACGGAGAGTTGTGGGCTTCCTGTAAAATCAGTTTCCGCAACTCCGGGTCTTGTGGAACACATATACGTTTCCCGTGCCATAAAGTACCTTGTTCGTCTATATGGAAACTCTTAGCTTTCGCTAGACTAATATTTTCCTTAATCTTTTCAAT
This sequence comes from Avena sativa, assembly GCA_916181665.1. Classification (NCBI taxonomy): domain Eukaryota; kingdom Viridiplantae; phylum Streptophyta; class Magnoliopsida; order Poales; family Poaceae; genus Avena; species Avena sativa. The sequence goes on from OV702284.1 coordinate 126,909,540, forward strand.
TTCCTTATCAGTCTTCTGAGCTTCTCGGATCTTGTCCAATAAAGTGGGTTGAACATCTAAGGACATGAGATGTCCTTCAGGCACAATCTCCAATCTGAGTTCTTTGAATTGCTTACACAAGTCATCTGGCAATTCTCCTTTGGTAAGGCCATTTACAAACGTCTTACGACTTAGAGCATCTGCTGCTACATTTGCTTTACCGGGGTGGTATTGCAAACTTAAGTCGTAATCCTTGATAAGCTCTAGACATCTCCTTTGTCTCATATTGATTTCCTTCTGGGTGAAGATATACTTCAAACTCTTATGATCGGTGAATACTTCACAACGCTTTCCCAAAAGGTAATGTCTCCATGTTTTGAGTGCATGGACGACAGAGGCTAACTCCAAATCATGAGTAGGATAGTTTACTTCATGAGTTTTGAGTTGTCTCGAGGCATAGGCCACAACTTTACCGTCTTGCATAAGTACGGCACCTAATCCTTGATGCGAAGCATCACAATACACTTGGAATTCCTTTTCCAAATCTGGCAGACATAGAACCGGTGCTGTCACAAGTCTCTTCTTTAATTCCTGAAAGCTGACTTCACAACCTTCAGACCAAGCAAATTTCTTGTCCTTCTTTAGCAATTCAGTCATTGGCTTAGCAACCTTTGAGAAATTCTCAATGAACCTTCTGTAATAACCTGCTAAACCAAGGAAACTGTGAACTTCTTTTACGTTCTTAGGAGATTCCCATTCTGTCACAGCTGAAACCTTAGAAGGATCAACTGCTACACCATCCTTTGTCATAACATGACCAAGAAAACCAACTTCCTCTAACCAAAACTCACACTTGCTGAATTTGGCATAAAGTTTATGCTCTCTTAACTTTTCAAGTATCAAGCGTAAGTGTCTTTCATGTTCTTCCTTGCTCTTGGAGTAGACTAAGATGTCATCGATGAAAACGACAACAAATTTGTCAAGGAATTCCATGAACACCTTGTTCATCATATTCATGAAGTATGCTGGAGCGTTGGTTAAACCAAAAGGCATCACAGTGTACTCATACAATCCATACCTTGTGGTGAATGCTGTTTTAGGTATGTCTTGATCTCTTATTTTGAGTTGAAAATAACCTGACCGAAGATCAATCTTCGAGAACACACATGCTCCTTCTAGCTGATCAAACAAGTCGTTGATTCTTGGCAAAGGATATTTGTTCTTGATGGTTACCTCGTTGAGAGAACTGTAGTCAATGCATAATCTTTGTGTTCTATCCTTCTTCTCCACGAACAATATTGGGGCTCCCCAAGATGAAGAACTTGGTTGAATAAACCCTTTCTGCAACTGTTCTCCTAGTTGCTTCTTGAGCTCTTTAAGTTCATCAACTGACATTTTGTATGGTCTTTTTGTTATTGGTCCAGAACCTGGTACCAAATCTATCAGAAACTCCACATCTCTATCTGGTGGCATTCCTGGCAACTCTTCCGGAAACACATCCAGATACTCACACACAATTGGCACACTGTCCATGCTAACCCCCTTAAGAGAATTTAGCTTACTTCCTTTGGATTCAAAGTTTGACCTGAATTTTATTCTTTTTCCTTCTGGGGTTGTGAGTGCAACAGTACGATTAGCACAATCTAGTACTCCTTCATACTTAGCCATCCAATCCATTCCCAAAATTACGTCTAGTCCTTGGGAATCTAGGATTACCAGGCTCACTGGAAACTTATGCTTTCCAAACTCTATGACAAGATCCCAGCATCCAAGACTTACTATCATATCTCCACCCAGAGAACTAACTTTTATTGGACACCCAATGTTTTCAGATGCAAACCCATTTCTATCAACAAATTCTTTTGATATGAATGAATGAGATGCACCAGTGTCAAAGAGTACAAATGCTGGAATGGAATTGAGTCTGAACTTACCAGCAACGGCATCAGGCTCCTCATAGACCTCTTCCACATTGATGTGGTTAACCTGTCCTTTCTGGAAAGGATTGGGCTTGTTAGGTCCTTCAACTTTCTTCTCAGGGCACTCATTAGCATAATGCCCCAGCTTCTTGCATTTGAAGCACTCAACCTGACTGATGTCCCTTTTTGCAGGCTGACTTCCACTTCCACTACCATTCCCACTGTGGTGGCTCTTATGTCCACTCTTGTGGTTCTTGTACTTATCATTGTCATGACTGCGATGATGCTTGTTGTCATGACGGTTGTGGTTGTGGTGCTTGTTGAATTTCCCATGCTTATGGGATCCTGAGCTGCCACTGTCATCATAGTGAGATCGCTTATGAGACGATCCCGAGCTGTGTTTGTCGGAGTGTTTCCTCTTCCTACTCTCGACTTGCTTCATTTTACTCTCCAAAATAGCAGCCTTGTCACATAGAGACTGGTAAGTTGGAACATATGCCACAGACAGCTGCAGATTCAGCTCATCATTCAAGCCTTCCAGAAACTTTTCCTTTCTTTTGGCATCTGTGTCAACCTCATCCGGTGCATAGCGCGCCAGATTGTTGAACTCTTCAATGTATTCTGCCACGCTACGGTGGCGCTGCTTCAGGTTGTAAAACTCCTTCTTTTTCAGACTCATCATTCCTGATGAGATATGAGCAGTGCGAAAGCCATCTTCAAAGATAGCCCAAGTCACCTCATCAATAGGAGTGGTGATTTGGAAGTTGTCCCACCATGTGGCGGCTGGTCCTTCCAACAGATGTGCTGCGAACCTGACTTTTTCAGCATCCGTGCAACCCACGGTCACTAAATCTTTGTTCACAGAACGTAGCCAGTCATTGGCCACCATGGGATCAGTCGTCCCCAAAAACTTTGCTGGCCTCAAACGCAGAAATCTGGTGAGCATATCAAAACCCGGAGGGTTGTTGTTGTTGTTATTGTTGTTGTTGTTATTGGGGTTGTTGTTGTTGTTGTTGTTGTTGTTGTTATTCTGGTTTTGGATGAATGTTGTCATCATCTGCATAAGCTGTGTTTGCGCATTCATCATTTGTTGCATTTCCGGGGTGATGTTGTTGGGGTTGGGGTTTGCGCGACGGGGAGGCATCTGTGGTTTGTTCAAATAGACAGAATGAGATACCCATAGATGTTTTATGCACAATACATCACAAGCAAACACATAGCATGCAATTCAAGAATAAAAGTTCAACAACCAGATAATAAGTTCATGAAATGAAACACACAAGAGGCAAGCCATCCACATGTCGGATGGTCCAATAACAAGTTCACAAATAACAAGTATGATAATGAAAGATAAACGAGTAGTCAAGTCTACTCATCAGCATCAATCTCCTCCTCGACGAAGGTGAGACCTGCGTTCTCCATCGCGGTCTTGTTCTCCTCAATCGTAGTGGTCAAGGAATCGACCTTGGCCTTGAGAGCCCTCTTCTGGGAGCGAAGCCTCTCAATAACCATCTGCTGCTGCTCTAGCTCGAAATCCCTGGACTTCAGTTCCTCGGTCATGTCCCGGATCTTCTTGTTCCTATCCTGGACGCGTTTCTCCTGACTCTTGAACTTGCGGTCCTGGGCCTCGAACTTCGTCTCCATTTCCTTGATCATCTCGTCCTGCTGTGCGAAAAGCTTGTCCTTCTCGCGTAGCTGCACCTGAAGCTCGTCATTGCTGAGCATGACGTTCGTCCTGTCCGTGTCCACGTGCCTGATAAGAGACTCTAAGTCCTGGAGATAGAGACGTATCGGATCTGCTACGTCCCTCGAGTCGTCCTCAAAGTCGATGGACTCTCCATCAACATCACGTCTTCCGAAGACGTGGAAGTGAGTGCCCCTAACCTGTCGGGAGTGACGACCTAACAGACGTCCTATCAGGTCCTGCATGACTACCCCCATGCCTCTCTCCCTGTCGTCGTGCATCAGCTTGAAGACGATGGCCTCTGTAGTGGGCTCTGTCTAGCGTCCGGGCTGGTTCACCTTGAAGCCCCAGAGGTCCTTCCTCTTGAACTTGGTGAGTGGGTACACCGTGATGGTGGGAAGAGGGAGATCGAGCAAAGTGTTAAGCTCTATGATACGGGGACCAAAACGGGTAACCTGGAGCTCCTCAACAGTGCTGATGGTAATAGGCATCTATTTATTAAGATTGAAAAAGTTAGAACAACACAATTTAAGGTATAACAAGACAAACATTCATACATATCCATGGAACACAAAATTAACCAAGTCATGCATACATAACTCCATTACATCAATCATGGTCCAAACTTAATTAAGGTATCATTTTTGGAAAATAAGGTGATAGATGGTGGTCCAACTAACGAAGTGTGCTCACAATCCTATCTCACTGGATCTGGTGGCTATCACAATGTTCCTAGAGGCAACCCACCTATCTTGTTCACATGATTCCATCACTAAGTCTATTATATCTCCCCTTAACTCTTGGTTGGTGGCTTCCAACTCTTGGGTAAGTTCCTTCTCCTTCTCTAAGTCTTTTTGGAGGTTGAGCATCCTGCACTTGACTCTAGCACTTAGTTCTTTGATAGTCCTCCAAGCTGCATCTCTGGCTGACTCAAAGAATGTGGTGTGCATCACAGTGTTGGTGTACATGCAGAATCCCCTTTCTTTGTGGTTGTCTTCCTTGTTTTTTTACAAGAGAAGTTGCACCCACCAATACTCCACTCCTTCATCCTTCACTGGAAAGCCTTTGTATAAAGCTACACCATGTGCTTCCATTGCCACCATGAGGTCCTTGAGAATCTTGGGAAACTCAGTTTCACACTCTAAGGTCATGGTCATGAGTGGTCCTTTCTTCACGGCTTCGTTGATGGAGTTCATCTACAAATAGAGATGAGAATGAGAAGATTAGAAAAGTTTTACGAGAAGAATAGACAAGTGTAGAAGTAGTAAAAAAAAATTTCCTTAGTGGTTTTCTAATCCTAGGGTCATAATCCTACAGGCAACACAGTGCTCTGATACCATCTGTTAGACCCCTCCTTTGTAAAGGAAAAGGATCCCTGTGATTGCAATGCTAGTCCCTGGATCATTGCTAGCATCCACAGTTTAAGATGAAGTACACAGATACAAAGGTCGTTTATTACATTCATTCCAGAGATAAAACATAGTCTTTTACAACTCAGGGCCATAGGCCTAATACAAGAGTTTAAGGAATAAGTAAATAAACATAAGTCTTCATCTTCATGTGCCACAGGCAAGCATGTTGAGTGTAGACTCATGACTCCTACTCATCATCGGAGTAACCTGCAACATCACAAGTTACAGCCACAGAGGGTCAATACTTTGGAATAGTATTGGCAAGTGACACCTTAGTATATTTTAAGTGGACTATATTACTATATGCATTTGGCTAAGTGTAGCTTGGCTTGCTTTGCTTAAAAATAGGTTTTACCTATTAGTTGAAATCACTAAGTTTTTCTTTGTCAAAAACTTCCCAAGAAACCACCAATAGACATTGGGGTCCTTCACCCTTGTTCACCCACAAGTTTTATTTAGAAGTTGGAATGATGAGATTCTTGTAGTTTCCATGTCTTGATGCTCAAGTTGTCCATTGCCTTGGACTAGGCTAAGTACTTAGGTTTTCCATCTGCAGAGGTTGTGCACTTTCCCCACCAGACTTGGTTTCCCAAGACAGGACCCTTCAGAAGCCTTTCCTTAGTCAAATGGACGCGCTCCAACCTATCATTCCCACTACCACCAACTGTCCAAGTGACTAAGTTCTAGCAACCTATATGATCATGGCAGAGCCCATATTGCCAAGTGGTTGCACTTTAAGCTTTCTCAACACTTGGCCTCCAAATCCCTTTGTGCCTGGGTGGCATACCACAAGTGAGATACACAACCCAAGTCCATGTCCTTGTGTAACCACTCAACATAACCCAATCCTTCCATTCCACCCAGGAGGTTCATTTGACTTAGTTGTTTTATTAGGAAAGCATAAGTCTCATGACTTAGAATTATTTTCATCATAGTAAGTATAGATTTTCACCAACCCTTGTTTGCTAAATAGCTAGGCTAAGCATGGTATGATAACTTAACTTAGGAAAATTCCCTAGCAATTCTACAATTCTACACTACTTAGGATTTCCCAACTTAGCATTAGGCAAAAGTAGTATGCAAGATTTAGCAAAATATCTAATGCTAATACAAAACATAGGATAGAAATATTCATGAAAATATCACTTGCCTTGGTAATGGGGAGAGTAGCACTCCTCACAATCACAATCACTAGCAAAATCTACACAAAAATTTGTAGCACACCATTACACACAATTATATACAACCAAAAATAATATGAATGCATGCATGCAAGAATTTACTAAGTGGTGATTTTGAAAACTCTACCAAACATGTGCATGTTTACAGAAGCTTAACAAGTCACAAGTTTGCCAACTAAACTTATTTATCCCTAAAAAAAACTACTAAACTAAATCCATACTCAAAATAGTCTTAAACATGTTTCTACAAATAAAGTCATTCTAATGGTTACTATTTGTTAAACACTTTGCATAATCAGAAAGGCCTTGTTTCACTGAATCCAACGGTATAAAGTTTGCAAAATTCCAACGTGGCAACCAAAAGTTATAAGCATTTGAAATTTGGATCAAATTCTGGTTTTAAATCTGTTTTTAGTTCTAACACTTGCCACGCGTCGCGTCCCTATTGGCGCGTACCGCTTCGGTTGGATCGGGTCCTGCGGACCGCATGATCTAAGTGAGATCTGGCGGCTCAGACGCGCGCGTACCTCTTCGTCCTCTTTATAATTTACGCCACAGGATCTAGATCCAACATTCCAAATCAACCTAACCATACTCGGGCGGCGCTAGCGGCGTTGACTGGCGGCGGCGCGTCTGACTACGGTGGTGCCGGCGTTCTAGATCGCCCCAGGAAGCAAGAAAGTGCTTACCAGATCCGCAAAGGCATGCTGAAGCTCGACGTGGTACTGGTTTGCGGAGGGGCGTGCTGACACGGCGATGATTGCTCGTTGGAGTTACGAGCAGCGACAGTAGCTTGCAGACGTGGTCCTTGCCGAGGCTTGGCGTCGCCCTAGCACGAACATGTGGCATCAGTACTGGCGCAAGTCACAGGCGAACAGGCTCGTGTGAGGAAGAAGGCAAGGGGCGGTCTGGATTTACCTTAATTGGTCGCCGAGGTTTGCCGGCGGCGCAGGTGGTTTCGGCTATGGATGGAGATGACAACCTGGGTCACGAGCGGCCAAAACAGAAGTATCAGAGGGTGCGCAATAACATTCTGATCATTCTCGTTTGAACCAGAGAGGGAGGGGTGGTCGAGGCTCACCGGATTTGTCGCCAGAGTTCTCGGTTCTGCGGAGCTTCGAATGCAATTGCGCGCAGCCTGGTGGCGGAGTGAGCGAGGTGTTTGGGGGGAAATGCTTGCGAGGCAGAGAGGGTTAAATAGGCTCGGGTGCGACAGGAAACGCTCGCGGATTAATGCCCAATTACGCCGCGCCATTACCGGCCATGACTGCAGCTGCGACGTGGTCGCGGGCACGGTTTGGGGAAGACGAGCACAGCGTGGACAGGGCCCGCTCGTCAGCGATGTGCGCGAAGTGAGGGTGGGATCCGGTCGTCAGTGACTGTTTGGGTGTGCTGGCGCGTGCGAGAGGAAAAGAAAACTCCCGGGTGGGCTTGTTGGGCTCGATTCAAGGCTGGGCCAAAAACCTGGCGCGTGGCCTTTTTCCTTCGTTTATTTCTTTTTCTTTTCTAATTCGATTTCCTGAATGGGTTTTCAAATGGTTTCAAAATCAATTTGAATTCAAATCTTCCTGAGGTTTTGTAGTGGTGATTGGTCTCAGAAATGGGTCAAAACTCATGGGGCTACTTTGCAAGGGCTTGGTCAAACTTGGATTTCAAACAAACAGAGACCTTGCTTCTATTTTGCAAATGTTTGAAATAGGGGTTTTGTAATTATTTCTAAATTATAACTTTGGTCTAAATTTTTCACATACACTTTCCAACATTGGAGGCAAGCAACCAAGTTCCTAAAACTTCCAACTTTCCAATGGTGTTGGCTATTTAAAATAAGATTGACCACATAAAATCATGGTACCATATGTTTCTGTTTTTCTGAAATGATTTGGGAAAACCCTAAATGATGATGGATGCAAGGATGATATGAATGAGCTTTGAAACATGAATTTAGGGATGTTACAAATCTAACCCCCTTAAGATGAATCTCGCCCTCGAGATTTGGATTGGCTAGCAAATAGGTGAGGGTGGTCTTTCCGAAGATCATCTTCTCTTTCCCATGTTGCTTCCTCTTCGGAATGATGATTCCATTGCACCTTGCAAAACTTGATAGTTTTTGTCCTTGTGACTCTTTCTGCGGTCTCAAGAATCTTGACAGGCTTTTCCTCATAGGTGAGATCACTTTCTAGTTGAACTTCTTCCAAGGGTATGGTATCCTTCAAAGATGATTCTTCCATCTCTAGGTGACATTTCTTAAGCTGACTCACATGAAACACATTATGGACAGCTGACAGAGACTCTGGCAATTCAACTTCATATGCAACTTCTCCCTTGCGACTTAGAATCTTGAATGGCCCAACATATCTGGGTGCCAACTTTCCTTTGACTCCAAATCTTTTCACTCCACGAAGTGGTGATACTCTAAGATAAGCTCTATCCCTAACTTCGTAGATGACTTCTCTACGCTTAGAATCCGCGTAGCTTTTCTGTCGGGACTGTGCTATCTTTAACCTGTCCTTAATCAATTTGACCTTCTCTTCGGCGTCTTTGATAAGATCAGGTCCAAATAAACTTCTTTCTCCCACACCATTCCACAACAATGGGGTGGTACACTTTCTTCCATAGAGAAACTCAAATGGTGCCATCCCAATGCTAGATTGGTAACTGTTATTGTAAGAGAACTCTGCGTAAGGCAAACTTTCATCCCAACTTGCTCCATAGTCTAAAGCACATGCCCTCAACATGTCTTCAAGAATTTGGTTAGTCCTTTCTGTTTGTCCATCAGTTTGAGGATGAAAAGCAGTGCTGAATTCCAATCTTGTTCCCAAGGATTCATGTAGCTATCTCCAAAAGTGAGAAGTAAACTGAGTTCCTCTATCAGACACAATACTCTTAGGCACACCGTGAAGGCACACAATTCTGCTCATGTAGATTTTGGCTAACTTGGCACTTGTATAAGTTGTCTTCACGGGTATAAAATGAGCCACTTTAGTTAGGCGATCCACTACTACCCATATGGAATCATACCCTGACCTGGTTCTTGGTAATCCGGTAATGAAATCCATACCAATATTTTCCCACTTCCATTCAGGAATAGGTAGTGGTTGAAGCAAACCCGCTGGTTTCTGATGCTCCGCTTTTACTCTGCTACACACATCACACAAAGCAATATGCTCGGCGATGTCCCTTTTTAGATTGTTCCACCAAAATCTTTCTTTCATAGCCATGTACATCTTGGTGTTTCCTAGGTGAATAGAATACGGAGAGTTGTGGGCTTCCTGTAAAATCAGTTTCCGCAACTCCGGGTCTTGTGGAACACATATACGTTTCCCGTGCCATAAAGTACCTTGTTCGTCTATATGGAAACTCTTAGCTTTCGCTAGACTAATATTTTCCTTAATCTTTTCAATTTCCTTATCAGTCTTCTGAGCTTCTCGGATCTTGTCCAATAAAGTGGGTTGAACATCTAAGGACATGAGATGTCCTTCAGGCACAATCTCCAATCTGAGTTCTTTGAATTGCTTACACAAGTCATCTGGCAATTCTCCTTTGGTAAGGCCATTTACAAACGTCTTACGACTTAGAGCATCTGCTGCTACATTTGCTTTACCGGGGTGGTATTGCAAACTTAAGTCGTAATCCTTGATAAGCTCTAGACATCTCCTTTGTCTCATATTGATTTCCTTCTGGGTGAAGATATACTTCAAACTCTTATGATCGGTGAATACTTCACAACGCTTTCCCAAAAGGTAATGTCTCCATGTTTTGAGTGCATGGACGACAGAGGCTAACTCCAAATCATGAGTAGGATAGTTTACTTCATGAGTTTTGAGTTGTCTCGAGGCATAGGCCACAACTTTACCGTCTTGCATAAGTACGGCACCTAATCCTTGATGCGAAGCATCACAATACACTTGGAATTCCTTTTCCAAATCTGGCAGACATAGAACCGGTGCTGTCACAAGTCTCTTCTTTAATTCCTGAAAGCTGACTTCACAACCTTCAGACCAAGCAAATTTCTTGTCCTTCTTTAGCAATTCAGTCATTGGCTTAGCAACCTTTGAGAAATTCTCAATGAACCTTCTGTAATAACCTGCTAAACCAAGGAAACTGTGAACTTCTTTTACGTTCTTAGGAGATTCCCATTCTGTCACAGCTGAAACCTTAGAAGGATCAACTGCTACACCATCCTTTGTCATAACATGACCAAGAAAACCAACTTCCTCTAACCAAAACTCACACTTGCTGAATTTGGCATAAAGTTTATGCTCTCTTAACTTTTCAAGTATCAAGCGTAAGTGTCTTTCATGTTCTTCCTTGCTCTTGGAGTAGACTAAGATGTCATCGATGAAAACGACAACAAATTTGTCAAGGAATTCCATGAACACCTTGTTCATCATATTCATGAAGTATGCTGGAGCGTTGGTTAAACCAAAAGGCATCACAGTGTACTCATACAATCCATACCTTGTGGTGAATGCTGTTTTAGGTATGTCTTGCTCTCTTATTTTGAGTTGAAAATAACCTGACCGAAGATCAATCTTCGAGAACACACATGCTCCTTCTAGCTGATCAAACAAGTCGTTGATTCTTGGCAAAGGATATTTGTTCTTGATGGTTACCTCGTTGAGAGAACTGTAGTCAATGCATAATCTTTGTGTTCTATCCTTCTTCTCCACGAACAATATTGGGGCTCCCCAAGATGAAGAACTTGGTTGAATAAACCCTTTCTGCAACTGTTCTCCTAGTTGCTTCTTGAGCTCTTTCAGTTCATCAACTGACATTTTGTACGGTCTTTTTGATATTGGTCCAGAACCTGGTACCAAATCTATCAGAAACTCCACATCTCTATCTGGTGGCATTCCTGGCAACTCTTCCGGAAACACATCCAGATACTCACACACAATTGGCACACTGTCCATGCTAACCCCCTTAAGAGAATTTAGCTTACTTCCTTTGGATTCAAAGTTTGACCTGAATTTTATTCTTTTTCCTTCTGGGGTTGTGAGTGCAACAGTACGATTAGCACAATCTAGTACTCCTTCATACTTAGCCATCCAATCCATTCCCAAAATTACGTCTAGTCCTTGGGAATCTAGGATTACCAGGCTCACTGGAAACTTATGCTTTCCAAACTCTATGACAAGATCCCGGCATCCAAGACTTACTATCATATCTCCACCCGGAGAACTAACTTTTATTGGACACCCAATGTTTTCAGATGCAAACCCATTTCTATCAACAAATTCTTTTGATATGAATGAATGAGATGCACCAGTGTCAAAGAGTACAAATGCTGGAATGGAATTGAGTCTGAACTTACCAGCAACGGCATCAGGCTCCTCATAGACCTCTTCCACATTGATGTGGTTAACCTGTCCTTTCTGGAAAGGATTGGGCTTGTTAGGTCCTTCAACTTTCTTCTCAGGGCACTCATTAGCATAATGCCCCAGCTTCTTGCATTTGAAGCACTCAACCTGACTGATGTCCCTTTTTGCAGGCTGACTTCCACTTCCACTACCATTCCCACTATGGTGGCTCTTATGTCCACTCTTGTGGTTCTTGTACTTATCATTGTCATGACTGCGATGATGCTTGTTGTCATGACGGTTGTGGTTGTGGTGCTTGTTGAATTTCCCATGCTTATGGGATCCTGAGCTGCCACTGTCATCATAGTGAGATCGCTTATGAGACGATCCCGAGCTGTGTTTGTCGGAGTGTTTCCTCTTCCTACTCTCGACTTGCTTCATTTTACTCTCCAAAATAGCAGCCTTGTCACATAGAGACTGGTAAGTTGGAACATATGCCACAGACAGCTGCAGATTCAGCTCATCATTCAAGCCTTCCAGAAACTTTTCCTTTCTTTTGGCATCTGTGTCAACCTCATCCGGTGCATAGCGCGCCAGATTGTTGAACTCTTCAATGTATTCTGCCACGCTACGGTGGCGCTGCTTCAGGTTGTAAAACTCCTTCTTTTTCAGACTCATCATTCCTGATGAGATATGAGCAGTGCGAAAGCCATCTTCAAAGATAGCCCAAGTCACCTCATCAATAGGAGTGGTGATTTGGAAGTTGTCCCACCATGTGGCGGCTGGTCCTTCCAACAGATGTGCTGCGAACCTGACTTTTTCAGCATCCGTGCAACCCACGGTCACTAAATCTTTGTTCACAGAACGTAGCCAGTCATTGGCCACCATGGGATCAGTCGTCCCCAAAAACTTTGCTGGCCTCAAACGCAGAAATCTGGTGAGCATATCAAAACCCGGAGGGTTGTTGTTGTTGTTATTGTTGTTGTTGTTATTGGGGTTGTTGTTGTTGTTGTTGTTGTTGTTGTTATTCTGGTTTTGGATGAATGTTGTCATCATCTGCATAAGCTGTGTTTGCGCATTCATCATTTGTTGCATTTCCGGGGTGATGTTGTTGGGGTTGGGGTTTGCGCGACGGGGAGGCATCTGTGGTTTGTTCAAATAGACAGAATGAGATACCCATAGATGTTTTATGCACAATACATCACAAGCAAACACATAGCATGCAATTCAAGAATAAAAGTTCAACAACCAGATAATAAGTTCATGAAATGAAACACACAAGAGGCAAGCCATCCACATGTCGGATGGTCCAATAACAAGTTCACAAATAACAAGTATGATAATGAAAGATAAACGAGTAGTCAAGTCTACTCATCAGCATCAATCTCCTCCTCGACGAAGGTGAGACCTGCGTTCTCCATCGCGGTCTTGTTCTCCTCAATCGTAGTGGTCAAGGAATCGACCTTGGCCTTGAGAGCCCTCTTCTGGGAGCGAAGCCTCTCAATAACCATCTGCTGCTGCTCTAGCTCGAAATCCCTGGACTTCAGTTCCTCGGTCATGTCCCGGATCTTCTTGTTCCTATCCTGGACGCGTTTCTCCTGACTCTTGAACTTGCGGTCCTGGGCCTCGAACTTCGTCTCCATTTCCTTGATCATCTCGTCCTGCTGTGCGAAAAGCTTGTCCTTCTCGCGTAGCTGCACCTGAAGCTCGTCATTGCTGAGCATGACGTTCGTCCTGTCCGTGTCCACGTGCCTGATAAGAGACTCTAAGTCCTGGAGATAGAGACGTATCGGATCTGCTACGTCCCTCGAGTCGTCCTCAAAGTCGATGGACTCTCCATCAACATCACGTCTTCCGAAGACGTGGAAGTGAGTGCCCCTAACCTGTCGGGAGTGACGACCTAACAGACGTCCTATCAGGTCCTGCATGACTACCCCCATGCCTCTCTCCCTGTCGTCGTGCATCAGCTTGAAGACGATGGCCTCTGTAGTGGGCTCTGTCTAGCGTCCGGGCTGGTTCACCTTGAAGCCCCAGAGGTCCTTCCTCTTGAACTTGGTGAGTGGGTACACCGTGATGGTGGGAAGAGGGAGATCGAGCAAAATGTTAAGCTCTATGATACGGGGACCAAAACGGGTAACCTGGAGCTCCTCAACAGTGCTGATGGTAATAGGCATCTATTTATTAAGATTGAAAAAGTTAGAACAACACAATTTAAGGTATAACAAGACAAACATTCATACATATCCATGGAACACAAAATTAACCAAGTCATGCATACATAACTCCATTACATCAATCATGGTCCAAACTTAATTAAGGTATCATTTTTGGAAAATAAGGTGATAGATGGTGGTCCAACTAACGAAGTGTGCTCACAATCCTATCTCACTGGATCTGGTGGCTATCACAATGTTCCTAGAGGCAACCCACCTATCTTGTTCACATGATTCCATCACTAAGTCTATTATATCTCCCCTTAACTCTTGGTTGGTGGCTTCCAACTCTTGGGTAAGTTCCTTCTCCTTCTCTAAGTCTTTTTGGAGGTTGAGCATCCTGCACTTGACTCTAGCACTTAGTTCTTTGATAGTCCTCCAAGCTGCATCTCTGGCTGACTCAAAGAATGTGGTGTGCATCACAGTGTTGGTGTACATGCAGAATCCCCTTTCTTTGTGGTTGTCTTCCTTGTTTTTTTACAAGAGAAGTTGCACCCACCAATACTCCACTCCTTCATCCTTCACTGGAAAGCCTTTGTATAAAGCTACACCATGTGCTTCCATTGCCACCATGAGGTCCTTGAGAATCTTGGGAAACTCAGTTTCACACTCTAAGGTCATGGTCATGAGTGGTCCTTTCTTCACGGCTTCGTTGATGGAGTTCATCTACAAATAGAGATGAGAATGAGAAGATTAGAAAAGTTTTACGAGAAGAATAGACAAGTGTAGAAGTAGTAAAAAAAAATTTCCTTAGTGGTTTTCTAATCCTAGGGTCATAATCCTACAGGCAACACAGTGCTCTGATACCATCTGTTAGACCCCTCCTTTGTAAAGGAAAAGGATCCCTGTGATTGCAATGCTAGTCCCTGGATCATTGCTAGCATCCACAGTTTAAGATGAAGTACACAGATACAAAGGTCGTTTATTACATTCATTCCAGAGATAAAACATAGTCTTTTACAACTCAGGGCCATAGGCCTAATACAAGAGTTTAAGGAATAAGTAAATAAACATAAGTCTTCATCTTCATGTGCCACAGGCAAGCATGTTGAGTGTAGACTCATGACTCCTACTCATCATCGGAGTAACCTGCAACATCACAAGTTACAGCCACAGAGGGTCAATACTTTGGAATAGTATTGGCAAGTGACACCTTAGTATATTTTAAGTGGACTATATTACTATATGCATTTGGCTAAGTGTAGCTTGGCTTGCTTTGCTTAAAAATAGGTTTTACCTATTAGTTGAAATCACTAAGTTTTTCTTTGTCAAAAACTTCCCAAGAAACCACCAATAGACATTGGGGTCCTTCACCCTTGTTCACCCACAAGTTTTATTTAGAAGTTGGAATGATGAGATTCTTGTAGTTTCCATGTCTTGATGCTCAAGTTGTCCATTGCCTTGGACTAGGCTAAGTACTTAGGTTTTCCATCTGCAGAGGTTGTGCACTTTCCCCACCAGACTTGGTTTCCCAAGACAGGACCCTTCAGAAGCCTTTCCTTAGTCAAATGGACGCGCTCCAACCTATCATTCCCACTACCACCAACTGTCCAAGTGACTAAGTTCTAGCAACCTATATGATCATGGCAGAGCCCATATTGCCAAGTGGTTGCACTGTAAGCTTTCTCAACACTTGGCCTCCAAATCCCTTTGTGCCTGGGTGGCATACCACAAGTGAGATACACAACCCAAGTCCATGTCCTTGTGTAACCACTCAACATAACCCAATCCTTCCATTCCACCCAGGAGGTTCATTTGACTTAGTTGTTTTATTAGGAAAGCATAAGTCTCATGACTTAGAATTATTTTCATCATAGTAAGTATAGATTTTCACCAACCCTTGTTTGCTAAATAGCTAGGCTAAGCATGGTATGATAACTTAACTTAGGAAAATTCCCTAGCAATTCTACAATTCTACACTACTTAGGATTTCCCAACTTAGCATTAGGCAAAAGTAGTATGCAAGATTTAGCAAAATATCTAATGCTAATACAAAACATAGGATAGAAATATTCATGAAAATATCACTTGCCTTGGTAATGGGGAGAGTAGCACTCCTCACAATCACAATCACTAGCAAAATCTACACAAAAATTTGTAGCACACCATTACACACAATTATATACAACCAAAAATAATATGAATGCATGCATGCAAGAATTTACTAAGTGGTGATTTTGAAAACTCTACCAAACATGTGCATGTTTACAGAAGCTTAACAAGTCACAAGTTTGCCAACTAAACTTATTTATCCCTAAAAAAACTACTAAACTAAATCCATACTCAAAATAGTCTTAAACATGTTTCTACAAATAAAGTCATTCTAATGGTTACTATTTGTTAAACACTTTGCATAATCAGAAAGGCCTTGTTTCACTGAATCCAACGGTATAAAGTTTGCAAAATTCCAACGTGGCAATCAAAAGTTATAAGCATTTGAAATTTGGATCAAATTCTGGTTTTAAATCTGTTTTTAGTTCTAACACTTGCCACGCGTCGCGTCCCTATTGGCGCGTACCGCTTCGGTTGGATCGGGTCCTGCGGACCGCACGATCTAAGTGAGATCTGGCGGCTCAGACGCGCGCGTACCTCTTCGTCCTCTTTATAATTTACGCCACAGGATCTAGATCCAACATTCCAAATCAACCTAACCATACTCGGGCGGCGCTAGCGGCGTTGACTGGCGGCGGCGCGTCTGACTACGGTGGTGCCGGCGTTCTAGATCGCCCCAGGAAGCAAGAAAGTGCTTACCAGATCCGCAAAGGCATGCTGAAGCTCGACGTGGTACTGGTTTGCGGAGGGGCGTGCTGACACGGCGATGATTGCTCGTTGGAGTTACGAGCAGCGACAGTAGCTTGCAGACGTGGTCCTTGCCGAGGCTTGGCGTCGCCCTAGCACGAACATGTGGCATCAGTACTGGCGCAAGTCACAGGCGAACAGGCTCGTGTGAGGAAGAAGGCAAGGGGCGGTCTGGATTTACCTTAATTGGTCGCCGAGGTTTGCCGGCGGCGCAGGTGGTTTCGGCTATGGATGGAGATGACAACCTGGGTCACGAGCGGCCAAAACAGAAGTATCAGAGGGTGCGCAATAACATTCTGATCATTCTCGTTTGAACCAGAGAGGGAGGGGTGGTCGAGGCTCACCGGATTTGTCGCCAGAGTTCTCGGTTCTGCGGAGCTTCGAATGCAATTGCGCGCAGCCTGGTGGCGGAGTGAGCGAGGTGTTTGGGGGGGAATGCTTGCGAGGCAGAGAGGGTTAAATAGGCTCGGGTGCGACAGGAAACGCTCGCGGATTAATGCCCAATTACGCCGCGCCATTACCGGCCATGACTGCAGCTGCGACGTGGTCGCGGGCACGGTTTGGGGAAGACGAGCACAGCGTGGACAGGGCCCGCTCGTCAGCGATGTGCGCGAAGTGAGGGTGGGATCCGGTCGTCAGTGACTGTTTGGGTGCGCTGGCGCGTGCGAGAGGAAAAGAAAACTCCCGGGTGGGCTTGTTGGGCTCGATTCAAGGCTGGGCCAAAAACCTGGCGCGTGGCCTTTTTCCTCCGTTTATTTCTTTTTCTTTTCTAATTCGATTTCCTGAATGGGTTTTCAAATGGTTTCAAAATCAATTTGAATTCAAATCTTCCTGAGGTTTTGTAGTGGTGATTGGTCTCAGAAATGGGTCAAAACTCATGGGGCTACTTTGCAAGGGCTTGGTCAAACTTGGATTTCAAACAAACAGAGACCTTGCTTCTATTTTGCAAATGTTTGAAATAGGGGTTTTGTAATTTTTTCTTAAATTATAACTTTGGTCTAAATTTTTCACACACACTTTCCAACATTGGAGGCAAGCAACGAAGTTCCTAAAACTTCCAACTTTCCAATGGTGTTGGCTATTTAAAATAAGATTGACCACATAAAATCATGGTACCATATGTTTCTGTTTTTCTAAAATGATTTGGGAAAACCCTAAATGATGATGGATGCAAGGATGATATGAATGAGCTTTGAAACATGAATTTAGGGATGTTACACAGCAATATTATTATATACCATGGGATTATGGTGCTTTTTTCTCTCTTTCCCCTTTTCTCAATGTGTCTCTTTTTTTATAAGAAGAAAGCTTCATCGATGTCACTGTGGTGATGCTGCAAGTTTCCACCATGATTAGGCATGGCTTAGGCTAGTGGCCCAGGCATTTCTCTAACACAGGATACAAACTCCATGGACTTACAAATTCCCTCTTTATTTCACACCGGTGACATCCATAGACAAAAGAGCATGATATCAACTGAGTACAAAGTACAAGTGCAATGTTGAAAACGTTCCCCGTGACAGCACGGTTCTGCTAATTACAACGTATAAGTGCAAGCATATACAACATAGATGACACAATGGTTCAAGTTTATTAGGGGCAAAGAATATAAAGTGTGCCATCAAGTTTGTGAGGGCTTTAATCACTAAGTTTTCACATAACAAAATAGTTTTTAATTGGAAGATAGCTGAAAACAAGAATATACTTGGAATGGTGTAACACACCATGCATAGGAGTTTATAGTGGACACTTTGGAATAACTTGGTTTCTTGGGAGTTGGAATCATGAGTAGAGCTTACTCATACAAGTGGAGGCTAGCAAAAGACTGGGAGCAACCAACTAAGACATCAATAATGTCCATAATCATGCAGAGCTACAAAGCATTACTAATCAAAGCAAAGAGTGGTACTACAAGTCAAGGACTAAATGATCATATAGGCTAATGGTGACTTGTCATAGTCATAACATGGTGTGAGCATGTGCCAAGTCAACCCAAACAATGCATCAAAGGAGAATACCACAATACTATGCTTTTGCATGCTAAAACAACGCATAATTTCTTCAAGGCACACTAAGCAATCCAAATTGTTTGGAACAAGACATGCTACAGAAATAATCACTAAGCATAAGGTCAAAACAACACCTAGCATGTCATGCTAAAGTCTAAGTCACAGTCAATGCAAGCTCCTCTTGCACTTCAAGCAAGAACTTACTACTCCTTTCCAACACCAAGCAACTTATTTGCAAAACAACACAGTGAGAACGGGGGTCCAAAATACTCAAGCAAACTAAACAAACTAAGAAAAGCAAACAAAAACTAAGACGCTCCAAGAACAACACAATTGTGCATGAAATAATAAAAACGAAGTGTCTAAACATACCTGAGCTTTTTATTGATGAAGAAGGGGATGCCTTGGGCATCCCCAAGCTTTGACGCTTGTACATCTTGGATATTTCTTAGGGTGACACCATGGTGGCATCCCCAAGATTGAGATTTTGTCCATTCTTCATCTCATTGCATCTTTCTCTCTCTACACCTGAAATTTTTCCTTCACACAATCTTTATTAGCAACATTAGTTTATTCAAAAGATATTAGACCTCTGGAAAAGCTTTGAAACAGCAAGGATTTTCACTAAAAACACAAGCTACTATAGTAACTCCTTCAAAAAGCTCAATTCATCTAAAGAGAACTCAAAAAGGAATCAACAATAAGCAAATGCAAATAATGGTAGAAATTTGTCAAAACAGAACAGCAGGTAGAAACTGGTTTTTTCGAACATCTGCTATTGCTCAAATAAAAAAGTGTTGTACTAATGAAAGTTAGCTAACATACTGGGGGATTTATTCGTACATTGTGAGATCAAATCAAGTTATAGAGACTCCTCACGAATTTTTTTGGTGGAGGACAGAAATCTGTTTCGAGACAGCAACTCCCCAAATCTTACTTCCCTCTCATTAGAGGTCATTCTTGGCACAAAAAGCAAAAAAAAAGGATAATGAGAGGTCATTACTGAAGTAATAACTCCCAAGACTCAAGGAAACTCTTGGGTTATCTCCCAACAAGTACTTTTCTTTAACGCCTTTAAGTTAGGCACAAGAAGCAAGAAGAATCAAGTATTTTCAAATGAGGAAGCATTCACATCAAACCTTGCTTTCAAAGGAGGAGCAAAAAGCAACTTCTCTCTCCTCATAGGGAAGTGTTAAATACCTTTCTTGAATGGAAAATGATATTTGATGGTGCCTTCTTTCATATCAATAATGGCACCAACTGTTCTAAGAAAAGGTCTCCCCAAAGTAATAGGACAAGAAGCATTATATTCAACATCCAAAACATAGAAATCAACAGGGACATAAGCATTGTTAACCATAATGAGAACATCATTAATAATCCCCATGAGTTTCTTCTTAGAATTATCATTAAGTGGGACATTCAAATAACAATCTCCCAATGGTGGCAAATCTAGCATTTCATAAATCTTCCTAGGCATAATAGAGACACTAGAACCAAGATCGCATGAAGCTTTGAGATCAAAGTCATTAACTTGTATATTAATAATGGGTTCCCAACTATCTTCTACTTTTCTAGGAATATAAGCTTTATGTTTTAGCTTCTCTTCCTTAATCTTAACAAGAGAATCTTTAATGTGTTTGGTGAAAGCAACATGCATATCACTAGCATCAGGACTTCTAGCAAGCTTTTGTAGGAACAGAATCACTTTAGAAATATTGCAACCATCTATATCAAATTCAAACTTAGCATCACTAGTAGTGGACTCATTAGGCTTAGGCATTGTAGGAGGAGGAATAGGGACTTCTTGTGGTTTAGTGGTGATGGTGCACACACTATTGTTTCTATCAATTTTAGCTTCCCTTTCCCACCTAGCATGGAGTTGAGCTAACAGCCTAACATTTTCATCAATAGTAACTTGTATGGCATGAGAAGTAGCAAAGGTATTTTCCATAGTTTCAGGTTTAGCAGCCATTTTATTAACCAAGGAAGTTTGAGATTCAGACAAAGAGGATATATTTTTCTCAGCACTGAAATTTTTTGACTATAAACTAGGAATTTCTCTATTCAGATTCTCAAGATGATGACTAATATTTTTCAAAATGATAGATTGTTCCTCCATAGTTTTAGTGAAAATCTTGTTTTTCTCATATTGCATTTGCATAAAGTTTTTAGTGGATCTCTCAACTTCTAGAATCCTCTCTTCACTAGGCATTCCAGATCTACCCTGATAAGCATTTCAACTAGGAGGATAAGGCCTATAATTGTTGTTACTACCAAAATTATTCCTATAGGCATTGTTGTTGAAATTGTTATTTCTAATAAAGTTCACATCAACTTGCTCTTGTTGAGCAACCAAACAGGCTAAGGAAACACTATTAGGATCGAGAGGAGCTTTCCCATTAACAAGCATAGCCATAATAACATCAATCTTTTCACTCAAAGAGGAAGTTTCCTCAATAGAATTGTAGCATCCCAATTGTCTAACAATTGCAATACTACTAGCCTAGTCTATATAAATGCTACTTCCTACATATAATTGTTGCATCATAATTATATCATGCTCATGTCATCATGCCACCTTGCATTTGAGCATCATATAAAACCCTTTTGTTTTGGTTCTTCTCTCATATGCATTGTAAATTGTATTTGCCTCTTGATATTGTATTTGGTTGTGGATATATTGTTTAATGCCCAAGTTGAGTTGGGGGCATATCTTTTATTCAACTCCATCACCTTTCTCTGCCACCACCTTATAAGTCCACCATCCAACTATATATGAGCTTTGCACTTTATTGGGTTTTACCTCTAGCTCATGTGGGTTGGGATGGATCCAATTCTATTTCCACATGCTCTCATCTTAGCATCATGTTGTTTTCACATTATTGATATGTGGAGCCACCTTTGAATGCATTATGAGTAGTGCTCCTTTTTCCTAGCTTCCATATGGATTATCATGGATTTATGCTCATGTTGGGATATTTTTGGGACTATTAAACATCTAGTGGAATATACACACTAGCAAGTCCCAATTATAATCAAATGTGATCATGTCCATCTACTCCATCTGGAACTTTCCTTTAAATTCTTTTGCTTGGCTTATTCCATATTTTTGGAATGCATATGTATGAATGCCATGGATATTTATTTTGTTTTCACAAGGTTAAAACATGGCATTTAATGTTTTGCATGGGCCATGCAAAGCACCCCCCTTCTTTCTCCTTTGGTTTTTCTTTGGTTTTTGAGTGGATCTTTTCTTTTGAGAGCTTCCCTTTCTCTCTTATTCAAAACCCCATCGTCTTGATCTTGTGTTTGGATCATGTTAAACCCTCACACCACCTCATCCACCTATTCTTGTTTGATCTAGCTTGGTGCATGCAAGTAGCCAAACCCTAAGCACCCTCCCCCTCTCTCTCGGCTCCCCCCTCTCTCATCTCTCCTCTCTATACCATGCTGGTCCCATCTAGCCTCCTTACCCCCTCTCTCCAAAACCCTAAACCCCTTGGTTGGTCTTGCCTTGGCCATGCTCCAACCCTACACACCATCACCACCCCTTGCCTTGACCATGAGGAAAACCTAACCTACCACCTTACCCTAACCTAAACCCTCTTCTCTTTTTCTCTCTATCTACCCGATCCTCCCCCTCATCTCTCTCTGTCATCCCACACCTCTCTTTACCCCCTCTCTCTCCCTTGCTGGCCCCACCTGGCCACCCTGGCCCCACCTAAACTACCCTGTCCCAACCCTAAAACCCTAAACCGAGCCCAACTAGCTAACCCAAACCACCCCTCTCTAATATACCTAGCTAACCCGACCCTCTTTTCTCCCCCTCTCTCCCTGCATGCTAGCCCCACCCCGTGCTACCTCTCTCCCTGGGCCACCGTGCAGCCTCACCCTCGCCCTGCCCTGCCTACCTGCCCCGACCCGAGCACGTGAGGAGGAGATGAAAAAGTGGCCGACGCCACCTTTCCCCTCCACCACGCCATCTGCCCCCTCTCCCTCTCTGCTTTACCCACTCCCTCATCTCTGCAGTCGACGCCCAGATCTACCAGGGCCTCGCCCTACTTCTACCCACCCCCTGCCCGCTACTCCCTCTCTCTAGCACCCCGACGACCTCACCGTCGGCCTCTACCCCACCTACCCGTTACAAGCCGGCGGCGTGTTGTTGGGTCGTCGAGGAAGAACCAGGGGCGCTACCAGCGTCGTCCCGTACCGCCAGCGAGGAGGAGAAGGCATGTACCCGCTGCACACCGACGCGTCCGCAGCCAAACCCTAGATCCTCTGACCGTCTGCATCGTCGCCGATCGCCAGCTCCTCTGCCCGAATCAACACTGCCAGCAGCCTCGCGGTGAGCTCCTCTACCCCTTGACATGGTTCGCCTCGCCGTACCGCCTTAGTGCAGCCATTCCTTTCATCGAACGCCGTCGGTGCGTCGGGCTCGCTGTTGTTTGCAGCCTCCCCGCGCCGCGCCAGCCCTTCTAGCCTGCGTCCACCCTCCTAACACCATCATGTAGCCATCCGCACTGGCTACCACCCCCAGCGCGCACCCTCGCGTCCCCAGTTCGAGCCTCGCGCGCCGCGCTCCGCGCGGGCGGACTCTATCGCTCGGAGCAGAGAAGAACAACAGTACAGGGCCGTTGCCACTTTACACTTAACCCCCCCCCACCTTTTTGATCTCGTCAACCCGCGCTTCCCTCGAGCCCCACTGTCAGCCTCTCTGCCTTTTTGCAAAAAGGTACCCCAGAGTCCAGAACCTCAACCCGCGCTCCCTTCGCCGCGAAACGTGGATGACCCTCCCCTCTCGCTGTCATGTGGGCCCGGCC
Source organism: Avena sativa (assembly GCA_916181665.1). Taxonomy (NCBI): domain Eukaryota; kingdom Viridiplantae; phylum Streptophyta; class Magnoliopsida; order Poales; family Poaceae; genus Avena; species Avena sativa. The sequence continues at coordinate 126,932,859 of OV702284.1, forward strand.
CCACCGACGGACCCACAGGTCAGCGACCTGGGCTAGCTAAGGCCGCGGTACAGAAAACCCTTCGGTGCGCCTGTTACCGCCAGATCAGCCCGGACCCACTTGGCAGTGTCAGTGGCTAGGTCTCTGTGAGTACAAAATAGATTCTGTATATCTGTTTTAATTAAACCTTTTCAAAATTGTTTTAAATTCAAATTCAAATCTGTATTTAAATAACTTTTGAATTCTAAAACCAAATAATACAAATAATATATGTTTTGAAATCAGGAAAATGTGAGGATTTCAAATATGCCATCCAAAATATAATTTGAACACTTTAAATTTCAAGTTATTCAAAATTACAATAAAATGCCTTTTTGCCTTAATTAATTAATAACTTTTGTTTTATAACTCCAAATTTGACAAATGATATGTCTAAAATGATTAGCTCGACGAGACCTTTCTGTTTATGCATTCCATGTTCTGTTTTGCAGCATGCATCATATAAATATAATGAAAACAGCAACTTAAATGAGTATAAAACATGATTAAAACTCAATAAAATGACTTATTCTTGTATTCCACATCTCACCCATGCCATGCTACTTTATTGCCATGCAAATTGTGCATCATTCATCATGGAATGATTGTTTGCTTGTCGCATTTAATTCATATGCTTGTGCACTTTATTCATGTTGGCCCTTGTTTGTTTGGTTCTTCTTCGAATAGACGCTGAGCAGGGGATATCCCAAGAAACCCAGGAGCACTACCCAGATCCTTCTCTCGCTTCAACTGAGCTGCCAGGCAAGCACTACCACATGCTTGCATACATATAGTACCTATTGCCCCTATCTTATTCTTGCATCATTGAGTCGCGATTGCATTAAACTGAATCCCAAGTATTGCATAGCCTTTACTTTTAAACCCCACCAAAGCTTGTTCCTCCATCCCATGAGCCATTACTACAGGAGTTGTTTGAGCCATGCGGGTCATAGAACAGCATGTGTAGGGTATGTGAGTGTCTGATGGATAACGAGGTACCTAAACAACTTAACCTGAGTAGTATGGGATAACTAATGAAAGTGGCACCGGTGAGCAATATCTGCTATTTGGTTTTTCATGCTCACTTGTGTCCCGTAGGACCCCGAGTACTTGATTCCTGTTCCTTGAATATTCGCGCTATCCACATCCGGGAGGCTTATGGGACCCCCCTGAGCCAGAGCTTGATTCATTCTTATTTCTTGGGGCCACAAACTAGTTTGAGGTTTTATTTACTATCCTGTACTTATGCCATGCTTTACTGCTTTATTTAAATTGTGCGATGTACTGCACCTATACTGTTTAGGATCGTGACACGTTTTCGCTGTATCGACAAGCCTAGTCACATTTTCGGGTTCCCAGTCGTTTACAGCCGTCCCCACAAACCTTGAGTCCGTCTCGGAGCCGACCAACTTTGTTGCGGGTATACTTAATGGGGTGGCCCCAGAAATATTTCTGAATCTTGTGATTGCTTTGTCGTGAAAGCCTCGTTGGGTTTTGATTTGGTTTTTCCGAGGTTGATCGAGTGTGTGTTGCTATTTGTGCACCCCTGCAGGGTAAAACTTTCTGAAAGCCGTGTCCACGGTTATGGACGACTTGGAGCACAGTTTCTCGATCATAGACAAGTATAACTAAAGTACCGCTTTTAATTTGACTAAGTAACTGACTAGTAAATAGTGCAACACTCATGGAATGGATAATAAAACTGCCAACGGATGGGGGGTGTTCGTCCGCTTCCTCGTTGGTAAGCGAGGAGGATGGATCTGTTAATATTACTGTTATAACTGTTGTCATTAATTCACGGACATCCGTCTATCTTTGGTTAGGCGGATGGTTAGCGAGTATCTATAGAATTGTTAGGGTTTATCTTTTGCTGCAATTGCGTCACCCCAGGTTGTGTCCCCTTTAGAGGCATAAAGACTTGCTGAGTACCCCTAGGGTCTCACACGATAAATTATTTGATTCAGATGAACAGGTACACTCACGAGATGGATACTGGGTGGAGGAGACGGACGATGTGGGCAACGATCATTCGGTGTAGAGATTCTAGGAACGGGGATCCGTGAGATCTGTGGGCGGGATGTGTTTATTTACGGGGCATCTTATGCCGATTTGCTTCTTATTCGTACTCGGATCTTGTTTTCCGCTTCCGCCTGATACTCTGATGTTTGATGTATGAGGAGATATCCTAAACTATTATATCTATCTAGGATATTTGGATCTTGCCGTATGGCGTTGCAATATTTCTATTTCTTTTAGATGGAATGGCTCTGATGTACTGTTGTATGGTGGCTTGCATACATACTCATTTGTGTATGTAGTTGATCCCTTCGCCTGCCGATTACGCCGCCCGTTCTTGTCCTAATGTTTGAAAATGGTTGGGACGGCCGAAAGGTCTACCTATGAGTGGCATTTGGGCCCCACCGTACTATTTCAACCATTTTCGCCCATCCAGACTTGTAACTAGGAGCGTAATTCACCGAGGTAGTTACAATTGGTATCAGAGCCATCCCGCCCTTCAGGGTCTCAGCCAAATGGTCGTTGTCAGTCTAGCAAATATTTTTGGTAGCTATGTATACTAGGGAAAAACAAAACGCGAGAGTAGGACTGCTTCCACTTTTCTTCTTAACCACCCACCCACCCTTTTTCTGGTAAGGAAGTGTACCGTTTTCAATCCTCTTCTTAAAATTCAAACTAGGATTCACGTGTTCTGGGTTTCCGTAGTACCATAGGTTGTGTGTGTGTGTGTGTGTGTGTGTGTGTGTGTGCGTGTGTGATTAATTCCTTGTCTATCTGTTGCATCCAACATGTTATCTTTATCTGCCTTTGGTTATCAACTGTTGGTACATTCCATATTGACAGGCTTTTGGTAACCGGTGCGATCTATCTGACTCCTTGGTAACCGGTGCCATCTTTTTAAGGGTGTCCTTCCTTCTAGCAACTCCACATTCTGTGAAACCATCAGGTAGCGATTAGCAACTGATTTATTCTCTACCTGATAAGTGTTTTTGCGCATCTATTGGTTTTTTAATGCCGAAAAATGCGGAAAAAATTTCTTTGATACATCTGTGCTTCCACACTCCTTTTCAGCCGTGTGTGAAACATTATCTATCTCCCTTTTATCAGCATGTCCATGCTAGCTCATTCTTTTGTCACCGGCGCTTAATCCTAGAGTTTCTTTTCATCTCCAATTCTCTTGGGCTAATTACATAACATGTGTCGATCCGATGCTGGTGATTGTAATTTGGTTCTCGGCATAGCTATATTCCACTCATGATAAGTGTCATATCGATCTGAATGACGGAGTGGAATATGGAAAATGCAATCACCACTATCCTCCAAATGGTGACGGTTATCTCCTGTGATTTTGAGTACACCGCGATCTTATCTATGCATATTCAAGCATCTTTGGCAATCCGGAGTTTCTCAAAGCACTATGGCGGTCTATCATCTGTTCATCATGCCGCACATCCTTTTGAACCCCATATCTGCACAATTCTCCTGGATACGAGGGAATTGCATCTTTTCGTCTCTGATAGCTTTGCTTGAGGTATGAGCTATCATCGGTTCTTATCCAAGATCTCTTTATCTTTGCAACCGGTGATCCGATCGACAATGTGAACCAGGTGACATCTCTTTTTCTTCCGAAGGACCAGTTAACCTATTCTGTCAGCGCATATTCTTCAATAGGAATCCTTACTCGTAACGTTGATCTTTCTAAGAGCGTTGAGCTCAGAAAGTGTTTCGAGCATTTGTTCGTTCTCCCGCCTCTTGAACTTGGTATTCTGGGAATATCTTGTTAATCCATGGTGGTATATGTTGATAATATGCTTGCCTATTCGATATCAATGGAAGGACATGGAAGATCATCTGTGTCTCTTTCTCTCAAGCTTCGTGACCACTGCCTGTGTGCAAAGTCCCAAAGTGAAAATTCTGGCGTTTTGATGTCACATATCTCGACCACGTCCTTCTGCTAAATACATTACTTCAACTCTGGAATCAGCAAGTCCATTGTTAATTCCATCCTCCATCTTCAACCAATCCGGAGTTGTTCCTTGTTGGCAAGTTATCATCGTCGTTCCGCTGAAGATTTCCTCAAGGCTGCTAAATCTCTCTCAATCATTTCAAGAAGAACATGGAGTTCTTTCACCTCAATCTCGTTAAATAATCTCTTGAAACCTCTCGCTCTATCGTCTATGCTCAATCCACCGGAGGCCATGAAGACCTTCCAGATCTTGTATTCCTTCTGTTCAAGTGGTGCTATCTTTTTCTATATCTGTGAAATTTTGCAGTTGTCTCCGTGATCTACCTTTATATCTTTCCGGTGGCTTGGTACTTCCGACATGATGACAACATCACCATCTTTATCTATCTATGAATCCGGCGAATCGTTTGCATCTATCCTTGTTTTCTAACGAAGTTCTATGAGTTTTTGCCAACACCTTCAGTCTGTTTCGGTAGTTGGGTTGCATGATTTTCTTATTCATGTGCGGAGTAATGCTTTGAGTGCGGGATGGAGTAGCTACCATACCACTACTCTTATCATTCGCTCTTGTACATTGAATTGGTGAATTAATGTGATTTCACTCATTCCACGGAAGTTAGAAGTGGCCTTTATCCCTTGATACTTTTACTTCCGTCCTTGTTTTCCGGAGTGCTCTCTCGAACAAAGTAATCAATAATCTCTTGCTGGTGATCTCACCTTTTCTACACGGAGCAAAATCCTCAATTATCTGGTGGAAACAAACGCAAACTCCTTTGCTATCCTCGTCTTTCTACCGAGGCTCGATATCCCCAAACAAGATGAAAGGAAACTATCTCTCTCTTTGTTTCATAAATTCTTTTCTGTGGTAAAGCCAATTATGGTTGATGCCATCACCCGCAAATCTATTGCGTTAGCCTCAAGGCTAAAGAAAGCAATAAGTGTCTCTACAATAAACTCCAGATCCTCCATATTCTTTGCTTCTCGGGATTCCACCATGATCTGGCTTCACATCCATCTCTGGAAGTTATATCTGCGCACCTAAATTGCGTGATCCTTGGTTCTTACCGGCGCAACAAGAATCTAATCCGACGATGTCTAACTAAATCTTTCCGTTGATATCAAGGGGCTCTATTGTTTGAAGGCAATATTGTTTCCGTACTTCTTTTATCGAATCCGAGAGAAGATACGATGCTATTGTCATAGTGGTTCAAACCTCTCCAATCTAGCTCCTTTCTTCCGGCGAGACAGAGATTCATCCTCTATCGTATCGGTAAATCTTTAATCTTAATGGTGTGTCTTTCCTTATCCATGATACATCATCTTCTCCTTTTCTTTCACAAGTGGTTATATTCTTTTATCATGATTCTTGGGAAAACCGGAGCTATGCCCATCCTATCCTTCTTGTCTCACGACAATCCTTCAACTCTTCTAACCCGTTGTTTCTCAAGCAAAACGCAAGACTCGCAACAAGTCTAGCAAGTTTTGCAAGGTGTAGTGGTCGCACCATCCCGTTGTTCATCAACTTGGGAACGTGAGGGTCACCTTCGTTCGAACACCCGCCTCTCCTTGTGTTGTTTTCTTTTTCCTAGGAATCTCGGGGCGAGATTCTTGTTTAGTGGGGGAGATTTGTAGCATCCCAATTGTCTAACAATTGCAATGGTACTAGCCTAGTCTATATAAATGCTACTTCCTACATATAATTGTTGCATCATAATTATATCATGCTCATGTCATCATGCCACCTTGCATTTGAGCATCATATAAAACCCTTTTGTTTTGGTTCTTCTCTCATATGCATTGTAAATTGTATTTGCCTCTTGATATTGTATTTGGTTGTGGATATATTGTTTAATGCCCAAGTTGAGTTGGGGGCATATCTTTTATTCAACTCCATCACCTTTCTCTGCCACCACCTTATAAGTCCACCATCCAACTATATATGAGCTTTGCACTTTATTGGGTTTTACCTCTAGCTCATGTGGGTTGGGATGGATCCAATTCTATTTCCACATGCTCTCATCTTAGCATCATGTTGTTTTCACATTATTGATATGTGGAGCCACCTTTGCATGCATTATGAGTAGTGCTCCTTTTTCCTAGCTTCCATATGGATTATCATGGATTTATGCTCATGTTGGGATATTTTTGGGACTATTAAACATCTAGCGGAATATACACACTAGCAAGTCCCAATTATTATCAAATGTGATCATGTCCATCTACTCCATCTGGAACTTTCCTTTAAATTCTTTTGCTTGGGTTATTCCATATATTTGGAATGCATATGTATAAATGCCATGGATATTTATTTTGTTTTCACAAGGTTAAAACATGGCATTTAATGTTTTGCATGGGCCATGCAAAGCACCCCCCCTTCTTTCTCCTTTGGTTTTTCTTTGGTTTTTGAGTGGATCTTTTCTTTTGAGATCTTCCCTTTCTCTCTTATTCAAAACCCCATCGTCTTGATCTTGTGTTTGGATCATGTTAAACCCTCACACCACCTCATCCACCTATTCTTGTTTGATCTAGCTTGGTGCATGCAAGTAGCCAAACCCTAAGCACCCTCCCCCTCTCTCTCGGATCCCCCTCTCTCATCTCTCCTCTCTATACCATGCTGGTCCCATCTAGCCTCCTTACCCCCTCTCTCCAAAACCCTAAACCCCTTGGTTGGTCTTGCCTTGGCCATGCTCCAACCCTACACACCATCACCACCACTTGCCTTGACCATGAGGAAAACCTAACCTACCACCTTACCCTAACCTAAACCCTCTTCTCTTTTTCTCTCTATCTACCCGAGCCTCCCCCTCATCTCTCTCTCTCATCCCACACCTCTCTTTACCCCCTCTCTCTCCCTTGCTGGCCCCACCTAAACTACCCTGTCCCAACCCTAAAACCCTAAACCGAGCCCTACCTAGCTAACCCAAACAACCCCTCTCTAATATACCTAGCTAACCCGACCCTCTTTTCTCCCCCTCTCTCCCTGCATGCTAGCCCCACCCCGTGCTACCTCTCTCCTTGGGCCACCGTGCAGCCTCACCCTCGCCCTGCCCTGCCTACCTGCCCCGACCCGAGCACGTGAGGAGGAGATGAAAAAGTGGCCGACGCCACCTTTCCCCTCCACCACGCCATCTGCCCCCTCTCCCTCTCTGCTTTACCCACTCCCTCATCTCTGCAGTCGACGCCCAGATCTACCAGGGCCTCGCCCTACTTCTACCTACCCCCTGCCCGCTACTCCCTCTCTCTAGCACCCCGACGACCTCACCGTCGGCCTCTACCCCACCTACCCGTTACAAGCCGGCGGCGTGTTGTTGGGTCGTCGAGGAAGAACCAGGGGCGCTACCAGCGTTGTCCCGTACCGCCAGCGAGGAGGAGAAGGCCTGTACCCGCTGCACACCGACGCGTCCGCAGCCAAACCCTAGATCCTCTGACCGTCTGAATCATCGCCGATCGCCAGCTCCTCTGCCCGAATCAACACCGCCAGCAGCCTCGCGGTGAGCTCCTCTACCCCCCTGACATGGTTCGCCTCGCCGTACCGCCTTAGCGCAGCCGTTCCTTTCATCGAACGCCGTCGGTGCGTCGGGCTCGCTGTTGTCTGCAGCCTCCCCGCGCCGCGCCAGCCCTTCTAGCCTGCGTCCACCCTCCTAACACCATCCTGTAGCCATCCGCACTGGCTACCACCCCCAGCGCGCACCCTCGCGTCCCCAGTTCGAGCCCCGCGCACCGCGCTCCGCGCGGGCGGACTCTGTCGCTCGGAGCAGAGAAGAACAACAGTACAGGTCCGTTGCCACTTTACACTTAACCCCCCCACCTTTTTGATCTCGTCAACCCGCGCTTCCCTCGAGCCCCACTGTCAGCCTCTCTGCCTTTTTGCAAAAAGGTACCCCAGAGTCCAGAACCTCAACCCGCGCTCCCTTCGCCGCGAAACGTGGCTGAACCTCCCCTCTCGCTGTCATGTGGGCCCGGCCCCACCGACGGACCCACCGGTCAGCGACCTGGGCTAGCTAAGGCCGCGGTACAGAAAACCCTTCGGTGCGCCTGTTACCACCAGATCAGCCCGGACCCACTTGGCAGTGTCAGTGGCTAGGTCTGTGTGAGTACAAAATAGATTCTGTATATCTGTTTTAATTAAACCTTTTCAAAAATTTTTTAAATTCAAATTCAAATATGTATTTAAATAACTTTTGAATTCTAAAACCAAATAATACAAATAATATATGTTTTGAAATCAGGAAAATGTGAGGATTTAAAATATGCCATCCAAAATATAATTTGAACACTTTAAATTTCAAGTTGTTCAAAATTACAATAAAATGCCCTTTTGCCTTAATTAATTAATAACTGTTGTTTTATAACTCCAAATTTGACAAATGATATGTCTAAAATGATTAGCTCGACGAGACCTTTCTGTTTATGCATTCCATGTTCTGTTTTGCATCATGCATCATATAAATATAATGAAAACAGCAACTTAAATGAGTATAAAACATGATTAAAACTCAATAAAATGACTTATTCTTGTATTCCACATCTCACCCATGCCATGCTACTTTATTGCCATGCAAATTGTGCATCATTCATCATGGCATGATTGTTTGCTTGTCGCATTTAATTCATATGCTTGTGCACTTTATTCATGTTGGCCCTTGTTTGTTTGGTTCTTCTTCGAATAGACGATGAGCAGGGGATATCCCAAGAAACCCAGGAGCACTACCCAGATCCTTCTCTCGCTTCAACTGAGCTGCCAGGCAAGAACTACCACATGCTTGCATACATATAGTACCTATTGCCCCTATCTTATTCTTGCATCATTGAGTCGCGATTGCATTAAACTGAATCCCAAGTATTGCATAGCCTTTACTTTTAAACCCCACCAAAGCTTGTTCCTCCATCCCATGAGCCATTACTACAGGAGTTGTTTGAGCCATGCGGGTCGTAGAACAGCATGTGTAGGGTATGTGAGTGTCTGATGGATAACGCGGTACCTAAACAACTTAACCTGAGTAGTATGGGATAACTAATGAAAGTGGCACCGGTGAGCAATATCTGCTATTTGGTTTTTCATGCTCACTTGTGTCCCGTAGGACCCCGAGTACTTGATTCCTGTTCCTTGAATATTCGCGCTATCCACATCCGGGAGGCTTATGGGACCCCCCTGAGCCAGAGCTTGATTCATTCTTATTTCTTGGGGCCACAAACTATTTTGAGGTTTTATTTACTATCCTGTACTTATGCCATGCTTTACTGCTTTATTTAAATTGTGCGATGTACTGCACCTGTACTGTTTAGGATCGTGACACGTTTTCGCTGTATCGACAAGCCCAGTCACATTTTCGGGTTCCCAGTCGTTTACAGCCGTCCCCACAAACCTTGAGTCCGTCTCGGAGCCGGCCAGCTTCGTTGCGGGTATACTTAATGGGGTGGCCCCCTGAAATATTTCTGAATCTTGTGATTGCTTTATCGTGAAAGCCTCGTTCGGTTTTGATTTGGTTTTTCCGAGGTTGATCGAGTGTGTGTTGCTATTTGTGCACCCCTGCAGGGTAAAACTTTCTGAAAGCCGTGTCCGCAGTTATGGACGACTTGGAGCACAGTTTCTCGATCATAGACAAGTATAACTAAACTACCGCTTTTAATTTGACTAAGTAACTGACTAGTAAATAGTGCAACACTCATGGAATGGATAATAAAACTGCCAACGGATGGGGGGTGTTCGTCCGCTTCCTCGCTGGTAAGCGAGGAGGAGGATGGATCTGTTAATATTACTGTTATAACCGTTGTCATTAATTCACAGACATCCGTCTATCTTTGGTTAGGCGGATGGTTAGCGAGTATCTATAGAATTGTTAGGGTTTATCTTTTGCTGCAATTGCGTCACCCCAGGTTGTGTCCCCTTTAGAGGCATAAAGACTTGCTGAGTACCCCTAGGGTCTCACATGATAAATTATTTGATTCAGATGAACAGGTACACTCACGAGATGGATACTGGGTGGAGGAGACGGACGATGTGGGCAACGATCATTCGGTGTAGAGATTCCGGGAACAGGGATCCGTGAGATCGGTGGGCGGGATGTGTTTATTTACGGGGCATCTTATGCCGATTTGCTTCTTATCCGTACTCGGATCTTGTTTTCCGCTTCCGCCTGATACTCTGATGTTTGATGTATGAGGAGATATCCTAAACTATTATATCTATCTAGGATATTTGGATCTTGCCGTATGGCGTTGCAATATTTCTATTTCTTTTAGATGGAATGGCTCTGATGTACTGTTGTATGGTGGCTTGCATACATACTCATTTGTGTATGTAGTTGATCCCTTCGCCTGCCGATTACGCCGCCCGTTCTTGTCCCGATGTTTGGAAATGGTTGGGACGGCCGAAAGGTCTACCTGTGAGTGGCATTTGGGCCCCACCGTACTATTTCAACCATTTTCGCCCATCCAGAGTTGTAACTAGGAGCGTAATTCACCGAGGTAGTTACAAGAATTTACCTTCTTACGATGTGGAGCTCTCTCAACATGCCATTCAGAGTAGTTAACCATCATATTATCAAGGAGCCTTGTTGCAGCACCCAAAGTGAGGCCCATGAAGGTACCTCCAGCAGCTGAATCCAATAGATTTCTTGAGGAGAAGTTCAAACCTGCATAAAAAGTCTGGATAATCATCCAAGCAGTGAGTCCATGTGTAGGGCAATTCTTAACCAAAGATTTCATTATTTCCCAAGCTGGAGCAACATGTTCACTATCAAGTTGTTTAAATTTCATAATATCACTTCTCATAGATATAATCTTAGCAGGATGATAGTACTTTCCAATAAAAGCATCTTGGCACTTAGTCCAAGAATCAATACTATTTTTAGGCAAGGATAGCAACCATTCTTTAGCTTTTCCTATCAAGGAGAAAGGAAAAATCTTGAGCTTAATAATATCTCCATCTACATCCTTATACTTTTGCATCTCACAAAGTTCAACAAAGCTATTGAGATGGGCAGCAGGATCATCCGAACCAGCACCAGAAAATTGCTCTCTCATCACAAGATTCAACAAAGTAGGCTTAATTTCATAAAAGGTAGCATCAGGAGCAGGTGGAGCAATAGGTGTGCTAAGGAAATCATTGTTGTTGGTGCTAGTGAAGTCACACAACTTGGTGCTCTCAGCAGAGTTCATTTTGGCAAAGGTGGGCAAGCCAAAAATATTAGCAGCAGCTAGAGCAGGAACTAATTTTTTGTGTTTTTGAATAAAGAAAGCAAACCAAACTATACTAATTTTTTTGGGTTTTTTGGAAAGATGCAAACAAAACCAAGAAAAGGAAACAAAGCAAACTAAAAACAAAGTAAAGAGAAAGGAAGTGAAGGACTCACCTAGTGAAGACGTCCTTAGCCTCCTAGGCAACGGCGCCAGAAAATAGCTTGGTGCTTGACGGGGAGGAAGAAGTTTGATGGCCTTTTAGTTCCCCGGCAACAGAGCCAGAAAATAGCTTGATGGCGCCCAACACTTGTCGTAGGACGCTTTGTTGGAAAGCCCAAGGGCAAGGTATGAAGCATCACAGCAGCAAGTTTCCCTCAGTAAGAATCCGAGGTTATCACACCAGTAGGAGGAAGGAAACATCACACAGGTGTTGCAAGCAACACGTATACCTGCACAACACAAACTCAATACTTTGCCCCAACAAATCAGTGAGGTTGTCAAGCTCACCGGTTTGCTGTAACAAATGATTGAACGTATGGTGTGGAAGGTAATGGTTTGCAGCAAGTAAACAAGTAACAGTGGAAGATGTATCAATGGTAAAGATTGGACCGGGGTCCATAGTTCACTAGAGGTGCTCTCCTTAGATAAACAACATGGCATGAAGGGTAAACAAATTACATCAGGGAAATTGACAGGAACTGAGAAAGGCATAACAATGCAATTACTAGTCAGAAAGATCCTATGAGATTCAATTGGGCAATACAACAAGATACATAGACCGCCATCCAACTACATCTATGACTAGAAGTCCACCTTTAGGTTAGCATCCGAACCCCCTCCAGTATTAAGTTACAAGCAACAGACAACTTCTTTAAGCAAAGTGTGTAAGGTAAATAGTCCACATGTTCCATGAACAAGAGACCGTTGTTTTCTCCCTAGTAGCAACAACATATCTACAACCGAACAGATTATTGTAACTTCCCTTGGAAACTAGAGGCATGAACCCACTATCGAGCATAAATACTCCCTCTTGGAGTCACTAGCAACTACTTGGCCAAGATAGCTACTAACAATGGAGAGCATGAAAGATCACAAACAACACAGACATGATGGAATCATAAAGACAAAACCATTAATCAAACCAACATAATAATCTCAATATCCATCGGATCCCCGCAAACACAACATGCATGATTACAAATAGATTAGATCTTGATCATGAATGGAGCTCACAAGATCTATATATGAAAGCACAAAGGAGGAGATACAACCAGCTAGCTACTACATGGACCCATAGTCCAAGGTGGAACTACTCATGCATCATACTGGAGAGAAGGCCTCCGGGATGATCTCCCCTCCGGCAGTGTGTCGGTAAGAACTTCAGACCCCTCCCCCCGATCTAGGGTCGATGGTGGCGGCGGCTACAGACGGTTTCGTGGAGATTTGATCGGGGTTCTTAGGGTTTTTGCATCGGGGCCTTCTTATAGGTGAAGGGGGAGGTCGAGGAGGCGTCTAGAGGCCCCAAACCCTACCCAGGCGCGGGGCAGGGCCCACCTGCGCCTAGGGGGGGTATGGGCGCCCTGGATTACGTCTCCGTCTCGTCTTCTGGATTCTTGTTCTCCACGGAAAGTAATTGACTTTGACGTTTGTCCCGTCCAATTCCGAGAATATTTCTTTACTAACTTTTCTAAAACCAAAAACAGCAGAAAACAGGCAACTGGCACTATGGCAACTTGTTAATAGGTTAGTACCAGAAAACATGTAAAAAGCACCTTAAAGTGTAGAGAAGCAAAGCAAAGTAGATCTAAACAAGCATGGAGCATAAAAAATTATAGATACGTTTCTGACGTATCACACCCACATTCTATTAAACACTTATTTTATATTCTTTGTCTTTCTAGAACTCTAGTTCTTTAGTAACGAGATGATGCCAAAACTTAGTGAGTTTAATCAGACTATGTAGGCTTGGAAGGATGCTCATGTCCACCACCAAATTTCTTTAGCTTTAAGAATGATTTCTCGTATCGAATCAAAGGAGTACACCAACCTTTGCTTGCAATGCAGGCCCATGAGAATGACAATACTCTTACCCATTATAATATTGCTTCTACAAATGTTTAATCAACTCATAGCCAAAATCTAGGAGTTTCCTCCATGAGGATCGTTCGTAGGCCAGCGGAATTGTTAGCATCCCATGGAGTGCGATAGTGTTGCATACATGCATAAAGCTATATCATAGTTTAATCAACAAGTCAAATTTTGGCATGAATCTCAGTTACCTCTAAACATTGGTTCCATTAAACAAATCCTTTGGAGAGTGCTATCAAGTATAATAATAAATCTATGGTGTTGAGTATATCTAAGGATAGACTCTTGAGACAATTAAATATCACCCAAACAATTATTTAGAGGCCTCATCAATATACTTTTAATAAATTCAAGTTTAGAAATCATGGCAACATATTCTAGAGGATCACAATATCTTTCTCAAGATAGATAAAGGTTTGAACAAAGTGCGTCAAAGTTCTAACTAAACTCTTATGGGGACTGAGCAAATGGAAGTGCATCCTTTATATAAATACGAAACATAACTTACCCAAGCAAGCATTCAAAAACAACGGGATACATGATTGCACACAAACTTTTGTTGAATGAGAACATTGCATAAGATTCTACATATGCAAAAGTAACTTTCCCCAAGATTAGAACTTTGAAAGAACCGAACTTGATTAGGTCACCAAAATAAAAGACAAAATGCAGTTATCAAAAAAGAGTGTAAGAAGTGGTTACGTCCCCAAGCTTAGATGAAAGCAATGGTGACACACTTTACCATTGAGGTACGAATAACGTCTCATTCGATGGACATGAACCTTTGGTTCAACGAATACTTCTTGATGTTGTTGAAGCTTGAGTTGAAACAACCAAATGCTTATGTGAGTATTTGCCCGATTAGCACAAACCTTACATGTCATCACACAAGATTCAAGTCCCTACGAAAATTACACACCAAATAAAAGAAAACGATTTGGTTTACGAACGAAGTTTATTCACCCAACCGTGAAAACAAAGAATTATAGCCTAGGGAGTTTAAAAGGTAGGTAAATAAAAATTAAGTATAAAAGGACATGTAAAAGGTAACCCACTAACCTTAAATTGTTTAGATACAAGTTTGAGGGGTTAATGCCCTTCTTTACCTATCATAGGTCCATGCTGCACGGTGCTGATTTTTGGTACAGGTGTGTGTTACGAGCATGTGCCCATACTGAACCTCGTCTCCTCTTCATTTTCATATTTTTGATGACCGGGAGTCTGGTACGACCGGGTGGTACAGTCAGACGTGGCTGTTGGAATTATGCCCTAGAGGCAATAATAATGATGTTATTATTATAATTCTTGTTCATGATAAAGTTTATATTCCATGCTAGAATTGTATTAAGAGGAAACTTTGATACTTGTGTGGTTTATGAACAACACCGTGTCCCTAGTACACCTCTATGGACTAGCTTATTGATTAATGATGGTTAAGGTTTCCTAACCATAGACATGAGTTGTCAATTAATAATGAGATCATGTCATTGGGAGAATGATATGATGGACATACCCAAATTAAGCAGAGCAATTAGATTGTGTCATCATGTTCATCTTTGCGAAGCTTTTTCTTATGTCAAATATTGTATTCCTTAGACCATGAGATAATGCAACTCCCAGGTATCGGAAGAAATCTTTGAGGTCATCAAACGTCATCCTATGAGAGGGTGATCATAAAGGTGTCTCTCAGGTGACCGGAAAGTACTTGTTGGGTTGTATGTATCGAGATGGGATTTTTCCCTCCCAAGTCGGAGAGATATACTTCGGGCCCACTCGGTAATCGATATCAACACCGCTTGCAAGCAAGTGGTTAAGGAGTTAATCACAAAGTGATATCGGATTACGGAACGAGTAAAGTACTTGCTGTGAACGAGATTGAACTAGGTATGCCGATACCAACGATCGAATCTCGGGCAAGTAAAATATCGCGTGACGAAGGGAATATATATATGGGATTAATTGAATCATGGCATCGTGGTTCATCCGATATGATCATCGATGAATATGTGGGAGTCAATATGGGTTTCCAGATCCCGTTGTTGATTATTGATAGAAGATCATGTCTGCATATTCTCGAACCCGTAGGGTCACATACTTAACGTGCTTCGACACTAGGGTAGAATAGATAATTGGTTTATGAGTTTTTTTCGGAGTCTCGGATGAGATCCAGGACATCACGAGAGGTTCCGGAATGGTCCGGAGAATAATATTCATATAAGGGAAAGCAGTTTTTGGATTTCGGAATTGTTTCAGAATGTTCGGTATTGTACCAAAAGGTTCTAGAAGCTTCCGGAGTGGGACCAACGTGGCCCCACTTGTCGGAGGGGGGCGTGGGCCTACGAGGGAGTGCCCTGGCCGCATTGGGCCAGGGGAAAAAGGCCCCATAGGCCCAACTGGCCAAGCCCCAGGGGAAACCCTAGGGAGAGCTTCTAGAAGGGGGGGGGAACTTGCCCCCCACTCCACCCATGTGGCCGCCGGCCCTAGGGCGTGGAGGAGGGGCAAGGGCAACCGTTCAGCCCTCTATATAAAGAGGGAAGGGGCGCACCCTCCTCCCACACGTCAAAACCCTAGCCGCCATACTGCTGCCCTCTCCTCTCCTCTCTCTCTCTCTCTCTCTCTCTCTCTCTCTCTCTCTCTCTCTCTCTCTCTCTCTCTCCCGACTGCACGCAGGCGAAGCCCTGCCGCAGTAACTCTCCACCTTTGCACCACGCCATCGTGTTGTAGATCCAATCTGTCTCTCCACCCCACTTGCTGGACCGAGGAAGGAGGAGACGACGAGGTGTCATACGTGTGCATCTCTCGGAGGCGTCGCCACTTGCGGCGTTGGATCGGATCGGATCGCGAGGAGGAGAAGGCTAGTATGACTACATCAACCACGTTCTGTTGAACGTTCCGCTGTGCGATTTCTTCAAGGGTATGAAGATCTCATCTATCCCTCTTGTTGTTTGCATCTCCTATATTAGATCTTGGCTTTTCCCGTTCGCATCAATAGAAAATTTTGATTTACTATGCTGCGAAACCCTTCAGTGGTATCAGAGCTAGATCTATGCGTAGATGTGTTTCACGAGTAGAACGCAACATGCTTGTTGCGGGCGTTGATGTTTTCTGTTGCAAGCCTCTTATTGTGTACTTCTTATGACGCGGGATAGTTATATCGAAGCGGTCCAGGCCAACTTTACGCGACCTCGTTTGCGAGTCCGGCTCCGCACTTGACGTGTGGCTTGTTCCACACATGCGGCTGGTGGATGCTAGTTTCTCTCACTATAGTTGTCATGGGATTTACACCGGATGTTGGCAACCATAATATCACCATTGTGGCTTTCTGTAGGTAAGAATCGTTCTTAGGTTGTTACTCCCATAAGCCACGTAAAACATGCAACAACAAAGTAGAGGCGTCTAACTTGTTTTTGCAGGGAGTGTTTCTGTGATATGGTATGGCCCAAGATGTGATGTGTATGTTGTATGCAATGATCATGTTTTGTAATATTTCACGACTTGCATGTCGATGAGTACAAAACCGGCAGGAGCCATATGGTTGTCTTTATAATTGTGTATGACATGTGTGTCAACTTCTTATACGCCATGTAATAGCTTTACTTTATCGCTAAGTAGTTAGCAATAGTTTTAGTTGCTATTCGTGGTGGAGGCAATCATGGTGGAGTGATGGAGATCATGTTGGCACGCACAAGATGGAGATCATTGCGCGGAGATTGGCTATACCATGTCACATAAAATTATATGCCTGTGATGTTTATCCTTTTATGTATCTTATTATGCTTAGATCGTGACGATAGCATTATAAGATGATTCCTCACTTAAAGATCAAGATAAAACTGTGTTCTCCCCATGTATGCACCATTGCGAAAGTTCGTCGTGTTCAAGCACCACGTGATGATCGGGTGCTATAAACTCTACGTTCACATACAACGGGTGCAAGCCAGTTTTGCACACGCGGAAATACTTGGGTTTGACTTGACAAGCCTAGCATGTACGGACATGGCCACGGAACACACGAACCGAAGGGTTAAGCATGAGTCATATGAATGATATGATCGACACTTTGTTGTCCACCATTGAAACCACATCTCTTCTCGTGAAGATCGGATTAGGTGTGGTGAATTTGGATCATGTTCACTAAACAACTTGAGGGATGTTGAATTTAGTGGGAGTTCATCTAGTAATTTGATTAAGTTGAACTAGTTATCATGAACATAGTCTAAATTGTACTTGCAAATTTTGTAGATCAAATGGCTAAGACCAACTTCAACTTCAACGTTTTTCCTGAGAAAGAAAAGCTTAAGAACAATGGGTCTAACTTCACCAACTGGTTCCGCAATCTGAGAATCATTCTCGCTGGCGGACAAAAGGACTATGTCCTTGAGAAAGCGCTAGGTGACGCCCCTGCTGTAGATGCGCCGACTGATAAAAAGCTATTTATCAGTCATGCAAGGATGATTATGGTGTGATTAAGAGCACCATATTGTTTGCTATGGAATCGGACCTTCAAAATCGTTTTGAGGAGTTTGCCGGGCCCTTTGAGATCCTTGAGGAACTGAAAACCATGTTTTAGACTCAGGCCCGTTCTGAGAGATATGAGATCTCTGAGAAATTCTTCAACTGTAAGATGGAGGAAGGGAGTTTCGTTAGTGAGCACGCCATTAATATGTCGGGCTACACTCAACGTCTTGAGCAACTGGACTGCAAGATTCCAGAAGAGCTCAAGATTGACAGAGTTCTGCAATCACTCCCTCCTAGCTACAAAGGTTTTGTAGTTACTCATAATCAGATTGGTTCCACTGACACGATCACTGAGCTCTTCGCTAAGCTGAAAGCTACGGAGGTGGACATCAAGAAAGATAATCATGTGTTGATGGTCAACAAGCCCCCCAGCTTTAAGAAAGGTAAGGGTTCAAAGAAGTCCTTCAAGAAAGGCAGCGTCAAGCGCGTTGCCCCTGCTGAGAAGAATCTCAAGTCTGGACCTAAGCCGTACACTGAGTGCTTCTATTGCAAGGACAAGGGTCACTGGAAGCGCAACTATCCGAAGTACTTAGCGGACAAGAAGGCTGGCACCATTAAAGGTATATTTGATATACATGTTATTGATGTTTACCTTACTAGCGCTCGTTGTAGTGCCTAGGTATTTGATACTGGTTCAGTTGCTAATATTTGTAACTCGAAACAGGAGCTACGGAATAGACGGCGACTACCAAGGGATGAGGTGATGATGCACGTTGGCAACGGAACAAGAGTTGATGTGATGGCCGTCGGCACGCTCTCCTTAGTTTTACCTTCGGGATTAGTTTTAAACCTTAACAAATGTTATTATGTGCCTGCGTTGAGCATGAACATCATATCTGGATCGTGTTTATTGCAAGACGGTTATTCATTTAAACCGGAGAATAATGGTTGTTCTATTTATATGAGTAACATCTTTTATGGTTTATTTAAATCTGGATCGTGTTTATTGCACCTGCTATGAATGGTTTATTTCTTCTGAATCTCGAGAGCAATGAAACACACATCCATAACATTGAGGCTAAGAGATGCAAGGTAGATAGTGATAATACGACTTATTTGTGGCACTGCCGTCTAGGTCATATTGGTGTAAAACGCATGAAGAAACTCCATTCTGATGGACTTTTGGAGTCTCTTGATTTTGAATCATTTGACACGTGCGAGCCGTGCCTCATGGGCAAGATGATCAAAACCCCGTTCTCCCGTATAATGGAGCGAGCAACGGACTTGTTGGAAATCATACATAAAGATGTATGCGGACCAATGAGTGTTTCGACGCACGGTGGATATCGCTATTTTCTCACTTTTACTGATGACTTAATCAGATATGGGTATATCTATTTAATGAAACATAAATCTGAAACATTTGAAAAGTTCAAGGAATTTCAGAACGAAGTGGAAAACCATCGTAACAGGAAAATTAAATTTCTAGGATCCGATCGTGGAGGTGAATATTTGAGTTATGATTTTCTCACGCATCTTAAACCAAGCGGAATCGTTTCGCAACTCACGCCACCCGGAACACCATAGCGCAATGGTGTGTCTGAACGCCGGAATCGAACTCTATTAGATATGGTGCGATCAATGATGTCTCTTACAGATTTGCTGTTATCATTTTGGGGTTATGCATTAGAAACCACTACATTCACCTTAAATAGGGCACCATCTAATTCCATTGAGACGACACCGTATGAACTGTGGTTTGGTGCTAAACCTAAGTTATCGTTTCTTAAAGTTTGGGGATGCGAGGCTTGCGTCAAGAAGTTGATGTCGGACAAGCTCGAACCCAAAGCGGAGAAATGCGTCTTCATAGGATACCCTAAGGAAACTATTTTGTATAACTTCTATCACAGATCCGAAGGCAAAGTGGAGTTTCTATCGAAAGAAGTGAGTGTGAGGAAAGTAGAGCTAGACGAGGTTATTGAACCTTCTCTTGAGTTGGAGAGTAGCGCAGCACCTGAAATTGTTCCAGTGCCGTCTGCACCAACAATAGAGGAAGCTAATGACGAGGATCATGAAGCTTCGGACGATGCTACTAATGAACGTCGCAGGTCGACAAGGTCACGTGCCCCTCCTGAGTGGTACGACAACCCTGTCTTAACTATCTTGTTAGTAGACAACAGTGAACCTGTAATCTATGAGGAAGCAATGATGAGCCCAGACTCTGAGAAATGGCTAGAGGCCATGAAATCCGAATTGGGATCCTCGAGCAAAAACCAAGTATGGACTTTGGTGGACCCTCCTAGCGACCGAAAGGCCGTTGAGTGCAAATGGATTTTCAAGAAGAAAACGGACGCGGATGGTAATGTTACTGTCTATAAAGCACGGCTTCTTGCAAAAGGTTTTCGACAAGTTCAAGGTGTTGACTACGATGAGACTTTCTCTCCCGTAGAGATGTTTAAATCCATTCGGATTTTATTAGCAATTGCTACGTTTCATGATTATGAAATATGGCAGTTGGATGTCAAGACTGCGTTCCTCAATGGAAAAATTGATGAAGAGTTGTATATGATGCAACCCGAAGGTTTTGTCGATCCTAAGGATGCTGATAAGGTATGCAAACTTCAGCGTTCCATTTATGGACTAAAGCAAGCATCTCGGAGTTGGAACCTTCGTTTTGATCAAGTGATCAAGAGCTTTGGATTTGTTCCAAATTGCTACGAATCTTGTATCTACAAGAAAGTGAGTGGGAGATCACTGACATTTTTAGTACTATATGTGGATGACATATTGATTATTGGAAATGACATTGATATGCTTAACGATGTGAAGAGTTATTTGAACAAATGTTTTTCAATGAAAGACCTAGGAGAAGCTGCTTATATTAGGCATCAAAATCTATGGGGATAGACAAAGACGCCTAATAGCTTTAAGCCAAAGTACATACCTAGACAAAGTTCTGAAAAGGTTCAGAATGGATAAGGCAAAGAAAGGTTCAGTGCCTATGTTGTCAGGTAAGATATTGAGCAAGGCTCACACTACAAGGAATGTGTTATTCTATGACCTTCTCATAGTGACCATGGACAAAATCGTCATAGAGTTATGACGATTTCGCACCAGATGGTCGTAAGCAGTTCAGGAGGTTCAAAACCTTAAAAAATTATGACGATTTTTCTCAGGAACGTCATATTTTCATTAGCTCGTAACGTCATAATCTGACGAATGAAGCCTACGACGTTATTTTTACCTCACTGCGACGATTTAAAATCGTCAAGATGTCCAAATTAAGATAAGTTGAAACTTGTAGTCGGCCACGTCAGCAATTACGCCTATGTGTCGTGTCTATGTGTCAATTTTTTACTATGTGTCATATCCATGTGTTAATATCTACTTGTATATGTGTCAGTTTTTGACTACGTGTCATATCCGTGTGTAAATATATGCTTATGTGGCGCTATTTAAATCTAATAGAGTCATAGTTATTTAAACGGATAAGTGGGACCAAACTCTAACAACTAGAACCCACCAAACCCGTCGTAGCTTATTTGCAAACATGTGGGACCCATTGCCATAACTTACATGAGGGACCTGTCGCCAGCAAGCCAACAAACAATTACTTAAAAATAATCATCCCGCGACACTCGAACACGCGACCTCACGGTCCACGGTTCCACC
Organism: Avena sativa; assembly: GCA_916181665.1. Lineage (NCBI taxonomy): Eukaryota > Viridiplantae > Streptophyta > Magnoliopsida > Poales > Poaceae > Avena > Avena sativa. The sequence goes on from OV702284.1 coordinate 126,954,259, forward strand.
TAGACGAGCTACCTCTGGGCCATGGTGACGATCTTGTAAAGATAGCAGTTCTACGGGATTTTAATCAATAATTGACCTCCAACTTGCGGGTGCTTGGGCTGTTCGCTGGGCTATCCTTGGGCCAACGGCAAGCATGTGAGCACCCATGCCTTGCTGGGCTGGCTCGTTTGCCTGGAAGGTTCGCCCGGCCGGCAACCTATAGGTTTTTTTCTTTATATTTTTATTATTTATATCTTTTTATTCATTATTCCAAATTGAGTCAAACAAAAAACAAAGAACTTGTAAAATTTCTAAGAATATTTTTAGGACATTATTGAACACTCTTAATTTCTAGGAAAACTACAAGGAAATATTTTTATATAAAACCTTAATAGGTATAAATAGAGATTTTGAATAATGATTTTAACAATAGGGGTTTGAAATTGAAATTTTTCATCTAGAGGTCGAGTCTTCCTAAACTATTAATGGATCTTTAAAGAAACAACATATTGTGAACTTAAAAACGATTTAAAAAAAAATCATGAGCACCAGATCATGTACCAGTAGTTTAAACTTTGCACCGGGCCCACTCCTACCAATTCGGTAGACATTTGTCTTTTTCATCAGGGGTGGACGAAATGGTTTTATATATCCTAATCGGGACATTGTCTATGTAAGGTGGTATAGTATTTTTTAAAAATATGGTTTTAGAATTTTGAATTAACCATTTGGTGGTTGCTTCATAAAATGCCCCGTTTTGGGCACTCGGAAAATGGAACATGTATTTTCTGTGCAACGAAAAGGAAAACTTCCTCCTGCAACATTGTTCGACATCCCAATATGCACATGCGTGCAAAATATGGGCACAATATCACAAACTATGCCATGATTCTAGACATAACATTGGTTGTTTGACCCGAAAGCCACGAAACCTCGAACATGATAGGTCATTTCTGAGAAGGTTATTTTAAGGCACTTGCAATATACCAAGTTTGGTATTTTTCCTTGCAACTATGTCACATAATAAGACACCACGCAATAGATATGCATTAGAAACCACTGCATTCACCTTAAATAGGGCACCATCTAATTCCATTGAGACGACACCGTATGAACTATGGTTTGGTGCTAAACCTAAGTTGTCGTTTCTTAAAGTTTGGGGATGCGAGGCTTACGTCAAGAAGTTGATGTCGGACAAGCTCGAACCCAAAGAGGAGAAATGCGTCTTCATAGGATACCCTAAGGAAACTATTTTGTATAACTTCTATCACAGATCCAAAGGCAAAGTGGAGTTTCTCTCGAAAGAAGTGAGTGCGAGGAAAGTAAAGCTAGTCGAGGTTATTGAACCTTCTCTTGAGTTGGAGAGTAGCGCAGCACCTGAAATTGTTTCAGTGTCGTCTGCACCAACAATAGAGGAAGCTAATGACGAGGATCATGAAGCTTCGGACGATGCTACTAATGAATGTCGCAGGTCGACAAGGTCACGTGCCCCTCCTGAGTGGTACGACAACCCTGTCTTAACTATCTTGTTAGTAGGCAACAGTGAACCTGTGAACTATGAGGAAGCAATGATGAGCCCAGACTCTGAGAAATGGCTAGAGGCCATGAAATCCCAATTGGGATCCATGAGCGAAAACCAAGTACGGACTTTGGTGGACCCTCCTAGCGACCGAAAGGCCGTTGAGTGCAAATGGATTTTCAAGAAGAAAACGGACGCGGATGGTAATGTTACTGTCTATAAAGCACGGCTTGTTGCAAAAGGTTTTCGACAAGTTCAAGGTGTTGACTACGATGAGAATTTCTCTCCCGTAGAGATGTTTAAATCCATTCGGATTTTATTAGCAATTGCTGCGTTTCATGATTATGAAATATGGCAGATGGATGTCAAGATTACGTTCCTCAATGGCAACATTGATGAAGAGTTGTATATGATGCAACCCGAAGGTTTTGTCGATCCTAAGGATGCTGATAAGGTATGCGAACTTCAACGTTCCATTTATGGACTGAAGCAAGCATCTCGGAGTTGGAACCTTCGTTTTGATCAAGTGATCAAGAGCTTTGGATTTGTTCCAAATTGCTACGAATCTTGTATCTACAAGAAAGTGAGTGGGAGATCACTGACATTTTTAGTACTATATGTGGATGACATATTGATTATTGGAAATGACATTGATATGCTTAACGATGTGAAGAGTTATTTGAACAAATGTTTTTCAATGAAAGACCTAGGAGAAGCTGCTTATATTAGGCATCAAAATGTATGGAGATAAACAAAGACGCCTAATAGCTTTAAGCCAAAGTACATACCTAGACAAAGTTCTGAAAAGGTTCAGAATGGATAAGGCAAAGAAAGGTTCAGTGCCTATGTTGTCAGGTAAGATATTGAGCAAGGCTCACACTACAAGGAATGTGTTATTCTATGACCTTCTCATAGTGACCATGGACAAAATCGTCATAGAGTTATGACGATTTCGTACCAGATGGTCGTAAGCCGTTCAGGAGGTTCAAAACCTTAAAAAATTATGACGATTTTTCTCAGGAACGTCATATTTTCATTAGCTCAATTCGTCATAATCTGACGAATGAAGCCTACGACGTTATTTTTACCTCACTGCGACAATTTAAAATCGTCAAGATGTCCAAATTAAGATAAGTTGAAACTTGTAGTCGGCCACGTCAGCAATTACGCCTATGTGTCGTGTCTATGTGTCAATTTTTTACTATGTGTCATATCCATGTGTTAATATCTACTTGTATATGTGTCAGTTTTTGACTACGTGTCATATCCGTGTGTAAATATATGCTTATGTGACATATTTCTGTGTAAATATATGCTTATGTGGCTCTATTTAAATCTAATAGACTCATAGTTATTTAAACTGATAAGTGGGACCAAACTCTAACAACTAGAACCCACCAAACCCGTCCTAGCTTATTTGCAAACATGTGGAACCCGTTGCCAGAACTTACATGAGGGACCTATCGCCAGCAAGCCAACAAACAATTACTTAAAAATAATCATCCCGGGACACTCGAACACGCGACCTCACGGTCCACGGTTCCACCTAGACGAGCTACCTCCGGGCCATGGTGACGATCTTGTAAAGATAGCAGTTCTGCGGGATTTTAATCAATAATTGACCTCCAAAATTGCGGGTGCTTGGGCTGTTCGCTGGGCTATCCTTAGGCCAACGGCAAGCATGTGAGCACCCATGCCTTGCTGGGCTGGCTCGTTTGCCTGGAAGGTTCGCCCGGCCGGCAACCTATAGGTTTTTTTCTTTATATTTTTATTATTTATATCTTTTTATTCATTATTCCAAATTGAGTCAAACAAAAAACAAAGAACTTGTAAAATTTCTAAGAATATTTTTAGGACATTATTGAACACTCTTAATTTCTAGGAAAACTACAAGGAAATATTTTTATATAAAACCTTAATAGGTATAAATAGAGATTTTGAATAATGATTTTAACAATAGGGGTTTGAAATTGAAATTTTTCATCTAGAGGTCGATTCTTCCTAAAGTATTAATGGATCTTTAAAGAAACAACATATTGTGAACTTAAAAACGATTTTAAAAAAAATCATGAGCACCAGATCATGTACCAGTAGTTTAAACTTTACACCGGACCCACTCCTACCAATTCGGTAGACATTTGTCTTTTTCATCAGGGGTGGACGAAATGGTTTTATATATCCTACTCGGGACATTGTCTATGTAAGGTGGTATAGTATTTTTTAAAAATATGATTTTAGAATTTTGAATTAACCATTTGGTGGTTGCTTCATAAAATGCCCCGTTTTGGGCACTCGGGAAATGGAACATGTATTTTCTGTGCAACGAAAAGGAAAACTTCCTCCTGCAACATTGTTCGACATCCCAATATGCACATGCGTGCAAAATATGGGCACAATATCACAAACTATGCCATGATTCTAGACATAACATTGGTTGTTTGACCCGAAAGCCACGAAACCTCGAACATGATAGGTCATTTCGGAGAAGGTTATTTTAAGGCACTTGCAATATACCAAGTTTGGTATTTTTCCTTGCAACTATGTCACATAATAAGACACCACGCAAAAGATATGCATTAGAAATCACTGCATTCACCTTAAATAGGGCACCATCTAATTCCATTGAGACGACACCGTATGAACTGTGGTTTGGTGCTAAACCTAAGTTGTCGTTTCTTAAAGTTTAGGGATGCGAGGCTTATGTCAAGAAGTTGATGTCGGACAAGCTCGAACCCAAAGCGGAGAAATGCGTCTTCATAGGATACCCTAAGAAAACTATTTTGTATAACTTCTATCACAGATCCGAAGGCAAAGTGGAGTTTCTCTCGAAAGAAGTGAGTGCGAGGAAAGTAGAGCTAGACGAGGTTATTGAACCTTCTCTTGAGTTGGAGAGTAGTGCAACACCTGAAATTTTTCCAGTGCCGTCTGCACCAACAATAGAGGAAGCTAATGACGAGGATCATGAAGCTTCGGACGATGCTACTAATGAACGTCGCAGGTCGACAAGGTCACGTGCCCCTCCTGAGTGGTACGACAACCCTGTCTTAACTATCTTGTTAGTAGGCAACAGTGAACCTGTGAACTATGAGGAAGCAATGATGAGCCCAGACTCTGAGAAATGGCTAGAGGCCATGAAATCCGAATTGGGATCCATGAGCGAAAACCAAGTATGGACTTTGGTGGACCCTCCTAGCGACATGCAATATACCAAGTTTGGTATTTTTCCTTGCAACTATGTCACATAATAAGACACCACGCAAAATATTTGCATTGATCAGACCGTTTTTGAATTTTTTATGCCCGTTTCAAACTATGGTCAAAACAACGGGCATGAAGGTTATTAGCTCGGGGCTGAGCCTCGCTTAAATTGCATTGGATCTCTAAAGAAATAGCATATTGTGAGTCTAAAATGATTTTTTCCAAAAAAACATGAGCATCGGATCATGTACCTATAGTTCAAACCGGACCCACTTCCTACCGATTCGGCAGGAATTTGTCTTTTTTCGCCAGGGGTGAACGGAAAGGTTTGAGATACCCCGGTTGGGACATTGTACATATAATGTGGTATAATATTTTTATAAAATGTGGTGGTACCATTCTAAAAATGTCATTTGGTGGTTGCTTCACAAAACGCCCCGTTTTTTGCGCTTAGAAAATGGAAAATGGATTTTCCGTGCATCAAAAAGGAAATCTTTCTCCTGCAACATTGTTCTCCATCTGATGATACGTATGTGTGCACAATATGAGCACATTATCACAAACTATGCTGCGATTCTGGCCATAACATTGGTGGTTTGGTCCGAAAGCCATGAAACCTCGAACATGATAGATCATTTTGTGAAGGCTTTTTTGAGACATACTCAATTTACCAAGTTTGGTATTTTTTCCTTGCAACTGTGTCACATAAGAAGACACCACGTGAAGGATTTGCGTTGATCGGACCATTTTTGAATTTTTTATACCCGTTTCAAACTACGATAAAAACGGCGGTCATAAATTTTCTTAGCTAGGGGCTGATCCTCGCTAAACTTGCATTGGATCTCTGAAGAAATAGCATATTGTGAGTCTAAAAGTGATTTTTTACAAAAATCATAAGCATCAGATCATGTACCTGTAGTTCAAACCGGACCCACTTCCTACCGATTCAGCAGGAATTTGTCTTTTTCGCCGGGGGTGTAAGGAAAGGTTTGAGATGCCCCGGTTGGGACATTTGTCCATGTAAGGTGGTCTAATATTTTTACAAAATGTGGCGGTACCATTCTAAAACTGTCATTTGGTGGTTGCTTCACAAAACGACCCGTTTTTTGCGCTCGGAAAATGGAAAATGAGGTTTTTGTGCGTCGAAAAGGAAAACTTCCTCCTGCAACATTGTTCTCCATCCCACTATACATATGTGTGCACAATATGAACACATTATCACAAACTATGCCGCGATTCTATCCATAACATTGGTCGTTTGGTCCGAAAGCCATGAAACCTCAGACATGATAGGTCATTTCTGAGAAGGTTTTTTCGAGACATACTTAGTTTACCAAGTTTGGTATTTTTCCTTGCAACTATGCCACATACTTAGACACCACGCGAAGGATTTGCATTGATCGGACTGTTTTTGAATTTTTTATAACTGTTTCAAACTATGGTCAGAACGGCGGTCATGAAGGTTCTTAGCTAGGGGACGAGCCTCGCTAAACTTGCATTGGATATATGAAGAAACATGATATTGTGAGTCAAAAACTCATTTTTTCAAAAAATAATGGGCATCGGATCATGTACCTATAGTTCAAATCGGACTGTTTTGAAGGGATTATTCATTTTCCGAGTGCAAAAAAGAGGTGTTTTGTGAACGGACCAATCAGTACATAGCAAAACACCTCCCACGGATCATCCTCAGGGGCATAATCTAGACCGTCCAGTTTCAGTCCAATGCTTGTCAGCTCACCTAAAGAAGCACACCTACTCCCCAGTGTCAACCGCACCAACTTGTCAGCCCACTCGCCCATTTCCCTGCGCTGCCAAACTAACCCTAATTCAGATCTCCTTGTCCCCCGTCGCCCGCCGCCACCCACCCTCCTCTCTTCGATCCAATCCTCCACCGCATCCCCAACATGGACGCTTCCTTGACTGATTTGGAGAACAACGACGCCATGGACAGCCACCACGCGGGACGAGAGTCGGCGGCGTCACGGTGGTCTTGCTCGTTGGCGCACGCTTGCTTCACTGACCGCCGCTCCGTCGAGCTCGCCTCACCGTGTCGCTACCATGGACGACGGCAACGAGGACGCTGTTGCCGGCGTCCGCAGTTCCTTCTAGCGGCGACAACAGTACCTTCCTTACCCGCTTCCGATCCGGTAACGTATCCCTCTCTCCCCTCCCCCTTTCTCCCCTCCCCTCTTTCTTCTCTCTCTTGGCCCCTCTCTCAGTGGCGCCACCGCCTCTTGCTCCCTTTCTTGTGCAGCAACCCACAGCTCCGGTAGCCCCGCCGCTCCTACGTCCTCTTACTGAAGGACCCCTCTGCACACGCCGCGAGGATGGAGAGGTGCCTGCTCCTGCTCGCGCTGGTGGCCACGTACCATGGAGGAGGCTCTTTCGTGCGTGCCGCCGCGAGGGCTTCGTGTTCGAGACGGCGACATCGGCGTTCTAGGTCGAGGGCATGGCGGCCGGAGGAGGCCACGGACCCTCCATTTGGGACGCGTTAGCACACACCCCAGGTGACCACATTCATCCAGTTGATTTTCTCCCTACTTCCTCGCTTGTGCTGCTCGCTAAGCTACACTCTGCTTCCAATTTCCAAACCGCGTCTAGTAGTACTAATCACTGTCAACTACTCCACCAGGTTCATGAGATTCAATAACTAGAAAGAACATTGTCAAACGTGTGCGCTGGTATGCAAAGCTGGTCGTCACTAGCATTCCAATTCGATTTGTGCTTCAGCCTCTTTTCTTCTTGTGCCTGACTGCCTGTAGAAAGCATGACATGAGTACATAAGTGTAACAATAATGTAATAGGACATGAGTACAGACTATGGGCATAATTAAGTGAAGGACTCATGAGGACACCATCACCCGACCATCTTTCCAAAATTATTACAACATATATGGAATGTTGGGCAGTAGACACCGACCAATTCAGTGTTGATTGATGTACTGTAGTAGCTAGATGCGTTTAATGTTGCAGGATAATGTTCGTACATGTACATAGATAGATCTTATAGATAGCTAAATGCTGGACTTAGGATTTTAACTGATATTCCAAGTTTGCTTGCTCTTCTTCTTTGTCCCGATGTCTGATCCACACTAGCATTTTCTTGCTTTGTGTTGCGATGAACATGGAGGATTGCAGGGAATGGAAATGCAGACTACACGACAGATCAGTATCATCACTACAAGGTAGTACTACGTTAAAAGTAAACAGACACATCTTGTATTCTTTAAAACCACTTCCGAAATGAGAACTAATCGTCGTTCTGTTAGCTAGAGCTGGGAGTGTGTGCCCAATTCCCCTGTTTGAGGCTTCGTTTCTGCTGGGTGGGTGTAGTGATGGTAGTTTCTTCTAGTCTAGTTAAAAATCTCACAGCTGTTGGTAGGTCCATTGGTCGAGTTTGTTTTAACCCCATATGCTACCTATTACTATATAAGTAATCATAATTATTTAGCCCTTGTATATCAGAGACTATAGAAACTTGCAGTAGCAATAGTTATCCTTGATAAGATATTGTTTGTTCTAGTAATATGAACAAACTAGGGAAAATCTAGGAAAAAATAGAGTTTATGCATGCTGTGCTTAGGTACTTGACTGCATGCTATGCTTATATGCCTGAGTGAATCAGAGAGATATGAAGAATGTTTGTTGTGTTAAACAGTGATGAAAATAGTTTATGCTCCTTGGCTTGTATAAAGTGATGTGAAGTTTTGTATCACTAGTATAATGTTTGCTAACAAAAGCTTGGTAAGGAGCATCCATCATGCTTTTGAGCTCACGATTTATTTTTTCCTTTTTGAAAAAGGGTGATACCTCCCAGGCCTCAGCATTTTGAGATGTGAATGGTGTCCTGATCTTGAGTTTTCATGTGTGTTACCAGATAAATCTTACATGGATGAGCGGAGACCGGAGCCCGCATCAGGTTCATTATAGAAGGAGAGTTTTAGCATGTTGTATACAGTAAGTTCATGAGTCTTTTGTGGAAGGAGAGTTGTAGCATTGTAGTGAGTGATGATGTCCATCTCAGTCCTACGAGTATTGTTATGGAAGGTAAAACTTGTCAGTGTTACTGTATAATCGTTGTGTGAACTGTCTATACTATAACCTTCTATTTCATGAGTCTGTTGTTACTATATTTCTTGTTGTGCAGTGGGCTGTGGGTTGGAGTGACACGGTCAAGTTCAGAACACCTCCAGTGGCAGGGTCAGATGAGGTATCCTTCGTGATCTATGGCGACATGGGGAAGGCTCCGCTAGACCCATCGGTGGATCATTACATTCAGGTATAGAAAAAATATTGCCCCGTGTAACTAAAATACTACCCAGTAGAAAAATCTGCTGCTAGCTTATAGGATGCATTGACCTTCTCTGCACGAGATGTGTCCTTATGAATTCTGAAGTTAACTCATGCCATGCCACTCGTTTGCAGCCTGGGTCGATCTCCGTGATAAGAGCAGTGGCCAAAGAGATGCAAACCGGGCAGGATGATCTGACTAACTGTGTAACCATCATTTCCTCTCTTTAACAGGAGCTCCAGCCTGCGGTGGAAGAAGCAAAGGGATTCAGTACTTAGCAGAGTGTAGATGGTGATATTTTTAGAAGCTTTATATTTATCTAGCTGATTCTAACGATGCAATTGTTGTACTATACCACACTGTACATTTGTAGCAGTTATATATATTCTTGGGTGACATGCACTATGTCCTGAATGTAATATATATATTATTTTTCGTTATAATTCGTGGAAAATAATGTTATTTGGGATGTGTTTAAGAAATATTCTCTATTTTCTGCCTGTATGTCTGAAATAAATCAAATGCTAGATGGGCTTAAAAAACGCTATGGCCCGTCCAACATTGGACTAGTGAAATATACAATTTTGAGTAAATGGTTGAAAATGAAAAAGAAATGGACCTTAAAAATGCCAAGGCCCTGAATGTAGAAAAGGCCGACATTTTGGGCTTGGCCCAAGTAATCAACCGAGTTTTACAGAAAATTTGATGGACCACATTATTGGGCTTGGCCCATACAAATGACAGCAATGGACCGGGCTGATTGTGTGCCACGTAGGCTTAGCCACGTAGGATCTGACATGGCGAGGTCAGTCTGCCCATGACGATATTGGATCGTCATAATGGTTATGACGATCCAATATCGTCATAGATGGTTATGACAATTTCACTAAAATCGTCGTTATAGTTCATTTGCGATGCCCAGCTTTCGACGATCTCAAAATCGTCATAGAATCGTCATAAACGGACTATTATGACGATTTTGTGACAAAAATAGAGGGTCATATATAGCCAGATTCCTTGTAGTGTTAGTGTCCAGCTACGGTAAACGATAGAGAAGCTATGAGCAAAGTGCCTTATGCCTCGGCCATAGGTTCTATCATGTATGCCATGTTGTGTACTAGACCGGATGTGTCCAATGCTCTTAGTTTGACGAGCAGATACCAAAGTGATCCAGGAGTGGAACATTGGACAGCCATGAAGAACATCCTAAAGTATTTCAATAGGACTAAAGAAATGTTCTTGGTCTATGGAGGTGATGAGCAACTCGTCGTAAAAGGTTACGTCGACGCTAGTTTCGACACAGACAAGGATGATTCTAAATCTCAGACAGGATACATTTATATTTTGAATGGAGGAGCTGTGAGCTGGAGAAGCTGCAAGCAAAGCGTGATCGCGGGATCTATAGTAGAAGCGGAATACATGGCTGCTGTAGAAGCGTCAAGTGAAGGAGTTTGGATCAGGAACTTCATCACTGAGCTTGGTGTGGTTCCAAGTGCCTTGGACCCACTAGAGATATTGTGTGACAACACTGGCGCCATAGCACTGGGTAAGGAACCAAGATATCATCCAAAGACCAAGCATATCAACTGCAAGTTTCATATAATTCGAGATTATATAACAGATGGAGATCTGAAGATTAGCAAAGTACATACGGATCTGAATGTCGCAGATCCGTTGACTAAACCTCTTCCACGAGCAAAACATGATCAACACCTTAGTGCCATGGGTGTTAGATTATTGACTCTAGTGCAAGTGGGAGACTATTGGAATTATGCCCTAGAGGCAATAATAAAGATGTTATTATTATAATTCTTGTTCATGATAAAGTTTATATTCCATGCTAGAATTGTATTAAGCGGAAACTTTGATACTTGTGTGGTTTATGAACAACACCGTGTCCCTAGTACGCCTCTATGGACTAGCTTATTGATTAATGATTGTTAAGTTATCCTAACCATAGACATGAGTTGTCAATTAATAATGAGATCATGTCATTGGGAGAATGATATGATGGACAGACCCAAATTAAGCAGAGCAATTAGATCGTGTCATCGTGTTCATCTTTGCGAAGCTTTGTCTTATGTCAAATATTGTATTCCTTAGACCATGAGATAATGCAACTCCCTGGTATCAGAAGAAAGCTTTGAGGTCATCAAACGTCATCCTATGAGAGGGTGATCATAAAGGTGTCTCTCAGGTGATCGGAAAGTACTTGTTGGGTTGTATGTATCGAGATGGGATTTTTCCCTCCCAAGTCGGAGAGATATACTTCGGGCCCACTCGGTAATCGATATCAACACCGCTTGCAAGCAAGTGGTTAAGGATTTAATCACAAAGTGATATCGGATTACGGAACGAGTAAAGTACTTGCTGTGAACGAGATTGAACTAGGTATGCCGATACCAACGATCGAATCTCGGGCAAGTAAAATATCGCATGACGAAGGGAATATATATATGGTATTAATTGAATCCTGGCATCATGGTTCATCCGATATGATCATCGATGAATATGTGGGAGTCAATATGGGTTTCCAGATCCCGCTGTTGATTATTGATAGAAGATCATGTCTGCATATTCTCGAACCCGTAGGGTCACACACTTAACGTGCTTCGACGCTAGGATAGAATGGATAATTGGTTTATGAGTTTTTTGGGAGTCTCGGATGAGATCCAGGACATCACGAGAGGTTCCGGAATGGTCCGGAGAATAAGATTCATATAAGGGAAAGTAGTTTTTGGATTTCGGAATTGTTTCGGAATGTTCGGTATTGTACCAGAAGGTTCTAGAAGCTTCCGGAGTGGGACCAACGTGGCCCCACTTGTCGGAGGGGGGAGTGGGCCTATGAGGGAGTGCCCTGGCCGCATTGTGCCAGGGGGACAAGGCCCCATAGGCCCAGCCGGCCAAGCCCTAGGGGAAACCCTAGGGAGAGCTTCTAGAAGGGGTGGAACTTGCCCCCCACTCCACCCATGTGGCCGCCGGCCCTAGGGCTTGGAGGAGGGGAAAGGGCAGCCGGCCAGCCCTCTATATAAAGAGGGAAGGGGCGCACCCTCCTCCCACACCCCAAAACCCTAGCCGCCATACTGCTGCCCTCTCCTCTCTCTCTCTCTCCCGACTGCGTAGGCGAAGCCCTGCCACAGAAACTCTCCACCTTTGCACCACGGCGTCGTGTTGTAGATCCAATCTATCTCTCCACCCCACTTGATGGATCGAGGAAGGAGGAGACGTCGAGGTGTCGTACGTCTGCATCTCTCAGAGGCGTCGCCACTTGCGGCGTTGGATCGGATCGGACCTCTGTTGAACGTTCCGCTGTGCGATTTCTTCAAGGGTATAAAGATCTCATCTATCCCTCTCGTTGTTTGCATCTCCTAGATTAGATCTTGGCTTTTCCCGTTCGCATCCGTAGAAAATTTTGATTTACTATGCTGCGAAACCCTTCAGTGGACATACTAAAGTTCGTTACACTACAAGAAATGTTTCCTTTGCAACGACTTGGCCCGACGGTCGTCGTAGAAGGTGCGTCTTCTGTGACAAAATTACGGCTCGATCGTGGCCGTCGGGAAACTTTTTTTTTCAGTTTTGCGCCCCTCTAGTACGATGAAACCACTAAAAAAATGGACGAAGCTCGGCCGACACAAGGCAGAAGCAAGTTTTCCGGTTTCTCGCGCGATGTTGACTCGCCGAAGTATTTTTTGGCGTATGGGTCCTCGACATCAGTGACTCTAGTGGACCATACTTTTTGGTCATGCCTCCCTGATTTAAACTCGATAACGTTGTTCGATGCCTCTTCCATTTAGTAAGGCTGCTAGGTCCCACATGTCTGCCTCTTATTAGAAGAATCATGTGTATGATGGAATTTTATCCTTCCTTGTTCTGAACTAGATAGCGTTGCTCGATGCATCTTCAGTTTAATCAGGCTGCTTGGTCCCACGTGTCATCCTCACACTAGAAGAAATGTATGGACGATAGATTTTTTCTTGGCACATGCCTCCCTGATTTGAACTCAATAACGTTGCTCAATCTATCTTCCATTTAGTCACGCTGCTAGGTCCCACATGTCATCCTCTATAAGAATCGTGTGTATGATAGAATTTTTTTCCTTCGCTCCCGCTACCCTATTCCAATCTTGATAGTGTTGCTAGATGCATCTATCGTTTAATCATGTAGCTGGGCCTCACATTTCATACTCACATTAGAAGAAACATGTGCATGATGAATTTTTGTCCTTGGCTTGTGCCTCCCTGATTTGAACTTGATAACTTTGCTCGATCTATTTGCCGTTAATCACACTGCTGGGTCCCACATGTCAGCCTCTTATTAGAAAAATCATGTATATGAGGGAATTTTTTCCTTCGCTCCCTCTACCTTGTTCCAAACTTGATAGTGTTGCTAGATGCATCTACCGTTTAATCATGTAGCTGGGAACCACATGTCATCCTCACATTAGAAGAAACATGTGCATGATGGGTTTTTTCCTTGCCTCGTGCCTCCGTGTTAACTTGATAGCGTTGCTCGCTGCATCAGCCATTTATTCAGGTTGGTGGGTCCCCTATGTCAGCCTCACATTGGAAGAATCGTGTGTATATGATTGAATTTTTGTTCTCTAGCGCTACCCTATTCCGAACTAGATAGCATTGCTCGACGAATATGCCGTTTGGTCATGCTGCTGGATCCCACATGTCAGCATCTCATTAAAAGAACGTGTGCATGTTGGACTTTTTTCTCGCTCATGCCTACCTTATTCGAAGTTGGCAATGTTGCTCTTTGTAGAACCTATATAAGGCCTCTCTGGTGGGTCCCACATGTCAGCTTCCCTATAAATGAAACATGCTATGATAGAATTTTTTTGGGAGCCTTCGTTGTTTTGACCTTGGTCCGTTGCTGTGTCCCAAATGTCAGCAACCTCTGTGCAGGAAACGTGTCTATGATAGGTCCCAGATGTCAGCCTCTATTTGAAAGAAACGTGTGCATGTTTGTAACATCCCAGATTTTATATTAGGATGTTATTAGTGGCATGCATCATCCTTGCATCATTGCACCCTACAAATAATAATTTGCAACAAAATACTAACACCTAAACTTATCAAAACCCTAATAAAGATTTCTTTAGGTAGGCATTATTGTTGTACACAAGCTTGACCCTACTAAAAACCTTGTGAAACATCAAACCATGGTCCTATGTTGACCACCTTACTTTTATAAAAATTTAGGAACAAATTTCATCAAATTTGGACTTAGTATGCAAAAGTTAATTGGGTTTTACTAAAACAGAATTTGATAAATGTTAAAAGGAAAAAAAAAAGAGGCGACCTAACCTAACTGGGCCGCAGCGCCAGCCCACCCACGCCTGTGCGGCAGCTAGCCTACCTGCACCCGCGCCAGCCCACTCCCCCTCCACCATAGACACGTGGACCCGCCCCCATCGCCTGCTTCCCAGAGACCATGGCGGACACGGAGCGCCGCCGCGTCGGGATAAGCCGATTCAAACGGGATTCGGCCACCCCCTTCCCCAAGTCTTGGGGATATATAAGCCGACCCCTCCGCTACCGTTCCCCCCAAAAACGCTAGCGCGAGCGCTGCCGAAGCGCCGCCAATTTCTCGCCGGAGCGCCGCGAGGAGCGAGGAGGAGCATCGGTGCACCGCAGTCGGAGGAGGAAGCAAGGGGATCGGCCGAGGGAGCGAGCGTGACCGCGAGGGCCAGGTGAAACTCGTTGACCTCGCAGCTGTTCCAGGGAACCGCCGGAGCGCCACCACCCGTCGACCACTGACGCCGCCGCCGCTCCCCACCATCGTCGCCACCGCCTGTAAGCCGCGCTGCCCCCTAACCGTCCGATCTCAAATCTACGCCATAGATTAGAAGTACGCCGAAGCGGTACCGGACAATAGCGCAGCGCCGCGTGGCAAAGCGCGTCGGCTCCAGCGCCCACGCCGCGTCACCCTCCCCACCTTGCCAGCTGGGCCAATCGGGAGCCGCCACCTGGCGCGTTTGAGTTAGGGCTAGATCAACTTTTGCAGATTTGATCTAAACATTGCGAAAACCATATAAAATTGAATATTTGGCCAATTTTAGCTTATAATATACCGTTGGATTCATAATTTTATGTAGAATCCAGATCTACAATAATATTCCAAGTTTACAGTAATGTTTTAGGTATAGATTTTAATCATTAGATTAGAGTGTTTGTTCTATAGAAAAATAATTAAAATTCTGTTTTAATTGATTCTTGTCGAAATAACTTTGTTTCCACAATGCCTACTGGACAAAATTATAAAACCTTGCTTAAGATCATTAGATCTAGTTTGGGGCTAAATGGTTTGATCTCCTTTTAACCCTAGGAATTGTTTTAGTGACTCAATTAGATCTAAACCTTTGGGAAATCAATCCTAGTGACACCCTTACACTATTGCAACACAATCTTGCTACCTTGGTCAATTTAGAAGAACCAACCTTGCATAAAATACCATGTTCATGCATGCATGATTACCTCTGTGATATGTTTTGAGCAAGTTGTGATCAGATCTATGTTTGTGATTCGTTAGATTGTTCGGAGTGCGCTAAGGAGTGCTATTGTGTAGAGTGCTGCTCGGATCAAGGCAAGTTACACCACTTGTTCATAATTTTGTCCCAGTTTTGATTCTATGCATGTGATCTTCAAAATTCTGTAGTGTGCATGTGTAGGATATTCTAGTAGAATTTTTCCTTAGTATTATTTTGCAAGTGCGATGATTTTGTAGTATGCAATGAGTAGCTCTATACTTAGGATTTTCCCTCCTAATAGGTTACCCCTGTTTTTGCTAAGTATTGCTTGCTATGCTATATATAAACAAAGTACCGCTGGGGGGTTAGAAAGACAAGGAATTTTTCTAAGTATAAAGGCTCTCTAGAGCAAACTTTTCTTCTCAAACCCACTTCAAAATAAAACTAAGTTTTCTTCTGGGCGGAATGGTTGTTGGGACAACGAGTGAATGTTGGTGGAGGACGGCCGCCCAGGAATCAAAGATGTTGTTGGTGGAGGATGGAATTCAGAAGCTTCCAGTGCAACCACAATACATTATGGGCTCTCTCTCTTGGCCTAGTACTTAGTGGGAAACCTCACCTGGGTACCAACATTTGGAGGTTCTTGGCACGGTTGGATCCAGAAGGTAGAGGGGATACTAAGGGAAAGCCTCTCCATGGTCTTCTCTGTAAAAGGACTTGATCGTGGATTATGGGTAAAGTGCACAAACTCTCGAGAGTATTGCAATCTGATCGATCAGCCGTGTTCACGGTAACAAAACAACAATGAGCGTCTGAAGGATGGAGCCTCTGAAGGATCTTCCTCTCTCTTTTCTAAACAAAGTTTTAAAAACCCCATGGCGTGACTAATATCACCAATGGGTGGGAATTTGGGATCTTGGTGTGTAATATCCAAGTGTCACTTGGTGCGTAATATCCAAGTGTTTGGTTGTTTGGACACTTGGTGTGTAATATCCTCGTGCGCCACTTGACCTCATGTTATCTAAGGAAATGTTTACAAAGTAGGACAATCCTCTCTCCTTCTCTCTACTTAAGAAAACTATCTTTGAGCAAATGAACTCTACATCCTAAACTAGCCTTGCATGTAGAGATAGCCTTTTCTTTCCTTGGTGTATTTTGCCAATACATTCAAAGTATTGACCCAACTTGTTGGCTGCATGTTTTATGTGCAGAGTCCGAAGATTGAAAGGTGCGTAGGGATCGCGAGTCTACACTCGACAAGCCTGGGGCGTTGATGGACTCAAGCTGCTTTTTATGTTTCCGCTGTTATTGAGCTAGCTTAATGCTAAGCAATTTTGTAATAAAATTCATACTCTGGATTCTCCGTGTAATAAAGACTTTGTGTTTTACATGATATTTCATCGACTGTGAGTGCTAGCTGTTGATCCAGGGACTAGCATGTTAATCACAGGGACTTAGGATCCTTATCGATCCGAGTTCACTACAGATGGTATCAGAGCACATCGTTGCCTGTAGGACGTGACCCTAGGATTGGAACCACCTCTAACTTGTGCCTTACATGCTTTTCTACTAAGTTATTTTCCGCACTTCTAGTATCTGCTTTCCTCTACTTGTTTAAGTATCTAACCTTCATTCTTCTAACTTAAATATGACAAGCTTCCTCTACGACACCGTCGCGGACATCGAGCCTCTTCGCTTTGGTGGATGCCTCATGGACCTACTCACACGTTTGGACCTTCCTCTCCCAACAATCCAGGGTAGCACAATGAAGAAACTCCACAAGGACGGCTGTTGGGGAGTCAAGGTCATCCAACCAGGAAAAGAGCAAGGCAAGAACCCGGAGGAAGACATAGCAATCCACATTGTTAGCGATTCCAAGGAGAAGGCCCTTAGCATCAGCTTGCAGCAACTCATTGGTCGCCTATGTGGACGTCATCATGAAGCTCTCTAAGGACACTGCGGCGGCCTCTTTGGGAGACGAGATGAGGAAGGAATTCCCATGGAGTTAACCTTTGAGGAAAGAATTTCTACCAAGCGCCGAAGAACACAATATCAAGATTTGGCGTGCCTCGTCCATGACCTTGAAAAGGGTACCTTCCTCGAGATGTTGAAGAACGACGAGCTATGCGCCCTCATCAAGGAGAAGAAAGAAATGATCAAGCAGCAGGAGGAGGCAATGAAGCTCCAAGAGATAAAGTTCCAGGACCAAGAGAAGAAGTTCGCTAACCAAGAGAAGAGGGTGATAAATAAAAATAAGAGGATTAGGGAACTCAAGCAGGAGATCGATGGAACTGAAGTGCAAACCGAAGGCCTTTGCAAGATAATCAAAGATGTGTGTGCTTCCAAGAGGGACTTGGCAAAGCAACTCGAAGCCGCAAAGAAGTCAAGTTTAGTGGAGGAGCTACAAAGCGAGAAGGAGGGACTTCAGGAGCAGCTGGAAGCCACTACCAAGAAGCTGCAGGATGAGATAAAGAACCTCCAAGAGAAGCTTGAAGCCACCACAAGGGAGATGGAGTTTCATAGGACAACTCTAGAGCAGGAAGACTACTCGTTCGAGGACGAGGAAGAGGAAGGCGTGGAAGATGTGTAATAGTTGGACCACCTTTAAATTCTATAGTAGAACGTTATTCGCGATTGTAATAAATACCAAGACAAATCTGGTATAGTTAAACTTGGTTGTTTTCTATGTTAAGCTGTTATGTCTGGTGTGCCTTGTGTGCTTGGTGTGTTTTCATAAGGGTAGGAGTTTACTACTTAGTCTTTCTGTCTATTTCTTAACTATTCTCTTAAACCCCACAGATGCCGCCTACACGTGCGAACTCCGAAATCCCTCCAGAAATAGCACAACTCTTGGCCACTCAGAATCAGCGGATCCAACTGCTCACTCAGAACATGCAAAACAACAACAACAACCCGCCACCACCACCACCTCCGCCACCACCTCAACAGGATCGCTTGACTCGGTTTTTGAGGCTGAACCCACCTACCTTCACTAGCAGCACTGAACCAATCATCGCTGATGACTGGCTGTGTACGATCAATAAGAAGCTAGACATCGTGCAAGCTATCGGAGCCGACAGGGTACGTTATGCCGCACACCAGCTTGAAGGACCTGCCGCGGAATGGTGGGATAACTACCAAGTCACCCACCCGGATATTGATGCTATCACTTGGGATCATTTTGAGTTAGCTTTTCGCACTCATCATGTGGCAGCTGGTGTCATGACTCTGAAGAGGCGCGAGTTTCGCGACCTACACCAGCTGCACCGTTCTGTCACCGAGTATGGAGAGCTTTTCAACAAGCTAGCCCGTTATGCACCCGATGACGTTTCCACTGATGCCAAGAGACAGGAGGAATTCTTAAGGGGAATCAATGACGAGATATCCATTCAGCTTGTGGCTCAGAAATTTGACAACTTTCAGGAACTCCTGGACAGAGCCATTGTGGTTGAATCAAAGAGGAAGAGCATAGAAAACCACAAGAGGAAGTCTAACCCTCACAAGCACTCTGTTCCGTATCAGAAGCAGCGCAATTCCTCACCTCCGCCTTATAACAATAATGGACACAACCATAACGGTCATAACCATGGTGGCCACAAACACAATGGGCACAAAAACCGCAATGGGAATGACAACAATGGAAAGTATCTCAGTGAGGTGACATGTTTTAAGTGCAACAGGACAGAGCATTATGCAACCTCTTGCCCCGAGAAGAATAATGGCAATGGCAATGGGAATGGAAATGGACACAACGATGGCAATGGAAACGGGAAGAAACCAAATCCGTTTGTCAAAGCCACGGTAAATCATGTTTCTGTGGAGGATGCTTATGATGCACCAGACTCTGTGATTGGTAAGTTCAAACTCAATTCTATTCCCGCAGTTGTTCTTTTTGATACTGGTGCATCACATTCATTCATATCAAGGGTATTTGTGGATAGAGGCAAGATACCTACGGAGACTATAAAATTTCCTGTAAGGGTAAGTTCTCCGGGGGAGAAATAGTGGCAAACTCCGGTTGCCGGGAATTAGAACTAAGGATTGGGACACACATCTTTCCCACAAGTCTAGTAGTTCTAGAATCACAAGGATTAGACATAATCTTGGGTATGAATTGGATGACCGAATATGAAGGAGTCATAGATTGTGCCAAAAGAACTTTCATGCTCACAACATCGGAAGGGAAGAGAATTCGTATCAAGTCGAATTTCGCACTTAAAGAAGTCATGGTGAACTCTCTTAAGGGGGTTAGCTTGGAGGAGGTACCTATTGTAAAAGAATACCCATATGTTTTCCCAGAAGAGCTACCCGGAATGCCACCCGGCCGTGATATCGAGTTCCTCATTGACTTGATGCTAGGCACGGGGCCGATAGCTAAGAGACCATACAAGATGGATGTGGACGAGTTAAAGGAACTCAAGAAACAGCTTAGGGAACAATTGGAAAAGGGGTTCATCCAACCCAACGCGTCATCTTGGGGAGCACCCGTCCTTTTTGTGGAAAAGAAGGATAAAACCAAGAGGCTGGTTGTGGACTACCGCTCGTTGAACGAAGTTATGATCAAGAATAAGTATCCTATACCCAACATCAATGACTTGTTTGACCAGTTAAAGGGAGCCAGTGTGTTCTCAAAGATCGATCTGCGATCAGGCTACTTTCAGCTAAAGATTCGAGAACAGGATGTGCCCAAAACAGCATTCACCACAAGATACGGATTGTATGAGTACACCATAATGTCATTTGGTCTAACCAATGCCCCAGCATACTTCATGACCATGATGAACAAAGTGTTCATGGAATATTTGGACAAGTTTATCGTGGTATTCATAGATGACATACTCATATACTCTAAGGATGAGAAGGAACATGAGAAACATCTGCGCCTTATTATGGAGAAACTAAGAGAACACAAGTTGTATGCCAAATTCAGCAAATGCGAATTCTGGTTAAAGGAAGTGGGATTCCTTGGTCATGTTGTGTCGGCAAAAGGAGTTGTCGTAGATCCTAGTAAGGTAGCTTCCGTGACAGAATGGGAGTCACCCAAGAATGTTGGGGACATTAAGAGTTTCTTGGGCCTCGCAGGATATTATCGGAGGTTCATTGAAAACTTTTCCAAAATAGCAAAACCCATGACGGAACTATTAAAGAAGGAAAAGAAGTTCCTATGGACCGAGGCATGTGAAGCAAGTTTTCAAGAGTTGAAGAAACGACTTGTAACGGCACCAGTTCTGTGTCTGCCTGATATCCAGAAGGATTTTCAAGTCTATTGTGACGCTTCTCGACAAGGACTTGGAAGTGTATTGATGCAGGATGGGAAGGTGGTATCCTATGCCTCCCGACAACTTAAGAACCACGAACACAACTACCCCACACATGATTTGGAACTAGCGTCTGTGGTTCATGCACTCAAGGTATGGAGACACTACCTCATGGGCAAACAATGTGATGTGTTCACAGATCACAAGAGTTTGAAGTACATCTTCACCCAAAAGGAGTTGAATATGATACAACAAAGATGGCTTGAGCTAATTAAGGATTATGACTTGGATTTACAGTACCACCCCGGAAAGGCAAACGTGGTGGCTGATGCCTTAAGTCGTAAGGTGTATGTAAATGGACTTACCGTAGACGAACTTCCAGAGGATTTATGCAAGCAATTCAGGGATCTCAGGCTAGAGATAGTTCCGAAAGGACACGTAGCGACTATGGAAATAGTGTCCAACTTCCAAGAGAGAATCAAGGAAGCACAGAAGGTAGATAAAGAGTTGGAGGAAATAAGAATCAGGATAAGTGAAGGGAAGACTAAAGAATTTCGTCTGGACGAACAAGGAACCCTCTGGTATGGGAACCGTTTGTGCGTTCCCAATGACCCCGATATCAGGAAAATGATTTTACAAGAAGCTCATGATTCACCATACTCAATTCATCCAGGTAAAACGAAGATGTACATGGATGTGAAGGATAGATTCTGGTGGAATAACCTAAAAAAGAGATATTGCAGAGTATATTTCTCTGTGTGATGTATGCAATAGAGTTAAAGCCGAGCATCAGAAACCGGCAGGACTACTTCAACCACTACCTATACCCGACTGGAAGTGGGACAAGGTAGGCATGGATTTCATCATGGGATTGCCCCGGACTCGTTCTGGATTTGATTCTATCTGGGTAGTGGTGGAACACTTCACCAAGGTGGCTCACTTCATCCCCGTAAAGACCACATATACAAGTGCTAAGCTTGCTAAGATATACATGTCAAGAATTGTAAGTCTGCATGGTGTTCCCAAGGGAATTGTGTCAGATAGAGGCACCCAGTTTACTTCGAAGTTTTGGCGACAACTACATGAGTCTCTTGGGACCCGACTAGAATTCAGTACTGCCTTCCACCCTCAGACAGATGGCCAAACAGAAAGGGTGAATCAAATTTTGGAAGATATGTTGAGAGCTTGCGCACTAGACTATGGGTCTAGTTGGGACGATAACCTGCCGTATGCTGAGTTCTCATACAACAACAGCTACCAGACAAGTATCAAGATGGCTCCGTTTGAAGTTCTGTATGGCAGGAAATGTAGGACTCCGCTGCTATGGAATGGAGTTGGTGAACGCAGTCTTTTTGGACCTGAATTAATAAAGGATGCCGAAGAAAAGGTACGACAGATTCAGGATAGGCTAAAGGTAGCCCAATCCCGACAGAAGAGTTACGCTGATTCCAAACGCAGAGATGTGACTTATGAAATAGGGGACCGTGCGTATCTCCAAGTTTCACCCCTACGAGGAGTTAAGAGGTTCGGAATCAAGGGCAAGTGAGCCCCACGATTCATAGGACCATATAAGGTTATGGACCGTAGAGGAGAAGTTGCTTATCAGTTGGAGTTACCGAAAGGACTGACTGTTCATGATGTGTTTCATGTGTCACAACTAAAGAAGTGTCACCCGGAGATGGCTGAAACACCGCTAAGAGACACCGTTCCCTTAGATAAGGTTCAATTGGAGAATGACCTTACCTATGAGGAAAAACCCATCAAAATACTGGAAACAACCGAAAGGATTACCCGCACCAAGACTATAAGATTCTGCAAAGTACAATGGAACCACCACTCCGAGGAAGAAGCTACGTGGGAGCGTGAAGAAGACTTGAAGGCAGAACACCCACACCTATTTGCTAGCCAACCCGAATCTCGAGGACGAGATTCTCCTTAAGGGGGGTAGGTTTGTAACATCCTAGATTTTATATTAGGATGTTATTAGTGGCATGCATCATCCTTTCATCATTGCACCCTACAAATAATAATTTGGAACAAAATCCTAACACCTAAACGTATCAAAACCCTAATAAAGATTTCTTTAGGTAGGCATTATTGTTGTACACAAGCTTGACCCTACTAAAAACCTTGTGAAACATCAAACCATGGTCCTATGTTGACCACCTTACTTTTATAAAAATTTAGGAACAAATTTCATCAAATTTGGACTTAGTATGCAAAAGTTAATTGGGTTTTACTAAAACAGAATTTGATAAATGTTAAAAGGAAAAAAAAGAGGCGACCTAACCTAACTGGGCCGCAGCGCCAGCCCACCCACGCCTGCGCGGCAGCTAGCCTACCCGCACCCGCGCCAGCCCACTCCCCCCTCCACCACAGACACGTGGACCCGCCCCCATCGCCTCCTTCCTAGAGACCATGGCGGACACGGAGCGCCGCCGCGTCGGGATAAGCCGATTCAAACGGGATTCGGCCACCCCCTTCCCAAACACTTGGGGATATATAAGCCGACCCCCCGCTACCGTTCCCCCCAAAAACCCTAGCGCGAGCGCTGCCGAAGCGCCGCCAATTTCTCGCCGGAGCGCCGCCAGGAGCGAGGAGGAGCATCGGTGCACCGCAGTCGGAGGAGGAAGCAAGGGGATCGGCCGAGGGAGCGAGCGTGACCGCGAGGGCCAGGCGAACCTCGTCGACCTTGCCGCTGTTCCAGGGAACCGCCGGAGCGTCGCCACCCGTCGACCACTGACGCCGCCGCCGCTCCCCACCATCGTCGCCACCGCCTGTAATCCGCGCTGCCTCCTAACCATCCGATCTCAAATCTACGCCATAGATTAGAAGTACGCCTAAGCGGTACCGGCCAATAGCGCAGCGCCGCGTGGCAAAGCGCGTCGGCGCCAGCGCCCGCGCCGCGTCACCCTCCCCACCTTGCCAGCTGTGCCAGTCGGGAGCCGCCACCTGGCGCGTTAGGGCTAGATCAACTTTTGCAGATTTGATCTAAACATTGCGAAAATCATATAAAATTGAATATTTGGCCAATTTTAGCTTATAATATACCGTTGGATTCATAATTTTATGTAGAATCCAGATCTGCAACAATATTCCAAGTTTACAGTAATGTTTTAGGTATACATTTTAATCATTAGATTAGAGTGTTTGTTCTATAGAAAAATAATTAAAATTCTGTTTTAATTGACTCTTGTTGCAATAACTTTGTTTCCACAATGCCTACTGGACAAAATTATAAAACCTTGCTTAAGATCATTAGATCTAGTTTGGGGCTAATTAGATGGTTTGATCTCCTTTTAACCCTAGGAATTGTTTTAGTGACTCAATTAGATCTAAACCTTTGGGAAATCAATCCTAGTGACACCCTTACACTATTGCAACACAATATTTCTACCTTGGTCAATTTAGAAGAACCAACCTTGCATAAAATACCATGTTCATGCATGCATGATTACCTCTGTGATATGTTTTGAGCAAGTTGTGATCAGATCTATGTTTGTGATTCGTTAGATTGTTCGGAGTGCGCTAAGGAGTGCTATTGTGTAGAGTGCTGCTCGGATCAAGGCAAGTTACACCACTTGTTCATAATTTTGTCCCAGTTTTGATTCTATGCATGTGATCTTCAAAATTCCGTAGTGTGCATGTGTAGGATATTCTATTAGAATTTTTCCTTAGTATTATTTTGCAAGTGCGATGATTTTGTAGTATGCCATGAGTAGCTCTATACTTAGGATTTTCCCTCCTAATAGGTTACCCCTGTTTTTGCTAAGTATTGCTTGCTATGCTATATATAAACAAAGTACCGCTGGGGGGTTCGAAAGATAAGGAATTTTTCTAAGTATAAAGGCTCTCTAGAGCAAACTTTTCTTCTCAAACTCACTTCAAAATAAAACTAAGTTTTCTTCTGGGCGGAATGGTTGTCAGGACAACGAGTGAGATGTTGGTGGAGGACGGCCGCCCAGGAATCAAAGATGTTGTTGGTGGAGGACGAAATTCAGAAGCTTCCAGTGCAACCACAATACATTATGGGCTCTCTCTTGGCCTAGTACTTAGTGGGAAACCTCACCTGGGTACCAACATTTGGAGGTTCTTGGCACGGTTGGATCCAGAAGGTAGAGGGGCTACTAAGGGAAAGCCTCGCCATGGTCTTTTCTGTAAAAGGACTTGATCGTGGATTGTGGGTAAAGTGCACAAACTCTCCAGAGTATTGCAATCTGATCGATCAGCTGTGTTCACGGTAACAGAACAACAATGAGAGTCTGAAGGATGGAGCCTCTGAAGGATTTTCCTCTCTCTTTTCTAAACAAAGTTTTAAAACCCCATGGCGTGAGTAATATCGCCAATGGGTGGGAATTTGGGAACTTGGTGTGTAATATCCAAGTGTCACTTGGTGCGTAATATCCAAGTGTTTGGTTGTTTGGACACTTGGTGCGTAATATCCTCGTGCGCCACTCGACCTTATGTTATCTAAGCAAATGTTTACAAAGTAGGACAATCCTCTCTCCTTCTCTCTACTTAAGAAAACAATCTTTGAGCAAATGAACTCTACATCCTAAACTAGCCTTGCATGTAGAGATAGCCTTTTCTTTCCTTGGTGTAATTTGCCAATACATTCAAAGTATTGACCCAACTTGTTGGCTGCACGTTTTATGTGCAGAGTCCGAAGATTGAAAGGTGCGTAGGGATCACGAGTCTACACTCGACAAGCCTGGGGCGTTGATGGACTCAAGCTGCTTTTTATGTTTCCGTTGTTATTTGAGCTAGCTTAATGCTAAGCAATTTTGTAATAAAATTCATACTCTGGATTCTCCGTGTAATAAAGACTTTGTGTTTTACATGATATTTCATCGACTGTGAGTGCTAGCTGTTGATCCAGGGACTAGCATGTTAATCACAGGGACTTAGGATCCTTATCGATCCGAGTTCACTACAATGTTGGACTATTTTTTTTGGGTCGAGTCCACCGCCCTGACCTTGGAAACATTGCTAGATGCATCAGTGGTTTATCTGGGTCCCAGGTATCAGCCTTTAGAGTACAAAAATGTTAATCTATATATAATAACATAAATTGCCACGACCACTATTTTTATGTTGGTCCGTTGCTGGGTCCCAAATTTTAGCCTCCTCTATGTAGGAAACGTGTCTATGCTGGGTCCCAGATGTCATCCTCTATTTGAAAGAAACGTATATATGTTGGACTATTTTTTCGGATCGAGTCCATCGTTCTGACCTTGGCAACATTGCTAGATGCAACAACAGTTTATCTGGGTCCGAGATGTCGGCCTCAGAGTACAAAAAAGATAACTATAAGAATAACCTAAATTGCCTAGGATTCGAATTCGAGACCTCAGCATCGGCCAACTACTTGCCTTGCTACTGTGAAAAAAACAGTTAATAGAATAGACATGTTAAATGGTACTTCTATAACTTAAAACGACTAACTTTGTCCATGTTTATCTCCCTTCAAATAATAAGGCGGCGCTCTTGGTAACTAAGCTAAAAATTGCTGCATAATGAAGTAGTTTCTACACAAAAACATATGTAGGCAGAGATTTTTTTTGGGGGGAGGGTAATGCCCATAAAGGCCGAATTAAAAAGATTCTAGGCTAACTAGGGGCAGATGCCCTATTCGTCATGGGCTATATTCCTTGGGCTCGCTCCTAAATACAATGGGATATGGTAAGCGACCACAAGGATATGAACATGCCGAATTAGAAGGTTTTGGGCTATGCTTGGGCCTGATAGGCTAATTTCATGGGCTTAGTAATAAAAATTCTAGACCTCGACAAGAAAGAAAAATAACAAGGGCGAAAAAAATGGCAGCTATTTCACGTGAAAATTGTTGACAACCAGGACACATAACTCGCGCGTGCCAAAACTTTCCTATTCGCACGTTCTTACTCGCACGTTCACTCCAGCAGCCAGCTACTGTCTCTTTGTGCCATTCTTCTAGAGACACACCAGCCGTCAAAACCACAGGCCATGCACCAAAACATTCACACTCCATCTATGAGCTGGGGCGTTTGGCACCATTGCTGGTGGCGGCTTTTTTATCCAGACGGACATAGGCCGGTGGTCAGCTGGTCGATCCCCAACGTATTCTTATAATTTCTTTAGTTCCCTCGAATCGTTCCCTAGAAGTCATTTTGTACTTAATCTGTTTGTTTGACATTGTTCTGCACTTGATCTGTTTGTTTG
The DNA here is from genome assembly GCA_916181665.1 of Avena sativa. Classification (NCBI taxonomy): domain Eukaryota; kingdom Viridiplantae; phylum Streptophyta; class Magnoliopsida; order Poales; family Poaceae; genus Avena; species Avena sativa. Next base: position 126,981,186 of record OV702284.1, read on the forward strand.
ACATTGTTCTGCACTTGATCTATTTGTTTGAATTGCTTAGCATTTTATCATGCTCGGTCGATCTGTTCTCTCAAATATGTAAGATAGTTCTGCACTTAATTTATGAAATAGGCTAAAATTATGTGGCATTTATACTTCTATATTCCATCAGTTTGCTCAGATATCTTGGCTTAATTAGTCTGTAATCAACCTGTTCACTAAAATATCTTGAAAGATTCTAACCATTTCTATCCTCAACAGATGGACAAATATTGGATATTGAAAAAAGCAACACCTTCATATTGGGAAGGTGTTAGTGACTTTATGAAGTTTGTTAGACATCATAATGGTGACTCGAATGTGTTTTTTCCCATGCTAAGAATGCCTTAATTACACAAAGATGAGTTAGATCATAGTTGCAGACCATATATTCATCAATGGGATGCAATGCACATATATTAGGTGGACTAAACATGGTGAACCATATAATCATCATGTTCTTGATCCTATAGTTGATACTGATCCACCTGAAGCTCATCAGATTGAGGATGAGGACCTTTCTGGTTAGTTAAGGGACATGTACCCCACTGGAAGCAAAAAGGGAGGTCCTTATCTGATAGAAGATGCCAAGTGTTCAGTGGACCCTAATTCTGGTATCTCAAGATTCAAACTGGTAATGAAATTACTAAAGGAAAAGTCATCCAACAAGGTTACCAAAAAAGCTTTCGACTCAGTGATTAAGGTGTACACCGTAGGAAAGGACTACCAAAATCCTTTTATGAGATGAAACAGTACATCAAGGTACTCAAACTATCATATAGGAAGAACCATTTTTTTTCCAAATAACTTTGTACTATTCTGGGAGGATTATGAAAACCTCGATGAATGCCCAATATGTAACAAATGAATATGGGAAATGGTAATAAAAAGAAAGATCCTTGTAAGGTTCTGAGATATTTTTAAATTATAGATAGATTGTAGAGACTGTTTTAGTCAGAAAAAATATCTAAGGAAACAAGATGGCATAAAGAGATTCTCAAGCCTGACGATTACTTACTGAGACATCTAGCTGATGGTGATGAATGTAAGAACTTTGACAAGGCTCGTCTAGGATTTGCAGCGTATCCAAGGAACCTGAGACCTAGGCTAGCTACAGATGGATTTAACCCATGTGGCAACATGAGTAACTCTTACAACATGTGGCTAGTACTTGTTACAATTTAAAACCTACATCCCTAGGCATGCATTGATCAGTTTAACTGCTTGCTGACTTGTAACTCCCTCGGATCGACCCTATGCAAGTTTTAGTGTTTCCCGCAAAACCGACAGACAAACGATTCAAAGGTGCCCACCAGGCACTTTCATACGGGTGGAAAACGAAGTAATACCATTACACAATAGTCCACAATGGAGCCCACAGAACAAGTATATGCAACAAGGACTCCATGAGTCAAGAATATAGATATACAGTACAAAGATCCAAATCACCTTGAAAACAATACAACATCCAAGTACAGATAAGATGCAAATGGGGCTAAGCGCCCTAAAGAATAACCAATGGTGTCCGTAACCTTGCCCATGCAAGGACAGAACAATAACTCTGCGAATGACGTCGATCTCAAACCTGCTAAGCAAAAAGGGGTGCCGACAAAGGGCAAAGGAAAAAGAGAGCGGTTACTACTGAGGCCAGTACATGATGAGACTTAGAATTCGGCGGCTCTCGCCTACATAGGTATGGTGGACTATTGCGGCAACGCAACATGCACTAAACAACCTATAGAGATTCGATACAACTATCGGCTATCAGAGAGACATAAGGAAGACAAATACTAACACCAATCATACCCATCCTGGTATTTACCCCTCGAGACCAAATGAGGAAGTCCTGTCGAGGAAACTCACACGGTTGGCAATTTTATTCTTTCTTTCCATGGTGGTTATCCAACTTAATAGTCATATCAGATACAAGTCATATTGTAAAAGTAAACTTTAGTTATAGTTGTCTATGATCGAGAAACTGTGCTCCAAGTCGTCCATAGCCGCGGACACGACTTTTCAAAAAGATTTAACCCCGTAGTGGTGCACCAAAGTTTCCACACATACTTCAACCCTTTTTGCGAGATCAATTAACATACAGCCATCGGTATGTGGGTGGGGACTCGGACACAATGCTTTCCTAGACCCAAAGAAAGTACATGTGGGCCACCCCACTAAGCTACACGTAACGAAGTCGGCCGGCTCCGAAGACGGACCCAGATGTTGCGAGATCGGCCGAGAGATCGGAGGCCACATGTATAATCCTCAACATAAGGAACCACATCCTAAACAGTACAGTAATAAAGGCTCATTGAGCAACAGATAATAAACATGGCATTAAAACACCAAACTAGTTTGTGTCCCCTAGTACAGCACTTTGAAGTCATGTACTAAGCCAATAGGGTTGCCCATACACCCCACATGTGGTTAGCGCGCTTAGTTTTGGAACATGTGTCAAGAACCCTGTTCCTAGGTGGACACAGGGGCGGGATAATTACCAGATCTCAACTATTACCCCTCTATGCCTCTGCATTAATTATATCTACTCCCAACTTTTAATTGCCAAGTTGTAATGAAAGCCATTATCATCTCCACCATTAAGAATATGCCAACCCCAACAATAGTGGAACATCGATGACGCGAAGCGACACCCGAGCAAGTGACTACGAATTGCAAGGACAACTGACTACCAAACAACAAGCAATAGGAGGTGTCCAAGGAAATATAGAGGCTACAATGAATATAAATGGTGTATAGAAACTAAAGCATTGCAACGCAGGGCAATAGATGAATAGGAGGAAGTAAAGACTGTAAATGTAAAATAGGTAGAAAGGGGGAGATTGCTCTCCTGAAAACACTGCTGAAGATACATCTGAAGATCGGGTCGACTCTCGCATCAACTCATCAGCCTAATCTGTGAAGAAGCAAAGCACTAGAAGAAACACCGAATGCACTATTTAATACTACAGCAGAAGATCGGTATGATGCATGAAATGGCAAAGATACAATGCAATTGGGCAATATTAAGCGAAAACAGGGTCCATACAATTAATATAATAGGTTCATACTGTTTAGATACCCCACAATTTAAATGCTAGCTTAACAAAGAAAATCATGGCGCTTCGTTACACAATTTTAAATGGAGCCAATATAAGACTAAAAAAGCCCGCATATGGTCTCCATATTTCATTATTAGGTGAATCGGCTAAAAATCCCCAAACCACATGATGCGATGTATGCAAGCATGAATAGATGGATAGATTTAATATGCACCAAGATACATAGCATTTATGAGGCTCGGAAAGGGGTCAAACATCGGGGTTCCACGAACTTGGTTCCGAGGATTTGGGCTTGGCGGGATCAGTCTTTGGGGCCTAAGAAGGAGATATTGTTGATCCGCTACCATCGCCTCCGGTGTCTAAGTTAGTAACTCGATGTTCCATGAAGGTCTTGGAGTGGCGCTGTGTTATGTTCATCTTAACTTGTCGTCTATCGGAAGATCTTGGCTAAGGTAAGCTCGAAACTAGGGAGTCAAGCGAAGATTTGTTAACCGATGTGGAGCTGCACTCAGCATAGAGATCTTGTGTACACGTACAAGCCCCAACGTGGTACCAAATTAGCACACAAATTTGTCTGAATTCGGCACGAAGTGTGCCTCTCGACACCCAACATCATGGGCGGCTTGTAGCGGCGCGCACACACAGGTAAAAACAAAACTCAGGGCCATGCACGACAACACCTGTAGGGATTCTTGGCCACGGTAGGATGGCAAAATCAGGCTGCAAACAGCACTCAGCGACCATGGTGTCGGGAGGAAGCAAGAGGCGAGGTGGAAGGGAGAAGTGACGTCCTGGACGACGTGGACGGGAGGAGCCCATGGCGGTGTATAACAGCGAGGAGACCATGGCGGAGGCTGACAAAACATGGAGAAGCGGCGGCGCTGGCGCTAATTGGCAACGAGGTGGCTCAAGGAGGTGCCCCGAGGCGTCCGATGACAGTGCGAGGATGAAGGGCGGGGCACACGGGACGAGGGTGAGGCATAGGAGGACGTGGTGGCGGAGCTTGGCCGCGACGAGGACAACACATTGTAGTGATGCGGGCATCCAGAAGAGAGGGGCATCACAACACGGGCCTGGCCGAGCCGACGAAGGGGAGAACGACGATGCAGCAGGGACGCTCGTCCCTGGATGCGGCTGTAGGGTGGGGTGGAGGCGGCAACTCCTCGGCAGCCGAAGAGGAGATGGTGGGTGGTGGCGCATGCGAGCAGGAGGACGGGTGGGGATGGAGCAGTGGTGAGGAGTGGCGACGGCTCACTGGGAGAGAAAAGCGGGCGGACGAGGGAAATCCGGGGAGAGAGAGAGGAGAGGGGCCCGCGAGGTGGGCCAAGGAGTTGGTGGGGCGATCGACAGCGGGGTGGTGGGGGGGGGGGGAGGGAGGTTGCGTATGTGGTTTTGATGGGGAGTGGACGCTGGATTAGGAGCGTCGGGTGGGGACGGGAGAGAGACAGGGTGTTGTGTTAGCGTGGCGTGTGTGGGGTGAGTTGCAGGGATGGTGTGCCGCGCGCGCTGGCTTGGGCGTGTTGCGGTTGGCCTGTGCATGCCTGCGGGGCTGGGTCGGGTAGGTGGGGTGGACCGGGAGTGGTGTGGGGATAGGGTAGGGCTGCCGGTGGGGTGGGGATTAGGTAGGTGGGGTGTTGGGGTAGGTAGGTGTGGCAGGTAGAGCTAGGGTTACGGTTTTGGACAAGCAGATCTAGGTTTTGGTTTTGCCGAGGTGATAGACTGCTGCCAGATAGGCCCTTTGGACCTCGCCGATGGCGGTCTCCCATGATAGAAAATATTTTTTTATATTTAATGTTCTATTTTTATTTACAGACTTTTTGTACACTATTTTAGACAAAAGAAAAATATCTGGAAGAGACCAGGGTTTTTATTTGAACTAAAGAAGGGGAATATCTAGAAAACAACATGGCTTTTAGAAAATAATTTTCGGCAGAAAGATGCATGATGAAATGATGATGCTGAAATGCAAAGTGGCATGATGATATGAGCATGCAGTCATGATGATGCACAAAAGAAAAACATCCAGCGATTTTCTAGTAGTGGTTTTACCCAGGGTGCTACAATTCGACACCACTAACAATGGATCTCGCCCTCGAGATCCGCCTCATGGTACAAGGAAGAAGGCCGACGATCCGAATCTTATCGCTTCATGTAGATCCTCTCGACACCACTAAAAATGGTTGTTTCTCCGTATTGAAATTGGCAACACCACCAAAAGGGGGTCGTTTCTCACGTTCGTCGAGAGAACGCTCTAGATAAACAAAGTATGAAGGTAAAGGTGTCAAAAGATAAGGCCACCTTTAACTTTCGTGTGAGTAAAGTGTCGGGTTCGCAGCATGGAAAACAAATTTTTTTCTATCGTAGGAACATACAAAACCAAGATTGTATGGAACTAACCCTCGAAGGTCCATACGTTTAATGAGATTCGTATCTCATGGTTAATGTAGTCGATCACTTGCCTATCTCAAGATCGCGTAGACGATCCTTCCGGCGCCATGTTCCGGTAGCGCTTTCGCGGGCACACGTACGGTAGTCGATGAATACCTTCATATCCCTTGTTTCAGCAGGGCAGCAGAGGTTGTAGATCTCCTCGGAATCCCAACAATACGACGGTGTGGTGGTGGTGGTGGAGGATGAGAGATTTCTGCAGGGCTTCACCTAAGCCGGAGCAGCGTGGTGGAGGAGAGAGGGTTGCGGTGGCTAGGGTTCTAGGCGCGAGGGGACAAGGTGCCAAGGGGGGGCGCCCCACCCCTCCCTATATGGGAGAGGGGACGGCGGCCAGGTCCCCCTTTACCTAGACGAGTTGCTCCCCAACTCGGCTAGGAAGGGGATACTCCTTCCCTAACTCGGCTAGGAGAAGGGGAGTTGTAAACTAGGATTTGACTTTTCAAACTAGGATTTGACTTTTCAAACTAGGGTTGGACCCTTACTTCCTAGTGCTTGGTCGAGTTGTACTAGGGCTTGGTGTGGCCATCCCCTTAGGGCATGCCGCATCCCTAGTATCCCCTTCTGGGGTGGTGGACAATCTAGAATATTCTAGAAGCTTCCGGTCAAAACACCAAAAACATTTCCGAACCCTAAAAATTGACTTTCCTTATATGAATCTTATTCTCCGGACCATTACGGATCTCCTCGTGATGTCCTGGATCCAATCCGAGACTCCGAAGAACATTCGGTCTCCAACTCACATTCAATATCTACTCAAACAACATCGAATACTTAAGTGTGTATCCCTACGGTTCGTGAACTATGCAGACATGATCGAGACACCTCTCCGATCAATAACCAATAGAGGGATCTGGAAATCCATATGGCTCGCACATATTTATACGATGACTTCATGATCGAATGAACCATTTACATACGATACCGATTCCCCATGTCGCATGATACTTTACTTATTCGAGTTTTGATCGTCCGTATCTCTATACTTGTTCAACCTCGTTACCGATAAGTACTATTTACTCGTTCTGTGATATGACATTCCTTGTGACCTAGTGACATGCTTGCAAGCCAATTGGATAACATTGCACCGAGAGGGCCCAGATTATATCTATCCGTCATATGGATAGACAAATCCCACTCTTGATCCATGTGCTTCAACACATACTTTCATAATACCTAATGCCACCTTTATAACCACCCAGTTACGGAAGTGGTGTTTGATGTCATCAAAGCATCCATCCGGTGATGGTAATTAACATGATGTCATGGTGGAAGGATTAGGTTACTATGTATTTGAAAGCTTATAGCAAACAAACTCTAAATGACTTAATCTTATGCTATCCTAACTATAGGAGTGTGTCCATCACATCATTCTCCTAATGATATGATCTTGTTATTAATAACATCTTATGTCCATGATCAAAAAACCATGATCATCTATTAATCAACAATATAGTTTAACAAGAGGCTTACTAGGGACTCTTTTATGTTTACAAAATACACAAGTATTAATGTTTCCGGTTAATACAATTATAGCATCTTATGTAAATATTCATCATAAATACAAAGATACAATAATAACCATTTTTTATTATTGCCTCTTGGGCATATGTCCAATAGTCTCCCACTTGCACTAGAGTCAATAATCTAAATTACATGGTAATATACCTAACACCCATGGCGTTCTGGTATTGGTGATGCTTTGCCCTAGGGAGAGGTTTAGTCAACTGATCTACCACATTCGGATTTGTGTGTATGTTGCAAATATTTATGTCACCATCTTGGACATGCTCGTGAATAGCATGAAAACGTAGCTTTATATGCTTCAGCTTCTTGTGTGACCTTGGCTCCTGTGCATTATCTATGGCACCCAAGTTGTCACAATAGATGGTTATCGGGTACAACGCACTAAGAACCACACCAAGCTCCGTAATGAACTCCTTCATCCATATCGCCTCTTGTGAAGCGTCCAAACCAGCTATATATTCTGATTCAACTGAATATCTTGCCACAACGCCTTGCTTTGCACTCCTCTAGGTCACTGTTGCACTATTCAAAGTAAATACGTATCCAGACTGTGACTTAGAGTCATCCGGATCAGTGTTCCAACTAGCATCGGTGTAAGCGTTTACAACGAGCTCTTCGTAACCTCCATAAGAGAGAACCATATCCTTAGTCCGAGAGCGACTAGCGCGCGCTGCGCGCCACGCAAACGCGCGCGCGACGTGCCGTGCGTATCCGATACATGTCGACGTCGAGAAATCGTAGGAAAGTGCACGCGAAGATGTCGCCGGTTTTTCTCTTTTTGATTTTTCCTCTTTCCAGTTTTTCCTTTTTATTCTCCGGTTTGCCGCTCCAAAAGTTACGTATACACTTTCTCTCACTTCCGCTGCGGTAGTTTTTCTTTTTTTTCACGTTTTTCTCTTTTTTGGTAATTTTTAGTATCTTTCTTTTTCATTTTCGTTTATTTTTATTTCTCTCTTTGTCATTTTCGTTTATTTTTATTATCTTTCTTTTCTCTTTACAGGAAATGGAGATTTTATGGGGTGTAATGGGAGGGGTCTGGTTTGTACAACACAATGTATTGACTTTGAATGGATTATACTAAAGCAGTACATTTGTTTATTCAGTGCAATACACAGATGATTGAGCGCAGTAGAATGTATTGACTTTGAACGGATTATACTAAAGGAGTGCATTTGTTTATTCAGTGTAGTACACACATGATTGAGTGCAGTAGAATGTATTGACTTTGAACGGATTATACTAAAGAAGTGCATTTGTTTATTCAGCGTAGTACACAGATGATTGAGCACAGTAAAATGTGTTGCGGGCATTGTATTTTGGAGCGCCGTGTATTTTGGAGCGTCGTGTATTTTGGAGTATGTGTTGCAGGCTCGCCCGTGGCACGGCGACTTCGGCGCATCAAGAATTCATATAGATCTTGAAGCGTCGTGTATTTCGCTTGTATTTCGGAGCGCCGTGTATTTCAGAGCGCCTTGTATTTCGTAGGGTGTGTTGCGGGGTCCACCCTTGGTACGGCGCCTTCGGCGCATTAAGCATTCATATAGATTTTGAAGCGCCATGTATTTTGGAGTGCCGTATATTTTGGAGCTCCTTGTATTTCGTAGGGTGTGTTGCGGACTTCGCCCATGGAACGGCGCCTTCGGCGCATCAAGCATTCATATAGATCTTGAAGCATCGTGTATTTCGAAGCACCTTGTATTTCGGAGCGCCGTGTATTTTAAAGCTCCTTGTATTTCGTAGAGTGTATTGCGGGCTCCACCCGTGGCATGGCGCCTTTGGCGCATCAAGCATTCATATAGATCTTGAAGCGCCATGTATTTCAGAGCGCCTTGTATTTCATAGGGTGTGTTGCAGGCTTCGCCCGTGGCACAGTGCCTTCAGAGCATCAAGCATTCATATAGATCTTGAAGCGCCGTGTATTTCGGAGCACTTTGTATTTCGAAACGCCTTGTATTTTAGAGGGTGTGTTGTTGGCTCTGTCCAAGGCACGGCGCCTTCGGCGCATCAAGCATTCATATAGATCTTGAAGAGCCCTGTATTTTGGAGCGCCTTGTATTTCGTAGGGTGTGTTGCGGGCTCCGCCCGTGGCATGGCGCTTTCGGCGCATCAAGCATTCATATAGATCTTGAAGCGCCTATATTTCAGAGCGCCTTGTATTTCAAAGTGCCTTGTATTCCAGAGCGCCTTGTATTTCGGAGGGTATGCTGTGGGATTCGGAGAAATAATTTATTCGTAGGGCAGGGCACGTAGGTTAACAGAGAATTTTACCAGCTATCCCATCTACAATTCATATGTAGTACATTATTTTACTATAGAGCAGTACCCACGTTCATACAAAGCTGTGCATTCTGCATTGTCTGCATATATTTGAGCATGGATGTTAACCGATGGATTTGGCTAGCATACGACGTTACGACCTTATTTAGTATATTCCTTCTTCCATGAAGAGAAACAAACCCTTCTTCTTCTGTCTGCAGCAAAAGAAAACAATATAGCGAGTAGCGATGGATTTTACTAGATCTCGTTCCTCGACCAGTCACGTGGGGAAGGACCTAGATTTGGTGCAGGAGATTGTTATAAGGTTAGTGTATATAAAATCTTTGATCCATTGTAGTATCCTCAACAAATCTTGGTATGCTGCACTCAAAGAGCTTGGATTTCTTTCGCAATATATGAAGAAACAATTGCCATCATGTCTAGGATTTCTTGTTTACTATCATTGGATGCCTAAGGTTGGTAATAGGCTATAGGAGCTTGAATATTCATCTAAAGATGAAACATCTCTAGCTATTTCTTCGAACTTAGATTCAACATATCTTCTAAGAGAATTAGTCGTCTGCTGTCAAAATGGAGTAGTCCTCATTCAGGTCTTTCCACATGGTTCTAGAGATCCGGGGTACTATATTAATTATCCTTCTAGGTCACCAAATTTGTTCACTTTCCTTGCCTCACCTGTTACACGAATGCCACCAATGTCGAAGAGGGATACAACTCATTCATATGAGAAATTCTATTTGATTCCAAGGTGTTGCTAGCTCAGGAATGACATTCTTTCGTAGAAATATATTCAATGTTTGCAAGTTTTCATATCATGGTGTTACTGCTAATACAACATCTAGCATATTTGTGCATGCCTGTATTCAGCAAAATGGTGAATGGGAGATGCATATTTCTGATCCAATTCCTGTGCCAACACCAACCACGTACCTTAGTGAGCCTGAAGGAATCCTGATAGGCAAAGACCTGTTTATGGTGTATGTTGTAGGCCTTGTTCTGTGTTACAACATATCCACGCATTTGACTTTTGTGATACAATTCCCTGAATCAGTCAGGCACACAACCAAGGATCAGAGGAATTATTGTATTTCATAGGATAGATTAGGAAGAATTTTATTAGCTGCCTTTTCTAGTGATGGCATATTGACAACTCGACTCCTTGCTACAATAATGGTCAAAATAAGTGGATCATCCAGACAATGATAGATCTGCCTTATGCATTTAGAACTGCTTTTGACTAGGATATTGCATACTGGAAGGAAAGACTTGGTAGTAAATGTGAGAATTGCAATCTTCCAGTTTGTGGTCTATTGCGTGTTATAGGAATGTCAACTGATGGTCGCTATGTTCTGATGACAGTTGATTTTGATCAAGGCTTGTTCTGTGCAGACATGCTGAAGAAGACTATATCAGTTTTATCTAAGTTATCTACACCATTAGTTGTTCGTAGTGCTTTTGCAATGTTTGAAGCCTGGCCACCCGCTCTATAGTGATTCATCGAAATGCAATCAAAATTAAATATCTTTTTGTAATGTGAATATACTAAGCCTTATGTTGTTTTTTTGTAATCTTGTTGCACTGTATGCTGTGTCCAATTATGTACTATGTTTTTTTGATTTTTTGTTCGTTCATGATGTTTTCTATAAATTATGTCAACCATTTAATTTTTTGGTTGTCTCACTTGTTCCATAATTTATATTATGTGTTTCATTGGTAATATCTTTCTTATACATAGCTATTAGGAGAGATCTGTGTATTTTGAACAGAATTCGGCGCCCTAGTACTGCCATGGTAATTTGTAATTAATGAAGTGCAAGTATCACCCAGAGAAATGCATATATGAATATATGAGGAGTGTATATAGATTGCACAATCGTTTTGGTTACTAAACTAGTGTATCTACAGCATCACCCAAAGCAGTGCATATATGAATATACGAGCAGTGCACTTAGAGTGTAAGGTATTTGTACATTAGTTTTTTTCTAGTAGACTACTACACTAAATTTCTAGCAAAGACAGTGCACGCATTGTAGAACTTAGAAACTAAATAGGGCAGTGCTTTGAAAGTACAGCGGTGTATCTGCAACATCACCTAAACCAGTGCATATATCAATATGCGAGCAGTGCACTTAGAGTGCAGGGTTGTCCGACAATTAGTGCACACATTGTAGAAATTAGAAACTAAATAGGGAAGTGCTTCGAAATTACAGCGGTGTATCAACAACATCACCTAAAGCAGTGCATATATCAACATACGAGCTGTGCACTTAGAGTGGATGGTCGTCCAACATTTAGTTGTGTTAGTAGGTTAACATGGTAATTTGTTGTTGAGGCAGTGCATTCGGTATAAAAAGCACAGTGCTTCTTGACAAACCATTGTACCTGCAACATTACATCAAGCATTACATAAAATAATATAAACACAGTGCATATAATTTATTTATAAGCTAGTGAACGCATGCTAAATAGGGTCGTGCTTCGAAAGTACAGCTGTGTATCTGCAGCATCACCCAAAGCAGCACATATATGAATATACGAGCAGTGCACTTAGAGTGCATGGTTGTCCCACATTCGTTTGGGCTAGTACACTAACTCGCCAATATTTCTAGCTAAGGCAGTGCATGTGGTTTGAAAAGCACAGTGCTTCGAACCCAAACCAGTGTGCCTGCAGCATTACATAGTGCACCCTTTCTTGCTAAGGTAGTGCATGCTGGGTAAATATTGCAGTTTCTGCATATATTGTAGCTGATTAGGTGAGCAGAGTACCCATGATGCGGCTAGCATCAGAAGCTATGGCCTTATTTAGTATTCCGTGTTTGTTATTTTAGGCCACGACTCGTTTCTCTCCTGAGAAACAAACCCTTTTTCTTCCATCTCTAGCCATATCTAGCGAGTAGATGGATTTTACCAGATCTCGGTCCTCGATCAAGCGCGTGGCGAAAGATCTAGATCTGGTGGAGGAGATTGTTATAGTGTTAGAGTCTACGAAATCTTTGATACGTTGCAGTATCCTCAACAAATCTTGGTATGATGCACTCAAAGAGCCTGGGTTTCTTTCTTGATATGTGAAGAAAAATTCTCCATCATGTGTGGGATTTCTAGTTCACTATCATTGGATGCCTGAGCTTGGTAATAGGCTAGCATAGCTGGAATATTCACCTAAAAATAAAACATCTCTAGCTATTTCTTCAAACTTAGATACGGCGTATATTCAAAGGGAATTAGTACTCTGCTATCGAAACGGAGCAGCCTTGTTCAGATGCATCCATATCGTTATAAAAATCCTGGGTTCTATATTAACTATACTTCTAGGGAACCATATATGTTCACTTATTTTGCCCCCCCTGTTACACGAATGCCACCAATGTCGAAGAGGGATACATAACATTCATATGGGAAATTCTGTCTGATTCCAAGTGTTGCTAGCTCAGTAATGACATTCTTTCATAGAAATATATTCAATGTTTGCAATGCTTTAGATCATGATGTTACTTCTAATACCACATCTGGCATATTTATGAATGTCTCTGTTATGCAAAATGGTGAATGGGAGATGCATACTTCAGATCCAATTCATGTGCCAACATCAACCACGTACCTTAGTGAGCCTGAAGGAATTTTGATAGGCAAAGACCTGTTTATGGCCTTTGTTATAGGCCTTCTTATGTATTATAATACATCCACACATTTAACTTCTCTGATAAAGTTCCCTGGATCAGTCAGCAACAAAACAAAGGATCAGAGGACTTATTGTATTTCAGAGCATAGATCGGGAATCATTATATTAGCTATCTTTTGTAGTAATGGTATATTGAGAACTTGGCTCCTTGACTGCAAAAATGGTCAAAATAAGTGGATTATACAGACTATTTTAGATCCGCCTGATGCATTTAGAACTACTTTTGACTAGGATATTGCATACTAGAAGGAAAGACTTGGTTTGATATGTATGGAATGCAATCTTCTAGTGTGTGGACTATTGCGCGTTATAGCAATGTCCATGGACGGTCTCTATGTTCTAATGACAGTTGATTTTGATCAAGGCTTGTTCTGTGTAGACATGCTGAAGAAGACTATATCAGTTATATCTAAGTTATCTGCAATAGGAGTTGTCGATAGAGATTTTGCATTGTCTGAATCCTGGCCACCTGCTATATAGGCATTTATCAAAATACAGTCAAATTTCAATATGTTTTTGTAATATGAAGATTCTAAGCCTTATGTAGCTTGTTTTGTTATCTTGTTGAACTATTTGCTTGGTCCAATTACGTACTAAGTAATTTTGAATCTGTATTGCTTTTTATAAATGTTTTGTTTGTTGACGATGCTTTTTTTAGAAATTATGTCAACCATTTAAATTATTTTCTGTTTAACTTGTTCTATAATTTAAATTATATGTTTCATTGATAATGTCTTTCTTATACGTAGCCATTAGGAAAGAGATATGTGTATTTTGAACAGAATTAATCGCCTTAGTACAGATCCGCGTTTCATTTATAATGTCTTTCCTGACTTTTTTTGACATGAGGACTTTATGTTTTTGCTACGACAGTGTTTGCAGTGTAAAAAGTGCTTTGAAACTAAACCAGTGTACCTACAGTATTACACTTAGAGTGCACTGTAATTTTATGCTAATCCAATGCACGCAGGCTAAATAGGACAGTGCTTCAAAAGTACAGCTGTGTATCTGCAATATGAATATACGAACAGTGCTTTTAGAGTGTAGGGTCGTCCCACACTCGTTATAGCTAGTACAATAACGCGACAATTTCTAGCTAAAGGCAGTGCATGTTGTGTAAATAGCGCAGTGCTTTAAAACGAAACCAGTGTACCGCTAGTATTACATCGAGCAATGCAATGATTATTCTAGTGGCAATGCACGTAATTGCTTTATAAGCCAGTACATTCATTTTAAAAAGCGTAGTGCTTCGAAACGAAACCATTATACCTACAACATTACATACAACATTGCAATTATCAATCTAAATGTAGTGCACGCGGGCTAAATGGCACAATGCTTTATAATAAACTAATGTGCCTGCAGCATCACACAGAGCAGTGCATATAAGAAAATAATAGCAGTGCAGTTAGAGTACATGGTCGTAGCATATTGTGCTAGTATACAACCACGCTAAATTTCTTGCATAGGCAGTGCATTCAGTGTAAAAAGAACAGTGCTTCATAACTAAATCAGTGTACACCTGTAGTGCACTGTAACTTTTTAGTAATCCAGTACACGCATGATAAATAGGGCAGTTTTTTGAAAGTATAGCGATATATATGCAGCATAACCCAAAGCAGTTTATATATGACTATACAACAGTGCACTTAGAGTGCAGGGTCGTCGGACATTCGTTAGAGGCTAGTACACTAACGTCGCAATTTCTAGCTACGGCAGTGCGTATGGTGTAAATAGTGTAGTGCTCTTGTAGAGGTCCCAACCTTATAAGATTGATCCCTCCTGTGTTTACAATGCTAGTCCCTGGATCAATAGCTAGCATCCACAGTTAAGATGTAATATCAAGAAACAAAGGTCATAATATAACTTTATAACCAGGAATAACATAATTTATTACATCAAAACATAGCTCATTTGGCTATTACATTACATTGCAGCGGAATAATTATAATCATGGGGTCCTTCATCTTCAAAGTGCCACAGGCAGATGTTGGTTGTAGACTTTGTAATCATAATCAAACAATCTTCACTAAAATCAATCAAACCTGCAACATATAAGTTACAGCCACAAAGGGTCAATACATTTGAATTGTATTGGCAAGTGATACTATGGTAGTATAGTGGAATCTATCATCTATATGCATTGTGCTAAGTGGAGTTGAGGCTTGCATTGCTTAAAATAGATTTTTCCTTAACTTTTGAAAATACTAAGTTTTTGCTTTAGTATTTTCAAAAGTTAAGGAAAAATCTATTTGGTAGACTTGGATCCTTCTTGTTTCCTTTGTTCCACCATGGCATAGATGGGGCATAGACCTGGAGTATGATCACTTCCTTCACACAGGTAGCAAGTAGCTTGAGAGGTAGGACATTGTCCAACAGGATGATCTTCTTCACAATTGGGGCATTGTCCTTCATGCTCCTTGGAGGTATGATCCTTGTCTCCACAAATAATGCAAGCTGGGGCTCCATCTAGAACAACATTCTTTTCGTCCCTGTTATCATAAACTCTCTTTGGATAGCTTTCTTCTATGCTAATCATTTGATTAGTCACCTTAAGCACCAGTTGAGACTGCTCTTCCAAAAATCTTTGCAGTGCTGGATCCTTATCACTGTTGTTGACTAGGAACTGAGCTGTTAGTTGGTTCAACTGGTGTTGGGTTGCTATGAGCTCTCTCATGCTATCAGCTTGGTTGGTGTTGGTGTCATCAACCTTGGAGTCCTTTGGAGTAGTCATCTGTTTGGGTTTGAAGGGAGTTTAGAATAGGCAAGATATTTCTAAGGAAATATTTCTAATCACACACATCACAATTCACGCAAACAATGTGCATGCAATCACAAACAAACATTTCACTCAAACAATATGGTTCAAGCACATTTTTAGGCAACAAAATATTTTTGTTACACCACATAAGTTAGTGGTTTTATTTAACTAAAATATGGTGGTCCATCTATATGGTTCACTTGTGATCTTTCCATCCTTCATGATTCTTCTTGTATGAGATCTTGGTTTCCTTGAGAAAACTCTTAGTTGTAATACTTCAAAGTTGTTGATGGCTTCTTCTTATTTTGCATTCCCTCAGTCTCTAAATATTGAGCAAGTTTTCCTTGTTTCACTTGTGGTCCTTAGTAGTTTCCAAGTTGGAAGTCTTTGGTGAACATGCTGAAGATGTTGAAGTCATTAGAGTTGAAGATGTTGAAGTCATTAGAGTTGGAGAAGTTGAAGAAGTCCTTTGCACATGGTGTAGTCTTTGGCCATGGGTAGGTTTTTCCATCAAGTTGAAGTAGAATAGGTGTAGAGTTAAAACCAAAATGGTTGAGGAAAGAGTTTACAAGTGTTTTGTAAATAAGTTTTTGGAATAAATTATAACTCCTATTTTTCTAAGGGTTTTTGTCCAATCCTAGGGTTTACAAATCCTACAGGCAACACAATGCTCTGATACCATCTGTAGAGGTCCCAACCTTATAAGATTGATCCCTCCTGTGTTTACAATGCTAGTCCCTGGATCAATAGCTAGCATCCATAGTTAAGATGTAATATCAAGAAACAAAGGTCATAATATAACTTTATAACCAGGAATAACATAATTTATTACATCAAAACATAGCTCATTTGGCTATTACATTACATTGCAGCGGAATAATTATAATCATGGGGTCCTTCATCTTCAAAGTGCCACAGGCAGATGTTGGTTGTAGACTTTGTAATCCTAATCAAACAATCTTCACTAAAATCAATCAAACCTGCAACATATAAGTTACAGCCACAAAGGGTCAATACATTTGAATTGTATTGGCAAGTGATACTATGGTAGTATAGTGGAATTTATCATCTATATGCATTGGGCTAAGTGGAGTTGAGGCTTGCATTGCTTAAAATAGATTTTTCCTTAACTTTTGAAAATACTAAGTTTTTGCTTTGACAAAATCATTTTTCTCAATCAAAGATTTCAAGATCCTTGTACCAAGCCATCTCTCCATCAATGATTGAAGAATTCAAACAACCCTTGTTCAAACCACAAGATTTTAATTTAGAAATTTGAATGATGAGATTCTTGATTGCTTCCATGTCTTGATGCTCAATTTGTCCTTTACCAGGGACATGGCTAAGTACTTAGATTTTACACTCTGCAGAGGTGGTGCACTTTCCCCACAAGACTTGGTTTCCCAAGACAAGATCTTTCAGAAGCTTTCCCTTAGACCAATATGGACGCGTTCCAACCTATCAAACACTACCACCCACTGTCCATATGGCTAAGTTCCTGCAACCTATATGATCATGGCAGAGCCCATATTGCCAAGTGGTTGCACTTGAAGCTTCTCAACATTTGACATCTCAAATCCCTTTGTTTCCTGGGTGGCATTCCACAAGTGAGATACACAATCCAAGTACATGGCATTGTGAACCACTCAACCATTCTCCACCAAGCAAGCCCATTCCACCCAGGTGATTCATTATCTTAGTTGTTTTATTAAACAAAACTTAAGTCCTCAGACTTAGAATATTTTTCCATAGTGTGAATATATATTCCACCCATGTTTTCTATTAGCTAGGCTAAGCTTGGTAGTAGTAGGAATCTCTAACTTAGGAAATCCTACTAAGGATTCATCTACTAGGTTTTCTTATAGCAAGATCTATACTTAGCAAAATTATGCAAGTTTTACTTAGCAAAATCACTAATGCATAGAGAAAGTAATGGGACAAAAAGTATGAAGCATCGCTTGCCTTTTTGGTAGAGTATAGGTTCACTTCTTGATCTTTGCAACAATCACACTCTTCAAGTCACTACAAATCAATCAAGCAAGGTACAAACTCAATCTACCAATCAAGCAAAACATCACACATAAATAACAAAGTCAAAGAAATGCATGCAAGCATGCCAAGCTTTGTTTTGTTTGAAAAAGTGGTTCCTATTGGGTCATAGACATTTAGGTACATCTAATGGTCATTTTCTAAAGTGGCCAAGTCATTTGCAAAAGGTTTCACTTAAAAACCATTTTCAAAACAAAGTGTTATTTTATGTGGTGTAGAAATATTTTTACTAAGGCATTAGCCCATAGGGTTCACCAAATGAGTTTCTATTGCAAAACTTGGTGTTTTGGTCAGTAGGTTTGGTCCAAACCATCTACTCAAAGTTTTCTTCCTACAAACATTTCCATAATAAAATCAATTCTTTTTATTTGGCTAGAAAATGACTAAGTCAAGTAATCCAACCTAAATCTTACAAAAATCATTTTTAATACCAAGGGTTGGTTCCTAGGGTCATTAAGGTCACAACAAACCATTTTGCAAAGGTTTTAATCCAAAAATCATTTTTAAACAATTTTTATACTCTAAACAAGCTCACAAAAGTTTCTGCAAATTCAAACAAGCTAACAGATACTATTTATCAAACTAAGGGCAAGGTTGGCTAGGGCTTGTTCTCCTGAATCCATTGATATAAAATTTGCCAAATTTGGACATGTGGATCAAAAGTTATAAGGGTTTGAAAATCCTATCTAAATCAGATTTCAAATCTGTTTTTAAATCGAACAGGTGACACGCGGCGTGTTTTAACTGGACGATACCGGTTCGGGTGGATCGTGCGACGCTGGCCGTTGGATCTAATTACCACCGCACGGCTCAGATCATTCGATACCCCTTCGCTCACTTTCTTTCCTAGCCACTGGATCAAGATCAGACGGTGCTCAGGAGGTTGACCAATAGTTGGCGACGCCGGCGGTGACGACTGGCGGCGGAACGGATAGCTGGCGGCGGCGCTAGCGAAATAGGACGCGAAAAAGTGGGGGAAGATGCTTACCAGGCTCAGGAGATTACGGCGATGCTCAACGTGCGGTTGACGAGGCAAGGGGCGCTCGGGGTCGGGCAGAATTCCTCGCCGGAGTTGGTTCTGGCGACGGACGCGCTCGGTCGAGGTCGAGGACGGCTCTGTGGTTCGCGAGAAGATAAACGGAGGGTTGGGTTAGTTGCGTAGGATCATGGCAAAGATGTGCGCGTGATCCAGAGGGTACGGGGTGGTCGGAATTAACCTGTGGGCGTCGTCGGAGTTGAGGCAGACGACGGTGGCGGTAGGAGTGGTCGCTGTAGATCGCCCTAAGGTAAAACAGGAGCATATTTAGATGCGCAAGAGCAAGGCGATGCTGGGTGCGTGAACGAGAGAGGTCGGGGCGGTCAGATACTACCTGTGGACTTCGCCGGAGATGAAGCAGACGGTGGCGACGGTGGTCGTTGTCGAAGGCGAGGTTACAGGGTACCCGCGGTCGAGCTGGATGCACTAACAGATGCGCCTGAGAGTGGGGAAGCTGTGAGTTTGGTCAGGGGAAAGAGGGGCGGTGAGTCTTGGCCGGAATTGGCGAGGAAGGTCGTCGGAGTAGCAGCGACACAGAGGGAAATTGGGGCGGCCTGGAGGCAGAGGGGAGGTGGTGTCTGAGGAAAAACGGAGGAGAGGGCGAGGCGATTAAAAGGGCATGGTCGCGGCGAGGGATTAACGCGGCGTTAAGGCATTAAACGCGCGGAATCAAGGCCTGCAACGGCAGCGAGGGGGAAGAGGCGTGGTTCGCGCGAGGAAGAAGATGGCTGGGAAAGTGGGGTCCGCTGGTCAGTGGGAAAAGAAAAGAGGGGAGGGTCCACCAGTCATTCTCTCAGTGGGTTTGATAACGCGTGCGAATCGTTTTCCTTCGGGGTGAGGGAGCTGGGCTGTTTTTGGGCTTGTTGGGCCGGCTGGGCTAGATGGTTGGGCTGCTCTATTTTTTTCTGTCTGGATCCTTTTTCTTTTTTTCTATTTCTGATTTCTGTTTTGAATTTCCAATCAAATAAACATCAACCAAATCAATTCAAACAACACTCAAACTTGTAATATTGAAATTAGTTCTGTTTTAGTAATATGGTCAAAAGCCCAAAATAAAAATAATAATACCTTTATTAATCCATTCTTTAATTAAGTAAAATGGAACTTAGTTATTAAATCCAAATAGGGTTTTATTTTATTAGCAAATTCTTTATTTGAACCTAAATATTTTCAAAGTCAAATTAGTAGGTTTTATTTGGAAATATTAAATACTTGGGAACTTGTTTTAAAACAAAATAACATTTTATTTTAGAGTCCATTATTAATTAAATAAAATAGACTTTCATTATTAAACCAACTAGGGTTTGTTTTATTGAGAATATTTATTTTAAAATCTAAAATAAAGCCAAAACACTTTAGTGTTGTTTTATCACTTTAGTAGTTTTTGATGGTTTATAATTGATAGAACCTTTATTAATAAAACTTGGATATTAAATCCTTATTAATTCATTTAAATAAATCTTTGCTAATTTTATTTAGAATAAAATGTTTTTAATTCCAAAGCTTGGCCAAGGTTTAATTTGGTTTTATAAATTAATCTTTATTTAAATCCATCTTTTCTTTTGAATACCAAATCTTTTATTTTAAAAGATCCAAAATACTATTTCCAAAATATTTTTAGTTTCCTTTATTAAATGTTTATCTTTTAAGAATCCCTTTAGGATTTTATTTTATTCAAATGGATTTGAAGTTCCAATTGAATTCAGAAAGTTCCTTCTGGCTCTGAAAATCAAACAAGGTTTTATTTTATTCATTTATTTTCACATTACAAGATTTGGAAAACCTTGGGATGTGACAGCTCTAAAACGAAAATAGTGTACCGTCAGTATTACATCGAATAGTGCAATGATTAATCTAGGGGCAGTGAATGTAATTGCTTTATAAGACAAGGCATTCGGTTTAAAAAGCGCAGTGCTTTGAAACAAAACTAGTGTACCTGCAGCATTACATACATCAGTGCAATTATCAATCTGAAGGTAGTGCAAGTAATTTATTTACAAGGCATTGCACGCGGGCTAAATAGCACAGTGTTTCATAATAAACTAATGTATCTGCAACATCACATAGAGCAGTGCATATGAAAATAGTGCCAGTGCAGTTGGAGTACACAATTGTAGCACATTAGTATGTGCTAGTAGACAACCACGCTAAATTGCTTATACAGGCAGTACATGCATTGTAAAAAGTGCAATGCTTCTAAACTAAACCAGTGTACACTTAGAGTGCACTGTAATTATTTGCTAATCTAGTGCACACAGGCTAAATAGGGCAGTTCTTTAAAAGTACAGCTATGTATCTGTAGCATCACCCAAAGCAGTACATATATGAATATACGAGGATAGCTTTTAGAGTGCAGGGTCGTCCCACACTCATTATGGCTAGTACACTAACGCGGCAATTTCTAGCCATGGTAGTGCATGTGGGGTAAATAGTGCAGTTCTTTAAAACAAAACTAGTGTATCGTCAGTATTACATCGAGCAGCACAATTATTAATCTAGTGGCAGTGCATGTAATTGCTTTATAAGCTAGTGCATCCGGTTTAAAAAGCGCAGTGCTTCCAAACGAAACCAGTGTACCTACAACATTACATAGAGTAGTGCAATTATCAATCTAAAGGCAGTGCAAGTAATTTCTTTATAAGACAATGCACTCCGGGTAAACAACACGGTGCTTCATAATAAACTAATATGTCTACAACATCACACATAGCAGCGCATATATGAAAATAATGGCAGTGTAGAGTACACGATCGTAGCACATTAGTTTGTGCTAGTAGACCATCATGCTAAATTGCTTGCACAGATAGTGCATTCAGTGTAAAAGTGAAGTGCTTCTAAACTAAACCAGTGTACACTTGTAGTGCACTATAACTTTTTGATAATCTGGTGTACACAAGATAAGTAGGGCAGTTCTTCGAAAGTATAGAGGTGTATCAACAACATAATCCAAAGCAGTTTATATATGACTACAAGTAATTTATTCATAAGGTAGTGCACGTGGGATAAATAGCGCAATGCTTCGAAATTAAACTAGTGTGCCCGCAGCATCACAGAGAGCAGGACATATATGAATATAATAGTAGTGCAATTAGAATACACAGTCGTAGCACATTAGTTCTTTGTTTCTATTGCGTTAGTTGTATTACAGACTAATATTCTTGATTTCTACATAATATCGTCCAATCTTCATCACCTTTATGTGATATTTCGGTCATACTGTATAAGACATTCTTAATTAAAAATGTATCTTATGCAGTGCACCAAAACATCATAGCAGCAACGGACTGTAGAAAAAATTGTGATGTGTTGACAATATACTGCACCCTGTAGAGACAAAGGTAGAAAACAAATATATTAGTTTAAACATCTGAGTTATATTTTTTGAGTGTTTAGTCATTTATTCTTACCAGCTAAACCTCGCACCTCTGTACAGGGTTTGCAAGCATGCTAATATCCCTCTTGTACAAAGGATTTCTTATACAGTGTGACCGAAATAATATACCTATTTTGAGATTTTGTAGCAGTGTTAGGTGTTTGAATCATACAACAAGTGTAGTAGAGACCTATAGCATATTAACTATTGTATATCCCTACTATGTAGTAAACTTATATATAAAGTATTACCTTGGGTGTGTAAAATGACTTGGGCATGACAGATGCACTTGACGATCATGATTTGCTCTTGAATTGGTAGATCCTTTTCTATATATAATTCTATAGTTGGCTTCACCTCTAGCTGAACAATTTGATTTGTATCTAATATTTCTTGCACCTATGATTCCATCTACTGGCATGCATTTTTTCATCGCCCCGCGTAGCATGCTACAAAATGGAAGGTGGCGTCTTCTGAGCTGTGTGAGACTTGGTGTGATCATTGTATGTCTTTATATACAATTCCTTGGTTGTTCTAGGGTTTTCGTCTGGTGGGCCTTGTTGGGCTAAAATATCAGTGTAGATGTTGCACTTCTTGGAAAACTTGCTTTGTACATGTACCGCTTGAGTATTCTTTTTTTTCATTATATGTCTATACACGTACGGAAGATAATCATTATTTAATCTAGTATTATTTTTTCCCTTGTAATTAAAATAGTTTTATATTAATATGTATATTGTGCACTAATCAAATCTGTAGGAGCACAATGTCTATTGTTTATATTCTGGAAATTTGATTCCACATAGAATTTATAATAGTCAGTGCCTAGTTAAAGCACCGGTAATAGTATTACCAGATAACCGCATGACATAAACATTTTGTTTCAGTACATTGCAAATTCTTAACTGACATAAGAAATAAACAAGTACATATTCTTAACAGACATAATAAATAAGAAGTTATCACTTGGAGTTTGATTCCGACGACTCTGCTAATGCCTGGCTATTATGAATAATGATGTTCATGACAAACATCATTTCAAGGTTAAGCTGTGAAGTTTTTCCCTGTAATCAGTATTGCTTGTCCAACAATCGGATTTGTAGTTTCAATGAAGTTCTTCCATCCGTCCTTGCTAAATGAGAAGCAGCCATCTTTTGTTGTTTTGTACGCCCTGGTGTTGACATTACCACTTGCACCTAAGCATACTCCAACAAGACCTTCTTTAGCAATTTCAAGTGTAGAAATGAACTTTAATGGTAGTTTCTGAGTTGCAATAGAAGGAAGAAGTTTTTTAGGAATAACATTATGAAGGTATTGAAGGGAATATGCCCTGAGAGGCAATAATAAAGTGTTTATTATGTGTATTCCAAGTATATGATAGATGTTTATTTTGCATGCTATAATTGTATTAATACGGAAACGTTAATACATGTGTGTTTAATAAAAAACAGAAAGTTCCTAGTTACGCCTCTCTCATAAACTAGCTCGTTGATTAACAAGATAATCAAGGTTTCATGATCATGGACATTGGATGTTGTTAATAACAGGATCACAATATTAGTGTAATGGTGTGATGAACACTCATCCGAAGTATAGCATTACGATCAAAGTCATTGAGTTTATATTGATATAACAACTTACGAAGTAATCCTAATCCTTAGACCATGAGATCATGTTAGTCACTAACACTGGAAGAGTTTCTTGATAACATCAAACGTCACACCATAACAGGGTGATTATAAAGATGGGTTCAGAACTAATAAAGTGTTATGTTGAGGCCCATGGATCGAGAGTGGAATTTGTTCATCCCGATGACGGATAGATATACTCTAGGCCCTCTCGGTGATATCACATTGGTTAGCTTGCAAGCAAGTGATTTGATCACTAGAATGTTATATCACGGGAACGAGAAAAGAGTGCATGTCAGTATCGAGACCAAAATAGGTATGGAGATACCGATAATCAAATCTCGGATATGTAATATATCGCGAAACAAAGGGATTAAGATACTAGCGTAAAAGGTTCCGACGATCACAAGAAAGTCATTGTTGAATGTGTGGGAGTCAGTATGGGTCTCCAGATCCCGCTTCTGATTATTGATCCAAGAGGGGTCTCGATCATGTCCGCATTATTCGCGAACCGTAGGGTGACACACTTAAGAGACACCGACATCCAGTTGGAGCATAAGTTTCATGCCGGAAAGAATAACAAGCGCAGTAATTTATTTCACTAGATACCGAAATAGGTTTTTCGGGTGAAATTGCAGAAAGTGTTTCTGCATGTGAAATAGAATTCTAGCAAGGAGTTATATGTGAATGTTTTTCATTAAAGTAATTGACATAATTCTGAATAAATAAAATGAGTTTTATTTAATGAGAGTTTGCATTAAATTTGGTGGAAATTTAATAGCAATTTTGAGTGGGATTTTGAGTGGAGGGAAATGAAGAGGTTTTTGTGAGTGGAGTGTCCATCCACATGAGTGAAGGAGGGGAGGGGGCAGCCCCCATGGCCGGCGGCCACCCCCATGGATGCCCCCTTGCTCCTATAAAAGGCACCCCTCTCCCTCTCTCTCACTCACACCTTCTCGTGAAGGATCTGTCTCCCCCTCTAGAATTTATCCCCCATGGTCTCAGACTAGCGAGATACATGTTCCCGGTGGCTATTCGGCAAGAAAGAGTTGTGCTTCCGCTGCATCGCTGGAGCGAGGAGGCGCAGGTTGCTCGGTGCCTCGGACGTGTGTGCGAGCACGGATGCGCTGCTGATTTGCGGCGCTAGGACTTCCTCTCGAACTTGAGATCGGCAAGAGATCATCTACATCAACCACGAGTTTAACTCGTTAAGCTTTGTCGGTCTTCAAGGGTATGTTCTCTACGGATATACATCCGCCCGTTGTTTGTATCTAGTAGATAGATCTTGGTACATAGTTGTTCCCATCGTAGGAATTTTTTTTTCTATGCTGTGAACCCTACAGGTATTAAACCAATGTGAAATTAATAAACAAAGAAATAAAGTTAACTTGAGAAACATACCATATTGTGTTGTTTAATGTTTGTTCTTGTCAAACGAGTCACAAATGGCAATCCTATGAATGAATTATCCGAGGGGAAGATATCAAATAAGTAAATCTCCTTAGAATCTGTAAGGTTGCATGTCTTGGAGAAAATTGTAGAATTAAGCACTTGGATAGTGCTGTTTTCAGCATCACTGCTATTGCAATCTTCTTAAGAATCAATACCATTGCCACAATATATGGCAATGATCTTTGGACCCGGAGCTCCCAATGAAAAAATAGGTTTGCGCCTGTGTTGATCCTGTTCTTTGTAACGAACCTTGTCCAACCTGGACCTGTAATATTAGTAATTTTGTGCTCTTTGTGGACTTCAACATAATATGTTTTTCCAAGAGTTTGGAATTCCACTCTAAGTCTAGTTATGTCATTGAATTCCAACCTTAGATTGCATGGTATAGTCTGTAGAATGATACAATGAAGGAAAGAACTATTATGTTAACAAAGATTAAGATATGGATCTATATATATTAAAACATACAGTATACATACAAGTGAATGCTCGAACCACCCTTCTATGAGACGAACAATGAATTTTGAGCTAGAATGGCCTAATTTTTTTACCAAAGTGACTGAAACAAACTTGACATGGCGCCATATCTTCTGCAATAAAAATATTTTTGTGTTATTAAATGTCTATACATATATCAAATAATTTATAATTTATGCCTTGTATTTTTCTTATATTTTCTAATTTTGCTCTTTCTAATAATCTGATTCTGTTTGTATGGATCAAATTGTTTATGTGCGTAGTAGATGCGATGTTTTTTGTTTAGACCGTAACTAATAAACTAAGGTTAATCTAAGAATTATATGTAAAACTAAAATAAAAAATCAAATTAAACAACGATTGATGTTTGTAAACATAAAAAAATGAATATTCTTATCATACCATAAATTAAAGTAAAAGAACTTTAGTGTTAATTCAAGTCTATATAGATATATTGTGTTCTATCTTTAATTCATACTAATAGACTAAGATTTGTCTAGATCTGGACAGTCCATATCTCAGTCCATTGATTTAGATCTGAGGGAATATAAGCACGCAAACATTTATGCTAATGTTTTGTACAATGTAAACGATTTGCAAAAAAATTAAACGATGTTGGTTACTTACCGAAGACGCGAGAGTGGTGAATTGATGATCTTTCATTGAAGGCGGCGACAGAAGTTCGGCTAGGAGTTGATTTCTTGGCGACGGCGGAAAACGGAACGATCTTTAGATGGAGGTGGAAAAGGAGTACTTAAATGGATCGGTTGCGTCGCTTTATTTTATCTAAAGAGACTATAATGCTGATTATTTCAATGAAACCTTTTGTGTACTTACATTTTAGGCAGTTATCGGTAGATAGGATAGACAGTGCAGAAAGACAGAATGCAGTGTGCCTAGTGCGGTCAATTCACTGCCGTCGTTCCATATCTTGCACCATTTGTACAGCAGTTTCATGGATGACAGAGATGCAGTGCATGCATGATTAATAAGTAGTGCGTGGTACTGTAAATTTTAGGTGCAGCGCATTGCACGGTTAGTACTCTGTCATGGCACCTTATTTTGCACCATACACACAGTACCTTTACGAACCATAGGAACACAATGCATATTTATTTGTCAGGTGCAATGCATTGCCGGTATAGGTGTAGTGCGCTGCAGGTGCAGTGCATTGCACGGTCAGTGCACTGCCACGGAACCTTATCTTGCACCATTCACACAACAACTTTAACAAGCATAGGATCACACTGCATAGTTATTTCAGAGGAAGTGCGTGTCAGTATTTATTAGAGGTGCAGCGCATTGCATGGTTAGTGTTATGCCGTGGCACCTTATTTTCCACCATAGAAACGTAGTGCACTACCGGCTTCATAGGCTATGCGTGTCATTGAGCATTGTATTTGGTGTGCACTGCATGATCAATGCACTACCGTGGCACCTTATGCTACCGTTCTCACAACAACTTTATGGACCATAATAACGCAGTGCATACGTGATGCACATGCAGTTCAATTCATTGTGCATTGGGTAAGCAGTGCATTGCACGGTCAGTGTACTGCCTCGGCACGTTAACTGGCACCATACGCACAATAATTTTACGGACCATAGTAAGGCAGTGCATATCTAATGCATAGGTAGTTTGCTTCTTTTTGCATTGTAGGTGCAGTGCAATGCATGGTCAGTGCACTGCCATGACACCTTATCTTGCACCATGCACACACCTGTTTTATAAAAATAGGAAAGCAGTGCATACGCCGTACACACGCAGAGCCTGTCCATGTACATTCACAGTGTATATACTAGTTGCCTATATTATTAACATATTGATAGATACAAACATCATAAATATAAGAAATATTTTATTTACATATCTTTACTGAACAACCTAGTGCATTAATATTATGTAACATACCACCTTTCTGTGTATTATAAATAAAGACATGTTTGAACATTGCGTGCATGCATAACACTTGCACTTTGGTTTAACCAAGTAAGAACAAATAAAACCCTAATAGCTTTCCCTCTCTCTTTGAATCAATTCAAATGGTTTATATATCTTGAAAATTCTCAAAACAAATGGAGCCCAAATGGTGTTGAGGGCCCCTTAGTGTTTTCAGATATTATATAAAAGTTTCTATAATTTGAAAATAATCAAAACAGATTTGTATTCAAAATACAAACATAAATTAGAAAACAGAAAACAAAGGTTTAACAGAAAAAATCTAAACCTAAACCTAGCTACTGGCTGAGCCCACCTCTTTCCTCTCTCTCTTTCTGCCGCCAAGCGTACCACGCAGCAACCCAAGAGCCGGCCCAGCCTGGCCCAAGAGCAGCCCACCCCGGCTGCGTACCCCTTCGGACCTCTGTTCCTCGGCGTCTTCGACGACGGGAAGCAGCTGGGTGGCAGTGCCGGCGTCGTTGATCTCCACCGCTTCGTCGTCGCCGTTCGTCAAGCTTCTAGGGATGGATAAGACCGCCGTGTCGTGTTGTTCCTCTTAGTACCAGTTTCGCTTCCTCTCGCCCCCTCTATCCATTTCTCCTCTTCGGCCCCGAACCCTAGCTTCGGCCGCCGTCGAGCGCCACTGTCCCCGGCCTACCCGTGCCCTGTCGAACCTGCCTTGAGCTCCGCCTCATCGCCCTGGTGCTTCTCCCTGAAGGAATCGGCCACAGGCGATCGAAGTCGTCGCCATCGACCTCGCCTTCCCGAGCTTCGGCCACTGCTTTCTTCATCGATTCCGGCGTCGTCTGTGTCCGCCTCGCCTCCTCGACCCTACTGCCTCGCTCGTGGTGAGCTCCTACATCTCCCAGTGCTTCCTGTTCGCTCTCCCCCTCTCTGTATCGCCACCTCGCCGAGCACCACCGCCAGCCGCCGCTGTTCGTCCTCGCTGCTGACGCTCCGGTGACCAACAAGTGGCGGCGCCACCACGGTTCGACTCTCCTTTCTCTCCTCTTTCCAAAGCCCACCACCACAGCCTCTCGCGTGCGCTCAATCGCCAGCTCCATCGTCGATCTGAGAGTAAGTTCATCGATGATGTCAGCATGATGTCATATATCTTTTTCTTTTCTTTTATTGAATTCTGTAATTATTTCTGTAATGGAAAATCCCTGACAGGTGGGCCATACCTATAAGAGTTTTATTATTTTCTATAAATATTTTCTGAAATGATTAAAATTCTAACGTGTGGGCCCAAGTTGGAAATTACATTAAATATTCCAAAAATTATTTAAAATGAATTTAAAATTTGAGAAATTCATAACTAATTCATTTTAATTCAGAAAAATACAAATAATATACCAAAATGATCAGAAAAATGAAACCTATATAAATAAGCTATAATCATACATTGTTAACCAACTTTGATGGAAAGTTGAACCCCATAGGTGATTCCGAGGATCCCCCTGTTTTAGGGTTTGGACCTCTCGGACCCCATTTAAAGCGATCAAGCATGCTCTAGGGTTTATTTCAACACTATTTAACTTCTCATATCATCCACATTGTATGAGCATTGCACATGCCATGTGTTGAATGTTGCTTTCTCTTTT
This sequence comes from Avena sativa, assembly GCA_916181665.1. Classification (NCBI taxonomy): domain Eukaryota; kingdom Viridiplantae; phylum Streptophyta; class Magnoliopsida; order Poales; family Poaceae; genus Avena; species Avena sativa. The sequence continues at coordinate 127,010,507 of OV702284.1, forward strand.
TTGGTGATTGGTTCTACGCGAATGGGAACCGAACCCGAGGCTGAAGTCAGCGCCACCGAAGAGCAGTACCAGTCCAACAACGGACAAGGCAAGTGAAGCCCCACTCATATATATGAATCCTATGATTACAAAGTTTTTCATTCTCGTCATATGCATTTGGTTCAACAGTCTTTTAACAGTAGATAGAGCAATCCTATCTGATGCATGTTTCCCTTTGTGAACTATATACTTGATCCACTGCTCCTAGCATAACTAGGGTTTGGCTTATGAGCATCGCTAGTGCCACAGTTCAGTCAAGCTTAGCCATGCTTAGTGGTCTGATACTGAGCATTCATGTGATGCACCGAAGATGCGAAAGAATCTACTATGGTAGGATGTTGTGATGTGATCAGGTATGAATGATAAACATGCTAAGGCTTGTATGGGAGGCCACGTGGGTTGTGGTTTTTGTAGTCCCATATTTGCCACCATTAGGACTTGATGTTCTCACCTCTTGAACCAAGACGAGCGTACAACCACACGAGGGCCTGGAAACCCCCTCGACCAACTAACTTGCCTAGTAGATTCCATGAGTCACATAGTTCGGGCTTTCCATTCGACATATGCATCTTGGTTGCTCTTGAATGGAGGTGAAGGAGGTCAATTCATAACAGGTAGGTAAGCGTGGCCGGGAACAAGAGATGCCCGGCATCCGTAATCTTGAACCCCGCACACATCATTAGGGACCTACTTCAGGACTTGACCCGTTATGACGGCATATCCCTAGTGCGTGACTCATGGTCTCGGCTAAAGCAAGGTAAAAGTCGTGGTAAACCACTCTCTGCCGGCCTTCAAAGGAAGAGGGCTAAAAATTAGGCATTAAGAATCGGTTGATACGTGTGGATAAAGTTGTGCACCCCTGCAGGGTTATTAATCTTTTTGAAAAGCCGTGTCCACGGTTATGGACGACTTGGGAACAGATTCTGTGATCATAGAAAACTATAACTGAATGATAAAACTTGTCAACTAATGTGAGATCCGGAGTACTTCCTCGGGGTTGTTGAGGGGGTATTCCGAGAAGAGAGGTTCAGTTGATGATGGTACTTGGTGGATATCAAAGATGATTCTAAGAGCTAGAGTTGAAGTCTTCTTATCCCCTTTTAAAAATGATCTGACTAGACGAGTTTCTTAAACCTCTTGTTTTGAAAAAAAAGATGGTTTTATCCAAAATAACTCCACTAACCATAAGTCTTGCGGAGTACAGCCTGTACTCAGCCTTGCTTCATTGATGTTTTCTACAGATGAAGCTACTCCAACTAAAGGTGGTTTCTACGTCGAAGTCGACGAGTAGTCAGGGTTCCCGGGAAGCACCCTAAGATCTATGGAAGGGTCGCTACTTCTGTTTATGGCCTCTTAGGCCCTTTACTAAGTTTGTTGTTTAGAATAACTTGTTTGCTTCCGTTATTTGTTGTAATGATAGGTCTGTGACCCCTAGCTTGTACGACTGGTTTGTAACTCTCTTAACAGTTTACCTTATTAATGTATGGTTTATATGTTCTGTAATGTTACCGATCTTTCCCTGCGCTCTTTGGAATTTAGGTTAGGCTTATATCAGATGAGGATCTGGTATTTGTCTAGCCTTGATCCCGGGTCGTGACATATTATTACAAGTATCAATCTAATGATCATCTTTAGTCGGGGATGTCCTTCTCATCCACAGCAGGACTGAATGCTCTCAATACTACATGAAGTTTACCTTTTAGATCGTTTTCTATCCCGTATATTATCATGTAGTTGAATTCTTCTCTTATTGCAAAAGGGCAGAAATGTTTAACAATCAGGAAATTGGTATGTTATGAAGCTGTGCTATCAATAGAAAAAATATGAAGTAGATTATATTGTAACATAAACAACACGACTTACCTCTTCTTTGTGGCATTTTATCGTGTCTCCATTGTACCACTGAATACTTCTTAGAATCGAGTAAGCACACTCATTCTCTGTCTGCTTTGGACACCTAGGGTACTTTGTTCCGTTGAACTTATTTGCGAATTCTGGAAAAGTGTGACTAGGATATTCCGCTTTAGAAGTTCATCTAATCTTTTAAGCTGTTTTCATTAAATGCAACATTTTTTGATCAGTATTGTAAATAGTGCAGTTGCCAGATTAATATCAAAGTAATGTTCTAACCATGATGGGTCCAATGTTGCGGTGATAATCTGATCTTGTTTTAAAAATGTAATCTTTGGTGTATTTCCTTGAGTCAATTATGTCAAGGCGTCCTCCACTAATATACATGTTGAGCGAGTAAACTATAAAGTAAGATATATAGATAACGAGTATTTCAACCTGCAATAAATACATAACAGTAAGTTCATTAACAGAAAATCTTATTTCATTAATAGTAAGCTCTCGAAATTTATGTATGATCCTCATAAAAATAGATGTTGTAAAAATTTAGATAAACTCACCAGTTTTTCCTTGTCTGGTTTAAAATTTTTCATCAATATTTGAAATTTTTCCACATGTTGTTTTGTGCACTCCCAGTTTTCTTTCTCGAATTCTGTCATCATAGAGACTGAAAGGTTGCATATGAATATTTTGCCTCCATCCACAAAGTCTCTGCAAGAGTCGCTTATCATTAATTTGTCTATGTAATGCTGAACCAATTGATTGTCAGCCATCACTCCTTCTACAAGATTATTTTTTAGATCTCGGCCTGTCCATTTTGATGACATCTCTATTTCTAGATTCCACTCTTCGAATCTCAACTATGTATTTGCTGTAACAGTTCAAATAAGTTTGTTGTCATTACTCCAAATTATTATGGTAAAGTAAGTACTGATACCTATTTTCCAAAATTATAATTTGTTTTTAACCTTTTTTTATAAAAATGAACAAATCTTGATGCATTTAAGCGTTTAGCCTTGGAACAACAAAAGTTAGCATACTATCTATAATTTTTATATGTGCATGTTTTCAATGAAAGATCTGAAACATGTATTTTTCTAAACAACATAGTATGTAAATACAACTCTATATTTTGTCTTACTCATCATATTTATCTTGAAAACTTTCATCCAAGATAGCCTTCTGAGGAGCGGCTGCAGGCTTCTTGTATTTGAAAGGGACATGTTGGAAAACTAGAAAGGTACTTCGACCTTGTCGAGCCGGCATGGGTGACATGCTCGATGTTTCTGGTAGTGCTGGAATAGATTCAGATTGCGACATTTTCAACACAGGTGTTTCAACTCTAGTTTTTGTGTTTCTGGTTATTCTTCCGGATGTTCTAGCCTCTTTTGAAGACATTGTTGATATTATTGCCAAGGTTTTGGTCTTTTTGCTCTTTTTCCACATGCCTGAAGAGCCTCATTTGCAATCTCTTTAGCCAATCTGAGTACTCCCATGTCGATACAATGGAGTTGAGCTGCACTCCTTTCGTCAATCAACAATCTCTTTGTTTCTTTAGCCGCTGACTCAAGAGACCGCGTGACCGTTTTTTGTGGTGCATCTGTACTCAAATCAAGTCCAGGAATTCCTACAAAACAAAATCAAAAGACTATTGTTAGTCTACATACATCATGATTCTCATGATATAAATTAAACTTGTAATTGTTATTATATTATTGTTACATTATAACGCATCGTACCTTTGATATTTTTAGTCAATCCACTCAACATTATATCGGTGTTGTCCATTTGGCTGAACATTCTATAGAACCACCAGTTGCGAATAGTAGGCGTGTCTTCTGTTGTAAATTCTGTGTAACAACCGAATACCATGGTTTCCATCACTTGTAGCATCATGAAGCTACCGTCTTCACTGGGAATTGAATAAAATGTAATAATAAATTATCAATTAATTCTAAAACATAAATTGATATATCTAAATTTAAAAACAAGGGGAGTAGTTAGTGCTTACAAATTGATATGTTTTGGCATATCGCCAAACTCAATCTCGAAATTTATTAATTCTTGGTGTTCTTCAGTGAACCCTTGTTGCCATAAATTTTTAACATTGCGTACGACTGATACGTCATAAATGTATCTATAATTTTTGATGCTACATGCTTGTTTTGTATCAACTATCTTATATTTTGTCTACACTTTGAGGTATTTTTATACATTTTTTGGAACTAACCTATTGACAAGATGTCGCAGTGCCAGTTGCCTATTTTCTCCTATTTTTGGTTTCAGAAAAGCTAGTAAATAAATATTCTCGAAATTGGATGGAACAAAATCCAAAGTCAATATTTTACCCGACATGACACAGAGACCGAAGGGGAGACGAAGAGGATCCACGAGGCAGCCACACCATATGGTGGCGCGTGACATGGATATACCCCACGGGTACACGACATTGGTATACTTGGTCCAGCCCAAGGAAGGCCCACGTGAGGACACACAACCCATGAAGATTTCGGGTGGCCCTAGCCCGTGGCGGTTTCGACTCCTTGGAGGGTAAGTCTATATTAGATAGAATTTCAAAGGATATCAACCCTAATTTGTAACCGACTCGACCTAACCCTGGACCTGCCTATCTATATGAAGGCCAGGAGGGTACGGCGAGAAGGATCTCTCAACTCACCGCATACACACCTCCACGCAAGATTGCATCTGCGCACCCCTGTAACTTTCGGTTCTATCGTAATCAAGAGCATACAAGCAGGAGTAGGGTTTTCCCTCCGGGGGCCTGAACCTAGGTAAATCTCGTGTCCCTGTGTTGCTTGTCTGTTAACCGTTCCGCGACTTCCAGCATCCCCATCTTCTCCAAAACCCAAGTCCATAATAATGGGCATTGACGAGAAAGAAGCTCGTCAATTGGCGCCATCTGTGGGAAGCGGGGATGCTGATCGTGTGGTCGTGACGGTTCCATATGGAGTGATCTATGATTCATCGGCGATGGAGAGCCACCTCCTCTTCGTTGCCTTCGACTTCACCGCGCACTCGCCGACCACCCTGAAGGATTTCGAGTCCGTCGGTGATAGGCTCGAGATGCTGTTCGGGAGCTTCTGCTTCCATGTAGGGCAGACCGGCACCCTCCGCCTCCCAGAGCGGGTGCCACCACCATCCATCAGGCCCACTTCATGGGTCCCACCTATCGGCGCATTGCACGCGTCGATGCTGACAAGCGATTCGGATGACAGCGGTAGCTGTAACTCCGATCTGTGCGGCAGCAACAACCCGCTCAATGAACGCTACCTATGCGCCGGCAACAATGTGGCGGACTCACCTCTAGCTTCGAATGCCAATCCACCACCCAATCCCCCTCCCAACCCGCAAACTGGGAATGTAGGAAACGGGGGAAACCCGGCTAACAGAGCCAACGAAGGTAGCGACTATGAACAGATCAACTTCGACGAGGAAGGCTAGCGCCAAGCATGCGAAGCCGTGGCAGATAACAAAATCCTACCTATGGATGCCTCCCAAAATCTACTGATGGCCTACCACCTCCTCCTAATCGACAAGCACAACCGGCAAGTGAAGCTGATGGACGAGCTCGAAAAGCGTCAGAAGGCAGCTGCAGAGTCCAGCGCACGGCGAGCTACGCTCTCCGCCACTGGCGGCTCCACTTCACATGGCAACAATGCCAACAAGTACCGCCCCCCTCATGGAGCACATGTACCCCGCCGCACGACGCGAAGTCACCCGGGCCCTCACCCGGGCGCATGGACGCGAAGTCACCCAGGCCCTAGGCACGCGAATTCACATGGACTCGCACATCAACGTCATGCCAAAAACACCGCAGGCTGCGATCATGGTGGCCACCACCCATCTCGCGTCCAACCCACCTCCGATGGGCGACCCAAAAAACACAATGCATAAGTTTGCACTAGCAGGCCTTCGAGTTCTCAGAGATGCGCTCCACGATGAAGCTCCTGCGTAGCCGAAGAAAAAGCAGCGGTCAAGTTCACTCGAAGCCACTGACCCTCGTCTGAGGAGGAGGAGCACGACCTTCCCTGACACCGCCGGAGCCCGCGGCACTGCAACAACAACTACGATGCTCGCAACAACCTCACCCAACACAAGATCGACAAGTCACGTGCTAAACACGCGTGCTCAACTGAGTCCAAAGATGAGGATGACACAGAGATGTGCGGAGCCAAATGCTTCAGCAGATCTGTTCGGCAAACATGGATGCCGAAAAATTTCAAGCTCCCTTCGGACAACCCGAAGTTCGACAGTACATAGGAGCCAAAGGCTTGGCTCGACGATCATCTGTCGTCGGTCAAACTCCACGGCGGAAACAAGAACACCTCCTTACAATGCCTTCATCTGTATCTGACAGGTGCGGCTAGGGTCTGGCTCAGCAGCCTATCCTCCGGCTCCATCCGAAGCTGTGAAGAGCTGGCGTACAGCTTCATACACAACTTCAAGGGCACCAGCAAGAGGCCAGCTTCAATTGAAGAGCTAAGGGCCTGCACCCAATGGGCCAATGAGTCCATCCGCTCATACATATTACGCTGGTACCACATCAAGAAGTCTGCCGTGCACATCTCCGAGGAAAGAGAAATCGACGCCTTCAAGGACAGTGCCAGGCGCCCAGATTTCAAGGATGAGCTTGGGCGCGTCAAACCCAAGACACTAGAACACCACATGGACATCGCCAACCGTTGGTCAGATGGCCAGGATTCCGTCAACCGAGCACATTCGGATGACGAAGATGACTACGGCCGTAGGCGTGAACACCACAACAAAAGAAGATTGCGCGTCTATGATGATCGCGACGGAGTCGACATGGTTGCGGCTGGATACGCTGATCGACGTGACGACGACAACCGCAACAATGGATACCGCAGCAGCAAATACCGCAACGGCGGGCGACCAACGCAAACGTGGAAACGTCGCAAATGCGACGACGAGCCTTCGGAATACGACAAGCTATCTGGCCCCTGCACCATCCACTTCTACATCGACAAACAAGATGGTAAGAAGAAGTCCAGCCACATGCTCAAGGACTGCTGAGAGTTCCAGAAGCTCAGTGAGGGCCTTACCCAAATATAGCGCTAGACCGTGAACCCTGGATTCGGACCCGCCCCAGGTTCCGTTGCCCACAGAGATCCTCCACCACCACCCGTCGGATCGTCGCATCCGCCGGTCGCACCAGCTCCAAACAATGGCGCAGACGGGTACCCTCCGCTGAAAGGGTCCCTGATGATCTGGAAGGGACGCCCAACCAATAGGGTGCCGAAGAAGATCACCCGCCAAGTCAGTCTGGCCGTAACCTCTCCACCAGCCATACCTGAGTACCTCAACGGCTCGGAGTCCTGCATCACGTTCAATCATTCGGATCACCCACGCCAGATCCCTCGCCCAGGTCATGCTGCCTTAGTGCTCGAGGCCCAGATCAGGGATTCGAAATGAGCCACGTCTTCATGGACGGTGGCAGCAACATCAATCTGATGTTCGCCAGCACAGTCCCAGCGATGTGGATCCCTCTGTGCAGCCTGGAGCAATCAGACACGACATTCCACATCATAGTCCTAGGGAAGGGCATATATCCCATGGGCAAGATATGGCTCGACGTCATCTTCGGCCACCCCGACAACTTCAAGCACGAGTGGCTAGAATTCGAAGTAGTAGACTGGCCATCACAGTACCACGCCATCCTCGGGTGCATGCATTCGCAAGATTCTTGGCAGTACCGCACTACACATACCTGCTACTGAAGTTGCCAGGACCTAGGGGTGTCATCACCGTCCAAGGAAGCTTCACCAGGTCCGACAGCTGCGACAGAGACTTCAACAGAATCTCCTAGTCGTTAGGCATGTAGGAGGAGCTCACGAGGCTCAAAGAGGTGACAGACAACGGGGCACCCCCAGTCACCAGGCAAAACACACCTGATATGTCGTTCGACTCCACGATCAACACGAAGAAGGTGCAGGTCCACCCAACGGATGCCTCCAAAACGACGTTGATCACGAAAGAACTCAGTCCCGCATAGGAAAGCCTGCTCGTCAAAGTCCTCCGTGAGCACTGGGAAATTTTCACCTGGTATCCTGCGGACATGCCAGGAGTTCCCAGGAAATTCGTCGAGCATGCACTCAATGTGTTTCCGGATGTGAAGCTAGTCAAGCAGTCGATCCGTCGACTATCCGAACTAAGAGCCGGAGCCGTTGGAATCGAAGTCAACAGACTGATCGATGCTAACTTCATGAGGGAAATCAAGGAAAGCGAGTGGCTGTCCAACACCGTGTTGGTCCCGAAAAAGGACACGGACATCCTGCGGATGTGCGTGGACTTCACATAGCTCAATAAGCATTGTCCAAAGGAGCACTTCCCTCTACCGCGAATCAATCAAATCATCGATTTGACTGTAGGATGCAAGAAACTCTCCTTCCTCGATGCCTACTCAGGCTACAAACAGATTCGGCTGAAGGTCGAAGACCAGGAGAAAATGGTGTTCATCACGTCGTTCGGGGTATTCTGCTACAATACCATGCCTTTCGGGCTGAAGAACGTAGGTGCCACATACCAGAGATGCATGCAAGCATGTCTGAAGGACCAGATCGGTTGCAACATCCAGGTCTATGTCGACGACATAGTAATAAATACCAGGGAGGCCAAGATGCTCATCGACAATCTCTGCGAGATGTTCGATAACCTTGATCGCTACCAGATCAAGCTAAACCCAGACAAGTGCACCTTCAGCGTCCCGTCTGGACAGTTACTCGGCTACTTCATCTCCCAACGGGGCATCGAGATGAATTCGAAGAAAATCAGGTCCTTACTGGCCATGGAGAAGCCAAAGAACCTCAAAGGTGTCCAACAGCTAGCTGGGAGAATCGCGGCGCTGAGCAGATTCATCAGTCGAATGGGTGAAAAGGCCCTCCCCTTTTACCAATTGTTGCGCAAGACGTACAAGTTCGAGTGGACACCCGAAGCGGATGATGCGTTCAAAGACCTCAAGCGACTTCTCTCCATATCACCTGTCCTGGTCACGCCGAAGGGACGGCAGCCTTTGCTGCTATACATTGCAGCCACACATCACGTGGTAAGCACCATACTTGTGGTCGAGCGACCCGAAGATGGTAAGACCCACGGGGTCCAGCACCTAATCTGATACCTTAGCGAGGTACTGACCCCAACAAAGCAAAGGTACCCTCACAACCAGAAGATCGCTTATGGCGTATTCATGACAGCGCGTCGGCTGAGCCACTACTTCCAGGAGCATCAAATCATGGTCGTCAACGACGCCCCGCTGTCAAACATCCTGAACAATCCTGAAGCCACGGGGCGCGTAGCCTTATGGGGCATCGAATTTTCCCCTCTAGACATAATCTATGAGCGGCGCACCACCATCAAGTCTCAGGTCCTCCCTGACTTCCTCGTCCACTGGATGGAACTCCACCTGCCGGATACCCTGGACATGTCACAGTCCTGGACGATGCACTTTGACAGCTCCAAGCGCGAGGCTGGAGCAGGGCCGGCGTCACACTAACGTCCCCTCAAGGCGACAAGATGAAATACTTCCTTTGGATGAAATTCCGTGCCTCTAACATTGAGGCCTAATACGAGACCCTCATCCATGGCATAAGGATGGCCAAGGTGTGCAGCGCAACACGCCTCGTCATCTACAGCGATTCGAACCTTGTCGTCCAGCAGATGATGAACGAGTGCGACACTCATATCTCCAACATGAAGTTTACAAGTGCTCCTAGAGCTGTTCAAGCATAGCCTCAAGGCACTAGTTTCCTACTTGGTCCAACCTCCTTAAACCCTAGCTATGCCCCTCCTTATATAGGCGATGGACACCTAGGATACAACTTTGGGTCCTAGGGTTACTGCTTGGATCTTTGTCCTTACTGTGCGGGCTGGGTCATGGGCTAGCCCTGAGCCCTTGACCTAGTCCATAAAGCTATACATCCAATGGTCTTCCCGTATGTAGGTGCCAGCTATTGGACGTCATGCGGTGCTTTTGGATGTCAGGCCTTGCTTTTGGCATCACCCATCTCCTTTTATGTCACCCGGTGTCACCCTTATCTTTTGACCTTGCTTTACCATGGTCCCTCCTGAATCTCACTCAAAAAGCTGCCACGTGTCCTCCAAGACTCGGCCTTCCCTCGTGAGACCCGGCTTGTCGCTACCTGCAAGGTAAACAACTTTGACCTATGCGGGCCGACATAATTCTTATGTCGGCCACACATAAGCATCGTATCTCGGCCGCTAAGACCCGGCCAGTGATTTCTTTGACTCGGCATAAGCCAAGATGGGTAACGTTTTACCCCTTATGACCCTACCGGGGGTTATCCCCCCGACATTAGTCCCCGAAGCTGGTGAGGACTAGCAGTTTTCACTGTTAGGCATCTCCAGGTTCCTTTAACGTACTTGGAACTTCTCTTTTATCTTTGCATTCCTTATGCAGGACACTCTGTTTGGCGTAATCTCGATCTTTTGTCGAGTCTACTTTGTTCTTTCCGAGTCTCATCTTTGACTTTCTGCGCCCTCCTTATCCCGTGTCGAGTCATTTTTGACGTTGCCGAGTCACTCTGGGCTTTTTATATTCGCCTTAGTCACTAAAAGGCTGTAATCATGATTTCTTGCCTCAAATCCTGTCTTAAATCCTGACTGCACAGTGACGACGGTGCAGTTACTCCCATCACTGTGGCAGTCCCATCGCTCAGCGCCTCGTGTCCTGCGCAGCGTGACATGGCTCGGGGTTTTTCGTGTATCCCGTACACGTGGCGCTTGTTGACGTGCTTACTTGGCCAGGTACATGGCAACATCGCAGCCACACAGCCCAGAGGGATCCCACGCCGGTTTTTTTACTCCCCTTAAGTAGGAGCGCGGGGAACTTAACTGCCCCCGCTGGTTCAGTTTCCCCCCTAGCCTTCTTCTTCCTTGCGTCTCTCAATCCACAACTGCCCCTTGATGTTCCTCCTTCCGGCTTCACCGCTCCAGTGATTCTCTTCTCCTTCTTCCAATTCCTCGATAGGTCCGTGTCTTTCCAAGTCTCTTCCAACGGCGGGAGAGCCCGAGCCGCGTGAGTTCATGGACGCACACGACGGCAACAAGGAGGTGGAGGAGCATGAGACCGCCGACAAGCGCGGTGGTTGGGAAGGCTCTGAAGTCATCGAGGACAACATCGAGTGGTTGCGCTCCACCAGGCGCATTCCCCTTGAAGTCGATTGCCGCCTCCCCATTGGTGAGATTGCTCCTAAACCCAAGCCTAATGAGCGGGTGGTTTTCCTTTCTCATTTTGAGCACGGCTTCGCTCTTCCCGTTAGCGATTTTTTTAAGTCTTTTCTTTCTACTTTACACCTGCAAACCCATCATCTTCCTGCCAATGCTATTGGCTCTCTTTTGTGTCTCATCTCCGCCTATGAAGGCTATCTCGGTCTTTGGCCCACTATCCTTCTTTGGGCCAAGTATTTTAACTTCCGAATCCAAGTCGTTCCTGACCCTGGCGTTCCCCGTTCTGAGAAGAGGCCTACTAGGTGCGATGCTGCAAGAATTATGCCAAGGAGGGATTCCGTCTTTCCCTCGGGTCACCGGCATTGATTCTTGCAAGAAGTGGCATAGAACCTTTTTCTATGTCAAAAAATAGCGGGTCCAACGACTACATTCGCCTTCCCCCCTTCAAGGACGAGGTTCCCAGCAAGGAGCTTTGGAAGCTTGACCCGCATGACAAGAACAAAGCGGTGAACAAGGCTCATGGAATCCTTGAGAGGTTGCTTGACCCAGAGGAAAACTTCCATCTGACTGAAGAAGACCTCATGTGGACCTTCATATCCCGCTGAGTCAGCCCCATCTAGGCTAGGTGCCACAAGATGTGCTTCATGAGCGGTTCCCGTGAACCTACTCGGCACTCCACCCTTGAGCTCCCCAACGATTCTGTGGCTCGCCGAGTCAGGTCCATTTTTAAGCTGAACTTGGCGGAGGATAGGCTCGTCTCGTGGGTAAGTATCCGAGTAACCGTGCGCTGCCGACATACTTTATACGGCACCTGCTCGCCATTTTGTTCTTTTACTAATTCCGTTCTCTTTGTCTTTCCTAGAACCTTGTGCATCAGATAGATGATAGCATCGTCCCTCCCGACCGTTACATTGAGGACCGATCCGATGACGATGAAGCCGAGTATGACTTGGAATGCTTTATGGCCATTCCGCATGCTGCTGCTGCTCCAGCTCCTGCTCCAGGTAAGAATTTCACCTGAAATCCTTTGCGGGATTGGTCTGATGACAATGATGACGATTGTGATGTCCAAGAGGTACTTGTTCTTTGTCCTAATATTTTGGCTTGTCCCATTGAACTTTGCATTTACTGATGCAGCTGGCTAGGTACACGAGGATCCTCCTCTCACTACCGGTGGGTATGGCAAAATTCCTGCTGCCAAGCCGAGTAAGCGACGCGGAACCTCCTCCAGTATTCAGCCTTCTAAGAAGCGCCGGGTCGAGACTGCTGCTGCTGCTCCTGAAGCCACATATTACCAGCCTCGCAAGACTACACGTCGGGTTGTTGTTCGTCACGCCCCACGCGACCCCACCATTTCTGGGTAACTTTTGCTGCCTGTTACCTTACGTTTTTCTCTTCTATGTTTGTTTCCTTACAGACTTCTGTTTTTATTTCCAGTGCTGCTATGTCTGCTAACCAAGAAGCTCCCATCATGACCTCTTCCATATCGAATCTTGTTTCTCCTCCTCGTGAAGATGCAGTATTGGAGAGCCCCGTTTGGGTCACTGCCCCCATAGTTGAGGTTCCCGAATCTCAGAGTGAGGGTGATCCGGTGGCGCGTCCTTCATAGGAGACTCGACCTCCTGTTATTGCCTTTTCCGGTCCGAGCATAGGACCCGGCGCCAGCAATATCGGTGCCGAGTCCACCCAGAACACCCCTATCGTACCTCCTCCTTTTTTTGATCCACCAGCTGACCCAGCTATTGTTCCCCAGCCTATCGTCGAGCCTGATCATTCGGCTCCGTTGTCTTCACAACCCAGAACTAGATATGCTCCTTCAGCGTCTATGGTCAAGAGCAAAACCCGGCCCACTCCTGAAGGACAGACTCACTATGCGCCTGTCAGGCCACCAGGCTCCAGACAACAGACTTTGGTCTTCACTCCTGGATCCTCTCCGCTAATTAGGCCCACACTATCAACAAAGACACCTGCTCCGGTGGGTCCGTTGGGTGAATCTGCTGCTACTGGGTCTGGCAGTGTTCCCAGAGCGAGCACCTTGCTTGCCAGCGCTACCGCTACCCATGCCGGAGTGGGGCTACTCTGAAAAGAGGGCAAGTCCTTACTCGGACACTCAGCGGGAAGCTCCTTAGCTCCACAGAGATCTTTGCCTTAGATTGGAATGCCGCAGGCGACTAAGAGGCAAGCTCGGGCTCTGGTCTGCAACTACAATTGGGCCCCAAGACCGTTTCTAAGATGACCCAGCAGGCCATCGCACTGATGGCCCAAGAAGATCGGGTGAACAAGGTACGTGACAACATTACTCTTTTGTGTACTGAGTATTTTTATATCCATACATATTCCCTAGTCCCCGAGGTTACTGCCAAGTAAGGGACTTACTCGGCTGTAAGATCTTAGGTAAAACATGTATTTTATTTTCTTCTTGCCAAGATCCTATGCCAAAATTTCGATCCTTAGCCCCTAAGGTTACTGCCGAGTAATGGAGTTACTCGGCCGTAAGCTCAAAAATTTGCATGCATCTTTCCCACTTTCTGCCAGGATAGAATCATTTGATCTACTGAGCATCCTCTTATTAAATATCTTTCTTGTAGCTTACGCACAATGAACGGACCAAGGTACACCAGGCTTTGCTTCTGGAGTATCGAGAGCTCGAGGTTGCTCATCAGGATCTGAAGGCCGAGGCTCAGGACCAAGGTATTCTTCTTACTCGGCTTGTCTTTTACTAGCAGATCTTTTTATTCCGTCCTCTTGACTTTTTCTTGCTATTCTTTCCATAGCTTCTGCCCAATCCACCATTGACACGCTGCACAAGCAAATCTGTGATGCTGAAAGTAAAGCCTTTCTCCTAAGGAATTTTATAACTGTCTAACATTTTTGTTTCCTTATTTTCCATTTCTCTCTCGATGAGGCCAAGATACTTTGCTTTTACTAACGAAACACATGTTCCGAATAAGCAGGTCAGCACCAGGTCGAGCTCCAAAAAGAGCGAGACAAGGTGACTCGGCTAAAACAACAAATGGCGGACATGGAGTAGAAGCACAATTCCGAATTGGAGGGTCTACGCCAGGAGCTCCCCGAGAAAGATGGGTAATACGCCGTCAGAGCTGAGAAAAACAATCAGTTGCTCAAGGAGGCTGAGTCGGCTGGGCAGTCAGCTCACCAAGACTTAGACGCTCTTCAGGCCAAGGCAAAGATCTGGCAGACCAAGCTCGGCATGATAAACTCTTTCATCAGTAGTGAGTTCTTACCCTTTTTCACTGTGCTCTTGTTCTTACTTTTATATCTTTTGGTGTTTTTGATGATCCTTCTCCTTTTGTAGAGAACTTTCCTGAGGCCGACATGTACTCCTTGAGAACCATGAAAAAAGTGTGAGCCGAGTGTAGGGCCCCAGCAGATGGCAAAGTCACCATCAACGAACATCTTGCTGCCCTCTCAAAGCGCATGACTACCTTGAAGTGATGCGGTGTCGACTTACTTAAGTTGGTTATCCATGGATTCAGGATGCTCTGGCTGGATGGAGATGTGCCTATGCTCATTGAGCCTCTGGCTGCAAAGTTGTTACTCGCCAAAGAAAGACTTGATCAATGGCGCGAGTCGGCTGGTCGCGTCGCGGCAGACAAGGCCCTGGCTTTCGTGCTCCCATGGTATGAGGATATCAATATTTATGTTCTCCAGCATATGAGGGCCGAAGGCAAGTGGATCCATGATCCTGATCTCATCCAGAAGTGCCAAGGCCGAGCCTATGCAATGGTGGAGTACGCTCTGGTGCATGCCTGGTGCGATAGACCAAGCTTTCTTGATCTCGCCGAGCCCCTTGCCGAGACCGCTGATGATGATGGTGCTGACAGCGAGGCCACTAAGTCAGATGTGGCAGACTCGGCCAATGTGCATGACTCGACAGACCCTAATGATGCTCCTAGCTCCAAGCCCACCGACACTCCTTCGAGTCCAGCTGCCTCTTAGGCTGGTTTACAAAAACACTAAATTCTCATGAGATCCCCGGTATGCCGGGTGCAGATGTAAGAAATACTGCCATTCTTTTGGGTGTGTGCCTTTGTGAAGGCTTAAACTTTATTTTTCTTGAATGTGAATAATCTAGGGGAAAGTCCCCTAGTTTCATTTGCCGTTTTCCTTACCCTTGAATTTGGCTCTTGTCTACCTTTTTTGGCGTTCTACATTAGAGTCTCAAAGTTCCAAAGATTAAGTTAGTGGATATAAAACTAGACAACTTGACCGAGGGTCATTCGACATACAATCCAACACATCCTACAATGGGTTAGTTATAAGCATACATAGGATCGACTTGCGTTTCTTCCCTTACTTATCTGCTATTCATGTTTACCTGTCCTTGGTCTTTTTCTCTTGCTTTCCATGAAGCCGTGTTTTCGGACAACAACATAGTCGAAGAGTTGACCACCTACGAGTATACATTACTTATTCCAAGATAAGTTTAGGTGTCAATGCCAATCGACATAAAATATGTAAGAGTAAACATGAGGGGGAGTCCTTGAGTCCGTTTTTCGAGTCATACCATTTTATTATATGCACATAGCAGACATAAGTTTCCGACATATGAGAGTTTGAGAGATAGCTTCCCCTAAGTGTAGAAAGGACAGAGCAATGCCACATTCCATGGCCTTTTGGTCTCATCACCCGTTCTGTTCGCCTTGTTCATTTGTGCTTCGCAAGCATCTATCAGATAATATGAATCATTGTACAACACTTTGCTTACAATGACTGGTCCTTCCCATGGGGGTGATAATTTGTGCATCCAAGCTGTGCGTTGCACTAGTCTGAGCACTAGATCCCCTTCGCGGAAGACACAAGGTTGGACTCTCCGGCTATGATAGTGTCATAGATTTTGTTGGTATATGGCGGATCTAGACAATGCCAATTCTCTTGCTTCTTCGAGTAAATCGACTCCATCTTCTCGGGCCTCTTTTACTTCGGCTTCCGAGTATTGCCTTACTCTTGGTGAGTCATGTTCTATGTCGGCAGGCAGAACTGCTTCTGCCCCATACACAAGGAAGAATGTCGTGTAGCCTGTTGATCGATTCAGAGTTGTCCTTAAGCTCCATAGCACTGAGGGTAGTTCTTCTATCTAGCAACCAGGTGATCTCTAGAGTGGTTCCATTAGGCGGGGTTTTATCGGGATAGAACTAAGTCGTTGGCTCGTTCAACTTGTCCATTTGATTCTGGATGGCCGACTGATGCTACGTCGAGTCTTATTCGGCTTTCCCAGCAAAAGAGAGCAAAAGCTCCTTCGGCAAAGTTTGCCATTGTCCGTAATCACGCTATGCGGGTGACCGTATCTTAAGATTATATCCTTTAGGAATGTGATGGTTGTTTTTCCATCAATTTTTTTGATGGGCTTCACTTCTATCCACTTGGTAAACTTTTCAACCATCACTAGTATGTGAGTCATGCCGCCACATTCTAGTTTGAATTGTCCCACCATATCCAGGCACCATACCGCAAATGGCCAAGTGATTGGTATAGTTTTCAATTCAGATGCAAGAAACTGTGACTTTCATGCGTAGCGTTGGCACCCGTTGCATTTTCTTACTAGGTCTTGTGCTTCCATCAGTGCACTTGGCCAATAAAATCCATGTCGGAATGCCTTGGCTACTGTCAACACCCGGATTGTTAATCACAGATGCTTGTTATGCCATACATCGCAATCCCAGGATTACCATTTTGGTGAGACATAACAGATTTTATATCACAGTACATCATCCATTACAAACCATACATAAGGTCTTACACAAATAAGGATCTCATGATCCAGTTCTTAATACAATTCAAGCAGCGGAATAACGTAATATTAACGGTAGTGTAGGCGAAGCTCCATCTTCATGGTCACAGGCAATGCTGACGATGGGAGATGATCCTAGTTGTCGTAACCTTCTTGCTATCCGTCCTCCTTATACTCCTCTTCATAGTCTGGCCACGAGAATAGCCAGGGACAAAGCCATGAGTACTCTTTAAGTACTCACAAACTAATACTAACAAGTGAAGGGGGTTTTGAATAGGATATACTAAGCTCTAAGGTTATTTTGCCAAAAGCCAGATTTACCTCTACTAAGTTCAGAAGCAAAGAAAGCTAGTTGAAAGTTTTATAACACCTACGTGGCAACTTGAATTACATGTCACCACACTGTTGTGGTCAAGTCAAAGTCACAAATCAGTTCACAAGTCCTTTTGAAAACATCTGACGATGGAACAGTATGGCCACTCCAACTGTCCATAACCGCGGACGCGGCTATTCGAATAGTTTGACACTCTGCAGAGATTGTACACTGTCACCACAACATTCGATACATCCGTCAGGAACAATCCTAAATTCACCATACTCAGTATGCGGATAATCAGTCCTAACCTTTCAATTGCATGCCCTAGTATAGGCACCTCTCCTGTGAGTTTTGCCTCCCAACCATGACCAACTGTCATCTTGGGTACTGCACAGGTGGACAATCTTCACAAGGTAGCCTCAGCTCAGACCTTGGCCGCAAGGGAACCCATACTAAGGTATATAAATTTCAAGTCAAGCCCTACCCAATTTTCGGGTATTATGGTTGTACGGTAAAATTGTAATGGTATCACATCCAGACAACCATCAGTTTTATATAGGGCTAAGGCTCATGCCTTAACATTTTCATCATCAAAATCATCTGGTGTTCGGAAACACATGTCAAAACATTTCAGTAGAATGACTCATCATTCTAAGGTTTTCATAACCATTTTCACCAAGTATTCCCATCTAAAGTTGATCAAGTTTTATGCTTAGCACTATCATCTACAAGTGGGGGTAGATTCAAATGAGGGGTGGTAAACAAGTGTATCTTATCTAAGTAAAATCTCATGCCTCAGGATAACATCAAGATTCTCTACCTTAGGACAAATTTTATGCTCTTTATGCTACCTTCAATTATCTTTCTAGAATCTAAAGGTCACTAAGTAAACTTTTGATAGAAATCTTTTAATAAAGAAAATTAAATACTAAGCTTGCAAGTAAAACTAGGATGATGTGTCAAGTGGGTATAATCACATATGCTTAAGGCATATAGTTGGCATAGTAACAAGCAAGTAGTAGCTTGCTAAGCTGCAAGTGTTAGCTTGCTTAATGAGTATCTTGCAAGTATTGGCTTGCTAATTCAACCAGTAGTATTAGGCTTGCATAATTGCAAGTATAAGCTTGCCTGGTGCAGAGCAGTGGTTGAAGTTCTCCTTGGCTTCTTCCTCATAGTATCCTCCTTCCTCCTTGTATCCTTGGTCGGTACTAGCGTCTATAAATAAATACGAGGTACACAATCAGCAAACAATACTTAACTAATTATATTTAGCACACAAAGGTTCACACTATATGATCTAGCATCATCACTATTATCACAAAGATTAAAGCACTTGTCTTATTTATTTCATTTTAGAAAAGTAATTTCTACTCATTGAAAAACTACTTAAGATTTAATATTCTCCAACTCAAACATGGGATCATGTTGACACATGTCATCACCACACATTTCAGTACATGGGAATGTGGTTTAAAGTGGTGTCACAATTTAATAAGGTTTAACCTTTTTATCTTAACTAATTAAAGTGACTAGAAATTCCTATGTGGCATTATTTTACGACTTTATCATTATTTCTATTAGTAACCCTATATATTTTTATATATTATGAAAGGTATGGTTAAATGTGATTTTTGAGAGTTGGAATAAACTCAAAAGCTCTTATGGTTGAATTTTGAAAAATGTTTGAATACAGAAAAGCTTCTGCCTTGCTATTTTTACCATGGTGATCTACAAATCCAAATGATTTGAATCCAACAGGCTTGGATTAAGTATTCCAGTACCTTTCTAACAAAATTTGTTTCATGCATTTTGGTTCAGTGAATCGAGCTGGGTTGATTTTTGAATCTGGGTACAGAACTGGGTTTGAAATTAAATGAATAAATCTAAATTTGAAATGGTGGGTTGCACGGAATGTTTAACTGGGCCGGCCCACTACGTACAGTGCACGCGCGGGCTGGTTAAGTGAGTGACCCCACTCGTCAGTGAGATAACAAAGGGCGAAGCGGTATGGGGCGATTATGATCGTAGGATCTAACTCTAATCGAACGGCTCTGGTTCATCATCCACGTCGGGCAGCGCCGGCGAGACAGAACCCTAGCACAGCTGGTGGGGGTCGTTGGAGGCTCACCGGGGCTTAGGCGATGGTCGGCGACGGGGGCGAACGACGAAGTCGACGACGGCGATTCTCTTGATACCGACAGCTTCTCCTGGGGCGGCTCCAATCCACGGCGCCTCTCCTCCTGTGGAGCGGCGAACTCCGGTGAAATTCCGGCCACCTGGTGGTCATCTTGCTCCGAGGGTGAGTGGGTGTGATCAGTGAGAGGTGGGGAGTGAACTGGTGTGAATAAAAACGAGCGGGGGAGGCCTTCTTTTATAGTAACTGAAGGGGACCGAATGGCACGGGTGGACCTCGTCGGTGTCAACGGCACATAGTGCTACTAGCATGGGCGATAGTAGGGGGAGGTGCTGTGATCCCTGGCGACTCTCAACGGTATGGTGGCGAGGCGTGGGGCGGTGCGAGATGGTCGGAACATCGCGGCGGCAATTTTTATGGTGCATAGCATGTGTGTTCCATGCGGCGGCGAACGAGGTTGTCTGGTGGGGTGCTGGAGATCACGTCGTCAAGCAGAGAGGGTGGCGCGTGGTCTGTGGGCTGGTGTCGCTGACGGCGCCCTGGCGCGCTCTCGGCTCGCACATAGAGGGACTAGGCGCGTGCTTGGCGGGTGGTCCAGTGGCTGGCTGCACTCGGGGCTTGGACAGGGAGTGGCGGTGGACAGTGTTGCGTGTCCCAGACAAGGTTGGCGAGGCTAGTTCTTCCTCTACCTCGCTGGCGACATGGGGGTGACAATGGTGCTCTCGGCATGCTCACCATTAATGGCTAGGCTTGCTCACAGTGGTGCTAAAGCTAGTTAGATTACTTTGATCATCTACTAAGAGAGTAGAGTGAGCTATAGAGGGAGCAAGTTAGGCACTGATCACAACTCACTATAGTTTTTGTGTTTGTGTGTTTGCTCCTGACAAGGTGTTCGATGAAATGGCCGAAATAAATTCAAATTTGAATTTTGGATTCAAACTTGGTGGGTTTGCTACGCACATACTAGGGAGTATTGGGTTAGTTGGATTGGTCAAGGTGCATTGTTTTGGTTGGGTTTTGAAAAGGTGTGATCTTCACATATGTTAAAGATTCAATTTTGAATTGTCATTTGAATGGGGTTTCTAAACGTTTCTGTAAGTTTGAAAGGTGTGCTTTGATTTACTTTTATCTGGTATAGTAAGGGGTGAAAATAATTAGAAAAGTTTCTGTTTGAAATCTTGGACTAGAAACACTCAAAGTAACCTAGTGAGCAAGATTGGCAAAAATGACCATTTGCTTTATTTGAATTGTTTGTGATTTTTTCTTGATTTGTTTCTGCTTGGAATTGTTTTAGATAATGTTATTTTCATCTTTAAACCATCCCTTGCTATTTAGGTTAATCACACAAGTCCATTCATGCATTCATATAATCATCACATACACACATGCAATCATATGGTTTGTATTTAATCAAAGTTTTTGTTAACCCTAATTTAGTGATTAGAGTTTGATGAGCATTGTTTCATATTTTTGGGATGTTACATCTACCAATGCTCTTGACAAGGCATGATGCCCACATTCTTCTTGGTGAATATCCAA
Organism: Avena sativa; assembly: GCA_916181665.1. Classification (NCBI taxonomy): domain Eukaryota; kingdom Viridiplantae; phylum Streptophyta; class Magnoliopsida; order Poales; family Poaceae; genus Avena; species Avena sativa. The sequence continues at coordinate 127,031,363 of OV702284.1, forward strand.
TAATATCTCTTGGCCTTGTTCTGAACTTATGCAACGTTGCAACACGCTTGTCACACTCCTGTTGTACAACTCCTTGTTAATTATTATGTATGCTTTTGCTCTTCTTTCTGTTTGTCTTGCCAATATCTCATCATCAGGCAAAGTTCCATATCTTAAGTAATTGAATATTAGCTATGCCCAGACTGGTATTAATGGTGATGGATCTGTTTCTCCATCAATTTCCATTGGCTCAGCCGACATAGTTTCTACCGACATAACCTAAGGAGTCCCCGAGTGTGATTCGGCAACCCCTGGTTTAGGCGGAACAGTCATCGGGTTACTCGAACCTTCCCCTTCATCAATGTCCATTGGCACAACATCTGACTCCTGGTTTGCCGAGATGAAGATTGACTCAGATTCAGGTGATGGTTTGATTGATGGCGTCCTGAGATGTTCCAATGCTACTCCTGGCGGGATTGCTTGCCGAGATGAGCGTAACTTGGATAACACATCAGCTGCCTCATTTTCTCCTATGGGTATGTGATGAAATTCACATCCATCAAAGTATCCCGAAATCTGCTGCATATGGAAACGATAGTGCCATATTTTCATCCAGTGCGTCCCAATGCCCAGATACTTGCTGAATAACCAAAAATGAGTCACTGAAACACATGATCCTTTTGATGCATATTTCTTTTGACACTTTTATCCCATGGACAAGTGCTTCATACTCGGCAACATTATTGGATGCAGCGAAGTGGATTTGCAACAAATTTTTGAGCTGGTCCTTCTTAGGTGAAGTAAGTACTATCCCGACTCCCAGGCCCATTTTCGTATTGGACCTGTCAAAGTGCATTCTCTAGTAATTCAGGTCTGGCAATGGTGGTTCATATTGCATTTCCATCAAGTCCACATAGAAATCTGCTATAGCTTGAGATTTGATTGCATCTCGTCTATCGTATTGTGGAGTATATGGTGCTAGATCTATGGCCCATTTTGCCACTCGGCCAATGGCATCTTTACTGCCCAGTATGTCTGAGATAGGTGCCTCGCATATTACCCGAATTGGGTGTTCTTGAAAATAGTGCTTCAACTTCTTTACTTCCATATACACCCCATATGTCATTTTTTGATAGTGAGGGTAGTTTTGTTTTGATGCGGAGAGCACTTCTCTCAAGTAATATACTGGTCTTTGGACTGATTTTCCCTCTTCTTTGTGCTCTACCACTATTACTGCACTGATAACTCTATTGGTTGCTGCGACATAGAGCAGCATTGGCTCTTTGGATAGTGGTGAGGCTAATATTGGTGCTATTTCCAACATCTTCTTAAGTTCATGGAAAGCGCTATCAGCTTGATGTGTCCATGTAAATTTGTCTAATTTATTCATCAATTGATATAATGGTAAGTCTTTTTCGCCTAGCCGGCTTACAAACCTACTCAACAAGGACAGACATCCTGTAAACTTCTGGACATCGTTGAGGGTTTTCGGCAATTCCATTCTTTCGATGGCTCTGATCTTTGTCGGATTAGCCTCAATTCCTCGGTTGGATACAAGGAATCCGAGTAATTTTCCAGCCGGGACACCAAATGTGCATTTTTTTGGGTTAAGTTTCATCCAGAATCTTCTTAAGTTTGCGAATGGTTGACGCAAGTCCTCGATTAGAGTATGACTCTATTTGGTTTTTATTACCACGTCATCGATGTATACTTGAACATTTTTGTCAAGTTGATCTTGCAAGCATTTTTTCATGCACCTTTGGTATGTTGCACCTGCATTTCTCAACCTGAATGGCATAGTACGATAGCAATAATCCCCCTACGCGGTGATAAAAGCTGTCTTTATTTGATCATGGTGATTCAGTGGTATCTGGTGGAAACCAGAGTACGCATCCACAAATGACAACAACTCACACCCGACAGTAGAGTCAAGGACTTGATCGATCCGTGGCAGTGGAAATGGATCTTTTGGACACGCCTTATTGAGGTTCATGTAGTCAATACACATGCGCCACACCACTGCCACATTCAGGTCATCCCTTTTTCCGACTAGAACTGGATTCGACAACCAATCTGGATGCAGTACTTCCATGATAAACCTGGCAGGCAAGAGCCTGGCTATCTTGGCGGCTATCACTTTCCTCCTATCTTCGGTGAAGCAGAGGAGGGGTTTCTTCACCGTCTTGGCATCTGGCCTTACATGCAGAGAGTGCTCAGCCAACTCCCTTGGAACTCCCTGCAAGTCCTGTGTGGACCATGCAAAGATATCCCGAAACTCACGAAGGAAGTTGGTGAGCTCACTTTCCTACTTGTCAGATAACTCGGCGCCAATAGTCACTATGCGCTCTGGGAAAACCTCATCAATCTGTATCTTCTTTGTTTCCTTGGTGGCTTGAAAAGACACACTGCCATGCGGGTTACTGAGTGCCAGCATAGACATCTGTGCTGCCTTGGATAATGCTACAACTTCCATCATTTGCTGTTTTTCCTGCGCTATCACCAGTGACTCGGCCAACAAAGATCCAGCTGAGGTGCACACGATAGATCGCTTGTAGTCACCCTCAACTGTGATAACTCCACATGGACCTGGCAGCACCAGGTTTACCACCTTGAACTCTATGGCTTCAGTGAGGAGTGGACATGAACTTCGCCATAGCTGGCCTGCCGAGTAAATCATGGTATGAACTGACCAGGTCTACCACCTCGAACTCTATGGCTTCATTGGCTCGCATGACAATCCCGACACAATGCCATGGAAATTCGTCTTAGTCGTCTCTAACATTTTCATGGTGATGCCTAACTTGAGAATGGTATCCTTGTACATGATGTTGATGCTACTGCCATCGTCTATCAGTGCCTTGGAAAACTTCACATTGATATCTGGGCCCATGAAAGTTGGATCCAATACTAGGGAGTACCCTCCTGGTTTCGGCATGATCTTGGGATGATCCTTTATGCTCCAAGTTATCTCCTGCTCAGACCAATGCATGTATTTTGGTATTGCTGGCATTGTCGTATTTATTTCCATCATCCGTCTCTATTGACTTTTCTTGTTAGTTTGCTCTGTAATAAACATGACATAGTTCTGGTGATGCTCTCTGTACTCGTTTCTGGTCCCATGGCCGACATGAGCGCCATCACCTTTTGGGTCATGCACTTGATGTACAGCCTCTCGTCTTTCTTGGTTATGATATCTCGGCGGCCGGTTCTCATATCTATGTTCAGTTCCAACAACCTGAGCATTTCCTCCTATGAGCGGTGGTGGGGAGGTAGTGGTAGCTGCTGAGTTGGCGAGTCTAGTCTATCACCTTTCTAGAACCAAGTGCATTGTCTAGTTGTGTGATTCGCCGGCTTACTTGGACTTGGTGTGTGAAACTTGCACGGCTGATCCAACATCATTTCATAAGCGTACTTTTGCCTCTCTTGATATGGCTTTCTCTGTTCATATGGCTTTTTGCCATCATTTTGGTATCCATTGCTGTTGCCCACTTGTCCTTTGACGTTGGCTGTTTCTAGCATCTGGATGATCTTGACTTACGGCTGCGACTTGAGTTGAACCGTACCTGTAATCTGGTCTCTCATCTCGTCGTTTGCCTCTGTATTCGCCTCTTTCCTGGCGCCTTTGTGACCCGGCTGTGTTGTAGATCTGAGCCCCAGTCATCCCGTCTGCCGACATGAGAAGAGGCTGAGTCGGATCTCCTAACGCGTACAAGTCGGCAATCCTTATTGATTCGGCTAAGCTTGCCGGCATATCTCTCTGTAATCTTTTCCATAAGACGCTTCCATGCCTGCATCCTTGTGCAAACCACGCAATGGCCTGAGATTCGATTACTCCTTCAAAAGATTTGCGCATAGTGCACCATCTAGTGAGAAATTCTTTGTTTGTTTCATTTGGTCTCTGTTTGCACATAGCCAGTTGCTGTGGGCGATTCGGCCTCTTATAGGTGCTTGTGAAGTTACTCAAAAAAGCTTCTTGGAAATCAATCTAGCTGTTGATGCTTCTGGGTGGCAAATTATTCAGCCACACTCTCGTTGGTCCTTCTAGAATTTGCGGTACATACCGCACTGCCCATCTCAGATTTCCCTGTCTGATTTTTACCGTTGTTCCATAATCGATGAGCCAATCCTCTGGTTTTGTGCTTGCATCATAAGTTTTTCTTCCTCTTGCCAGCTGAAAGTTTGGCACTAGCGGCTCTCTCATGATCCTTGGGCCAAAACATGGTGGACCATTTGGACCTTGTGACTCGATAAGCTCTGCCATCTTTATTCGGTCAAGTTTTAGCCTCGCGTCATCCGGCTGAAGATTTTTGCCTCCGAGTCTTGATCCCATAGACTGATACACATGATCCGGCAATTCATACCAGTCATTCACCATTGCCGAGTAACCATCATTGTACCTATTGGTGTTTGGGTCTGCGGGTTGTTGTACTGCTTTTCCCCCACTTTGCTATCTTTTTCGGGTTGGGCCTGCGGAGGATTCAGAGCTGGGTTTCCTCCTCCTGCCGAGTGAGTCCCATGACTAGGTTGAGGCGCAAAGTTATGCCCTCCATTATCATTTCTTTTTCCTGCTTGCCTTTCTCGACCAACATTTTCTTGGTTTTGGTTTCCTTGAGTGGCATATTTTCTTATACCCTGGGCACGAGCCGGGTTTCCTTGAGCCACTGCTGGATCATAGGTAACCATATGCTTGTTTCTTCCTTAGTCGACACTTTTTTATTTTCTCTGTCTCGGCGCAACTCCTGGCGAGGAGGCCGTATGCCTTGCTGACCTTGCCGGGATTGGAGTTGCCGAGTGAACAAGCTGTGACCTTCCTGCTATAGCCGGGTTTGCCCTGTAGTATGCTTCATTCAGCTTTCCTGCTGCTCTCACCAACTCGTTTACTCGTTCCAGTTGCTTTTTCTTTGCCTCACCCGTCAAGTGGGTAGCTCGGCCATTGCTGCTTCTGCGGCTCTCAAGTTTGCTGCTCCCGTGTTGTATGTTGGTCGAATGGCCGTCTCGTTGCTACACTCTGGGGTTATTTTGGATGTAGCATCCGCCATCTCTTCATTGAGGTTCCTGCCTCTTATCCTTGTTGCTTCGAGCCAGGTCTTAGCACCCTTGACTCGGTTTGCCGAGTCATATTCTCGAATCGTGATATCCCTATCCTGCTGCCTCTGGGCTAATTCATTGTTGGGAATATGCCCTAGAGGCAATCATGTATGATGATATTTCCCATTGTATTCATAAAGTTATTAAGTTGTCCTTGTATGAGCATCTAATGTATATCATTGAATATGTGATTCGGTTGTGGAACTATACATTCATGTTGTTTGTACTAAATATCCTTGGTCATTGAGGTTATGCTGGACACACAACTTAGACCAATGTGAAAGTTAGCTTGATGACTCGGTTCCACTTGTCATGGGCATGGTGATGCTATTCCGACTTACAAAGATTCGGCTAAAGAGTTTAGCGAGTCGGATTGACCCATATGGAGGTACAATGAACAAGCTTTCATTTGTATATGTCAATCAATGTAATCCTTAGACCTGAGGTTATTGTATAGTCTGAGTTGAGGATCACCGACTTAGGTTCTATCAAACGTTGATCCGTAACTGGGCAGTTATAAAGGAAGAGTTCAGGTCGACTGAGAATCAAGCTGCGTGATGTGAATAACCAAGATGGGATTTTGCACCTCCACTTGGAGAGATATTCTCTGGGCCCTCTCGGATGATATGATTCAGAAAGCATGGCCATGCACGACTCGGTTAAGTGTAAATCGAGGCGATCAACTAAGAGTTAGTCGGATGAATCACTTATCTCAGATCGAGAAGAGAGTCAGACTATTTAAGGGATGACAATTATTCACCTATAGTCTGACAAGGTATATCGTGAGGCAAAAGGGACTCAGACACAAGTCACATTGGAAAGGCAAGTCGTCATGACTCTTTGGTACTTGGGAGTCGGCACGTTCTGCTAGGAGCCGCTACCGACTGATCGATTGAGAGTCAGACTCCAATTGTGTCCAAGTTGCCATGAGCCTGCGGGGTCACCCACACTTAAGAGCAGGAGCAATTTCGTATTGGATCTGAACCGGAAATCTGGTTGGGTTAGATCCGAGCCGGATTTGGACTGAGTCAGTGAGTCGGACTCACGGTGAATAATATTATATGGGCTTTAGTGAATGGGCCACATGAGTGGAGCCCACATTCACTCCCTATATATAGTGGAGCACAGTAACCCAGAAGGGTTAATCGTTGATCGGTTAGGTCATTCCATGTGTTATAAACCCTAGCTCCACAGCAGTCCTGTCGTCGTAATGAACCTAGTAGTTTGCTGCCGGTGCTCCTCCTTGTACGTGTGGATACTAGCAGAGGTGTTGTACGATCAACACCAGGACGATCGGATCGCAAAGGACTGCACTGCATTCAACTGATGCGCTTCATCAGTAATCCGCAACTGCGCGTCTAGTTGTAAACCTTGTGGCCTTCTACCTCAGCTAGATCATGGGATCACCATGTTAGAGGGAAAAAGTTTTGTTTTATCTCTACGTGGCCCAACATTCATTTTCCTTTTCCAACACTTTTTTCCTGGTCTCCTCTAACTCGGCTTGCATGCCCGCCGGGTCAGCTGCTGATGCCACTAGCTCTACTAATTTTTCTATTGCTTCCTGCAACTCTTGGGCTATTTTAATCCTAGCTATGTTTTCTGGCTTCTCTAGTGGCGCTTTCGCAGTTCTTGTTGCCCTTGGCGTCACGTCTAGGTTTTCTCCCTTAGCATTCTCATTCACTACAGGAGCTACTAGAGGTGCTGGGGGACGCGATGGATCTGGTGCTGTCATCATTACCTCGTCGGAGACGAGTTGATGGAGATTTCCCATGGCACGAACCGCAGGTGGATCCGGCGCCAGGATGACACGCTCCATGTATGCGCACTCCACGCGCACCACGCCGTAGACTTGGTGCTTACCAAACTTGATGAAGCGACCGCCCCTTGGGAACGACTTGGTCCCGAAGCAGCCCGCATTGTCGCTGACGAAGTTGAGCGACCCAAACCAACGGATGAGGCCGGAGTAGACGCGCTCGCCCGTTGTGGCGAAGATGTAGCCCGTTCGGTGATACATCCAATTTGCATCACCATTCTATATCAAAATTTGCCTCTATTCATTGATATATTTCTTATTAGGAGGTCTTTTCCACTATTTTTGCATATTGGATGATTCTTGGAGGATGGACTGCCGGAATCTGGATTCTGATGAAAAAAAAGGTGCTTTGATGCAATTTCGTGAAGATCAGAAAAATACCAGAAAAATATGGGAAAATTATATTTTCCCAGAAGCCAGAGGAAGCCAGAAGGGGAGGCAAAGAAGGGACATAGGGGGCCCACACTCCCTATGCGCGGGCCCACCTTGCCCCGCGCCTAGGGCAGGTGTGGCCCACCTGCTCGGCCTCCTACTCCGCCCTCTCACCTATTTCTTCCTTACGGAACCCTAACACCAGGGGCTACCACAGATAGATTTGCGCCGCCTCTGCGGGGCGGAAAACACTGAGAGAGAAAGATCTCTTCGGCAGATAGATTTCTGTCGGGGAAACTCCTTCCCGGAGAGGGGAGATCATCGCCATCAACACCGTCATCAAGCTAGGATTCATAGGGATCATCATCATCATCCACACCATCATATCCACCAGCACCATCATCACCACTCCGTTCTGATGTAACAATTGTGTTGGATATTTCTTTAGTTCTTAGGGGAAACTTTCCCGGTGTTAATTACTATTGTAGTTGATGCTTGTGAGTGGAACCATTGGATTATTGTTTATGTTCAGATTTTTATTCATTACCATATCATCTTTGATCTTGATCCATATGATGTCTTGTGAGTAGTTCGTCTAGTTCTTGAGGACATGGGAGAAGTCATGTTGTTAGTAGTGGATTTGTGTTGAGTTATTATTCAATGGTTTAGTATTTAAGTGGTGGTGCTATTCTTCTAGTGGTGCCATGTGAACGTTGACTACATGATACTTCACCATTTATGGGCCTAGGGGAATGCATTATGTATTTGGCTACTAATTTTGGGGTTGCCGGATTGACAGAAATCTGAACCCCCGTTAGGACATCTTTGCACAAGGGAGCGTAGGATCTCAGAGTTTAAGGCTATGGTTATGATAAGGGGTGGCCCGATCTTCTCGTTGAGCACGTCGTAGATGATGGTGGAGGTAATGGAGATAACTTGTGGGATGCTGTGAATCACCGGCTGTTCCCCCGCTGCCAATGCAACAGATCTCAACCCAGATGGTATTCGCAACTTCACACACTTGCGCACATAGCCGCTGACCACGAAGCGGTTTGAAATCTACCAATTCCCAATGGAACAGCAAAAAATATGAAGACTTTCAGTAGCAAACTCCAGATCGAATCAAGGTGGAGTTATGGTAGATATTCCTGATCTAATCAAAGAGGAACATATAATTTTAGATGAATGCTTGCAGCAGTTCAATGAAAGAAGTATTGGTTTAATCTAAACGTGGTCTAACCCTAATTGCGATGGCTGCTGGGGTATATATGAGGGCTGGGGCGTCCTCCCTGATAATTGGGCCTAAAAACAGCCATAACTTGGCCCAAACTGACTCGGTTCGACTCAAACTAATACATACCGACCCATAGATGGGTTCGGCCTAATTGGCACGCAGGCCAAACATCGTGGAACACCTCAAACATGTATTTATGGGTGCTCCTCATCCCTCTCTTGATCATACATGATTTCCTCATTGTCTCCTAGTGCGCTTGCCTCCCTCTCCTCCCTCGCGCGCTTGCTGATATTGGAAATCAGTGCTTGTTCTTCTTGTTGCAAATCTCCTTGTTCTCCACATGCAACGCTTGTGTTATCAACAAACCTGATCATACAAAGATGCATAGACTTAGGAAGTATAAAGTTCTCATCAATTAAAATATCAGATTCAATTAAGAGTGAATTCACCTATTGGCCTAGTAGCTTTGCACGTGCCCTTGTCATTGGTCCAATTCAGATTTCATTGGACTTGTATTGTGCAGCAACATCATCATCATCATTGGGAGATAATGGTAAAGGACTAGAGATATCCTCATCATCCTCCCCCCTTCAAAAGGCGTCGACCTCGATGCTCCAAGGTCTTCTCCATCATATGGCGTCAAATCAGCAACATTGAACGAATTACTGACGCCAAACTCATTAATAGGAAGATCAATCTTGTATGCATTATCATTTATCTTGGCAAGAACTTTATATGGACCAGCACCTCTTGGCTGCAACTTGGACTTGCACTATTGTGGAAATCTGTCTTTGCGAAAATGCACCCATACCATGTCACCTGGCTGGAACAGCACCTCCTTTCTCTTCTTATTAACACGATCAGCGGTGTACTTGCCCTTCTTCTCAATTGCTTCCTTTGTCTTCTCATGTATCTTCTTCACAAAATATGCCCTCTTGGATGCCTCCATGTTAACTCTCTCTTGAAGTGGAAGGGGCAACAAATCAAGTGGTGTAATTGGTTTAAAACCATAGACCACCTCAAACGGACAAAGCTGCGTTGTTGAGTGGACCGCCCTGTTATATGCAAACTCCACATGCAGCAAACAGTCCTCCCACACATGCAGGTTCATCTTGATCATTGATCGCAGCAACGTTGAAAGTGTGCGATTTACCACCTCCGTTTGACCATCAGTTTGGGGATGACAAGTGGTACTGAATAGTAACTTTGTTCCCAGTTTTCCCCAAAGTGTCTTCCAAAAATAGCTCATAAACTTCACATCACGGTCAGAAACAATCGTCTTTGGTACTCCATGTAAGCGTACGATGTCCCTGAAAAACAGATTAGCAACATGCGACGCATCGTCGCTTTTGTGGCAGGCAATAAAATGTGCCATCTTAGAAAATCGATCAACTACCACAAAAATTGAATCATGTCCTCTCCTGGTTCGAGGTAGTCCTAACACAAAATCCATGCTGATATCTTCCCATGGTGTAGTAGGAGCAGGAAGAGGAGTATACAAACCGTGAGGCTTCAGTTTTGATTTGGACTTGTTGCAAGTAATGCAACGCTTCACAAATCTGTCCACATCACGCCTCATCTTAGGCCAATAAAAGTGATCAGCGAGCATGAGCAAAGTCTTCTCTCATCCAAAGTTACCCATTAAACCACTGGCATGTGATTCCTACAACAATAGCAAACGCACGAACGATTCTGGAACACATAGTTTGTTAGCTCGAAACAAAAGGCCATCATGTATATGGTATTTTTCCCATGCTTTCCCATTAGTACACAAACCATATGGTGCTGCAAAATCATGATCGGTAGCATATAAAGCACGCAAACTCTCTAAACCAGGAACCTTTACATCTAAGTGTGTCAACAACATATTTTTCCTAGATAGAGCATTAGCAACAACATTATCTTTACCCTTCTTATGCTTAATGATGTATGGGAAAGACTCAATGAATTCAACCCACTTAGCAAGACGTCTATGCAAGTTGGATTGAGCTTTTAAACATTTCAAAGCCTCATGATCAGAATGTATGATAAATTCTTTTGGCCACAAATAATGTTGCCAAACCTTAAGAACTCTAACAAGTGCATACAATTATTTGTCATAAATAGGATAATTTAACCTTGCACCACTCAATTTCTCTGAAAAATATGCAATTGGTTTACCCTCTTGCATCAGCACACCTCCAATACCAATTCCACTAGCATCACATTCAATCTCAAAGTGTTTATTAAAATCAGGAAGTGCAAGTAATGGTGCAGTAGTTAACAAACGTTTCAGTTCATCAAAAGCATGATCTTGGGCTAGGCCCCAAACAAATTCAACACCTTTCTTAGTAAGTTCATTCAAAGGGGCCGCAATAGTACTAAAATATTTCACAAAACGCCTATAGAAACCAGCAAGACCGTGAAAGCTTCGTACTTGACTAACATTCATAGGAGTAGGACAATTTTGTATAGCTTCAATTTTGGATGCATCTACCTCAACTCCATTTTTAGAAACATCATATCCTAGAAATATGACCTTATCTTTGCAAAATGTGCACTTACCAATATTGCCATAAAGCTTATTATCACGCAACACTTGCAAAACTTGTCGGATATGAGCACTATGTTCGGATTCATTGCGGCTGTAAATTAATATATCATCAAAGTACACAACCACAAACTTGCCAATGAAATGCCTTAAAACATGGTTCATCAATCGCATGAAAGTACTTGGTGCATTAGTTAACCCAAATGGCATTACTAACCACTCATATAATCCGAACTTAGTTTTAAAGGATGTTTTCCACTCATCCCCTTCTTTCATCCTAATTTGATGATAACCACTACGCAAATCAATTTTAGAGAAAATAGCAGCACCACTCAGTTCATCCAGCATATCCTCTAAGCGTGGAATAGGATAGCGATACCGAATAGTGATGTTATTAATAGCTCTACAATCTACACACATGCACCATGTACCATCTTTATTAGGAACTAAAATAACAGGAACAACACAAGGACTTAGGCTCACACGAATATACCCTTTGTCGAGAAGTTCTTGCACTTGCTTATGAATTTCCTTCATTTCTTCGGGGTTGGTGCGGTAGGGGGCTCGATTGGGCAACGATGCTCCTGGTATAAAATCAATTTGATGCTCAATACCTCGCACTGGTTGCAAACCTGCAGGTACCTCGCTTGGAAACACGTCGCTGAATTCCTGTAATACATCAGAAACACCAAGAGAGAGAGGGGTCATGTCGTTCGAAACTAAAATTTCACCCTTGTACATAAGCACAAGTGGGACAACAGTAGGATCCTCACGAAACTCTCTTAGATCAGATTTGGTGGCTAACATTACTAAGGAATGCACTCCCTCACCTTTCTTTTGACCACTCATATTTGGCTTTTGGCTCTCACTCACCGAAGGTGTAGTATCTCGTCTATCTACTCTCTTATTTTCTTTCTCAATATTCACTTCAATCTTTTGACGAGATTCATTTATAATATGTTGTGGTGTCATGGGCCGCAAAGTAATGTCTCAACCATGCCAATTCAAATGATATGTGTAGGCTCTCCCATTGTGTTGCACATTGCGATCATATTGCCATGGGCGGACTAACAACAAATGACACACGGTCATAGGGACCACATCAAATTCAATGGTATCTTTATATGGTCCAATCTGATATTCCACACACACCATGTAGCTAACCTTCATCTCTCCATTATCACTCAGCCACTGAATATAATATGGATTAGGGTGCGGTAAATACTTCAGTTTCAGCTTTGCACAAAGCTCTTTACTAGCCAAGTTGCGACAGCTACCACCATCAACTATCACTTTGCACGCCTTGCCAGGACCAATAACAACCTTTGTTTGGAACAAATTGCATCGCTGACTTTCAGAGCTAGGCGTAACATTCAAGACTTTCTGTGAGCAAACAATGGTGGGATAGTGAGTAGCATATGCATCAATAGGACCATCACTTGAATGACCTTCATCATCCAAAGCTTCAGACTCAGGGTCAGCATCATCACCGGTTTCATACTCGTTGTCCTCATTAATCAGCATCACTTTCTTGTTAGGACAATCCTTTCTAAGGTGCACATGTGTGATAAGCCATGTCCCGGTTTCTTGCGGTAGATGAAGATGAACCAGTACCACTAGCTACAGGTTGTGCTGTTTTCTTTGCATTCGAAACAAAAGTATCTGACCTGTTCGATGACGAAGCACGAAAACCTGAATTGGTACTTTGCGGGGGTACGCTACCAGCTGGTCGTGGTGTGAAACGACCACTAGATGGAGAAGAACGAGCTTTATATTTGGCTTCTTCAACCAACTGAGCTTCAGCTTCACGTGCATGATGTAATAGATCATTCATATCATGATATTGGTGATGCCGAACAGTGCGCTTGATATTATACGTCAAACCTGAGAGGAAACGCTACAAGGTTTATTCAGGCTCTTCACGTACCCTAGCACGCTGCATAATCAACTCCATCTCCTGATAATAATCATCAACACTCTTCGTGCCTTGCTTCAAATTCTGCAGTTTATCATAGAGAGAACGAATGTAGTTGCGCGGAATAAATCTGTCACGCATCACTTGCTTCATAGTTCTCCATGTAATAATTGGGGGGTCACCTTCTTCTTGCCTTGTACGCACAAGATTATCCCACCAACGCAAAGCATACCCATCAAATTCCGAAGATGCTAACTTTTTTTCTATCCTCGGTGTATTCATGCAAACGCCGTAATTTCTCTATCTTCAGCTCCCATATAAGATACTCTTCAACATCATTAGAGCCCTCAAACTTAGGAAGAGAAAATTTTGGTTTCCCTAGCCCATCCTCTTGTTGAACCTCAGGATTAGCAAAATTAGGACGTGCACCGAAAGGAGCAAAACCACGACCATGAGGTATAGCAGCACCTCGTCCTCCATTGCCACGGCCTGCAGGATGTGCAGTAGGAGCAGCTGCATCATCATCAAAATGTCCATGATTGTCACCATGAATACTTGCATCACCCTCTTCCTCCTCAGCATTTTGTTGCTGATTGTGCTGAAGATCAACAGTTGCTTGCAACGTAGTCGTAGCTCATGTTAAATCAGTGATAGAATGTTGAATTGCCGTCATGGTGTCTTGAGTGGTGGCAGCTGTTTCTTTTGCCTCTTTAAGTTCTAAATCAATAACACGCACATCTTCGTGTATATTGGAAACAGCAACATCTATCTGATATGTCAAGTGATCTCGCAAGGCTTCATATTTATTCCAATGCACCACAACAGTAGGATCCTTTTTCATCTGCACATTAACACTCTCAGACATGATTAGTAGGTTAGTGCAAACAAAAATAGGTGTATGGTGGAACTCTCACAACTCACTCGAAACTGAAAGAAAACAATGTATCTTACCGTTCCAAAGTAAATTAGGATAGCTTACCAACTTGTATGAGCATAACGTGCACGGATGTGATGAAGCGAATACCGAGGGAAAGATTATCACACGACAACTAGGGGTATATAGTGGATCTTGGTATGAATACCTAACAACACCAATTCAGAAATCCTAGTGCTGACCGTATGACAAAGACCCACGAAAACACACACAATGGAGATAAATGGGGCAATTGCAACTCTGAAAAGGAGCTCAAATTGAGGTATATCGGAGTAATGATCCTGTTGAAATGTACAAGAAGAGACGCTAGCAATGACTCAACAAAACGGGCATCAGATTGCTAAACTAAGCATCCTGAAGAGCACTAAGCACGCTAGTCTCGTAGGATAGTTCTAGACACCAAGAAAGGTTTACTAAGGCTCACAAAGATAGGAACGCTATGTGGACTCAGTGAAAAAAACTCAGGCTTCACGTATAAGCACAGACAAGTCTGAGGTCCGGCGAGGCATAGCGACCGTTATTATTATTTTTTTGGCTCGCTCAACTTTGACGCCAAAGCACAGACGTTTTTGAGCTCAAGCGAGGGTAGCGGCCGCGAGATTTTTTTTTTAACGTGAGCTTTGCCTCACGTACGGAACTTTTGTTTTCTTTCTTTCTTCCAAAAATAGATCTAGCAACTCTAATTCAACCAAAATAAAAACGGATCTACTAGATCTAAAACTCAAGAACACGACAAACAGTTTAGAAACATTCTAAAACTCCAATTATGAGACAAATTTAGGCAAAAACTAGACAAAACCATGACTCAGATTTAGAAGAAAGGCTACACAAAAAGACTACGATCAGCAACTAGAACGTACGAACAGTGTTATCTAGGCTATGGCAATAAACTATGAACCCTAATATTTTTTTGTGTGGCTTTTTCTGTATAGGACTAAAACATCTAATCTATGGGGATGAATTGCTCACCGAGTAAACCTGGGAATCTGATACCAAGATGACAAGGGGTGGCCCGATCTTCTCGTTGAGCACGTCGTAGATGATGGTGGAGGTAATGGAGATAACATGTGGGATGATGTGAATCACCGACTGTTCCCCCGCTGCCAATGCAACAGATCTCAACCCAGATGGTATTCACAAGTTCACACACTTGCGCACGTAGCCGCTGACCACGAAGCGGTTTGCAATCTACCAATTCCCAATGGAACAGCAGAAAACACGAAGACTTTCAGTAGCAAACTCCAGATCGAATCAAAGTGGAGATATGGTAGATATTCCTGATCGAATCAAAGAGGAACATATAATTTCAGATGAATGCTTGCAGCAGTTCAACGAAACAAGTATTGGTTTAATCTAAACGTGATCTAACCCTAATTGCGACGGCTGCTGGGTATATATGAGGGCTGGGGCGTCCTCCCTCATAATTGGGCCTAAAAACAGCCATAACTTGGCCCAAACTGACTCGGTTCGACTCAAACTGATACATACCGACCCATATATGGGTTCTGCGTAATTGGCACGCAGGCCAAACATCGTGGAACACCTCAAACATGTATTTCTGGGTGCTCCTCATCCCTCTCTTGATCATACGTGATTTCCTCATTGTCTCCTATTGCGCCTTCCTCCCTCTCCTCCCTCGCGCGCTTGCTGATATTGGAAATCAGTGCTTGTTCTTCTTGTTGCAAATCTCCTTCTTCTCCACGTGCAACGCTTGTGTTATCAACAAACCTGATCATACCAAGATGCATAGGCTTAGGCAGTATAAAGTTCTCATCAATTAACATATCAGATTCAATTAAGAGTGAATTCACCTGTTGGCCTAGTAGCTTTGCACGTGTAGCATCCCAATTGTCTAACAATTGCAATGCTACTAGACTAGTCTATATATATGCTACTTCATATATATAATTGTTGCATCATAAATATATCATGCTCATGTCATCATGCCACCTTGCATTTGAGCATCATATAAAACCCTTTTTGTGTTGGTTCTTCTCTCATATGCATTGTAAATTGTATTTGCCTCTTGATATTGTATTTGGTTCTTGATATATTGTTTAAATGCCCAAGTTGAGTTGGGGGCATATCTTTTATTCAACTCCATCACCTTTCTCTGCCACCACCTTATAATTCCACCATCCAACTAAATATGAGCTTTGCACTTTATTGGGTTTTACCTCTAGCTCATGTGGGTTGGGATGGATCCAATTATATTTCCACATGCTCTCATCTTAGCATCATGTTGTTTTCACATTGTTTATATGTGGAGCCACCTTTGCATGCATTATGAGTAGTGCTCCTTTTTCCTAGATCTCTTATGGATTATCATGGATTTATGCTCATGTTGGGATATTTTTGGGACTATTAAACATCTAGTGGAACATACACACTAGCATGTCCCATTTATATTCAAACATGGTCATCTCCATCTACTCCACGTGGGGCATCCTTTTAATTATTTTAGCTTGGCTTATTCCATATTTTTGGAATGCATAAGTATAAATGCCATGAGATTTTATTTTGTTTTCACAAGATTAACACATGGCATTAAATGCTTGCATGGGCCATGCAACCTTTTCCACCTTTGGTCCTCCTTGTTTTTATTTGGATTTTTGGGTGAACCATCTCATCTCTCTCTTTATCTCCATCCATACCCTCACCACCTTTTTATCTCACCCTCTCTTTTCTTGTCTAGATATTGTTTGAGCTTGGCATGTTCTTGCTTGATCTTGTCAAAAGAAAACCACTCCACCTAATTTCTATCTCTAAACCCTAAGTCCCCTCCCTCATCTCTGCTCTCTCCTAAACCCTAGCCCCCTTTTACCTAACCCGAGACCACCTCTCCTCTCTCCAGACCTAGCTAACCCGAGCCTCTCCTAAACCGAGCACTACCTCAACCGAGCTAGCCCCTCCCTCTCCTCTCTTCCTCACGCCGGCCCCACCCTGCAGCCTCTCTGCCCTCCCCCTGGTCCCTCTCTTTTCCTCTCTTTAGCTAAAGCACAAGAGAGAGAGGAGAGAGATCACCCGAGCCCCTTCCTCATCTTCTTTTGCAAAAGCAAGCCCCATGTGCCTCATGCTTCCTTCTCCCATCTCCCCAACCACCCCAGCTCACCATAACCATCTCAAATCGGATCTGGGAGGCGCCCAGGTCCTCCTCTACCTCCCTTCTTCCTCCCCAAGCTTGCAAGTTTTCAATCATGCCCCTAAACCCTAGCCATGGCCACATCTTCCACTCGATGATCTGGAGCGCGTCAAGCAGGCCCTCGAGTACTGGCGTGCCCCTCTGCTTCTTCTACATCGCCTAACTCCGCTGGAAGTCACAGGAAACCGCCGGAGAAGCGCCGTCGCCGCCGTGTCCGTGAGGTGGCCGAAGAAGCAGAGCGCCAGCGCTGCGACAGTACCCCGCCAACCCTGCTTCCACGGCTTCGCGGGCGCACTCTCGTGAGCACCTCCTCCCTCCCAGACAACCTCTTCCTCCCCCTCTCACCTTGCATCGCCGTCGCGCTCCGTCGAGCAGCCTCCGTGCGCCGCCGCGCGTCGCGCTCTGGCCGACAGCAGCAGCGGAACCCTAGCGCACCCCTCTGTTCTTTCGCAGATTCCGGTCGCTGTGGTCTGCCTCCGTGCGAGCTTGCTAAATGGAAGATGTAGCCCGCACCACCCTCTTCCTTTTTCCTTTTTACGGCATGGTGAAATTCGCCGCCGTTTGGTCGCCATCGTCGACGGAAGACAGCCAGATCCGTCGCCGTCAGTGCCGGTTCCGTCAGCGCGCTGCAGCAGCCGATGACCTTTTGTGTTTAGCCCCCTCCCCTTTTTCCCACCTAAACCCGCGGTCCCACCGAGCCCACCGTCAGCCTCTCTGATCGTTTTGCAAAAACACCCCCCGCAGATAAATGCCCTTAACCCGCGCTCCCTGGATCTCCCACGTGTCGGTCCTCGCTGGCGCGCCCGCGTGTGGCCCTGGGGCTGCCTTGGCCCCACCTGTCATCCAATGTGGCTAGGTGAGCCCGCGGTGACAAAAGGTTTTTCCACGCGTTGTGTCGCCCAGTCAGCGCCAGGCCCACCCGTCAGTGACCGTGGCTAGATTTGCCTGAGTAACAAAAGTTTCTCCTGTTGTCTGTTTTAATTAAACCTTTTTCAAATTAATTTAAATTCAAATTCAAATCTGTTTTTAAATAACTTTCAAAATATAATTCCAAATTAAACATATAATATATGTTTTGAAATCAGAAAAGTGTGAGGATTTCAAATATGCCATCCAAAATATATTTTGAACACTTAAAAGTTCAAGTTGATTAAAATTACAAGAAAATGCCCTTTTCTTAATTAATTAATAACTTTTGTTTTATAACTCCAAATTTAGCAAATAATATATCTAAATCGATCAGCTCGACAAGACCTTTCTGTTTATGCATTCCATGTTCTGAATTGCAGCATGCATCATATAAATTTAAAGATTACAGCAACTTATTGGAGTATAAAAATGTGACCAAAACTCAATAAAAGGCTTTATTCTTGTATTCCACACCTCACCCATGCCATGCTACTTTATTGCCATGCAAATTGTGCATCATTCATCATGGCATGATTGTTTGCTTGCCGCATTTTATTCATATTCTTGTGCACTTTATTTATGTTGGCCCTTGTTTGTTTGGTTCTTCTTCGAATAGACGCTGAGCAGGGGATATATCAAGAAACCCAGGAGCACTACCAGATCCTTCTCTCGCTTCAACTGAGCTGACAAGCAAGCACTACCACATGCTTGCATACATATAGTACCTATTGCCTCTATCTTATTCTTGCATCATTGAGTCGCGATTGCATTAAACTGAATCCCAAGTATTGCATAGCCTTTACTTTTAAACCCCACCGAAGCTTGTTCCTCCATCCCATGAGCCATTACTACAGGAGTTGTTTGAGCCATTCGAGTCGTAGAACAGCATGTGTAGGGTATGTGAGAGTCTGATGGATAACGAGGTACCTAAACAACTTAACCTGAGTAGTATGGGATAACTAATGAAAGTGGCACCGGTGAGCAATATCTGCTATTTGGTTTTTCATGCTCACTTGTGTCCCGTAGGACCCTGAGTACTTGATTCCTGTTCCTTGAATATTTGTGCGATCCACATCCGGGAGGATTATGGGACCCCCCCTGAGCCAGAGCTTGATTCATTCTTATTTCTTGGGGCCACAAACTAGTTTGAGGTTTTATTTACTATCCTGTACTTATGCCATGCTTTACTGCTTTATTTACGATTGTGCGAGGAGCACCTGTACTGTTTAGGATCGTGACACGTTTTCGCTGTATCGACAAGCCCAGTCACATTTTCGGGTTCCCAGTCGTTTACAGCCGTCCCCACAAACCTTGAGTCCGTCTCGAAGTCAGCTAACTTCGTTGCGGGTAGCTTAATGGGGTGGCCCCCTGAAACATTTCTGAATCTGGTGATTGCTTTGTCGTGAAGGCCTCGTTGGGTTTTGATTTGGTTTTTCCGAGGTTGATCGAGTGTGTGTTGCTATTTGTGCACCCCTGCAGGGTAAAACTTTCTGAAAGCCGTGTCCGCGGTTATGGACGACTTGGAGCACAGTTTCTCGATCATAGACAAGTATAACTAAAGTACCGCTGTTAATCTGACTAAGTAACTGACTAGTAAATAGTGCAACACTCATGGAATTAATAATAAAACTGCCAACGGATGGGGGGTGTTCGTCCGCTTCCTCGTTGGTAAGCGAGGAGGAGGATGGATCTGTTAATATTACCGTTATAACTGTTGTCATTAATTCACGGACATCCGTCTATCTTTGGTTAGGCGGATGGTTAGCGAGTATCTATAGAATTGCTAGGTATTATCTTTTGCTGCAATTGCGTCACCCCAGGTTGTGTCCCCTTTAGAGGCATAAAGACTTGCTGAGTACCCCTAGGGTCTCACACGATAAATTATTTGATTCAGATGAACAGGTACACTCACAAGATGGATACTGGGTGGAGGAGACGGACGATGTGGACAACGATCATTCGGTGTAGAGATTCCGGGAACGGGGATCCGTGAGATCTGTGGGCGGGATGTGTTTATTATGGGGCATCTTATGCCGATTTGCTTCTTATCCGTACTCGGATCTTATTTGCCGCTTCCGCCTGATACTCTGATGTTTGATGTATGAGGAGATATCCTAAACTATTATATCTATCTAGGACATTTGGATCTTGCCGTATGGCGTTGCAATATTTCTATTTATTTTAGATGGAATGGCTCTAAGGACTGTTGTATGGTGGCTTGCATACATACTCATTTGTGTATGTAGTTGATCCCTTCGCCTGCCGATTACGCCGCCCGTTCTTGTCCCGATGTTTGGAAATGGTTAGGACGGCCGAAAGGTCTACCTGTGAGTAGCATTTGGGCCCCACCGTACTATTTTAACCATTTCCGCTCATCCAGGCTTGTAACTAGGAGCGTAATTCACCGAGGTAGTTACAATTGGTATCAGAGCCATCCCGCCCTTCAGGGTCTCAGCCAAATGGTCGTTGTCAGTCTAGCAAATATTTTTGGTAGCTATGTATACTAGGGAAAAACAAAACGCGAGAGTAGGACTGCTTCCATTTTTCTTCTTACCCACCCACACACCCTTTTCTGGTAAGGAAGTGTAACATTTTCAATCCTCTTCTTAAAGTTCAAACTAGGATTCACGTGTTCTGGGTTTCCGTAGTACCATAGGTTGTGTGTGTGTGTGTGTGTGTGTGTAATTCCTTGTCTATATGTTGTATCCAACATGTTATCTTTATCTGCCTTTGGTTATCAACTGTTGGTACATTCCATACTGACAGGCTTTTGAATACCGGCGCGATCTATCTGACTCCTTGTTAACCGGTGCCATCTTCTTAAGGGTGTCCTTCCTTCTAGCAACTCCACATTCTGTGAAACCATCAGTTGCTAATCGCTACCTGATAAGTGTTTTTGCGCATTTATTGGTATTTTAATGCCGAAAAATGCGGAAAAAATTTCTTTGATACATCTGTGCTTCCACACTCCTTTTCAGTCGTGTGTGAAACATTATCTATCTCCCTTTTATCAGCATGTCCATGCTAACTCATTCTTTTGTCACCGGCGCTTAATCCTAGAGTTTCTTTTCATCTCCAATTCTCTTGGGCTAATTACATAACATGTGTCGATCCGATGCTGGTGATTGTAATTTGGTTCTCGGCATAGCTATATGACACTTATCTTGAGTGGAATATGGAAAATGCAATCACCACTATCCTCCAAATGGTGACGGTTATCTCCTGTGATTTTGAGTACACCGCGATCATATCTATGCATATTCAAGCATCTTTGGCAATCCAGAGTTTCTCCAAGCACTACGGCGGTCTATCATCGGCCCATCATGCTGCACATCTTTTTGAACTCCATGTCTGCAAAATTCTCTTTGAGACGAGGGAATTGCATCTTTTCGTCTCTGATAGCTTTGCTTGAGGTATGAGCTATCATCGGTTCTTATCCAAGATCTCTTTATCTTTGTAACCGGTGCTCCGATCGACAATGTGAACCAGGTGACATCTCTTTTTCTTCCGAAGGACCAGATAATATATTCTTCCAGTGCATCTTCTTCAACACGAACCTGTGCTCTTAATATTGATCTTTCTAAGAGCGTTGAGCTCAGGAAGTGTTCAAGCATTTGTTCGTTCTCCCGCCTCTTGAACTTGGTATTTTGGGAATATCCTGTTAATCCATGGTGGTATATGTTGATAATATGCTTGCCTATTCGATATCTATGGAAGGACATGGAAGATCATCTGTGTCTCTTTCTCTCGAGCTTCGTGAGCACTGCCTGTGTGCAAAGTCTCAAAGTGAGAATTCTGACTTTTTGAAGTCACATATCTCGACCACGTCCTTCTGCTAAATACATTACTTCAACTCTGGAATCAGCAAGTCCATTGTTAATTCCATCCTCCATCTTCCACCAATCCGGAGTTGTTCCTTGTTGGCGAGTTATCATCGTCGTTCCGCTGAAGATTTCCTCAAGGCTGCTAAATCTCTCTCAATCATTTCAAGAAGAACATGGAGTTCTTTCACCTCAATCTCGTTAAGTAATCTCTTGAAACCCTCTCGCTCTATCGTCTATGCTCAATCCACCGGAGGCCATGAAGACCTTCCAGATCTTGTATTCCTTCTATTCAAGTGGTGCTATCTT
Source organism: Avena sativa (assembly GCA_916181665.1). NCBI lineage: Eukaryota > Viridiplantae > Streptophyta > Magnoliopsida > Poales > Poaceae > Avena > Avena sativa. The sequence goes on from OV702284.1 coordinate 127,053,409, forward strand.
TTTCTATATCTGTGAAATTTTGCAGTTGTCTCCGTGATCTTCCTTTATATCTTTCCAGTGGCTTGGTACTTCCGACATGACGACAACATCATCATCTTTATCTATCTATGGATCTGGTGAATCGTTTGCATCAATATTTGTTTTCTTACGGAGTTCCACGAGCTCTTCTTGTCAATACCTTTAGTCTGTTTCGGTAGTTGGGTTGCATGATTTTCTTATTCATGTGCGGAGTTATGCTTTGAGTGCGGGATGGAGTAGCTACCATACCACTACTCTTATCATTCGCTCTTGTACATTGAATTGGTGAATTAATGTGATTTCACTCATTCCACGGAAGTTAGAAGTGGCTTTTATCCCTTGATACTTTTACTTCCGTCCTTGTTTTTCCGGAGTGCTCTCTCGAAGAAAGTAATCAATAATATCTTGTTGGTGGTCTGTCTATTCTAGATGGAGCAAAATCTTCAATTATCTGGTGGAACAAACGCAAACCTTTTTCTATCCTCGTCTTTCTACCGATGCTCGATATCCCCAAACAAGATTAAAGGAAACTATCTCTCTCTTTGTTTCATCAATTCTTTTTCTGTGGTCAAGCCAATTATGGTTGAGGCCATCAGCCGCAAATCTATTGCGTTAGCCTCAAGGCTAAAGGAAGCAATAAGTATCTCTACAATAAACTCCAGATCCTCCATATTCTTTGCTTCTCGGGATTCCACCATGATCTGGCTTCACATCCGTCTCTGGAAGTTATATCCGCGCACCTCAATTGCGTGATCCTTGGTTCTTACCAGCGCAACAAGAATCTAATCCGACGATGTCTAACTAAATCTTCCTGGTGATATCAAGGGACTCTATTGTTTGAAGGCAATATTGTTTACGAATTTCATTCCTCAAATCCGAGAGAAGATACGATGCTATTGTAATAGTGGTTCAAAACCTCTCCAATCTAGCTCCTTTCTTCCGGCGAGACAAAGATTCATCCTCTCTCGTATCGGTAAATCTTTAATCTTAACGGTGTGTCTTTCTGTATCCATGATGCATCATCTTGTCCTTTCTTTCACCAGTGGATCTTTTCTTTTACCATGTTTCTTGAGAAAACCGGAGCTATGTTCATCCTATCCTTCTTGTCTCACGACAATCCTTCAACTCTTCTAACCCATTGTTTCTCAAGCAAAACGCAAGACTCGCAACAAGTCTAGCAAGTTTTGCAAGGTGTAGTGGTCGCACCATTCCGTTGTTCATCAACTTGGGAACGTGAGGGTCACCTTCGTTCGAACACCCGCCTCTCCTTGTGTTGTTTTCTTTTTCCTAGGAATCTCGGGGCGTGATTCTTGTTTAGTGGGGGAGAGTTGTAGCATCCCAATTGTCTAACAATTGCAATGCTACTAGCCTAGTCTATATATATGCTACTTCATATATATAATTGTTGCATCATAAATATATCATGCTCATGTCATCATGCCACCTTGCATTTGAGCATCATATAAAACCCTTTTTGTGTTGGTTCTTCTCTCATATGCATTGTAAATTGTATTTGCCTCTTGATATTGTATTTGGTTCTTGATATATTGTTTAAATGCCCAAGTTGAGTTGGGGGCATATCTTTTATTCAACTCCATCACCTTTCTCTGCCACCACCTTATAATTCCACCATCCAACTAAATATGAGCTTTGCACTTTATTGGGTTTTACCTCTAGCTCATGTGGGTTGGGATGGATCCAATTCTATTTCCACATGCTCTCATCTTAGCATCATGTTGTTTTCACATTGTTGATATGTGGAGCCATCTTTGCATGCATTATGAGTAGTGCTCCTTTTTCCTCGCTCTCTTATGGATTATCATGGATTTATGCTCATGTTGGGATATTTTTGGGATTATTAAACATCTAGTGGAACATACACACTAGAATGTCCCATTTATATTCAAACATGGTCATCTCCATCTACTCCACATGGGGCATCCTTTTAATTCTTTTAGCTTGGCTTATTCCATATTTTTGGAATGCATAAGTATAAATGCCATGAGATTTTATTTTGTTTTCACAAGATTAACACATGGCATTAAATGCTTGCATGGGCCATGCAACCTTTTCCACCTTTGGTCCTCCTTGTTTTTATTTAGATTTTTGGGTGAACCATCTCATCTCTCTCTTTATCTCCATCCATACCCTCACCACCTTTTTATCTCACCCTCTCTTTTCTTGTCTAGATCTTGTTTGAGCTTGGCATGTTCTTGCTTGATCTTGTCAAAAGAAAACCACTCCACCTAATTTCTATCTCTAAACCCTAAGTCCCCTCCCTCATCTCTCCTCTCTCCTAAACCCTAGCCCCCTTTTACCTAACCCGAGACCACCTCTCCTCTCTCCAGACCTAGCTAACCCGAGCCTCTCCTAAACCGAGCCCTACCTCAACCGAGCTAGCCCCTCCCTCTCCTCTCTTCCTCACGACGGCCCCACCCTGCAGCCTCTCTGCCCTCCCCCTACTCCCTCTCTTTTCCTCTCTTTAGCTAAAGCACAAGAGAGAGAGGAGAGAGATCACCCGAGCCCCTTCCTCATCTTCTTTTGCAAAAGCAAGCCCCATGTGCCTCATGCTTCCTTCTCCCATCTTCCCAACCACCCCAGCTCACCATAACCATCTCAGATCGGATCTGGGAGGCGCCCAGGTCCTCCTCTACCTCCCTTCTTCCTCCCCAAGCTTGCAAGTTTTCAATCATGCCCCTAAACCCTAGCCATGACCACATCTTCCTCTCGATGATCTGGAGCGCGTCAAGCAGGCCCTCGAGTACTGGCGTGCCCCTCTGCTTCTTCTACATCGCCTAACTCCGCTGGAAGCCACAGGAAACCGCCGGAGAAGCGCCGTCGCCGCCGTGTCCGTGAGGTGGCCGAAGAAGCAGAGCGCCAGCGCTGCGACAGTACCCCCGCCAACCCTGCTTCCACGGCTTCGCGGGCGCACTCTCGTGAGCACCTCCTCCCTCCCAGACAACCTCTTCCTCCCCCTCTCACCTTGCATCGCCGTCGCGCTCCGTCGAGCAGCCTCCGTGCGCCGCCGCGCGTCGCGCTCTGGCCGACAGCAGCAGCGGAACCCTAGCGCACCCCTCTGTTCTTTCGCAGATTCCGGTCGCTGTGGTCCGCCTCCGTGCGAGCTTATTAAATGGAAGATGTAGCCCGCACCACCCTCTTCCTTTTTCCTTTTTACGGCATGGCGAAATTCGCCGCCGTTTGGTCGCCATCGTCGACGGAAGACAGCCAGATCCGCCGCCGTCAGTGCCGGTTCCGTCAGCGCGCTGCAGCAGCCGATGACCTTTTGTGTTTAGCCCCCTCCCCTTTTTCCCGCCTAAACACGCGGTCCCACCGAGCCCACCGTCAGCCTCTCTGATCGTTTTGCAAAAACACCCCCCGCAGATAAATGCCCTTAACCCGCGCTCCCTGGATCTCCCACATGTCGCGTCCTCGCTGGCGCGCCCGCGTGTGGCCCTGGGGCTGCCTTGGCCCCACCTGTCATCCACTGTGGCTAGGTGAGCCCGCGGTGACAAAAGGTTTTTCCACGCGCTGTGTCGCCCAGTCAGCGCCAGGCCCACCCGTCAGTGACCGTGGCTAGATTTTCCTGAGTAACAAAAGTTTCTCCTGTTGTCTGTTTTAATTAAACCTTTTTCAAATTAATTTAAATTCAAATTCAAATCTGTTTTTAAATAACTTTCAAAATATAATTCCAAATTAAACATATAATATATGTTTTGAAATCAGAAAAATGTGAGGATTTCAAATATGCCATCCAAAATATATTTTGAACACTTAAAAGTTCAAGTTGATTAAAATTACAAGAAAATGCCCTTTTCTTAATTAATTAATAACTTTTGTTTTATAACTCCAAATTTAGCAAATAATATATCTAAATCAATCAGCTCGACGAGACCTTTCTGTTTATGCATTCCATGTTCTGAATTGCAGAATGAATCATATAAATTTAAAGATTACAGCAACTTATTGGAGTATAAAAATGTGACCAAAACTCAATAAAAGGCTTTATTCTTGTATTCCACACCTCACCCATGCCATGCTACTTTATTGCCATGCAAATTGTGCATCATTCATCATGGCATGATTGTTTGCTTGTCGCATTTTATTCATATGCTTGTGCACTTTATTTATGTTGGCCCTTGTTTGTTTGGTTCTTCTTCGAATAGACGCTGAGCAGGGGATATATCAAGAAACCCAGGAGCACTACCCAGATCCTTCTCTCGCTTCAACTGAGCTGCCAGGCAAGCACTAACACATGCTTGCATACATGTAGTACCTATTGCCTCTATCTTATTCTTGCATCATTGAGTCGCGATTGCATTAAACTGAATCCAAGTATTGCATAGCCTTTACTTTTAAACCCCACCGAAGCTTGTTCCTCCATCCCATGAGCCATTACTACAGGAGTTGTTTGAGCCATGAGAGTCGTAGAACAGCATGTGTAGGGTATGTGAGAGTCTGATGGATAACGAGGTACCTGAACAACTTAACCTGAGTAGTATGGGATAACTAATGAAAGTGGCACCGGTGAGCAATATCTGCTATTTGGTTTTTCATGCTCACTTGTGTCCCGTAGGACCCCGAGTACTTGATTCCTGTTCCTTGAATATTCGTGCTATCCACATCCGGGAGGATTATGGGACCCCCCTGAGCCAGAGCTTGATTCATTCTTATTTCTTCGGGCCACAAACTAGTTTGAGGTTTTATTTACTATCCTGTACTTATGCCATGCTTTACTGCTTTATTTACGATTGTGCGAGGAGCACCTGTACTGTTTAGGATCATGACACATTTTCGCTGTATCGACAAGCCCAGTCACATTTTCGGGTTCCCAGTCGTTTACAGCCGTCCCCACAAACCTTGAGTCCGTCTCGAAGTCAGCTAACTTCGTTGCGGGTAGCTTAATGGGGTGGCCCCCTGAAACATTTCTGAATCTGGTGATTGCTTTGTCGTGAAGGCCTCGTTGGGTTTTGATTTGGTTTTTCCGAGGTTGATCGAGTGTGTGTTGCTATTTGTGCACCCCTGCAGGGTAAAACTTTCTGAAAGCCGTGTCCGCGGTTATGGACGACTTGGAGCACAGTTTCTCGATCATAGACAAGTATAACTAAAGTACCGCTGTTAATCTGACTAAGTAACTGACTAGTAAATAGTGCAACACTCATGGAATGAATAATAAAACTGCCAACGGATGGGGGGTGTTCGTCCGCTTCCTCGTTGGTAAGCGAGGAGGAGGATGGATCTGTTAATATTACCGTTATAACTGTTGTCATTAATTCACGGACATCCGTCTATCTTTGGTTAGGCGGATGGTTAGCGAGTATCTATAGAATTGCTAGGTATTATCTTTTGCTGCAATTGCGTCACCCCAGGTTGTGTCCCCTTTAGAGGCATAAAGACTTGCTGAGTACCCCTAGGGTCTCACATGATAAATTATTTGATTCAGATGAACAGGTACACTCACAAGATGGATACTGGGTGGAGGAGACGGACGATGTGGACAACGATCATTCGGTGTAGAGATTCCGGGAACGGGGATCCGTGAGATCTGTGGGCGGGATGTGTTTATTATGGGGCATCTTATGCCGATTTGCTTCTTATCCGTACTCGGATCTTATTTGCCGCTTCCGCCTGATACTCTGATCTTTGATGTATGAGGAGATATCCTAAACTATTATATCTATCTAGGACATTTGGATCTTGCCGTATGGCGTTGCAATATTTCTATTTCTTTTAGATGGAATGGCTCTAAGGACTGTTGTATGGTGGCTTGCATACATACTCATTTGTGTATGTAGTTGATCCCTTCGCCTGCCGATTACGCCGCCCGTTCTTGTCCCGATGTTTGGAAATGGTTAGGATGGCCGAAAGGTCTACCTGTGAGTGGCATTTGGGCCCCACCGTACTATTTTAACCATTTCCGCTCATCCAGGCTTGTAACTAGGAGCGTAATTCACCGAGGTAGTTACAGCATGTGCCCTTGTCATTGGTCCAATTCTGATTTCATTGGACTTGTCTTGTGCAGCAACATCATCATCATTATTTGGAGATAATGGTAAAGGACTAGAGATATCCTCATCAGGTTAGGTTTATATCTTAATTACTTTCCTATAGTTGCGGATGCTTGTAGGGGGTTTAATCACAAGTATGTATTATTCCAAGTAAGGTTGGTACATTAGCACAGGTTCACCCACATAACACTTACAACACCAAAGTAGAGTACTCAGCTATTTGAAGCGAAAGCACTTGACAGAATCCCCATGTGTCATCGAGAACGTTTTGTCCTTATAAGTATTTCCACCGGCTTGTCCTTTGCTAAGAAAGTATTGGGCCACTTGCTGCATTTGTTCTTTATTACTTGCACTTTTTTGTTGCTTTATCAGAAAACCACTAAAAATCCGTTTGCTAAGTATTTACAGAGATTTCCTGCTCCATACCACTAGTCAACACCTTCTGCTCCTCGTTGGGATCGACACTCCTATTTATCGAAAGTACTGCGATACACCCCCTATACTTGTGGGTCATCAAGACTATTTTCTGGTGCCGTTGTCGGGGAGCGAAGTGCTATTGAAGAGTGGAACTGGTAAGGGAAACTTCTACTGTGAGTATTGCCTTTTGTTACTGCTTGTTAATTTGTTTCCATCATGGATAACCCACTTTGTTTTCTGTTTGGGAAAACTACTACCACTGCTAGGGTAGTAGATGAACCACCACCAGTTGAGATAGATCCTTTTAAGATACCTACAAGTATTGTTGACCGTGTTATGGATAATTATTATTTTGGGGATGTAACTGTCCATCCTGGTGATCACTTGCTTTTTATCCATGAATTATGCGGTTTGTTTAAGTGTGCACGTATCACAACTGAACAGTTGAAGAAGAAGTTGCTCTCCATATCCTTGAAAGGGAGAGCTGAAAATGGTATAAGCTGCTGAAGAATGGACAATCCATGTAATGGGAGGAAATGGCATCTCTCTTTTATTCTAAATTCTATCCTCCAAGTGAGATTCATAAGGATAGAAATCTGATATATAACTTTTGGCCTTGTGATGGAGAGAGTACAACCCAAGATTGGGGGAGATTTAAGTTACTAATGCTTAAATGTCCTATTCATGAACTCCCTAACAATATTATTATCAATAACTTTTATGCTAGGCTTTCTCTTCATAATAAAGATTTACTAGATGCTTCTTGTGCTGGATCATTCACACGTATGAAGGAAGAAGCTAAATGGGATCTCCTAGACCGTATTCAAGAAAACACTAAAGCTTGGGAGAATGACAAGGGAAGAAAGTCAGGTATAAACTATGATTATGAATGCATTAAATCTTTTATGGGAACTGATGACTTCCGTGATATTAGTAATGAGTTTGGTCTTAATTCCCAAAGTATTTCCAATTGTTTTAAGGCATTTGCCTCTTACATAGAAATTCCCAAGAAGAAGTGGAATAAGTACCATGCTCCTTATAAAGATGTTGTTAGTCATGTTCCCGTTAGAAGTACTGAAGTTTGTACTACTAATCATATTGTGCCTGAACCTCATGTTGAGAAAGTTCCTTTCCCAGCTAAGGTAAAGGAGTATTCTATGATTATTAGTGCAAATAATAAAAGTGCAAAGAAAACTATGGAGCCTGTTGAGTGTAACATCCCAAAAATCATGATTTGAAAAGTTTGCATATCATTCATGCATTCATAACATTTGGTCATTTCAAACAAGATTTCAAAATAAGAAACCATATACTGCCTATTATTTTATGCAAGAAAGGAAATGGTTTTATTTCTACTTTCAAAGTAGAAGAATGCTTTGGTTTGATCAGAAATGTTTTAAAGTTGAATTCAAAGCTTGCACAAACATTTTCAAAACAAAATTCAATATAAAACCATTATTATGCCTATTATATATAGTTAAATAAGGCATGGTTTTATTTTATTTTTCAATGGGTCAAAGTGCCTTGGATTAAATAGTAGTGTTTTATACACAATTGTGTTCTTGGTTCACACTACAAAAATCCAGAGAAAATTTGAAATCAAACTCATTTGAATTTGAGTTGAGAAGGATTCCTGAAAATTCAAACAAAAAAAGAAAAGGCAAAAAAAAGAAAAACGCATGCCACCTATCTAGCCCAGCCCTAGTTGCGGCCCAACAATCCCACCTGGGCCACTCCCCCTCTGCTCTCTCTCTCACGCATGCAAACCCTACCCCGCACCCACTGACTAGTGGCCCCAACGCCACATCGTGGTCATCTTCCCCCAAACCCCGCGCGCAGACGAGGTCGCCGCTGTAGTTTCTTCCCCTTCACTGTCGGATTTAAATTCGTTTAATTAGCATTGATTAGCCGTGAAATTGACGCCCCTGCTCTGGCTACTTAAACACCACATTGCCGCAACCATTTCCCCCAAACCCCCAGCACCAGAACGCCCCTAGGCTGCCTGTATTTGAGCTCGAACCACCACTGCCCGACGAACTCCAGTGAGCTATTGCGGTGATCCTCGAGCGCCCCCGTGTTCCCCGTTCATACGAGATTGCTTCTCTGGTCTTTGCGCTTCTTCTGACACCACTGGTTCGTCCTGTACCACACCAGGTCGTCGGCTCCATCAAGCATTGCGAGCACCCGAGGAAACCACCAACTCCGGCGAGCAATCATGGTATGAATCGCCCGCCCCTTGGCCTCTCGTTTAAACCAACCTGTGCGCCATGTCTCTATGCGTGTCCTGATGCATTTTGTTTGCACTGGGGTGATCCAGGTCGTCGCCTTCGTCGTTGTTTGCAAAGACCCGACGATGTCTGCGACTCCGACGAACTCCCACAGCCATAGCAGCTCGCCCCAGTCCCAGCCGAAGCCACCTCGAGCTTCCTCGTGACCCTGCGACGCTGGTAAGCTACTGCATCACCCCTAGCCCCCCTGGAATCGCTGGAGCGCCGCCGTCAGCCGCGTCGCCGCCGTCTGTGCCATTTGCGCCGCCACTTGATGGTCGAAGCAGCGTGCACCGTTAGATCTGCATCGTAGTGCCTAGATTAGATCCAACACGAAGCGTTTTCTTTAGATCTAGCGCGTTGGATCAGATTAGATCCAACGGCGCGGAAGCGCGATCCACCCGAAGCGGTATTGACCAATCACGAGCCGCCGCGTGGCCTGTTTATTGATTTAAAAACCAGATATGGTTTAAAACTTGTAAAATTCATAACTTAATTTCTGTTTATCCAAAAAATGCAAATAATATATCAATGGAATCACAAAAATAAATCCTACATTTCTATGGGCTTAGTTTTGTACTTTGTTTTTTGTTAAAATGGGAATTTATGCAGAGACATTTGTAGGCTTATTTTGAGTATAAAAATTATTTAGAAAATGTTTTAAAGACTAATTTGAGTCTATTTATTCTATAAAAGTTCAGTTTTGTGTTTATTACTATTTACTTGTCTTGTTTAGTTTATGAAAAATCATCACATGGCATTTGCATGCATTCATAAATTTTGGCTTGATTAATTTTAATGTAAATTTGGTGCTATCATTTTATGTGTAGATTTTGGTGCTAGTGGTGATTGTGATTGTGAGGGTTGTTGCTACTCCCCCAACTACCAAGGCAAGTGGTGCTTCATGTTTTTGTCCGAATATTTTGACTATGCACTAGTTATTTTGTATAGGGCTTGCATGATATTTTTGCTAAGTATCTATATGCTATGGGAAATCCTAGTAGTTGTAGTCTTATTAGAATTTTCTCTATGTTAAGATACTTTTATATTTCCATGCTTAGCCTAGCCAGTAGAAAACAAGGGTGGATTACATACATGCTATGGAAAATATTGTGAAGTCTTTGACTTGTGTTTTTGCTTAGTAAAACAACTAAGTGAATGAATCACCTGGGTAGAATGGTATGTTTGGGTTATGTTGAGTGGTTACACAAGGCCCATATCTATGGTCTACCTTGTGTATCACACTTGTGGAAAGAAACCCAGGAACAAAGGGATTTGAGGTACTTAGTGTTTAGAAGCTTCTAGTGCAACCACATGGCATATGGGCTCTCCTTGATCATATAGGTTGCAATAACTTAGCCAGATGGACAGTTGGTGGTAGGGTGATAGGTTGGAGCGCGTCCATTTGGTCTAAGGGAAGGCTTCTGAAAGGTCTCGTCTCGATGCATGTCGAGTGTTGTGGGGAAACTGCACCACCTCTCGAGAAGGAAAAATCTAAGTACTTAGCCGTGTCCCTGGAAATGGATAATTGAGCATCAAGACACTGAAGTTATCAAGGATCTCCTCATACCAATTTCTAAGTTAAAAACTCGTGGTTAAACAAGGGTAAAGGTTCACCAATGTCAATTGGTGGTTCCTTGGGAGTTTTTGTCAAACAAAAGCTTAGTTTTTTCAACTGATAGGCAAAACCTATTTTGATCAAATCAAGCCTAAGCTACACTTAGCCAAATTCATATAGAAGCTAGAAACTATTATTCTACTAAGGTATCACTTGCCAATACTATTCCAATGTATTGACCCACTGTGGCTGTAACTTGTGATGTTGCAGGTTACTCTGAAGAGGATTAGGGTTATGAGTCTACAATCAACATGCTTGCCTGTGGCACATGAAGATGAAGACTTTACTTTATTTTGTTAAGTTGAACTCTTGTGCTAGCCTATGGCTATGGAGTTCTAAAAGACTATGTTATCTCTGGAATGACGATGTAATAATGACCTTTGTTTCTGTGTACTTCATCTTAAACTATGGATGCTAGCATTTGATCCACGGACTAGCATTGCAATCACAGGGACCTTTACCTTTATAAAGGTGGGGTCTTACAGATGGTATCAGAGAACTGTGTTTACTGTAGTATTATGACCCTAGGTTGGATTAGACTAAGAAACGACTAAGGAAAATTTCAACACTTTGCAAAATTCCACACTTGTCCTTTCTTCTCGTAAACTTTTCTAATCTTCTTTCTCATCTCTATTTGTAGATGAACTCCATCAACGAAGCCGTCAGAAAGGGACCACTCATGACCATGACTTTGGAGTGTGAGACTGAGTTTCCCAAGGCACTCAAGAACCTTATGGTTAGCATGGGGATGCATGGTGCAACTGTGTACAAGGGATTCCCTGTGATGGATGAAGGGGAAGAGTATTGGTGGGTTCAACTTCACTTGTAAAAAAAAGGAAGACAACCACAAAGAGTAAGGATTCTGCATGGTCACCAACTCTGAAATGCACACAACATTCTTTGACTCTGCAAGAAATGCAGCTTGGAATGCCATCAAGGAGCTTGGTGACAGACTCAAGTGTAGAATGCTCAACACTCAAAATGACCTTTGAGAAGAAAAGAAGCATACCCAAGACTTAGAGGCTACCAATCAACGACTAAGGGAAGACATCATAGACTTAATATGGGAGTCTTGTGATCAAGATAGACAGATTGCCACTAAGGATGCCCTGATAGCCATTTTGTCTAGTGAGTGAGAGTTGTAACCTACATCGTTAGTTGGACCACCACACTTGTCGTTTTACTCGCAAAAAAATTGTCTAAGTTATGTTGAACCTTGGTGTTTTTATTGGATTTGTGTACGCCATGACTTGTATGTTTTATTGTTGAAAGTATGATTGTGTTTTTTTATTGTCTTGTGATTTTTTTCCTACTTGTATTGATTCTAACCTTTCTCTATTTTATACAATAAATGCCTAACATTGTTATCAGCACTGCCGAGGAGTTCAAGGGAACTCGTTTTGGTACTCGTCTCGTGGAGCTCACTAGTGTGCTCAACCTTCCACTTCCTAGTATCACGACACTCCAGCTCACCATGTTTGAGAGGAAGGACCTTTGGGGCTTCAGAGTCACATAGCCGGGATGCCAAGCAGAGCCACCCATGGAGGACATCACCTTCAACTGATGTGTGATGACAAGGAGTGGGTCTTAGATGTAGTCATGCAGGAGTTACTTGGACGCTTGGTTGGGAGGCACTCCACCGAGCTTAGAGGCCTCTACTTTCACCCGTTCGGGAGACGTGACGAGCAGGGTGAGGCAGTAGAGTACGATGAAGCTACTAGAGTGATGATTGAGCCAGTTCGTCTATACCTTCAGGACTTAGAGAGTCTTATTAGACACCTTAACACCGATAGGACCAACGTCATGCTTAGCAATGATGAGCTCCAGGTTCAGTTGAGGGAGAAGGACAAGCTCTTCACAGAGGAGGACAAGATCGTCAAGGATATAGAGGCCCAATTCGAGAGCCAGGACAAGAAGTTCAAGAATCAGGATAAAATAGTCCAAGACAAAAACAAGAAGATCAGGGAGATGAAGGATGAGTTAGAGGCCAAGGACTTCGAGCTTGAGCACCAACAGGGAGTGATTGAGAGGCTTCGCTCGCAGAAGAGAGCCCTCAGGGCCAAGATCGAGGCCTTGACCACTAGTGTAGAGGAGTACAAGGCCCCCATGGAGAATGCAGGTCTTGATCTTGTTGACGTGGAGGTCAACATGGAGGAGTAGTGTAGACTACTCGACTATCTTTGTTTTATCATACTTTGATTATTGAGTCGCAATGACCATCTAACATGTGGATGGCTTGCTATGGTGTGTTTACCTTCCAAAACTTGTTGTTTACTTGTTCAAACTCCATGTTATTTTTGAGCTTGGTCTTTTTATGATTGTTGTTATGTGATGTATTGTGCATGTTAAGCATCTATGGGTATCTCATTCTTATCCTTATTGAAACCACAGATGCCTCCCCGTCGTGCCAACCCCATCCCAAACAACAACAATAATGTCACTCCCGAGATGCAACAGTTGATGACAGCTCAAGCTCAGCTTATGCAAATGATGACACAGTTCATGCAGAATCAGAATCAGAACAACAATAACAACAACAACAACAACAACAACAACAACAATAACAACAACAAGAACAATCAGAATAATCCTCCAGCATTTGACATTCTCACCAGATTTCTGAGACTAAGGCCTGCAAAGTTCTCGGGAACCATTGATCCAATGGTAGCCAATGACTGGTTACGATCAGTGAACAAGGACTTAGTCACCGTCGGCTGCACCGACGAGGAAAAAGTCAGGTTTGCAGCACATCTGCTCAAAGGACCAGTGGCAACCTGGCGGGACAACTTTCAGATTACCACTCCCCTTGATGATGTGACTTGGGATATTTTTTAGGATGGATTCCGTACAGCTCACATCTCATCCGGAGTGATGAACTTGAAGAAAAGGGAGTTCCACAACCTGAAGCAGCGTCACCGCAGTGTGGCTGAATACATTGAGGAGTTCAACAATCTGACGCGCTATGCACCGGATGAAGTTGATACCGATGCTAAGAGGAAGGAGAAATTCCTCGAAGGACTTAATGATGAGTTGAACCTGCATCTGTCTGTTGCCTATGTCCCAACCTATCAATCACTTTGTGACAAGGCTAACAACTTGGAAAACAAGATGAAACAGGTTGAGGGCAGAAATAGGAAGCATAGCTTTGATAAGTACAGCTCGGGATCGTCTCACAAGCGTTCCCATCATGATGATAGTGGAAGTTCTGGATTCCACAAACATGGGAAGTACAACAACCACAACCACAAGCACAACTGTCATCATGACAACAAGCATCATCGCAGTCATGATAATGAAAAGTATAAGAATCAAAAGAGTGGACACAAGAGTCACCAGAGTGGAAGTGGAAATGGAAGTCAGCCTATAAAGAAATATCTCAGTCAGGTTGGATGTTTCAAGTGTAAGAAGATGGGGCACTATGCTAATGAGTGCCCAGAAAATAAAGTTGAAGGTGCCAACAAGCCCAATCCCTTCCAAAAGGGACAAGTGACCCACATTAATGTGGAAGAAATATATGAAGAGTCTGATGCTGTGGCTGGTAAGTTCAATCTCAATTCTTTTCTAGCACTTGTTCTTTTTGATACTGGCCCATCGCATTCATTCATATCAAGAGAATTTGTTGATAAAAATGGATTACCAACTGAAAATATTGGGTGTCCTATAAAAGTAAGCTCTCCCGGTGGAGAGATGATAGTGAGCCTTGGATGTCGTGGTCTAGTGATAGAATTTGGGAAGCATAAGTTTCCAGTTAGTCTAATAATCCTAGATTCCCATGGATTGGATGTTATTCTGGGCATGGATTGGATGACCAAGTATGAAGGAGTACTAGATTGTGCCAATCGTACTGTCACACTCACAACCCCAGATAATAAAAGGATCAGGTTCAAGTCAAATTTTGAATCTAAAGGGAGTAAGCTAAATTTTCTTAAGGGGGTTAGCATAGACAGTGTGCTAATTGTGAGAGAGTATCCAGATGTGTTTCCGGAGGAGTTACCTGGAATGCCACCAGATAGAGATGTTGAGTTCCTAATTGAATTACTGCCAGGATCTGGACCAATAGCAAAGAGACCTTACAAGATGTCAGTTGATGAGTTGAAAGAACTCAAGAAACAGCGGGGGGAACAGTTGCAGAAAGGATTTATTCAACCCAGTTCTTCATCTTGGGGTGCACCAGTTTTGTTTGCTGAAAAGGAAGATAGAAGTCAAAGGTTATGTATAGATTACCGCTCACACAATGAGGTAACTATCAAGAACAAGTATCCTTTTCCTAGTATCAACGATCTGTTTGATCAGCTAGAAGGAGACCGTGTGTTCTCAAAGATTGATCTCCGATCAGGCTACTTTCATCTAAAGATTAGGGAGCAAGACATACCTAAGACTGCTTTCACCACTAGGTATGGTTTGTATGAGTACACCGTGATGCCATTTGGTTTGACAAATGCACCAGCCTACTTCATGAATATGATGAACAAATTGTTCATGGAATTTCTTGACAAGTTCGTTGTCGTTTTCATCGATGACATATTGATCTACTCTAAGAGCAAAGAAGAGCATGAAGAGCATTTGCGTTTGATACTTGAGAAGCTTAGGGAGCATAAGATGTATGCCAAATTCAGCAAGTGTGAATTCTGGTTGAATGAAGTTGGATTTCTCGGTCATATTGTGTCAGGAGATGGTGTATATGTTGACCACACAAAAGTGTCAGCTGTAACTGAGTGGGAATCTCCTAAGTCAGTGAAAGAAGTATGTAGTTTCCTTGGCTTGGCAGGATACTATAGGAGATTCATTGAGAATTTCTCAAAGGTAGCTAAGCCAATGACGGAATTACTTAAGAAAGACAATAAATTTGATTGGACTGAAGGATGTGAACTCAGTTTCCAAGAGTTGAAGAAGATACTAGTGACAACACCAGTCTTATGTCTGCCAGATTTGGAAAAAGATTTCCAAGTATATCATGATGCATCTCACCAAGGATTAGGTGGAGTTCTGATGCAAGAAAGGAAAGTTGTAGCTTATGCCTCGAGACAACTCAAAACTCATGAGGTGAACTATCCTACTCATGATTTAGAGTTTGCCTCTTTTGTCCATGCACTCAAAACATGGAGACATTATCTTTTGGGAAAGCGATGTGAAGTGTTCACAGATCACAAGAGTCTGAAATATATCTTCACTCAGAAGGAAATCAGTATGAGACAAAGAAGATGGCTAGAACTCATCAAGGACTATGACTTCAGTTTGCAATACCACCCTGTTAAATCAAATGTTGTAGCGGATGCTTTAAGCCGTAAAGTTTATGGGAATGTCGTCACTAAGGGAGAATTACTAGATGATCTGTGTGCCCAATTCAAAGATCTCAGATTGGAGATAGTGCCTGAGGGACATCTGATGTCATTGGATGTTAAACCCACCTTGTTGGACAAAATCAGGGAAGCCCAAAAGATAGACAAGGAAATTGAAGAGATTAAGGGAAAAATTAGCAAAGGGAAAGCTAAAGGATTCCACAAAGACGAACATGGTACTTTATGGTATGGGAAACGTATCTGCATTCCGCAAGATCCGGAGCTTCGGAAACTGATTTTACAAGAAGAACACAACTCACCATATTCCATTCATCCGGGTAATACCACAATGTACATGGATGTGAAGGAAATTTTTTGGTGGAATAATCTCAAGAAAGACATCGCAGAACATATTGCTTTGTGTGATGTGTGTAGTAGAGTGAAGGCGGAACATCTGAAACCAGCAGGATTGTTACAACTACTACCTATTCTTGATTGTAAGTGGGACAAGATTGGCATGGATTTCATCACCGAACTGCCAAGGACTAGATCAGGATATGATTCTATTTGGGTCATCGTAGATCGCCTAAATAAATCATTTCATATCTATGAAGACAACCTATACAAGTGCTAAGTTATCCGAGATTTATATGAATAGTATTGTGTGTCTGCATGGAGTACCTAAGAGTATTGTGTCTGATAGGGGAACTCAATTCACTTCGCATTTTTGCCGAAAACTGCATGAGTCATTGGGAACTAGATTAGAATTCAGCACTGCTTTTCATCCTCAAACTGATGGACAGATAGAAAGGACCAACCAGATTCTGGAGGATATGTTGAGAGCATGTTCCCTAGACTATGGTGCTTGTTGGGATGAAAGTCTGCCCTACGCAGAATTCTCTTACCATGTGCCCTAGACTATGGTGCTATGGAAGGAATTGTACTACATCGTTTGGGATGAAAGTGTACTAGACTATGGTGCTAGTTGGGATGAAAGTATGCCCTACGCAGAATTATCTTACAACAACAGCTATCAAGCCAGTATTGAGATGGCACTGTTTGAATTTCTCTATGGAAGGAAGTGTACTACACCATTGCTATGGAGTGGTGTCGGAGAAAGAAATTTGTTCGGGCCAGAACTAATCAAGGAAGCTGAAGAGAAAGTCTAGTTGGTAAAGGACAGATTGAAAATAGCACAGTCCCGACAGGAAAGCTACGTAGATCCAAAGCGTAAAGAAGTCACCTATGAGGTAGGTGATAAAGCTTACTTAGAGTTTCACCATTTCATGGAGTGAAGAGATTCAGAATAAAAGGAAAATTGGCTCCAAGATATATTGGACCATTCAGGGTCTTAAGTCACAAAGGACAAGTGGCTTATGAAATTGAATTGCCTGAATCACTGTCTGCCGTTCACAATGTGTTTCACGTAAGTCAATTGAAGAAAGGCCATCCGGAGATGGAAGATACTTCATTGAAGATACTATACCTTTGGAAGAGGTTCAGTTGGAAAGTGATCTCACTTATGAGTGATCTCACTTATGAAGAGAAACCTGTCAAGATTCTTGAAACTGCAGAAAGAGTTACTCATACTAAAACTATCAAGTTTTGCAAAGTTCAGTGGAATCATCATTCCAAAGAGGAAGAAACTTGGGAAAGAGAAGATGATCTTCGGAAAGACCACCCTCACCTATTTGCTAGCCAATTCGAATCTCGAGGGCGAGATTCACCTTAAGGGGGTTAGATTTGTAACATCCCAAAAATCATCATTTGAAAAGTTTGCATATCATTCATGCATTCATAACATTTGGTCATTTCAAACAAGATTTCAAAATAAGAAACCATATAATGCATATTATTTTATGCAAGAAAGGCAATGGTTTTATTTCTACTTTCAAAGTAGGAGAATGCTTTGGTTTGATCAGAAATGTTTTAAAGTTGAATGCAAATCTTGCACAAATATTTTCAAAACAAAATTCAATATAAAACCATTATTATGCCTATTATATATATTTAAATAAGGCATGGTTTTATTTTATTTTTCAATGGGTCAAAGTGCCTTGGATTAAACAGTAGTGTTTTATACACAATTGTGTGCTTGGTTCACACTACAAAAATCCATAGAAAATTTGAAATCAAACTCATTTGAATTTGAGTTGAAAAAGATTCCTGAAAATTCAAACAGAAAAAGAAAAGGCAAAAAGAAAAAAAGAAAAACGCACACCACCTATTTAGCCCAGCCCCAGTTGCGGCCCAACAAGCCCACCCGGGCCACTCCCCCTCTGCTCCCTCTCTCACGAGCGCGAACCCTACCCCGCACCCGCTGACTAGTGGCCCCAACGCCACGTCTTCGTCGTATTCCCCAAACCACGCGCGCAGACCAGGTCGCCGCTGCAGTTTCTTCCCCTTCAATGCCGAATTGAAATTCGTTTAATTAGCATTGATTCGCCACGCAGTTGACGCCCCTACTCTGGATACTTAAACACCACACCGCCGCGACCATTTCCCCCAAACACCCAGCACCAGAACGCCCCCAGGCTGCCTGTATTTAAGCTCGAACCGCCACTGCCCGACGAACTCCGGGGAGATATTCCGGTGAGCCTCGAGCGCCCCCCCTGTTCCCCATTCATACGAGATTGCTTCTATGGTCTTTGCGCTTCTTCTGACACCACTGGTTCATCCTATACCGCCCCAGGTCGTCGGCTCCGTTAAGCATTGCAAGCACCCGAGGAAACCACCAACTCCGGTGAGCAATCCTGGTATGAATCGCCCGCCCCTTGGCCGCTGGTTTAAACCAACCTGTGCGCCATGTCTCTACGCGTGTCCTGATGCATTTTGTTTGTGCTGGGGTGATCTAGATCATCGCCTTCGTCGTTGTTTGCAAAGACCAGACGCTGTCTGCAACTCCGACGAACTCCCACGGCCACAGCAGCTCGCCCCTGTCCCAGCCGAAGCCACCACGAGCTTCCTAGTGACCCTGTGACACTGGTAAGCTACTGCATTGCCCCTATCCCCCTCTGGAATTGCTAGAGCAGCTCCGTCAGCCGCGTCGCCGCCGTCTGTGCCATTTGCGCCGCCACTTGATGGTCGAAGCAGCGTGCTCCGTTAGATCTGCATTGTAGCGCCTAGATTAGATCCAACGTGAAGCGTTTTCTTTAGGTCTGGCGCGTTGGATCTGATTAGATCCAACGGCGCGGAAGCGCGATCCGCCCGAAGCGGTACTGACCAATCAGGAGCCGCCGCGTGGCCTGTTTATTGATTTAAAAACTAGATATGTTTTAAAACTTGTAAAATTCATAACTTAATTTCTGTTTGTCCAAAAAATGCAAATAATATGTTAATGGAATCACAAAAATAAATCCTACATTTCCATGGGCTTAGTTTTGTATTTATTTTTTTGTTAAAATGGTATTTTATGCAGAAACATTTGTAGGCTTATTTTGAGTACAAAAATTATTTAGAAAATGTTTTAAAGACTAATTTGACTCTATTTAGTCTATAAAAGTTTAGTTTTGTGTTTAGTACTATTTACTTGTCTTGTTTAGTTTAATAAAAATCATCACATGGCATTTGCATGCATTCATATATTTTGCTTGATTAATTTGAATGTAAATTTGGTGCTATCATTTTATGTGTAGATTTTGGTGCTAGTGGTTATTGTGATTGTGAGTATTGTTGCTACTCCCCCAACTACCAAGGAAAGTGGTGCTTCATGTTTTTTTCCCAATATTTTGACAATGCACTAGTTATTTTGTATAGGGCTTGCATGATATTTTTGCTAAGTATCTATATGCTATGCTATGGGAAATCCTAGTAATTGTAGTATTGTTAGAATTTTCTCTAAGTTAAGATACTTGGTATATTGCCATGCTTAGCCTAGCTAGTAGCAAACTAGGGTGGATTACATACATGCTATTGAAAATATTGTTAAGTCTTTGACTTGTGTTTTTTCTTAACAAAACAACTAAGTGAATGAATCACCTGGGTGGAATGGTATGTTTGGGTTATGTTGAGTGGTTACACAAGGCCCATATCTATGGTCTACCTTGTGTATCACACTTGTGGAAAGCCACCCAGGAACAAACGGATTTGAGATACTTAGTGTTTAGAAGCTTCTAGTGCAAACACATGGCATATGGGCTCTGCCTTGATCATATAGGTTGCAATAACTTAGCGAGATCGACAGTTGGTGGTAGGGTGATAGGTTGGAGCGCGTCCTTTTGGTCTAAGATAAGGCTTCTAAAAGGTCTCGTCTCGATGCATGTCGAGTCTTGTGGGGAAAGTGCACCACCTCTCGAGAAGGAAGAATCTAAGTACTTAGCTGTGTCCCTGGAAATGGACTATTGAGCATCAAGACACTGAAGCTATCAAGGATCTCCTCATCCCAATTTCTAAGTTAAAAACTTGTGGTTGAACAAGGGTAAAGGTTCACCAATGTTTATTGGTGGTTCCTTGGGAGTTTTTGTCAAACAAAAACTTAGTGTTTTCAACTGATATGCAAAACCTATTTTGAGCAAAGCAAGCCTAAGCTACACTTAGCCAAATTCATATAGAAGCTAGAAACTATTATTCTACTAAGGTATCACTTGCCAATACTATTCCAATGTATTGACCCACTGTGGCTGTAACTTGTGATGTTGCAGGTTACTCTGAAGAGGATTAGGTTTATGAGTCTACACTCAACATGTTTGCCTGTGGCACATGAAAATGAAGACTTTACATTATTTTGTTAAGTTGAACTCTTGTACTAGCCTATGGCCATGGAGTTGTAAAAGACTATGTTATCTCTGGAATGATGATGTAATAATGACCTTTGTTTCTGTGTACTTCATATTAAACTTTGGATGCTAGCATTTGATCCAGGGAATAGCATTGCAATCACAGGGACCTTTACCTTTATAAAGGTGGGGTCTTACATTGAGCAATTGAATATTGAACATGTGGTAGCCATTGTGAAAGACCATGTCACTAGAAATATAGAGGATGAGCATATTGTCTTCTGTGAAGACGCTTCTAATATTGTCTCTCATCCTAGTAAGGCTAGAAAAGCTAGTGTGCCTGTGCTTTCTGTTAAAATTGGTGATCATTCCTATCATGGTTTATGTGATATTGGTGCTAGTTCTAGTTCTATTCCTTATGAGATTTACAGGGAAATTATTCATGAAATTGGTCCCTGTGAGCTTGAGGACATTGATGTGGTTATTCACCTTGCTAATAAGGAAACCATTTGCCATATTGGTATTGTAAGAGATGTGGAGGTTCTCTGTGGTAAGATTAAGTATCCTGCTGATTTTCTAGTGCTTAATTCTACAGCTAGCAAAACTTGTCCTATCATTTTTGGTAGGACCTTCTTGAACACTTGTGGAGATATTATAGACTGTAAGAAGGAAAGAGTTTTAACTAAGTTTGATGGAGATTCTTATGAGTTTAACTTTTCCAAATTTGCTAAAGCTCCTTGTGAAAATAGTTTTCCTAATAAAGATTTCAGGATGGAACAACTTTCTTCTATTGATCCGGTTTATGACCTTGGACCTCTTTTTGGTGACTCTAAGTATGCTCATTCTGATGATAAAGTTGTTGCCAGTGACATTTATATTGTCAACTTTATTCAAAGTGCTACTGAAAGTTATTATGAGAGAGGGAAACATGGTTTTATGCATCTCAATAATGTTAAGTTTCCCCATTTTATGTTAAAATCTTTGAAGTTGGATTTGTTTTGTCTTGCTATGCTAGTGGATTTTTGTTTCAACAATTTGTTTTCTCATGATACTCCCATGCATAGGAAGTGGGTTAGACTCAAATGTGTTGGTTATTTTCTTCTTGATGCTCTCTTTCACTTCAAAGATATATCTCCTTTGTGAGCATCCTTGAAACTCACAAGAAAAGTACTTGTTGGGAGGTAACCCAAGAGTTTTGTCGAGTCTTGGAATTTATTACCTTGGTAATAACCGCTCCTTATCCGTTTTGTTTTGGTTTTTGTGCCAAGTCCAACTACTTTTGTGAAGTAGAGGAGTTGTGAAAAGTGGCTATCCTGGGACAGATTTTTGTGCTGTATTGTAAACATTCGTGAGGGAGCTCAGTACCTAGGATGGAGCTGCATTTTTCTGATCTTGGTCTCCAAGTTGTTACCCGACTTTCATTAGTTCTGCACCTTTTGATTTGAGCAACAGAGAGTTTTTGAAAAAATCAATCTTTACCTGCTGGTCTGTTTTGACAGATTTCTGCTATCATTTGCATTTTCCTCTTATAGAAGCCTTTGTTTTGATGGATTTCAGTTGAAGTGTGCACCTAAAGGTTAATTGTTTTTGCTTGCACTAATGTTGCCATTGAAGTTTGTGTATTTCCTTGTGAGGAAAGAAAAATTCTAGGAGGACAAAAGGAGTCTGCAGAGTTCGTCTTTGAATAGGTAAAAGTGGTAAAAAAAGAAGGTTCATGAAACCCCAATCTTTTTATATTTTTGATGTTTTTAATACATAAGGGAAGTCACGAGACGAAACAGAGCAGGAACCGGAGGCCAGGGTGGCCAAACCCACCCCAGGTGCGGGCCCACCTTGCTCCACGCCTAGAGGGGGTGTGCCTCCCCCGAGCTCCGACTTTGCCTCGTTTCTGTATCAAAACCTTCCTTATGCTTTGAAACTTCGCAATATATAACCCCCTAGATCCCCCAAGGTTCGTGCATCGTGTTCTCGTCGTGTTTTCGTTTCGATCTATTTCTGCTGGAAAACTTCTCAAGTTTAGAGCACCATGGTCTCCGCCAACGAGAAAGGCAAGAAGCCTGAGGAAGACGATCCTAGCAAACCCAAGCCCGAGAAAGAGCACCATGGTCTCCGCCAACGACAACGAACAGATTCTCCCGTCGCCAGGAGCTTCTCTGACGAGCAATCGCTGGCAATCTCAGGCGCCCCTTAGTCTACGGAGACCACCTCGAGCTTCAGCACATCAAGACGAGTCTGGTAAGCCTCCTCCCCCTCTCTCTTGCTTCCTAGATTAGCCGGAGATCCGTTAGCAGAGTGTCGCCGCTGCGCCGCCGTCGCCAGCGCCGCCAGGTAATGGTCGCTTGCTCATCAGCCGTTAGATCCAGATCCAGCAGCGTAGATAGATAACTTAACAAACCGTTATAGCTTGATATGTGCCACACGATTCTAATTAGATCCAACGGCTGTAGCTTCGTGATCCACATGAACCGTTATCGGCTAGTAAGAACATGACACGTGGCACAGACTTCGTTTTAAAACAGAAACATTTATATTTAGTGTTTGCATTTGAAAAATTCATAACTATTGATCCACACGTCCAAATTTTGAAAATTTGATATCATTGGAATCAGAAAAAGGAAACCTTTGTAACCACGCCCTTATTTTAGTATTTTGGTTATGTAAAGTTAGGTGTTTTGCAGATACATGTTTAGGCCTATTTTGAGTATAAAATTTATTCTAAAAATTATTTTAGGGTTAAAGCTTTTGAAAATGGTTTGTTTTAAACATAATGACCATAAAAACCAACTTTTGGATTTAAAAGTATATTTTGTAACACTAAGGAATTATTCCTTGAATAAAAGCATTTCTAGTAAAACAAAAATTGATGATTATGTTTTAAAAATAGTTTTTGGATAAAACCTTTTGCAAATGGTTTGATTTAATCTCTCTGACCCTAAACACTAAATTTTGGATTTAAAAATATAATTGATTAACACTAGAAAATTATTACTTTGGTTTGAAGGCATTTCTAGTAAAACAAAATGATGTTTGATTTAAAAATTATTTTGGGTGAAACCTTTTGTAAATGGATTTGTTTTAAAACACTTTGACCATAAACATTAATATTTGTGTTAAAATTTTTTTTTGGCTAACACTAGAAATTATCACTTTTATTTAAATCATTTCTAGCAGAACAAAAAATGATTTAAATGGCCATTTTCACTAACTTGAATTTAAATGGTTTTGCCACTTTTATAATTGACAAATAGGTGTTTTAAAATGTTTATAGCCTATTACAAACCACCTTTCCAAATAAAACAATCTTTTGCATGCTTGCATGCATTTTTTTGTTTTCTTTATTTTATGTGATGAATTGTTTAAATGCTACTTTGAATATTTGCTTGCTTGATTGAATTGTAGTGAACTTTGAAGAGTGTGACCATTGCAAGATCAAGGAGTGAATCTAGTTTCTCTACTAAAAAGGCAAGTGGTGCTTCATACATTTTGTCCTAATATTTTGACTATGCATTAGTGATATTTCTATGTAGGACTTGCATGGAATTTTACTAAGTATGCTATGCCTTGGGAAATCATAGTAGATGATTCCTTAGTATATTTTCCCTAAGTTAAGATTCTTGCTACTATTATGCTTAGCCTAGCTAGTAGAAAACAAGGGTGGATTATAATCATGCTATGAAATATTACTAAGTCTATGACTTGTGTTTTGTTTAATAAAACAACTATGTGAATGAATCACCTGGGTGGAATGGAAGGAAAGGTTTGTGTTGAGTGGTTACACAAGTCCAGTATGCCGGGGAAAACTCGTATATCACAAGTCCAGTATACTGGGGAAAACTTGGTATCACACTTGTGGAAGTCACCCAGGAACAAAGAGATTTGAGATGTCAAATGTTGAGAAGCTTCAAGTGCATCCACATGGAATTATGGGATCTGCCTGGATCATATAGGTTGCAATAACTTAGCCAGATGCACAGGTGGTGGTAGGGGATGATAGGATGGAGCGCGTCCATTTGGTCTAAGTTAAGGCTTCTGAAAGATCTTGTCTCGATGCATGTCAAGTCTTATGGGGAAAGTGCGGCACCTCTCGAGCGAGTAACATCTAAGTACTTAGCCATATCCCCGACAATGGACAATTTGAGCATCAAGACATGGAAGCTATCAAGGATCTCATCATCCCAATTTCTAAGTTAAAAGCTTGTGGTTGAACAAGGGTTAAAGGATCACCAATTTTCATAGGTAGATGCCTTGGGTGATTTTGACAAACAAAAACTTAGTGTTTTCAAATGATAAGGAAAATCTATTTTGAGCAAAGCAAGCCTAAGCTCCACTTAGCCAAATGCATATAGATGATAGATACCACTTTTCTACCATAGTATCACTTGCCAATACAATTCAAATGTATTCACCATTGTGGCTGTAACTTATTATGCTACAGGTTTGTTTGATGTTAGTGAAGTGTGTTGAATAGGATTACAAGTCTACAACCAACATGATTGCATGTGGCACTTTGAAGATGAAGGAATCCATGCTATATAGTTATTGTCACATCCCAAGATTTTCCAAATCTTGTAATGTGAAAAAATAAATAAACAAAATAAATAATTGTTGAAATTTAGGGTGAAAAGAAACTTTTTGTTTCTAAATGAAAACTTAAAATTCCATATTGAACAAACTTTGGCTAATGTTTGAATCCAACTAAATTCAAATCAAGTGGAATGCATTCCTCTTAAAATGCATCTTGAAATTTGAACACTTGGAGAATAAACCAAAACTCTAAAACCCTAATGGAAGAAAATCATTTCCAAGTTATCTCCAAGCCTATGGATTTGATCCATATAAAAATTTGTCAAGAAACATTTATAAATGGTCAAGAATGACAAATAGAAATATTATAAAACCATAGAAATTGGTTTCACTTAAATTGGAGCCATAGATAAAATCTTATAAATTTAATAATATAAGGAAATTGAATTTCCAAAGCTAATAAGGCAGCTATCTATAAATCCATACCAAATGGTGAGAAAATAATCCTAAATATATTTAAAAGTTTAAATAAATATTAAATAAGATTTTACAAATTGGAATCACCAAGTTTGGATCTTTGAATAAAAAGATATGGATTTTAAAAGGTAAAGAAAGAAATATTAAATGAGGAATATTTAAAGACCAATTAAATCTTGACCTTATCCATAAGCAAATGGAATAAGTTATAATACAAATCCAAATAAAATAATGGATAAATAATTTTATAAATAAAATAAATGACATTAACCAAATTGAATAAAGACAAAATCCCTATTAAGAAATGATTAATTAAATCATGGGAAAAATGTTTGGAATTTACCCAAGTGGAATAAAAAGTTATTTAATAAACTCAAATGAGATCAAAGAAATCTTCTAAATAAAAATTATGGATTTAAAACCATATTTAAATTCATAAGAATAAAGACAAATACCCAATTTTTAATGATTAACAAATCATATTAAAATATTCCAAATAATTCAAAGTGCATTATTTGACACCCTATTAAATGAATAAAACTTACTGAAAAGGTTTTTGTGAAAAATTGAAATTTAAATAAGGATTAAAAATATATTTGATCTTATTTGAATTAAAGCAAGAACTTGTTTTAAATAATTAAAAGACACTAAAAGAATAAGATATTTATTCTAAAAATGATTTCAGAATGTATTATTAATCAGTATTAAAATCTACTCAAAGTTTGAGAGAAGTTTGAATTCAAATGGATGTTTAAATTGATTAATCAAAATCAAAACAGAATAATAAGAATGGAAAAAGAAAAATGATCAGTCTAAAAATGAATCTAGCCAGCCCAGCCCACTAAGCCCAGTCTAGACCATCTCCCTCTCCCGAAGTGAATCGTTTTTCACTCGCGAATTTACCCGTAGCGTCGCTGACGACCAGGCCCCACTCCCCCTCTTCCTCTCTCGCTGACACCAGGACCCACTTCCCCGTCAGCTTCGTCCTCCCCGCGGTGACCACGCCCCCAACCCCTCCTTGCCGTTTCTGGCCGTTGAAGCCGGCGTCAATACGCATTAATGCCTTCATTAATCCACCCCGCGACCATGCCCTCTTAATCGCCTTACTCTCCTCTCCATTTCCCCCCCAGACGCCACAGCTCGAGAGCCCCCAGGCTGCACGAATCCTTGCTCGAACCCTTTTTCTCCGGCAAGCTCCAGTAGGAATTCCGGCGAGCCCAGCTACTCCTCTGCCCCCTGGAGCACACGAGCACATTCCCCAGCCTCTGGCGCACCTCACTGTACTTCCCGTTCATCCGCGCGAGCACCATAGCCTCGACTACGACAACGACAGTACGCCTCCGCCGTCCACCTTCACTCCGACGAGCTCTACTGGTAACCTCCGACCGCGCCTCCCTCTCTCTTTGTTGCTCCGATACTCCCCACTCTTTTGTGCATCTAACTGTGCTTCCTTTTCTCTCTAGCGTGCCCTGTAGCTTCGCTGTCAACAATGTCTGAGCGCAACCGACGGTTCCACGAACCCCGACGAGCAATTACGTTCTTCCTCGTGTGCCCCTTGCCTCCTCGCGAGCACTTTGAGCATTAGCGACACCAAGCGAACCTGGTGAGCCATTCCCCTTCCTCCCCTGCTTCCTGTAGTCACCGCGACGCCGTAGCCAGAGCCAGCGCCGCCACTCGCCGCCACTAGCGCCACCACTTGATGGTTGGTTGATCATCAGCCGTAGGATGCAGATCCAATGCACACGAAAGAACATTAAGCGAAGGGGTATGCTTGCTCCTGCGCCGCATGATCTGTTTAGATCTAACGTACCGTGTAGGCCGATCCGCGCGAAGCGGTATAGACGAATCATAACATGATGCATGGCCAGTGTGTTATTTAAAAAAACAGAATTTGATCTATTGTATTAGTAAACTTGCAAAATTCATAACTTTCAAACCACACGTCCAAATTTTGCAAATTTTATATCAGCAAAACAAGTACTTTCTGACCATGCACTTTTTTTAGTAAAATGTTTCTGTTAAATTGATTGTTTTTTGAAGAAACTTATGTAGGCATATTTAGAATATAAAATTTGCTCTAAAATGATTTTTGAGATAAAACCTTTGGCAAATGGTTTTTTTTTAACCTACTGATCATAGAAATCAATTTGTGGTTTCAAAAACATATTTTGTGAAGCAAAAGAATAAATCTTTGTTTTAGACCATTTCTAGTCAAATAAAAATGTTGTTATATGTTAAAAATACTTTTTGGAGGAAAATCTTTGGGAAATTTTTTGATTTAAACTCTCTGACCCTAAGCACCAAGTTTTATGATTTAAAAATGTATTTGGTGAACCCTATAAAGATTGTTACTTTGATAGAGGCATTTTCAACCACATAAAATAAAGATTTGGTTTAAAAATGGTTTATAAGTAAAATATTTTTGCAAATGGTTTTGCCACTTTTATAAGGTGACCAATAGGTGTTTTAGAATGTTTATAACCCATTATGGAACCATTTTTTTCCAAATAAAACAATCTTTGGCATGCTTGCATGCATTGTTTTGTTTCTATTATTTTATGTGATCTTTGCTTGAATGGTAGATTGAATTTGTGCCCTTGCTTGATTGAATTGTAGTGAATTGAAGAGTGTGATCATTGCAAAGACAAGGAGTGAAATTATATTATCTACCAAAAAGGAAAGTGATGCTTCATACTTTTGTCCCATTATTTTCACTATGCATTAGTGATATTTCCAAAGTAGGACTTGCATGGAATTTTGCTAAGTGTAAACTATGCCATGGGAAATCCTAGTAGATGAAACCTTAGTAGAAATTTCCTAAGTTAAGGATCCTACTACTATCATGCTTAGCTTAGCTAGTAGAAAACAAGGGTGGAATATATTCATACTATGGAATGTTTCTAAGTCAAGGACTTGTGTTTTGTTTAATAAAACAACTAAGTGAATGAATCACCTGGGTGGAATGGAAGGAATGGTTTGTGTTGAGTGGTTACACAAGGCCCATTTCCATGGTTTACCTTGTGTATCTCACTTGTGGATGGCCACCCAGGAACAAAGAGATTTGAGATGTCAAATGTTGAGAAGCTACAAGTGCAGCCACTTGGCATTATGGGCTCTGCCTGGATCACATAGGTTGCAATAACTTAGCCAAATGGACAGTTGGTGGTAGGGGTTTGATAGGTTGGAACGCGTCCATTATGTTCTAAGGGAAGGCTTCTGAAAGATCTAGTCTTGGTGAAACCAAGTCTTGTGGGGAAAGTGCACCACCTCTGCAGAGTGTAAAATCTAAGTACTTAGCCATGTCCCTGGCAAAAGACAATTTGAGCATCAAGACATGGAAGCTATCAAGAATCTCCTCATCCCAATTCTAAGTTAAAACTTTGTGGTTGAACAAGGGATGAAGGATCACCAATTTCTATTAGGAGATGCCTTGGGAGATTTTTGACAAACAAAAACTTAGTGTTTTCAAACGATAAGGAAAAACTATTTTGAGCAAAGAAAGCCTAAGCTCCACTTAGCCAAATGCATATAGATGATAGACTCCACTATACTACCATAGTATCACTTGCAAATACAATTCAAATGTATTGACCCTTGTGGCTGTAACTTGTTATGTTGCAGGTTTGTTTGATATTAGTGAAGTGTGTTGATTAGGATTACAAGTCTACAATCAACATGTCTGCCTGTGGCACTTTGAAGATGAAGGACCCCATGCTATTGTTATATTTTGCTGCATTGTAATGTGATAGCCAAATGAGCTATGTAAGATGTAATAAATTATTTTATTCCTGGTTATAAAGTTGTATTATGACCTTTGTTTCTTGATATTACATCTTAACTGTAGATTCTAGCTATTGATCCAGGGACTAGCAGTGTAAACACAGGGATCTCTACCTTATCAAAGGTTGGGAACCTTACAGTTATTTCTGTTGCATTGTAATGAGATAGCCAAATGAGCTATGTAAGATGTAATGAATTATTTTATTCCTGGTTATAAAGTTGTATTATGACCTTTGTTTCTTGATATTACATCTTAAACTATGGATGCTAGCTATTTATCCAGGGACTAGCATTGTAAACACAAGGATCTCTACCTTATCAGGTTGGGACCTCTACAGGCGCGGCGGCTGCTGGCGGTGGCGGCGCTGCGTGGGGCGGCGGCTAGGTGGGAGGGGCTGGTTGTGTGGTCTTGGGGCACCCCCTTCCCTCTATTTATGAGAGGGAGTGAAGCTTGGGAGAGGGGAGTTTGAATTCTTCCCCAACTCCCTCTCCTAGTTGGCTTGTGGTGGAGGGAAAGAAGGATTATTTCCTTCCTCCACTAGGATACATTGTCCTAGTTTGACTTTTCAAACTTGCCTTTTGACTTTCAATTTGGAGCTTTATTTCTTTCTTGCAAATTCCCAACCAAGTGACCTAGGACATGTACCCTTCCCCTTCCGGTCCGGTGAACCTTCTAGACCCTTCTATAATCTCTCCGATGAAATCATCGGAATTATTCCCGAACTCCGGAATTGGACTTTCCTTATATGAATCTTATTTGCCGGACCATTCCGGATCTCCTCGTGATATACCGGATCCCATCCGAGACTATAAACAACATTCGGTCTCCCTACTTACATTCCATATCTACTAAACAACATCGAATACTTAAGTGTGTCTCCCTACGGTTCGTGAATTACGCGGACATGACTGAGACACTTCTCCGATCAATAACCAATAGAGGAATCTGGAAATTCATATGCCTCCCACATATTTATACGATTACTTTGCGATCGAATGAACCACTTACATACGATACCAATTTCCCTTTGTCTCACGATAGTTTACTTATCCGAGGTTTGATCGTTGGTATCTCTACATACCTAGTTCAACCTCGTTACCGATAAGGACTCTTTTCTCGTTCCCGTGATATGTGATCCCTTGTGAGTCAGTCACATGCTTGCAAGCTAATTGGATGGCATTCCACCGAGAGGGCCTAGAGTATATCTATCCGTCATATGGATGGACAAATCCCACTCTTGATCCATGTGCCTCAACACATGCTTTCCGAACACTCAATGCCACCTTTATAGCCACCCAGTTATGGTGTGGTGTTTGATGTCATCGAAGGAATTAGGTTACTATGTATCAGAAAGCTTATAGCAAAAAAACTATTGAAATGACTTGATATTTATGCTACGCTTATCTATAGGAGTATGTCCATCATACCATTCTCCTAATGATATGATCTTGTTGTTAACAACATCTCTATGTTCATGATCCAGAAACCATGATCATCTATTAACCAACAAGCTAGTATTACAAATAGGCTTTACCAGGGAATGTAATTTAGTTTACAAATCACACAAGTATTAATGTTTCCGGTTAATACTATTATAGCATGAATGTAAACATTTATCATAAACACAAAGATATAATAATAACCACTTCTATTATTGCCTCTAGGGCATATCTCCAACATATATCTCCAAGTGGAGGGGTAAAATCCCATCTTGGTTATTCACATCACGTAGCTTGATTCTCAGTCGACCCGAACTCTGCCTTTATAACTGCCCAGTTACAGATCAGCGTTTGACAGAACCTAAGTCGGTGATCCTCAACTCGGACTATGCAACAACCTCAGGTCTAAGGATTACATTGATCGAGATATACAAATGACAATTTGTTTGTTGCACCTCAATATGGGTCAACCCGACTCACTAAACTCTTTAGCCGAATCTGTGTAAGTTGGAATAGCATCTCCATGCCCATGATAAGTGGAACTGAGTCATCAAGCCGAATTTCACATTGATCTAAGTTGTGTGTTCAGTATAACCTCAATGACCAAGGACATTTAGTACAAACATCATGAATGTATAGTTCCACAACTGAATCACATATTCAATGATACACATCAGATTTTAATACAAGGACAACTTCATATATTTATGAATACAATAGGAAATATCATCATACATGATTGCCTCTAGGGCATATTCCCAATAGCACCAGCATCCGGAACAACCCTGGAGCCAGATTGCCTGCTCTTGGCCTCTTATTACTGCTTCGCCGCATAATTGGCCAGGAGGTCGATGAGCTTAGGCTCGTAATGCTTACAACGAGAAGCAAAAAGGGAGAAATCTACCTCGAAGCCATCCGCCGCCATCGGCATTCTGTACGTGACTTGAGCCAGATCTACCTCGGCTCCGGACGCCATTCCCATGGCCAGCCCCATGGAAGCACTGATGCCCTTCTGCTTGCGTTTGTACTCCCCCAGAGCCTCCTCCGACAGAGCATCGGCAAGGGAGTCAATGTCGTCGAGGGTAACGCCCTTGGGGACGACCTCCTTGTAGAAGCGTGTGAGCACCGTCTTGGCCTTCTCTAGGGAGCCAACGGCAGTGGATCAGCGATCCTCAATTGCAGCAGAAACATCGGCCAAAACATCTCCGTTCTCCAGTGCACCATGATCAAACGTGATGCCAGAAGCATCTCAAAAGAAGAGGAAGAGAACACTAGACTGAGAAAGGATAAAATGCTCTCAAAAAACAGAACATCCAAAGGATATAAGAGCAACTTACCAGAGATATCCTTGGTAGCAACCATGAGCTTGTCAGCCATGGCTTTCTCCCGAGTGGCTACAACGGCCATGAGCTGCTTCTCGCGATCTTTGGCCTCCTTCTGCAGGCGCTCCTTGGCTTCCGCAACATCCGCTGCCTTCTTCTCCGCTTGGCTGAGGATCTTTTCAAAAGCGTTCATCCTTCGAAGAACAACATTGTTCTCATCTGCAGCTTGAAGAGATAGCAGGTAAACACAAGTAAGAAACTCGGTGGACTCGAAAAAATAACCAAAAGGACAGATACGCACCTTGGAGCTTCTTCATCTCACCCTCCAGTGCCAGATGCTGTTGGATGAGGAGGTTGGCGCTGCGCACAAAAGGCTATAGAAGAAGCCAAAACAAACCCGATGAATAAAGGGCTCGGGGTCTCCCCCCACAAAGCGAAAGACTAACAAGTCAGATAAATAAAGGACTCGGGGGCTCCTCCCACAAAGCAAAAGACCAACATGTCAGATAAATTAAGGACTCGGGGGCTCCCCCCACGGAGTAAAAGGGCAACACTTACATGATCAGGTGTGGACTCCGAAGGTTTGCATGTTGCCTTCCGAGTCACGAGTGCACGAGCTTCCCGCCTAGCGGATCTCGAATCCTCGCCCTCGGATTTGGCCACCACCTGGGGAAACAAAGCTGTCGGCTTCGATTCCGCGATCACCTCTTCGGTGTCCCCATCAAGGGACTCCTCTGATGGGTTGCTGCAAGGAATTATTAGATCAACAACAAGTTAAAAATACAAAGATGAACATGGAAGCAAGACTCAAACAAAAATGAATTACAACTCGATGTCCGACAAATTGAAGATTGGATCCGCGTTCTCCTTTTTCTTCTTCTTGGCCGACAGCTGCAGAGCCACCGCCCGAATGGGCACAGCAGGGAAAGGCGCAGACGAAGCACCTTCGTCCTTACCGTGCTGCTCGAGGAAGGATGGACCCCTTGGAGTTGGTGGTGTCACCCCATCCAAAGATTCACTCCAAGAGCTCTTTCGGGTACGCCCTTCGCTCTGCTCGGGGGCTTCCGAGGTAGGAGATTGCGCCGGAGGAAGCTCGGATTCGGATTCTACAACTTCATTATCCGGCGCAATCGGGAATTTATCAGGTAGAGGGGGCGTCATCCCCGCTACCTTGAGGCCCTGCAAACAAAATACAAAAGAAAACAGGATCAGTAACACTAACAAGCAACAAGGTACTCGAAAAAGCGCAACGCGCAAACTATAAGTTTCCACCTGCGGAACAACCTTCTTGGCGCTGAACGGGGAGGTCAAGGATTTCCCCGGGAGGTCCTCGTCGGCCTTGGACTTCAGCAGGGGCCGAAGAGCTATATCAAGGTCGCTTGAAGATAACTCCTAAGGCAAAACCCTTGTCGGATCACTGCGGCCAGCATATAGGAACATCGGGTGTGCCCTTGCTTGGAGTTAACTGTTTGTGTATGGATTATCGGAAGTTGAATGATGTCACCATCAAGAACAAGTACCCCTTGCCCAAGATAGAAGATTTGTTTGATCAGTTGACTGGTGCCATAGTGTTTTCTAAGATTGATCTTAGGACTGGCTATCATCAACTCAAAATTTGCGCAGAGAATATTCCAAAGACTGCCTTTACCACCCGATATGGATTATACGAGTATACCGTTATGTCCTTTGGATTAACCCATGCCCCCGCTTATTTCATGAATCTCATGAATAAGATTTTTATGGACTTCCTGGATAAGTTTGTCGTTGTTTTCATCGATGACATTCTGATTTATTCCAAATCGAAAGAAGAACATGAGCTACACCTAAGGACCATTCTTGGAACACTTAGAGAGCATCAGTTGTATGCCAAGTTTAGCAAATGTGAATTCTAGTTACAAGAAGTAGGATTCCTCGGTCACATTGTGTCAGCCGGAGGAATTGCCGTTGATCCTGAAAAAGTGAAAGATGTCGAAGATTGGCAAGCCCCAACCACTCAAACCCAAGTTCGTGCATTTCTCGGATTGGCGGGATACTACCGCAAGTTCGTAGAAGGATTCTCGAGTATCGCCAGACCCATGACCCAATTGCTAAAGAAGGACAAGAAGTTTGAATGGACCGACAAATGTGAAGAGAGTTTTCAAGAACTCAAGAGGAGATTGATTTCAGCCCCAATCTTAATCATGCCGGATATCACGAAGCCCTTCGACGTGTATTGTGGCGCATCCAAGGTCGGCCTCGGATGTGTGCTAATGCAAGAAGGCAAAGTTATATCTTATCTATCTCGACAACTGAAAGAACATGAGCAAAATTACCCAACCCATGACCTCGAACTCGCAGCCGTAGTTCTAGCCCTGAAGACATGGAGACATTACCTGATGGGAAATCGTTGTGAGATTTATTCAGATCACAAGATCCTGAAGTATATATTCACTCAGAAGGATCTGAATATGAGACAGAGAAGATGAATTGAGCTAATCAAGGATTACGACCTGGACATTCACTATCACCCCGGTAAAGCCAACGTGGTAGCAGATGCCCTTAGCAGATTGTCGTGCCGCTTGAACTCCATGATTGTAAAGGAGCAACCAAGTTTGCACAAAGAGATGGAAGATTTTCGAATGGAGTTAGTGAGTGAAGGATTTTTGGCTAGCATAGAACTTGAACCCACTTTGATCAGTCAGATCAAAGAGGCGCAGAAGAGAAATGCTAGTATCGACGGAATCAAGCGTCGTATTGGTACAGGCAAAGTACCTGGATTCACCAAAGATGAAGAAGGAGTTCTGTGGTACAAAGGACGCCTTTGTGTACCAGCAGATTCTGAGTTGAAAGAAGTTATTTTGAAGGAAGCTCATGATACTCTTTATTCTATCCATCCTGGAGGAACTAAGATGTATCAAGATTTGAAAGAGCAATTTTGGTGGCATAAGATGAAGAGAGAAATCGGAAGCTATATCGCCAAGTGTGATATATGTCAGCGAGTCAAGGCAGGACATCTCAGACCCGCTGGGCTGTTGCAACCATTGCAGATTCCGGAATGGAAATGGGATTCCGTTGGAATGGACTTTATCACCGGATTGCCTACTTCTAGTAGGGGAAATGACTCTATCTGGTTCATAGTGGATAGATTGTCCAAAGTCGCCCATTTCTTACCCGTCAAGACCACATATCAGAGTTCGAAGCTAGCGGAGTTATACATCGCTAGGATAGTAAGTTTGCACGGAGTCCCCAAGAACATCGTATCTGATCGAGGAACCCAATTTACCTCGAGATTCTGGAAGAAAGTCCAAGAAGGTTTAGGAACCCGCCTAGATTTCAGCACCGCATATCACCCGCAGACCGATGGACAAACGGAGCGAGTAAATCAAATACTCGAAGATATGCTGAGAGCATGTGTGTTGGAGTATGGATCTAAATGGGAAGACTGTCTTCCGTTTGCAGAATTTTCATGCAACAACAGTTATCAAGCCAGTTTGCAAATGGCCCCATTTGAATTCATGTACGGAATGAAGTGTCGCACCCCTTTGAACTGGTCGGAAGTAGGAGAGAGTCAGATTTTTGGACCCGACATCCTACGTGAAGCAGAAGAGAAGGTTCACAAGATTCGTGAGCACCTCAAGACAGCCCAGTCCAGACAGAAGAGTTACGCTGACAAGAGACGTCGAGACGTCGCCTTTAACATAGGAGATTTTGTATATCTGAAAGTGTCGCCATTGAAGGGAATGCAGCGTTTCCAACTCAAAGGAAAGTTAGCCCCCAGATATATCGGACCCTTCAAGATTCTGAACCGTCGAGGAGAAGTGTCGTATCAACTGGAACTACCTGAAGAGATGTCAGCCATGCACAATGTGTTCCATATCTCATTACTTCGCAAGTGCCTCGAAGTTCTAGAGAAGACTAAAGTGTTAAAGAATATCGATCACCGGACCATAGAGATCAACGATGACCTGACCTATCCCGAAGTACCCAACCGTATTTTGGAAGAAGCTTTCCGAACCACCAGAACCCGAAGCATCAAGTTTCTCAAGATTCAGTGGAGCAACCACACAGAAGAGGAAGCTACATGGGAGCGCGAAGATCACATCAGGACGGAATTTCCCGATCTCTTCAAATCCTAGGTAATCCTTTCGTCCTTTTTCAAATCTTGGGACGAGATTTTGTTTAAGGGGGGAAGGTTTGTAACATCCCAAAAATACTAAACTTGGATCATCAAACTCTAATCATCAAAATTAGGGTCAACAAAAACTTTTCTAAATAAAAGTATGCAAGCATGCATGTGTGTATGCATCCCATTTTGAATTCTTTTGAATTGCCTTGTTTATGTGTTTCTTTGTTTATAAAAGGGATTCTTAGGTGAAATAAACATCATCTAAACAATTCCCAATCTTTTACCAAAGGCAAATAAATCAAAATAAGCCAAATTGAGTGAATGGTCATTTTGCCCAATTTAACTCCCATGCCTACTTTGGCTGTCTCAAACTTTCAGAACTTAACAGAAACTTATTTGGATCTTTACACCCCTTGATAGTACTCCTAACAAAGTATCAAGGCCCACCTTGTGATCATCCAGAAACTTTCAAATGCATAGTTTAAATGACAATTCAAAATTGAATCTTTAGCATATGGGAAGGTCCCACTTTTTCAAAAACCACTCAAACAAACTCAACTTTCAAAACCCAAGCATCTGCAGACTCACCAGCACCAACCTAGCACACCCACCAAAAATCATTTCAACATTCAAAACTTGAATTCTTGCGGCCATTTCATCAAACACCTTGCTGATTCAAATCAAATAAAATCTAAACACTATTGTGAGCAGTGATTGGAGCCTAACTTGTTCCCTCTCTAGCTCACAGCAACCTCAGTAGATCATCTAGCACTCTAAACCAAGCACTAGCCCCACTGTAAGCTTGGTAATGCCATCAATGGTGAACAGCCGAAGCTCACCATGTCACCCCAATGTGGACAACAAGCTAGGAGAAGAAACAATCCTAGCCAACATGTCTGGGAGCAAGCCAACACCCCACCGCCACTCCTTGTCCAGCGCTCGAACGTTGCCAACCCCTGGACCACATGCACAGACCGTGCCTAGATCGCCAGCAACCATGCCGAGCATGTGCCAGAGCGCCGCCCTCGACACCCGCCCACAGACCGCGCGCCACCCTCGCCGCGTGCATACACGATCACCACCGACCCAGGAGACCGCCAGACATCCCCGTTTGCCGCCCCATGCCTCACAGTCACCGCTCGCCGTCGAAGACGCCGCCTTGGCCGCGCAGAGCATCGCACGTTACAGACCATTTGCCACCGCCCCTACATGCGCATGAAAGCCGTAGAACATCGCCAGGATACCACCAAGCAATCGCCACCGCCGGCCATGCCTCTAGCAGCCCGTAGCCATGTCGCCACCGTCGCCTGCCCATCCCGTTCGGTCTCGTCGTCGCGACTATAAATAGAGGCCACCCCCAGCCGAATTGAGCACACCATCTCACTCCCCTCTCCTCACTGATCGTTCCACCTCGTTCCCGAAGCAAGGCGAGCAGCGCTTCGCCGGAATTTCACCAGAGCTCGCTGCTGCTAGAGAATAAGGGAGCCAGCGATTGGAGCCACCCCAGGAGAAGCTGCCGCTACCAGGAGGTTCGTCGTCGTCTACTTTGTCGTTCACCCGCCTCGCCGACCCTCGCCTGAGCCCTGGTGAGCCCCCGATGACCCCCACCTGCCGCGTTAGGGTTCAGTCTCGCCGGCGTTGCCCGACATGGACGGATCAAACAAATCTTCTGAAAGATCTTTTTTGTGTACGGATTATCGGAAGTCGAAAGTGCTGACCCTCAGCCATTGGATTAGAACTAGATCGAACGCACCATACTGCCCCATACCGCTTCGCACCCCCTCGTCTCACTGACGCGTGGGGACAACACTTAACCAGCCCGCGTAAGCGCTATGCTTAGCAGGTCGGCCCAGTATCGTTTCCCGCGCAGCCCAGTCGTTTGAATTTAACCTTTTCCGTTTTATTTCAAACATAGTTCTACACCTAGTTTCAAAAATCAACCTAGCTTGATTTAGTGAACCAAATTGAATGAAACCAATTTTGTTAGAAAGGTCTTGAAGTGCTGAATCCAAGCCCGCTTGATTTAAATCATTTGGATCTGTAGATCACCCTTGATAAAAATAACAAGGCAGAAGCTTTTCTGCATTCAAACATTTCTCAAATTTAAACCATAATAGCTTTTGAGTTGATTCCAACTCTCAAAAATCACATTTAACCATACCTTTAAGAATATATAAAAATATATAGGTTTACTTACAGAAATAATGACCAAGTAATAAAAGAATGCCACATAAGCATTTCTAGTCACTTTATTTAATTAAAATTAAGTTAAACCTTATGAAATTGTGACACCACTGTAAATCACATTCCCATGGACTAAAATATGTGGTGATGATTTATTCCAAATCGAAAGAAGAACATGAGCTAAACCTAAGGACCATTCTTGGAACCCTTAGAGAGCATCAGTTGTATGCCAAGTTTAGCAAATGTGAATTCTGGTTACAAGAAGTAGGATTCCATGGACCAACTGTCCACCCGTAACTGTTTGTGTACGGATTATCGGAAGTCGAAAGTGCTGAACCTCAACCGTTGGATTAGAACTAGATCGAACGCACCATACTGCCCCGTACCGCTTCGCACCCCCTCGTCTCACTGACGCGTGGGGACAGCACTTAACCAGCCCGCGTAAGCGTTGTGCTTAGCAGGCCGGCCCAGTATCGTTTCCCACGCAACCCAGTCATTTGAATTTAACCTTTTCCATTTTATTTCAAACATAGTTCTGCACCTAGTTTCAAAAATCAACCTAGCTCGATTCAGTGAACCAAATTGAATGAAACCAATTTTGTTAGAAAGGTCTTGAAGTGATGAATCCAAGCCCGCTTGATTTAAATCATTTGGATCTGTAGATCACCCTTGGTAAAAATAACAAGACAGAAGCTTTTCTGCATTCAAACATTTTTCAAATTTCAACCATAATAGCTTTTGAGTTGATTCCAACTCTCAAAAATCACATTTAACCATAACTTTCAGAATATATAAAAATATATAGGTTTACTTACAGAAATAATGACCAAGTAATAAAAGAATGCCACATAAGCATTTCTAGTCACTTTATTTAATTAAAAATAAAAGGTTAAACCCTACTAAATTGTGACACCACTTTAAATCACATTCCCATGGACTAAAATATGTGGTGATGACATGTGTCAACATGATCCCATGTTTGGTTCGGAGGATATTAAATCTTAAGTAGTTTTTCAATGAGTAGAAATTACTTTTCTAAAAATAAAAGAAATTAAACCAAGCTTTATCTTGTAATGTTAGTGATGATGCTAGATCATCTATAGGACCCTTTTGTGTGATGATTGAAAGTAGTTAAGTATTGTTTGGTGATTGTGTACCTCGTATTTATTCATAGACGCTAGTACCGACCAAGGATACGAGGAGGAAGGAGGATACTACAAAGAAGAAGCCGAGGAGAACTTCAACCACTGCTCTGCACAAGGCAAGCCAATACTTGCAAGCTATTAACTTAGCAAGCTTATACTGATACTTGTGCAAGCTAACACTTGCAAGATATTATACCTATGCAAGCAAATATTTGCTTGTTACCATGCCAACTATATGCCTTAAGCATATATGATCATAACCACTTGATAAACCACTCCTAGTTTTACTTACAAGCTTTATACTTTATTTCCTTATCTAAGCTAGTACTTAGAGCTTACTTAAGTTAATTGTAGATTCTAGAGAGATAATTGAAGGTTGCGTAAAGAGCATAAAACTTGGCCTAAGCTAGATAATCTTGATGTCATCCTAAGACATGAGATTGAACTTAGTAAAACTCCACTAGTTACCACCCCTCATTAGTACTTACCCCCACTTGTAGATGCTAGTGCTAAGCATGAAACTTGATCAACTTAGATGGGAATACTTGATGAAAATGGTTATGAAAACCATGGAATGATGGATCATTCTATTGAGATGTTTTGACATGTGTTTTCGAACACCAGATGACTTTGGTGATAAAAATATTGAGGCATGAGCCTTAGCCCTTTATAAAACGGATGATTGTCTGGATGCGATACCATTCCAATTTTACCGTATAACCAAAATACCCGAGAATTGGGTAGGGCTTTACTGGAAACTTATATACCTTAGTATTAGTTCCCTCACGGCCAAGGTCTGAGCTGAGGCTACCTTGTGAAGATTGTCCACCTGTGTAGTACCCAAGATGACAGTTGGTCATGGTTGGGAGGCCAAACTCACAGGAGAGGTGCTTATACTAGGGCGTGTAATTGAAAGGTTAGGATTGATTATATGCATACTGAGTATGGTGAATTCAGGATTTGTTCCTGACGGATGTATCGAATGTTGTGGTGAAAGTGTACAATCTCTGCAGAGTGTCAAACTATTTGAATAGCCGCGTCCGCGGTTATGGACAGTTGGAGTGGCCATACTGTTCCCCCGTCAGATGTTTTCAAAAAGACTTGTGAAATGACTTGAGACTTTGACTTGACCACAACAGAGTTGTGATATGAATTCAAGTTCCCACTTAGGTGTTATAAAATTTGACTAGCTTTCTCTTGCTTCTGAACATAGTAGAGGTAAATCTGGCTTTTTGCAAAACCACCCTAGAGCTTAGTGTCGTACTACAAAAACCCCCTTCACTTGTTAGTATTAGTTTGCGAGTACTTAAAGAGTACTCATGGCTTTGTCCCTGGCTATTCCCGTGGCCAGACTATGAGGAGGAGTACCTGGAAGATGTACCCCAGGAAGGTTACGACAACTAGGATCATCTCCCATCGTCAGCATTGCCTGTGACCCCAAAGATGGAGCTTCTCCTACGCTACCATTATTATTACGTTATTCCGCTGCTTGAGTTGTATTAAGAACTGGATCATGAGATCCTTATTTGTGTAAGATCTAATGTATGGTTTGTAATGGATGATGTACTGTGGTAACCAGTTCTGTTATGTCTCGCAAAAATGGTAATCCTGGGATTGCGATGTATGGCATAACAGGCATCTGGGATTAAAAAACCGGGTGTTGACAGATTCTTGACTTGATCTTGGACATTCTTCTTGTTACCCTTGTGTTTCAACTTGATAGTTGACTTGTTCTTGATATTGGAGTTGAATCCAAGCCCACTTTTGTCAATGGGGCATTTTTGGACACTCAAGATGTTGTTGAGTGTGGTCT
Source organism: Avena sativa (assembly GCA_916181665.1). NCBI lineage: Eukaryota > Viridiplantae > Streptophyta > Magnoliopsida > Poales > Poaceae > Avena > Avena sativa. Next base: position 127,094,518 of record OV702284.1, read on the forward strand.
TCCCTTATGACCCCTTTTCATGTCATTCTTCAAAGAAGTGACTTGAGCCTTGAGCTCTTTAATTTCCTCTACATGGTTAGTGTGAACAATAATACTAGAGGAAGTGGATGCTACATTGTTAGTGCAACAAGGCACGAAATGTAATTCATCATAAGATGTAGAAATGGCATGAGTGGATGAATTACAAGGACTATCACATGGCAATATGACATTTGGAGTAGAAATAGTGCTAATGTCTACATGAGGCTCGTTAGATGTTTCCTTTGACACATTAGACTCATCAGAAAACTTTAGCCTATCATGGGAGACAAGAAGATCCTCATGCGAGCTAGAAAGCTTAACATGATTTTCTTCCAACTTCCCATAGTTACTAGTTAGCAAATCAAGTTGAGCCTTTAGCTCATCATTCTTCTTAAAAATATATGCTTCACAAGAAATAGAGTTAGTAGCACACGCATCATAATTAATTGCAAGAGGTGAGGGAAACTTCGAAAGCTCTTTTGCGTAAGAGGCTTTAAGTTGCTCATGTGACTCAGTGAGTTTGATGAGCTCACCCTTGATGGCCCTAGAGCCATTTTTGAGGTGCTCAAAATCCTCAACGAGTTTAGCATAAGCAACTTGAAGCTCATAATTTTTACATTTGAGATCACTTGCCACCTCAAGATCTCTATCATGAGATTCCTTCACTCTAGATAGCTCTAGAGTAAAGGTGTCCGTAAGAGATTCCTTAGTGGTGTGTTCCTCTTTAAGAGCTTTATTTAGATTTGCAATTATATTAGCATACTCACGCTCATGACTACTCATTTTATTAATGGTGCTCCCATGCTCCTAAATTTGTGTTTCTAACTCATCAATATGTTCTTTGCTCTTAATAGCAAAGTCCAAGATTTCAACGAAGTTAGAGCAAGCAATGTTATTCTTATCTAGATCAAGATACAGAATCTCACACTTTTCATATAAATCATCAATATCAAGATCTTCTTCCCCATTATCCCCATCCTCATCATCACAAGAGATATTCAGTTCAAAAGTAGGAGTTACCTTTGAATCCCTAGCCATAAGGCATAGGTAGGTACCTGTCACATCCCAAGATTTTCCAAATCTTGTAATGTGAAAATAAATGAATAAAATAAAACTTTCTTTGATTTTTAGAGCCAGAAGAAACTTTTTGAATTCAATTGGAACATCAAACCCATTTGAATTAAATAAAACCCTAAAGGGATTTAAAAAGATAAACATTTTAAATAAAGAAAAACAAAATATTTTGGAAATAATATTTTGGATCCTTTAAAATAAAAGATTTGGTATTCAAAAGAAAAGATGGATTTATAAATAAAGATTATTTTATAAAGCCAAATTAAACCTTGGACAAGCTTTGGTTTTAAAACATTTGTTTTGAATAAAAATAGCAAAGGTTAATTTAAATAAAGTAATAGGGATTTAATATCCAACTTTATTTAAATAAAAGGTTTTACCAAATTAATTGAAACCTCAAAACTTATTAAATTATTTAAAATAAGTTTCTCCAAATGTTTAATACTCACAAATAAAACCTACTAAAGTGTTTTGACTTTATTTTAGATTTCAAAATAAATATCTCAATAAAACAAATCCTAATTGATTTAATAATGAAAGTCTATTATATTTAATTAATAAAGGACTCTAAAATAAAAAGGTATTCTATTTTAAAACAAGTTTCCAGGTAATCTTTATTTTCAAATAAAACCTACTGATTTGGATTTGAAAGTGTTTTCAAATGAGGATTTTTATTAAATAAATCAAACCATGTTAAATAAATAAAGTTCCATTTTATTTAATTAAAGAATGGATTAATAAAGTTATTATTATTTTATTTTGGGCTTTTTACCATATTACTAAACAGAACTAATTTCAATATTACAAAGTTTGAGTGTTGTTTGAATTGATTTGGTTGATGTTTGTTTGATTGGAAATTCAAAACAGAAATCAGAAATAGAAAAAGAAAAAGGATCCAGACAGAAAAAAATAGAGCAGCCCAACCATCTAGCCCAGCCGGCCCAACTAAGCCTAGCAGCCCAGCTCCCCCTCACCCGAAGAAAACGGTTCACACCTAATAACAGACCCGCAAAGAGACTGACCGGTGGACCCTTTCCTCACTCTTTTCCCACTGACCTGCAGACCCCACTTTCCCACTCCTCCTTCTTCCTCGCGACGACTGCGCCGGCCGTTTCTGCCGTTGATGTTGCGGCTTGAATACGCATTGATGCCGTGCCTTAAACCTCGCCGTGACTGCATGCTATTAAACCCCAGCGTCTCCTCCTCCTTTCCCCTCTGTCGCCACTCCCTCTCTGCCCCGAGGCTGTCACAATTTCAGCTCGCACCGCCGCCGTCTCCGACGAGCTTATTCCCCGATTCCGGCCAGCACACACCACCCCGAACCTCCTTGAGAGTGCTGACCACTTCCCCACTACCTGGCGCATCTCCCAGTACCCTCTGTTCGACTGCGGGCGCCCCAGAACGTCGCCTACGTCAAGCTTCCGGCGCCGCCGCGTCTGTCTTCAATTCCGGCAAGAACTCAGGTAGATTCCGACCGCCCCGAATCTTCTCGTTCATGCACGTGACCTCTCCGTGACCTCCCGCACTGAACCATGCCTCTGTATTGTCCTAGGACGATCTACAACGTCGTCTTCGACCACGACTGAGACCACCCGACGCCGTCCTCCACTCCGGCGAGAAATCCTGCCAAGACCAGAGCGCCCCTCGCCAGACCAACACCTCCTCGAGCACCACCGTGACCTCCTGAACCCGGTGAGCTTCTTCTCCTCCTCTCTCGCTTCCTAGAACCACCGCGAACCCTCGCCTGGCCGTGCGCCGCCGCTAGCTGCCGTCGGCGCCGCTCACTTTTGGTCCAACGAGCCAGTACCGTAGGATCTAGTTTGAACGAGTGCGATTAGATCACTTACCGCGAAGAGGTACGCGTTCTGTGCCGCACGATCCAACTTAAATCCAACGCTCCGCAGCACACGATCCAGACAAACCGGTATCGACCAGTAAGAACACGCCGCGTGTCACCTAATTCGTTTTAAAAGAAATTTGAAAACAGATTTAATTGCAAACTTCAAACCCTTATATCTTTGGATCCACACGTCCAAATTTTACAAATTTTATGTCGTTGGATTCAGGAGAACAAGCCCTAGATAACCATGGCCTTAGTTTTGAAAATAGTATCTGTTAGCTTGATTGAATTTGCAGAAACATTTGTGTACTTGTTTAGAGTATAAAAATTGTTTAAAATTGATTTAAGGATTAAATATTTTGCAAAATGGATTTGTGTGACCTTACTGACCCTAGGAACCAACCCATAGTGTTAAAAATGATTTTGGTGAAATTTAAGTTGAATTATTTAACCTAGCCATTTTCTAGCCAAATAAACTCATTGATTTTATTATGGAAATGTTTTTGCAAAGAAAACTTTGGGAAAATGTTATGGACCAAACCTACTGACCCAAAACACCAAGCTTTGCCAAGGGCAACTCACTTGGTGAAAAACCTAAAGTTTTGCTTTGATAAGAATAATTCTCACCACATAAAATGATGAATGAATTTTAAAATGGTCTTAAGATAAAACCCAATTGCAAATGACTTTTCCATTTTTGGTAAATGACCAATTTAGAACCTTACCAATTTTATAAACTTAGTAGAGACCAACCTTGCAAAAGAACCCCCTTTGCATGACTTAGATTCCATTTGCTTTGTGTGTGTGAAATAATGTTTCAATGTTGGTATGGAATGCTACTTGATACCATGCTTGTTTGATTGTAGTGAAATTAGCAAAGTGTGAGACTAGCAAGATCAAGGAGTGACTATCATTCCCTCACAAAAAGGCAAGTTACACTATCATACAAAAGACCTACTATTTTCATTACACTTAGTGGATTTTGTATACATGCATGAAAATGTTTTATACTTATTCTATGCTAAGATCCTAAATAGGATTCCCTATACATTCCTTAGTAAAAATATTAAAAGTTGTACATGCTTAGCCATGCTATGTTTTGAAAAGAGATACATGTTGAGATTTTACAAAGGTTGAGAAAAGGACTTGTGTTTTACATAATAAAACAAGGACTCAATGAACCACCTAGGTGGAGGATACTTGAAGATTTGGAGAAGGTGGCAACAAAAGGAACCATGTCTATGGCAATCACTTTGTGTTGTGCTCCAAAAGAAAACCACCTAGGAAACTTAGAGATCAAACATGCTTCTCCAATTGTGGCTTTCGTGTGCAACCACATGCTATTATGGCTCTGGCTTAGTCAATTACATTAGGAAGACCCATACATTGTCTTTAGTTACTGGACATGGGGATCTGGAATGCTTCATGGGGGCTGAAGACAAAGCTAGCAATGATGTATGGGAGGACCTTTTGGAAAGACTTCGTCACATTCTCAATCTGCCAGTACTCCATCTTGGTGAGCACTAATCCAGTAGGCCACTGGTGGCAAAAGGATGGGTTTGTGACATGTGGGTAAAGTGTACTCCTTCTGCAGAAGTTAATAAAATCTAAGTACTTAGCCGTGTCCCCGGTTATGGACAATACTGAGCAACTAAAGTTTGAACTATGGGAGATCTCGACATTCCAACTTCTAATATAAACACTTGATGCCCTTGTGTGTCTACCAAGGAATTCAAAGAAATTTTGTTAAACTTGTTGCACTTGGGGTTACCAAGGTGCTCAAGAGATTTTTGACAAGGATTTGAACACTTGAGTTTCTACCAAGGAGTTCAAGGAACTTGGAAAAGAAATTTGACAAAGGACTTTAAAACCCTTTTTGAAAAGATAGGATAAAATATTGCTTTATGTAAATAAGCCTTAAACTCTACTTAGCCAAACATGCATATAATGATAGGATCCACTCATATTATACATAGAAGTGAAGCTTGCCAATACAATTCAAAATGTATTGACCCTTGTGGCTGTAACTTGTAATGTTGCAGGTTGATTGTTTTTAAATGAAGATTGTTTGATTGACTAGGACTACAAAGTCTACAACCAACATCTGCCTGTGGCACTTTGAAGATGAAGGACCCATGACTATAATTATTCCGCTGCAATGTATTGTAATAGCCAAATGAGCTATGTTTGATGTAATAAACTTATATTATTCCTGGTTATAAATTTATATTATGACCTTTGTATCTTGATATTACATCTTAACTGTGGATGCTAGCTATTGATCCAGGGACTAGCATTGTAAAACACAGGAGGACTCTACCTTATTAAAGGTTGGGACCCCTATAGTACCAGAAGAAGGTGAAGATGAGATTGCATCTGTAGGTCCATTGTAACATCCCAATTTTAGCAACTCTGATTTGTTTTCTAAAAGGAAAAAATTAGGGGGAAACAAAAACTTTTCTTGTACTCATTGAAATGTTTGCTTACTTGTTTGATTGTGCTCATGAAACTGATTGTGTATTGGGTGATATACTCCTTATCTCAACACTAGTTTACGAAAGCTATATACAGAAGAGATGTCTTGGCTCATCCTTAATATTCTCAATTGTTCTGGCATTTCAAAACTGAGCCAAGATGACTTTGATAAAACAAAATAAATTATTAGTTTTTTTTTACAAAACTATGGAGACCTACATATAATCTCCTTATGTTTTCAAGATAGAGCATTCAACTACCCATATCTCTAGGTTTTCCAAAATATTTCATAAAACCTTTTCCTCCTAATCTTGGTAGAAATACCAATAGGTACTTACCCTACTTCAAAGCACAACCTTTTAAAAATACCCATTCTTAGATCAGTTTAGACTTGATGGTAACTTCAGTAGTAACTGATTTTCTAGCAAGATGGATTGCCTTGATCTGCTGTCTGATGAATTGCTTTAATCTGCTAGTGTCATGAGTTATCTACTTAGATAGTAGCATGAGTCACCCTAGGAGCTCATATTTTAGGATCAGATCAATGCTTGAGATATCCAAATCTTAAACCAAGCCATCTAAGATGGATCTATCCTAAGTGACCCTCTCATCCCTTACTCAGATGAGTCAAAGGATAATCCCTTTTTGTAATTTCCAAACTCCATGAACACCAGGTCTCAGCATGGATCCGCTCTACTCAATAAACCACTCAACATCATCTACTTGATCATTATTTTGGAGCCTAGCATCACCTCAAAATCCTTTGCACATGATAATCTAGTCAAAATCCACAAATCTGCCAAATTTGGCAAAGTCTGGAATTATTATCTAGATTCAATATTTGGAGGTCTACCTATTCCAACCTATGTGCATTCTTGAGAATGTACTTGGATAATTTTGTAGTACATCATTAGTACTACCAAATCCCAGCTTTTCTCTTGGCTAAAACCTTCTTGAACTCATGCATCCATGATGGTTTTGTAGTCAAGATACTAATCTTTTCAGCAAATCTTATCATCTTGCCTACTTTGGCAGAAGCTCACATCCATATGTATTTGCGTGATTATGATCTACTAATCATGGTCTATTAATCCACTCTTCACTTGTTTCCATTAGAGCCTTGTGCATCTCAAACCCACATGGTTTATAAGGCATCATGACAATTCTGTTATGGCAGCCTTGTTTTCCACGAAGTTTGCCATCACTCCTAGATCACCTCAAATACAACCAAGCCCAACTCTTGGAACCATGATCATATACATAACTTGGTATATCCATCTATCTATCCCTTGTACCAAGGTGAGCTCTGAGGTCTCTAATCCAACCTTGTCTAGGTGGTATAAAAATATCAAAACCCTAGATTCCCCCAAATCTAGTTTTCTTCCAGTCTCACCATAATCCTTCTATAACCAAGATGGCAATGATGTATAAATAAATTTTACATCATATACCTTGGAGATAATAATTCACCAAATAATTCCCATAATTATTTAGATCCTAAAAATATCCAATTCCCATTTTTGGCAAAACCTTAGAAACTTTGTCTCTAAAGACAAGTTTGTTATTCTCCAAATCACTTTGCCAATTCAATGCACATTTCAGTTCTATACATAATACCCCATCTTCCCATCTCAAAAATAAATATTTTTGAGATCCTTTTTTATTTATTTTTGCCCTTTTTCATAAATGGCAGAAACAAGATCAATACCTTAAAAATACTTTCCTCCCAAAATAAATTCCAATAAAATTCTAGATGAGTAATATGGTGTTTAGGACCATATCACATCAAAAAACCTTATTTTACAATGTAAAAATACCCAATGAGCTTCTAGAACACCCACTCCCGCACCCCTACTCTGTTCTGCTCGAGGAAAGAAGAACAAGAAGCTCTCGGCCTCCTCCACGAAGTTGAGCAAGACCCCCAATCATGAGCTCCTCCCTCTCTTCATGTTATTAAAAAAGGATCCCTACCTCCCCTGACTCACCCCTACTCTTGTTTGTCCAGGAAAGCCTCTGGGAGAACCTCTGACGAACTCCCGAGTCTGCTGCCCGATCGTCCTCGCGTGGGCTATTTCCCGGTGAAGAAATCCCACTTGCTGCCCCTCGAACTTCTCGCTGTCGAGCATCGCTTCATCTCATCCGCTCCTTATCTCCTCCCAGCCCTCAGGTGACCCTCCTTGCGCTCTTCCACCGCTAGCTAGGGTTCCGCCGTCACCTGGCCATCAATGTGAGGACGACGAGCCACCGCCGTCCATCTCCCATAGATCTACGGCTCAGGGAGCCCCATACCCCTTCGGCGCCGACGCTCTCCAACAGGCAGGCCCATCTCCACGGTTTCGAACACATGCTCCCGCGCACGCCGACGCGAGCTGGGCCGGCTGTAACCCCATGTGGCACATTCCCCCTCCAGATCTGGCCCACGCACTCCCATTTCCTTTTTCTTTTCTTTTAAACCATTTTATAGATCTGGAAACTAGCTTCTCAGTTTAAATCTAAATAAAAATTAAAAATAGGCAGGTTCACAAAAAGATTAATTTTTATATAAACCTTGTTGTTTCCTTGAACATGAAGTACAAGAAGTGGACCCAAATAATGTCTTTATTAATTATAGTAAATCAAGCACAAACTTGTGTACTTTTCAAACCTAAAATTCCCTCAGGGAGTTTGGTAAATCCAAATGGTTTAGATCCACTTTGTGCTGTGAGGTATATGTGTTACCTTGTTTTACACCTTCACCCCATGCCCTTTTGCTTCCTGGTTTTCCCATGATAAAAATAACAAAATCAGGCTATTTATGTCTTGAGAATTTTCCTTAGGACAAACAACATTTGGTTTTGACCTAATTCTAACTCCCAGTACACTTGAACTCAAACATCTATAAAATACCAGTAGCCAAATATTTATTGAGCTATTCTTGATATTTGGTGAAATAAAAAAAATTGTGCATGGTTTACTCACAAATAAAATCACTACAGAAGTTATATAAATCCAAAAAGGGTGAATCCAATTTCTACAGAAAGGTATTCCAATTACCTAACATGTGTCCTTGGAATCACATCAAAAGCTCCTATAGAATAAACTTATGAAAAAGACAAATATCATCCAGAACTGACTTTGGGATTTTCCCAAGGTCATTTTGATAATTATTTTGAAGTGATTCCAACTCCCCTTGATTCAGTCCATCTTGATAGTATGGTTGTATTGTTGGAGATATGCCCTAGAGGCAATAATAAATATAGTTATTATTATATATCTTTGTGTTTATGATAAATGTTTGCATTCATGCTATAATAGTATTAACAAGGAAACCATTAATACTTGTGTGATTTGTAAACTTAATTTGAAGTCCCTAGTATAGCCTCTATACTTCACTAGCTTGTTGGTTGATTGATGATGTGGTTTCTTTGTCATGAACATTGAGATGTTATCAACAACAAGATCATATCGTTAGGAGAATGATATGGTGGACATACTCCTATAGACAAGCGTAGCATAAAGATCAAGTCATTTCAATAGTTCAATTGCTATATGCTTTCTGATACATAGTAACCTAACTCCTTCGACCATGAGATCATGCATATCACCTTTACTGGATGGATGCTTTGATGTCATCAAACACCACACCGTAACAGGGTGGCTATAAAGGTGGCATTGAGTGTTCGGAAAGTATTGGTTGAAACACATGGATCAAGAGTGGGATTTGTCCATCCACATGACGGATAGATATTCTCTGGGCCCTCTCGGTGAAATGTCATTCAATTAGCTTGCAAGCATGTGACTTGGTCACAAGGGATCACATATCACGGGAACGAGAAAAGAGTACTTATCGGTAACGAGGATGAACTAGGTATGCAGAGATACCGACGATCATAACCTCGGATAAGTAACATATCGTGAGACAAAGGGAAATTGGTATCGTATGTAAGTGGTTCATTCGATCGCAAAGTAATCGTAGAAATATGTGGGAGCCATATGAATTTCCAGATTCCTCTATTGGTTATTGTTCGGAGAAGTGTCTCGATCATGTCCGCATAATTCACGAACCGTAGGGAGACACACTTAAGGATTCGACGTTGTTTGAGTAGTTATGGTATTATGAGAAAGAGACCGAATGTTGTTCGGAGTCTCGGATGGGATCCGGGATATCACGAGGTGATCCGGAATGGTCCGGAGAATAAGATTCATATAAGGAAAGTCCCGTTTCGGAGTTCGGGAATGATTCCGGTGTTTTCATCGGGGATATTCTAGAAGGTTCCGGATTGTCCGGCACTCCGGGGGGGGAGGGGTACATGAATGTGTCATTACATATTGGAATGATTGCATCATGTACTAAGTGTTCTTGCTGTCCCAAATATAGGATTAAATTGAATCCTAAAACAGAAAAGTCAAATGTCCAGTTTGAAAGTCAAACTGCCAAAAACAAGAAACTGTGGGAAACAAGCAAGAGGAGTTGGAGTCGACTTGGAGGAGGAGTTTCTCTCCTCCAAGCCGGCGGCCAGCCTAGGCCGAGTTGGGGAGGGACTCCCTCCCTCCCCTGGCGCGCCCACCCCTCCCACCTATATAAGGAGGGGCAGGGCTCCCCTCCTACACACAAGTTTCCTATCCTCTAAACTAAACCCTAGATCTAGACCCCGGTTTAGAGCTATTCGGTTTAGAGCCTTCTAATTGGTTTAGAGCCCTCTAATTGGTGTGTCTAATTACTAGACCACTAATAGCCTCTCTCATAAGCTCCACCATACTCGCACCGGCTTAAGGCGAAGCCCTGCGGGATTTCCCCTCTACCTCCGGTACCACGCCGTTGTGCTGCCGGAATCGCGAGGAGAGTGCTACAACCTCCGCTGCCTGCTGGAACAAGGGAGAGGAAGGTCTTCGTCGAGTACCGAACGTGTGACCGACTGCGGGAGCGCTGCTGGAACGTGGCGCCGGAAGGATCGTCTACGCGATCTTGAGATCGGAAAGAGTACGACTACATCACCCACGAGAATCTGCTCTCGTTAAACACTTTGGAATCTTCGAGGGTGAGTTATTCCATCGACTCGTTGCTACAATCTAGTAGATGGATCTTGGCTTGTTTGTTTGTATGCGATAGAAAATTTTTGTTTTCCATGCTACGAACCCCTACAGTGGTATCAGAGCCGTGTCTATATGTAGATCTGTTGCACGAGTAGAACACAATGGTCATTGTGGGCGTTGATGCTTTTATTGTAGATTGCTTTTTGTGTACTTTGCATCTTGCGGTATGTTGGGATGAAGCGGCCCGGGCTAACCTTACATGACATCGTTCATGAGACTTGCTCCACACTTGACATGCAACTCGTTTTGCATAAGTGGCTTTGCGGGTGCCTGTTTCTCCTAGCATAGTAAAGATCCAATTTACAACGGGTGATCAACAATGCTAGTATCAATGTTGTGGTTCTTGTTCGTAAGTTAGAACGACACTTATGGAAAGCCCCAATCCACGTAAAATATGCAAAGAAAGTAGAAGCGTCTAACTTTGTTTTGCAGGGGTGTGCAGTGATGTGATATGGCCATGATTGTGATTATATTTGATGTATGCAATGTTCCTTATTGTAAGTTGGCAACCGGCAGGAGCCATATGGTTGTCTTTAATTTCTGTTAAGACCTGCGTGTCTATTCAAAATAGTTGTAATAGTTGAAGCTGGTGTACGACAACCATGGAGAAGCGTCATTGACCTTGATGCTATGCCGGTGATGATGGAGATCATGTTCGTGCTTGAAGATGGAGATCGGAAGCACAAAGAAGAAAGGCCATATCATATCACATATTATGAATTGCATGTGATGTTAATCCTTTATGCATCTTGTATTGCTTAGTAGACGACGGTAGCATTATAAGATGATCCCTCATGCACATAAAATTTCAAGTTCTAGAGTGTTCACCCTTAGTATGCACCGTTGCCAAAGCTTGTTGCTTCGAAGCACCACGTGATGATCGGGTGTCTTTGATTCCGCGGGTGAATACAACGTAAGCAAGCCAGATTTGCTTATGCGGAAGCTAAGGTTTGATCTTGACGAGCCTAGCATGTACAGACATGGCCTCAGGAACACGGATCGCCGAAAGGCAAAGCATGAATCATATAGTAGATATGATGAACATGATGATTGTTCGCCATTAAAACTATATCAGCTCTCGTGATGATCGGTGTTGATGTAGTGGATTTGGTTCGTGTGATCACTAAAACAATGTGAGGGATGTTGTTTTGAGTGGGAGTTCACCTAGTTTAATTTCATTAATTAATTTGAACTCAATTTGTCATAAACTTAGTCTAAACTATTGCAAATATGTTGTAGATCAATGGCAGCCCCTACCATCAATTTTAATGCGTTCCTAGAGAAAGAAAAGTTGAAAAACAATGGAAGCAACTTCGCGGATTGGTTCCGCAATTTGAGGATTGTACTCACAGCTGGTAATTTGACCTATGTGCTGGATGCACCGCTAGGTGACCCACCTGCAGCTGATGCTACCGATGAAGTAAAGAATGTTTACCTTGCTCGGAAGAATCAGTACTCCATAGTTCAGTGTGCTATCTTGTATGGTTTAGAATCGGAGCTTCAGAAAAGGTTTGAAGAGTCAGATCCATATGATATTGTCGAGGATCTCAAATTAATCTTTGAGACTCATGCGGCAATTGAAAGTTATGAAGCTTCTGAAAAGTTCTTTAACTGCAAGATGGAAGAGGGTAGCTCCGTCAGTGAGCATGTGCTTAAGATGTCTGGGCACGCAAATAAACTTCAAAGTTTGGGTATAGTAATTCCTAATACTTTGGGAGTTTACCGCATCCTCCAATCACTACCACCAAGTTACAAGAACTTTGTGATGAACTACAACATGCAGAACATGAACAAAGAGTTGCCAGAACTATTTGCTATGTTAAAATCTGCAGAAGTGGAGATCAAGAAAGAGCACCAAGTGTTGATGGTCAATAAGACCACCAAATTCAAGAAAGGCAAGTCTAAGCAAAAGGGACACTTCAAGAAGGGTGGTAAGAAAGTTACCACGCCGACGAAGAAGACCAAGGCTGGACCTAAACCTGAAACTGAGTGCTTTTACTGCAAGGGAGAAGGTCACTGGAAGCGGAATTGCCCAAGGTACTTGGCGGATTTGAAGAACGGCAACATCAAGAAGAAAGGTATATCTGATATACATGTTATTGATGTGTATCTCACTAGTACTCGTAGTAGTGCCTGGGTATTTGATACTGGTTCGGTTGCTCATATTTGTAACTCGAAACAGGAGCTGCAGAATAAACGGAAGCTAGTGAAGAACGAGGTGACGATGCGCGTAGGAAACGGATCAAAGGTTGATGTGATCGCGGTCGGCACGCTACCTCTTCATCTACCATCGGGATTAGTTTTATACTTAAATAATTGTTATTTGGTGCCTGCATTAAGCATGAACATTATATCAGGATCTTGTTTATTGCGAGACAGTTACTTGTTTAAATCCGAGAATAATGGTTGTTCGATTTATATGAGTAATGTGTTTTATGCACATGCACCTTTGATAGATGGTCTATTCATATTGAATCTCGATAGTAGAAATACACATATTAATAACATTGAGGCTAAACGTTTGAAATCAAGCGATAATTTGACCTATATGTGGCACGGTCGTCTTGGTCACATTGGAGTGAAGCGTATGAAGAAACTCCATTCCGATGGACTTCTTGAATCACTTGATTTTGAATCACTTGAAAGATGCGAAGCATGTCTGATGGGTAAAATGACTAAGACTCCATTTTCTGGTATGATGGAGCGAGCTACAGACTTATTGGAAATCATACATACCGATGTGTGTGGTCCAATGAGTGTAGCATCGTGCAGTGGTTATCGTTATGTTCTTACCTTCACGGATGACTTGAGTAGATATGGGTATATCTATTTCATGAAACATAAGTCTGAAACTTTCGAGAAGTTTAAGGAGTTTCAAAGTGAGGTAGAGAATCAACGTAACAAGAAGATTAAATTTCTACGTTCTGATCGTGGAGGTGAATATCTAAGTTACGAGTTTGGCGAGCATTTAAAGAAGTGCGGAATACTTTCACAATTGACACCGCCGGGAACACCACAGCGTAATGGTGTGTCTGAACGTCGTAATCGAACTCTCTTAGATATGGTTCGTTCTATGATGTCACTTACAGATTTACCGCTATCATTTTGGGGTTATGCATTAGAAACAGCCGCATTCACTTTAAATAGGGCACCATCTAAATCCGTTGAAACGACACCGTATGAATTATGGTTTGGGAAGAAACCTAAATTGTCGTTCCTTAAAGTTTGGGGATGCGAAGCCTATGTAAAGAAGTTACAGCCGGACAAGCTTGAACCCAAAGCGGAAAAATGCGTCTTCATAGGATACCCGAAGGAAACTATTGGGTATACCTTCTATCATAGATCCGAAGGCAAAATCTTTGTTGCCAAGAATGGATCCTTTCTAGAGAAGGAATTTCTCTCGAAAGAAGTGACTGGAAGGAAAGTAGAACTCGACGAGGTTGTCGAACCTTCTCTCGAAATTGCGAGTAGCGCAGCACCGGAAGAAGTTCCTGTGGTGCCTGCACCAATAAGAGAGGAAGCTAATGATAGTGATCATGAAACTTCGGTTGAAGTTGCTACAGAGCCTCGGAGGTCAACGAGAACTCGTACCACTCCAGATTGGTATGATTCCGTTATGAATGTCATGTTGGTGGACAACACCGATGACCCCGAGACATATGAGGAAGCGATGATGAGCCCAGATTCCAATAAATGGCAAGAAGCCATGAAATCCGAGATTGGATCCATGTACGAAAACCAAGTATGGACTTTGGTGGACTTACCGGATGGCCGGAAGGCTGTCGAGAACAAATGGATTTTCAAGAAGAAAACAGATGCTGATGGTAATGTTACTGTCTATAAAGCTCGACTTGTCGCAAAAGGGTTTCGACAAATTCAAGGAGTTGACTACGATGAGACTTTCTCACCGGTAGCGAAGCTAAAGTCTGTGAGGATTATGTTAGCAATCGCTGCATATTATGATTATGAGATATGGCAGATGGATGTCAAAACAGCATTCCTCAATGGAGACATTGATGAAGAGTTGTATATGATACAACCCAAAGGTTTTGTCGATCCTAAAGATGCTAACAAGGTATGCAAGCTTCAACGGTCCATCTATGGATTGAAGCAAGCATCCCGAAGTTGGAATCAACGTTTTGATAAGGTAATCAAAAGTTTTGGTTTTATACAAACTTATGGAGAAGCTTGTATTTACAAGAAAGTGAGTGGGAGCTCTGTAGCATTCTTAATACTGTATGTGGATGACATATTGTTGATTGGGAATGATGTAGACCTTCTTAATAGTGTCAAGGAATATTTGAATAATAGTTTTTCAATGAAGGATCTTGGCGAAGCAGCTTACATATTAGGCATAAAGATTTATAGAGATAGATCGAAACGCCAAATATCATTGTCACAAAGTACATATTTGGACAAAGTTCTAAAGAAGTTTGGAATGGAAGAAAGCAAGAAAGGGTTCTTGCCCATGTTGCCCAATACGACCTTGAGTAAAACTCAAAGTCCGACATCGGCAGAAGATAGAGAAAGGATGAGTAAGACTCCCTATGCCTCAGCCATAGGATCTCTAATGTATGCCATGCTATGTACTAGACCCGACATCGCATATGCTGTTAGTTTAACTAGCAGATATCAAAGTGATCCAGGAGTGGATCATTGGACAGCGGTCAAAAACATCCTTAAGTACTTGAGAAGAACTAAGGATATGGTTCTTTCTTATGGAGGTGATGAACAGCTCGTTGTTAATGGTTACACCGATGCTAGTTGGAACACCGATCCGGATGATTCTAAATCACAATCTGGATACGTATTTATTTTGAATGGTGCAGCAGTTAGCTGGAGGAGTGCAAAGCAAAGCGTTGTGGCGAGATCTTCAACTGAATCGGAATACATGGCTGCTTCGGAGGCTTCACAAGAAGCGATATGGATGAAAGAGTTCATTACAGAGCTGGGTGTGGTTCCTAGTGCGCTGGACCCAATGTCTATCTACTGTGATAACATGGGCGCCATAGCCAATGCGTAAGAACCAAGGTCACACAAGAAGCTGAAACATATCAAGCTACGTTTTCACGCTATTCGAGAACATATCCAGGATGGGGATATAAAGATTTGCAAAGTACACACAGATCTAAATGTGGCGGATCCGTTGACTAAACCTCTCCCGAGGGCAAAACATGACCAACACCAAACTGCCATGGGTGTTCGGTATATTACCATGTAATCTAGATTAGATGACTCTAGTGCAAGTGGGAGACTGTTGGAGATATGCCCTAGAGGCAATAATAAATATAGTTATTATTATATATCTTTGTGTTTATGATAAATGTTTGCATTCATGCTATAATAGTATTAACAAGGAAACCATTAATACTTGTGTGATTTGTAAACTTAATTTGAAGTCCCTAGTATAGCCTCTATACTTCACTAGCTTGTTGGTTGATTGATGATGTGGTTTCTTTGTCATGAACATTGAGATGTTATCAACAACAAGATCATATCGTTAGGAGAATGATATGGTGGACATACTCCTATAGACAAGCGTAGCATAAAGATCAAGTCATTTCAATAGTTCAATTGCTATATGCTTTCTGATACATAGTAACCTAACTCCTTCGACCATGAGATCATGCATATCACCTTTACTGGATGGATGCTTTGATGTCATCAAACACCACACCGTAACAGGGTGGCTATAAAGGTGGCATTGAGTGTTCGGAAAGTATTGGTTGAAACACATGGATCAAGAGTGGGATTTGTCCATCCACATGACGGATAGATATTCTCTGGGCCCTCTCGGTGAAATGTCATTCAATTAGCTTGCAAGCATGTGACTTGGTCACAAGGGATCACATATCACGGGAACGAGAAAAGAGTACTTATCGGTAACGAGGATGAACTAGGTATGCAGAGATACCGACGATCATAACCTCGGATAAGTAACATATCGTGAGACAAAGGGAAATTGGTATCGTATGTAAGTGGTTCATTCGATCGCAAAGTAATCGTAGAAATATGTGGGAGCCATATGAATTTCCAGATTCCTCTATTGGTTATTGTTCGGAGAAGTGTCTCGATCATGTCCGCATAATTCACGAACCGTAGGGAGACACACTTAAGGATTCGACGTTGTTTGAGTAGTTATGGTATTATGAGAAAGAGACCGAATGTTGTTCGGAGTCTCGGATGGGATCCGGGATATCACGAGGTGATCCGGAATGGTCCGGAGAATAAGATTCATATAAGGAAAGTCCCGTTTCGGAGTTCGGGAATGATTCCGGTGTTTTCATCGGGGATATTCTAGAAGGTTCCGGATTGTCCGGCACTCCGGGGGGGAGGGGTACATGAATGTGTCATTACATATTGGAATGATTGCATCATGTACTAAGTGTTCTTGCTGTCCCAAATATAGGATTAAATTGAATCCTAAAACAGAAAAGTCAAATGTCCAGTTTGAAAGTCAAACTGCCAAAAACAAGAAACTGTGGGAAACAAGCAAGAGGAGTTGGAGTCGACTTGGAGGAGGAGTTTCTCTCCTCCAAGCCGGCGGCCAGCCTAGGCCGAGTTGGGGAGGGACTCCCTCCCTCCCCTGGCGCGCCCACCCCTCCCACCTATATAAGGAGGGGCAGGGCTCCCCTCCTACACACAAGTTTCCTATCCTCTAAACTAAACCCTAGATCTAGACCCCGGTTTAGAGCTATTCGGTTTAGAGCCTTCTAATTGGTTTAGAGCCCTCTAATTGGTGTGTCTAATTACTAGACCACTAATAGCCTCTCTCATAAGCTCCACCATACTCGCACCGGCTTAAGGCGAAGCCCTGCGGGATTTCCCCTCTACCTCCGGTACCACGCCGTTGTGCTGCCGGAATCGCGAGGAGAGTGCTACAACCTCCGCTGCCTGCTGGAACAAGGGAGAGGAAGGTCTTCGTCGAGTACCGAACGTGTGACCGACTGCGGGAGCGCTGCTGGAACGTGGCGCCGGAAGGATCGTCTACGCGATCTTGAGATCGGAAAGAGTACGACTACATCACCCACGAGAATCTGCTCTCGTTAAACACTTTGGAATCTTCGAGGGTGAGTTATTCCATCGACTCGTTGCTACAATCTAGTAGATGGATCTTGGCTTGTTTGTTTGTATGCGATAGAAAATTTTTGTTTTCCATGCTACGAACCCCTACATGTATATCCTATAAACCGGTCTCCCCATTAACACCACGAAATCGGTAAGAAAGAAACCCTATCAAGATCATACCTTTGCCTTGTGCATATCCCACTCGATCTTGATGTATACGATCTTTTCCTTCTCAAGATGGAACACCTTTCTTGATTGCTCTTGCATGCACTCGCTTGATGAAGACTTGCAAGTTTATCCCCCATACAACATGGGGAAACCTTTACTTTGACCTTGTCTTCATCGATCCATGATCAACAAGGATGGCAAGTTTCAAGCATGATATCTTCTAGATATGGCACATCTTTAGCTTGCACAACATTTCTTCTAACTACATTTGGATGATGTCTTTAAGATACACATGAGGAACTCTATCTTCTTCAAGACACCCTTAATATTCTTTTCTTTATTCTTCTCCTTAATTTCTTATTTTTTTATTATGTTGGTGTCTTGAAGGTACACAAGAGGTATCACTCCATATATTCTTCAAGACACACTTGCTATAGGCTCAACTCTCACATGACCAATCTTTGCATCACTCCTAGAACACCTTGGTCATCACTTGATCTTCTTCAATTTATTCTTCTCCCAACCTTGAAGCCAACATATGGTCCAAGCGTTGCCTATGGACAATTCCTAGAATTACAACTTGATACAAGCATTAATCCATAGATATTGTCATTAATTAAAAAAACCACACTTGGGGGCCCACATGATCTTTCAATCTCCCCCATTTTTGTAATTGATGACAATCACTTGAGAGGGTTTATATAAGGAATTTAAATGGATAAAATGGTAGCACCAATATCAAATACTACACAAGTATGTGATATTGGTACAACCACCATATATAGAGAAAACTCCCCCACAATCTATGCATGTGTGATGAACTTGAATTTCATTGCATATATTGCCAATCATTATCATTGGTGGAGTTTCCTCTATATATACCATATTCAAAGCAACAACAAAGATGCAAGAGAATGAGAGGAAAATGCTTCAGAACAAACTCAAAGCATAAACCAACTTCCCTTAAACCGTCTAAAACTTATCCCCCATTGGCATCGATTGCCGAAATGGCTGACAAGTTCTAGAAGGCCAATATAGTGATAATTCTTCCAAAGATGTGCATTTGCACATATCCAATGCTGAATACTTGGGAGGAAGCAGAAATATATTGAGGACCTGAAGATTGCCAAAGAAATAATATGAGAGAAACATCAACAAATGATGCAAGCAATCACAAGATCCGATAAACTAATTGCTAACAACAAATGAGACCAAATGGAAACAACAAGATATTATGATACGAGCAAAAGAGTGTTTTAAGTGGAAATATATAAGCTCCCCAAGATTTGTTCACACATAATAATAGTCGCATTTGAATACAACATGCACAAATATGAAATCCTCACTCCCCCATAATCATTTAAGACACAACAAATAAGAAAGAAGGAAAATGAGCATTATTAAATGAATTAGAGGAGATCCCGAAAGATAATGCACCAATTATGATAATTGCATTTGGGAACAAAGTGCATAATCATGGAATCATCACTCATACAAATTCATTTTAACAATACAAGGCAGGAGTGAACACATATCATAAGCACAAAGTGGTACTATAAATAAATTAGGAAGATCCCCAAGGTACGTGCACAACTTAGGTTTTTGTATGTGAATACAATGTGCACAACATGGAATAATCACTTCCTATATTTTACTTACAACAAAACTATGTGCAAACGAGCATATACCAAGGCATAAAATTTGCAAGAAAAAAAGGTTGAGCGACAAGTAATAGACAACATAATAGCAGGCTCAACCACAAGGATGTGTGAGTGGCATGACAAAGCATATTATAAGACTAGTACAAGGATGGTCATTGCGTATCAACATAGTATTCAATGAATGATATTTCTTAGTATGACCATACAACACACATGAAACGAAGAAGATATAAAAATAGAGAAGTAACATCTACCATGTGTATAAGTTTCTAAGTAGACAATCTCGCAAAGATATTGATCCACAAAGAAACATGTACACACAAAATAGATACTAAAATAAATAGAGCAAGATATCCAAAATGAAGTCATGACAATACACCACTAAGATCTTTGCTTGATAGCATGGCCAAAAGGCTCTATATTGATGAAATTCAACCGCAAACATATCAAATACATCACAATTATCACTAAGGGAAGAAGATATAGTTGGAATGTATTACAAAAGGAAACAAGTATAACAAAGAAAGAATCAACTTTGCAAATGATAAATTTTGCACATGAGAGTACTCTAAGGAAACGATAGGCAATATAATTGCTATATTGACATATTTGGGATTGGTGAATCATGAGCATGATTTTGTATAGTCCCAATTATATGCACTCATCTCAACTTACTCACATATGTAATAGAGAGTCTTATTTAAGTACAAAGAAAGAAGCAAAACAATTGCAAATACATAAAATTCATGCCAAGATGCATCCTACCATAGGTTGGAAGATGATATGTATGCATGAGTAAGAGATACTTGTTACCGAGATATCATTGGTGTGATGAAGAAAATAGGAAATCGTTCACCATCATAGATTGTCTCTAATTTTCATTGAGTCAACACATCTTACTTATGAAAGAGGCAAGCATACATTGCATCTCCAACATACCTAAAAGAAAATTCAAGTGCAATATGGTCCCCAAACTTATTGGGTCAAAAGTAGTTAGATAACTACAATACATAGGAGAGACTCCACATAAATATTTGCATATATATATATGAAATTGAATTCCGTACACCTCTTAGCCAATTAGGATTTGGTGGAGTTTCCTTGATATATTGGATCAACGGAAGAAAGCATGCCATAATATAAACATGTAGTAAATATGCATGCACAAGACTTTTAATAAGCAAAAAGGAGATACAATTTGAACAAAACACCAAGTAAACCGAGATGACACACTCAAGAGTGTGACATGACAAAAGGTGTCCAATTTGTATCAAGGAACCAAGTCAAAACATGAAAGATCACAAGTTCAACAAATGAACTAGACAAAGTCCTAAGATAAAAAGATATACGCAAACACAAATGCTCAAGGGTTTATCTCATTCTAAAAGGTCAACACACAAAACAAGTAATGAGACAAAACCAACTCCCAATAATAGCAAGGTTCCAACAAATAAACCAAACTCTCCACACTTTTCATGATGGCACAAAATACCAAAACGAAAAGATCAAACTTCCAAGCACATAAAACATGATATGGAACAAAAAAAGAAGCATAAATATGAGTATTCTAAATAATATAGGAGAGCTCCCCCACGAATAGTGCATTATGTAGGATTTTCCTTTTGAATGAAATATGAACACAAATGGGATCATCACTAGTACCTACATTAAATAAAACACAAGAGGATACCAATAAAATAAGAAGATCCACAAGAGGCAAGGAAAGCTTGGGAGACAACATGAAACATTTTCTTGGCAAGAGATAGTACAAGATTAAGCAAAAGCAAAAGTGAATATGATCAATAAATTCTACCATAAATCTAGTACTAATTGTCCAATGACAATAAGTGTTGGGAATAATCTTCCCGAGGTAGTTCACACGAATATCCAATATCATGTTCACACAACAAAGCATATAACGAAATATAAGAATTAAGCTTGATGCTCCGAAAGAGATTCTTGGTAGCTTCCAATAGTCACAGAATCACTAGTGATTAGAGTAACTTGAAGCTAATGGTCTCCATGAGGATACAGTGATGCAAATATGAGGAAACACATAAGAAGAAACACTCTTACAAATAAGATCCAAAATATCAGCAAAAAAGGCACTCAAGCAAATTTGAACATGTTTGAGCAAATGTGTCACATAGGAGCTAGATAATTATCAATATCAATTCTAAGTGATACAACCTCGAATGTTCACATTCTCTAGCATTGTAATATGCACTAAGCATATGACTTCCCAATAATGTGATACAACTATAAAACTCAACACGAGGCAAAATGATCCAAATAGAGATAATTAAAGGACATTATAGAACTTTAAATTTCTCATGATAATCATACCACATAGAGGCTAGATAATGTTGCAATATCAATACTAGGTGGTATTCCTCATGCACACATTTTTAGGATTGTGGAATTACCAAGCATAACACTCCCCCAAGATGGGATAGTCCATTAATCTCTCACAACAACCAAATAAGATACCAAATATAATCAAGAAAGGCTCCAACACAAGAAACACGTATACATGGTGTGTCACCCAACATACACTAATATACTTGATAACTCAAGATAATTATGCGGAAGGCACAACATGTACAAAAGCATGCAAGATACAAAACTAACACATGCACAAGGGGGCGAGCAACTTTCAATTTAATGAGTTGAGAACATGTTACCGCAAGGAGGAACATTGGACATATGATAGAGGCAATATAATCCACATGACTTGACTTGAAAAATATAATAGATGAAGATCCCTCAATTATTCATGATGTAGTCAAGACTCCAATGATCTCCAAAACACACCTATTGATCAAATTTTGGCTTGTTGGTCCCCAACCAAGTTGGGTCCTAAGAAGTTAGTCACAATTGGCTTGGCAACCCAAATGGTTCTTTTCTTGACACCACATTGGGCACCAACAAATTTGGCAATCACATGGCCAACCTCATCCTTTTGAAGTGAATAAGCATCATCAATCAAGATAGGATGGGATGAGGAGTTACCCATGGTGCATGAGGAAGAAATGTGCCCTTTCTTGTGGCAAATGTAGCAAGTTCTTATCTTGCCATCTTTCTTGTTGGGTGAAGAAACAACTTGAGGAAGACCTTGAGTCTTCTTGGGAGGAGGCCCATCTCTAACAAGAGGTAGATCTTGAGGTCACTTCCCTTGTTGCTTTTTCCCAAGGGGCTTCTTCTTCAATGGGAAATACTTGACATGCTTCCCTTCTTCCTTGCACTTGAAGCAAACAATATTGGACGTATTCTTTACTTGATCTTGGACATTCTTATTTTTACCCTTATGCTTCAACTTGATAGTTGACTTGTTCTTGATATTGGAGTTGAATCCAAGCCCACTCTTGTTAATGGGTTTTTTTGCACACTCAAGATGTTGTTGAGTGTGGTATTCCCTTATGACCCCTTTTCATGTCATTCTTCAAAGAAGTGACTTGATCCTTGAGATCTTTAATTTCCTCTACATGGTTAGTGTGAACAATAATACTAGAGGAAGTGGATGCTACATTGTTAGAGCAACAAGGCATGAAATGTAATTCATCATAAGATGTCGCAATGGCATGAGTGGATGAATTACAAGGACCAGCACATGGCAATATGACATTTGGAGTAGAAATAGTGCTAATGTCCACATGAGGCTCGTTAGATATTTCCTTTGACACATTAGACTCATGAGACAACTTTGCCTACCATGGGATACAAGAAGATCCTCATGCGAGCTAGAAAGCTAAACATGATTTTCTTCCAACTTCCCATAGTTTCTAGTTAGCAAATCAAGTTGAGCCTTTAGCTCATCATTCTTCTTCAAAATATATGCTTCACAAAAAATAGAGTTAGTAGCACACGCATCATAATTAATTGCCAGAGGTGAGGGCAACTTCGAAAGCTCTTTTGCGTAAGAGGCTTTAAGTTGCTCATGTGACTCAGTGAGTTTGATGAGCTCACCCTTGATGGCCCTAGAGCCATTTTTGAGGTGCTCAAAATCCTCAACGAGTTTAGCATAAGCAACTTGAAGCTCATAATTTTTACATTTGAGATCACTTGCCACCTCAAGATCTCTATCATGAGATTCCTTCACTCTAGATAGCTCTAGAGTAAAGGTGTCCTCAAGAGATTCCTTAGTGGTGTGTTCCTCTTTAAGAGCTTTATTTAGATTTGCAATTATATTAGCATACTCACGCTCATGACTACTCATGTTATCAATGGTGCTCCCATGGTCCTCAATTTGTGTCTCTAACTCATCAATATGTTATTTTGTCTTAATAGAAAAGTCCAAGATTTCAACGAAGATAGAGCAAGCAATGTTATTCTTACCTAGAGCACGATACACAATCTCACCTTTTCATATAAATCATCAATATCTAGCTCTTCTTCCCCAATGTCCCCATCGTCATCATCACAAGAGATATTGGGTTCAAAAGTAGGAGTTACCTTTGAATCCCTAGACATAAGGCATAGGTAGGTACCAGAAGAATGTGAAGATGAGATTGCATTTGTAGGTCCATTGTAACATCCTAATTTTAGCAACTCTGATTTTTTGTCTAAAAGGCAAAAATTAGGGGGGAAAAACTTTTCTTGTACTCATTGAAATGTTTGTTTACTTGTGCTCATGAAACTGATTGTGTATTGGGTGATATACTAATTATCTCAACACTAGTTTACAAAAGCTATTTTACAAAAGAGATGTCTTGGCTCATCCTTAATATTCTTAATTGTTCTGGCATTTCAAAACTGAGCCAAGATGACTTTGATAAAACAAAATACTTTATTAGTTTCTTTTTAACAAAACTATGGAGACCTACATATAATATCCTTATGTTTTCAACACAGAGCATTCAACTACCCTTATCTCTAGGTTTTCCAAAACCTTTCATAAAACCTTTTCCTCCTAATCTTGGTAGAAATACCAAGAGGTACTTACCCTACTTCAAAGCATAACCTTTTGAAAATAACCATTCTTACCTCAATTTAGACTTGATGGTAACTTTGGTAGTAACTGATTGTCTAGCTAGATGAATTGCCTTGATCTGTTGTCTGATGAATTGCTTTGATCTTCTAGTATCATAACTTGTCTACTTAGGTGTAGCGACCTCGGATCGATAAAGATCCTAAGTCCCTGTGATTAACATGCTAGTCCCTGGATCAATATCTAGCACTCATGGTCGATGAAATATCATGTAAAACACAAGTCTTTATTACATGAATCGAGTAATCCAGAGTTTACATTATTACAACAGAAGCGATATAAATACAACTTGGAGTCCAATCAATGCCACAGGCGGGTTGAGTGAAGACCCGTGATCCTAGCGCACCTTTCAATGATCTCCAGATTCTGCACATGAAATGTGCAGCCAAACGAGTTGGGTCAATACTTTGAATGTATTGGCAAATTACACCAGGGAAAGAATAAGGCTAACTCTACATGCAAGGCTGAGTAGGCTTTGGAGTTCATTTGCATAAAGCCATTTTTCTCTAAGTAAGAAGAAAAGAAGAAGATTTTTTTATCCTACTTCGTAAACATTTGCTTGAGTAAAATAGGGTCGAATGGCACACGAGGATATTACTCACCAAGTGAAAAAAAACAAACACTTGGATATTACTCACCAAGTGACACTTGGATATTATGCACGAAGTTATCAAAATCCCACCCATTGGCGATATTACTCACGCCATGGGGTTTCAAAACTTTGCTTAGAAAGGAGAGAGGAAGATCCTTCAGAGGCTCCATCCTTCAGATGCTCAATGTTGTTCTGTTTCCGTGAACTCGGCTGATCGATCAGATTGCAATACTCTCGAGAGTTTGTGCACTTTATCCATAATCCACGATCAAGTCCTTTTACAGATAAGACCATGGCGAGGCTTTCCCTTAGTAGCCCCTCTACTTTCTGGATCCAACCGTGCCAAGAACCTCCAAATGTTGGTACCCAGGTGAGGTTTCCCACTAAGTACTACGCCAAGACATAGCCCATATGTATTGTGGTTGCACTGGAAGCTTCTGAATTCTGAAACATGGCAGACTTCTTTGATTCCTGGGCGGCCGTCCTCCACCAAAATCTCACTCGTTGTCCCGACAACCATTCCGCCCAGAAAAAAACTTAGTTTTATTTTGAAGTGGATTTGAGAAGAAAATATTGCACAAGAGAGCATTTATACTTAGAAAAATTCATTGTCTTTCGAACCCCCGAACGATACTTTATTTATATAGCATAGCAAACAATACTTAGCAAAAACAGGGGAACCTATTAGGAAGGGAAAATTCCTAAGTACATAGCTACTCATGGCATACTACAAAAATTCATCGCACTTGCAAAATAATACTAAGTAAAAACTCTACTAGAACATCCTACACATGCATACTACAGAATTTGAAGATCTAACATGCATAGAATCAAAACTGGGACATAAATTATGAACAAGTGGTGTAACTTGCCTTATGTAGATAATATGGGTGATGATTGTATTTCTCCATAGTAGTCGCACTCTCGGAACAATCTAACGCGTGAATAGAGTAATTTCAATCAAAACAATTGCAACATACAGTACAACAATGATGATCACAAGCATGCATGATGATTTAACATGACACAATGGTTATATTTAGTTTTATGAACATTAATATATCATATGATGCATGTATGAGATCATTTAATGCAATAGGGTATTTCTCATTAAATGTTGATTTCCATAATGGGGTTTTAATAGTTTTGTTGCAACTTCTCTCCTAACTGTCAAATTAAATTTGGTTCCCAGCTTTAATGTAGCATCCCAATTGTCTAACAATTGCAATGCTACTAGCCTAGTCTATATAAATGCTACTTCCTATATATAATTGTTGCATCATCATCATATCATGCTCATGTCATCATGCCACCTTGCATTTGAGCATCATATAAAACCCTTTTTGGTTTGGTTCTTCTCTCATATGCATTGTAAATTGTATTTGCCTCTTGATATAGTATTTGGTTCTTGATATATTGTTTAAATGCCCAAGTTGAGTTGGGGGCATATCTTTTATTCCACTCCACCACCTTTCTTTGACACCACCTTATACTTCCACCATTCCAATAACCCATGAGCTTGTAATTCTTTTCTTTGGATTTTATTTCTAGCTCATGTGGGTTGGGTGGATCCAATTCTAAATTCTTTTGCTTGATCTTGTTTGATCTTGCTAAAAACCCTACCACCACATCATCCTCTCTCTAAAAACCTAACACCTCATCTAAACCCTAACTCTAGTTGCCTCTCTAAAATATTCATATGTGCATGTGGCATATCTTTTAATCAAATCTAGTTCTACATGTAATATTAGCCCTATTCACATGTGATATCATTGCCACTAGTGACCTCCCTTTTATTCGAATTATTTTGCACTTGCTTGTTGGTTCAACTTTTTGATCAAATCCTATATCTACACCTCTCTCACCCCCTCTCTCTACCTACCTCGACCCCACATGATCTACCCCTCCTCCTAGCCAAAACCCTAACCCGAGCACCTCATCTAAGCTAACCCTAGCTCCCCTCCCCCTCTCTCTCGGCTCCCCCTCTCTTCCTACCAGGCAGCTCCTCCACGCCACCTCCCTTGGTCCCTCCCCAGCCCTCTCTCGGCTACAAGACAGAAAAGAGAAGGAAAGAGAGACCACCCGATCACCCCCCCTCCTCACCTTTTGCAAAAGCCACCACCACCCCATGTGATCCTCCCTCTCTCTTATCTCCAACCCCAACCACCCAGAACTCCTCCCAGATCCCATCCAGGAGGCGCTCAAGCCCCTCACCCCTTTCCCTTCTCCCTCCCAAGCCACCATGGCCATCTCCTCCTCCTAAACCCTAACTTCGGCTAGCAGGAAGAGGAGGCGTCTAGAGCGGTGCAAGGCAGAGCCCAGATGTCCAGGAGGCTCCCCTGCATCCCCTTCGTCGACCAGCACCAGAGGGAGCACCTGGGAAGCCCCAGGAAGCCGTCGCCGTCGCCATGGCCGGAAGGAACCGAGCTCCACGGTCGCGAGCCCGCCGCCAGATCCCCTCCACCTCAGCGTCGACGACCACGCCGGCGAGCTCCTGGTGAGCCCCTTAACCCCTAGACACGTTCCCTTTCTTCCTCCTGCGCCATAGCTCCGCCGCCTTCCGTCGAGCGCTCTGCGCGCGCCGCGCACCGTGCGCAGGCGGGCAGCCGCAGCCCAGTTTTCCCCCCTGGCCCTCTGTTCCTCGTCGAAGCCCGGCCAGCACAGCCCACCCCCGTAGTTTCTCCCTGAACGAAAGTTGTAGCCCTATCAACCCTCTTCATCTTTCTTTTTTTTATCATGGCGAAATTCGTAGTATATTGCTCGCCATCGTCATTCAAACATTGGATCAGCTAGCCATTTTTTTTGCAAAGTTCAGTTTCGTCAGTTAACATCTGCACCTCCGAGAAGCTTTTCTAAATAGGCCCCTAGGATTCTTTGACCCTCAACCCGCACTCCATGAACCGACCACGTGTCACCGCCGGAATCGTTCGTGCGCGCAGTGGGCCTCCCAGCGTCCTGGCCCACTTGTCATTGACTTGGGTTAAGGAGGACCCTAGTGAGAAAAGCCGGCCCAAACCCCGCCGTGTCAGCTGCTGCTGAGTCAGCCGTTGGCCCCACACGTCAGTGTCTAGGGCTGGATCTGAGTGAGTGAGAAAAGAATTTCTGTAATTCTGTTTCAAATTCAAACTTTTCCAAATTAATTCAAATTCAAATTTCAAATCTGTTTAAATATAAACTAATCCATAACTTTCAAATGGTTTGGAATTTGAATTCAAACCCTATATGAAATATGTTTTGTTTTTGAATGTTAATTCAAATCTTTAGTCAAATATTTTCAGAACTAATTCAAACTAGTCAAACCTTTGACTTTGACTCCATTTGACTAATTTTGACTTTAAAATAAATTTAAATTCATAATTCCAAATATTACAAATAATATATGTTTTCAAATCAGAAAAATGTGAGGAATTCAAATATGCCCTCCAAAATATATTTTGAACACTTTAAATTTCAAGTTGACTAAAATTACAACAAAATGCCCTTGGCCTTAATTAATTAATAACTTTTGTATTATAACTCCAAATTTAACAAATAATATGTCTAAAATGATTAGCTCGACGAGACCTTTCTGTTTATGCATTCCATGTTCTGTTTTGCAGCATGCATCATATAAATATAATGTAAACAGCAACTTAATTGAGTATAAAACATGATTAAAACTCAATAAAATGTTTACTTCTTGTTTTCTCATCTCACCCATGCCATGCTACTTTATTGCCATGCAAATTGTGCATCATTCATCATGGCATGATTGTTTGCTTGTCGCATTTTATTCTTATGCTTGTGCACTTTATTTATGTTGGCCCTTGTTTGTTTGGTTCTTCTTCGAATAGACGCTGAGCAGGGGATATACCAAGAAACCCAGGAGCACTACCCAGATCCTTCTCTCGCTTCAACTGAGCTGCCAGGCAAGCACTACCACATGCTTGCATACATATAGTACCTATTGCCTCTATCTTATTCTTGCATCATTGAGTCGCGATTGCATTAAACTGAATCCCAAGTATTGCATAGCCTTTACTTTTAAACCCCACCGAAGCTTGTGTTGGAGATATGCCCTAGAGGCAATAATAAATATAGTTATTATTATATATCTTTGTGTTTATGATAAATGTTTGCATTCATGCTATAATAGTATTAACAAGGAAACCATTAATACTTGTGTGATTTGTAAACTTAATTTGAAGTCCCTAGTATAGCCTCTACACTTCACTAGCTTGTTGGTTGATTGATGATGTGGTTTCTTTGTCATGAACATTGAGATGTTATCAACAACAAGATCATATCGTTAGGAGAATGATATGGTGGACATACTCCTATAGACAAGCGTAGCATAAAGATCAAGTCATTTTAATAGTTCAATTGCTATATGCTTTCTGATACATAGTAACCTAACTCCTTCGACCATGAGATCATGCATATCACCTTTACTGGATGGATGCTTTGATGTCATCAAACACCACACCGTAACAGGGTGGCTATAAAGGTGGCATTGAGTGTTCGGAAAGTATTGGTTGAAACACATGGATCAAGAGTGGGATTTGTCCATCCACATGACGGATAGATATTCTCTGGGCCCTCTCGGTGAAATGTCATTCAATTAGCTTGCAAGCATGTGACTTGGTCACAAGGGATCACATATCACGGGAACGAGAAAAGAGTACTTATCGGTAACGAGGATGAACTAGGTATGCAGAGATACCGACGATCATAACCTCGGATAAGTAACATATCGTGAGACAAAGGGAAATTGGTATCGTATGTAAGTGGTTCATTCGATCGCAAAGTAATCGTAGAAATATGTGGGAGCCATATGAATTTCCAGATTCCTCTATTGGTTATTGTTCGGAGAAGTGTCTCGATCATGTCCGCATAATTCACGAACCGTAGGGAGACACACTTAAGGATTCGACGTTGTTTGAGTAGTTATGGTATTATGAGAAAGAGACCGAATGTTGTTCGGAGTCTCGGATGGGATCCGGGATATCACGAGGTGATCCGGAATGGTCCGGAGAATAAGATTCATATAAGGAAAGTCCCGTTTCGGAGTTCGGGAATGATTCCGGTGTTTTCATCGGGGATATTCTAGAAGGTTCCGGATTGTCCGGCACTCCGGGGGGGGAGGGGTACATGAATGTGTCATTACATATTGGAATGATTGCATCATGTACTAAGTGTTCTTGCTGTCCCAAATATAGGATTAAATTGAATCCTAAAACAGAAAAGTCAAATGTCCAGTTTGAAAGTCAAACTGCCAAAAACAAGAAACTGTGGGAAACAAGCAAGAGGAGTTGGAGTCGACTTGGAGGAGGAGTTTCTCTCCTCCAAGCCGGCGGCCAGCCTAGGCCGAGTTGGGGAGGGACTCCCTCCCTCCCCTGGCGCGCCCACCCCTCCCACCTATATAAGGAGGGGCAGGGCTCCCCTCCTACACACAAGTTTCCTATCCTCTAAACTAAACCCTAGATCTAGACCCCGGTTTAGAGCTATTCGGTTTAGAGCCTTCTAATTGGTTTAGAGCCCTCTAATTGGTGTGTCTAATTACTAGACCACTAATAGCCTCTCTCATAAGCTCCACCATACTCGCACCGGCTTAAGGCGAAGCCCTGCGGGATTTCCCCTCTACCTCCGGTACCACGCCGTTGTGCTGCCGGAATCGCGAGGAGAGTGCTACAACCTCTGCTGCCTGCTGGAACAAGGGAGAGGAAGGTCTTCGTCGAGTACCGAACGTGTGACCGACTGCGGGAGCGCTGCGGGAACGCGGCGCCGGAAGGATCGTCTACGCGATCTTGAGATCGGAAAGAGTACGACTACATCACCCACGAGAATCTGCTCTCGTTAAACACTTTGGAATCTTCGAGGGTGAGTTATTCCATCGACTCGTTGCTACAATCTAGTAGATAGATCTTGGCTTGTTTGTTTGTATGCGATAGAAAATTTTTGTTTTCCATGCTACGAACCCCTAAAGTGGTATCAGAGCCGTGTCTATATGTAGATCTGTTGCACGAGTAGAACACAATGGTCATTGTGGGCGTTGATGCTTTTATTGTAGATTGCTTTTTGTGTACTTTGCATCTTGCGGTATGTTGGGATGAAGCGGCCCGGGCTAACCTTACATGACATCGTTCATGAGACTTGCTCCACGTTTGACATGCAACTTGTATTGCATAAGTGGCTTTGCGGGTGCCTGTTTCTCCTAGCATAGTTAAGATCCAATTTACAACGGGTAATCAACAATGCTAGTATCAATGTTGTGGTTATTGTTCGTAAGTTAGAACGACACTTATGGAAAGCCCCAAACCACGTAAAATATGCAAAGAAAGTAGAAGCGTCTAACTTTGTTTTGCAGGGGTGTGCAGTGATGTGATATGGCCATGATTGTGATTATATTTGATGTATGCAATGTTCCTTATTGTAAGTTGGCAACCGGCAGGAGCCATATGGTTGTCTTTAATTTCTGTTAAGACCTGCGTGTCTATTCAAAATAGTTGTAATAGTTGAAGCTGGTGGACGACAACCATGGAGAAGCGTCATTGACCTTGATGCTATGCCGGTGATGATGGAGATCATATTCGTGCTTGAAGATGGAGATCGGAAGCACAAAGAAGAAAGGCCATATCATATCACATATTATGAATTGCATGTGATGTTAATCCTTTATGCATCTTGTATTGCTTAGTAGACGACGGTAGCATTATAAGATGATCCCTCATGCACATAAAATTTCAAGTTCTAGAGTGTTCACCCTTAGTATGCACCGTTGCCAAAGCTTGCTGCTTCGAAGCACCACGTGATGATCGGGTGTCTTTGATTCCGCGGGTGAATACAACGTAAGCAAGCCAGATTTGCTTATGCGGAAGCTAAGGTTTGATCTTGACGAGCCTAGCATGTACAGACATGGCCTCAGGAACACGGATCGCCGAAAGGCAAAGCATGAATCATATAGTAGATATGATGAACATGATGATTGTTCGCCATTAAAACTATATCAGCTCTCGTGATGATCGGTGTTGATGTAGTGGATTTGGTTCGTGTGATCACTAAAACAATGTGAGGGATGTTGTTTTGAGTGGGAGTTCACCTAGTTTAATTTCATTAATTAATTTGAACTCAATTTGTCATAAACTTAGTCTAAACTATTGCAAATATGTTGTAGATCAATGGCAGCCCCTACCATCAATTTTAATGCGTTCCTAGAGAAAGAAAAGTTGAAAAACAATGGAAGCAACTTCGCGGATTGGTTCCGCAATTTGAGGATTGTCCTCACAGCTGGTAATTTGACCTATGTGCTGGATGCACCGCTAGGTGACCCACCTGCAGCTGATGCTACCGATGAAGTAAAGAATGTTTACCTTGCTCGGAAGAATCAGTACTCCATAGTTCAGTGTGCTATCTTGTATGGTTTAGAATCGGAGCTTCAGAAAAGGTTTGAAGAGTCAGATCCATATGATATTGTCGAGGATCTCAAATTAATCTTTGAGACTCATGCGGCAATTGAAAGTTATGAAGCTTCTGAAAAGTTCTTTAACTGCAAGATGGAAGAGGGTAGCTCCGTCAGTGAGCATGTGCTTAAGATGTCTGGGCACGCAAATAAACTTCAAAGTTTGGGTATAGTGATTCCTAATACTTTGGGAGTTTACCGCATCCTCCAATCACTACCACCAAGTTACAAGAACTTTGTGATGAACTACAACATGCAGAACATGAACAAAGAGTTGCCAGAACTATTTGCTATGTTAAAATCTGCAGAAGTGGAGATCAAGAAAGAGCACCAAGTGTTGATGGTCAATAAGACCACCAAATTCAAGAAAGGCAAGTCTAAGCAAAAGGGACACTTCAAGAAGGGTGGTAAGAAAGTTGCCATGCCGACGAAGAAGACCAAGGCTGGACCTAAACCTAAAACTGAGTGCTTTTACTGCAAGGGAGAAGGTCACTGGAAGCGGAATTGCCCAAGGTACTTGGCGGATTTGAAGAACGGCAACATCAAGAAGAAAGGTATATCTGATATACATGTTATTGATGTGTATCTCACTAGTACTCGTAGTAGTGCCTGGGTATTTGATACTGGTTCGGTTGCTCATATTTGTAACTCGAAACAGGAGCTGCAGAATAAACGGAAGCTAGTGAAGAACGAGGTGACGATGCGCGTAGGAAACGGATCAAAGGTTGATGTGATCGCGGTCGGCACGCTACCTCTTCATCTACCATCGGGATTAGTTTTATACTTAAATAATTGTTATTTGGTGCCTGCATTAAGCATGAACATTATATCAGGATCTTGTTTATTGCGAGACAGTTACTTGTTTAAATCCGAGAATAATGGTTGTTCGATTTATATGAGTAATGTGTTTTATGCACATGCACCTTTGATAGATGGTCTATTCATATTGAATCTCGATAGTAGAAATACACATATTAATAACATTGAGGCTAAACGTTTGAAATCAAGCGATAATTTGACCTATATGTGGCACTGTCGTCTTGGTCACATTGGAGTGAAGCGTATGAAGAAACTCCATTCCGATGGACTTCTTGAATCACTTGATTTTGAATCACTTGAAAGATGCGAAGCATGTCTGATGGGTAAAATGACTAAGACTCCATTTTCTGGTATGATGGAGCGAGCTACAGACTTATTGGAAATCATACATACCGATGTGTGTGGTCCAATGAGTGTAGCATCGCGCAGTGGTTATCGTTATGTTCTTACCTTCACGGATGACTTGAGTAGATATGGGTACATCTATTTCATGAAACATAAGTCCGAAACTTTCGAGAAGTTTAAGGAGTTTCAAAGTGAGGTAGAGAATCAACGTAACAAGAAGATTAAATTTCTACGTTCTGATCGTGGAGGTGAATATCTAAGTTACGAGTTTGGCGAGCATTTAAGGAAATGTGGAATACTTTCGCAGTTGACACCGCCGGGAACACCACAGCGTAATGGTGTGTCTGAACGTCGTAATCGAACTCTCTTAGATATGGTTCGTTCTATGATGTCACTTACAGATTTACCGCTATCATTTTGGGGTTATGCATTAGAAACAGCCGCATTCACTTTAAATAGGGCACCATCTAAATCCGTTGAAACGACACCGTATGAATTATGGTTTGGGAAGAAACCTAAATTGTCGTTCCTTAAAGTTTGGGGATGCGAAGCCTATGTAAAGAAGTTACAGCCGGACAAGCTTGAACCCAAAGCGGAAAAATGCGTCTTCATAGGATACCCGAAGGAAACTATTGGGTATACCTTCTATCATAGATCCGAAGGCAAAATCTTTGTTGCAAAGAATGGATCCTTTCTAGAGAAGGAATTTCTCTCGAAAGAAGTGACTGGAAGGAAAGTAGAACTCGACGAGGTTGTCGAACCTTCTCTCGAAATTGCGAGTAGCGCAGCACCGGAAGAAGTTCCTGTGGTGCCTGCACCAATAAGAGAGGAAGCTAATGATAGTGATCATGAAACTTCGGTTGAAGTTGCTACAGAGCCTCGGAGGTCAACGAGAACTCGTACCACTCCAGATTGGTATGATTCCGTTATGAATGTCATGTTGGTGGACAACACCGATGACCCCGAGACATATGAGGAAGCGATGATGAGCCCAGATTCCAATAAATGGCAAGAAGCCATGAAATCCGAGATTGGATCCATGTACGAAAACCAAGTATGGACTTTGGTGGACTTACCGGATGGCCGGAAGGCTGTCGAGAACAAATGGATTTTCAAGAAGAAAACAAATGCTGATGGTAATGTTACTGTCTATAAAGCTCGACTTGTCGCAAAAGGGTTTCGACAAATTCAAGGAGTTGACTACGATGAGACTTTCTCACCGGTAGCGAAGCTAAAGTCTGTGAGGATTATGTTAGCAATCGCTGCATATTATGATTATGAGATATGGCAGATGGATGTCAAAACAGCATTCCTCAATGGAGACATTGATGAAGAGTTGTATATGATACAACCCAAAGGTTTTGTCGATCCTAAAGATGCTAACAAGGTATGCAAGCTTCAACGGTCCATCTATGGATTGAAGCAAGCATCCCGAAGTTGGAATCAACGTTTTGATAAGGTAATCAAAAGTTTTGGTTTTATACAAACTTATGGAGAAGCTTGTATTTACAAGAAAGTGAGTGGGAGCTCTGTAGCATTCTTAATACTGTATGTGGATGACATATTGTTGATTGGGAATGATGTAGACCTTCTTAATAGTGTCAAAGAGTATTTGAATAATAGTTTTCAATGAAGGATCTTGGCGAAGCAGCTTACATATTAGGCATAAAGATTTATAGAGATAGATCGAAACGCCAAATATCATTGTCACAAAGTACATATTTGGACAAAGTTCTAAAGAAGTTTGGAATGGAAGAAAGCAAGAAAGGGTTCTTGCCCATGTTGCCCAATACGACCTTGAGTAAAACTCAAAGTCCGACATCGGCAGAAGATAGAGAAAGGATGAGTAAGACTCCCTATGCCTCAGCCATAGGATCTCTAATGTATGCCATGCTATGTACTAGACCCGACATCGCATATGCTGTTAGTTTAACTAGCAGATATCAAAGTGATCCAGGAGTGGATCATTGGACAGCGGTCAAAAACATCCTTAAGTACTTGAGAAGAACTAAGGATATGGTTCTTTCTTATGGAGGTGATGAACAGCTCGTTGTTAATGGTTACACCGATGCTAGTTGGAACACCGATCCGGATGATTCTAAATCACAATCTGGATACGTATTTATTTTGAATGGTGCAGCAGTTAGCTGGAGGAGTGCAAAGCAAAGCGTTGTGGCGAGATCTTCAACTGAATCGGAATACATGGCTGCTTCGGAGGCTTCACAAGAAGCGATATGGATGAAAGAGTTCATTACAGAGCTGGGTGTGGTTCCTAGTGCGCTGGACCCAATGTCTATCTACTGTGATAACATGGGCGCCATAGCCAATGCGCAAGAACCAAGGTCACACAAAAAGCTGAAGCATATCAAGCTACGTTTTCACGCTATTCGAGAACATGTCCAGGATGGGGATATAAAGATTTGCAAAGTACACACAGATCTGAATGTGGCGGATCCGTTGACTAAACCTCTCCCGAGGGCAAAACATGACCAACACCAAACTGCCATGGGTGTTCGGTATATTACCATGTAATCTAGATTAGATGACTCTAGTGCAAGTGGGAGACTGTTGGAGATATGCCCTAGAGGCAATAATAAATATAGTTATTATTATATATCTTTGTGTTTATGATAAATGTTTGCATTCATGCTATAATAGTATTAACAAGGAAACCATTAATACTTGTGTGATTTGTAAACTTAATTTGAAGTCCCTAGTATAGCCTCTACACTTCACTAGCTTGTTGGTTGATTGATGATGTGGTTTCTTTGTCATGAACATTGAGATGTTATCAACAACAAGATCATATCGTTAGGAGAATGATATGGTGGACATACTCCTATAGACAAGCGTAGCATAAAGATCAAGTCATTTTAATAGTTCAATTGCTATATGCTTTCTGATACATAGTAACCTAACTCCTTCGACCATGAGATCATGCATATCACCTTTACTGGATGGATGCTTTGATGTCATCAAACACCACACCGTAACAGGGTGGCTATAAAGGTGGCATTGAGTGTTCGGAAAGTATTGGTTGAAACACATGGATCAAGAGTGGGATTTGTCCATCCACATGACAGATAGATATTCTCTGGGCCCTCTCGGTGAAATGTCATTCAATTAGCTTGCAAGCATGTGACTTGGTCACAAGGGATCACATATCACGGGAACGAGAAAAGAGTACTTATCGGTAACGAGGATGAACTAGGTATGCAGAGATACCGACGATCATAACCTCGGATAAGTAACATATCATGAGACAAAGGGAAATTGGTATCGTATGTAAGTGGTTCATTCGATCGCAAAGTAATCGTAGAAATATGTGGGAGCCATATGAATTTCCAGATTCCTCTATTGGTTATTGTTCGGAGAAGTGTCTCGATCATGTCCGCATAATTCACGAACCGTAGGGAGACACACTTAAGGATTCGACGTTGTTTGAGTAGTTATGGTATTATGAGAAAGAGACCGAATGTTGTTCGGAGTCTCGGATGGGATCCGGGATATCACGAGGTGATCCGGAATGGTCCGGAGAATAAGATTCATATAAGGAAAGTCCCGTTTCGGAGTTCGGGAATGATTCCGGTGTTTTCATCGGGGATATTCTAGAAGGTTCCGGATTGTCCGGCACTTCGGGGGGGAAGGGGTACATGAATGTGTCATTACATATTGGAATTATTGCATCATGTACTAAGTATTCTTGCTGTCCCAAATAAAGGATTTATTTAAATCCTAAATTGAAAAGTCAAACGGCTAGTTTGAAAGTCAAACGGCAGTTTTGGGAAGTGGGAAAAGAGGAGGAGAGGTGGAGGCCGAGTTGGAGGGGAATTCCTCCCCTTGGCTGGCGCACCTCCCTAGGCCGAGTTGGGGAGGAACTCCTCCCCTTGGCCGGCCAGCCCTCCCACCTATATAAGGAGGGGCAGGGCTCCCCTCCTACACACAAGTTTCCTATCCTCTAAACTAAACCCTAGATCTAGACCCCGGTTTAGAGCTATTCGGTTTAGAGCCTTCTAATTGGTTTAGAGCCCTCTAATTGGTGTGTCTAATTACTAGACCACTAATAGCCTCTCTCATAAGCTCCACCATACTCGCACCGGCTTAAGGCGAAGCCCTGCGGGATTTCCCCTCTACCTCCGGTACCACGCCGTTGTGCTGCCGGAATCGCGAGGAGAGTGCTACAACCTCCGCTGCCTGCTGGAACAAGGGAGAGGAAGGTCTTCGTCGAGTACCGAACGTGTGACCGACTGCGGGAGCGCTGCGGGAACGCGGCGCCGGAAGGATCGTCTACGCGATCTTGAGATCGGAAAGAGTACGACTACATCACCCACGAGAATCTGCTCTCGTTAAACACTTTGGAATCTTCGAGGGTGAGTTATTCCATCGACTCGTTGCTACAATCTAGTAGATAGATCTTGGCTTGTTTGTTTGTATGCGATAGAAAATTTTTGTTTTCCATGCTACGAACCCCTACAGCTTGTCCCTCCATCCCATGAGCCATTACTACAGGAGTTGTTTGAGCCATGCGAGTCGTAGAACAGCATGTGTAGGGTATGTGAGAGTCTGATGGATAACGAGGTACCTAAACAACTTAACCTGAGTAGTAATGGGATAACTAATGAAAGTGGCACCGGTGAGCAATATCTGCTATTTGGTTTTTCATGCTCACTTGTGTCCCGTAGGACCCCGAGTACTTGATTCCTATTCCTTGAATATTCGCGCTATCCACATCCGGGAGGCTTATGGGACCCCCCTGAGCCAGAGCTTGATTCATTCTTATTTCTTGGGGCCACAAACTAGTTTGAGGTTTTATTTACTATCCTGTACTTATGCCATGCTTTACTGCTTTATTTAAATTGTGCGAGGTACTGCACCTGTACTGTTTAGGGCCGTGACACGTTTTCGCTGTATCGACAAGCCCAGTCACACTTTCAGGTTCCCAGTCGTTTATAGCCGTCCCCACAAACCTTGAGTCCGTCTCGGAGCCGGCCAGCTTCGTTGCGGGTATACTTAATGGGGTGGCCCCCTGAAATATTTCTGAATCTTGTGATTGCTTTGTCGTGAAAGCCTCGTTGGGTTTTGATTTGGTTTTTCCGAGGTTGATCGAGTGTGTGTTGCTATTTGTGCACCCCTGCAGGGTAAAACTTTCTGAAAGCCGTGTCCGCGGTTATGGACAACTTGGAGCACAGTTTCTCGATCATAGACAAGCATAACTAAAGTACCGCTTTAATTTGACTAAGTAACTGACTAGTAAATAGTGCAACACTCATGGAATGGTTAATAAAACTGCCAACGGATGGGGGTGTTCGTCCGCTTCCTCATTGGTAAGTGAGGAGGAGGATGGATCTGTTGATATCACCGTTATAACTGTTGTCTTTAATTCACGGACATTCGTCTATCTTTGTTTAGGAGGATGGTTAGCGAGTATCTATAGAATTGCTAGGTATTATCTTTTGCTGCAATTGCGTCACCCCAGGTTGTGTCTCCTTTAGAGGCATAAAGACTTGTTGAGTACCCCTAGGGTCTCACACGATAAATTATTTGATTCAAATGAATAGGTACACCCACGAGATGGATACTGGGTGGAGGAGACGGACGATGTGGGCAACGATCATTCGGTGTAGAGATTCCGGGAACGGGGATCCGTGAGATCTGTGGGCGGAATGTGTTTATTTATGGGGCATCTTATGCCGATTTGCTTCTTATCCGTACTCGGATCTTGTTTGCCGCTTCCGCCTGATACTCTGATGTTTGATGTATGAGGAGATATCCTAAACTATTATATCTATCTAGGATTTTTGGATCTTGTCGTATGGCGTTGCAATATTTCTATTTCTTTTAGATGGAATGGCTCTGATGTACTATTGTATGGTGGCTTGCATACATACTCATTTGTGTATGTAGTTGATCCCTTCGCCTGCCGATTACGCCGCCCGTTCTTGTCCCGATGTTTGGAAATGGTTGGGACGGCCGAAAGGTCTACCTGTGAGTGGCGTTTGGGCCCCACCGTACTATTTCAACCATTTACGCTCATCCAGGCTTGTAACTAGGAGTGTAATTCACCGAGGTAGTTACAATTGGTATCAGAGCCATCCCGCCCTTCAGGGTCTCAGCCAAATGGTCGTTGTCAGTCTAGCAAATATTTTTGGTAGCTATGTATACTAGGGAAAAACAAAACGCGAGAGTAGGAATGCTTCCACTTTTCTTCTTAACCACCCACCCACCCTTTTCTGGTAAGGAAGTGTAACGTTTTCAATCCTCTTCTTAAAAGTTCAAGCTAGGATTCACGTGTTCTGGGTTTCCGTAGTACCATAGAATGTGTGTGTGTGTGTGTAATTCCTTGTCTATCTGTTGCATCCAACTTGTTATCTTTATCTGCCTTTGGTTATCAACTGTTGGTACATTCCATATTGACAGGCTTTTGAATACCGGCGCGATCTATCTGACTCCTTGTTACCGGTGCCATCTTCTTAAGGGTGTCCTTCCTTCTACCAACTCCACATTCTGTGAAACCATCAGTTGCTAATCTCTACCTGATAAGTGATTTTGCGCATCTATTGGTATTTTAATGCCGAAAAATGCGGAAAATTTTTCTTTGATACATCTGTGCTTCCACACTCCTTTTCAGTCGCGTGTGAAACATTATCTATCTCCCTTTTATCAACATGTCCATGCTAACTCATTCTTTTATCACCGGCGCTTAATCCTAGAGTTTCATTTCATCTCCAATTCTCTTGGGCTAATTACATAACACGTGTCGATCCGATACTGGTGATTGTAATTTGGTTCTCGGCATAGCTATATTCCACTCATGATAAGTGTCATATCGGTTTGGATGATGGAGTGAAATATGGAAAATGCAATCACCACTATCCTCCAAATGGTGACGGTTATCTCCTGTGATTTTGAGTACACCGCGATCATATCTATGCATATTCAAGCATCTTTGGTAATCCAGAGTTTCTCCAAGCACTACGGCGGTCTATCATCTGTCCATCATGCTGCACATCCTTTTGAACCCCATATCTTCACAATTCTCCTGGAGACGAGGGAATTGCATCTTTTCGTCTCTGATAGCTTTGCTTAAGGTATGAGCTATCATCGGTTCTTATCCAAGATCTCTTTATCTTTGTAACCGGTGATCTGATCGACAATGTGAACCAGGTGACATCTCTTTTTCTTCCGAAGGACCAGTTAACCTATTCTGTCAGCGCATCTTCTTCAACAGGAATCCTTACACGTAACGTTGATCTTTCAAAGAGCGTTGAGCTCAGAAAGTGTTTCGAGCATTTGTTCGTTCTCCCGCCTCTTGAACTTGGTATTCTGGGAATATCTTGTTAATCCATGGTGGTATATGTTGATAATATGCTTGCCTATTCGATATCTATGGAAGGACATGGAAGATCATCTGTGTCTCTTTCTCTCGAGCTTCGTGAGCACTGCCTGTGTGCAAAGTCTCAAAGTGAGAATTCTGACTTTTTGAAGTCACGTATCTCGACCACGTCCTTCTGCTAAATACATTACTTCAACTCTGGAATCAGCAAGTCCATTGTTAATTCCATCCTCCATCTTCAACCAATCCGGAGTTGTTCCTTGTTGGCAAGTTATCATCGTCGTTCCGCTGAAGATTTCCTCAAGGCTGCTAAATCTCTCTTAATCATTTCAAGAAGAACATGGAGTTCTTTCACCTCAATCTCGTTAAGCAATCTTTTGAAACCCTCTCGCTCTATCGTCTATGCTCAATCCACCGGAGGCCATGAAGACCTTCCAGATCTTGTATTCCTTCTGTTCAAGTGGTGCTATCTTTTTCTATATCCGCGAAATTTTGCAGTTGTCTCCGTGATCTTCCTTTATATCTTTCTGGTGGCTTGGTACTTCGGACATGACGACAACATCATCATCTTTATCTATCTATGAATCCGGCGAATCGTTTGCATCTATCCTTGTTTTCTAACGGAGTTCTATGAGTTGTTGCCAACACCTTCAGTCTGTTTCGGTAGTTGGGTTGCATGGTTTTCTTATTCATGTGCGGAGTAATGCTTTGAGTGCGGGATGGAGTAGCTACCATACCACTACTCTTATCATTCGCTCTTGTACATTGAATTGGTGAATTAATGTGATTTCACTCATTCCACGGAAGTTAGAAGTGGCCTTTATCCCTTGATACTTTTACTTCCGTCCTTGTTTTTCCGGAGTGCTCTTTCGAAGAAAGTAATCAATAATCTCTTGTTGGTGATCTCACCCCTTCTACACGGAGCAAAATCCTCAATTATCTGGTGGAAACAAACGCAAACCTTTTTCTATCCTCGTCTTTCTACCGATGCTCGATATCCCCAAACAAGATTAAAGGAAACTATCTCTCTCTTTGTTTCATCAATTCTTTTTCTGTGGTAAAGCCAATTATGGTTGATGCCATCAGCCGCAAATTTATTGCGTTAGCCTCAAGGCTAAAGAAAGCAATAAGTATCTCTACAATAAACTCCAGATCCTCCATATTCTTTGCTTCTCGGGATTCCACCATGATCTGGCTGCACATCCGTCTCTAGAAGTTATATCCGCGCACCTCAATTGCGTGATCCTTGGTTCTTACCGGCGCAACAAGAATCTAATCCGACCATGTATAACTAAATCTTTCTGCTTATATCAAGGGACTCTATTGTTTGAAGGCAATATTGTTTCCGAACTTCATTTCTCAAATCCGAGAGAAGATACGATGCTATTGTAATAGTGGTTCAAAACCTCTCCAATCTAGCTCCTTTCTTCCGGCGAGACAAAGATTCATCCTCTCTAGTATCGGTAAATCTTTAATCTTAATGGTGTGTCTTTCTTTATCCATGATACATCATCTTCTCCTTTTCTTTCACAAGTGGTTCTATTCTTTTATCATGATTCTGGGGAAAACCGGAGCTATGCCCATCCTATCCTTCTTGTCTCACGACAATCCTTCAACTCTTCTAACCCGTTGTTTCTCAAGCAAAACGCAAGACTCGCAACAAGTCTAGCAAGTTTTGCAAGGTGTAGTGGTCGCACCATTCCGTTGTTCATCAACTTGGGAACGTGAGGGTCACCTTCGTTCGGACACCCGCCTCTCCTTGTGTTGTTTTCTTTTTCCTAGGAATCTCGGGGCGAGATTCTTGTTTAGTGGGGGAGAGTTGTAGCATCCCAATTGTCTAACAATTGCAATGCTACTAGCCTAGTCTATATAAGTGCTACTT
Source organism: Avena sativa (assembly GCA_916181665.1). NCBI lineage: Eukaryota > Viridiplantae > Streptophyta > Magnoliopsida > Poales > Poaceae > Avena > Avena sativa. The sequence continues at coordinate 127,137,294 of OV702284.1, forward strand.
CCTATATATAATTGTTGCATCATCATCATATCATGCTCATGTCATCATGCCACCTTGCATTTGAGCATCATATAAAACCCTTTTTGGTTTGGTTCTTCTCTCATATGCATTGTAAATTGTATTTGCCTCTTGATATTTTATTTGGTTCTTGATATATTGTTTAAATGCCCAAGTTGAGTTGGGGGCATATCTTTTATTCCACTCCACCACCTTTCTTTGACACCACCTTATACTTCCACCATTCCAATAACCCATGAGCTTGTAATTCTTTTCTTTGGATTTTATTTCTAGCTCATGTGGGTTGGGTGGATCCAATTCTAAATTCTTTTTCTTGATCTTGTTTGATCTTGCTAAAAACCCTACCACCACATCATCCTCTCTCTAAAAACCTAACACCTCATCTAAACCCTAACTCTAGTTGCCTCTCTAAAATATTCATATGTGCATGTGGCATATCTTTTAATCAAATTTAGTTCTACATGTAATATTATCCCTATTCACATGTGATATCATTGCCACTAGTGACCTCCCTTTTATTCGAAATCTTTTGCACTTGCTTGTTGGTTCAACTTTTTGATCAAATCCTATATCTACACCTCTCTCACCCCCTCTCTCTACCTAGCTCGACCCCACATGATCTACCCCTCCTCCTAGCCAAAACCCTAACCCGAGCACCTCATCTAAGCTAACCCTAGCTCCCCTCTCTCTCGGCTCCCCCTCTCTTCCTACCAGGCAGCTCCTCCACGCCACCTCCCTTGGTCCCTCCCCAGCCCTCTCTCGGCTACAAGACAGAAAAGAGAAGGAAAGAGAGACCACCCGATCACCCCCCCTCCTCACCTTTTGCAAAAGCCACCACCACCCCATGTGATCCTCCCTCTCTCTTATCTCCAACCCCAACCACCCAGAACTCCTCCCATATCCCATCCAGGAGGCGCTCAAGCCCCTCACCCCTTTCCCTTCTCCCTCCCAAGCCACCATGGCCATCTCCTCCTCCTAAACCCTAACTTCGGCCAGCAGCAAGAGGAGGCGTCTAGAGCGGTGCAAGGCAGAGCCCAGATGTCCAGGAGGCTCCCCTGCATCCCCTTTGTCGACCAGCACCAGAGGGAGCATCTGGGAAGCCCCAGGAAGCCGTCGCCGTCGCCATGGCCGGAAGGAACCGAGCTCCACGGTCGTGAGCCCGCCGCCAGATCCCCTCCACCTCAGCGTCGACGACCATGCAGGCGAGCTCCTGGTGAGCCCCTTAACCCCCTAGACACGTTCCCTTTCTTCCTCCTGCGCCGTAGCTCCGCCGCCTTCCATCGAGCGCTCTGCGCGCGCCGCGCACCGTGCGCAGGCGGGCAGCCGCAGCCCAGTTTTCCCCCCTGGCCCTCTGTTCCTCGTCGAAGCCCGGCCAGCACAGCCCACCCCCGTAGTTTCTCCCTGAACGAAAGTTGTAGCCCTATCAACCCTATTCATCTTTCTTTTTTGCATCATGGAGAAATTCGTAGTATATTGCTCGCCATCGTCATTCAAACATTGGATCAACTAGCCATTTTTTTTGCAAAGTTCAGTTTCGTCAGTTAACATCTGCACCTCCGAGAAGCTTTTCTAAATAGGCCCCTAGGATTCTTTGACCCTCAACCCGCACTCCTTGAACCGACCACGTGTAACCGCCGGAATCGTTCGCGCGCGCAGTGGGCCTCCCAGCGTCCTGGCCCACTTGTCATTGACTTGGGTTAAGGAGGACCCTAGTGAGAAAAGCTGGCCCAGACCCCGCCGTGTCAGCTGCTGCTGAGTCAGCCGTTGGCCCCACACGTCAGTGTCTAGGGCTGGATCTGAGTGAGTGAGAAAAGAATTTCTGTAATTCTGTTTCAAATTCAAACTTTTCCAAATTAATTCAAATTCAAATTTCAAATCTGTTTAAATATAAACTAATCCATAACTTTCAAATGGTTTGGAATTTGAATTCAAACCCTATATGAAATATGTTTTGTTTTTGAATGTTAATTCAAATCTTTAGTCAAATATTTTCAGAACTAATTCAAACTAGTCAAACCTTTGACTTTGACTCCATTTGACTAATTTTGACTTTAAAATAAATTTAAATTCATAATTCCAAATATTACAAATAATATATGTTTTCAAATCAGAAAAATGTGAGGAATTCAAATATGCCCTCCAAAATATATTTTGAACACTTTAAATTTCAAGTTGACTAAAATTACAACAAAATGCCCTTGGCCTTAATTAATTAATAACTTTTGTATTATAACTCCAAATTTAACAAATAATATGTCTAAAATGATTAGCTCGACGAGACCTTTCTGTTTATGCATTCCATGTTCTGTTTTGCAGCATGCATCATATAAATATAATGTAAACAGCAACTTAATTGAGTATAAAACATGATTAAAACTCAATAAAATGTTTACTTCTTGTTTTCTCATCTCACCCATGCCATGCTACTTTATTGCCATGCAAATTGTGCATCATTCATCATGGCATGATTGTTTGCTTGTCGCATTTTATTCTTATGCTTGTGCACTTTATTTATGTTGGCCCTTGTTTGTTTGGTTCTTCTTCGAATAGACGCTGAGCAGGGGATATACCAAGAAACCCAGGAGCACTACCCAGATCCTTCTCTCGCTTCAACTGAGCTGCCAGGCAAGCACTACCACATGCTTGCATACATATAGTACCTATTGCCTCTATCTTTTCTTGCATCATTGAGTCGCGATTGCATTAAACTGAATCCCAAGTATTGCATAGCCTTTACTTTTAAACCCCACCGAAGCTTGTCCCTCCATCCCATGAGCCATTACTACAGGAGTTGTTTGAGCCATGCGAGTCGTAGAACAGCATGTGTAGGGTATGTGAGAGTCTGATGGATAACGAGGTACCTAAACAACTTAACCTGAGTAGTAATGGGATAACTAATGAAAGTGGCACCGGTGAGCAATATCTGCTATTTGGTTTTTCATGCTCACTTGTGTCCCGTAGGACCCGGAGTACTTGATTCCTGTTCCTTGAATATTCGCGCTATCCACATCCGGGAGGATTATGGGACCCCCCTGAGCCAGAGCTTGATTCATTCTTATTTCTTGGGCCCACAAACTAGTTTGAGGTTTTATTTACTATCCTGTACTTATGCCATGCTTTACTGCTTTATTTAAATTGTGCGAGGTACTGCACCTGTACTGTTTAGGGCCGTGACACGTTTTCGTTGTATCGACAAGCCCAGTCACACTTTCGGGTTCCCAGTCGTTTACAGCCGTCCCCACAAACCTTGAGTCCGTCTCGGAGCCGGCCAGCTTCGTTGCGGGTATACTTAATGGGGTGGCCCCCTGAAATATTTCTGAATCTTGTGATTGCTTTGTCGTGAAAGCCTCGTTGGGTTTTGATTTGGTTTTTCCGAGGTTGATCGAGTGTGTGTTGCTATTTGTGCACCCCTGCAGGGTAAAAATTTCTAAAAGCCGTGTCCGCGGTTATGGACGACTTGGAGCACAGTTTCTCGATCATAGACAAGCATAACTAAAGTACCGCTTTAATTTGACTAAGTAACTGACTAGTAAATAGTGCAACACTCATGGAATGGTTAATAAAACTGCCAACGGATGGGGGTGTTCGTCCGCTTCCTCGTTGGTAAGCGAGGAGGAGGATGGATCTGTTGATATCACCGTTATAACTGTTGTCTTTAATTCACGGACATCCATCTATCTTTGGTTAGGCGGATGGTTAGCGAGTATCTATAGAATTGCTAGGTATTATCTTTTGCTGCAATTGCGTCACCCCAGGTTGTGTCCCCTTTAGAGGCATAAAGACTTGCTGAGTACCCCTAGGGTCTCACACGATAAATTATTTGATTCAGATGAACAGGTACACCCACGAGATGGATACTGGGTGGAGGAGACGGACGATGTGGGCAACGATCATTCGGTGTAGAGATTCCGGGAACGGGGATCCATGAGATCTGTGGGCGGAATGTGTTTATTTATGGGGCATCTTATGCCGATTTGCTTCTTATCCGTACTCGGATCTTGTTTGCCGCTTCCGCCTGATACTCTGATGTTTGATGTATGAGGAGATATCCTAAACTATTATATCTATCTAGGATTTTTGGATCTTGTCGTATGGCGTTGCAATATTTCTATTTCTTTTAGATGGAATGGCTCTGATGTATTGTTGTATGGTGGCTTGCATACATACTCATTTGTGTATGTAGTTGATCCCTTCGCCTGCCGATTACGCCGCCCGTTCTTGTCCCGATGTTTGAAAATGGTTGGGACGGCCGAAAGGTCTACCTGTGAGTGGCGTTTGGGCCCCACCGTACTATTTCAACCATTTCCGCTCATCCAGGCTTGTAACTAGGAGCGTAATTCACCGAGGTAGTTACATTTAATAGATATAGGATATTGATACAAACCCATAGGAATTGGATTCACCCAATTCGGAGTTGTAAATCTTTTTCTATGATTTAATTACTATTTAATAGAGTTTAAATAATTTAAAATATTTACTTCGTCAAAAATTGAATCTAAGACCAGATATGTATTCTACAAAAAATTGTGAATCCAAAGACATATTATTTATATTTTCCCGATCTATAAATAATTTATTATGAATTTAATAATTTAAGTGGGCATTAAAAGTAATTAAATTACTACATCATTTTTTATATTTCAAAAATTGTATCTGACATTATATTAATGTCGTATATTAAATTATGAATCCATATATACCTTATTTGCCTTTTTTTAGATCTAAAAATAATTTATTATGATGTATTTAGTCTAAAATTTCCATTAAACCATTTAAATTATTTCCATAAAACTATATAATAAGAGTTAGATCTAATCATGTGTTAATATTCTTCATAATTTTCTGAATCCGTAGATATGTTATTTTCTATTTTTGGATATACGGATCTTTTATTATGAATTTCCTAAGTTCTATCTATTTTCTGCAAATTTTCGATTAGACTTAATTCTTTTTATTGCATAAACGCTGACTGGACGCTGACCTGGCTGACTTGGCGCTGACGGAGTAGTGACGGTGCGTTGACCGGCTCCTGTTGATGCAGATGCCATGTGGCGGACTGTGATTGGCCGGTACCCTTTGGGTTGGCGATCTAATATGGATCCTCCAGATCAGATCCTGTGGCTGGGAGCCAAATCCTCAAGGGCTCACTGACAGACGGTGGTTGTCGGCGGTGGGCGACGCATACGATGGTCTCTGGTGACGCTCTGGGCTTTCGGCGGCGTCGGAGATGCGGATGGGGTTCGGGATGGTATGGCGACCTCGATGGTGGTAACGACGACGTTTCCTTCTTGCTGGAACGGCCAGGGCGTGCAGATGGAGTGGCAGCAGGGCCGAAATTCTCTGTGGTTTCCGGCGGAGCTCCGACGACAAATTCAGTGTGCTCTGGTGTTCCTGTGAGAGGGGAAAGAGATCAGGGAGAAGCGGAATTGAGTGGGGAGAAGGACCAGAGGAAAAAAGGGGGCTCGGGAGGTACGGAATCGAGCTCATCCTCAAGCTCCTGGTAGCGGTAATGGCGGCGTCGGCTGCAGATTGATCTGGGGCGGCTAGGGTTTGTGGATGGCGAAATTTCGCTCGGGAAAAGGGGAGGTGCTTTATATGGGGAGGATTTCGTGCAGAGGGGGCAAACAAATCAAACTGAATTAGCTAATTTCACGGGATTAGGATCGGACATGATGAACTCGTGGGGATTGTGGTCTCTGGCTAGGGAAAGGAGATGACAAGTGGGCTCGGTCTGTCGGTGACTGCGAGGGAAAAAACAAAGGGAAGGGGTTTTCTCTCAGTGGGCTGCGGCTTCTGTTGCTATGGGCTGGCCCACTGCGCTATGCGCTGCTCGCTGGTGCGGAGCGGCGGCAAATAGAGGGGAGGAGGGAGTGGGCCGGCCGGGTGGTCCGTGGGGTAGGTTAGTTTTTTTTATTTATTCTTTTTTTTCTATTTTCTTATTTCCTTTATATCTTTTTCAGATGAGCACCAAATGAGTTGATTCTTGTCTCCAAAATTTTCTAAAATTATGTAGATCATCATAGGACCCTTTATAGCAATAGTTTTGATATTTTAAAAAATGGATTCATAGTACCTTGTTTGTAGTCTTATAGGAGTATTTTTGTTAATTTCAAAATAGGGTTTTGCAAACGGTGATTTAACTTAAGAACTTGTATTAATGGAAGGATCATGGATGAGAAATCAAACAACAACAAAAGTTTCTTTTCATTCAAAAATTTCAACAATATGAAACAATTCAATCAACTTATTAATTTTATTTAGACATTCCAAAATAGGAAAATTTTGGGATGTTACAGACTACCACCCTTAAAAGGATTCTCGTCCTCGAAATTCAAGAAGGCTAGAAAGAAATACGTTCGGGTTACACTAGGGTACTACCACCCTTAAAAGATTGTAATTGTTGGGTTCTCCTGGTACAATGATTTGTAAGCTTAACTCATACTAACATAATTCATCGTAGCCTGATGGACGGATTGGGCTTCTTTCCATTGATATTTCCTTTGCCACTGCCATTCTTCCTTTTCTGAGGATAATTTGACAAGTAATGCCCTGTTTCACCACACTTGTAGCATGTCACCTGGCTAGGATCTTTCTTGGGCTTCTTGTTGATGCATCTATTACCATTACCATCATTTTTTTCATCCTTTCCAGCCACATTATACTGTTCTCGACAACCAACAACATAATGCCCAGGATTGTGACACTTGAAGCATATGACTTTGCTTAGATCCTTCCGCTTCCTTGGTAAGGATAACATGCCGTGGCACATTCCATACCTAACTTGCTGATTCACTTGTTGTACAATCGGGTAGAGGTGACATTGAGAGGGGTAGTGGTTGGTTCCTTCACACAAGAATCATGTAACCTGAGAGGTGGGACATTCTTATGATGGGTGCATTTCTTCACAATAGGGGCACTGATCACGATGCTCCTTGGAGGTCTGTCCTATTTCTCCATAGATCGTGAAAGCTAAATGTTTTGGGACTTCAACTTCTTGGGTTTTTGGTATATGAGTGACAAGACGAGATTGTAGTACAATCTCTTTAAATTATTCCCAAGATATTATCCCTTGATGATCACTAATGGCGTGTTGCATCTCCCACCAGGTTGCACCATCGTCCTTTAGGAATTGGGTGGCCTAATCGACCATTCTATTGGCTTCAATGTTGGCATCCTTCATTCTTTCTTCAACCTGATGCATCCACTTCTTTGCATCGGCGTGGCTCTTACGCTTGGTGAAGTTGACTTCCTTGTCCTTCTTATTGTTATGGTCCATCTGTCGAGTTGACCAAGGTTTCGAGTAGGAATGAATGGAGTATGGAAGAAGAAGAATAACCCATACAAGCAATTTTATTTAGAAAGTAGGTTTTCATTACCTAAGGTAATAAACCATACAAGATAGTAAACAATTTGTCGCATCTATATTTAGCGAGATCTATCCGGGTTTGGTTCCTAATAGGTCACTTGGAAACTTCGAGGCTTTGAGTCTTCAGAAGTCTTCGTGCTCTTGATAGTCTTCATGTTCTTCAAAATCTTCAATCTTTCGAGTTCTTTAGTTAATAACCTTGACTTAAGGCCTTCGAAGTCTTTGGTGCTTGTAGCCTTGAAGTCTTCAATCTCATAGCTTCAGTCTTGGAACATCCTTCATGGAGATCTTCAAGTACTGACTTAATCGAAACATTGAGATGATCTTCTTGGAAAAGGTAGTCTTGAGAAAATTTCTTCTTGAAGTGCGTAGTGGTCATTTCTAATGTTGAAAAGAAGGGACTTAATAAAAAAATTTAAAACTCCAAAGATAGATGATGAGAAGTATGAGAGTTTTTTTTTAAATAACTTAGAAAATATGTTAATCCTAAGCTTTTCCGAGTCTAGGGTCACGATCTGCAATCAACTTATGCTCTAATACCATCTGTAGCGACCTCGGATCGATAAAGATCCTAAGTCCCTGTGATTAACATGCTAGTCCCTGGATCAATAGCTAGCACTCACAGTTGATGAAATATCATGTAAAACACAAGTCTTTATTACATGAATCTAATAATCCAGAGTTTACATTATTACAACAGAAGCGATATAAATACAACTTGGAGTCCCATCAATGCCACAGGCGGGTTGAGTGAAGACCCGCGATCCTAGCGCACCTTTCAATGATCTCTAGATTCTGTACATGAAACGTGCAGCCAAACGAGGTTGGTCAATACTTTGAATGTATTGGCAAATTACACCAGGGAAAGAATAAGGCTAACTCTACATGCAAGGCTGAGTAGGCTTTGGAGTTCATTTGCATAAATCCATTTTTCTCTAAGTAAGAAGAAAAGAAGAAGATTTTTTTATCCTACTTCGTAAACATTTGCTTGAGTAAAATAGGGTCGAATGGAACACGAGGATATTACTCACCAAGTGTCCAAACAACCAAACACTTGGATATTACTCACCAAGTGACACTTGGATATTACGCACCAAGTTCTCAAAATCCCACACATTGGCGATATTACTCACGCCATGGGGTTTCAAAACTTTGCTTAGAAAGGAGAGAGGAAGATCCTTCAGAGGCTCCATCCTTAGATGCTCAATGTTGTTCTATTTCCGTGAACTCGGCTGATCGATCAGATTGCAATACTCTTGAGAGTTTGTGCACTTTACCCACAATCCACGATCAAGTCTTTTTACAGACAAGACCATGGCGAGGCTTTCTCTTAGTAGCCCCTCTACCTTTTGGATCCAACCGTGCCAAGAACCTCCAAATGTTGGTAACCAGGTGAGGTTTCCCACTAAGTACTAGGCCAAGACTGAGCCCATATGTATTGTGGTTGCACTGGAAGCTTCTGAATTCTGAAACATGGCAGACTTCTTTGATTCCTAGGCGGCCGTCCTCCACCAAAATCTCACTCGTTGTCCCGACAACCATTCCGCCCAGAAGAAAACTTAGTTTTATTTTGAAGTGGATTTGAGAAGAAAATATTGCTCAAGAGAGCCTTTATACTTTGAAAAATTCATTGTCTTTCGAAACCCCCAACGGTACTTTATTTATATAGCATAGCAAACAATACTTAGCAAAAACAGGGGAACCTATTAGGAAGGGAAAATTCCTAAGTACATAGTTACTCATGGCATACTACAAAAATTCATCGCACTTGCAAAATAATACTAAGGAAAAACTCTACTAGAACATCCTACACATGCATACTACAGAATTTGAAGATCTAACATGCATAGAATCAAAACTGGGACAAAAATTATGAACAAGTGGTATAACTTGCCTTATGTTGGTAATATGGGTGATGATTGTATTTCTCCGTAGCAGTCGCACTCTCGGAACAATCTAACGCGTGAATAGAGTAATTCCAATCAAAACAATTGCAACATATAATACAACAATGATGATCACAAGCATGCATGATGATTTAACATGACACAATAGTTATATTTAGTTTTATGAATATTAATATATCATATGATGCATGTATGAGATCATTTAATGCAATAGGGTATTTCTCATTAAATGTTGATTTCCATAATGGGGTTTTAATAGTTTTGTTGCAACTTCTCTCCTAACTATCGAATTAAATTTGGTTCCCAGCTTTACTAGATATAGGATATTGATACAAACCCATAGGAATTGGATTCACCCTATTCGGAGTTGTAAATATTTTTATATGATTTAATTACTATTTAAAAGAGTTTAAATAATTTAAAATACTTACTTCGTCAAAAATTATATCTAAGACCAGATCTGTATTCTAAGAAAAATTGTAAATCCAACGACATATTATTTATATTTTTCCGATCTATAAATAATTTATTATGAATTTAATAATTTAAGTGGGCATTAAAAGTAATTAAATTACTACAGCAATTTTTAGAGTTCAAAAATTGTATCGAACATTTTATTAATGTCATATATTCAATTATGAATCCATATATACCTTATTTGCATTTTTTAGATCTACAAATAATTTATTATGATTTATTTAGTCTAAAATGTCCATTAAACCATTTAAATTATTTCCATAAAACTATACAATAAGAGTTAGATCTAATCATGTATTAATATTCTACATAATTTTCTGAATCCGTATATATGTTATTTGCTATTTTTGTATATACAGATCTTTTATTATGAATTTCCTAAGATCTATCTATTTTTTGCAAATTTTTGATTAGACTTAATTCTTTTTATTTCATAAACGCTGACTGGACGCTGACCTGGCTGACTTGGCGCTGACGGAGTAGTGACGGTGCGTTGACCGGCTCCTGTTGATGCAGATGCCACATGGCGGACTGTGATTGGCCGGTACCCTTTGGGTTGGCGATCTAATATGGATCGTCCAGATCAGATCCTGTGGCTGGGAGCCAAATCCTCAAGGGCTCACTGACAAACGGTGGTTGTCGGTGGTGGGCGGCGCAGACGATGGTATTTGGTGACGCTCTGGGGCTTTCCGTGGAGTCGGAGATGCGGACGGGATTCGGGATGGGATGGCGACCTCGATGGTGGTAACAACAACGTTTCCTTCTTGCTAGAACGGCCAGGGCGTGTAGATGGAGTGGCAGCAGGGCCACAGTCTTTGTGGTCTCCGGCGGAGCTCCGACGATGAATTCAGCGTGCTCTGGTGTTCCTGTGAGAGGGGAAAGAGATCAGGGAGAAGCGAATTGAGTGGGGAGAAGGACCAGAGGAAAAAAGGGCTCGGGAGGTACGGAATCGAGCTCATCCTCGAGCTCCTGGTAGCGGTAATGACGGCGACGGCTGCAGATTGATATGGGGCGGCTAGGGTTTGTGGATGGCAAAATTTCGCTCGGGAAAAGGGGAGGTGGCTTATATGAGGAGGATTTCATGCAGAGGGGGAAAACAAATCAAACTGAATCAGCTGATTTCACAGGATTAGGATCGGACACGATGAACTCGTGGGGATTGTGGTCTCTGGCTAGGGAAAGGAGATGACAAGTGGGCCCGGTCTGTCGGTGACTGCGAGGGAAAAAACAAAGGGAAGGGGTTTTCTCTCAGCGGGCTGCGGCTTCTATTCCTATGGGCTGGCCCACTACGCTATGCGCTGCTCGCTAGTGGGGAGCGGCGGAAAATAGAGGGGAGGAGGGAGTGGGCCGGCCAGGTGGTCCGCGGGGTTGGTGAGTTTTTTTTTGTTTATTCTTTTCTTTTTTTCTATTTTCTTATTTCCTTTATATATTTTTCATATGATCACCAAATGAGTTGATTCTTGTTTCCAAATTTTTCTAAAATTATGTAGATCATCATAGGATCCTTTATAGCAAAAGTTTTGATATTTAAACAAATGGATTCATAGTACCTGATTTGTAGTCTTGTAGGAGTATTTTTGTTAATTTCAAAATTGGGTTTTGCTAACGGTGATTTAACTTAAGAACTTGTATTAATGGAAGTATCATGGATGAGAAATCAAACAACACAAAAGTTTCTTTTCATTCAAAAATTTCAACAATATCAAACAATTCAATCAACTTATTAATTTTATTTAGACATTCCAAAATTGGAAAATTTTGGGATTTTATATTAGGAAGTAGCATGAGCCACCCTAGGAGCTCATCTTTTAGGATCAGATCAATGCTTGAGATCTCCAAATCTTAAACCAAGCCATCTAAGCTGGATCTATCCTAAGTGACCCTCTCATCCCTTACTCGGATCAATCAAAGGATAATCCCTTTTGATAATTTTCAAACTCCATGAAGACCAGGTCTAAGCATGGATCCTCTCTACTCAATAAACCACTCAACATCATCTACTTGATCATTATTTTGGAGCCTAGCATCACCTCAAAATCCTTTGAACTTGATAATCTAGTCAAAATCCACAAATCTGCCAAATTTGGCAGTCTGGAATTATTATCTAGATTCAATCTTTGGAGCTCTACCTATTCCAACCTATGTGCATTCTTGGGAATTTACTTGGACCATGTTGTAGTACATCATTAGTAATACCAAATCCCATCTTTTCTCTTGGCTAAACCCTTATTGAACTCATTCATCCATGATGGTTTTGTAGTCAAGATACTCATCTTTTTAGGAAATCTTATCATCTTGCCTACATTGGCAGAAGCTCACATCCATATGCTACCACCTGTTGATCATATATTTGTTTGATTATGATCTACTAATCATGTTCTATTAATACACTCTACACTTGTTTCCATTGGAGCCTTGGGCATCTTAAACCCACATGGTTTATAAGGCAACATGACAATTCTGTTATGGCAGCCTTGTTTTCAACAAAGTTTGCCATCACTCCTAGATAACCTCAAATAAAATCAAGCCCAACTCTTGTAACCATGATCATATACATAACTTGGTATTTCCATCTATCTATCCCTTGTACCAAGGTGAGCTCTGAGCTTCCTAATCCAACCTTGTCTAGGTGGTATAAAAATATCAAAACCCTAGATTCCCCCAAATCTAGTTTTCTTCCAGTCTCACCATAATCCTACAATAACCAAGATGGCAATGATGTATAAATAAATTTTACATCATATACCTTGGAGATAATAATTCACCAAATAATTCCCATAATTATTTGGATCCCAAATAAATCCAATTCCCATTTTTTGGCAAAACCCTAGAAACTTTGGCTCTAAAGACAAGTTTTTTATTCTCCAAATCACTTTACCAATTCAATGCACTTTTGAGTTCTATACATAATACCCCATATTCCCAGCTCAAAAATAAATATTTTTGAGATCCTTTATTATTTCTTTTTACCCTTTTTATAAATGGCAGAAATAATAATCAATACCTTAAAAATACTTTCCTCCCAAAATAAATTCCAATAAAATTCTCCAATGTGTAATATGGTGTTTAGGACGATATCACATAAAAAACCCTTCTTGTATAATGTAAAAATACCCAATGAGCTGCTAGAACACCCACTCCCCCTCCCCTACTCTGTTCTGCTCGAGGAAAGAAGAACAAGAATCTCTCGACCTCCTCCACGAAGTTGATCCAGACCCCCAATCCTGAGCTCCTCCCTCTCTATATGTTACTTAAAATGGATCCCCTACCTTCCCTGACTCTCGGCCTCTGGGAGAACCTCCGACGAACTCCCGAGTCCGCTGCCCGGTCGTCCTCGCGCGGTCTAGTCTTCGATGAAGAAACCCCGCTTGCTACCCCTCGAACCACTTGCCGTCGAGCATTGCTTCATCTCCTCCGCTCCTCATCGCCTCCCAGCCCTCAGGTGACCCTCCTCACACTCTTCTGCTGCCAGCTAAGGTTCCGCCGTCGCCTGGCCATCACTGCGAGGACGATAGGGCACCGTCATCCATCTCCCTCTAGATCTACGACTCAGGGAGCCCCATACCCCTTCGGAGCCGACGCTCGACGACAGGGGCGCCCATCGCCGCGGTTTCGAACACATGATCCCACGCACGCCGATGTGAGTTGGGCCGGCTGTAACCCCATGTGGCCCATTCCCCCTCCAGATCCGGCCCGCGCCCTCCCTTTTTCTTTTTCTTTTCTTTTAAACCATTTTACAGATCTAGAAACTAGCTTCTCAGTTAAATCTAAATAAAAGTGAAAAATATACAGGTTCACAAAAAGATTAATTTTTATATAAACCTTGTTGTTTCCTTAAACATGAAGTATAAGAAGTGGACCCAAATAATGTCTTTATTAATTATAGTAAATCAAGCACAAACTTGTGTACTTTTCAAACCTAAAATTCCCTCAGGGAGTTTGGTAAATCCAATGGTTTAAATACACTTTGTGTTGTGAGCTATCTATGTTACCTTGTTTGACACCTACACCCCATGCCCTTTTGCTTCCCGGTTTGCCCATAATAAAAATAACAAAATCAGGCTATTTATGTCTTGAGAATTTTCCTTAGGACAAACAACATTTGTTTTTGACCTAATTCTAACTCCCAGTACACTTGAACACAAACATCTATAAAATACCAGTAGCCCAATATTTATTGAACTATTTTTGATTTTTGGTGAAATAAAAAATTTTGTGCATGGTTTACTCACAAATAAAATCACTACAGAAGTTATATAAATCCAAAAAGGGTGAATCCAATTTCTACAGAAAGGTATTACAATTACCTAACATGTGTCCTTGGAATCACATCAAAAGATCCTATAGAATAAACTTATGAAAAAGACAAATATCATCTAGAACTGACTTTGGGATTTTCCCAAGGGCATTTTCATAATTATTTTTATGTGATTACAACTCCCCTGGATTCAGTCCATCAAAATACAGTTAATCACCCAAGAAAATAATTTTTGGATCATATGAACTATTCTGGTGAATTATGTCCTAAAACTAGGGTTTTACTCACTAGGAAATCCATTATAAATCAATGGTATTTGATAAAATAGTGAAATCACTTTTGTTGGTTTCAATTTATCAATACCTATTTGATGGTATCATTTTGGTACAATGATATCCTACTGAATATTTCCCTGGTCCAAAACCCCTCCCCTACCTAGTTTCTCGACTATAAACCCATATAGTTTTCTTTCAAATATTCCAAGACACTTTCCAATCTTTCTAAATACTTTACTCCCAAACCCTACTGAATGGTAACTTGTATACCTTGTTTCTTTGCTATATGTTATGATGCTTGCATGCCTTGATTTGATTTTGGCATTGCTTTTTGCATGTTTGCTTGATGACATCGATAGTGGCGATTGTGTGACGCCGAGAAGAAGGAATCATCGGATTTATTTCAATTATCTTGTTATCAGTATTTTGCTATTCTAATTAAGTCATGAGACATCTCGCTAGTCAAAGGCAAGCCACCTTCTTGCTCATAAGCCCTTGTCCTACTGTTTTACTTATGCATGTTTTATCTACTGTTTACAAAACTGCATGGTTTTATTTATGCTACGTTTTATATGTGGGAATGTTTGGCTCCTCCAAACCATTACCCATTTGTACTACTAAGTATGACCCCCTTGTTGACACCTACTTGACCCTAGTATGGTAGATGGTGTTTAACACCATAACCCATTTGGAGACCCTGTTCTAGCCTAAGCAAAAGTATAGGATGGGAAGACCCCGAAATGTTAACAAAAATGATTTATGAGAAAAGCTTGGTTAGGTTTGGCCTGCCAAGCGAGTTTGAGAAATGAAAAAGGTTTTGGTTTTACAAAAAGGTTGGATGAAAGATGGAGGAAAATGGTTACGTAAACACACCCGGTTCTTTGTAGTTTTGCTAGAACAATTAATCCGTGCAAGCACATTACTCCAAAATGAGAAGGGGCTGGGTCTGAAGGTTGTCCGCTCTGATATAAGATGCCTGACGACTACTACAAGGGACCTAGGTCCCCGGAGGCTGGGCCTTATCCTGTAAAGGCCCATGTGGGACATCGGCCTAGAGAAGGAACGAACTGTCTAAGGGCAGCCAGGCGTTACTATGAGCCCCTCATTGAAAGCACCCACTTTGTGCAGTGTAAAATGCGCTCTGGTTGGTCCTCGGTACACGACGTCCTGGTATTGAGGGGGTAGCATATCATACGGTAGGCACTTGTATTAGAGTAAACCTCCCAAGGGCATTGTCTGATTATCCGAACCCCGCATACTTAGGTCTGACGATCCGTGAATGTTCGCGGCGGATGTATGAAATCTTGTGGGTAAAGTGTACAATCTCTATAGAGTGTAAATATATTCGAATATCCGAGTCCTCGGTCATGGACGGTTGGGAAGGTTGCTGTAGAGCGGTGCTGGTTTTGTTTTAGAAAAGGACTTCGGAAAAGCAATCGCTTGGAATTGTTTTACCATGAGATGGTCTGAAAATGGAGGAAAGGAGTATGGTCATGTGATGACCGGAAGGAAATGTAAATGGGTGACCCAATCCTAGTGGTTTCTAAAAACTTTTCAAAAAGGTTTCTAAATGTTTTACCAATTTTTTTCAACAAAGATATAGAGATATGCTATATCTACAAGAGAAACTAATTTATAAAAAAACCTTTTATTGAGCCATCCTACCACAGCCATACTTCATATCCTTTATTATTGTTCTCTTAAGGTGGTTTGCGAGTACATTCAAAGTACTCACTGGCATTGTCCCTGGATATTTACTTGGCTAGACTTTCAGAGGCAAGATGAACTATGTAGATTGTTGGTGTCTATGCGAGCTAGGCCATCTTCCCAGTCAGTCGCCTGTAGGTTAAGGCATGGCATGGGCTCTGTGCTTGAAGACTTCCGTTGTTGATGTTTTATCGCCATAATGGCACTATTGTAAGTACTTGTACTCATTATTAATGGATATTGTAATGATACTTATCGGTTATGCTCACGTCTCACTGATCATGGGAACGTGAATTGCAGGAATAACGGGGATTCTTGGATCGTAAATCCGGGGTCCCATAGACTTTGTATCAGAGCCATCCTGACTGTAGGAGACATTAGTTAGGATGAACATTAGACAGGATAACCCCTATTTACGAAAACACCGACTTTCAAAAACTACTTTCCCAAAATCTTTTCAAAAGACTTCTTATCTTATCCTCTCTGTCTTAAACTATACTCTATCTCTCGTCTAATTTCAAATGCTCCGTTTTCCAAAAACAAGTCCGACCTGGAAACCACGAAGACGGAGGCTCCTAGTTGAAGAGATGTAGGGACAAGCAAACCAAAGGAATTACCAAACAACGAAAGACACTACAAGATCGCCCTACCAACGAAATCCTCCCATTGCCCCCAAAAATTGATCAAGTACGGCACCGACGACACCAGATGGCAAGACAGAAGTCAAGACCACTATAACGTCCGTACTTAGGGTTAGCATCCCTAGTATAGGATTCCCCTTATGGTGTGTAGTCACCCCTTGGTACCTATGGTATGCCTTGTTTGCTTGTCATGTGATTATATGATGCTTGGAATGTGTTTCTTGTCTGCCTTGGATCATCCGATCCTAAAGCTTAGACAACCTTAATGGTGTATCCCGATGCCAACACCCCTCATCCCATAAGCTGAAACCTCTCCTCAGTAGGATGTCCACCTAAAGAAATCCATGACAACCCCTACTCGTGCCTTAGTTCTAATCGTCCCAAATGGGCAACGAACCTACTCAACCCACTACCGAATCAACGGGAAGTCCTAACCATAACACAAACGCCCCAATAAAATTCCTAAAGATAAGTATGCCTGAAGAGAGCAAGTCTACTTCGTCATCGATCCAAAGCAGCACAAAGTGTTCAAGTGAAAACGATCCCACTGAAGCTAAAATGCCTCCACCTCGACTAAGGACTAAGAAGAAGCATCGCTAACCACTAAAACTACTGTAACATCCCAAAAATACTAAACTTGGATCATCAAACTCTAATCATCAAAATTAGGGTTAACAAAAAACTTGTCTAAATAAAATCATGAAAGCATGCATGTGAGTATGCATTTCATTTTGAATTCTTTTGAACCACCTTGTTTGTGTGTTTCTTTGCTTGTAAAATGTTTCTTAGGTGAATTAAACATCATCTAAAACATTTCCCACACTTTTCCTAAAGACAAGTAAAGCGAAACAAATAAAATAAAGGAATGGTCATTTTGACCAATTTAACACCCATGCCTACTTTGGCTGTCTCAAAATTCAGAACCTAACAGAAACTTTTCTGGACCTTTGCACCCCTTGAATGTACTCATAACAAAGTATCAAGGCCCACTTTGTGATCATCCAGAAACTTTCAATGCATAGTTTAAATGACAATTCAAAATTGAATCTTTATCATATCGGAAGATCCCCCTTTTTCAAAAACCACTCAAACAAGCTCAACTTTCAAAACCCAAGCATCTGCAGACTCACCAGCAACAATCTAGCACACCCACCAAAAATCTTTTCAAAATTCAAAACTTGAATTCATGCGGCCATTTCATCAAACAGGTTGCAGACACAAATCATACAAAATCTAAACACTATAGTGAGCAGTGATTGAAGCCTAACGTATTCCCTCTCTAGCTCACAACCATCTCAGTAGATCATCTAGAAAGTTAAACCAAGCACTACCCCCACTGTAAGCTTGGCATTGACATCAATGGTGAACAGCCGAGCACACCCATGTCACCCCCATGTCGACAGCAAGCTAGGAGGAGAAGCAAGCCTAGCCAGCATGTCTGGGAGGCAGCCCACCGTCCACCGCCACTCCCTGTCCACTACTCGAACCTTGCCAACCCCTGGAACACACGCACGGACCGCGCCCAGACCACCAACGACCATGCCGAGCGTGCGCCAGATTGCCACCCTCGAACGAAGCCCACAGACCGCGCGCCGCCCTCGCCGCGTACATACACGATCACCACCGACCTAGGAGACCGCCAGACATCCCCGTTCGCCGCCCCGTGACACGCAGCCACCGCTCGCCGTCGAAGACGCCGCCTCTGCCGTGCAGTGCGTCGCGTGTTCCAGACCAAGCCGCACCGCCCCACGCCTCGAAACCATGTCGTTGAGCATCGCCAGGGAACACCGCACCGCCCCCTACCTTCGCCCATGCCAATAGAAGTCTATACCATCGCCCCCGACGAGCTCACCGTGCGCCCCGTCGGTCCCCTCGCTAGACTATAAATAGAGGCCACCCCCGCTCGAATTCTTCACACCATTCTACTCCCCTCTCCTCACTGATCGTGCCACACCATTCCCGGAGCAAGGCGAGCAGCACATCGCCAGAATTTCACCGAAGCCCGCCGCCTCTGGATAAGAAGGGCGCCATCGATTTCGTCCACCCCAGGAGCTGCCGCGACCACCCCTGAGTTCGCCGTCGTCGACTTCGTCGTTCGCCCGCCTCGCTGACCCTCGCCTGCACCCCGGTTGCCCAACATCGACGATGACTCTCAGCCGTTGGATTAGAATTAGATCGAACGACCCACGTTGCCCCGTACCGCTTCGCACCCCCTGTGTCAGTGACGAGTGGGGACACCCACTTAAGCAGCCCGCGGAAGCGCTACGCTTAGCAGGCCGGCCCGTTAACCTTTCCCGCGCAGCCCAGTTATTTGAATTAAACCTTTTCCATTTTATTTCGAAGTCACTTCTGTACCCAACTTCAAAAATCAACCCAGATCGATTCAGTGCACCAAATTGAATGAAACCAATTTTGTTAGAAAGGTCTGGGAATGCTGAATCCAAGCCCGTTGGATTCAAGTCAATTGGATCTATAGATCACCCATGGTAAAAATAACAAGGCAGAAGCTTTTCTGCATTCAAACATTTTTCAAATTTAAACCGTAATAGCTTTTGAGTTGATTCCAACTCTCAAAAATCACATTTAACCATACCTTTCAGAAAATATAAAAATATATAGGTTTACTTGCAGAAAGAATGTTCAAGTAATAAAAGAATGCCCCATAGGCATTTCTAGCCACTTTAATTAATTAAAATAAAAGGGTAAAACCTTATTAAATTGTGACACCACTTTAAATCACATTCCCATGGACTAAAATATGTGGTGATGACATGTGTCAACATGATCCCATGTTTGGTTTGGAGAATATTAAACCTTAAGTAGTTTTTCAATGAGTAGAAATTACTTTTCTAAAAATAAAAGGAATTAAACCAAGCCTTAATCTTGTAATGATTAGAGATGATGTTAGATCATCTATAGGACCCTTGTGTGTGATGAATGCAAGTAGTTAAGTATTGTTTGGTGATTGTGTACATCCTATTTATTTATAGACGCTAGTACCGACCAAGGATACAAGGAGGAAGGAGGATACTACGAAGAAGAAGCCGAGGAGAACTTCAACCACTGCTCTGCACAAGGCAAGCTTTATTAACTAATTGGACCAATGCAAACAAACCCTTGCAAGATACCCTACTGATGCCACAAACCACTACTTGTTACTCTGCCCACTATATGCCTTAAGCATATGTGATCATATCCACTTGATAAACCAATCCTAGTTTTACTTGCAAGCTTCTTACTTTATTTCTTTATCAAAGCTCTTACCTAGATTTTACCTAAGTGAATGGTAGATACTAGAAAGTTATTTGAAGGTTGCACAAAGAGCATAAAATTTGACCTAAGCTAGATAATCTTGATGTCATCTTAAGGCATGAGATTGAACTTAGTTAGAACTCCACTAGTTTACCACCCCTCATTAGTACTTACCCCCACTTGTAGATGCTAGTGCTAAGCATAAAACTTGATCAACTTTAGATGGGAATACTTGGTGGAAAAATGGTTATAAAAACCTTGGAATGATGGATCATTCTATTGAAATGTTTTGGACATGTGTTTCCGAACACCTGATGATTTTGGTGATGAAAATGTTGAGGCATGAGCCTTAGCCCTTTATAAAACTGATGGTTGTCTGGATGCGATACCATTCCAATTTTATCGTACAACCACAATACTCGAAGATTGGGTAGGGCTTGACTGGAAACTTATATACCTTAGTATTAGTTCCCTCATGGCCAAGGTCTGAGCTGAGGCTACCTTGTGAAGATTGTCCACCTGTGCAGTACCCAAGATGACAGTTGGTCATGGTTGGGAGGCCAAACTCACAGGAGAGGTGTTTATACTAGGGCGTGTAATTGAAAGGTTAGGATTGATTATCCGCATACTGAGCATGGTGAATTCAGGATTTGTTCCTGACGGATGTATCGAATGTTGTGGTGAAAGTGTACAATCTCTGCAGAGTGTCAAACTATTCGAATAGACGCGTCCGAGGTTATGGAGAGTTGGAGTGGCCATACTGTTAGCCCGTCAGACTTTTCAAAATGAACTGTGAAATGAATTGAGACTTTGACTTGACCACAACAGAGTTGTGACATGAGTACAAGATCCCCCTTAGGAGTTATAAAATTGTGACTAGCTTTGGAACGTAGTAGAGATAAATCTAGATTTTGCAAAATAACCCTAGAGCCTAGTGTCCTATTATCAAAACCCCCTTTCACTTGTTAGTATTAGTTTGCGAGTACTTAAAGAGTACTTATGGCTTTGTCCCTGGCTATTCCCATGGCCAGACTATGAAGAGGAGTACATGGAGGATGGACCCCAGGAAGGTTATGACAACTAGGATCATCTCCCATCGTCAGCATTGCCTGTGACCCCGAAGATTGAGCTTCGCCTACGCTACCGTTATTATTACGTATTCCGCTGCTTGATGTTGTATTAAGAACTGGATCATGAGATCCCTATTTGTGTAAGAACTTATGTACGGTTTGTAATGGATGATGTACTATGGTATCCAATTCTGTTATGTCTCGCAAAAAATGGTAATCCTGGGATTGCGATGTATGGCATAACAGGCATCTGGGATTAAAAATCTGGGTGTTGACAACTACCCCGAGTTAACCCTTACCTCTTCACTAGGTAACTACTGTAGCTAGGTAGTTGCAATAAGGCGTCACTCGAGGATCTCAATTCAAGTGTCACGCCAATGCTCCAAGACGAAGGATCTACCCCAGCCTCGGCGACCATAAGTAAAGATGTTTCCACTCAACTCCCGAAGACCGCCTATGAGAAGATAATCCAGGAAGATATCCAATCCAAGAACCTGCCCAAGCACAACCTCGAGAGTCGTCAGAGGAACAGAAAATAGACATCATCAATAATCTTTAGAAGTTTGTTCGATCCTCCCAACAACCGAGACATTCAGAATTAATATGACAAGAATAATGACGCCGCCAATACTACTCTCCAAGGAGTATAAAGCAACCCAAGGCATCAAGTTCTCTGAAGACGTCACGAAGACCTTTCTCTTCTATCTCTGCTAACTACTCTCCTAAAAGAGCTCCGACTCTTCTAACCCCGAGACTAAAAATGAAGAGTTGTCCTACTACGAGTATCAACCTATCTTTCGATCACCAACCCCGGAAGATCCACCCGTCAAAGAAGCCACCGGAGAAGTCTCGACCCTCACACCGTACTTCCAAATTTTTGAATATCCCTCACACCACGAGTAACTATAGTTACCAAAGTGAGTACCCCAAACCTAGTATGGCTACAAGATTCAAGAAGCACTCACGACATAGTCCTTCGTACCCTACCAACTCACTTTCCAACCCATAGTAAGTGATGGATTGTCTCGAAACCTGTTTAGTAAGGCGTCAAGTACCTTCGTCGTTGGCTGGCGCAAACCTGCTAAACTCTAGATGAACCCTATTTGATGATATGCAAGTATGATGCCCTTCTTTGCGTGTTTTACCCATGGCGTTGCATCAGACTCAACCCGGAATGACCTTATCCTATAAGACTACCTCTCTAGCCCGTCAACCACAAACGACATCCTCCAACCTATCAGACCCCTAACTAGCTTAGAACTAACTACCTAGAAGCTAGTAGACGCCCTCTCCGATAGAACTCCTACCTCAAGAAGTAGTACATGCATCTCTCAAGAAGTAGCATCTACAAGGACGACTGAAGATCGCCAATACTAGACGAGAAGTACCAGATTCTCCCCAACTTCATCCTACAACTCCAATAAAGAAGGTGCAACATTCTCCCAACAAATCCAACCAAGAAGATCTGCAACTTCATCAAGAACTCTTAGTCTCGCTCTAAGGGGGAAAGACTGCGTCTTTCCTGCAAAAATAGAATAACCCCGAGAGAGTCGACCCAAATCGTTGTCAGGTGATAACCACCCCCTTAATCAGAATCGTCGACCCTGTATGAAGGACAACACATCGACACTTCTCCACAATCAGAAGATACTCCGGGAAGGTCCTCCACTCCAAGGTCAACCGTCCAACCAAAACTCCTAGCGTTTCAAGACCAAGAAGGCAGAAAAGCTGACTTCAGCAGGAAGGGAATGAACAAGGCTCAACTCATCATCTCGCTTCTCAAAGAAGAATGGATTCTATGCTAAACCTACCTAGTACCGTCTTAAGGGGAAAATACTGCATCTTTTCCACTTGTTCATCTAAACCACTTAATCCGAGGCCACTACGCTCCGAACCGTAGCTGACCACGCTTATTTGTTGCAAAACCGGTTAGCATATAATATTTTCCACCGCTGAAGTTGTTAAGAGGATGTTATCACCCAACCCTACTCCTCCCTAATCTCGGGACGAGATTATTTTAAGGGGGAAAGGTCTGTAACATCCCAGTTTTAGCAACTCTGATTTGTTGTCTAAAAGGAAAAATCAGGGGGAAACAAAAACGTTTCTTGTACTCGTTGAAATGTTTGCTTACTTTTTTGCTTGTTCTCATGCAATTGATTGTGTATTAGGTGATATACTCCTTATCTCAACACTAGTTCACGAAAGCTATTTTACAAAAGAGATGCCTTGGATCATCGTTAATATTTTCAAATGTTCTGGCATTTCAAAACTGAGCCATGATGACTTTGATAAAACAAAATACTTTGTTAGTTTCTTTGTAACAAAAATATGGAGTCCTACATATAATCTCCTTATGTTTTCAAGAGAGAGCATTCAACTACCCTTATCTCTAGGTTTTCCAAAACCTTTCACAAAACATTTTCCTCCTAATCTTGGTAGAAATACCAAGAGGTCCTTACCCTACTTCAAAGCACAACCTTTTCAAAATACCAATTCTTACCTCAAGTTAGACTGGAATTCTTATCTAGAAATAGCAAGAGGTCCTTACCCTACTTCAAAGCACAACCTTTTCAAAATTTGGAAAAGTCTGGAATTCTTATCTAGATTCAATCTTTGGAGCTCTACCTATTCCAACCTATGTGCATTCTTGAGAATGTACTTGAACCATTTTGTAGTAAATCATTAGTACTACAAACTCCCAGCTTTTCTCTTGGCTAAACCCTTCTTGAACTCATTCATCCATGATGGTTTTGTAGTCTAGGTACTAATATTTTTAGCAAATCTTATCATCTTGCCTACTTTGGGAGAAGCTCACATCCATATGCTACCACCTCTTGATCAACTCTTTGAATGATTATCATCTACTAACCATGGTCTATTTATAAACTCTTCACTTGTTTCCATTGGAGCCTTGTGCATCTTAAAGCCACATGGTTTATAAGGCATCATGACAATTCTGTTATGGCAGCCTTGTTTTCAACAAAGTTTACCATCACTCCTAGATCACCTAAAATACAACCAAGTCCAACTCTTGGCACCATGATCATCTACATAACTTGGTATATCCATCCATCTATCCCTTGTACCAAGTTGAGCTCTGAGCTCCCTAATCCAACCTTGTTTAGGTGGTATAAAAATATGAAAACCTTAGATTCTCCCAAATCTAGTTTTCTTCCATTCTCACCATAATCCTTCAAGAACCAACATGGAAATGATGTATAAATCAATTTTACATCATCTACCTTGGAGATAATAATTCACCAATTAATCCCATAATTATTTGGATCCTAAAAATATCCAATTCCCATTTTTGGCAAAACCCTAGAAACTTTGTTTCTAAAGGCAAGTTTTTTTCCCCAAATCACTTTTCCAACTCAATGCACATTTGAGTTATATACATCATACCCCATCTTCCCATCTAAAAAATAAATATTTTTGAGATTCTTTATTATTTCTTATTTGCCCTTTTTCATAAATGGAAAAAACAAGAATTATACCTTAAAAATACTTTCCTCCCAATATAAATTCCAATAAAATTCTCCAATGTGTAATATGCTGTTTAGGACCATATAACATCAAAAACCCTTCTTGTACAATGTAAAAAATACCCAATTACCTTTTAGAAACTACTTTTGCACTTTTTGAATAAATGACAATAAATACATCAAAAAGATTCTGAAAAATCCCAAATAATTCCCAGGTTTGTGTTATGACCTTAGATACCCACTAGTACCATTTTCCCATCTTGCCAGGACCACTATCTGAAAATTCCTTTCATGACAATTAACTTGGTTACATTGTATATCTTTGAAAAACTTGTTTCAAACCATTTTCAAACTCGACCAAACCTTGCCAAGAAGTCTTGCACACCACCCACCCCTACTCTGGTCGCCCGGCACTGTAGAAAACCCTATCCCCACACATTTGTCCTCACTTGCTTGTAAGGGTGAGAGAGGGATGCCCATTTAGGTGAAAATATCTTACATACCCAGCAGCAACCACCCCCTCTCCTCTCTGGTCACACATAGGCCCACACACACCTCCTCCACCGCCCTCCTTGCCCAATGGATGGCCAGTACCCTGTCCCCTTGGTTCTTAAAGGCCATATGCCACCAACCTCGTTCCTGCTCCCCCATTTGCTCCCTCCTCACTCCACTCACCTCCCAAAACATGATACAGATCAATCCGATGATCCGTATGTTTTGTCCCGATCTTTCACAGTGAGTCAACCAGGTAATTAATCTCCCAATTACACGATGAACTCAACCCGAAGAAGAGGAACGAATCCAACAAGTAACATGATGAAGATTACCATTCCTCAAACCTGAGAAAGACAATCCTTAATGAACATAAGAACCTCCGCAACAATCTCTATAAGAATCTGATAAACGGTATCGCCGTCCCCAAAGGGATGATACACGGTGGATCACAATATAGTTTTTAGACTAAATAGTTGAACTCCCTAAACCCTAACTCAACCAGCTCCTTATATGAGGGCTGGAGCGCCCCACTAGTTGGGCCGCGACTCGACTTGGTTGGACATGCCCAAACCAACCCCACACACATAATAAAACCTAATTGGCCCACAACATGACCAGGAATAATAAAACCTAATTATTAAATTACAAAGACACTCCTAGCTTGGTGGAGTCCTGAAATTGGGCTGCACCTCCTCCGTCATGCCCATATCATCCTCCCCCCTTCAAGAAGCGTTGTCCGCAACAAGTGCGGGTCTGGTCAGAAAGGTGGCGTGATATGAACAATAGCTTCACGCGTGTTCGCCATCTTCAAGTCTTGCTTTCCTTCCACTCCGAATCCTCCCTCTCGGCTTGCTTGACTTGAAACCATCCTTGGCGCCTGCACCTCCTTGCGTCTCCATACGAGATTGGACCTAGGCGCCACCATCTTCTTCTTATTCTTCTCAAATCTTGTTGGAACCTATGGTTGGTGAACATGGACCTTCTTTGCATGACCTGGCATAAGATGAGCAATGCCTAGACCACACAACCAGCGAACATGTCCATCCTGGCCTCTATGCATCCACATTACTATCCCAACAAAACGCCTCACAGGTGTGATCACAAAACTGCTCTTGTTACCCCATTGCACCACATGCAATGGAACATCAGGACCACAAATATCATCCGTCTGAACACCTATGTCAACACAAACAACCTTCTAAACACATGCGGCAACATCCTTCCTCTCAGCAATAAGAGAATGCACCTCAACTGGCTTGTCACTAACAAGTTCCACTGGCTTGTCATCTACAGGCATAGCTGAAGAAATATCAACATTGTCGCACTATGCATCATGCTCTCCATCCTGCACCTTAGCTAGCCCAGATTTTGGCTTAGCCTTGCACACCTCCTCCTTATGTACCACCAGCTCCACATCAGACTTTATGTCATCATCCTGCATAGACTTCAAAGTCTGCTGTTTGCCATCATGCACAAAAGAATATGTATTTCCTGTTCCAGCATGTGTAACGTTGCGATCATACTGCCATGGACGACCAAGTAACATCCCACATACCTCCAATGGAAAAACATTGCACTCAATCTCATCAACATAATCACCAACTATAATTGGCACACGCACATTATGAGGTACCTTCACCATACCGCAACTATTTAACCACTGTAGATTCTTAGGTTCAGGAATACGTCATATGGACAACCCCAACGCTGCCACCATTGCCTTTCTAATGCCATTAGTACAGCTTCCTCCATCAATAATAAACTTGCATGCATTTCCTTTAATCATACAATGCACCTGAAATAAATTCCAACGATGGCCCTTATCAACTATCATGCAAGCATCGCCTTGTACTTTCTTGAGTTGCAAATTTAGCCCACTCAATGGTACAACATCCTGCACGACATCCTTGACAACATCAGCCTTAACAACATCAACCGCTAACGCTTCAGAAATCATGGCTGCCACCTTGCTAACTGTCGGCAATGGAACAACTGTCAACTTCTCATGAGTAGTCACAGTCGTCGCGACCTTCGGTATAAGAGCTATACTCTTGCCAACATCCACTATCCCATTTACAACCTTGGGCGGCTGCTCGATTTTCTCCATATACGGTAATATAAAACCATCACGGAGAAATTTGTGTAGTCCTCCAAAGTATGAGAAAACCCATCTATTTGAACCGCCTCGGACCACCAACTGTCTAACTCCTTGTCCACACGCCGGCGAGCAAGAACATACCCATCATACCCACTAAACTTGTCATTGTATTTGCGATATCGATGGAAACCCTGTTTCATGTGCCTTTCCCAATCTTGATACTCCTCAACTGTCGCAAGTTTATGTAGGCACCAGCTAAACTCGGATGCATCACGTGCCACTCCATTCAGGAGATCGAGACAGTCATTGAAAACAACACCAGACTTTTTGCCACATGTACACCTCAAGCCAAAAGTATCTTCTGGAAAAGAATTCATCCTCGTAGGAAAAAAATTCGTCGTAGACTATTTGGTAATATCTGTGCACTATTTCAGGAAATTTGGAATAAAACAACGCTGCACGAAAAAAAATTCTAGACGAAACAGACGAATTCCGGCCTTGAGCAGAGTTGCATTCTTTTTTCTTGTCTTTCCTGGTACTGTATGATCTGCAGTACCAAAATCCACGCGAAAACAGAAACAACGTACTCTACGCGATCTGCGGTACTTTTTTTCTTGCTTACACGTGAAGGAAACTCACGTCATGCGCCCAGGGATCTCGATCGCTAGTACGTGCGGTGGGTGGACTTTTTTTTATTGGAACCGATCGGTAGGTACGCGGGGGGTGAGACGTACGGGGAGTGGCCTCCGTGCGATCAAAGGTTCTCACGTACGCCCACCGTACCGAAATCGATCTTCACTCCCCTTTTCCTAGAACAATACGATCTGATTTCTTTCCTTTTTTTCAACTGCCATGATTGGATCTGCTAGGGACTCTACGCTGAAACAAACGCGATTTTTTTTAAATAATATGAATTAATTATTTAATTTGAGTTTTATTATGCGTTTTTTCGAAATTCCAAATCTAGTGCTTTGTCGGCTAGGGGCAAGCCGACTGGGCCAATCGGCCAGGCCCTGGCCGACTGCATTGCAATCGTCCAGCAGCCAGCTGACAGCAGGTCGGCCAGTGGGGCCGCGGGACCCACAACGGTCGACAGGACCAGTCGGCCAGGCGCAGGCCGACTGCCCAATCGGCCAGGCCCAGGCCGACTGGGGCCAGATAAGGGCGACGCCGCCTCGCCCGGCCTTCTTCTCCACGCGACGCGCCTGCCTTCTTCTTCTCCAGCGCTGCCTCTCTCTCTCCCCTTTGTGTTCTTCATTTTTGCCCACCCTTTTTCTCAGATTTTGCTCGATTTGACCACAAAAAAGTCAATCCAAATCCATTAGAGAGGGAGTTGAAGCCCGATCTACGGATTGGTTAGCTCATGGCTTGATTTGGTGTTGGTTTGTTGGAGGAACGGTGGTGGAGCTGTGGTGAAGCAATGGCAATGGTGGTGGAGCTGTGGTGGAGGAGCTGAGGCTGTGGTGGTGGAGCAGTGTTCGAGCTGTGTTGGTGGCAGCTTCTCTCGCTTCAAGGGTAAACTCTAATCCCTCGATAATCAATGGATATTGTATATGGTTACGTACGTTCGTCGTATGGTTAGTCTATTAGAATATTTGGCTAGTTGATTAGTAAAAATTTGGCCGGTGGATTAGTAGCAATATTTGACCGATGGGTTAGACACAAAAATTTGTCCGGTGGATTAGTAGCAATATTTGACCGATGGGTTAGGCACAAAAATTTGTCCGGTGGATTAGTAGCAATATTTGACCGGTAGCAATAATATCATATTTTTTAGAATATTTGCAAGCATTGCCCAAAGTTATACGCGTTGTCGATAAATAATTGATTAGGTTGTTTATTTTATGTCAGCAGAGATGACCAATTTAGTGAAGTTCGTGTTTTATTACGGTCATGGGAATGTTCGAACAAATGACTTTGGAGCAGATCTTGGAGAGTTTATGTGTACACAGTTAGATTTGACTGCCCCTCAAACATGGAGTGTTAGTCAGTTGAAGGAATGGTTGACAGGATGTTTAGGCTATAACATCGAGACGTACACCGTCAGCGTGCAAGCATTATGGACAAAGTCAAGAAAAAATATTTTCCGGACTTTAAGGCATGTAGATACAGACAGAGACTGGTTTAAGTGGTTAAAAGGCTGCGAAGATAGGCATGTAAACCCTCGCGCATTAGTGCTTCCTGTCTTGAAGGAGATCGATGGTGGACATGTTTCGCGCCATAGTGTTCATTCAAGTTACGGGATGTACTCTATGTCCAGTGCTGGAGGCGGTGGTTATGAATCGGGGCAGAGCAGTGAGATAGGAGGAGGAGGAGGCGGTGGTTATGAATCGGGGCAGAGCAGTCAGGCCGGAGGTGGAGAAGACTATAGTGGAGAGGCAGATGCGGACGAGGAAGATGGAGGCATGCAGAACATGATGGAAGAGGAGGATTACATGGATGGCGAGAGTGGTGATTCTGATGACCCTGATGATTCTGATGGAGAAGGCAATGGTGGAGAGGACATGCCGATTCCTGCTTCATGGAATCAAAACATGTCAACCGGAATGACCGTTGATGATGGTCATGATTCTGCGTGGGAATATCACAGCAACAGAATTGCCCAGGGTGCCAGATATCAAGACAAGCAACATTTGCAAGATGCAGTCGTTGCTTGGGCAATGTCAACACACAGGGTTTTGAAAACAACCGTGTCCTCTAAGAAATACTTGACAATGGAATGCGTGGATATAAATTGTCCAGGCAGGGTGCATGCCTATGTCCCTGCGTATGACACAACTTGGTTGGTGAGCGACTATGTGCAGCACACATGTAAGCTACACAATGTTCCTAAAGATCATCTTAACCTCTCCTCCACACTTCTAGCTCGGCTGCTTTACACGGACTTAGTAGAGTGCAAAGCCTTGACAGTACCTAGTATACAGAAGAAAGTAAAGACCCGGTTTAAGTACTCCATTTCATATGGCAAGGCTTGGAGGGCAAAGCAAAGGGCTCTTGAGGAGAGGTTTGGTTCGTTTAGAGACGCGTATGACTCCGTGGTCCGACAACTTCAGACACTGCAGGATAGAAACCCAGGCACCTATGTCGACATACAATATTATGTGATACCCGAGGATCCATCCGTGAAGGTGCTTCATCGAGTGTTCTTCTCTTTTGCTGTATGCATCCAAGCTTTCACTTATTGTCGTCCAGTGATATGTGTAGACGGTACTTTTCTAACTGGCAAGTACAAGGGTCAGATCCTTACCGCCATTGGTCAAGACGGCAACAATCAGATTGTCCCACTCGCATTTGCTTTCGTGGAGGGCGAAAACACTGAAAGTTGGACATGGTTCTTCAGGCAGCTCAAAATAGCAGTTGTGAAAGACAAGCCGAATGTGTGCATCATTCATGATAGGCATGCAGGTATACTCAATGCCCTAAAACGGCTGACACAGCCAGGGCCAGAAGAGCAAACACCTTGGCTTGACATGCAAAGCCGATGGTGCATGCGCCATTTGGGTGCTAATTTCTTCTCACAGTTCAGAAACAAGAACCTCATGAATCTATTCAAAAAATTGTGCAAGCAGAACCAAGAATGGAAGCACGATTTCATACGTGCAAAGCTCGATGAATTTACTCAGAAACATGTGAGGGCAAGGAAAGCTGCGCAAAACGCAGCCTTAGCTACACATCAAGCAGCAGTAGCTGCACATCAAGCTACTGGAGCTTCCCCTGTGGAGGAAGATCCTGTAGGGCTTTGTGACTTGCCTGGATTTGATCCACCTGGTACAAGGAGAAGGCTTGGCAGATCGATCAAGAACTTCCAACAGTGGATAGAGCACGAGCCTTTGGAGAGGTGGTCTTTGCTACACGATACACATGGAGCTAGGTATGGTGTCATGACTACAAACCTAGCTGAGTCATATAACTTTGTCCTCAGAGGTAACAGGGCACTTCCACTGACAGCCATAGTCGAAGGTATTCTGTATGGCACGATTTCATATTTTAGAACCAGACGACAGGGTGCTCAGATGCATATCATGAACAATCCGAACACCCGCTTCTGTGAAAAGGTTATGAGGTACATGGATAAGAAGATGGCGAAGTGTATGTCACACACCTTCGTGTGCATAGGTAATGAGGACAGAAGGTTTGAGGTGCGGCTAGCCACCGATAAGTTTGGGTGTGGTAATGAACTGAGAACGCATGAGGTGAAGATAGGTAATGAGCAATGGCCAACCTGCGAGTGCACCTGCAACAAACCAAAGTTGCTTCATCTGCCTTGCTCTCATGTGCTTGCTGCTTGTCGGCAGCTAGGGTTGGACGCCATATAGTTCGTGTCTCCCTACTACCTGAAAGAATCTGTGGTCAATACTTGGACGGGTGAGATGTGAGGATTTCGAGTAATGGGTAATTTCAACACCGTGAACCCTGGTGAAAGGCAGTACATCCCACACCCTGCTCTAATGCGAACAAGCAGAGGCAGACGCCAGTGTAGACGCATCCGGAATGACATGGACGAATCAGAAGCTGGCGGCCCAACTCGGCAGTGTTTTCTATGCAATGAATTTGGTCACAGGGATACTCATTGTCCCACTTTCGGTACAGGCGGCACACATACGTGGCACACATACGCTTGGGTTCCTAGGTACGATTTAATCATGAATTATATGAATTATATGAGTATTTTTGGGTTGCGATACATGATTGATCACGTTTTTGGTCATGCAGGTTGAAGTGGGCTGGGCTTTTACCTTTTGTTCGCTTGGTTGAGGGCACTGCAGACTCTACACGCCTACTATATGACCACTCGTTGCTCACATGCTTGGTCGACCGTTGGAGGCCCGAGACCCACACTTTTCACTTTCGCTGGGGAGAGATGGCTCCTACTCTCCAGGACGTGTCATGCCTGTTGGGACTTCCTTTGGCTGGACAGCCCATTGGACCGCTACAGGCACCGGCGGGTTGGCAACAGGATATGGCACAGCGATTCCAGGGTATTACTAGACCACTGGAGTATGAAGAACACGGGCCCAAGTTCGACTGGTTACTAGGATGTCAGGTGTGTTTGCTAACTTCTTTTTCATCTGTTTGCTACACATTACTGGCTACTGGTTACTTATCGAACCATATTTCATTAATGCAGATCCAACAGTTAGGCTATCCAGAGACTCAGTTGACAGAGGCACAAATCACTCGGTCCTTGGAGGCATACATACTTTGGCTTCTCGGTAAGGTGATGTTCACCGAGAACCATGTCACCACTATCACCGCTCGCTACATCCCTATCGCATTGGAGATCGCCAATGCAACTAGCGCTGACATGATTATACAGAGGAGTTGGGGTTCTGCGGTCTTAGCGGCCACGTACCGAGGTCTGTGCAGTGGTTGCCAACGGAGGGCGCCGAAGTCAGGCCTGCTTGGATGCCCACTACTGTTGCAGCTTTGGTCCTGGGAGCGGTTTCCTATCGGCCGGCCGGACGTTATGGTTGAGACGCCTTACCCTACAGCTACTTTGGGCGACCCTCTGACTGGACTGTTGGATCCAGATCCAGACCACATTGACTTGCCTACTTTCGGTTCAGTTTGGACACATCGCCAGGTATGTGCATAGTTACTTGTTACATTCATTATTTAGTTGACATAACCTATGCATGGAGCTAACAAATTATTATTCGCAGAGACGCTTTTCTCACAATCAGGTGAGGGGTTGCTACCCCGCACTGTCCGAGCAGTTTGACGTACTGCTAGCGAGTTCGGTGATGTGGGAGCCCTACGGTAATGAAGATGTCACTGCTAGATTCCAGAGGGATGGGGACGCCGCACAAATGTCTTTACTATGCGCCAGGGACGAGCCGTATTGGCTCACAAAATCGAAGATCATCTTCGACATGCAGGCAGAGGAGATGAGCCTACATAGAGTAATGAGGCAGTTTGGTCTTCGCCAGCTGGCTGATCCTCGTCCTACGGAGAGCGCCATTCCTTCAGTCGTACACACGTATGTTTCATTCACACATTACTTCCATATTAACATGATTTATGGCTGACATGACACTAACCATGTTAAATGTTAGGTTGTCGAGGAAGGGAAGTAGCAAGACCGCCACGGGTTGGCTACACAGGGTTGGGGTGTACGTTCAAGAGTGGGACACCGCTACAACCCGAGTCTGGGACTCGAACGAGGCATTTGACATGGAAGAGTTCAACAGGTACTTGGATAGCTACATGAGCGCCACACGACTACGCATCACGCAGCAATCTCACCCAGAGGAGATGCCGGGCGCTACTACTTGGGATAGTTATCCGAGCCAGTCGACTGTGGGCAGCAGACAACACGCGGTATGTTCTTCATCTAATGCACGTATTTATTACATAGTTTTCCATCTATATATGCCGAACCTTGTGGTGTCTTTTGCAGGCACAGCTCTTAGTCGATCTTGAGATGGAGAGTGCTGAGTACAGACGCTCTCTTTCGTCCGGACCCCTACTTATTCACCGGCAGGACCAGGAGACCTGGCTGAGTCGCCTGGAGGAGAAGATACGACGTATCTACGGGGTTATCACGTGCACCCGCCCTTCGGACATTGCTCACCACCCGGCACCACTGCGTCCTCCGCGGCACTCGACGCACCACCAGCAGCAGCAGCCACCCTCGCCCCTACGACAGGCTCCCCGTCCACGGCTTACACCACAGACGGCTCCGAGACCTCCTCCCCCAGACCAGGCTGGAGGTTCGACGTGGCATCAGCAGTCTTCTTTCGACTGTTGGCAGCAGCAGCAGCCACCTTTGCACGATGGAGGTTCGTCGTGGCAGCACCAGCAGCAGGAGCCTTGGGGTCACCCTCCCATGCCAAACTACGGGTTTCACCCACAGCCACAGCCACAGGGTATGTGTCTTACAAGATAAGCGTCGAGGCTCATTTCATGTCAAGTTCTTACATACTTTGTTTTTATGTGCAGGAGCATTCGGAATGCAGGGGTCTATGCCTGGCTATCAGTCGTCTGTGTCCGGATCCGCCTGGACTGATCAGGACGTTGATCATAGCACTCAGGATTTCATGACGCAGAGCAGTTGGCTGAACATTTTCCAGACTCCTGCACCTGACCCCACACAGGAGACTCAGTACGATGGGCACGGGTCGGTGATTCCTCCCCGACAGGTTCGGCCGCCCCACAGGTTCGGTTGGACGACGCCTCCTAACCCACCACCCGAGCGTCGCGGCAGACGACGTCGCTGAGACATATATTTATCTATGTATGAGACATATATTTATCTATGTATGAGACATGTCTATCTATGCATGAGACATCTACCTATATATGAGACATCATTCTATCATTTCACGATTTTTATTGCAACACAGTTCAACATAACTTGCAACACAGTTCAAAATAACTTGCGGTACATAAATAAGAGTCCTATCAATCCCTAGCATGATGCCTTTCCCTTTCCCTTCGATGATGCCTCGCCCTTTCCCTTGGACGATCCCTCGCACTTGCTCTTCTTGGCCTGCTCTTTCTTCTTCTCCTGCCTCTTGTCCCACTCAGCTCTCGCCTTGCTTCCAACGGGTGGCGGCATGAAGATATCATCCTCATCTTCGCTCTCTTCTATGCAGGCCCTACGTGCCACAGCCTGCTTCGTCATGTCAGCTTGACTCTTCTTGGCCTGCTCTTTCTTCTTCTCCTGCCTCTTGTCCCACTCAGCTCTTGCCTTGCTTCCAACCGGTGGCGGCATGAAGATATCATCCTCATCTTCGCTATCTTCTATCCAGAACCAAGGTGTATTAGCCACCTCCATCATGCGAGCTTCACTCTTGAAGGTGAGCTTGTCCCACCTTGCCTTGATCCTGAGAAGCTCTGCTCGTACCTGATTTGGGGTCTTCAGTTTCCACCCTCTTCGATGAAGTGACTTACCAAGTATAACGAGAGCATCATGGTTCGATACCAACGTATCCCAGTCAGCTGGTTTATCGCCTATCTCAACAGTTCTGGCTATGAAGAAAAGCCCAATGGACATATCTACAGGCCAGGGAGAAGCGTCGGTCATACTGGAGAGGAGGGGAGGAAAATGCGAGAGCCAGAGGAGAGGAGGGAAATGAGAGAGTAAGAGGAGGAAGAGAAGAACTGGTAAAGGATACATCTCGTTGCCCGGATTTATAGAGGCACCGAAGCGAATAGGCGGGAAAAAAGGCGGGAAGTAGTGGCGGGAACAAAGGGAGGGAAAAAAAGGGCGGGAAGTAGTGGCGGGAACAAAGGGAGGGAAGTAGTGGCGGGAACAAAGAGAGGGAAGTACTGGCGGGAAAATCGGCGCGATGGCGGAAAAAATCGGCGCGAAGGATTGGCGACAAAATCGGCGCGGCGGAAGATTAGGGCTGCATTGATCATGCAGGATTTTGCTAGGGGCAGGACGATTAGGCAATCGGCCTAGGTCTGGCCGATTGCACTTATCGGCCTGGGCTAGACCGACTGGGCCAATCGGCCAGGCCCTGGCCGACTGCATGTGTGGGGCAGGGCCGACTGCATGGTGCCACATGCAGTCGGCCAGGGCCTGGCCGATTGGCCCAGTCGGTCTGGCCCAGGCCGACAAAGCACTAGATTTGGAATTTCGAAAAAACGCATAATAGAACTCAAATTAAATAATTAATTCGTATTATTTAAAAAAAATTCGCGAAACAAACGGGAAGCCTGGAATCTGTAGCGATATGTCCCTCGATCTGGACCGAAGTCGATCTCCAACAACTTGCCCTTGACACTTCCGATCTTAAAAACCTTTGTTCTGAAAACCTCCGATCTAAAAACCGCTCATGATCTGTAAACTATTTGTACAAAAATAGTCCGCAGATGATCGAAAAACACGCTGTAATCGACGAGAGCTCTGATACCACATGATACGGATCAATCCGATGATCCTTTAGTTTTGTACCGATCTTTCACAGCGATTTCACTAGGTAGGTAATCTCCCAATTACGTGATGAACACAACCTGAAGAAGAGGAACGAATCCAACAAGTAACATGATGAAGATCACCATGCCTCAAACCTGAGCACGACAACCCTTGATGAACACAAGAATCTCCGCAACAATCTTTATAAGAATCTTATAAATGGTATCGCCGTCCCCGGAGGGATGATACACGGTGGAGCACAATATAGTTTTTAGACTAAACAGTTGAACTCCCTAAACTCTAACTCTGCCAGCTCCTTATTTGAGGGCTGGGGCACCCCACTAGTTGGGCCGTGACTCGACTTGGTTAGACAGGCCCAAACCAAGTCCACACATAATAAAACCTAATTCGTCCACAACATGACCAGGAATAATAAAACCTTATTATTAAATTACAAAGACACGCCTAGCTTGGTGGAGTCCTGAAATTGGGCTGCACCTCCTCCGTCATGCCCATATCAGAATACCTACTCCCCCTCCCATGCTTTGTTCTGCTCGAGGAAAGAAGAACAAGAAGCTCTCGGCCTCCTCCACGAAGTTGAGCAAGACCCCCAATCCTGAGCTCCTCCCTCTCTACTTGTTACTAAAAAGGATCCCCTACCTCCCCTGATTCACTCCCTACTCTTGTTTTTTTCTAGGAAAGCCTCTGGGAGCACCACCGGCGAACTCCTGAGTCCGCTACTCGGTCGTCCTCGCGCGGGCTAGTCTCCGATGAAGAAACCCTGCTTACCGCCCCTCATACTGCTTGTCGTCGAGCACCACTTCATCTCCGTCGTTCCTCGTTGCCTCCCATCCCTCAGGTGACCTTCCTCGCGCTCTTTCACCACCAGCTAGGGTTCCGTTATCGCCTATCCGTCACTGTGAGGACGACAAGCCACCATCATCCATCTCTCTTTAGATCTACGGCTCAGGGAGCCCCATACCCCTTTGGTGACGACGCTCGCCGATAGGCGAGCCCATCCCTGCGGTTTGGAACGCGGGGTCTCGTGCACGCCGACGCGAGCTAGGTCTGCAGTAACCCCGTGCATCTCATTTCCCCTCCAGATCCGGCCCGCGCCCTCCCTTTTTCTTTTTCTTTTATTTTAAACCATTTTACAGATCTAGAAACTATCTGCTCAGTTTAAATGTAATTAAAAAATAAAAATAGTTGGGTTCACAAAAAGATAATTTTTTATAGAAACCTTGTTATTTCCTTAAACATATAGTACAATAAGTGGACCCAAATAATGTCTTTATTAATCATAGTAAATCAAGCACAAACTTGTGTCCTTTTCAAACCTAAAATTCCCTCAGGGATTTTGGTAAATCCAAATGGTTTAAATCCACTTTATGCTATGAGGCATCTGTGATACCTTGTTTGGCACCTTGACCCCATGCCCTTTTGCTTCCTGGTTTGTCCATAATAAAAATAACAAAATCAAGATATTTATGTCTTGAGAATTTTCCTTAGGGAAGAAACATTTAGTTTTGACCTAATTCCAACTCCCAGAATACTTGAACACAAACATTTATAAAATACTAGTAGCCCAATATTTATTGAGCTATTTTTGATTTTTGGTGATATAAACATTTTGTGCATGGTTTATTCACAAATAAAATCACTACAGAAGTTATATAAATCCAAAAAGGGTGAATCCAATTTATACAGAAAGGTATTCCAAATACCTAACCTGTGTCCTTGGAATCACATCAAATGCTCCTATAGAATAAACTTATGAAAAAGACAAATATCATCTAGAACTGACTTTGGGATTTTCCCAAGGGCATTCTGATAATTATTTTGAAGTGATTCCAACTACCCTTGATTCAGTCCATCAAACTCTAGTTAATCACCTAATTAAATAATTTTTGGATCACCGGAACTATTCTGGTGAATTATTTCCTAAAACTAGGGTTTTATTCACTAGGAAATCCATTATAAATCAATGGTATTTGATAAAATAGTGAAACCACTTTTGTTGGTTTCAATTTATCAATACATATCTGCTGGTATCATTTTTGTACAATGATATCCTACTGAATATTTCCCTGGTCCAAAACCCCTCCCCTACCTAGTTTCTAGACTATAAAACCCATATAGTTTTCCTTCAAATATTCCAAGATAGTTTCCAATCTTTATAAATACTCTACTCCCAAACCCTACTGAATGGTAACTTGTATACCTTGTTTTTTTTATGTATTCTATGATGCTTGCATGCCTTGAGTTGATTGTGGCATTGGTTGTTTGCATGTTTCCTCGATGACGACGATAGTGGTGATTTTGTGACGCCGAGAAGAAGCAAGCATCAGATTTATTTCTATTATCTTGTTATCAGTATTATAGTATTCTAAATAATTCACGGAACATCTCGCTGGTCACAGGCAAGCCACCTTCTTGCTCATAAGCCCTTGTCCTACTGTTTTACTTGTGCATGTTTTATCTACTGTTTATAAAACTGCATGGATTTATTTATGCAACGTTTTATATGAGGGAATGTTCCAAACCATTACCCATTTGTACTACTAAGTACGCCCCCCTTGTCGACACCTACTTGACCCTAGTATGGTAGATGGTGTTTAACACCATAACCCCTTTGGAGACCCCGTTCTAGCCTAAGCAAAAAGTATAGGATGGAAGACCCCGAAAGGTTTACAAAAATGATTTATGAGAAAACCTTGGTTAGGTTTCGCCTGCCAAGTGAGTTTGAGAAATGAAAAAGGTTTTGGTTTAAAAAAATGTTGGACGAAAGATGCAGGAAAAATGGTTACAAAAATGCACCTGGTTCTTTGCAGTTTTGCCAGAACAATTAATCTATGCAACCACATTACTCCTAAATGGGAAGGGGCTAGGTCTTGTCCGCTGTGATATAAGATGCCTCACCAATACTACAAGGGACCCCGTCCCCATAGGCTGGACCTTCTCCTGTAAAGGACCATGTGGGACATCAGCCTGGAGAGGGAACGAACTGTCTAAGGGCAACCAGGCGTTACTATGAGCCCCTCATTGAAAGCGCCCACTTTTTGTAGTGTAAAATATTCTCCGGTTGGTCCTCGGTACCCGACGTCCTGGTCTTGAGGGGGTAGCATCTCATAGGTTAGGCGATTGTATTAGAGTATACCACCCAAGGGCCTCGTTTGATTATCCGAACCACACATACTTAGGTATGACGATCCGTGAATGTTCGCGGAGGATGTATCAAATCTTGTGGGTAAAGTGTACAGCCTCTATATAGTGTAAATCTATTCGAATAGCCGAGTCCTCGGTCATGGACGGTTGGGAAGTTTGCTGTAGAGCGGTGCTGGTTTTGTTTTCGAAAACGACGTCGGTATAGCAATGGCTTGGAGTTGTTTTACCATGAGATGGTCGGAAATGGAGGAAAGCAGTATGGTCATGTGATGACCGGAAGGAAAAAGTAAATGGGTGACCCAATCCTAGTGGTTTCTAAAAACTTTTCAAAAATGTTTTACCAATGTTTTTCAACAAAGATATAGAGATATGCTATATCTACAAGAGAAACTAATTTATAAAAGAACCTTTTATGGAGCCATCCTACCACAGCCATATTGCATATTCTTTATTATTGTTCTCTTAAGGTAGTTTGCAAGTACATTCAATGTACTCACCGGCATTGTCCCTGGCTATTTACTTGGCTAGACTTTCAAAAGCAAGAGGAATGATGGACATTGCTGATGTCTATGCGATCTAGGCCATCTTCCCAGTCAGTCGCCTGTAGGTTAAGGCATGGCATGGGCTCTACGCTTGAAGACTTCCGCTATTGATGTTGTATCACCATAATGGTACTATTGTAAGTACTTTTACTCGTTATTAATGGATGTTGTAATGATACTTGTCAGTTATGCTCACGTCTCAATGATCATGGGAACATGAATTGAAGGCAACAGGGATTCTCAGACCGTAAATCCGGGGTCCCACATCCATTCAAAAACTTGTCTTGGCCCATAGAATCTTCGATTTCCTCTACATGGTTAGCAACACAAGCACTAGAGGAAATAGAAGCATTTTTTATCATGGCAACAAGACAACACAAGCATATCATCATAAGATTTATTCAAGCCATTTCTACATGATATGCAAGGACTATCAACACAAGCATGTAAGGAGTTTGTAGTGATAGAAGTGTTAAATTCCAAAGATAGATCATTGAAACTAGTTAGAGATGATGGATTACAAATAGTAAGCACACTATCCATATTGCAATTTCTATCACCACTTACCATATCATTACCTTGTGAAAAATCACATGTTGGTGAAGTGATCGAAGATGAGAACTTTTCTCGACCAGAAGTGGAAGCAACACAATCATCCTCAAAAATATTGGACACAACATATTTATCTTGAAGTTTTGTCCATAACTCATGGGCGCTCCAAAAAGGAATGAATGAAGATGTAACTACATAGCTCAAAGCATTAACAAGCACATTAGAAGCTTGATCATCAAGATATAACTTTTTCTCATCCTCACAAGATATATTTTCAAAATCATAGGAGGATAGAAACCTATATCTATAATACGCTCCAAATTTGGGTCCATGTCCCAAAAATGAATAAGCATACGAGTTTTCTATATATCATAATTTGTTCCATTGAATATGAACATGTCATTGTTCACTAATCCCCTAGGAGACATCTTTACTCTCAAGGTGGTGAAACCTAAAATGAGAGACCAGGCTCTGATACCTATTGAAAGGATACATATGCCGCCAAGAGGGTGGGGGTGAATAGTTGGTTTAAAACTTTTCCGAGAGTGGCTCAACAAAGGCGAAATAAAACCATTGTTTACTTTGTCAAGCACAAAACCTAGAACAAATAGGGTTCACCTATGTGGACCAACAACTTATGCTAAGCAAGACAGCAACTATGTGATATCAAGATATAGACTTCAAGCACAAAGGCTATAACAAAGTAATGTGCATAAGTAAGAGCTCGGGTATAGAGATAACCGAGGCACGTGGAGACGACGATGTTTTACCGAGTTCCTCCCAACATGGAGTACGTATTGTTTGGAGAAGGGGTGGTATCAAACCACCAACTCCACAAAAGGCCTCCCTTATTCTCTCACGAAACTCACCCCAACAGGATCGATTCACACTTCCACTATCGGTGCACTTGTCGGTGGCAATTCGGAACCTCTCACAAGGTTGGGGCACTTATACACAACTCAATTGGAGGCTCCCAACTAACAAGATTGGGGAAAGCTCCACTACTTAATTGGAGGCCCCAAGTAATCCACAAACCTGCAACACAACTAAACCATCTAAGGTTCCAAGAACCCAAGAGTAAAAAGCTTCTCAACTTTCATCCAATCAAATCCTCACCGAGAGCTCAAACCGATGCACCAAATGCAATGGAAACAACACAAGAAGTGCTAAAATCCTTCTATCTCAAATTCCACCAAAGCTACAAAAGCTTATGGGAGAATAAGAGAGGAAGAAAAATGGAGGAAATCCAGAAAAGACTCCAAGATCTAGATCCCAATATGTTCCCCTCACTTAGAGGAGAGATTTATTGGTGGGGTTGTAGATCTAGATCTCCTATTTTAAATCCCTCAAGAATATGCAAGAATCATAGGAGGTATTGAGGGGAAGCAAGCTCAAGAAGATCAACAATGGAGGGGAAAACTTGCAACAATGGTTAGGTAACCATTAGGGAAGAAGGGGCCCTTAAATAGGTCCCTAGAAATCCAACTGTTAGGCCCAGGAATCGCCCGGTCCAGAATCTCTGGTGTACCTAGGACAAATGGGTACAATATGGAGGATGTACTGGACGCGGTCTGGAGATAGACCAGAGATTTAGCCCGGAGTCTCGTATCTTACAAAAACTGGCAGAAAGACCAATACAAAAACAACCATAATTTTTGCATCCGGACTCCGATTTTGATGATCTTGGGGTTGTTTTAAAGAGGAAAATAAGCTCTACAAGATCATACAGAAAAACATCATAGTCCAGTAGGGAGGATATAACCAAATGATCAAAGGTTTAACCTCTCTCAAAAAGACGAACCGGTAAAACCTCCAACATCGAAAACGTAATATAGAATGCATATGAAATCCGTTTTCGATGAACTAGAGCTTGTCATGGAGATTAACACAAGCTCTAAATCCTAACATGAGTAAGAACCAAATAATGTAAGGTTTTACCTATCTCTAAAAGACAAACTGATAAAACCTCCAAGATCAAAAACACAATAAACTATAAAAGGGAAATCCGTTTTTGATGAACTAGAGCTTGTTATGAATATTACCACAAGCTCTAGAAACTTACATGGATAAGATCCAAATAACAACCAAGAAAGGATGATGCTAAGTATGCAAAGGTTTGATCTCTCTTCGAAAGATATGATCGAGTTACTCACTTTAGAGCCCCTCTTGATATTATGGCTATCTATCTTATAAACCGGTCTCCCTAATAACACCACGAGACCGGTAAGAAAGAAACCCTATCAAGATAATACCTTTTCCTTGCGCATATCCCACTTGATCTTGATGTATACGATCTTGTCCGTCTCAAGATGGAACATCTTTCTTTCTTTATTGCTCTTGCACGCAATCCCTTGATGAAGACTTGCAAGTTGCTCCCCCATACAACATCAACATGGGGAAACCTTTACTTTGACATTGTCTTCATCGATCCATAATCACCGAGGATGGCAAGATTCATGCATGATATCTTCTAGATGTGGCACATCTTTAGCTTACACAACATTTCTTCTAACTCCATTTGGATGATGTCTTGAAGATACACATGAGGAACTCTATCTTCTTCTTTAAGACACCCTTAATCTTCTTTTATTTATTCTTCTGCTTAATTTCTTATCTCTTTATTATGTTGGTGTCTTGAAGGTACATAAGAGACTCCATATATTCTTCAAGACACACTTGCTATAGGCTCAACTCTCACATGACCAATCTTTGGATCACTCCTTGAACACCTTGGTCATCACTTGATCTTCATCACTTTCTTCTTCTCCCAACCTTGAAGCCAACATATGGTTCAAGCATTGCCTATGGACAATTCCTACAATTACAACTTGAAACAAGCATTAGTCCATAGAGATTGTCATTAATTACCAAAACCAAACCTAGGGGCCCACATGCTCTTTCACTATGGAAGGGTATCGTGACTCTTGATATCCTTCCAAGAAAACATGCAGATGCCAAGTTCCCTCTGCGTGATGTTGTACTGTTCTACACCCATGATTTTCCAGCTCTTGCCACTATGTCAGGAAGAGTGATAGCTGGTTACAACGCATGTGTTTGCTGTGAGTCAAAACATGTCACAGTGAGGCTACAAATAATACCGGTTACCTTGGCCGCTGGGTTTTTCTTCCTGAAGGCCTCAAATTCTGAAAAAAACATAAAAAATTGCAGTTCTATGGAAAGAGGACTAAGTATGGCATTGCACCATGAAAGTTCACTTCATCTGAGTTGCAAGCGCGTCTATAAAAGGTCAGAAATGTCAAACCAGGAAAATAACCAGCTGTCAGACAAGGTAAAAGAAAGAATACAGAAGATGCACCAATAGTAGGAGCAGCATCTGAAAGGAAGAGAGCAAAAGAAGTAGCAGCAGCTGCCCAAGGGAAGGAAAAGGAACCAAGAATATTTTATAAGCGCAGATCCATTCTATGGGACTTGTTGTATTGGGCTGGTAAGACGCTTCGACATAATATTGATGTCATGCACATGGAGAAAAATATATGTGACAACATTATAGGCACATTACTCA
This sequence comes from Avena sativa, assembly GCA_916181665.1. Classification (NCBI taxonomy): domain Eukaryota; kingdom Viridiplantae; phylum Streptophyta; class Magnoliopsida; order Poales; family Poaceae; genus Avena; species Avena sativa. Next base: position 127,180,991 of record OV702284.1, read on the forward strand.
ACTCAATGTTAGTATTGACTGCGAAAAATTCTAGGCTTGACTGCGAAAAACTCAATGTTAAAAACAACTTGAAGATGTATCCTGAAGATACTGTTGATAAGGGCGGTGAAAAACATTAAAAAAAATGAGGTTCAGAATTTACTTTGCCGATGAATAAAAGGGTACTATTTTGTGACTTCCTCCGTTGTGTGAAGTTCCCATATGTATTTGCTTCCAACATTGAAAATTGTATCAATGCAGAGGGGAACAAGCTCCAATGGTTTAAAACTCATGATTGCCACATCCTACTACAAAGGCCTTTAGCTCTTTGCATTAAAGGTTTAGTGAACAAGGATTTGTACAACGTGCTTGCAGAGTTGGGAAAATTCATTAGGGAACATTGTAGCAAAATGATGGACATAAGAATTGAGATGATATATCCTATGCAAGCTTGAGCTGATATATCCACCATCCTTCTTTGATGTGATGGTGCATTTGGCTATTCATCTGCCTGAAGATGCACTTTATAGAGGTCCCATACAGTATGGATGGATGTATCGTATAGAACGCCGACTTTGTACTTTCAAGGGTACTGTTAGGAACAAGGCCAGAGCAGAGGATTGCATTGCAGAGGCATTGCTGTTGAAGCATTTGCATTTTGCTCAAGATACATTCCTGATCGTAAAACGAGATCCACTCTAGGTGGCAAAACTGGAGAAGTTGAAAAATCTATTTTTAACCATGGTGTTCGCCTAGTAGGAAGGAAGGAACATAGAACATTAATGCAGCACAAATATGACCAACTCACTTGGTATGTGCTGAATAACGCTGATGAGGCTAAAAAATTTGTTGCCTGACTACTATTCATTCATATCCTCACATATATGAAATGAAACTTGTAGCAAGATATGTTCAGATGTCTGACTTGATATCTTGTAGGTTATATAAACCAACAAATGGAAAAGATTATGTTTCACCGTTATGTGGAGGTGGGTTTCGGGAATGGTTTAGAAATCATGTAAGATGTTCAACTGAACTTTGATTTGCATAAAAATTGTGCACATGAGATGACCTCTTGATTATTTTGTATTACTGGAGATCACGAAGTTGCGTGAAGAGAACTCGGGTGATGCTAGTGATGGTCTATATACCCTCTCACGTGGTCGTGCAAAGTGGGTGTAGACATCTTTAGCTTGCAATGACGATGGTATTCACTACATCACTTATGAGCATGAGAAACATTTGAAGACAGAAAATAGTGGTCACGACCAGTGGAGAGCACTTGACAGCCAAAATGAAGAAGTCAAAGGACTATGATCATTATGGTTGCATACAAGAGGTTATTGAGTTGAACTATAACAACAATACTGGTGGTCAATCTGTGGTTCTATTCAAGTGTTATTGGTATGACCAAGATCCAAAAAAGAAAAGAGGCCCCAGAAATGATGAGAATTTAATATCGATCAATACTACTGCTGAGTGGTACAAGGAGGAACCTTATATTTTGGTAACTCAAGCTTCCAAGGAAATATTCTTGGATGACAGAGACAATAATGAATAAAAATATGTGAAAAAGTTTTAGGCAAGGAGCACCTATGATGTGAATGATTATGACGAGCTAGTCACCATTGATGTTGCTCACTAAGATGATCCCAGTGTTTGTATGGTAACTGAATTGGATGACGTCGATGAAAATTTTATTGGCAAAGGCGGCTCTGCGCATGATGGACAAGTAGATTTCATTGTCGAGGTTAGTGTAGTGGAAGGAGATACTAATAAGCTGGTTCTACCTGATGAATATCAGGACATGTATGATGAATGGCAAGAGGAAGAAGATCTAACCCAGTCGGAATATGTGGATCTAGCACACGGCGATGCTAGAAGCGATGATGGTGATGACGAGTAGACTATTGTTTCAAATTATGAAGTGAGAAGATGAACATTGATTCGTTTTGGTTTTCTCATTTTAAAATGTATGAGACATGATGACGTTTTCCTATTGGATTATAATCCTAGACTAATTGTTTCCCTGTCTAATTTGGATTAATCTTAATTCGACAAGTGCAAATATATGTAGACCAAGTTCAGTATATTAATTAATTAGCAACCACATGACCAGGTTTCATACAGAAGGGGTCATATGCACCTCGTGTTAGTAGAGATGCGCGAGCATATTATCTCGGCAGATAGGGGAGCTGGCATTGGTCTCAAACCAAGTGAAGATGCACTTATGCTGGTACGGATGGTTGCATCCTCGGAGACGCACAGTTGTGCACTTCGATAACGCATGTATGCATATGATGGAGTGGCCATCCTCCTGCTGAACCAGGTACCAACTTTCTTGAAGCGCCAATAGGTTGACGATGAGCGTGAGGTCCACGCTGAGGGTTAGGTGGAAGTGGAACCTGTCGACCCACAAACACATGCTTCATGCCAGAGCCGGTGCAGAATGTCATAAGGCATGATGATGCCCACTCCTCCGCCGTGAGTTACAGGTTCTTTAGCAGCCATACATGGCCAAGAACCTTCCGCATAGTTCCCACGACATTGCTCGTTCTTCCTAGCTTGCTAGGAAGTAGGCTGAGATTCAACACCTCCTCTTTACAGGGTGTGGTCACGACATCGTCCTCCTCTATAGGGGCTAGGAGGGAGCCAGACATCCTCCTAAGCTCGTACGTCCTTGAGAAGAAGATCTTCAGTGTCATTGTGTATGACATCACCTCATCAACTAACTACGGATCAACGACAGAGAATTAGGTTATGGCTACGGAGACGCGTCAAGAAAGAAATACATGGTGGCTAGACTCGATGATGCACTCCTCTGAGGAGCGCTCTAGTTCTGGAGGCACCGCCATTTGGGGATTTTGGGTAGGGGAGGGCGGTGGGAGGGAGGGGGATGGGTGGGGTGGGGGCTATTCGATGGTGAGGAGTTGGTTTTTTAATTTTTGGTTCTCTGGCGCTGGCTTAGATGAGGTGGGAAGAGGCCAGTGAAAATGGGTGAGAGCAGAGAGATCGAAGGCGACGCCGCACTAGCTCGTCACTCCCCAACGTCAGCCTTAGATCATCCTCTCTCCATGGTTCTATTTATGGGGGAAGGTCCAAAATAAAAATTGAATTTGTATGGAAAAGGTAAATTCGAACCCCAACACCAAATCCTTGAAACTGGCACTCTAAACCTATCAATCCTGGTATGTTTTGAACCCTAGATCTGTTTGAGATGGGATTTCGTTCTTCCCTTTTATGTAAAAGAGAGAAACTATGTGGACGTGGTGGTAACATCCAAGTTCTATGAATTTTCAAGATTTCTAGCTAAAGGAGATCAACTATGTGGATGCACAGGCTAGTGTTACTTCCCCTTATTATCGGTAAAAGAGAGAAACTATGTGGATGCGGTGATGATTCAATTTATTGATAACATAACTAGTACAGGTACTCCACAACCACAACAAAACTAAAAACCATACTCTATACGGAATCAGCACACACATGGACACCCGCATATCATACGGTTCTTTTCCGTCAAGAACCTATGGCGCCCTCTGCCCCGTGCGAGCATGTCGTCGTGTTTTCGATGTACTTAAAAGAAGCTGCCCCTCATGGTGCACCCTTTGTTGCCGCACATGAACCTCACCGCTAAGGACAACCGATCCACAAAAGTGGTTGGTTCAAAGACACCTCCGTACTCATATCCTAGGCACTTGCCATTGGATAATTTTCCAACTCATTCTGCACATGCAATGTTTGCATAGCCGGAGCACTGCTCGTGCAAGAAAAAGAGATTTTCCCCAAAAACAACAGTTTTATCGAACCAGTGTGACATAGAAGGAAAACATCCTAAAGAAAGAAGTACTTAACCATGTACGAGGGACGACGAAAAATTTGAGAACAAAGTCTGCAACTGAAGAACTGCTTCATATCACTCAAGTCAATCGCAGCTTTAACCCACTTGTCTGCCATAGAGCTGCCACTCATGTAAATCATAGCTTCAACTGTGGATTTGAGAGGGATTTTTTAGATCGAGTGAGAGCAGAGAGAGAGAGGGTTTATGAGAGCGAGCAAGAGAGACTTCCAAGTTAAATACTACTAGTAGGAGTACTAGACTCCTCATCTCACTCTAGGGAAGTGAAAGAGACAGGCACGGAGAAAACTAGGAAAGCGTTGTGTTTTCCGAGTAGGAATATGTGTAGAGTATTCTAGTTTTTAATTAATCAATGACCAGTATACAGAATGCTTTGAGGACTTAGGGAAACGTGCAAGACTAAATACTAGAGTAGTAGTACTACTACTACCTCCATTCCAAAACTTAATGCTTATATTTTTTTAAAAGTCAAGCTATGTAAAGTTTGACCAAACTTTTAGAAAATACTATGAAGAACTATAATATTATATAGATACCATGTGAAAATATGTTTCATAATGTATCAAAGGGTATGGATTTTGTATTATAAATATTAAAGATTTTCTTTAAAAGTTTGGTCAAACTTTACATAGTTTTACTTTTGAAAAAAACATAGGCCTTAAGCTTCAGAGCGGAGGTAGTAGTATACTGGTAGTAGTACATCGAGATGGAGGTTATTAGTCCTAAGTTCCAAGTTGCTAGGACCAAAACACTCATAACTCTCTTCATTAATTTATGCATACACCAATAGTTTTACATGCATGAGACAAGTGAGTGGAAAATAAGAACATGCATTGAAGGAGAGAGACTAATAAATAAGATAGCCCTTATAATATTCAACAAAATAAAAAAGCTCTCGGCCCTTATAATCCCAAATAGAGGTAGAACGTACTAGTATAACTTTACTAGCACTGTTAAGTTGCACGTTCTTTTATTTATATAGAATTATAATAGGTGAAGCTCTAAAATTAATTATATTTTCAAGTCACGTCCATACACTATCAGCTCTAAAATGGTTCTGGTTGGCACCTTCGCACAGGAAGCATGTAACTTGAGAGGTGGGGCATTCTTCAGATGGGTGTCTTTCTTCACAATAGGGGCACTGATCACGATGCTCCTTGGAGGTGTGTCCTATTTCTCCACAGATCGTGCAAGCTGAATGTTTTGGGACTTCAACCTCTTGGGTTTTTGGTATACGAGTGACGAAACAAGATTGTAGTAGAACTTCTTTAAATTCTTCCCAAGATATCATCCCTTGATGATCATTAATGGCGTGTTGCATCTCCCACCAGGTTGCAGCCTCTTCCTTTAGAAATTGGGTGGCATAATGAACCATTCTATTGGCTTCAATGTTGGCATCCTTCATTCTTTCTTCAACCTGGTGCATCCACTTATTTGCGTCGGAGTTGCTGTTACGCTTGGTGAAGTTGAGTTCCTTGTCCCCCTTATTTATATGGCCCATCTGTCGATTTGCCCAAGGTTTAGAGTAGGAACGAATGGAGTATGGAGGAAAGAAGAAGAACCCGTACAAGCAATTTTATTTAGAAAATAGGTTTATATTAGCTAAGGTAATTAACCATAGAAGATAGAAAAAAAATAGTCGCATCTATATTGTAGCGAAATTTTTCCATTTTGGTCCCTAGTAGGTCACCTAGAATATTTGAGGCTTAGTCTTCAATGTCTTCATGATCTTGACAATCTTCATGATCTTCGATCTTTCAAGGCTTTAGTTAATAACCTTGACTTAAGGCCTTTGAAGTCTTTGGTACTTGTAGCTTTGAAGTCTTCGATTCTTGTATCATTAGTCTTGGAACATCTTTTGTGAAGGTCTTTAAGTCATGACTTGGGGGAAACATTGAGAAGATCTTCATCGGAAATGTAGTCTTGAGCGAAGTTTCTTCTTGAAGTGCATAGTGGTTATTTCTAATGTTGAAAAGAAGAGACTTAAGAAATTTTAAAACTCCAAAGATAGGTGATGAGAAGTATGAGAAGTATGAGAGTTTTCTAAAATAACTTAGAAAATATTACTCCTAAGGTTTTTCCAAGGCTAGGGTCACGATCTACAGTCAACTTATGCTCTGATACCATCTGTAGTGACCTTGGATCAATAAAGATCCTAAGTCCTTGTGATTAACATGCTAGTCCCTGGACCAATAGCTAGCACTCACAGTCGATGAAATATCATGTATAACACAAGTCTTTATTACATGAATCGAATAATCCAGAGTTTACATTATTACAACAAAAGCGAAAAAATATACAACATGAGTCCCATCAATGCCACAGGCAGGTTGAGTGAAGACCCGCGATCCTAGCGCACCTTTCAACGATCTCCGAAATTCTGTACATGAAACGTGAAGCCAACAAGTTGGGTCAATACTTTGAATGTATTGGCAAATTACACCAAGGAAGGAAAAACTAACTCTACATGCAAGGCTAGTTTAGGCTTTGGAGTTCATTTGCATAAAGCTAATTTGCTCTAAGTAAGTAGAAAAGTAGAAGAGTTTTATCCTACTTTGTAAACATTTGCTTGAGTAAATAGGGTCGAATGGCACACGAGGATATTACTCACCAAGTATCCAAACAACCAAACACTTGGATATTACTCACCAAGTGACACTTGGATATTACACACCAAGTTCCCAAAATCCCACCCATTGGCGATATTACTCACGCCATGGGGTTTCAAAACTTTGTTTTGAAAAGAGAGAGGAAGATCCTTCAGAGGATCCATCCTTCAGATTCTCAATGTTGTTCTGTTTCCGTGAACACAGATGATCGATCAGATTGCAATACTCTTGAGAGTTTGTGCACTTTACCCACAATCCACGATCAAGTCCTTTTACAGACAAGACCATGGCGAGGCTTTCCCTTAGTAGCCCCTCTACCTTCTAGATCCAACCGTGCCAAGAACCTCCAAATGTTGGTACCCAGGTGAGGTTTCCCACTAAGTACTAGGCCAAGACAGAGCCCATATGTAATGTGGTTGCACTGGAAGCTTCTGAATTCTGAAACATGGCAGACTTCTTGGATTCCTGGGCGGCCATACTCCACCAAAATCTCACTCGTTGACCCGACAACCATTCCGCCAAGAAGAAAACATAGTTTTATTTTGAAGTGGATTTGAGAAGAAAGGTTTGCTCAAGAGAGCCTTTATACTTAGAAAAATTCATTGTCTTTCGAACCCCTCAACGGTACTTTACATATATATGGAATAGCAAGCAATACTTAGCAAAACCACGGGTAACCTATTAGGAGGGGAAATCCTAAGTATAGAGCTACTCATGACATACTAAAAAATCATCGCACTTGCAAAATAATACTAAGGAAAATTCTACTAGAACATCCTACACATGCATACTACGGAATTTTAAGATCACATGCATACTATCAAAACTGGGACAAAAATTATGAACAAGTGGTGTAACTTGCCTTAGTATAATTTGGCGATGATTATTTCTCTATGGATCTTGTTCGCACACTCCAAATAAATCTAAAGAATAGAAAAAAATACACTAATAAACAACCATTGCAAATAAAGAAACAATCACCAAAGTAAAGAGCCAAATAAATCATCTGATAAGCGAACGAATGCCAAAGCATGCAAACATTAGTAATTATTACATACTTACTAACAGTAGATTATGACGTTCTCAAAGGTATAGTATGTTGTCATGATCGTAGTGCAAAATATTTACTTCAAACTGATTTTTTTAAATATAAAAGTAAAGCTTAACACTATTCAATTTTCAAAATTTTAAGATATAGTTAAAAAAAATTATAACTGAAAAACTAGGTACCACTTGTTAGAAAATTTAATTATAATCTAAGGCAAAAAAAACTATCTAATTCAAAACAACAAATCGAAAGATATAGAATTTATAAGTGGTGTCGTGCACTAGTACAATTTTTTTCAAAGTGCATCCGTGATTACTCCACCCGTGAGAGAGAATGAAGAAAAAAAACACATCGTGCGATAAGCTCGGATCGGTTCGGTTAGTAAAATAACACTGATCAATCTGTAGTGTAAAAACAGAATTAACGTCTATGGCAATTGGACATACCAGCTGTTGTAAAACTTCAGGGAACTACGACCGCGGGACAGTGGTTCTGGCATTAACGTAGATGTTGTTCTACGGTGCTCCTAGAGTCAGGGAAGTGGACGACGTTGTTCGGATCCTCAAGGCCATCACGATCATCGGCTCGACATCAGATTCCTCTCCTCCGGGCGTCGGTTACGAGCAGATGACCTTCTCGAACTCCGGCAGCCACGTCTATGCGTTCACATGGTTCTACGTGCGAGGAAAAAGGTTACGAGAAGGCGGTGAAGCGAGGGAAAGTTAAAGGTGGAATAACAGAGGGTCACAGCAACGGGAACCTTCGGTTCGAGCTCCTCCCGTAGGTCCAATGGCGGTGGTTTCCGATGAGATTGAGATTGATTGATTTGGTGGCTATAGAGTTATGTTTCGGGAAAATTTGCAAGAGGGGAGGGAGGGGTATATATGGGCGGTGTTGCGTGGAGTAGGAGTTAACAAAATCGACCGAATTCGTGCGGATTTTTGGGGATTTGATTGATACAGAGTCCGTTCCTCGTACGAACGAGATACGGGAGCTAAGAGCTGACAAGCGGGCCCCTGTTTGCTGTGGGATTAAGAAGAAGAAAAACGACAAGAAAAGGTTGAAGGAGAGAAACAGCGAGGAAGAATCGCTTGGGCTGGGACTGGCCAAGTAGCCGGTGCGGCTTGCATGTTCAGGAAAGGGCCAGGTACCAGACTGGCCAGTTTTCATGAGTATGTTCCTTCAAGTTCAGGTAAGTCTCGTTCACTTTTTATTTTATTTTCTATTTCTTTTATTTAGGGGAAAGTCTAAATCAGAATCTTTTTCTAAAAAATTATAGTCTTGAAAATATTATATCCTTCTCGATAAACATGTTAGGCTTACTCAATATATATCTGACCAGAATAATGTATTTTTTGAACCTTTTATTTGATTTTACAAACTTCATTATGGTTCGGTCTATCTCCCCAAAATAAATAAAATAACCAAACAATACCAATTGAAATATTTTCCAACATGTTTCTTATAATTGGAAATGTCATATTATTTATTCTCTTATAAAAATGAAACAACTATTTGGAAAATATCCAAGGAACAATTTTTTTTAAATGAACACGAATAAAATGCAAGACAATACTTTCTTGTTTTTGTATGAAAGTTTCCCAACCAATTGGATAGTCATATTAATCCACTCTCTTTAATGTGGCTTAGAAAAGTTTCAAACAAATCCTCAAAAGTTTCTTGTCATTCAAATTTCGACAAGGTCAAACCATTCAATCCACTTATTTAATTTATTTATTTTGATATTCTAAAATAGGAAAGTTTTGGGATGTTACAGACTACCACCCTTAAAAGGAATCTCGTCCTCGAGATTCGAGAAGGCTAGAAAAATAGGTTTGAGTTACACTAGGGTGCTACCACCCTTAAAAGGATTGTATTGTCGGGTTCTCTGGGTATAACAATTTGTAGGTTTAGCTCACACTAACATAATCGCCGTAGCCTGATGGACAAATTGGGCTTCTTGCACATTTTTGTTGCAATTTCCACCACCATTCTTCTTTTTCTCGGGACAATCTGACACGTAATGCCCGGTTTCACCACACTTGTAGCATGTCACCTGGCTAGGATCTTTCTTGGGCTTCTTATTGCTACTGCATCCTTTACCATTACCATCATTGTTTCCATCCTTTCCAGCCACATCCTCCTGTTCTAGACAGTCAAAGCATAATGCCCATGATTGTGACACTGGAAGCACAAGACTTTGCTTAGATCCTTCCTCTTCTTTTGTAAGGATGACATGCCTTGGCGCATTTCGTTTCTAACTTGCCGATTCACTTGTTGTACCATCGTGTATAGGTGACATTGAGAGGGGTTGTGGTTGGTACCTTCGCACAGGAAGCATGTAACTTGAGAGGTGGGGCATTCTTCAGATGGGTGTCTTTCTTCACAATAGGGGCACTGATCACGATGCTCCTTGGAGGTGTGTCCTATTTCTCCACAGATCGTGCAAGCTGAATGTTTTGGGACTTCAACCTCTTGGGTTTTTGGTATACGAGTGACGAAACAAGATTGTAGTAGAACTTCTTTAAATTCTTCCCAAGATATCATCCCTTGATGATCATTAATGGCGTGTTGCATCTCCCACCAGGTTGCAGCCTCTTCCTTTAGAAATTGGGTGGCATAATGAACCATTCTATTGGCTTCAATGTTGGCATCCTTCATTCTTTCTTCAACCTGGTGCATCAACTTATTTGCGTCGGAGTTGCTGTTACGCTTGGTGAAGTTGAGTTCCTTGTCCCCCTTATTTATATGGCCCATCTGTCGATTTGCCCAAGGTTTAGAGTAGGAACGAATGGAGTATGGAGGAAAGAAGAAGAACCCGTACAAGCAATTTTATTTAGAAAATAGGTTTATATTAGCTAAGGTAATTAACCATAGAAGATAGAAAAAAATAGTCGCATCTATATTGTAGCGAAATCTTTCCATTTTGGTCCCTAGTAGGTCACCTAGAATATTTGAGGCTTAGTCTTCAATGTCTTCATGATCTTGACAATCTTCATGATCTTCGATCTTTCAAGGCTTTAGTTAATAACCTTGACTTAAGGCCTTTGAAGTCTTTGGTACTTGTAGCTTTGAAGTCTTCGATTCTTGTATCATTAGTCTTGGAACATCTTTTGTGAAGGTCTTTAAGTCATGACTTGGGGGAAACATTGAGAAGATCTTCATCGGAAATGTAGTCTTGAGCGAAGTTTCTTCTTGAAGTGCATAGTGGTTATTTCTAATGTTGAAAAGAAGAGACTTAAGAAATTTTAAAACTCCAAAGATAGGTGATGAGAAGTATGAGAGTTTTCTAAAATAACTTAGAAAATATTACTCCTAAGGTTTTTCCAAGCCTAGGGTCACGATCTACAGTCAACTTATGCTCTGATACCATCTGTAGTGACCTTGGATCAATAAAGATCCTAAGTCCCTGTGATTAACATGCTAGTCCCTGGACCAATAGCTAGCACTCACAGTCGATGAAATATCATGTAAAACACAAGTCTTTATTACATGAATCGAATAATCCAGAGTTTACATTATTACAACAAAAGCGAAAAAATATACAACATGAGTCCCATCAATGCCACAGGCAGGTTGAGTGAAGACCCGCGATCCTAGCACACCTTTCAACGATCTCCGAAATTCTGTACATGAAACGTGAAGCCAACAAGTTGGGTCAATACTTTGAATGTATTGGCAAATTACACCAAGGAAGGAAAAACTAACTCTACATGCAAGGCTAGTTTAGGCTTTGGAGTTCATTTGCATAAAGCTAATTTGCTCTAAGTAAGTAGAAAAGTAGAAGAGTTTTATCCTACTTTGTAAACATTTGCTTGAGTAAATAGGGTCGAATGGCACACGAGGATATTACTCACCAAGTATCCAAACAACCAAACACTTGGATATTACTCACCAAGTGACACTTGAATATTACACACCAAGTTCCCAAAATCCCACCCATTGGCGATATTACTCACGCCATGGGGTTTCAAAACTTTGTTTAGAAAAGAGAGAGGAAGATCCTTCAGAGGATCCATCCTTCAGATTCTCAATGTTGTTCTGTTTCCGTGAACACGGCTGATCGATCAGATTGCAATACTCTCGAGAGTTTGTGCACTTTACCCACAATCCACGATCAAGTCCTTTTACAGACAAGACCATGGCGAGGCTTTCCCTTAGCAGCCCCTCTACCTTCTGGATCCAACCGTGCCAAGAACCTCCAAATGTTGGTACCCAGGTGAGGTTTCCCACTAAGTACTAGGCCAAGACAGAGCCCATATGTAATGTGGTTGCACTGGAAGCTTCTGAATTCTGAAACATGGCAGACTTCTTGGATTCCTGGGCGGCCGTACTCCACCAAAATCTCACTCGTTGACCCGACAACCATTCCGCCAAGAAGAAAACTTAGTTTTATTTTGAAGTGGATTTGAGAAGAAAGGTTTGCTCAAGAGAGCCTTTATACTTAGAAAAATTCATTGTCTTTCGAACCCCCCAACGGTACTTTACATATATATGGAATAGCAAGCAATACTTAGCAAAAACAGGGGTAACCTATTAGGAGGGGAAATCCTAAGTATAGAGCTACTCATGACATACTAAAAAATCATCGCACTTGCAAAATAATACTAAGGAAAATTCTACTAGAACATCCTACACATGCATACTACGGAATTTGAAGATCACATGCATAGTATCAAAACTGGGACAAAAATTATGAACAAGTGGTGTAACTTGCCTTAGTATAATTTGGCGATGATTATTTCTCTATGGATCTTGTTCGCACACTCCGAATAAATCTAAAGAATAGAAAAAAATACACTAATAAACAACCATTGCAAATAAAGAAACAATCACCAAAGTAAAGAGCCAAATAAATCATCTGATAAGCGAACGAATGCCAAATCATGCAAACATTAGTAATTATTACATAGTTACTAACAGTAGATTATGACGTTCTCAAAGGTATAGTATGTTGTCATGATCGTAGTGCAAAATATTTACTTCAAACTGATGTTTTTAAATCTAAAAGTAAAGCTTAACACTATTCAATTTTCAAAATTTTAAGATATAGTTAAAAAAAATTATAACTGAAAAACTAGGTACCACTTGTTAGAAAATTTAATTATAATCTAAGGCAAAAAACTGTCTAATTCAAAACAACAAATCGAAAGATATAGAATTTATAAGTGCTGCCGTGCACTAGTATAGAATTTATAAGTGGTGCCGTGCACTAGTACAATTGTTTTCAAAGTGCATCCGTGATTACTCCACCCGTGAGAGAGAATGAAGAAAAAAAAACACATCGTGCGATAAGCTAGGATCGGTTCGGTTAGTAAAATAACACTGATCAATCTGTAGTGTAAAAATAGAATTAACGTCTATGGCAATTGGACATACCAGCTGTTGTAAAACTTCAGGGAACTACGAACGCGGGACAGTGGTTCTGGCATTAACGTAGATGTTGTTCTACGGTGCTCCTAGAGTCAGGTAATTGGACGATGTTGTTCGGATCCTCCAGGCCATCACGATAATCGGCTCGACATCAGATTCCTCTCCTCCGGGCGTCGGTTACGAGCAGATGACCTTCTCGAACTCCGGCAGCCACGTCTATGCGTTCCCATGGTTCTGCGTGCGAGGAAAAAGGTTACGAGAAGGCGGTGAAGCAAGGGAAAGTTAAAGGTGGAATAACAGAGGGTCACAGCGACCGGAACCTTCGGTTCGAGCTCCTCCCGTAGGTCCAATGGCGGTGGTTTCCGATGAGATTGAGATTGATTGATTTGGTGGCTATAGAGTTATGTTTCGGGAAAAATTGCAAGAGGGGAGGGAGGGGTATATATGGGCGGTGTTGCGTGGAGTAGGAGTTAACAAAATCGACCGAATTCGTGCGGATTTTTGGGGATTTGATTGATACAGAGTTCGTTCCTCGTACGAACGAGATACGGGAGCTAAGGGCTGACAATCGGGCCCCTGTTTGCTGTGGGATTAAGAAGAAGAAAAACGACAAGAAAAGGTTGAAGGAGAGAAACAGCGAGGAAGCATCGCTTGGGCTGGGACTGGCCAAGTAGCCGGTGCGGCTTGCATGTTCAGGAAAGGGCCAGGTACTAGACTGGCCAGTTTTCATGTGTATGTTCCTTCAGGTTTAGGTAAGTCTTGTTCTCTTTTTATTTTATTTTCTATTTATTTTATTTAGGGGAAAGTCTAAATCATAATGTTTTTCTAGAAAATTATAGTCTTGAAAATATTATATCCTTCTCGATAAACATGTTAGGCTTACTCAATATATATCTGACCAGAATAATGTATTTTTTGAACCTTTTATTTGATTTTACAAACTTCATTATGGTTCGGTCTATCTCCCCAAAATAAATAAAATAACCAAACAATACCAATTGAAATATTTTCCAACATGTTTCTTGTAATTGGAAATGTCATATTATTTATTCTCTTATAAAAATGAAACAAGTATTTGGAAAATATCCAAGTAACAATTTTTTTTAAATGAACACGAATAAAATGCAAGACAATAGTTTCTTGTTTTTGTATGAAAGTTTCCCAACCAATTGGATAGTCATATTAATCCACTCTCTTTAATGTGGCTTAGAAAAGTTTCAAACAAATCCTCAAAAGTTTCTTGTCATTCAAATTTCGACAAGGTCAAACCATTCAATCCACTTATTTAATTTATTTATTTTGACATTCTAAAATAGGAAAGTTTTGGGATGTTACAGTGAGGGCACTGTAAAACTAGACTAGGCATTGTCGGACAAGGAGTTTTCGGCCTTAGTCTAGCGGATGAACACGCCATGGATGGCGTCATCACGGATTCTGTCGATGTACTTGATCCTTCTAGCCATGCCATCTAGTTCATCATCTTGAATCCCGTCACACGCATTGTTGAGGAATCCATGCCAGACCACGCGGGAAACATTGTCGTCCACACATCCCGCATCGCCACTCGCCATGGATGACTTCGACGCACATCAAGTCTTAGACACAATGATAGACTTTAACCTGCAGAACTTGGAGGGGACAGACGTGCCCTCTATGCTGGTGGTACTACCGCGGAGAGCTGCTTCGTCGTGCTTATCTGCAGCGTGCAACATTAACTTGCCACGCTATCAAACTTGGTTATGCATATGGGTGTGGTTGTTCTGACTATATAAAGAAGGGACTTTCAACTTTAATAAAATAAGCTTTGTAAATTGTACTAGTGGTTACTACGTGTTGGTATCTGCACTTATTTCTGAGTTCGAATCCCATGTCAAACGCATTAAATTTCATTTCTTGCTTTGGCAACTAACAAGTGGGGATCACATGTAAGGCAATACCAAGGATGTATGTGCCCGAGAAAAATATGTGGTGGTGTCTTTGCAAAAAATTGTAATTCCATGTGTTAGCTCTAGAATAATTTTGGACTAGTTTGCTCCCTTGGTGCAAGTTTGTGTACTGTGGGATCATGCTTTGCAAGTTGCAGAACTAATATACATGTACTATGCAAGTTGTAGGACTACCCGTGTTATTATCTATAGAATATTCTAGATATGGATAGAAGATCATGCGGTTTGCAATATTGGGACTTGCTAGTCTTGATCGAACGGTCAAGGTTCAAATTTATTTGTACATTATATAGTGTAGTAAGATTATATAAGAGGTAAATCTTAAAAATAATATTATTCTGATCGAAATCTATAAAATATGGATGCATATTTGCTTCTTGTACTTTGTATCATGTACAAGTCAATATTTATTAGCTCTAACACGTACTTGATTATAGCATCCCAAAAATTCCTATTTTGGAATGTTAAAAATAAAATTAATAAGTTGATTGAATTGTTTGACCTTATTGAAATTTGAATGAAAAAAAACTATTTAGGATTGTTCAAACTTTTTTAAGCCAAAAAAAAATGGATTAACATGATTGTCCAATTGGGTTGGAATTTTTGTATAAATCCAAAAACTTTGTGTTGCATTGCATCATGGTTTTATTTGAAAAATATATTTTGTAATAAGATTGGACTGGAATATTGTTCCCTAGAAGTCCTAGAAAGAGTTTGGAATTCTCCATTTATATTCCCAAGCCCAAACCTAATTTCCAATTTTGTAAATTATCCATAAGAAGCATTATATTCTAATGGTATAAATATTTCCTTGTTTTAATCAAATGATTTATATTTAAAGTCTATGGTGTGTGTTTTGATTTTAGAAAATTTTGGCTGTAGAGTTTGCTCCATTTAGAGTTGTAAAGAAAAAGTTATAAGAGAAATACTAAATAGGAAAATGTATAAAAGAAAATAAGAAATAAACTAACTAACTAAACCTACCTGGGCCCCTCGAGCCAGCCCACCCTATTTTCCACGCGTCTCCACCCGTGAGCAGAGCGTAGCACAAATGACGCACAGGTCGGCCTATCCCGAGCGCCCCTTCCCCTCTATCCCTGTCTAACACGTATACGCCCCGCACTAGCCCAACTACAGCCCAACGGTTAGCCCGAGCCTCTCCTCCATTTTTTATCTCTCGCGGTCGCTAACACCCTGGCCCCACCAGGTCATCTCCCTCCTCTGGATAGCGTCCAGGATGAACATGTCCTCGTTCGCCACTACAAAAATCCGGGAGATATCCGTTTGTTTGGATTAAATATGTGCCCCCTCGCCCATGTTTCCGCGGCCTATTTATTCCCTGACCCCGCCGCCTCTTTTCCCCTTCGAAATTTCTCGAAACCCTAGTCGCCGCTGTCAATTTCGGATCTCGCCGCCATTGCCTCCACTACAAGAAATCTGGTTATACATGATCCTCCATATTGGTCACTGAAAGGTTATAGTTTTTAATTTATGACCTTTTTGTGACCAAATACACATGGTCAAAAGATGAGGGTCACTAGTTAAACACCACGACCTTTTTCCTGAATTGGTCATAGACGTCTATGATCAATATACATGGTCATAAATTCTATGACCAACTGTATTGGTCACAGATTGTCTGTCTTGTCCACGTTAGATCCTACGTGGCCGATCTTACATGGAAAATTTGGGACCAAATCAAATGGTCTTAGACCAAAATCAGCCCAGTCCAGTTTGATACTTTACATGGGCTGAGCCCAACAATTCGGTCTACTTTACATTATTCTTTTGTCAACTCTGGTCAGCTAAATGGGCTAATCCCAACGTTTTGGCCTTTTTTACTTTAAGCATGCCCATTTACTTTTTTTGGTCGTGATCTTTTTGACTCGATTTTCTTTTTATTTTTTATTTACAAACGATGGGTCCACTGATCAGGTGGGTCCGGTTGTCAAGTTCTAGTACTTGGTCCTACTTGTCAGGTTCTTTTATTCGTCTAACTGCATTTTATATTGGTCAGGTTTTTCTGATACCAACTTTCATATGCAAGAAAATAAATGAGCAATATTTATATCTTCAATGAAACAAACAGAGGTAATATTTCAAATGGCATCCAGAATCACTATATTATTACATCATATCAGACACAATGGTAATCATGGTATAACTAGCTATATGAATATTATTACATCATATCAGATAGAATGTTGATTGCTTCACATGGGTTCAACTTCTTTTGCCCGGAGTTGCATCCATAGCAATCATGAATTGGGATCTCCTGATCTAGTAACTTGCTGCATAGGGCAAAAGGAAAGAATAAGATATATTGTTACATATTGGAATCTCAATGCTCAAGTAACAGACATATGATTCATGGCAGTTTAGCAGAGTTGAATAAGAGAATCTTAGCAATACTCAATGTGACATGACGAGACAACCCAATCATCATAGTAACAAAAATATACTATCCCTCGATAAATTGGTGATTACTAATGCCTTTGGGAATAAAGGAACAAGAGAAACTGACAAAGTCACTGTCTTGGCATAAGTGATGGTGTTGGGAAGCACTTCCTCAGGAAACCCCAAGAGCAAGGTGTGAAGCAGCATAGCAACAAGTTTTCCCTCAGTAAGAAACTAAGGTTATGAAACCAGTAGGAGGAAGGAAACGTCTCAAAGGTGTTGCAAGCAACGCGGAAACCTACAAAATAAAAACTCAAGACTTTGGCCCAACGAATCAGTGAGGTTGTCAAGCTCATATGTTTGCTGTAACAAAGGATTAACTGTATGGTGTGGAAGGTAATGATTTGCAGCAAGTAAACAGGTAACAGTGGAGGTTGTATCAATGGTAAAAATTGGACCGGGGTCCATAGGTCACTAGAGGTTCTCTCCTTAGATAAACAACATGGCATGAAGGGTAAACAAATTACAGAAGGGGAATTTACATGAGCTGAGCAAGGCATAACAATGCAATACCAGACAAATATATCCTATGAGATTCGATTGGGCAATACAACAATATACATAGACCGCCATCCAACTTCATCTATGACTAGAAGTCCACCTTCAGGTTATCATCCTCCATCCAACTTCATCTATGACTAGAAGTCCACCTTCAGGTTATCATCCGAAGTCCACCTTCAGGTTATCAACTACTTTAAGAAAAGTGTGTAAGGTAAACAATCCACTTGTTCTATGAACAAGAGACCATTGTTTTCTCCCTAGTAGCAACAACACATCTACAACCGAAGAGATTTCTGTCACTTCCCTTGGAAACTAGAGGAATGAACCCACTATCAGGCATAAATACCCCCTCTTGGAGTCACTAGCAACTACTTGGCCAAGATAGCTACTAACAATAGAGAGCATGCAAGATCACAAACAACACAGACATGATAGTATCAAATAGACAAAACCATTAATCAATCTGACATAATATTCTCAATATCCATTGGATCCCCGCAAACACAACATGCATGATTACAAATAGATTAGATCTTGATCATGAACGGAGCTCACAAGATCTATACATGAAAGCACAAGGAGGAGATACAACCATCTAGCTACTACATGGACCCATAGTCCAAGGTGGAATTACTCACGCTTCATACCGGAGAAGAAGGCCTCCGGGATGATCTCCCCTCAGGCAGGGTGCCGGGAAGAACTTCAGATCCCCCCGATCTAGGGACGACGGTGGCGGCGGCTATAGAAGGTTTCGTGGAGTTTTGATCAGGTGCCTAGGGTTTATGCATCAGAGCCTTCTTATAGGCGAAGAGGTGAGGTTGGGAGGCGGCTAGAGGGGCCACACCCTACCCAGGCACGGGGTGGGCCCACCAGCGCCTAGGGGGTGTGGTGGACCTGGCTCGCCTCTCTGTCTCTTCTCTGGACTTTGTGTCACCCACGGTAAAATATTGACTTTGGCTTTTGTCCCGTCCAATTCCGAGAATATTGATTTTCTGCCTTTCTGGAACCAAAAACAGAAGAAAAGAGACAACTGGCACTATGGCAACTTGTTAATAGGTTAGTTCCAGAAAAGATATAAAAACACCTCAAAGTGTAGGCAAAGCAAAACAAAGTAGATACTAAACAAGCATGGAGCATCAAAAATTATAGATACGTTTCCGACGTATCAAGCATCCCCAAGCTTAACTCATGCTCGCCTTCGAGTAGGTAAGTGATAAAAGAATAATTTTTGAGGTGACATGCACCGTGAAAGGCTACAAACAAAGATCATGAATAAAATGCATTGAAAAACATTTGTTTGTTTCACATACAGAAAGCATGGCATAGTGGCATACTGTTTGTCCCTCATAGAGTAGCAAATAGATGCATAGGGCACCTTCAAAGTTTATAAGAGTGACTAGATACAAGTAGCACAAGAACAAGCAATATCACAATATGCATCAATCAATAAGTTTTGGAACAGCGCACATAGAATGGAAACTATGCTCTCTTAATGGTGCCTAAAGGTAGAAGGTGGAGACTCAATATAATGGTGGAAGAAAGGCCCTTCACAAAGGGAAACAGGGATTTCAAGTTTCAAAAAGAGCTTCCAAAAATTATGGTACTTGTTAGCTTTCAGCCCTCATTTCCCCTATCATAAGCATCTTGAATTGATTAAGGTTAAAGTGAACAAACTATGGAGTATATTCTTGACAAAGTATAAGTTGGCAATCTCAAGTCCCTTGAATATGAGGGACACACCTTATTCTAATCAATTTCAGTCACCTGTAAGTTCTTGTCATAGTAAGTACATGCGTATCATAGAGAACCACCAACGGGGTACCCCTTGCACATGGTACATGAGCTATCCCATAACCAAAATGACAAGGCAAGCAGACAATGAGCATCTCAGCGATCTTTTTATTTACTATGTGCATAGATTTTTATTGAGGATGCTTCACGGATACCTCATTATGGTGATGCTGCAAGTTTCCACCATGATTAGGCATGGCTTAGGCTAGAGGCCCAGGCGTTTCTCTAACACAAAATGCATAACTCCATGGACTTACATCCCTCTTTATTTCACATCGGTGACATCCGTAGACAAAAGAGCATGAGAGCAATGTTGAAAACGTTCCCCATGAGAGCATGGTTCTGCTAATTCCAACGTATAAGTGCAAGAATATACAACATAGATGACACAATGGTTCAAGTTTATTAGGGGCAAAGAATATAAAGTGTGCCATCAAGTTTGTGAGGGCTTTAATCACTAAGTTTTCACATAACAAAATACTTTTAATTGGAAGATAGCTGAAAATAAAAATATAATTGGAATGGTGTAACACATCATGTATATGAGTTTATAGTGGACACTTTGTGTAACATCCCTAAAATCATGTTTCAAAGTTTGCACATCATACATGCATTCGTACTCATCTTAGGATCTTTTTCTCAAAAATCAGAAACTTGTGATCTATCTTTTTATGTAAGCAAGGCATTGACCCAATGCTACTCTCTAGTATGAGATTATTTGTTTTAAACCAAAGATAGTTGATCCTAAGTTTGTTTGATAATTTCCAAAGATTGGACAAAGTTTTCAAAACAAAGAATGAATTTAAAACCATTTTTATACCTTTATTAAACAATGGTAAAGGCACTGTCTTCTTTTAAAATTTCTAAGGACCAAAGTAATTTTGAGTGGAAAATAGTGCTAAATGATCAATTAAGAGATGGATCCATCCTACAAAAAATTCAGAACAAATTTGAATTCATTTTGGTTTGAAAATCATTTTAAAATGTTTTTAGGAAATCAAATTAGAAATAGAAAAAGATAAAAGAAAGTGGAAAGGGCCGGCGCTGCCATTTGGGCCCAGTATAGGAACCAGCCCACTAAGCCCACCCGGGCCATTCCCCCTCTGCTCCTTCTCTCACCCGCGTCGAACCAACCCCGCAGTCGCTGACCAGTGGCCCCAACGCCACGTCGTCGTCTTCCCCAAATCACGCGACAGACCGCGTCGTCGCTGCCGTTGCTGCCGTTGATAGCGCGGCGTAAATGCCATTGATTCAGCGAGCGTTTCTTGCCGAACCTCTGCCTACTTAAGCCTCTCCGCACCGCGATTCTTTCCCCTCACTCATCACACTCTCTCGGCCATAGGGCTGCCCAGAATTCAGTCTGCAAAGTCGCTGCCCGAGTGTAACATCCCAGATTTTTTTTATTATGATGTTACTAGAAGCATGCATCATCCTTGCATCAATGCATCTTACAAATAAATTTTGCAACTAAATCCTAACACCTAAACCTACCAAAACCCTATTAAATATTTCCATATGTGAGCACTATTGTTGTAATAGTTTGACCCCTTCTAAAACTATGTAAAAACATTAAACCATGGTCCTATGTTGACCACCTTAATTTTATAAAAATTTAGAAACAAAATTTCATCAAGTTTGGACTTAGTATGCAAAAGATAATCAGGTTTTACTAAAACAGAAATAGAAAAACGTTTAAGGAAAAAAATATGGAGGCAGCAGCTAACCCAGCTGGGCCGGCTCGCCAGCCCACCCTGCCCCAGCGCCCGCGCGACAGCCAGTTAGCCGGCGCCCGCGCCAGCCCGCACCCGCTGCTGCCACCGACAGGTGGGGCCACGCTGTCATCCCCCACCTCCAGCCAGAGTCCCTGAAGAACACGGTTCCGATTCAAATCCGTGCGATTATCCGTTCTCCGTTCGAATCCGTGCCCTCTACTCCAAGGAATCCACCCCTCTTATACCGCGGCTTCGGCCCCCACCGCTTTTTGTGCTTTTCCCAAACCCTAACGCCGTCTCGCGAAATCCCGATCTTGCCGGAGCAACCCGCCATTGGAGCTCGAGGTTGGCGACCCTCCAGAGCACCTCGAGCCTTGTTACACCTTCCACCCTTCTCGCCCCGACCTACCCTACCCGCCCACCTAATCCGTTTGTTCGGAATCGCAGGAGGCCACCGGCAATTGCTCGCTGGAGCCGTCGGGTCCGAGAGGAGGAACGGCCGACGCTAGGAGATTGAGGAGGGGAGTGACCGCGCTGAGACCGTTGGGGGATTCGCCATCGCCATGCGCATCAGGGGCCATCCTCGTCATCTTCCACGATCACCAGAGCCACCAGGACCTCCGACCACTGTCGACTCCGCCACCGCCGCCGTCGTCTCCATCGCCGCCACCACCGCAGGTCAGTAGAGTCGCCTCGGCCGTCCGATTTTAATCGTGCGGGCCAGATTAGAAGGGGGAGCGAAGGGGTATCGGCCAACCATGCTGGGCCGCGTGGCAAAGCGCGTCGGCGCCAGCGCCCGCGCCGCGTCACCCTCCCCACCTTGCCAGCTGGGCCAATCGGGAGCCTCCATCTGGCGCGTTTGAGTTAGGGCTAGATCAACTTTTGCACATTTGATCTAAACATTGCGAAAATCATATAAAATTGAATATTTGGCCAATTTTAGCTTATAATATACCGTTGGATTCATACTTTTATGTAGAATCCAGATATGCAATAATATTCCAAGTTTACAGTAATATTTTAGGTGTAGATTTTAATCATTAGATTAGAGTGTTTATTGTATAGAAAAATAATTAAAATTCTGTTTTAATTGATTCTTATTGCAATAACTTTGTTTCCACAATGCCTACTAGACAAAATTATAAAACCTTGCTTAGATCATTAGATCTAGTTTGGGGCTAATTAGATGGTTTGATCTCCTTTTAACCCTAGGAATTGTTTTAGTGACTCAATTAGATCTAAACCTTTGGGAAATCAATCCTAGTGACACCCTTACACTATTACAACACAATCTTGCTACCTTGGTCAATTTAGAAGAACCAACCTTGCATAAAATACCATGTGCATGCATGCATGATTACCTCTGTGATATGTTTTGAACAAGTTGTGATCAGATCTATGTTTGTGATTCGTTAGATTGTTCGGAGTGCGCTAAGGAGTGCTATTGTGTAGAGTGCTGCTCGTATCAAGGCAAGTTACACCACTTGTTCATAATTTTTGTCCCAGTTTTGATTCTATGCATGTGATCTTCAAAATTCTGTAGTATGCATGTGTAGGATGTTCTAGTAGAATTTTTCCTTAGAATTATTTTGCAAGTGCGATGATTTTGTAGTATGCCATGAGTAGCTCTATACTTAGGATTTCCCCTCCTAATAGGTTACCTCTGTTTTTGCTAAGTATTGCTTGCTATGCTACATATACAAAGTACCGTTGGGGGGGTTCGAAAGACAAATATTTTTTCTAAGTATAAAGGCTCTCTAGAGAAAACTTTTCTTTTCAAATCCACTTAAAAATAAAACTAAGTTTTCTTCTGGGCAGAATAGTTGTCGGGACAACGAGTGAGATTTTGGTGGAGGACGGCCGCCCAGGAATCAAAGAAGTTTGCCATGTTTCAGAATTCATAAGCTTCCAGTGCAACCAAAATACATTATGTGCTCTGTCTTGGCCTAGTACTTAGTGGGAAACCTCACCTGGGTACCAACATTTGGAGGTTCTTGGCACGGTTGGATCCAGAAGGTAGAGGGGCTACTAAGGGAAAGCCTCGCCATGGTCTTGTCTGTAAAAGGACTTGATCGTGGATTGTGGGTAAAGTGCACCAACTCTCGAGAGTATCGCAATCTGATCCATCAGCCGTGTTCATGGTAACAGAACAACAATGAGCGTCTGAAGGATGGAGCCTCTGAAGGATCTTCCTCTCTCTTTTCTAAACAAAGTTTTAAAACTCCATGGCGTGAGTAATATCGCCAATGGGGGAGATTTTGGGAACTTGGTGTGTAATATCCAAGTGACACTTGGTGCGTAATATCCAAGTGTTTGGTTGTTTGGACACTTGGTGAGTAACATCCTCGTGTGCCATTCTACCATATTTTACCTAAGCAAATGTTTACAAAGTAGGGAAAATCTTCTCTTCTTCTTCTCTTCTTAAGGAAAACTAGCTTTGAGCAAATGAACTCTACAGCCTAAACTAGCCTTGCATGTAGAGATAGTCTTTTCTCTCCTTGGTGTGATTTGCCAATACATTCAAAGTATTGACCCAACTTGTTGGCTGCACGTTTTATGTGCAGAATCCAAAGATTGAAAGGTGTGTAGGGATCGCGAGTCTACACTCGACAAGCATGGGACGTTGATGGACTCAAGCTGCTTTTATGTTTCTGCTGTTATTTGAGCTAGCTTAATGCTAAGCAACTTTGTAATAAATTCATACTCTGGATTCTCCGTGTAATAAAGACTTTGTGTTTTACATGATATTTCATCGACTATGAGTGCTAGCTATTGATCCAGGGAATAGCATGTTAATCACAGGGACTTAGGATCCTTATCGATCCGAGGTCACTACAGATGGTATCAGAGCACATCGTTGCCTGTAGGACGTGACCCTAGGATTGGAACCACCTCTAACTTGTGCCTTACATGCTTTTCTATTAAGTTATTTTCCGCACTTCTAGTATCTGCTTTCATCTACTTGTTTAAGTATCTAACTTTCATTCTTCTAAAAATATGACAAGCTTCCTCTACGACACCGTCGCGGACATCGAGCCCCTTCGTTTTGGTGGATGCCTCATGGACCTACTCACGCGTTTGGACCTTCCTCTCCCAACAATCCAGGGGAGCACAATGAATAAACTCCACAAGGACAGCTGTTGGGGAGTCAAGGTCATCCAGCCAGGAAAAGAGCGAGGCAAGAACCCGGAGGAAGACATAGCAATCCACATTGTTAGCGATTCCAAGGAGAAGGCCCTTAGCATCAGCTTGCAGCAACTCATTGGTCGCCTATATGGACGTCATCATGAAGCTCTCCAAGGACACTGCAGCGGCCTCTTTGGAAGACGAGATGAGGAAGGAATTCCCATGGAGTTAACCTTTGAGGAAAGGACTTCTACCAAGCACCGAAGGACCCAATATCAAGATTTGGAGTGCCACATCCATGACCTTGAAAAGGGTACCTTCCTCGAGATGTTGAAGAATGACGAGCTATGCGCCCTCATCAAGGAGAAGGAAGAAATGATCAAGCATCAGGAGGAGGCAATGAAGCTCCAAGAGATAAAATTCCAGGACCGAGAGAAGAAGTTTGCTAACCAAGAGAAGAGGGTGATAAATAAAAACAAGAGAATTAGGGAACTCAAACAGAAGATCGATGGAGCTGAAGTGCAAACTGAAGGCCTTTGCAAGATAATCAATGACGTGCGTGCTTCCAAGAGGGACTTGGCAAAGCAACTTGAAACCGCGAAGAAGTCAAGTTTAGTGGAGGAGCTACAAAGCGAGAAGGAGGGACTTCAGGAGCAGCTGGAAGCCACCACCAGGAAGCTGCAAGATGAGATTAAGAACCTCCAAGAGAAGCTTGAAGCCACCACAAAGGAGATGGAGTTGTACAAGACAACTCTAGAGCAGGAAGGCTACTCGTTCGAAGACGAGGAAGAGGAAGGCCTGGAAGATGTGTAATAGTTGGACCACCTTTAATTCTATAGTAGAGCGTTATTCACGATTGTAATAAATACCAAGACAAATCTGGTTTAGTTAAACATGGTTGTTTTCTGTGTTGAGCTTGTTGTTATGTCTTGTGTGCCTTGTGTGCTTGGTGTGTTTTCATAAGGGTAGGATTTACTACTTAGTCTTTCTGTCTATTCCTTAACTAATCTCTTAAACCCCACAGATGCCGCCCAGACGTGCGAACTCCGAAATCCCTCCAGAAATAGCACAACTTTTGGCCACTCAGAACCAGATGATCCAACTGCTCACTCAGAATATGCAAAACAACAACAACAACCCGCCACCACCTCAACAGGATCGCTTGACTCGGTTTTTGAGGCTGAACCCGCCTACCTTCACTAGTAGCACTGAACGAATCATCGTTGATGACTGGCTGCGTACGATCAACAAGAAGCTAGACACCGTTCAAGCTATCGGAGCCGACAGGGTACGTTACGCCGCACACCAGCTTGAAGGACCTGTAGCAGAACGGTGGGATAACTACCAAGTCACCCACCCGGACATTGATGCTATCACTTGGGATCAGTTTGAGTTAGCTTTTCGCACTCATCATGTGGCTGCTGGTGTCATGACTCTGAAGAGGCGCGAGTTTCGCGACCTACACCAGCTGCACCGTTCTGTCACCGAGTATGGAGAGCTTTTCAACAAGCTAGCCCGTTATGCACCCGATGACGTTTCCACTGATGCCAAGAGACATAAGGAATTCTTAAGGGGACTCAATGACGAGATATCCATTCATCTTATGGCTCAGAAATTTGACAACTTTCAGGAACTCCTAGACAGAGCCATTGTGGTGAATCAAAGAGGAAGAGCATAGAAAACCGCAAGAGGAATTCTAACCCTCACAAGCACTCTGTTCCGTATCAGAAGCAGCGCAATTCCTCACCTCCACCTTATAACAATAATGGCCACAACCATAACGGTCATAACCATGGTGGACACAAACACAATGGGCATAAAAACCGCAACAGGAATGGCAGCAATGGAAAGGATCTCAGTGAGGTGACATGCTTTAAGTGCAACAGGACAGGGCATTATGCAACCTCTTGCCCCGAGAAGAAGAATGGCAATGGCAATGGGAATGGAAATGGACACAACCATGGCAATGGAAACGGGAAGAAGCCAAATCCGTTTGTCAAAGCCACGGTAAATCATGTTTCTATGGAGGATGCTTGTGATGCGCCAGACTCTGTGATTGGTAAGTTCAAACTCAATTCTATTCCCGCAGTTGTTCTTTTTGATACTGGTGCATCGCATTCATTCATATCAAGGGTATTTGTGGATAGAGGCAAGATACCAACAGAAACTATAAACTTTCCTCTCAGGGTAAGTTCTCCTGGGGGAGAAATAGTGGCAAACTCCGGTTGCCGGGAATTAGAACTAAGGATTGGGACACACATCTTTCCCACAAGTCTAGTGGTTCTAGAATCACAAGGATTAGACATAATCTTGGGCATGAATTGGATGACCGAATATGAAGGAGTCATAGATTGTGCAAAAAGGACTGTCACGCTCACAACACCAGAAGGGAAAAGGATTCGCATCAAGTCGAATTTCGCACTTAAGGAAGTCATGGTGAACTCTCTTAAGGGGGTTAGCTTGGAGGAGGTACCTATTGTAAAGGAATACCCAGATGTCTTTCCGGAGGAACTGCCAGGAATGCCTCCCCACCCTGATATCGAGTTCCTCATTGACTTGATGCCAGGCACGGGGCCGATAGCTAAGAGACCATACAATATGGATGTGGACGAGTTAAAGGAACTCAAGAAACAGCTTAGGGAACAATTGGACAAGGGATTCATCCAACCCAGCGCGTCATCTTGGGGAGCGCCTGTCCTATTTGTGGAAAAGAAGGATAAAACCAAGAGGCTGGTTGTGGACTACCGCTCGTTGAACGAGGTGACGATCAAGAATAAGTATCCTCTACCCAACATCAATGACTTGTTTGACCAGTTAAAGGGAGCCAGTGTGTTCTCAAAGATCGATCTGCGATCAGGCTACTTTTAGCTAAAGATTCGAGAACAGGATGTGCCCAAAACAGCATTCACCACAAGATACGGATTGTATGAGTACACCGTGATGTCTTTTGGTCTAACCAATGCCCCAGCATACTTCATGACCATGATGAACAAAGTGTTCATGGAATATTTGGACAAGTTTATCGTGGTATTCATAGATGACATACTCATATACTCTAAGGATGAGAAGCAACATGAGAAACATCTGCGCCTTATTATGGAGAAACTAAGAGAACACAAGTTGTACGCCAAATTCAGCAAATGCGAATTCTGGTTAAAGGAAGTGGGATTCCTTGGTCATGTTGTGTCGGCAAAAGGAGTTGCCGTAGATCCTAGTAAGGTAGCTTCCGTGACAGAATGGGAGTCACCCAAGAATGTAGGGGATATTAGGAGTTTCTTGGGCCTCGCAGGATATTATCGGAGGTTCATTGAAAACTTTTCTAAAATAGCAAAACCCATGACGGAACTACTGAAGAAGGAAAAGAAATTCCTATGGACCGAGGCATGTGAAGCAAGTTTTCAAGAGTTGAAGAAATGCCTCGTAACGGCGCCAGTTCTGTGCCTGCCTGATATCCAAAAGGATTTTCAAGTGTATTGTGACGCTTCTCGACAAGGACTGGGAAGTGTATTGATGCAGGATGGGAAAGTGGTATCCTATGCCTCCCGACAACTTAATAACCACGAACACAATTACCCCACACATGATTTGGAACTTGCTTCTGTGGTTCATGCACTCAAGGTATGGAGACACTACCTAATGGGCAAACATTGTGATGTATTCACAGATCATAAAAGTTTGAAGTACATCTTCATCCAAAAGGAGTTGAATATGAGACAAAGAAGATGGCTTGAACTAATTAAGGATTATGACTTGGACTTACAATACCATCCCGGAAAGGCAAATGTGGTGGCTGATGCCTTAAGTCATAAAGTGTATGTGAATGGACTTATCGCAGGGGAACTTCCAGAGGATTTATGCAAACAATTCAGGGATCTCATGCTAGAGATAGTTCCGAAAGGACAGGTAGCGACTATGGAAATAGTGTCCACCTTCCAAGAGAGAATCAAGGAAGCACAGAAGGGAGATAAAGAGTTGGAAGAAATAAGAATCAGGATAAGTGAAGGAAAGACTAAAGAATTTCGTCTGGACGAACAAGGAACCCTCTGGTATGGGAAGCGTTTGTGCGTTCCCAATGACCCCGATATCAGGAAGATGATTTTACAAGAAGCTCATGATTCGCCATACTCAATTCATCCAGGTAACACGAAGATGTACATGGATGTGAAGGATAGATTTTGGTGGAATAACCTAAAGAGAGATATTGCAGAGTATATTTCTCTGTGTGATGTATGCAATAGAGTTAAAGCCGAGCATCAGAAACCGGCAGGACTACTTCAACCACTACCTATACCCGACTGGAAGTGGGACAAGGTAGGCATGGATTTCATCACGGGATTGCCCCGGACTCGTTCTGGATTTGATTCTATCTTGGTAGTGGTGGACCACTTCACCAAGGTGGCTCACTTCATCCCCGTAAAGACCACGTATACAAGTGCTAAGCTTGCTAAGATATACATGTCAAGAATTTTAAGTCTAAATGGTGTTCCGAAGGGAATTGTGTCAGATAGAGGCACCCAGTTCACTTCAAAGTTTTGGCGACAGCTACATGAGTCTCTTGGAACCCGACTAGAATTCAGTACTGCCTTCCACCCGCAAATGGATGGCCAAACAGAAAGGGTGAATCAAATTTTGGAAGATATGTTGAGAGCTTGCGCACTAGACTATGGGTCTACTTGGGACGAAAAAACTGACGTATGCCGAGTTCTCATACAACAACAACTACCAGACAAGTATCAAGATGGCTCCGTTTGAAGTTCTATATGGCAGGAAGTGTAGGACTCCGCTGCTATGGAACGGAGTTGGTGAACGCAGTCTTTTTGGACCTGAATTGATAAAGGATGCCGAAGAAAAGGTACGGCAGATTCAGGATAGGCTAAAGGTAGCCCAATCACGACAGAAGAGTTATGCTGATTCCAAGCGCAGAGATGTGGCTTATGAAATAGGGGACCGTGCGTATCTCCGAGTTTCACCCCGATGAGGAGTTAAGAGGTTCAGAATCAAGGGCAAGTTATCCCCACGATTCATAGGACCGTATAAGGTTCTAGCCCATAGAGGAGAAGTTGCTTATCAGTCGGAGTTACCGGAAGGACTGACTGTTCATGATGTGTTCCATGTGTCGCAACTAAAGAAGTGTCATCCGGAGATGGCCGAAACACCGTTAAGAGACACCGTTCCCCTATATGAGGTTCAATTGGAAAATGACATTACGTATGAGGAAAAACCCATCAAAATACTGGAAACAGCCGAGAGGATTACCCGCACCAAGACTATAAGATTCTGCAAAGTACAATGGAACCACCACTCCGAGGAAGAAGCTACGTGGGAGCGTGAAGAAGACTTGAAGGCAGAACACCCACACCTATTTGCTAGCCAACCCGAATCTCGGGGACGAGATTCTTCTTAAGGGGTGTAGGTTTGTAACATCCCAGATTTTTTTTATTATGATGTTACTAGAAGCATGCATCATCCTTGCATCAATGCATCTTACAAATAAATTTTGCAACTAAATCCTAACACCTAAACCTATCAAAACCCTATTAAATATTTCCATATGTGAGCACTATTGTTGTAATAGTTTGACCCCTTCTAAAACTATGTAAAAACATTAAACCATGGTCCTATGTTGACCACTTTAATTTTATAAAAATTTAGAAACAAATTTCATCAATTTTGGACTTAGTATGCAAAAGATAATTAGGTTTTACTAAAACAGAAATAGAAAAACGTTTAAGGAAAAAAATATGGAGGCAGCAGCTAACCCAGCTGGGCCGGCTCGCCAGCCCACCCTGCCCCAGCGCCCGCGCGACAGCCAGTTAGCCGGCGCCCGCGACAGCCCGCACCCGCTACTGTCACCGACAGGTGGGGCCACGCTGTCATCCCCCACCTCCAGCCAGAGTCCCTGAAGAACACGGTTCCGATTCAAATCCGTGCGATTATCCGTTCTCCGTTCGAATCCGTGCCCTCTACTCCAAGGAATCCACCCCTCTTATACCGCGGCTTCGGCCCCCACCGCTTTTTGTGCTTTTCCCAAACCCTAACGCCGTCTCGCGAAATCCCGATCTCGCCGGAGCAACCCGCCATTGGAGCTCGAGGTTGGCGACCCTCCAGAGCACCTCGAGCCTTGTTACACCTTCCAACCTTCTCGCCCCGACCTACCCTACCCGCCCACCTGATCCGTTTCTTCGGAATCGTAGGAGGCCACCGGCAATTGCTCGCCGGAGCCGACGGGTCCGAGAGGAGGAACGGCCGACGCTGGGAGATTGAGGAGGGGAGTGACCGCGCTGAGACCGTTGGGGGATTCGCCATCGCCGTGCGCATCAGGGGTCGTCCTCGTCATCTTCCACGATCACCAGAGCCGCCAGGACCTCCGACCACCGTCGACTCCGCCACCGCCGCCGTCGTCTCCATCGCCGCCACCACCGCAGGTCAGTAGAGTCGCCTCGGCCGTCCGATTTTAATCGTGCGGACCAGATTAGAAGGGGGGCGAAGGGGTATCGGCCAACCACGTTGCGCCGCGTGGCAAAGCGCGTCGGCGCCAGCGCCCGCGCCGTGTCACCCTCCCCACCTTGCCAGCTGGGCCAATCGGGAGCCGCCATCTGGCGCGTTTGAGTTAGGGCTAGATCAACTTTTGCACATTTGATCTAAACATTGCGAAAATCATATAAAATTGAATATTTGGCCAATTTTAGCTTATAATATACCGTTGGATTCATAATTTTATGTAGAATCCAGATCTGCAATAATATTCCAAGTTTATAGTTAGGTTTTAGGTGTAGATTTTAATCATTAGATTAGAGTCTTTATTCTATAGAAAAATAATTAAAATTCTGTTTTAATTGATTCTTATTGCAATAACTTTGTTTCCACAATGCCTACTGGACAAAATTATAAAACCTTGCTTAGATCATTAGATCTAGTTTGGGGCTAATTAGATGGTTTGATCTCCTTTTAACCCTAGGAATGGTTTTAGTGACTCAATTAGATCTAAACCTTTGGGAAATCAATCCTAGTGACACCCTTACACTATTACAACACAATCTTGCTACCCTGGTCAATTTAGAAGAACCAATCTTGCATAAAATACCATGTGCATGCATGCATGATTACCTCTGTGATATGTTTTGAACAAGTTGTGATCAGATCTATGTTTGTGATTCGTTAGATTGTTCGGAGTGCGCTAAGGAGTGCTATTGTGTAGAGTGTTGCTCGGATCAAGGCAAGTTACACCACTTGTTCATAATTTTTGTCCCAGTTTTGATTCTATGCATGTGATCTTCAAAATTCTGTAGTATGCATGTGTAGGATGTTCTAGTAGAATTTTTCCTTAGAATTATTTTGCAAGTGCGATGATTTTGTAGTATGCCATGAGTAGATCTATACTTATGATTTCCCCTCCTAATAGGTTACCTATGTTTTTGCTAAGTATTGCTTGCTATGCTACATATACAAAGTACCGTTGGGGGGTTCGAAAGACAAAGAATTTTTCTAAGTATAAAGGCTCTCTAGAGCAAACTTTTCTTCTCAAATCCACTTCAAAATAAAACTAAGTTTTCTTTTGGGCGGAATGGTTGTCGGGACAACGAGTGTGATTTTGGTGGAGGACGGCCGCCCAGGAATCAAAGAAGTCTGCCATGTTTCAGAATTCAGAAGCTTCCAGTGCAACCACAATACATTATGGGCTATGTCTTGGCCTAGTACTTAGTGGGAAACCTCACCTGGGTACCAACATTTGGAGGTTCTTGGCACGGTTGGATCCAGAACGTAGAGGGTCTACTAAGGGAAAGCCTCGCCATGGTCTTGTCTGTAAAAGGACTTGATCGTGGATTGTGGGTAAAGTGCACCAACTCTCGAGAGTATCGCAATCTGATCCATCAGCCGTGGTCATGGTAACAGAACAACAATGAGCGTCTGAAGGATGGAGCCTCTGAAGGATCTTCCTCTCTCTTTTCTAAACAAAGTTTTAAAACTCCATGGCGTGAGTAATATCGCCAATGGGGGAGATTTTGGGAACTTGGTGTGTAATATCCAAGTGACACTTGGTGCGTAATATCCAAGTGTTTGGTTGTTTGGACACTTGGTGAGTAACATCCTCGTGTGCCATTCTACCATATTTTACCTAAGCAAATGTTTACAAAGTAGGGAAAATCTTCTCTTCTTCTTCTCTTCTTAAGGAAAACTAGCTTTGAGCAAATGAACTCTACAGCCTAAACTAGCCTTGCATGTAGAGATAGTCTTTTCTCTCCTTGGTGTGATTTTCCAATACATTCCCAGTATTGACCCAACTTGTTGGCTGCATGTTTTATGTGCAGAATCCAAAGATTGAAAGGTGTGTATGGATCACGAGTCTACACTCGACAAGCCTGGGGCGTTGATGGACTCAAGCTGCTTTTATGTTTCCGCTGTTATTTGAGCTAGCTTAATGCTAAGCAACTTTGTAATAAATTCATACTCTGGATTCTCCGTGTAATAAAGACTTTGTGTTTTACATGATATTTCATCGACTGTGAGTGCTAGCTATTGATCCAGGGACTAGCATGTTAATCACATGGACTTAGGATCCTTATCGATCCGAGGTCACTACACCGAGCATCTCCGGCAAGACATTGCGGTGAGCTCCGTCCACCCCACCCTGTCTCGTTCACACTAGCATGATCCCCTTGCTCACGCGACTAGTGTCATGCCTTTATTTTGTCTGCTCGTGACCTAGGTCGACAGATTCGACAACCACCTCAAGTGCCCGACGCCTCTCTCATCTGCGGTGAAAAATCACGGTAATCCCCGAGCGCCCCTTGCTCTCTCCTTGATGCTATCGTGTTCGCCATGACCTTGCGCACCTCCTGACACATCTGGTTCATGCTAGGGCGGTCCATATCGTCCGCAACGTCATCGTCTGCAAGAACCCGACGTCATCCGCAACTCCGACGAGCCCTAGCAACCTCTGCAGCATGCCCCCGTCCACGCCAATGACACCTTGAGCATCGTCGTGTTCACGCGAGTATGGTAAGCCCCTCTCCAGCCCCTAGACCCCTCTGGAATCACCGGAGCATCGCTGGCAGAAGCGCCGCCGCCAACGACCATTTGCGCCGCCAGTTCTTGGTCAGATGGATCTGATCCATTGGATCTAAATCCTAAGGCCGCGATTAGTTCTGTAGCGAAGCGGTATGATTTGGTCTGGGCCGTTCTTAGTTAGTTAGATCCAATAGCCGCGAGCGTGATCCAGCGCGAACCGGTACCGTCCAATCAGGAGCTGCCGCGTGGCCTGTATTTTGTTTTAAAATCTGAATTAGATCTATTAGTGATTCAAACTTGCAAAATTCATAAATTTTGATCCACACGTTCAAATTTTGTAAATTTTATATCATTGGAATCAGTAGAAAGAATTCTATTCTTTTATGCACTTTGTTTAATAAATTTCATCTGTAAAATGAGTTGTTTTTGCAGAGACATTTCCAAGCTTATTTTGTATATAAAAATTGTATGGAAAATGTTCTAGGGGCCAAATTAATTTTATTTAGTGTATAATTGTTTTGTTTATGATTCAGTACTTTTTCACTTGTCTTATTTGAATTATAAAAATCATCACATGGCATTTGCATGCATTCATATATTTTTGCTTGTATATTTTGATATGTGAATTTGGTGCTATCATTTTATGTGTAGATTTTGGTGCTAATAGTGATTGTGGTTGTGAAGATTGTTGCTACTCCCCCAACTACCAAGGAAAGTGGTGATTCATATTTTTGTCCCAATATTTTGACTATGCATTAGAAATAATTTGTATAAGGGCTTGCATGAGTATTTTTGCTAAGTATCTATGTGCTATGCTTGGGAAATCCTAGTAGTTGTAGAATTGTTAGAATTTTCTCTAAGTTAAGATACTTGCTATTGCCATGCTTAGCCTAGATAGTAGCAACCAAGGGTGTAATATATACATTCTATGTAAAAATATATTGCTAAGTCTTTGACTTATGATTTTGCTTAATAAAACAACTAAGTGAATGAAACACCTGGGTGGAATGGTAATTTCTTGGTGGTTTTTGGTTGGGTGGTTACACAAGGCCCATTTCTATGGTTTACCTTGTGTATCACACTTGTGGATTGCCACCTAGGAACAAAGGTATTTGAGATACCAAATGTTAAGAAGCTTCTAGTGCAGCCACATGGCAATATGGGCTCTGCCTGGATCATATAGGTTGCAAAAACTTAGCCATTTGGACAGTTGGTTGTAGGGGATTGATAGGTTTGGAGCGCGTCCATTTTGGTCTAAGGGAAGGCTTTTGAAAGGTTCTGTTTTGGTGAAAATCAAGTCTTGTGGGGAAAGTGCACAACCTCTGCAGATGGAATAAACTAAGTACTTAGCCGTCTCCCCGGTAATGGACAACTTGAGCATCAAGACATGGAAGCTATCAAGAATCTCCTCATCCCAATTTTCTAAGTAAAACTTGTGGTTGAACAAGGGTGAAGGTTCACCAATTTCTATTGGTGATTCCTTGGGAAAGTTTTGTCAAAGAAAAACTTAGTGTTTTCAACTGATAGGTAAAAACCTATTTTGATCAAAGCAAGCCTAAGCTACACTTAGCCAAATTCATGTAGTAACTAGATGTTAATATTCTACTAAGGTATCACTTGCCAATACTATTCCAATGTATTGACCCACTGGGGCTGTAACTTGTGATGTTGCAGGTTACTCTGATGATTATTAGGGGTTATGAGTCTACACTCAACATGCTTGCCTGTGGCACATGAAGATGAAGACTTCTATTTTATATTGTTAAGTTAAACTCTTGTACTAGCCTATGGCTATGGAGTTGTAAAAGACTGTTATCTCTGGAATGACGATGTAATAATGACCTTTGTTTCTGTGTACTTCATCTTAAAATGTGGATGCTAGCATTGATCCAGGGATTAGCATTGCAATCACAGGGGTCTTTACCTTTATAAAGGTGGGATCTTACAGATGGTATCAGAGCACTGTGTTCCCTATAGGATTATAACCCTAGGATTGGATTAGAAACCACTAAGGAAAAAAATTCAACCATTTCCACACTTGTCTTTTTCTTCTCGTAAACTTTTCTAATCTTCTTTCTCATCTCTATTTGTAGATGAACTCCATCAACGAATCCATGAGGAAGGGACCACTCATGACCATGACCTTGGAGTGTGAGACATAATTTCCCAAGGCCCTCAAGGACCTCATGGTTTCCATGGGGATACATGGTGCAGCTGTGTACAAAGGATTCCCCGTGATGGATGAAGGAGTAGAGTACTGGTGGGGCAACTTCACTTGTACAAAAACAAGGAAGACAACCACAAGGAATCAGGATTCTGCATGGTCACCAACTCAGTAATGCACACCACATTCTTTGACTCTGCAAGGAATGCAGCTTGGAAGGCCATCAGGGAGCTTGGTGATAGACTCAAGTGCAGAATGCTTAACACCCAAAAGGACCTTAGGGAAGAAAAGAAGCATACCCAAGAGTTAGAGGCTACACTAGAAGCATACCAACCAACGTTTAAGAGAGGACATCATAGACTTAGAAATGGAGTCATGTGATCAGGATTGACAGATTGCCTCTAGGGATGCCCTGTTAGCCAACTTGGAAAAGTGAGATGGGATTATAATGTACTTCGTTAGTTGGACCACCACACTTATCGTTTTATTTCCAAATAATTTATCTAAGTTATGTAAAACCTTTGATGCTTGTAATGGATTTGTGTATGCCATGACTTGTGTGATTGTTGCCAAAGATATGCTTGTGATACTTTGTCTTGTGGTTTTTCTCTATTTGATGTATATTCTAACTTTTCTGTATCTTATAAAATAGATGCCTAATGTTACTATTAGCACGGCTGAAGAGTTGAAGGGAACTCGTTTTGGCACTCATCTTATTGAGCTCACTAGTGTGCTCAACCTTCCGCTCCCTAGCATCATGACGCTTCCCCTCAGCAAGTTTGAGAGGAAGGACCTTTGGGGCTTCAAAGTTACTCAGCCAGGACGTCAGACTGAGCCAACCACGGAGGCTATCACTTTCAAGCTTATGCATGACGACAAGGAGAGAGGCTTAGATGTAGTCATGCAGGATTTACTTGGGCATCTGGTAGGGAGGCACTCCAGAGAGCTTAGAGGTACTTACTTGCACCCCTTCGGGAGACGCGACGAGGAGGGTGAGGCTACTGAGTTCGAGGATGCTGCTAGAGAGATGGTGGAGCCGATTCGTCTGTACCTTCAGGACCTAGAGGTTCTTATTAGGCACCTAGATACTGATAGGACCAACCTCATGCTTAGCAATGACGAGCTCCAGGTTTAGCTCCGAGAGAAGGACAAGCTCTTCGCGGAGCAAGACGAGATAGTCAAAGAAATGGAGGCCAAGTTTGAGAGCCAGGATAGGAAATTCAAGAGCCAGGAGAAGAGAGTCCAAGACCGAAACAAGAAGATCCGGGAGATGAAGGAAGAGCTAGAGACCAAGGACTTCGAGCTCGAGCATCAGTAGGGAGTGATCGAGAGGCTTCATTCGCAGAAGAGGGATCTTAAGGCCAAGATAGAGTCCTTGACTACCAATGTCGAGGAATACAAGACCGCTATGGAGAATGCAGGTCTTACACTTGTTGATGAGGAGGTTGATGCATAGGAGTAGTGATGACTACTCATTTATCTTTCATTTACCATGCTTATGATTATTGAGTCACAATGACCATCCAACATGTGGGTGGCTTGCTATGGTGTGTTTGGTTTTTCAAACTTGTTGTTTATGTCGTTGAACTTTATGTTATTTTGATGCTTGTTTTGGTGATTGTCTATGTGATGTATTATGCATGATAAGCATCTATGGGTATCTCATTCTTATCCTTATGAAAACCACAGATGCCTCCTCGACGTGCCAACCCCAACCCAAACAACAACAATGTCACTCCCGAGATGCAGCAGCTGATGACAGCACCGGCACAACTGATGCAGATGATGACCACTTTTATGCAGAATCAGAATAACAACAACAACAACAACAATAACAACAACAACAAAAAAACAACAACAATCGGAACATTCCACTAGGATTTGACATGCCCACCAGATTCCTAAGATTGAGGCCTGCAGAGTTCTCGGTAACTACTGATCCCATGGTGGCCAATGATTGGCTACATTCGGTGAACAAGGATTTGGTGACTGTTGGCTGCACCGACGAAGAGAAAGTCAGGTTTGTAGCACATCTGTTGGAAGGACCAGCAGCCACTTGGTGGGATAACTTCCAGATCACCACTCCCATTGAGGATGTGACATGGGCTATCTTTGAAGATGGATTCCGTACACCTCACATCTCATCTAGAGTGATGAACTTGAAGAAGGAGTTCCATAACTTGAAACAGCGTCACCGCAGCATGGCTGAATATATTGAGGAGTTCAATAATCTGGCGCGATATGCACCCGATGAAGTTGATACCGATGCCAAGAGGAAAGAGAAATTCCTCGAAGGACTGAATGATGAACTGAATCTGCAGTTATCTGTGGCCTATGTCCCCACTTACCAATCACTTTGTGACAAGGCTACCATCTTGGAGAACAAGATGAAACAGGTTGAAAGCAGAAAGAGGAAGCACAGCTCTGACAAGCATAGTTCGGGATTGTCTCACAAGCATTCCCATCATGATGACAGTAGGAGTTCTGAATCCCACAAACATGGAAAGTACAACAGCCACCACAACCACAACCACCATCATGACAATAAGCATCATCGTAGTCATGATAATGACAAGTACAATAACCACAAGAGTGGACACAAGAGTCACCATAGTGGAGGTGGAAGTGGAAGTGGCAGTCAGCCTGCAAAGAGAGATATCAGTCAGGTTGAATGTTTTAAGTGTAAGAAGCTGGGGCTTTATGCAAATGAATGCCCAGAAAAGAAATTTCAAGGAGCCAACAAGCCTAACCCTTTCCAGAAGGGACAAGTGAACCACATCAATGTGGAAGAGATTTATGAGGAGTCCGATGCTGTGGCTGGTAAGTTCAAACTCAATTCTATTCTAGCACTTGTTATTTTTGATACTAGTGCATCACATTCATTCATATCAAAAGCATTTGTTGATAGAAATGGGTTTCCAACTTAAAATATTGGGTGTCCAATAAAAGTAAGTTCTCCCGGTGGAGACATGATAGTAAGTCTTGGATGTCGTGA
The DNA here is from genome assembly GCA_916181665.1 of Avena sativa. NCBI lineage: Eukaryota > Viridiplantae > Streptophyta > Magnoliopsida > Poales > Poaceae > Avena > Avena sativa. The sequence goes on from OV702284.1 coordinate 127,219,560, forward strand.
TCTAGTGATAGAATTTGGAAACCATAAGTTTCCAGTTAGCCTGATAATCCTAGATTCCCAAGGACTAGATGCAATATTGGGAATGGACTGGATGACCAATTATGAAGGAATACTAGATTGTGCGAATCGTATTGTCGCACTCACAACCCCGGAAAAGAAACGAATAAGCTTCAAGTCTAACTTTGAATCAAAAGGGAGTAAGATAAATTCTCTTAAGGGTGTTAGCTTAGACAGTGTGCCAATTGTGAGTGATTATCCGGATGTGTTTTTGGAAGAATTGTCGGGAATGCCACCAGATAGAGATGTGGAATTTCTGATTGATTTGCTGCCAGGATCAGGACCAATAGCAAAGAGACCTTACAAGATGTCAGTTGATGAGTTGAAAGAACTCAAGAAACAACTTGGAGAATAGTTGCAGAAAGGGTTTATTCAACCAAGTTCTTCATCTTGGGGAGCACCAATCTTGTTTGTGGAAAATAAAGATAGAAGTCAAAGGTTATGCATAGATTATCATTCACTCAATGAGGTGACTATCAAGAACAAATATCCTTTGCCCAGAATCAATGACATGTTTGATCAGCTAGAAGGAGCTTGTGTGTTCTCAAAGATTGATCACCGGTCAGGTTATTTTCAGCTTAAGATAAGGGAACAAGACATACCTAAGACAGCTTTCACCACTAGGTATGGATTGTATGAGTACACCGTGATGCCATTCGGTTTGACCAATGCACCAGCTTACTTCATGAATATGATGAACAATGTGTTCATGGAGTTCCTTGACAAGTTTTTTGTCGTTTTCATCGATGACATTTTTATCTACTCCAAAAGTAAAGAAGAGCATGAAGGACATTTGCGTTTGATACTTGAGAAACTTAGAGAGCATAAGATGTATGCCAAATTCAGCAAGTGTGAATTCTGGTTGAATTTATTGGACTCGTTGTGTCGGGAGATGGTGTAGCAGTTGATCCCGCAAAAGTGTCAGCTGTAACTAAATGGATATCTCCCAAGTCAGTGAAAGAAGTTCGTAGTTTCCTTGGCTTGGCAGGATACTACAGAAGATTCATTGAGAATTTCTCCAAGGTAGCTAAGCCAATGACGGAGTTACTAAAGAAAGACAAGAAGTTTGCTTGGTCTGAAGGATGTGAACTTAGTTTCCAAGAATTGAAAAAGAGACTAGTGATAGCACCAGTCTTATGTCTGCCAGACTTGGAGAAGGATTTCCAGGTTTATTGTGATGCATCCCATCATGGATTAGGTGCAATTTTGATGCAAGAAGGGAAAGTTGTGGCTTATGCCTCGAGAAAACTCAAAACTCATGAGGTGAATTATCCAACTCATGATTTAGAGTTAGCCTCTATTGTCCATGCACTCAAAACATGTATACATTATCTTTTGGGAAAGCGATGTGAAGTGTTCACAGATCACAAAAGTTTGAAGTATATCTTCACTCAGAAAGAAATCAACATGAGACAAAGAAGATGGCTAGAACTCATCAAGGACTATGACTTGAGTTTGCAATACCATCCCGGTAAAGCAAATGTTGTAGCGGATGCACTAAGCCGTAAGGTATTTATGAATGGCCTTACTAAGGGAGAGTTGCCAGATGATCTGTGTGCCCAATTTAGAGACCTCAGATTGGAGATTGTGCCTGAAGGACATCTCATGTCATTGGATGTTCAACCCACCTTGTTGGACAAAATCAAGGAAGCCCAAAAGACGGACAAGGAAATTGAAGAGATTAAGGAAAAGATTGGCAAAGGAAAAGCCAAAGGATTCCATGAAGACGAACAAGGTACTTTATGGTATGGAAAACGTATCTGCGCTCCGCAAGATCCGGAGCTTCGGAAAACTGATTTTACAGGAAGCACACAACTCACCATATTCCATTCATCCGGGTAACACAAAAATGTACATGGATATGAAGGAAAGATTTTGGTGGAATAATCTCAAGAAAGACATCGCCGAACATATTGCTTTGTGTGATGTATGTAGTAGAGTGAAAGTGGAACATCAGAAGCCAGCAGGGTTGTTACAACCACTACCTATTCCTGATTGGAAGTGGGACACGATTATCATGGATTTCATCACCGGATTGCCAAGGACCAGGTCAGGATATGATTCTATTTGGGTAGTAGTGGATCGCCTCACTAAAGTGGCTCATTTCATACCCGTGAAGACAACATATACAAGTGCTAAGTTGGCCAAGATCTATATGAATAGGATTGTGTGTCTGCATGGAGTACCCAAGAGTATTGTGTCAGATAGGGGAACTCAGTTCACTTATCATTTCTGGAGACAACTGCATGAGTCATTGGGAACGAGATTGGAATTCAGTACTGCTTTTCATCCCCAGACCGATGGACAGACAGAAAGGACCAACCAGATTCTAGAGGATATGTTGAGGGCATGTGCCCTAGACTGCCTTACGCAGAATTCTCTTATAACAACAGCTATCATGTCACATCCCAAGATTTTCCAAATCTTGTAATGTGAAAAATAAATTAATAAAATAAAACTTTGTTTGAATTTCAGGGCCAGAAGAAACTTTTTGAGTTTAAAGGGGAATTTCAAACCCATTTGAATTAAATAAAAACCTAAAGGGATTTAAAAAGATAAACATTTTAAATAAAGGAAAACAAAATATTTTGGAAATAATATTTTGGATCTTTTAAAATAAAAGATTTGGTATTCAAAAGAAAAGATGGATTTATAAATAAAGATTATTTTATAAAGCTAAATTAAACCTTGGACAAGCTTTGGAATTAAAACATTTTATTCTAAATAAAAATTAGCAAAGGTTTATTTAAAATAAATTAATAAGGATTTGATATCCAAGTTTTATTAATAAAGGTTCTATCATTTATAAACCATCAAAAACTGATTTGTCTAATTTAATAAAGTTTCCAAGTATTGAATATTTCCAAATAAAACCTAATGATTTGGTTTTGAAAATATTTAGGTTTCAAATAAAGATTTTATAGAATCAAACTCTATTTGATTTAATAACTAAGGCCCATTTTATTACTAATGGACCCTAAAATAAGAGGTTATTTTGTTTTAAACAAATTTCCAAATATTCTTTATTTCCAAATAAACCTACTATTTTAAATTTGAAAGTGTTTTCAAATGAGAATTTTTACTAAATAAATCAAACCATGTTAAATAAATAAAGTTCCATTTTATTTAATTAAAGAATGGATTAATAAAGTTATTGTTATTTTATTTTGGGCTTTTGACCATATTACTAAACAGAACTAATTTCAATATTACAAAGTTTGAGTGTTGTTTGAATTGATTTGGTTGATGTTTGTTTATTTGGAAATTCAGAACAGAAATCAGAAAAAGAAAAAGGAAAAAGCTACAGAATAAAAAAAATGGTAAAGGACAAACCCAGCCCAGGCAGCCCAACAAGCCCAGAAACAGCCCAGCTCCCTCACCCCGAAAGAAAACGATTCGCACGCGTTATCAAACCCACTGAGAGAATGACTGGTGGACCCTCCCCTCTTTTCTTTTCCCACTGACCAGTGGACCCCACACTGCCTCCTCCTTCTTCTTCCCCACCGCAGACCACGCCTCCTCCCTCGCTGCCGTTGCTGCCATTCAAAGCCGCGATCAATTCGCAGTGATGCCGCGCCTTAAACCTCGCCGTGAATGCACGCTATTAAGCGCCAGCGCCTCCTCCTCCTTTTCCCCCAGACCACTCCTCCTCTCTGCCCCTAGGCTGCCTCCAATTCTCTCTATACCGCCGCCGCTCCGACGAGCTTCCTCTGTCGATTCCGGCCAAGCCACACCTTCCTGAGCCTCCCCGACCAAACTCACAGCTTCCCCTCTCCCAGACACACCTCCCCGTACCACCAGCTCGATCGCGGACGCCCCTGAGCCTCGCCAACGACAACTTCCAGTACCGCCGCCGTCTGCTTCTGCTCCGACGATGACTCCCCGGTAAACCAGACCGCCCCTCTCCTTCTCGTTCATGCTCACAGCACCCCCATGAACTCCTGCGTCTAACCATAACCTCGGTTGGCCTTCTCGTGAATTGTAGCGACGTCATCGACCACGACTGAGACCACCCGACGCCGTCCTCCACTCCGGCGAGCAATCCTGCCAAGACCAGAGCGCCCCTCGCCAGACCAACACCTCCACGAGCATCACCGTGACCTCCTGAACCCGGTGAGCTTCTTTTACTCCTCTCTCGCTTCCTCGAATCACCGTAGCACCACCGCCTGGCCGTGCGCCGCCGCTAGCCGCCGTTAGCGCCGCCCACACATGGTCAAACTCGCCAGTACCGCTCGATCCAGATTTAGCGGCCACGATTAGATCACTTACCGCGAAGAGGTACGTGTTCTGTGCCGCACGATCCAACTTAAATCCAACGCTCCGCAGCACACGATCCACCCGAACCGGTATCGTCCAGTTAAAACACGCCGCGTGTCACCTATTGGATTTAAAACAGATTTGAAAAACAGAAACTTTTGCAAACTTCAAACCCTTATAGCTTTGGATCCACACGTCCAAATTTTACAAATTTTATGTCGTTGGATTCAAGAGAACAAGCCCTAGCTAACCATGGCCTTAGTTTTGAAAATAGTATCTGTTAGCTTGGTTGAATTTGCAGAAACATTTGTGTACTTGTTTAGAGTATAAAAATTGTTTAAAATTGAATTTAATGACAAAACCTTTGCAAAATGATTTGTAGTGACCTTACTGACCCTAGGAACCAACCCTTAGTGTTAAAAATGAATTTGGTGAAATATAGGATGGATTATTTAAATTAGCCATTTCCTAGGCAAAATAAACTCATTGATTTTGTTATGGGAAATGTTTTGCAAAGAAAACTTTGGGAAAATGTTATGGACCAAACCTACTGACCCAAAACACTAAACCTTACCAAGGGCAACTCACTTGGTGAAAAACATAAAGTTTGCTTTGAAAAGAATAATTTTCACCACATAAAATGTTGAATGGATTTTAAAATAGATTTTGAGCAACACTCTTTAACTAATGACTTTGCCATTTTGGTAAATGACCAATTTGGATCATACAAAGTTTATAAACCTAGTAGAGACCAACCTTGCACAAGAACCCCCTTTGCATGACTTAGACTCCACTCCTATGTGTGTGAAATTGTTTGTTTAACCTTGGTTTGGAATGTTAGTTGATTTGGTGATTTGCTTGATTGACTTGTAGTGAGATTAGCAAAAGAGTGAGTCTATCAAGATCAAGAAGTAAAACTCTCATTCCCTACCAAAAAGGCAAGTTACACTATCATACAAAAGTCCTACTATTTTCATATATACTTAGTGGATTTTGAAAACATGCATGAAAAGATATTTTATACTTATGCTATGCTAAATCCTAATAGGATTCACTAAACACTCCTTAGTGAAAAAATCAAAGTTGTACATGCTTAGCCATGCTATATGCTATAATTTGAAAAGAGATACATGTTGAGATTTTACAAAAGTTGAGAAAAGGACTTGTGTTTTACATAATAAAACAAGGACTCAATGAACCACCTAGGTGGAGGATACTTTAAGTTTTGGAGAAGGTGGCAACAAAAGGGAACCATGTCTATGGCAATCACTTTGTGTTGTGCTCCAAAAGAAAACCACCTAGGAAACTTAGAGATTAAACATGCTTCTCCAATTGTGGCTTTCGTGTACAACCACATGCTATTATGGCTCTGGCTTAGTCAATTACATTAGGAAGACCCATACATTGTCTTTAGTTACTGGACATGGGGATCTGGAATGCTTCATGGGGGCTGAAGACAAAGCTAGCAATGATGTATGGGAGGACCTTTTGGAAAGACTTCGCCACATTCTCAATCTGCCAGTACTCCATCTTGGTGAGCACTAATCCAGTAGGCCACTGGTGGCAAAAGGATGGGATTGTGACATGTGGGTAAAGTGTACTCCTTCTGCAGAAGTTAATAAAATCTAAGTACTTAGCCGTGTCCCCGGTTATGGACAATACTGAGCAACTAAAGTTTGAACTATGGGAGATCTCGACATTCCAACTTCTAATATAAAAACTTGATGCCCTTGTGTGTCTACCAAGGAATTCAAAGAGATTTTGTAAAACTTGTTGCACTTGGGGTTACCAAGGTGCTCAAGAGCATGATGTACTTGGGGTTACCAAGGAACTCATGAGTTTTGATAAAACTTGTTGCACTTGGGGTTACCAAGGTGCTCAAGAGATTTTGACAGGGATTTGAACACTTGAGTTTCTACCAAGGAGTTCAAGGAACTTGGAAAAGAAATTTGACAAAAGACTTTAAAACCCTTTTTTGAAAAGATAGGATAAAATTTTGCTTTATGCAAATAAGCCTTAAACTCTACTTAGCCAAATATGCATATAATGATAGGATCCACTCTTATAATACATAAAAGTGAAGCTTGCCAATACAATTCAAAATGTATTGACCCTTGTGGCTGTAACTTGTAATGTTGCAGGTTGATTGTTTTTAAATGAAGATTGTTTGATTGACTAGGACTACAAAGCCTACAACCAACATCTGCCTGTGGCACTTTGAAGATGATGGACCCATACTTATAGTTATTCCGCTGCAAATGTAATGTAATAGCCAAATGAGCTATGTTTGATGTAATAAACTTATGTTATTCCTGGTTATAAATTTATATTATGACCTTTGTATCTTGATATTACATCTTAACTGTGGATGCTAGCTATTGATCCAGGGACTAGCATTGTAAAACACAGGAGGACTCTACCTTATTGGGTTGGGACCTCTACATATCAAGCTAGCATTGAGATGGCACCGTTTGAGTTTCTCTATGGAAGGAAGTGTACTACCCCATTACTATGGAATGGTGTGGGAGAAAGAAATTTGTTCGGACCAGAACTAATCAAAGAGGCTGAAGAAAAAGTCAAGATAGTAAAGGATAGATTGAAGATAGCACAGTCCCGACAGAAGAGCTACGCAGATCCTAAGCGTAGAGAAGTCACCTATGAAGTGGGTGATAAAGCTTATCTTAGATTGTCACCACTTCGTGGAGTGAAGAGATTTGGAGTCAAAGGAAAATTGGCCCCAAGATATGTTGGACCATTCAAAATTCTAAGTCGTAAAGGAGAAGTAGCTTATGAAATTGAACTACCTGAATCATTGTCTGCCGTTCATACTGTGTTTCATGTGAGTCAGCTAAAGAAATGCCATCCAGAGATGGAGGAGACTTCTTTGAAGGATACTATACCTTTGGAAGAGGTCTAGTTGGAAAGTGATCTCACCTATGAGGAAAAGCCTATCAAAATTCTTGAGACTGCAGAAAGAGTTACTCGGACAAAGACTGTCAAATTCTGCAAAGTACAGTGGATCCATCATTCCGAAGAAGAAGCAACATTGGAAAGAGAAGATGACATTCGGAAAGACCACCCTCACCTATTTGCTAGCCAATCCGAATCTTGAGGGCGAGATTCACCTTAAGGGGGTTAGATTTTGTAACATCAATAAAATCATGTTTCAAAGTTTGTACATCATACATTCATTCATACTCATCTTAGGATCCTTTTCTCAAAAATCAGAAACTTGTGATCTATCATTTTATGTAAGCAAGGCATTGACCCAATGCTACTCTCTAGTATGAGATTATTTGTTTTAAACCAAAGATAGTTGATCCTAAGTTTGTTTTATAATTTCCAAAGATTGGACAAAGTTTTCAAAACAAAGAACGAATTTAAAACCATTTTTATACCTTTATTAAACAATGGTAAAGGCACTGTCTTCTTTTAAAATTTCAAAGGACCAAAGTAAGTTTGAGTGGACAACAGTGCTAAATGATCAATTAAGAGCTGGATCCATCCTACAAAAAATTCAGAACAAACTTAAATTCATTTTGGTTTGAAAATCATTTGAAAATGTTTTTAGGAAATCAAATTAGAAATAGAAAAGGATAAAAGAAAGTGGAAAGGGCCGGCGCTGCCATTTTGGCCCAGTACAGGAACCAGCCCACTAAGCCCACCCGGGCCATTCCCCCTCTGATCCTTCTCTCACCCGCGTCGAACCAACCCCGCAATCGCTGACCAGTGGCCCCAACGCCATGTCGTCGTCTTCCCCAAATCACGCGATAGACCGCGTCGCCGCTGTCGTTGCTGCCGTTGATAGCACGGCGTAAATTCCATTGATTCAGCGAGCGTTTCTTGCCGAGCCTCTGCCTACTTAAGCCTCCCCGCACCGCGAGTCTTTCCCCTCACTCTTCACACTCTCTCTGCCACAGGGCTGCCTAGAATTCAGTCTGCAAAGCCGCTGCCCGAGCATCTCCGATGAGACATTGCGGTGAGCTCCGTCCACCCCACCCTGTATAGTTCACGCTAGCATGATCCCCTTGCTCACGCGACTAGTGTCATGCCTTTATTTTGTCTGCTCGTGACCTAGGTCGACAGATTCGACTACCACCGCAAGTGCCCGACGCCTCTCTCATCTCCGGTGAAAAATCATGGTAATCCCCGAGCGCCTCTTTCTCTCTCCTCGATGCTATCGTGTTAGCCATGACCTTGCGCACCTCCTGACACATCTGGTTCATGCTAGGGCAGTCCGTATCGTCGGCAACGTCATCGTCTGCAAGAACCCGACATCGTCCGCAACTCCGACGAGCCCCAGCGACCTCTGCAGCACGCCCCCGTCCACGCCAACGACACCTTGAGCACCGTCGTGTTCACGCGAGTCTGGTAAGCCCCTATCCAGCCCCTAGACCCCTCAGGAATCACCGGAGCATCGCCGGCAGAAGCGCCGCCGCCAGCGACCATATGCGCCGCAGTTCTTGGTCAGATGGATCTGATCCATTGGATCTAAATCCTAAGGCCGCGATTAGATCTGTAGCGAAGCAGTATGATTTGATCTGGGCCGTGCTTAGTTAGTTAGATCCAACGGCCACGAGCGTGATCCAGCGCGAACCGGTACCGTCCAATCAGGAGCTGCCGCGTGGCCTGTATTTTGATTTAAAATCTGAATTAGATCTATTAGTGATTCAAACTTGCAAAATTCATAACTTTTGATCCACACGTTCAAATTTTGTAAATTTTATATCATTGGAATCAGGATAAATAATTCTATCCATTTATGCACTTTGTTTAATAAATTGCATCTTAAAAATGAGTTGTTTTTGCATAGACATTTCTAAGCTTATTTTGTATATAAAAATTGTATGGAAAATGTTCTAGGGGCCAAATTAATTTTATTTAGTGTATAATTGTTTTGTTTATGATTCAGTACTGTTTCACTTGTCTTGTTTGAATTAGAAAAATCATCACATGACATTTGCATGCATTCATATATTTTTGCTTGTATATTTTGATATGTGAATTTGGTGCTATCATTTTATGTGTAGATTTTGGTGCTAATAGTGATTGTGGTTGTGAAGATTGTTGCTACTCCCCCAACTACCAAGGCAAGTGGTGCTTCATATTTTTGTCCCAATATTTTGACTACGCATTAGAAATATTCTGTATAGGGGCTTGCATGAGTATTTTTGCTAAGTATCTATGTGTTATGCTTGGGAAATCCTAGTAGTTGTAGAATTGTTAGAATTTTCTCTAAGTTAAGATACTTGCAATTGCCATGCTTAGCCTAGATAGTAGCAACCAAGGGTGGAATATATACATGCTATGTAAAAATATATTGCTAAGTCTTTGACTTATGATTTTGCTTAATAAAACAACTAAGTGAATGAAACACCCGGGTGGAATGGTAATTGCTTGGTGGTTTTTGGTTGAGTGGTTAACAAGGCCCATTTCTATGGTTTACCTTGTGTATCACACTTGTGGATTGCCACCCAGGAACAAAGGGATTTGAGATGCCAAATGTTAAGAAGCTTCTAGTGCAGCCACATGGCATTATGGGCTCTGCCTGGATCATATAGGTTGCAATAACTTAGCCAAATGGACATTTGATTGTATGGGATTGATAGGTTTCGAGCGCGTCCATTTTGGTCTAAGGGAAGGCTTCTGAAAGGTCCTGTTTTGGTGAAAATCAAGTCTTGTGGGGAAAGTGCACAACCTCTGAAGATGGAATAAACTAAGTACTTAGACGTGTGCCCGGTAATGGATAAATTGAGCATCAAGACATGGAAGCTATCAAGAATCTCCTCATCCCAATTTTCTAAGTAAAACTTGTGGTTGAACAAGGGTGAAGGTTCACCAATTTCTATTGGTGGTTCCTTGGGAAAGTTTTGTCAAAGAAAAACTTAGTGTTTTCAACTGATAGGTAAAACCTATTTTGAGCAAAGCAAGCCTAAGCTACACTTAGCCAAATTCATGTAGTAACTAGATGTTAATATTCTACTAAGGTATCACTTGCCAATACTATTCCAATGTATTGACCCACTATGGCTATAACTTGTGATGTTGCAGGTTACTCTGATGATGATTAGGGGTTATGAGTCTACACTCAACATGCTTGCCTGTGGCACATGAAGATGAAGACTTCTATTTTATATTGTTAAGTTAAACTCTTGTACTAGCCTATGGCTATGGAGTTGTAAAAGACTATGTTATCTCTGGAATGACGATGTAATAATGACCTTTGTTTCTATGTACTTCATCTTAAACTGTGGATGCTAGCATTGATCCAGGGACTAGCATTGCAATCACAGGGATCTTTACCTTTATAAAGGTGGGATCTTACACTTTGGAAAAACTTGGTTTCTTGGGAGTTGGAAGCATGAGTAGAACTTACTCATACAAGTGGAGGCTAGCAAAAGACTGGGAGCAACCAACTAAGAGAGCAATAATGGCCATAATCATGCAAAGCAACAAAACATTACTAATAAAAGCATAGAGTGGTACTACAATTCAAGCACTAAATGATGATAGAGGCTATGGTGACTTCTATAGTCATAACATGGTGTAAGCATGTGCCAAGTCAACCCAAACAAAGCATCAAAGGAGAATACCACAATACTATGCTTTTGTATGCTAAAACAACGCATGATTTCTTCAAGGCACACTAAGCAATCCCAATTGTTTGGAACAAGAATGCTACAACAATAATCACTAAGCATAAGGTTAAAACAACACCTAGCATGTCATGCTAAAGTCTAAGTCACAGTCAATGCAAGCTCCTCTTGCACTTTTCAACCAAGAACTTCCTACTCCTTTCCAACACCAAGCAACGTATTTGAAACAACACAGCGAGAATGGGGGTCCAAACTACTTTATTCAAGCAAACTAAACAAACTAAGCAAAGCAAACGAAAACTAAGACGCTCCAAGAACAACACAACAGTGCATGAAACAATAAAAACAAAGTGTCTAGATAGACCTGAACTTTTTATTGATGAAGAAGTGCCTTGGGCATCCCCAAGCTTTGACGTGTGTACCTCTTGGATATTTCTTGGGGTGACACCGGGGTGGCATCACCAAGCTTGAGCTTTTTTCCATTCTTCATCTCATTACATCATTCACTCTCTACACCTGCAATTTTTCCTTCATACAAAACTTCACACAATCTTCATTAGCAACATAAGTGTATTCAAAAGATAATAGACCTTTGTGCTAAGCTTTGGAATAGAAAAACTTTTTAATAAAAACACAAGATACTGTAGCAACTCCTTCAAAAAGCTCAATTCCCCAAAAGATAACTCAAAAAGGAATCAATAAGAAGCAAATGCAAATAATGGCAGAAATCTGTCAAAACAGACCAGCAGGTAGAAACCTATTTTTTAGAAACTCTTAGGTTGCTCAAATCAAAAATGTTGAACTAACAAAAGTTAGCTAACATACTGGGGGATTTATTCATAAATTTTCAGCTCAATACGACTTATAGAGACTCCTCACGAATGTTTTTGGTGGAGGACAGAAATCTGTTTCGGGACAGCAACTCTCCAAATCTTACTTCCCTCTCATTAGACGTCATTATTGGCAAAAAAAAGCAAACAAAAAGGATAAGGAGAGGTCATTACTGAAGTAATAACTTCAAAGACTCAAGAAAACTCTTGGGTTATCTCCCAACCGGTACTTTTCTTTAACGCCTTTAAGTTAGGCTTGATAGCTTGAGAAGATGCTCACATAAGAAATATGAATTGAAGTAAAAGAGAGAATCAAGAAGCAAATTCAAAGCACATTTAAGTATAACCCAGTTCCTATGCATAGGAATCTTGTAAGTAAACAAGTCATGAAAGAACAAACCAACAAGCATAGGAAAGCAAAACAAGTGCAACTTCAAAACTTTCAACACAAAGAGAGGAAGCTTAATATTATTGAGATGAATAAAACCGTTTTTTCCTCTCTCATAATAATTTTCAATAGCCTCATGAATAAACTAAACAATATATCTATCACATAAAGCATGCTTTTCATGATCAACAAACACATAATTTCTATCAAGCTCAAAAATAGTGGGATTAAAACCTTGACAGGTTTTACTCAAAGTAGATATTTCAAAATGATCCACACGAACATAACATTCATCCTCCTTTGGTAAGCATGGGGGACAATCAAATAATGTAAGGGAAAAAGAGTTACTCTCATTAGAAGATAGGCATCGATAGATAATCCATTCGTCCTCCTTTTGTTCATCATTCTCCTCCTCTTTTTCATCTAATGAGCTTCCAGTTTCAACAATTTCTTCTTCCATAGGATCCTGCAAGGCATTAGTCTCTTCCATGTGTGGAAAGCATCTATTAAAATACTCAAGAATATAGACATTTTCTTCCTTGTAATTATCAAAGAAAAATTTAAGTATCTCATAAACCTCATATTCATAAGGTGCATCATCAGTATTTTCAAGCAAACTAGCAAGTTGAACTGCACCCTTGAAGGCAATAAATTCTTCAATTTGTTCCACATCATAAAAATCATAATTTCCTTTAACATAAGAGGATATGGTAACATTATCATTATACTCACATTGAAAAGGAAGGTGTTTATACCTCCTACCGCAACAAGATTTATCAAAGCAATAAGTAACATTATAAGTAGAGAACACGTCTCTAGCAATAGTATTCAACTTATCAATTTGTTCACATAAGTGTTTCCCTTTTTGTGACAAATGTGTAGAGGTTCGTAGCATGGAAAACCAAAAATTTCTACCGCATGCAAACAAACAAGCTAAGATCTATCTACTAGATTGTAGCAACGAGTCGATAGAGGAACTCACCCTCGAAGATTCCAAAGCGGTTAACGAGAGAAGATTTTCGTGGATGATGTAGTCGTACTCTTGCCGATCTCAAGATCGCGTAGACGATCCTTCCGGCGCTGCGTTTTGGCAGCGCTTCTGCAGTCGGTCACACGTTCGGTACTAGATGAAGACCTTCCTCTCCCTTGTTCCAGCAGGCAGCGGAGGTTGTAGCACTCTCCTCGTGATTCCGGCAGCATGACGGCGTGGTACCGGAAGTAGAGGGGAGATCTCGCAGGGCTTCGCCTTAAGCCGGAGCGAGTATGGTGGACTATGAGAGAGGCCTTGGCGATCTAGGGTTTAGAGGCACCAGGGGAGGAAGCTTGGCCGGCGGCTAGGGCTTGGGGAGAGCCCCAACTCGGCGGCTAGGATGAAACCCTAGGGCGGCGGCGAATTGTGGTGGCCGGCGACTAGGGCTAGGGTTTGGGTGGTGTTGGGTGTAGGGAAGAGGGGTAGCCCTGCCCCTCCTTTTATAGGTGGGAGGGCGCGTCCAAGGGGGAGGGAGTCCTCCCCCAAGTCGGCCTCCTTGGCCGGCGGGTGGAGGGAGAGGAACTCCTCCCCAAGTAGGTTTCCTACTCTCCCTCCACGAAGCAAAACTGCCGTTTGACTTTTCAAATTGGCGTTTGACTTTTTAAACTAGGATTTGATTTCTCCCTTTATTTTGCCCAGCCATGATACCTAGTACATGATGCAACCATTCCACATTGTCATGACACATTCATGTACCCTTCCCCTCCGGAGTGCTGGACCTACCGGAACCTTCTAGAACATTCCCGATGAAAACACCGGAATCATTCCCCAACTCCGAAACAGGACTTTCCTTATATGAATCTTATTCTCCGGACCATTCCGGATCTCCTCGTGATATCCCGGATCCCATCCGAGACTCTGAACAACATTTAGTCTCTTACTCATCATTCCATAACTACTCAACAACATCGAATCCTTAAGTGTGTCTCCCTACGATTCGTGAATTATGCGGACATGATCAAGACACTTCTCCGAACAATAACCAATAGAGGAATATAGAAATTCATATGGCTCCCACATATTTCTATGATTACTTTGCGATCGAATGAACCACTTACATACGATACCAATTTCCCTTTGTCTCATGATAGTTTACTTATCCGAGGTTTTGATCGTCGGTATCTCTACATACGTAGTTCAACCTCGTTAACATAAGTACTCTTTTCTCGTTCCCGTGGTATGTGATCCCTTGTGATCTAGTCACATGCTTGCAAGCTAATTGGATGACATTCCACCGAGAGGGCCCAGAGTATATCTATTCGTCATATGGATGGACAAATCCCACTCTTGATCCATGTGTCTCAACCCATACTTTTCGAACACTCAATGCCACCTTTATAGCCACCCAGTTACGGTGTGGTGTTTGATGTCATCAAAGCATCCTTCCGGTGATGGTGATAAGCATGATCTCGTGGTCGAAGGAATTAGGTTACTATGTATCAGAAAGCTTATAGCAATTGAACTATTAAAATGACTTGATCTTTATGCTACGCTTATCTATAGGAGTATGTCCATCACACCATTCTCCTAATGATATGATCTTGTTATTAATAACATATCAATGTTCATGATAGGGAAACCACAATCATCTATTAACCAACAAGCTAGTATTATGAAGAGGCTTTACTAGGGACTCTAATTTAGTTTACAAATGACACAAGTATTAATGTTTCCTGGTTAATACTATTATAGCATGAATGTAAACATTTATCATAAACACAAAGATATAATAATAACAACATTTATTATTGCCTCTGGGCATATCTCCAACAGTCTTCCACTTGCACTAGAGTCAACTAATCTAGATTACATGGTAATATACCGAACACCCATGGCAGTTTGGTGTTGGTCATGTTTTGCCCTCGGGAGAGGTTTAGTAAACGAATCCGCCACATTCAGATCTGTGTGTACTTTGCAAATCTTTATGTCTCCATCTTGTACATGTTCTCGAATAGCGTGAAAATGTAGCTTGATATGCTTCAGCTTCTTGTGTGACCTTGGTTCTTGCGCATTGTCTATGGTGCCCATGTTATCACAGTAGATAGACATTGGGTCCAGCGCACTTGGAACCACACCGATCTCTATAATGAAATCCTTCATCCATATCACTTCTTGAAGCCTCCGAAGCAGCTATGTATTCCGATTCAGTTGAAGATTTCGTCATAACGCTTTGCTTTGCACTCCTCCAGCGAACTGTTGCACCATTCAAAGTAAATACGTATCCAGATTGAGATTTAGAATCATCCGGATCGGTGTTCCAACTAGCATCGGTGTAACCATTAACAACGAGCTATTCATCACCTCCATAAGAAAGAACCATATCCTTAGCTCTTCTCAAGTACTTAAGGATGTTTTTGACCGTTGTCCAATGATCCACTCCTGGATCACTTTGATATCTGCTAGTTAAACTAACAACATATGCAATGTCGGGTCTAGTACATAGCATGGCATACATTAGAGATCCTATGGCTGAAGCATAGGGAGTCTTACTCATCCTTTCTCTATCTTCTGCCGCTGCTGGACTTTGAGTTTTACTCAACGTCGTATTGGGCAACATGGGCAAGAACCCTTTCTTGCTATCTTCCATTCCAAACCTCTTTAGAACTTTGTCCAAATATGTACTTTGTGACAATGATATTAGGCGTCTCGATCTATCTCTATAAATCTTTATGCCTAATATGTAAGCTGCTTCGCCAAGATCTTTCATTGAAAAACTATTATTCAAATATTCCTTGACACTATTAAGAAGGTATACATCATTCCCAATCAATAATATGTCATCTACATACAATATTAAGAATGCCACAGAGCTCCCACTCACTTTCTTGTAAATACAAGCTTCTCCATAAGTTTGTATAAAACCAAAACTTTTCATTACCTTATCAAAACGTTGATTCCAACTTCAGGATGCTTGCTTCAACCCATATATGGACCGTTGAAGTTTGCATACCTTGTTAGCATCTTTAGGATCGACAAAACCTTTGGGTTGCATCATATACAACTCTTCATCAATGTCTCCATTGAGGAATGCCGTTTTGACATCCATCTGCCATATCTCATAATCGTAATATGCAGCGATTGCTAACATAACCCTCACAGACTTTAGCTTCGCTACTGGTGAGAAAGTCTCATCGTAGTCAACTCCTTGAATTAGTCGAAACCCCTTTGCGACAAGTCGAGCTTTATATACAGTAACATTACCATCAGCATCTGTTTTCTTCTTGAAAATCCATTTGTTCTCGAAAGCCTTCCGGCCATCCGGTAAGTCCACCAAAGTCCATACTTGGTTTTCGTACATGGATCCAGTTTCGGATTTCATGGCGTCTTGCCATTTATTGGAATCTGGGCTCATCATCGCTTCCTCATATGTCGCAGGGTCATCGGTGTTGTCCACCAACATGACACTCATACATACCAATCAGGAGTGGTACGAGTTCTCGTTGACCTGCGAGGTTCTGTAGTAACTTCAACTAAAGTTTCATGATCATCATCATTAGCTTCCTCTCTTATTGGTGTAGGCGCCACAGGAACTTCTTCCGGCGCTGCGCTACTCGCAAGTTCGAGAGAAGGTTCGACAACCTCGTCGAGTTATACTTTCCTTCCAGTCACTTATTGATGTGGACATCCCTTCTATTGATACAACCGTTATACCTACAGCTACACACATAGAAGGAACCATCACAAGATCTCGTGCCAAACAACTTAACTATCAGGTACTTTCGTTTCTTGGAGCTATTCCTCACATACATGAGAATATGATGCTGCCTAAATCAGATGTATTTCTTACTCTTAGGAATGATGGACCAAGCATGGATGAGAGGGACAAGCATTGGGGCATGGCCATGCATGGAGATGGCAGCAAGCGTGTGATGATCCAAGAGAAGGCCACAGATGAAGATTTCAGAACTTTGAGGCCACCATAATGAAGAAAGAAGGCTTGGACGAAATATTCAAGATCAATACTTCACGAATTCGTCCATAGATTAATATGATGTTGCGACACCTTTTACTTTGGGCCAGGCCCATGTAATTTTCGCATTATTTTAATTAGCAACTTTTTAGAGTCCGTATTTGAGGGGAATAGGACTTCTAGGGTTGGATTCGGCCACCACTTCCATGGCTGGACGAAACCCCACCTTTTTGCCCTTAAATACTCCCCATAGCCGTCCCTATAGACTCGGATTTTGTTTAGACATTAAGTTAGCCATAGTCGCAACTTCGCCAAGGCTCGAGCGTCGCAGAGGCCTCTTGTACTTCGAACCTATTCAGGATCCCACCTTTTCAATAAAGCTTTCCTCTTAATCCGCAATATCTTGATTGCAATATTGGTTCTCACTTGTTCTCGATTTCAGGTAGGAATTGAGACCCTCGCTGGTCAGGCTGATCGTGTTCACGCAGGATCGGTAACCTCCAGGAGATTGGCCTAGCGATTGCATTGGCGCTCGTGCTCACACGTGTAGTCGGATCGTCAAGCCCGAACTCCACCAAATCGATTATCGCCATCTCATCGAAAGATCGGACACCTTTGCCCTAGCAAGTGGTATCAGAGTTCAGGTTGCTCGGTGAGGTTTTATGTTTTCGTAGATTATATATGTTTTTACCTATAACCCACGAAAAAGCCAAAAACACAGTTAGAGTTTAGATCCATCCCATAACCAATCTACGCCTCGCATTATCTTTTCAGTTTTTGCATTGTTGAATTTGTGTCTACATCGTCGCGTCGATTTGCTGGTCTCAGTGTCTCGTCCCTTAGAGTTTCGAGTTCTAATCATAGTAGTCACCGCCACACTCGCCGATCACCGCCACCATATTCCGCCACCATATTCCGCCGCCATACACCCAGCCACCATAAACCCTAAAAATTCCGCCACCACCTTCCTACCGCGACACGGATCCGATCACCTATCCTGCCGCGGCATGAGTCTGAGTTCAATTATTATTTCCTAGCTATTTCTTTTTACTTTCCTTCTTTGTTGTTTCCGTGTTTAGCTAAAGTCCGTATCGAGTTCAGAGTTCGATCGTAAGTCCAGAAGGAGAGCAAAAAAAAGTCTGGAACCGCCTCTAAATTTTTTTTCTGGCTATACTAGTTTTCGACCCCAAGGATCACTTTTCTCCATCGGCCGTTATAGCGATATTTTTTTGGCGCCGGCGCGCTTTCCGGAGCAAAATAAAAAATTCCGAAATTTTTTTGGGGCTAACCTATTTTTAGACCCCGTAGATCAGTTCTAGACACTCGCCATCATAGTGATTTTATGCATCTCGGTTCACTTTTCAGGGTGCCATATCATCATACAGTGCTTGTTGTGTCTCGTCGTGACATCGTTGGTGATCTAGGCTCGCGTCTCTAGTACGATCTAGCCTAGGACCAGCATAGTACCGTCGTTAGCATTCTTTCAACTTTTGCATTGCTGTTTTGATAATTGCTAATCCCCCTTGCTAAGCCTTCCCAGAGCTCCACATATATTCTCCACGTGCGGTGTCTCGACTCCTGGTAATCGCTTGGTTCAATCTCTGGACCCACTGATCCTCACGGTTGCACATCGCCTTTTCCTGCTGTTTGGTAAGAACTTGTAAGAGCTTCGTATATTGCTTGACGGATTACGCGTGACTTCCACCATATTTCCGTACTATATACCTGTGCTTTTTAAGGACTAACCATGTCAGATACTTCGCGGAACACTGCCACAATGACGAACGAAGAACTACATGCCCACTTCTCCGCGCTATTGGTCAGTCGCGCTGAAGACGTGGATACGCGTCTCGGGGAGTTTGACACCAAGCTCACCAACGCAGTGGACAAGATCGATGGACTCGAGAAATCCTTCAACCCCAAGCTTGACGTTCGGTTCAAGGAGCTTTTGAACCGATTGCCCGCACCCGCACCCGCACCCACAGATGGCGCACGGCGCATTCTGATCACGGGTCGGACTGCTGGTTCGGTTGCCGCCGCACCCCCGGCGGCTACCGCTGCGGCTGATGCACCTCAGACTTCCGCCGCGGCTGCTGCTGCGACATTGGGGACGGACGACGGGTACTACTACGACCCCGACGACGACGATCTGTTTGACGAGGAGGTTGAACAACCTCCACAGGTTCTTTCTGACCGTCCCCGACATTACTACCGCAACGCTCGACCACCGGTACGTGATGATGATCATTTTGCAAAGCTTAAATTAAATATTCCATCTTTTGAGGGTAAATATAATCCTGGTGCATATCTTACATGGGAGATGGAAGTAGAACAACGTTTTGCATGCTTAAAATATCCTGAGAATATGCGTGTTAGTGCTGCTACATGTGAATTTACTAAATTTGCTTCCCTTTGGTGGTCTGAGTATTTTCGTTTAAATCCTACTACTATTCCTAGTACTTGGACTGCTTTAAAAACTGCTATGCGTGTTCGTTTTGTACCTCCCACTTATCAACGTGATTTACTAAAGAATCTGACACGTTTAGAGCAAGGGAAATTTTTTGTAGAAGAGTATTATCAGGAATTGCAAATGGGGATGGTTCGGTGTGGTCTTGTTGAATCTAATGAACAAATGCTTGCACGTTTCTTTGGTGGATTAAACAAGGACATTCAGCACATATTAGATTATAAGGAATATAATTCTATCACTCGTTTGTTTCATCTTGCTTGCAAAGCTGAACGTGAAGTGCAGGATTGCCAAACACCATGGAGGAGGACTAATAATTTTGCAGGTCGCACATCCACTTGGACATCCCGACAATCAGCGCCTCCTCGTGATTCGCCTCCAGCTACTACCACATCCAAGGCCACCACAAGATTTCCAGCTGCTCCTCCACCATCATCCAATGCTCCTGCTTGCAGTGCATCTTCTATGGCTTCCATGGGTAAGACAAAGGATATACAATGCCGCTAGTGCTGGGGTTTTGGTCATATTGAGAGACAGTGCACAACACAACGTGTGATGATGGTGCGAGAAGATGGTCAATACGATTCAGCGAGTGACTTTGATGAAGATACACTAGCCCTTATTTCTGCTCGAGATGGAGAAAATTCTGATGCTGATGAAGAGACAGAGGTAATGGGAGCTGAAGCTGCTGATCAATACAAGAGCTTAATTACACAACGTGTGTTGAGTGTGCAATTGAGCAAATCTGAGCAAGATCAACGCCACAACCTGTTCCAAACACGTGGTGTTGTCAAGGAAAGAGCTATATGGATCATGATTGATGGAGGGAGTTGTAATAATCTGGCAAGTGTTGACATGGTAGAGAAGCTTGCGCTTCCAACAAGACAACGCCCACATTCATATTACATCCAATGGTTTGAGAGTTCTCGCAAGATCAAGGTAACAAGAACGGTACGCGTGCATTTTACTATTGGTACATATTCTGATTTTGTTGATTGTGATGTTGTACCTATGCAAGCTTGTTCTTTGTTACTTGGTAGACCATGGCAATTTGATAGAGAATCTGTTCATAATGGCAAAACTAATCATTATTCTCTAATGCATGATGGAAAGAAAATTGGTCTAAAACCTATGACTCCCGAACAGATTTTAAAAGATGATCTTGCTAGAGCTAGTAGAGCTAAAACTGAGGAGAAAAATAAAAGTGAGAATCAGATTGTTGCTGCAGATTTTATACCACCAAAGAACATTAAATCTGATTCTACACATGCTACTTAAATTCGTTTGAAGAGTCCATGTATGCTTGAAAATAAAATTGATATTGCTGAACTAGATGTAAACAATACTCAATGTTATGCAATTGTCTGCAAAGAGGTTTTGTTTTCATTTGAGGATATGCCTCCTTCTTTGCCACCCGCTATTGCTAACCTTTTGCAGGAATATGAGGATGTCTTTCCCGCTGAGCTGCCACCAGGACTACCTCCTATTAGAGGAATTGAGCACCAAATTGATCTAATTCCTGGTGCCACGTTGCCCAACCGCGCGCCATATAGAACCAATCCAGAGGAGACAAAGGAGATACAACGCCAAATTCAGGAACTAATCGACAGAGATCATATTCGTGAGTCCCTTAGCCCCTGTGTTGTTCCTATTATTTTGGTACCTTAGAAATATGGTTCTTCGCGCATGTGTACTGATTGTAGAGATATCAATAATATTACTATTCGATATCGTCATCCTATTCCACGGTTAGATGACATGCTTGATGAATTGAGTGGCTCTACCATGTTTTCTAAAGTTGATTTGCGTAGTGGTTACCACCAGATTCATATGAAATTAGGAGATGAATGGAAAACAGCATTTAAAACTAAGTTCGGTTTATATGAGTGGTTAGTAATGCCGTTTGGTTTAACTAATGCACCTAGCACTTTCATGAGATTAATGAACGAAGTTTTACGTGCTTTCATTGGACGTTTTGTGGTAGTCCACTTTGATGATATTCTAATTTATAGCAAATCCTTAGAGGATCATTTGGACCATTTACGTGTTGTTTTCAATGCTTTACGTGATGCACGTTTGTTTGGTAACCTTGAGAAGTGCACCTTTTGCACCAATCGAGTTGCGTTTCTTGGCTATGTTGTTACATCACAGGGTATTGAAGTGGATCCAGCCAAGATTGAAGCTATTGAGAATTGGCCGCAGCCCAAGACGGTCACACAAGTGAGGAGTTTTCTTGGCCTCGCTGGTTTTTATAGGCGCTTTGTCAAAGACTTTGGATCAATTTCCGAGCCACTTAATGAGCTTACCAAGAAGGATGTGCCCTTTGTGTGGGGCGATGCACAACAACAGGCCTTCGTCATATTGAAAGATAAGCTAACACATGCTCCCTTACTCCAACTTCCTGATTTTACTAAGACTTTTGAGCTTGAATGTGATGCTAGTGGAATTGGTTTGGGAGGGGTGTTATTACAAGAGGGAAAACCTGTTGCATATTTTAGTGAGAAATTGAGTGGGGCTAGTCTGAACTATTCTACTTATGATAAAGAATTATATGCATTGGTTCGGACATTAGAAACTTGGCAACATTATCTATGGCCTAAAGAATTTGTTATACATTCTGATCATGAATCTTTGAAGCATATTCGTAGTCAAGCTAAGTTGAATCGTCGTCATGCCAAGTGGTTTGAATTTATTGAGTCTTTTCCTTATGTTATCAAACACAAAAAGGGTAAAGATAATATTATTGTTGATGCTTTGTCGCGCCGTTATACTTTGTTATCTAAACTTGACTTCAAAATATTTGGATTAGAAACTATTAAGGAACAATATGTGCATGATGCTGAATTTAAAGATGTGTTGCAGAATTGTAGAGATGGTAGAACTTGGAACAAGTTCGTCTTCAATGATGGATTTGTGTTCCGTGCTAACAAACTATGCATTCCAGATAGTTTTGTTCATCTTTTGTTGTTACAGGAGGCGCATGGAGGAGGATTGATGGGACACTTTGGTGTCAAGAAGACGGAGGATGTTCTTGCTGCACACTTCTTTTGGCCACATATGCGTCGAGATGTTGAGAGATTTGTGGCACGCTGCACTACTTGTCAAAAAGCTAAGTCTCGCCTTAATCCACATGGTTTATATATGCCTCTTCTTGTTCCTAGTGTTCCTTGGGAGGATATTTCTATGGACTTTGTTTTGGGATTGCCACGAACACAGAAGGGGAGGGATAGTATTTTTGTTGTTGTGGATCGGTTTTCTAAGATGGCACACTTTATTCCTTGTCATAAAACGGATGATGCTACGCATATTGCTGATTTGTTCTTTCGTGAAATTGTTCGTTTGCATGGTGTGCCGAATACTACTGTTTCTGATCGTGATACTAAATTTCTTAGCCACTTTTGGAGATGTTTATGGGCTAAGTTGGGGACTAAATTGCTGTTTAGTACTACATGTCATCCCCAAACTGATGGACAAACTGAAGTAGTAAATAGAACTTTGTCTACTATGTTGCGGGCTGTTTTAAAGAAGAACTTAAAATTGTGGGAAGAGTGTTTACCTCATATAGAATTTGCTTATAATCATTCGCTGCATTCTACCACAAAGATGTGCCCGTTTGAGATCGTCTATGGTTTTGTTCCTCGTGCACCTATTGATTTATTGCCCTTACCTACTTCGGTGCAACATAATTTGGATGCTACACAATGCGCTGAAATGATATTAAACTTGCATAAGACTACTAAAGATAACATCGAACATATGAATGCTAAGTATAAACTTGCTGGGGATAAAGGGAGAAAGCATGTTGTGTTTGATGTTGGAGATCTTGTTTGGTTACATTTGCGTAAGGATCGCTTTCCTGATTTACGCAAGTCTAAGTTAATGCCGCGTGCTGCTGGTCCCTTTAAGGTGTTAGAGAAAATAAATGATAATGCATATAAACTTGAGTTGCCTGCAGACTTTGGTACGGTTAGTCCTACGTTTAACATTGCAGATTTGAAGCCTTACTTTAGTGAGGAAGATGAGATTGCGTCGAGGACGACTTCAATTCAAGAAGGGGAGCATGATGTGGACATCCCTTCTATTGATACAACCGTTGTTCCTACAGCTACACACATACAAGGACCCATCACAAGATCTCGTGCCAAACAACTTAACTATCAAGTCCCTGGATCAATAGCTAGCATCCACAGTTAAGATGTAATATCAAGAAACAAAGATCATAATACAACTTTATAACCAGGAATAACATAATTTTCTTACATCTTACATAGCTCATTTGGCTATTACATTATATTGCAGCAGAATATCCATAAGCATGGGGTCCTTCATCTTCAAAGTGCCACAGGCAGACATGTTGGTTGTAGACTTTGTAATCCTAATCAATCAATCTTCGCTAAAAACAATGAAACCTGCAACATTACAAGTTACAGCCACAAGGGTCAATACATTTGAATTGTATTGGCAAGTGATACTATGGTAGTATAGTGGAGTCTATCATCTATATGCATTTGGCTAAGTGGAGTTGAGGCTTGCATTGCTCAAAATAGATTTTTCCTTAACATTTGAAAACACTAAGTTTTTGCTTGACAAAATAATCTTTTGCAAGGCATCTCCCAATCAAAGATTGAAGATCCTTTAACCCTTGTTCATCCACAAGTTTTTTACTTAGAAATTTGAATGATGAGATTCTTGATAGCTTCCATGTCTTGATGCTCAAATTGTCCATTACCAGGGACATGGCTAAGTGCTTAGATTTTACACTCTGCAGAGGTGGTGCACTTTCCCCACAAGACTTGGTTTCCCAAGACAAGATCTTTCAGAAGCCTTCCCTTAGACCAAAATGGACGCGCTCCAACCTATCAAATCCTACCACCAACTGTCCATATGGCTAAGTTCTTGCAACCTATATGATCCAGGCAGAGCCCATAATGCCAAGTGGCTGCACTTGAAGCTTCTCAACATTTGACATCTCAAATCTCTTTGTTCCTGGGTGGCCATCCACAAGTGAGATACACAAGGTAAACCATAAACATGGCCCTTGTGAACCACTCAACCAAAAACCACCAAGCAAGTCCCATTCCACCCAGGTGATTCATTAACTTAGTTGTTTTATTAAACAAAAACACAAGTCCTCAGACTTAGAAATTTTTCCATAGTATGGATATATATATTCCACCCTTGTTTTCTATTAGCTAAGATAAGCTTGATAGTAGTAGGAATCTTAACTTAGGAAAGTTTCTACTAAGGTTTCATCTACTAGGTTTTCCTATAGCAAGGTTTATACTTAGCAAAATTCCATGCAAGTTTTACTTAGAAAAATCACTAATGCATAGTGAAAGTAATGGGACAAAAAGTATGAAGCATCACTTGCCTTTTTGGTAGAGTATAGGTTCACTCCTTGTCCTTGCAACAATCACACTCTTAAAGTAACTACAATTCAATCAAGCAAGGCACAATCTCAATCTACCAATCAAGCAAAACATCACATAAAATGGTAAAGTCAAAGTAATGCATGTAAGCATGCCAAAGATTGTTTTATTTAGTCAAATGGTTCCTAATGGGACATAAACATTTGAAAACACCTATTGGTCATTTTATAAAGTGGCAAAGTCATTTGCAAAAAGGTTTTACTTTATAAACCATTTTCAAAACAAGGTATCATTTTATGTGGTGTAGAAATTTTTTTACTAAGTCATTAATCTATAGGGTTCACTAAATATGTTTTCAAACCTTAAAACTTGGTGTTTGGGGTCAGAGAGTTTAAAACAAAACCTTTACCAAAAGTTTTCTTCCAAAACCATTTTTAATAAATAAACTATATTTTTATTTGACTAGAAATGGTTTTAAATCAAAGAATCATTCTTTTGTTTCACCAAATACATTTTTGAAACCACAAAGTGTTTCCTATGGTCAGTAGGTTCAAATCACACCATTTTCCAAAGATTTTATCCCGAAAATCATTTTAGAATAATTTTTATAACCTAAACAAGCATACAAATGTTTCTGCAAAAACAAACATTTTAACAGAAGCTTTTTGCTAAACAAATTGCATGGTTGGCTAGGGCTTGCTCCACTGATTCCATTGATATAAAGTTTGCAAAATTTGGACGTGTGGATCAAAAGTTACAAGGTTTTCAAAATTGCATCTAAATCTCATTTCAAATCCTGTTTTAAATCGTCTGGTGCCACGCGTCTTAATTCTATTCTACCATACCGTTTCGGTTGGATCGAGCATTCTGGTGCGGTGGATATTAAACAGATCGTGCGGTGCAGAGCTGTTCGTACCTCTTCGATCAGTGGATCTATCGTAGCGCTTGGATCTACATCCTACGGTGCACAACACGTTAGCCATCGAGTGGCGGCGCTGGCGGCGGCAGGTGGCGGAGTGCACTCAGACGATGACAGCGCCGGCGATACAGGAAGCTAGAGTGGCTGGGGAGGTGCTCATCGCGTTCGCAGAAGCCTGGGGAAGCTCAACGTGTTCTCGAGGAGTCAAGGGGCGCTCTGGTCCGACGTGGATTGCTCGCCGGAGTGGAGCTGCTCCTCGGCCACGCTCAGTCGTCGTCGAGGACGGTGCTATGGATCACTAGGAGACAAACGAAACGTATGGTCAGACACGCAAAGACACGGCGATGGTGTGTGCGTGATTGAGAGGGGTCGGGGTGGTCTGGTTTACCAGAGGGTGGTCGTCGGAGAAGAACCAGACGGTGGCGGCGGCGGTTGTTGTCGTTGCTGACGCTCAGGGGGGCGCGCGAGCGAGCAGGCAAACAGAAAGGTCCGCCAGGGGATGGGGATCACAGCTGCGTGCTCGAGGAGGCAAGGGGTGTCGTGGAGCTGCTGGAATCCTCGCCGGAGTGTCGTCGGACAGTGGCGGTGTCGAGCGAAATTCGGCAGCCTGGGGGCACACTTGGGGGAGGAGACATAGGGGAAATGGGAGGGAGACGCTGGCATTTAAACGTGTGTGATCACTGTGAGTAATGGTGGCCGCATTAAGGTGAATTTAAGCTGCGGAATCACAGCCAGAAACGGCGACGAGGGGAGTGAGAAAGGGTCGTCGCGGGGTTGAAGACGGTGAGCTGGCGGTGGGGTCTATCTGGCAGTGAGGGAGAGAGAGAGGGGAATGGGTCCACCGGTCAGTTGCTCTGCGGGTGAGACTTTAAGTGAAAAACGTTTCGTAGAGGGGGAGAGAGACTGGGCTGGTACTGGGCTTATTGGGATGGCCGACTGGGCTGCTGTCCACTTCTATTTTTTTCTTTCCTGATTGATTTTTCCTTTTTCTGATTCTATTTTATGTTTTGAAATTCAAACAACCAATCAAACATTCAAATCAATTCCAACATTCGCCACACTTGTAATGAGTTTTGGTTCTGTTTAACAACATAAACCAAAGTCCAAAACAAAATAAAATAATTTTATTCTATTTAATAATTAAATAAAATAGTCCTTAATTAATATTTCAAATAGGTTTTGATTTATTTAACAAAATCTCCATTTGAAATCTAAATATTTTTCAAAACCAAATCAGTAGGTTTTATTTGAAAAATAGAAGATACTTGGAAAACTTGTTTAAAATAAAATAACATTTTTATTTTAGGGTCCATTAATAATTAAATAAAATGGACCTTAGTTATTAAATCAAAAAGGATTTGTTTTATTAAAATATTTATTTTAAAATCTAAAATAAAACCAAAACACTTAAGTAGGTTTTATTTGAGAATATAAAATACTTGGAAAACATATTTAAAATAAATAAATAAGTTTTAGTGTTTATTTAAAATGGGAAAAGCCTTTACTTAAATAAAATTGGATATTAAATCCTTATTATTTTATTTAAACAAACCTTTATTCTTTTAATCAAAACAAAATGTTTTATTTCAAAAGTTTGGCCAAGGCTTAATTTGGCTTTATAAAATAATCTTTATTTATAAATCCACCTTTTCATTTGAAAGCAAAATCTTTTATTAATAGATCCAAAATCATAATTCCAAATATTTTTAACTTTATTGTTTTATTTATCTTTTTAAATCCCTTTAGGATTTATTTGATCAAAATAGGTTTTGAAAGTTTCCAAATGGATTCAAAAAGTTTCTTCTCACCCTGAAAATCAACAAAGTTTTATTTTATTCATTTATTTTTCACATAACAAGATTTGGAAAATCTTGGGATGTGACAGGCTACCACCCTTAAAATAAATCTCGTCCCGAGATTTGGGGAGGCTAGGGTTACAAATTGGCTCAAAGCATCTAGGGTACTACCACCCTTAAAATTTTTCCATCTAAATTACATATTGTCCTTCTTGGGGTCTTGGTGTAACTTTCCTAGACAGAAGTTTGCATAGTGGCCTAGCTCCTTGCATTTGAAACATGTGACAAGGCTGAGATCCCTCATAGGCTTGTTTATCTTGTGTTTCATCTTTTCTGGATAGTTGCTTGCATAATGTCCTAGCTCTTTGCAGTTGTTGCACCACACTTGGCTAATATCTTTCTTTTCCTTTGGTATCATTTCCTCTTGTTTGTTTCCTTGGTTCTTCTTCTTTTCTGGGCAGTCACTGGCATAGTGTCCCTTCTCTTTGCAATTGTAACATTGCAACTTGCTTATGTCCTTATTTTATTTTTTGGGTCTCTCCAAAGCTAGGAGTTCCTCTAGTTCATGTTCTTCATATCTCACCTCAGAGGTGGGAAATCTTTCTCTCTTCTTGGGGCAGTTACTAGAGATATGACCTTCTTCTTCACAATTAGGGAATTGATCTTCATGTTCCTTGGATGCATGATCCTTGTCTCCACAAGTATTGCTAGCTTGGGTTCCTTCTAGATTAACATCTTTGTCATCCTGGTTGTCATTAGCTCTTTGGGAAAAGTTTTCTCTCATGTTGATCATTTGAGTAACCAATCCTTGCAACAATTGGGATTGAAGTTTTAAAATCCTTTGTATGGCTAGGTCTAGTCCATTGTTGTTGGCTAAAAGCTGAGTTGTCTCTTGGCTCAACTGGTTTTGGTTTGCTATGAGTTTCTCCATGTTGTCCTCTTGGTTGTTGTTGTTGTCATCAACCTTGATGTTGGAGTTTCTTGGAGTAGTCATCTGCTTGGGTTGGATTTGGATTAGAATAGGCAAAATATTTCTAAGGGAATAATTCTAATCACTCACATCACAATTCACACAAGCAATGAGAAAGAAATCACAAACAAACATTCCACTCTACCAACAAGTTTCAAGCATAATTTTTAGGCAACCAAAAATATTTTTGTTACACCACATAAGTTGGTGGGTTTGACTTAATAAAGTATGGTGGTCCATCTATATGGTTCACTTGTGATCTTTCCATCC
Source organism: Avena sativa (assembly GCA_916181665.1). Classification (NCBI taxonomy): domain Eukaryota; kingdom Viridiplantae; phylum Streptophyta; class Magnoliopsida; order Poales; family Poaceae; genus Avena; species Avena sativa. The sequence goes on from OV702284.1 coordinate 127,248,419, forward strand.
TTCTTGGTTGATTCTTCATACATGAGATCATGGTTTTATTGAGAAAAACTATTGGTCACAAAACTCCAAATGATGTGGGCTCCTTCTAACTTGTTTTTCCTTAGTCTCCAAATCTTAAGCAAGATTCCTTGTCTCACTTGTCCTTAGTGATATCCAAGGTTGAGGTCCTTGGTGAATATGCTGAAGATGTTGAAGTCATTAGAGTTGAAGATGTTGAAGTCATTAGAGTTGAAGATGTTGAAGTCATTAGAGTTGAAGAAGTCCTTTGCACATGGTGAAGTCTTTGGCCATGGGGTAGGTTTTGTCCATCAAGTTGGAATAGAAAAGATGTAGAATCAAAACCAAAATAGTTGAGGAAAGAGTTTACAAGATTGCTTGTAAATAAGTTTTGGAATAAATACAACTCCTATTTTCCTAAGGGGTTTTATCCAATCCTAGGGTTACAATCCTACAGGCAACACAATGCTCCGATACCATCTGTAAGGGTCCCAACCTTTAATAAGGTAGAGTCCCCTGTGTTTACAATGCTAGTTCCAGGATCAATAGCTAGCATCCACAGTTAAGATGTAATATCAAGAAACAAAGGTCATAATACAACTTTATAACCAGGAATAACATAATTTTATTACATATTACATAGCTCATTTGGCTATTACATTACATTGTAGCAGAATATCCATAAGCATGGGGTCCTTCATCTTCAAAGTGCCACGGGCAGACATGTTGGTTGTAGACTTTGTAATCCTAATCAATCAATCTTCACTAAAAACAATCAAACCTGCAACATTACAAGTTACAGCCACAAGGGTCAATACATTTGAATTGTATTGGCAAGTGATACTATGGTAGTATAGTGGATTCTATCATCTATATGCATTTGGCTAAGTGGAGTTGAGGCTTGCATTGCTCAAAATAGATTTTTCCTTAACATTTGAAAATACCAAGTTTTTGCTTGACAAAATAATCTTTTGCAAGGCATCTCCCAATCAAAGATTGATGATCCTTTAACCCTTGTTCATCCACAAGTTTTTAACTTAGAAATTTGAATGATGAGATTCTTGATAGCTTCCATGTCTTGATGCTCAAATTGTCCTTTACCAGGGACATGGCTAAGTACTTAGATTTTACACTCTGCAGAGGTGGTGCACTTTCCCCAAAAGACTTGGTTTCCCAAGACAAGATCTTTCAGAAGCCTTCCCTTAGACCAAAATGGACGCGCTCCAACCTATCAAATCCTACCACCAACTATCCATATGGCTAAGTTCTTGCAACCTATATGATCTAGGCAGAGCCCATAATGCCAAGTGGCTGCACTTGAAGCTTCTCAACATTTGACATCTCAAATATCTTTGTTCTTGGCTGGCCATCCACAAGTGAGATACACAAGGTAAACCATAAACATGGGCCTTGTGAACCACTCAACCAAAAACCACCAAGCAAGTCCCATTCCACCTAGGTGATTCATTAACTTAGTTGTTTTATTAAACAAAAACACAAGTCCTCAGACTTAGAAATTTTTCCATAGTATGGATATATATATTCCACCCTTGTTTTATATTAGCTACGCTAAGCTTGATAGTAGTAGGAATCTTAACTTAGGAAAGTTTACTAAGGTTTCATCTACTAGGTTTTCCTATAGCAAGGTTTATACTTAGCAAAATTCCATGCAAGTTTTACTTAGAAAAATCACTAATGCATAGTGAAAGTAATGGGACAAAAAGTATGAAGCATCACTTGCCTTTTTGGTAGAGTATAGGTTCACTCCTTGTCCTTGCAACAATCACACTCTTCAAGTAACTACAATTCAATCAAGCAAGGCACAATCTCAATCTACCAATCAAGCAAAACATCACATAAAATGATAAAGTCAAAGTAATGCATGCAAGCATGCCAAGGATTGTTTTATTTAGTCAAATGGTTCCTAATGGGACATAAACATTTGAAAACACCTATTGGTCATTTTATAAAGTGGCAAAGTCATTTGCAAAAAGGTTTTACTTTATAAACCATTTTCAAAACAAGGTATCATTTTATGTGGTGTAGAAATATTTTTACTAAGGCATTAATCTATAGGGTTCACTAAATATGTTTTCAAACCTTAAAACTTGGTGTTTGGGGTCAGAGAGTTTAAAACAAAACCTTTCCCAAAATTTTTCTTCCAAAACCATTTTTAATAAATAAACTATATTTTTATTTGACTAGAAATAGTTTTAAATCAAAGAATCATTCTTTTGTTTCACCAAATACATTTTTGAAACCAAAAAGTGTTTCCTATGGTCAGTAGGTTCAAATCACACCATTTGCCAAAGATTTTATCCCCAAAATCATTTTAGAATAATTTTTATAACCTAAACAAGCATACAAATGTTTCTGCAAAAACAAACATTTTAACAGAAGCTTTTTGCTAAACAAATTGCATGGTTGGCTAGGGTTTGCTCCACTGATTCCATTGATATAAAGTTTGCAAAATTTGGACGTGTGGATCAAAAGTTACAAGGTTTTCAAAATTGCATCTAAATCTCATTTCAAATTCTGTTTTAAATCGTCTCGTGCCACGCGTCTTAATTCTATTCGTCCATACCGTTTCGGTTGGATCGAGCACTCTGTTGCGTTAGATATTAAATAGATCGTGCGGTGCAGAGCTGTTCGTACCTCTTCGATCAGTGGATCTATCGTAGCGCTTGGATCTACATCCTACGGTGCACAGCACGTTAGCCATCGAGTGGCGGCGCTGGCGGCGGCAGGTGGCGGAGTGCACTCAGACGATGATGGCGCCGGCGATACAGGAAGCTAGAGTGGCTGGGGAGGTGCTCACCGCGTTCGCAGAAGCCTGGGGAAGCTCAACATGTTCTCGAGGAGTCAAGGGGCGCTCTGGTCCGACGTGGATTACTCGCCGGAGTGGAGCTGCTCCTCGGCCACGCTCAGTCGTCGTCGAGGACGGTGCTATGGATCACTAGGAGACAAACGAAACGTATGGTCAGACACGCAAAGACACGGCGATGGTGTGTGCGTGATTGAGAGGGGTCAGGGTGGTCTGGTTTACCAGAGGGAGGTCGTCGGAGAAGAACCAGACGGTGGCGGCGGCGGTTGTTGTCGTTGCTGACGCTCAGGGGGGAGCGCGAGCGAGCTGGCGAAGCAGAAAGGTCCGCCAGGGGATGGGGATCACAGCTGCGTGCTCGAGGAGGCAAGGGGTGTCGTGGAGCTGCTGGAATCCTCGCCGGAGTGTCGTCGGACAGTGGCGGTGTCGAGCGAAATTCGGCAGCCTGGGGGCGCACTTGGGGGAGGAGACAGAGGGGAAATGGGAGGGAGACGCTGGCATTTAAACGTGTGTGATCACTGCGAGTAATGGTGGCCGCATTAAGGTGAATTTAAGCTGCGGAATCACAGCCAGAAACGGCGACGAGGGGAGTGAGAAAGGGTCGTCGCGGGGTTGAAGACGGTGAGCTGGCGGTGGGGTCTATCTGGCAGTGAGGGAGAGAGAGAGGGGATTGGGTCCACCGGTCAGTTGCTCTGCGGGTGAGACTTTAAGTGAAAAACGTTTCGCAGAGGGGGAGAGAGACTGGGCTGGTACTAGGCTTATTGGGCTGGCCGACTGGGCTGCTGTCCACTTCTATTTTTTTCTTTCCTGGTTGATTTTTCCTTTTTCTGATTCTATTTTCTGTTTTTGAAATTCAAACAACCAATCAAACATTCAAATCAATTCCAACATTCACCACACTTGTAATGAGTTTTGGTTCTGTTTAACAACATAAACCAAAGTCCAAAACAAAATAAAATAATTTTATTCTATTTAATAAGTAAATAAAATAGTCCTTAATTAATATTTCAAATAGGTTTTGATTTATTTAACAAAATCTCCATTTGAAATCTAAATATTTTTCAAAACCAAATCAGTAGGTTTTATTTGAAAAATAGAAGATACTTGGAAAACTTGTTTAAAATAAAATAACATTTTTATTTTAGGGTCCATTAATAATTAAATAAAATGTACCTTAGTTATTAAATCAAATAGGATTTGTTTTATTAAAATATTTATTTTAAAATCTAAAATAAAACCAAAACACTTCAGTAGGTTTTATTTGAGAATATAAAATACTTGGAAAACTTATTTAAAATAAATAAATAAGTTTTAGTGTTTATTTAAAATGGGAAAAGCCTTTACTTAAATAAAATTGGATATTAAATCCTTATTATTTTATTTAAACAAACCTTTATTCTTTTAATCAAAACAAAATGTTTTATTTCAAAAGTTTGGCCAAGGTTTAATTTGGCTTTATAAAATAATCTTTATTTATAAATCCACCTTTTCATTTGAAAGCAAAATCTTTTATTAATAGATCCAAAATCATAATTCCAAATATTTTTAACTTTATTGTTTTATTTATATTTTTAAATCCCTTTAGGATTTATTTGATCAAAATAGGTTTTGAAAGTTTCCAAATGGATTCAAAAAGTTTCTTCTCACCCTGAAAATCAACAAAGTTTTATTTTATTCATTTATTTTTCACATAACAAGATTTGGAAAATCTTGGGATGTGACATGCATGGAGATGGCAGCAAGCGTGTGATGATCCAAGAGAAGGCCACAGATGAAGATTTCAGAACTTTGAGTCCACCATAATGAAGAAGGCTTGGACGAAATATTCAAGATCAATACTTCACGAATTCGTCCATAGCTTAATATGGTGCTGCGACACCTTTTACTTTGGGCCAGGCCCATGTAATTTTCGCAGGATTTTAATTAGCAACTTTTTAGAGTCCGTATTTGAGGGGAAAAGGACTTCTAGGGTTGGATTCGGCCACCACTTCCATGGCTGGCCGAAAACCCACCTTTTCGCCCTTAAATACTCCCCATAGCCGTCCCTATAGACTCGGATTTTGTTTAGACATTAAGTTAGCCATAGTCGCAACTTCGCCAAGGCTCGAGCGTCGCAGAGGCCTCTTGTACTTCGCACCTATTCAGGATCCCACCTTTTCAAAAAAGCTTTCCTCTTAATCCGCAATATCTTGATTGCAATATTGGTTCTTACTTGTTCTCGATTTCAGGTAGGAATTAAGACCCTCGCTGGTCAGGATGATCGTGTTCACGCAGGATCGGTAACCTCCAGGAGATTGGCCTAGCGATTGCATTGGCGCTCGTTCTCGCACATGTAGTCGAATCGTCAAGCCCAAACTCCACCAAATCGATTATCGCCATCTCATCGAAAGATCGGACACCTTTGCCCTATCACTTATTTCAAGAGAAATTCTTTCTCTAGAAAGGATCCATTCTTGGCAATGAAGATTTTGCCCTCGGATCTATGATAGAAGGTATACCCAATAGTTTCCTTCGGGTATCCTATGAAGACGCATTTTTCCGCTTTGGGATCAAGCTTGTCCAGTTGTAACTTCTTTACATAGGCTTCGCAACCCCAAACTTTAAGGAACGACAATCTAGGTTTCTTCCCAAACCATAATTCATACGGTGTTGTTTCAACGGATTTAGATGGTGCCCTATTTAAAGTGAATGCGGTTGTTTCTAATGCATAACCCCAAAACAATAGCGGTAAATCTTTAAGTGACATCATAGAACGAACCATATCTAAGAGAGTTCGATTATGACGTTCGGACACACCATTATGCTGTGGTGTTCCCGGCGGTGTCAATTATGAAAGTATTCCGCATTTCTTTAAATGCTCGCCAAACTCGTAACTTAAATATTCACCTCCACGATCAGAACGTAAAAATTTAATCTTCTTGTTACGTGAAATTCCTTAAACTTCTCGAAAGTTTCGGACTTATGTTTCATGAAATAGATATACCCATATCTACTCAAGTCATCCGTGAAGGTAATAACATAACGATAACCACCGCGCGATGCTACATTCATTGGACCACACACATCGGTATGTATGATTTCCAATAAGTCCATAGCTCCCTCCATCATACCAGAAAATGGAGTCTTAGTCATTTTACCCATCAGACATGCTTCGCATCTTTCAAGTGATTCGAAATCAAGTGATTCAAGAAGTCCATCAGAATGGAGTTTCTTTATACGCTTCACTCCAATGTGACCAAGACGACAGTGCCACATATAGGTCAAGTTATCGCTCAATTTCAAACGTTTGGCTTCTATGTTATTAATATGTGTATTTCCACTATCGAGATTCAATAAGAATAGACCATTTATCAAAGGTGCATGTGCATAAAACATATTACTCATATAAATCGAACAACCATTATTCTCGGACTTAAACAAGTAACCGTCTCGCAATAAACAAGATCCCGATATAATGTTCATGCTCAACGCAGGCACCAAATAACAATTATTTAAGTATAAAACTAATCCCGATGGTAGATGAAGAGGTAGCGTGCCGACTGCGATCACATCAACCTTTGATCCATTTCCAACGCGCATCGTCACCTCGTTCTTCGCTAGCTTCCGTTTATTCTGCAACACCTGTTTCGAGTTACAAATATGAGCAACTAAACCAGTATCAAATACCCAGGCACTACTACGAGTACTAGTGATATACACATCAATAACATGTATATCGGATATACCTTTCTTCTTGATGTTGCCGTTCTTCAAATCCGCCAAGTACTTTGGGCAATTCCGCTTCCAGTGACCCTCTCCCTTGTAGTAAAAGCACTCAGTATCAGACTTAGGTCTAGCCTTGGTCTTCTTCGCCGGTGCGGCAACTTTCTTACCACCCTTCTTGAAGTTTCCCTTTTGCTTAGACTTGCCTTTCTTGAATTTGGTGTTCTTATTGACCAACAACACTTGATGCTCTTTCTTGATCTCCACTTCTGCAGATTTCAACATGGAGAAGAGTTCTGGCAACGTCTTGTTCATGTTTTGCATATTGTAGTTCATCACAAAGTTCTTGTAACTTGGTGGCAGTGATTGGAGGACACGGTAAATCCCCAAAGAATTAGAATCACTATACCCAAACTTTGGAGTTTGTTTGCGTGCCCAGACATCTTAAGCACATGCTCACTGACGGAGCTGCCCTCTTCCATCTTGCAGTTAAAGAACTTTTCAGAAGCCTCATAACTCTCAACTGCCGCGTGAGCCTCAAATATCATTTTGAGTTCACGGACAATATCATGTGGGTCATGGTTCTCAAACCTTTTCTGAAGCTCCGATTCCAAACCATACAAGATAGCACACTGAACTGTGGAGTACTGATTCTTCCGAGTGAGGTAAACCCTCTTTACTTCATCGAAAGCATCAGCTGCAGGCGGGTCACCCAGCGGTGCATCTAGGACATAGGTCAAATTACCAGCATTGAGGACAATCCTCAAATTGCGTAACCAATCCATGAAGTTGCTTCCATTGTTTTTCAACTTTTCTTTCTCTAGGAACGCATTAAAATTGATGGTAGGGGCCGCCATTGATCTACAACATATTTGCAATAGTTTAGACTAAGTTTATGACAAATTGAGTTCTAATTAATAGTTAAATTAATCTAGGTGAACTCCCACTCAAAACAATATCCCTCACATTGTTTTAGTGATCACACGAACCAAATCCACCACATCAAAACCGATCATCACGAGAGTTGGTGTAGCTTCAATGGAGAACAATCGACATGTTCATCATATCTACTATATGATTCATGCTTTACCTTTCGGTGATCCGTGTTCCGAGACCATGTATGTACATGCTAGGCTCGTCAAGATCAAACCTTAGCTTCTGCATGAGCAAATCTGGCTTGCTCACGTTGTATACACTTGCAGAATCTAACACACACGATCATCATGTGGTGCTTCGAAACAACAAGCTTTAGCAATGGTGCTTACTAAGGATGAACACTTTAAAACTTGAAATTTATGTGCATGAGGGATCATCTTATAATGCTACCGTCGTTGACTAAGCAATACAAGATGCATAAAGGATTAACATCACATGCAATTCATAATATGTGATATGATATGGCCTTTTTTCTTGTGCTTCCGATCTCCATCTTCAAGCACGAACATGATCTCCATCATCACCGGTATGGCGTCAAGGTCAATGGCGCCGCTTCATGGTTGTCGTCCACCAGCTCCAACTATTACAGCTACTTTGAATAGACACGCGGGTCTTAACAGAATTTAAAGACAACCATATGGCTCCTGCCGGTTGCCAACTTACAATAAGGAACATTGCATACATCAAATATAATCACAATCATGGCCATATCACATCACAGCACACCCCTGCAAAACAAAGTTAGATGCCTCTAATTTTCTTTGCATATTTTACGTGGTTTGGGGCTTTCAATAAGTGTTGTTCTAACTTACGAACAAGAACCACAACGTTGATGTTTGAACTATCAAGTGCCCGTTGTAAATTGGATCTATACTCTGATGAGAGAGACAGACACCCGCAAAGCCACTTATGCAATGCAAGTTGCATGTTGAGCGTGGAGCAAGTCTCATGAACGATGTCATGTAAGGTTAGCCCGGGCCGCTTCATCCCATCATACCGCAAGATGCAAAGTACACAAGAAGAAATTGATAATAAAAGCACCACCGCCCACAATGACCATTGTGTTCTACTCGTGCAACAGATCTACATATAGACACAGCTCTGATACCACTTTAGAGGTTCGTAGCATGGAAAACAAAAAAATTCTACCGCATGCAAACAAACAAGCCAAGATCTATCTACTAGATTGTAGCAACGAGTCGATAGAGGAACTCACCCTCGAAGATTCCAAAGCGGTTAACGAGAGCAGATTCGCGTGGGTGATGTAGTCGTACTCTTGCCGATCTCAAGATCGCGTAGACGATCTTTCCGGCGCTGCGTTCCGGTAGCGCTTCCGCAGTCGGTCACACGTTCGGTACTCGATGAAGACCTTCCTCTCCCTTGTTCCAGCAGGCAGCGGAGGTTGTAGCACTCTCCTCGCGATTCCGGCAGCACGACGACGTGGTACCGAAAGTAGAGGGGAGATCTCGCAGGGCTTCGCCTTAAGCCGGAGCGAGTATGGTGGCTATGAGAGAGGCCTTGGCGATCTAGGGTTTAGAAGAACCAAGGGAGGAAGCTTTGCCGGCGGCTAGGGCTTGGGGAGAGCCCCAACTCGGCGGCTAGGAGGAAACCCTAGGGCGGCAGCGACTTGTGGTGGCCGGCGGCTAGGGCTAGGGTTTGGGTGGTGTTGGGTGTAGGGAAGAGGGGCAGCCCTGCCCCTCCTTTTATAGGTGGGAGGGCGCGGCCAAGGGGGGGGAGTCCTCCCCCAAGTCGTCCTCCTTGGCCGGCGGGTGGAGGGAGAGGAACTGCTCCCCAAGTAGGTTTCCTACTCTCCCTCCACCAAGAAAAACTGTCGTTTGACTTTTCAAATTGGTGTTTGACTTTTCAAACTAGGATTTGATTTCTCTCTTTATTTTGCCCAGCCATGATACCTAGTACATGATGCAACCATTCCACATTGTCATAACACATTCATGTACCCTTACCCTCCAGAGTGCCGGACCTTCCGGAACCTTCTAGAACATTCCCGATGAAAACACCAGAATCATTCCCCAACTCCGAAACAGGACTTTCCTTATATGAGTCTTATTCTCCGGATCTCCTCGTGATATCCCGGATCCCATCCCAGACTCTGAACAACATTCAGTCTCTTACTCATCATTCCATAACTACTCAACAACATCGAATCCTTAAGTGTGTCTCCCTACGGTTCGTTAATTATGCGGACATGATCGAGACAATTCGCCGAACAATAACCAATAGAGGAATCTGGAAATTCATATGGCTCCCACATATTTCTACGATTACTTTGCGATCGAATGAACCACTTACATACGATACCAATTTCCCTTTGTCTCACGATAGTTTACTTATCCGAGGTTTTGATCGTCGGTATCTCTACATACCTAGTTCAACCTCGTTAACGATAAGTACTCTTTTCTCGTTCCCGTGGTATGTGATCCCTTGTGAGCCAGTCACATGCTTGTAAGATAATTGGATGACATTCCACCGAGCGGGCCCAGAGTATATCTATCTATCATATGGATGGATAAATCCCACTCTTGATCCATGTGTCTCAACCCATACTTTCCGAACACTCAATGCCACCTTTATAGCCATCCAGTTACGGTGTGGTGTTTGATGTCATCAAAGCATCCTTCCGGTGATGGTGATAGGCATGATCTCATGGTCGAAGGAGTTAGGTTACTATGTATCAGAAAGCTTATAGCAATTGAACTATTAAAATGACTTGATATTTATGCTACGATTATCTATAGGAGTATGTCCATCACACCATTCTCCTAATGATATGATCTTGTTGTTAATAACATCTCAATGTTCATGATAGGGAAATCACAATCATCTATTAACCAACAAGCTAGTATTATGAAGAGGCTTTACTAGGGACTCTAATTTAGTTTACAAATCACACAAGTATTAATGTTTCCTGGTTAATACTATTATAGCATGAATGTAAACATTTATCATAAACACAAAGATATAATAATAACTACATTTATTATTGCCTCTAGGGCATATCTCCAACAAAATGGTGTTCCTTATAATAATAATTTTGTTCCATGAACCCACCTTGCCAATAAGAACTAGTTTCAAAGAAACCATCCATTGATAGAAATCATGACCAAGCAATGCAATAACAGACCAGCAACTAGAGTAGGAATTTTTTTTTTGTGTTTTTGAATAAAGAAAGCAAACAAAACTAGACTAATTTTTTTGGAGTTTTTGAAAAGAGGCAAACAAAACCAAGCAGAAGAAACTAAGCAAACTAAAAACAAAGTAAAGAGAAAGGTTGAGGAGGACTCCCCTTGTGAAGACGTCCTTAGCCTCCCCGGCAACGACGCCAAAAAAGCTTGATGGTGCTAGAAAGCACTTCGTCGGGAAACCCCAAGAGCAAGATCTGAAGCAGCATAGCAACAAGTCTTCCCTCAGTAATAAACCAAGGTTATAGAACCAGTACGAGGAAGGAAACGTCTCAAAGGTGTTGCAAGCAACGCGGAAACCTGCACAACACAAACTCAATACTTTTCCCCAATGAATCAGTGAGGTTGTTAAGCTCACCGGTTTGCTGTAACAAAGGATTAACTGTATGGTGTGGAAGGTAATGATTTGCAGCAAGTAAACAGGTAACAGTGGAGGATGTATTAATGGTAAAGATTGGAACGGGGTCCATAGTTCACTAGAGGTGCTCTCCTTAGATAAACAACATGGCATGAAGGGTAAACAAATTACAACAGGGCAATTGACAGGAACTGAGCAAGGCATAATAATGCAATATTAGACAAAAAGATCCTATTAGATTCGATTAGGAAATACAACAATATCTAGACCGCCATCCAACTGCATCTATGACTAGAAGTCCACCTTCAGTTTATCATCCGAACCCCCTCCAGTATTAAGTTGCAAGCAACAAACAACTTCTTTAAGGAAAGTGTGTAAGGTAAACAATCCAATTGTTCTATGAAAAAGAGACTGTTGTTTTCTCCCTAGTAGCAATAGAACATCTACAACCGAAAATATTTCTGTCACTTCCCTTGGAAACTAGAGGCATGAACCCATCATCAAGCATAAATACCCCCTCTTGGAGTCACTAGCAACTACTTGACCAAGATAGCTACTAACAATGGAGAGCATGCAAGATCACAAACAACACAGACACGATAGTATCAAAAATACAAAACCATTAATCAATCTGACATAGTAATCTCAATATCCATCGGATCACCGCAAACACAACATGCATGATTACAAATAGATTAGATCTTGATCATGAACGGAGCTCACAAGATCTATACATGAAAGCATAAGGAGGAGATACAACCATCTAGCTACTACATGGACCCGTAGTCCAAGGTGGAACTACTCACGCTTTATACCGGAGAAGAAGGCCTCCGGGATGATCTCCCCTCCGGTAGGGTGCCGGAAAGAACTTTAGATCCCCCGCGATCTAGGGACGATGGTGGAGGCGACTACAGAAGGTTTCGTGGAATTTTGATCAGGTGCCTAGGGTTTCTACATCGCGGGATTCTTATAGGCGAAGAGGCGAGGCTGGGAGGCGGTCAGAGGGGCCACACCCTACCCAGACGCGGGGTGGGCCCACCCATGCCTAGGCGGTGTGGTGGCCCTGGCTCACCTCTCCGTCTCTCCTCTGGACTTCGTGTCGCCCACGGTAAAATATTGACTTTGGATTTTGTCCCGTCCAATTCCGAGAATATTGATTTTCTGCCATTCTGGAACCAAAAACAGAAGAAAACAGGCAACTGGCACCTTGGCAACTTGTTAATAGGTTAGTTCCAGAAAAGATATAAAAAAACCTCAAAGTGTAGACAAAGCAAAACAAAGTAGATACTAAACAAGCATGGAGCATCAAAAATTATAGATACTTTTCCGACGTATCAATAAGTCAAGCTACAAAATTCTAAAAAATGTTTTCTAGAAATAGCATAACATGCTATCAAAGCATGGACGGTTCTACATTTAACTCCATAATACTGGAACATGATATATCAAATTCTATAAACAAGCATATCCCATAAAATATGACAACTAACTCGACTTTTCGTAGTAATAGAGGTTGCATTCAACAGTATATAAAGCAGAGTTATAAATAACGGACTGTATCAGCAGTAGACAACAACACACCTAGGAGTAGTGAAATAAATTTAGTTGTTTTACACCACCACACCAACACATATAGGAAACTACATAGCCAATGAAAACTGATGTCCAGTGCAGCAGATGATCAAATCAGCAAATAAACAATGTATTATGTAGAGAGAACTTTTGCAAGATGCTAGGAGAGAGAACCTTTTGCAAGATGATCAAAGCATCCTTATTATACCATAGTATCTACATTTGCAAGATGCTAGGCGAGAGAACCTTTTGCAGGGTACCATCATGGTCAGGGTCAAGTACATCTTCCTCGAGTAGGAGTTGGATGAGCTCCCCATTGACCATGTCCATCTCGTCCACCTCTTCCCCTTCTATGAGGACGCGCAACACCTCCATCAAGGAGCTATCCTTGTCCGTTCCTGCAATAATGTATGTGGTTCCATCCCACAAAGGTACCTAGGGCTTCCGCCTCATGCACAAACATACACAAATTCCATCAGCGAGATTGGGAGGGACAAGAGTGAGGCAAGTGGATGTTGTGCCCTCGTAGTGCTCACCGTCGATGGATGCGGTAGGGAGCACAACAATAGCAACAGTGGGTCGGATGAGAGCATGTGGAAGTTAACGTCATCTTACCATTTTTACATTATTTTTTCTTCATACACATTTGAGATACTAGTTTTATCTTCCAGAAAACAACATAACTGCAACAAGCCGAATTTAGAGCAGATACTATCTAAATAGAAAAAAATGTACCTCGAACAAGTTGAAACTAGGTATGGAATTCATGACCGGGTTCATATGGCAAGAACCCCTTGTCACATGGAAACTAGTGCCACACAAGCTAAACAATTATGTCATAGAATCACAAGACAATGACATATACTCTATTTCCTGGTACAATAAATTGAAGAAGTCCACTTGCAAACATATGGACAACCTACTAATGAAGGATACATGAACATATCATTGGCATCTAGATGCTATAGTAAAGAAAGAAATAGCAAACACAGAGTTGGCAACATCAAGTTATATGAAACAGATTAAGTACAATAGACAATAGGGTTGAGTGTGCACTGTTGTGTGTGTCGAAACAGTTCAGCCTCTGCTCTCAAATTTTCATTGTCCTAATAAAAATATTTTAGACCCTCACACTCTTCATCACTAGAATTGGAAACAAGTGTATTTACCATTGAGTATGTTTCTAAAAAATGTGCACCATGTCAGCAGTTAGGAGTGAACTACTAGCAAAAACAAGTGTATTTACCATTATGTTTTTGCCTATGTCAAGGCGGACAGAGCGTGCAGGGGCATCAAACCTGAAGGAAGAGATCTCATTCCCAGAGCGTGTAGGGCTTGGTAGTCTAGTCAGCGCTTCCTGTTGCCGAATCTAGAGATGTTGTATGCATGCCCATCATGCTCTGGATGCGTGGTCGTGATACTCACTTGGATCCTGGGTGGGGAGCTATGGGCGGCCGGAACCGGAAGCGTCGAGGGCTGAGATTCCTAGATCTGCGGGCATCGAGTTCGGGAGCTCGGACGCCCGCACCCAAAGCTTGGTGGCTCTCCCAGTTCCAAGAACCGTAGCCGCGAAGCTGGACACCCCACTACAACCATGGAGCACTACTGCCATCTAGGGCACTATGCTGAGGCCCAAGCGGACAGATCCGGTCTGACGAGAGGAGGATACGGCACCCGCTATAACGGTCGGTGTTGGTGGATGGGGGTGGGGGAGGGGAAGCTGTGGTTCACGAGATTGGATCGCGTTAGTGTTAGGAACTTAGGACTTATGGCGGCGGGGTCGGGCTAGGGGGTGGGGAGTTCTGGATCCTGAGATAGACGCATAGGGTTAGAAATAGACTTTGACGAGACTACTCTAAATATTTCGGTCAAGAAGGTGTGGGATCTATAGGGGCGTCTTGGTCATTTTTTGTCCAAAGTGGGTAGGCGGGTGAAGTTGGATCCGGGTCATCGGATTGGATAGAGGGTAGAGATTTGCATTTGCAGGGTGATCCGTGGGTAGGATGATGCTTTGTTATGATTGGTTGGCTCTATACCGTGGGGTGTTCTCAGAATAATAATAGACAAAAAACAAAAAATGGAAAACCTTCGTGTTGCATCGTTTTATATGACATAGTATGCATGAAATATAACAAACTTGAAATATCACGAATATCTTGCAAAAGTATTCTCAAAAATGACGTATGATGTATGAAGTTTCATGGCTTTCAGGTCAAACGACCAATGTTATGGCTAGAATCGCGGCATAGTTTGTAATAATGTATCCATATTATGCATGCATGTTCATCTTGGGATGACGAACAATGTTGCAGGAGGAAGTTTTCCTTTTCCTTGCACATAAAATGTATTTTCTATTTTCCGAGTGCAAAAAGGGGCGTTTTGTGAAGGAACCACCAAAGTGCTCATTCAAAATGGTACGACCATATTTTTAAAAAATAATAGAGCACCTTACATGGACAATGTCCGAACCGGGGTATCTCTCGGTAGTAAGTGGGTCCGATTTGAACTACAGGTACATGATCTAATGCTCATGATTTTTTGAAAAAATTATTTTTAGCTTCCCAATATGTTGTTTTCTCAGAGATCTAATGCAAGTTTAGCGAGGCTCATCCCCTAGCTAAGAATCTTCATGCCCTCCATTTTGACCATAGTTTGAAACGGGCATAAGAATTTGAAAATGGTCCAAACAAGTTAAATCCTTCACACGGTGTCATATTACGTGACATAGTTGCAAGTAAAAATACCAAACTTGGTATATTGATTGCATCTCGAAAAAACCTTCACAAGAATGACCTATCTTGTTCGAGGTTTTATGGTTTTCAGGTCAAACGACCAATGTTATGGCTAGAATCATGACATAGTTTATAATAATGTGCCCATATTGTGCACGTATGTGCATATTGGGATGTCGAACAATGTTGCAGGAGGAAGTTTTCCTTTTCGTCGCACGTAAAATGCATTCTCTATTTTCCGAGTGCAAAATATGGAGCGTTTTGTGAAGGAATCACCAAAGTGCTCATTCAAAATGATACCACCATATTTAAAAAATACTAGACCACCTTACATGGACAGTGTCTAAACCGAGGCATCTCAAACATTTATGTCCATCCCTCATGAAAAAGACAAATGTCTGCCTAATCGGCAGGAAGTGAGCCCGATTTAAACTACAGGTACATGATCTACTGCTCATGAATTTTTTGAAAAAAATCATTTTTAGCTTCACAATATGTTGTTTTCTCAGAGATCTAATGCAAGTTTAGCTAGGCTTATCCCCTAGCTAAGAACCTTCATGCCCGCTGTTTTGACCAAAGTTTAAAACGGGCATAAGAAATTGAAAAATGGTCCAAAACAAGGTAAATACTTCGCGCGGTATCATATTACATGACATAGTTGCAAGCAAAAATACCAAACTTGGTATATTGATTGCATCTCGAAAAACCTTCACAGAAATGACCTATCTTGTTCGAGGTTTCATGGTTTTCAGGTCAAACGACCAATGTTATGGCTAGAATCATAACATAGTTTGTGATAATGTGCCCATATTGTGCACTCATGTGTATCTTGGCATGGCGAACAAAGTTGCAGGAGAAAGTTTTCCTTTTCGTCGAACAAAAAATGCATTTTCCATTTTCCGACTGAAAAATGGGGTGTTTTATGAAGGAACCACCACAGTTCTCATTTAAAATGGTACGACCATATTTTTTAAAAATACTAGACCACCCTATATGGACAATGTCCAAACCGGGATATCTCAAACCTTTCTGTCCACTCCTCGCAAAAAAATACAAATGTTTGCCGAATCTGTAGGAAGTGGGTCCGATTTAAACAACAAGTACATGATCTAACGCTCGTGATTTTTTTGCAAAACTCATTTTAGCTTCACAATATGCTATTTTATTTTATCATAGAACCACAAAATTTTTGGCGAGGCTCAACACCTATATGAGTCACTCCCGTTGTTTTGACCGCGTCTTGAAATTGGCATAACTAATTAATAATATTTAAAACATAGAAATCCTTTACATTGCATAATTTTATATGACAAGAACGTTATACACTTCCTTATATTATTTCAATCCAATGTCATATGAAAAAATTATAGGAAAATTAAGTTTTTAGACTTTCAAAAAAATAAAATCCCTCCACTCGCGTGGCCTAAAACTTTACAAGAATCCTTTAGTTTTTAGTAAAATCGACCTGCTAATAACTATTAGGCTGTTGGTCGGCATATATAAAAGGTTTCCGTGTAGTATAATAACACGAATGATGTGTTAGTCCATTGGTTTGGTTACCTAGATGTGGTCCTCGGTTCGACCCCCGAAGGCTCCGATTTTTGCTTTAATTTCTTGTGGGTTCGTAATATACAAAAATGATCATGCGCTGGTTCTTTACAAGAAGTGTTGGTCTAGTGGTCACGCTCGATGCCACCTAATTAATTAGAATACCTGCAGCTTCCCATTTTTGCTTTAATTTCTTGTGAGTTCGTAATATACAAAAATGATCATACGCTGGTTGTTTACAAGAAGTAAGTGTTTGTCTAGTGGTCATGCTCCCTAAGCTATGATGCCACCTAATTGATTAGAATACCTGCAGCTTCCCATTTTTGCTTTAATTTCTTGTGAGTTCGTAATATACAAAAAATGATCATACGCTGGTTGTTTACAAGAAGTAAGTGTTGGTCTAGTGGGCATGTTCCCTAAGCTATGACGACATCTAATTAATTCGAATACCTGCAGCTCTAAGATCATGCGCTATTTGGTCTTGTTGCTAGAGCGGAAGTAAGGGGTTGTGTGTTCGAGTCCTTGTGCTTCATTTTTTGCATTAATTTCCGTCACACCGCAGGGTATCACTTGTTTAATATCAAATAACAGGTAGAACCCATGAGTTAGTGCTACTATAATAAAATACCAGATTTATTTATAGACCCCACACAAATGGACATGTCATATGACACATAGACGAATTGCTTAGGTGGCGGTCTAGTCATCCTATTTATACTTTAGAATATTTTGTTATTTTATGTTATGACCATATAAATTGGTCGTAGTCTCCCAGATAACTGGCTTTAGACAAGTCCTATCCATCTATGATCTTTTTATGTGAGGAAATCATGACCTTCTTGACTAAATTGGTCGTTATTTTTCAAGGTTTAGACTCTTCTAAATTCCCTATGACCAATTGGTTTAGAATAGTCATAGATCTATGACCAGAAAACCCATGGTCGTTAAAAAAAGTCACTAGTGAGAAGATTTCTTGTAGTGTTCGCTGATCTGCAATTGGTGGTTCTCCATGTCCCGCACCCCTCCTATCACTCTGTTTATTTCCCCTCGCTCGACCTCATCGCCCTGACCCGATTTACCCTCACTCAGATCATAGGAGCCACCGGGATTCGTCGTCGGAGCTTCGTAGCGACCGTCGCGTCCGTCCACGCGCTGTCACTGCCGCCGGAAGCAAACAACATCGCCGTTGGCACCATTGACCTCGACACCCTCTCTCGAACCTCGTACACTAATTCCCCTCCTATGGAGACCACCAGAACACCGAAGACCTTCGCCACCAGATCCACGCCGCCGCTGTCCGCCATTGTCTACGTCACCCTCCACCACATGTACTACATCGTTCCCTCCCGGTCGTCGGATCTCGATCCGATGATCTAAAATATAGATCCAATTTCTGAACCGGTATCGTCCAATGAAATCAGTGTCACATCAGCTAGATGGGTTAATCAGAGGGCGCCACATGTCACTTGCGTGTCTGCCCATCTGAAATTGTTTTAAATAGGCAGAAATTTGTATAATCTTGTAAAATTCATAGTAATTTAATTACTTGGTGAAAAATTGCAAATAAGATATCCACTGATTCATAAAATTATACAGAATATTAATATGAGATTAGATCTAATCCTTGCAGTATGTATTTAACGTAATAATTTAAATAGTTTTAATGACCATTTAGAGTATTAAATCCATAATCAATTATTAGTAGGTCAGAAAAATATGAATAATATATCAAATTGAAGATACCTTAATGTAGTTTAATAATATCTAATTAGATCTATCTTTTGGATAATAGTTAACATGGTAATAAATTTAATTGTTATTAATGGCCTTTTGATTATTAAATTGATAATAAATTATTTATAGATCGTAAAAATGTAAATAATATGTACCTGGGTTCACAATTCCATGTAGAACATTAATCTGGCCTTATACATAATTTTGGATGAATATAATATTTTAAATGATTTAAACCGTTATATTTGGTACTTAAATCATAGGAAATTATCCTTGACTCCAAAATTAGTGAAACCAATTGCCTCTGTTTTGTATTGGAAATATCTATCAAGAAAATTATTTGGTACTATTAAAATATAATTTGTTGCAGAAACCAGAAAGTTATAAACCCATTACAATAGTATTTAAATCATATAAAGGAACTGTAAACGCTTTTTAGGTGATTCCAATTTCCACTGTCTCTAAATTAAATTACCTATCCAGTAGTGTTTAATTCACAATTTAATAATATGAAAACATCAGAATTTGAGTTAAAGTGAGTTAAACCCTATTTAAATCAATTAAGTTCATTAAGAAATTGTTTTATGCATTTAATGCTTGTTCATGTGTTATAGTAAGGATCATAGAACTAAATACAACCACTGTGACATGTTAAATCATCATGCATGAATTTTGATAATCATTGTTGTGTTTGTTATGTTTGCAATTATTTTGATTAGAACTACTTTATTCCTGTGTTAGATTGTTTGCAGAGTGTGATTGCTGCAGAGAAATACAATCACCACCCATATTATCAACATAAGGAAAGTAACACCTCTTTTTCATATAAGGTCCCAGTTTTGATTCTATGCATGTTTTGATCTTCAAATTCTGTAGTGTGCATGTGTAGGATATTCTGGTGGAATTTTTTCCTTAGTATTATTTTTGAAAATGCGATGATTTTGTAGTATGCCATGAGTAGTTCTATATTTAGGATTTTCCCCTCCTAATAGGTTACCCCTATTATTGCTAAGTATTGCTTGCTATGCTATATATATAAGCATTGTTTGGGGGTTCGAAAGATAAGGAAATTTCTAAGTATAAAGGCTCTCTTGAGAGAATCTTTTCTTCTCAAATCCACTTCAAAATAAAATAAATTTTTCTTCTGGGCGGAATGGTTTTCGGGTCAACGAGTGGAATTTGGTGGAGGACAAGCCGCCCAGGAATCAAAGAAGTCTTCCATGTTTCAAAATTCAGAAGCTTCCACTGCAACCACAATACATATGAGTGTTGGGCCACGTAGAAATAAAATAAAAAATTTCTTCTAACGTGGTGATCCCAAGATCCAGCTGGAGTACAAGACCATGAGGATTACCACTAGACGCGCTATGGTGGATTACTGATGTAGCGTGTAAGTTGAATGCAGTGCAGTTCTTGAGATCTCGATCCAATCGACGATCGTCGTGGTGATGATCGTATAGCACCTCTGTTGGTATCAACACGTACGAGGAGGAGCGCTGGCGATGAAATCCTAGGTTCTGTACGGCGGCAGGACTGTTGTGGAGCTTGGGTTTCCAATGCATGGAATGACCTAATCGATCAACCCTCTTGGGTTTCTGTGCCCCACTATATATAGAGAGAGTGAATGTGGGCTCCACTTACTTGTGGCCTATTCACTAAAGCCCATATAATATTATTCACTGTGAGTCTGACTCACTGCTTATTCCAAATCCGGATCGGGTTCAACCCAACCAGATTTCCAGTTCAGATCCAATACGAACTTGATCCCGCTCTTAAGTGTGTGACCTCGCAGGCTCATGGTAACTTGGACACGATTGGAGCCCGACTCTCAATCGATCAGTCGGTAGCGGCTCCTAGTTGAACGTGCCGACTCCGAAGTACCAAAGAGTTATGACGACCTGCCTTTCCAGTGCGACTTGCGTCCGAGTCCCCTTTTCCACACAATATACCTTGTTAGACTATATTCAAATATTTGTCATCTCTTAAATAGTACGACTCTCTTCTCGATCCAAGATAAGTGATTCATCCGAAACTCTTAGTCGACCGCCGTATCATGCATGTCCATGCTTTCCAAATCATATCATCCGAGAGGGCCCAGAGAATATCTCTCCAATTGGAGGGGCAAAATTCCATCTTGGTTATTCACATCACGTAGCTTGATTATGAGTCGACCCGAACTCTGCCTTTATAACTGCCCAGTTACGGATCAGCATTTGACAGAACCTAAGTCGGTGATCCTCAACTCGGATTGTTCAACAACCTCAGGTCTAAGGATTACGTTGATTGAGATATACAAATGACAACTTGTTCGTTGTACCTCAAATGGGTCAATATGACTCGCTAAAATCTTTAGCTAAGTCTATGTAAGTCGGAATAGCATCTCCATGCCCCTGACAAGTGGAACCGAGTCATCAGCCAAGTTTCACATTGGTCTAAGTTGTGTATCCAACACAACCTCGATGACAAAGGATATTTAGTACAAACAACATGAATGTATATTTCAACTACTGAATCACATATTCAATGATACACATCAGATGTTTATACAAGGACAACTTAATATCTTTATGAATAAAATGGGAAATATCATCATACATGATTGCCTCTAGGGAATATTCCCAATAGTCTCCCACTTGCACTAGAGTCAATCTTCCGAAATCACATGTCTAAGCATCTAATGCCCATGGATCTCAGGTGCGCCTCATGCTTCGGCTATGGTAACGAGTTTGTCAATGGATATGCAATATTTGCATCTGTGTGTATCTTGCATAACTTGATATCACCCTGATCCACGAACCGGCGAATCAAGTGGTACCGCATGAGTATTGCTTGTTTTCTGGTGTTGTCTAGGTTCCTTGGCTTGTGCAATAGCACAATTGTTGTCACAATACACGTATTATGGATTGGACGAGCCCTGAACCATACGAAGATCCAAGAGTAAATTCCTCATCCAAACAGCTTCCTTTGCTATCTCCGAGGCGGCAATATACTCAGCCTCTATTGTAGATGCAGACACAGTCTCTTGCTTGGAACTCTTCTAGCTCACAGCCCCTCCGTTTATCACAAACACACACCCGGATTGCGAAAAAGAATCATCAGAGTCGGTAAGATAACTCGCATCTGTGTAACCCTTTACACTGAGTTCCTCTTCACCTCCATAAACCAAAAACATATCCTTAGTCCTTCTCAAGTACTTTAGGATATTTTTAGCTGCTGTCTAGTGGATTTCTCCAGGATCAGCCTGGTATCTACTCACAACACTTAGAGCATATGAAACATCTGGCCTAGTACAAATCATGGCATACATGGTGGATCCGACTACAGAAGCATACAAAATCACACTCATTTGACTTCTCTCATCAGTTGTTGAGGGACACTAAGTCTTACTAAGTTTTACACAATGGGACATCGGTAAGAACCCCTTCTTAGACGATTCCATATTGAACTTCTTCAACATTTTGTCCAAATAAGTACTCTTACTCAATCCAATGAGCCATCTTGATCTATCTCTATAGATCCGGATTTCAAGAATATATGTTGTCTCACCCAAGTCTTTCATTGAGAAACTCCATTCCAATGATTCCTTAATATCTTGTAACATCTGGACATCATTTCCAATCAATAATATGTCATCCACATATAATATTAGAAAGTTTACATTGCTCCCACTAAACTTCTTGTATAAACAAGAATCATGATCACTTTTGATGAAGCCAAACGATTTGACCACCTCATCAAAATGAATGTTCCAACTCCGAGATGCTTGCTTCAATCCATAAATGTATTTCTGAAGTTTGCAAACCTTGTTAGCATTAGCCGGATCAACAAAAGCCTCGGGCTGTATCATATACACATCCTCAGTTAAATTTTTGTTAAGGAAAGCCGTTTTGACATCCATCTGCATATCTCATTGTCGAAATAGGCCGCTATAGCTAACATGATCCGAACTGATTTAAGCATCGCTACGGACGAGAAAGTGTCGTCGTAATCGACTCCTTGAATTGTTGGAACCCCTCTGCGACAAGACCTGCTTTATAGAGGGAAACATTTCCATCCATATCAGTTTTCTTCTTAACGACCCATTTGCACTCAACAGGTCTTGCACCGTCCGGCAGATCAACCAAGTTACAAACTTGATTTTCATCCATAGATTTTAACTCGGATCTCATGGCTCCAAGCCATGACTCGGAATCAGATCCCACCATTGCTTCCGAATAATTTGCCATTTCATCACTGTCTAACAGTAATACATCACAAACACTTCGTAATCTTGCCGATCTTCATAGTAACTGGTGTTGCTGCTGGCTCAGTTACCACAACCGGCTCAACCTCCAAGGTTTTTTGCCGACTCGCTACTAACCGATTCCTCTCGAATTTTTTGAGCTGCACCGTACTCCTCTAACTCCCCGACTGAGAATCTCTTTCTCTAGGAAGACACTATTCCGAGCGACAGACACTTTGCCCTCTTCTTGGTTGTAGAATTAGTAACCCAAGGTTTCCCTCGGATACCCCATGAAAATACACTTATTCGACTTGGCCGTAAGCTTGTCTGACTGAAGTTGCTTGACAAATGCTTCGCAACCCCAAATCTTAAGAAAAGAAAAACTCAGTTTTTTGCCTATCCACATCTCATGCAGTGTCTTCTCTACGGACTTTGATGGTACTTTGTTTAGTGTGAACGCCGCTGTTTCTACACAATAACCCCAAAATGACAAAGGCAGATCTGTCTGACTCATCATTTTTCGTACCATGTCCAACAAGGTCCGATTCTGCCTTTCTGACACACCGTACCTCTGCGGCGTTCCTGGCAGATTAAGTTTAGGAACTATTCCACAACTTTTCAGATGGTAATCAAACTCATGTCTCATGTAATCGCCTCCTCGGTCTGACCGAAGAAACTTTATCTTTTTACCGAGTTGATTATGTACTTCATTCTAGAATTCTTTGAACTTTTCAAAGGCTTCCGACTTATGTTTCATCAAGTAGATATATCCATACCAACTCAAATCATTAGTGAAAGTAATGAAGTACTCATAACCACCCCTGGTTGTCATGCTCATTGGTCCACATACATCACTATGTACTAGTCCCAACAAGTCCGACGCCCTTTCGCAACTCTTTGCAAAAGGTGTCTTGGTCATTTTGCCGAGTAGGAAAGATTCGCATGTATCGAACGACTCCAAGTAGAACGAAGTTAGGAGTCCATCATCATGGAGCTTCTTCATGCATTTCGAACTTATATGACCAAGATGACAGTGCCAAAAGTAAGTCATATTCAGATCATTTGGTTTCAACCTTTTAACATTTATGTTATAAACTGACTCACCATCAAGATTCAAAATAAATAACCCATCCTGGACGGGTGCAAAGCCGTGAAACATATCATTCAAATATAAAGAACAACCATTATCCTTGATATTCGACTCATAGCCTTGCCTCATCAAACATGAAGCAAAAATAATGTTTCGACTGAGCATTGGAACATAATAACAATTATTCAGTTCCATAATGAATCCGGAAGGTAAATTAAGTTGCATCGTGCCGACTTCCAACGCAGCGACTCTCCCTTTGTTGCTGACTTGAATATCAACCTCGCCTCTTGCTACGCTCCTAGTTCTTACCAGTCCCTGCAACGAGTTGCAGATGTGAATAACTAATCCGGTATCATATACCCAAGAACTATTAGGTGCATCAACAAGATAGATGTCTATAACATTCCAAACAAGTGTACCTGAGTCGGAAGTCATACCTCCACTCTTAGAAGCAAGTGGACTCGGCTGAAGGAGATGGCTTAGTCCCTGAGGAAGCTCTTGGGACCGGGTCCTGAGCCTTCTTTCCTCCCGACTTAGCCTTCTTCTTGGTCCAAGAACTCTTCTTGATCTTTTCCTTATTATGCACCATCAACACTTAACCGGTGCCCTTCTTGAGATCCGCCTCTTCTTGCTTGAGCATACCATGCAATTCAGTGAGCTTCTTATCCATATCATGCATGTGGTAGTTCAAAATGAATTGACCATACACACTAGGAAGAGAGTTCAGAATTATGTCCGTAGCGAACTCTTCGCTAATGGGGTAGCCAAGCCTTTCCAGAGATGCACGTAGCCAACCATTTTGATCACATGCGGACTCAGTGGATCACCATCCTTAATCTTGCAAGTCAGCAAAGCCTGAGAGACTTGATACCTCTTAGTCTTAGCCTGAGCCTGGAACATACTTTTGAAGCTTTCGATCAAATCGTAGGCCTCAACATTCTTGAACTTCTTTTGCAAGTCCGTTTCCATGTGAGCAAGCCTAAGATAGCTAATATTCGTGGACTCATCCTTAGTCCCACGGTAGGCATTGGTGGCAGCGACACTCGTATTCGCATCCGGCTCATCTGGGAGTTGGTTGTCTAGGACATGGTCCTTCTTTTGTTGTTTGACAACTATTCTCATATTTCGATACCAGTTGGTAAAATTAGTGTCGTTCAATTTAACTTTCTCAAGAATGGTTCTCAAAGCAAAGCCGGATATCTGAGGGTGACTATTACTTGGTTCCATGATCTACAAAAGAAAATATATAAAACACTTAAGACATGTTGTTAAGGGGTAACCCCTTGGGGTGGCCCGATATTTCACGAATTCCGTGGGAATCGAGGGGAAAGCGGTGGAAGGAGAAAAGGGGATGAAATCCACGAACACACGCACACGAAGAACTCGATGAACTCACGCGCATGAAAACACCATACACGCCGATAACTCACGCCGGTGGCAACCGGTCCAACATAATCCCTAGGATCGGTGTTGGGCGAAGCTCTCTCTCCACAGCCAACAACGGGGGAGAGATTCTTGGTGAGATCTTGACTACTTGGGCACGAGACACCGAGATCCCAAGGACTTGTACAACTTGAACGCACTAGGCAAGATACAAGAGGTTGTGGATAATATGGTGCCCCTTGGTAGGAGCATGAGACCAATATTTGAAAGATCCTCAAAGGGGTGTCCTTAACTATTATTATCCAAGTCTAGGGTTTACATTAGAGGGGTGGGGCTTTATATAGGCCAGCCACTTAAACAGGGGTAGTTTTGGAATAAAACTGGGGGTTACATGGGTCAGGCCCAAGAGGCCTTGACATGCCTGGCATCGAGCAGGCCGGAGACTCCGGTGTTGGGTTCGGAGACTCCGGTCTGGGCCGGAGACTCCGGTCAATCTCCGGACCCGTCTCCGGAGGGGGTATCAGACTGTCCCGGGCTTGGTTCCTAGGGCAGGACCGGAGGATGGTCCGGAGACTCCGGTGTACAGGACTGGAGACTCCGGTGTACAACGGAGATTCCGGTGTGCAGAGCTTCAACAGCGTCTTCTCCTGGTCCTTCTTCCTTGGGGGCTTGGTTTGGTGATGTTGCTTCATAGCTGAGGATACACAACGTAGTTGCATGAAGTAGCAAGCCATCCAAAGGTAGGCCAAAATCACATGAGGAAAGGAGCGAATTAACCTTGGCATGTAGGAGCTTGGCTCGGGCGCGAGTCATTGGTCCACTTGGGGGACTAGGTGTTGTAGATGGAGGTGCGTCCGTAGGACGGGCTGCATCACATGTATTCATAAAAGAGCAAGCATATTAAACACTTTAATATTTATGCTCCCACTAGAACCAACATCCCTCCGATGGTTGCTTAGTGATTCAGGATCCTAAATAAGGAAGTCGTCTAGTGAGATTTAGCATCACCACTATCCAACAAGTGATCTAGGTAGACAACTCTATGTCAGTCGCATCTCATACGACTCGAGTTGGTCGGGTGGCACCACATGCCCCGGCTCCCGTCTGACTTTTCCCCGAGTCCCACAACCGTTGTGATAGACCCGTCTAGCTTACCGAGTGTTTCCGCTGTAAGAGTCTGACTTGAACCCACCAAGTCGAAAATAATTGGTAGCACCTCAATTTTATGAGCCCACTACCAAAAATGTCCGACTTGTGATGGTGCAAACACTAGTGGGAAAACTGACTAGAATTTCTTTGAGGGATTAGATTTTACGGACTATCTAATATAGGTAAAACAGAGACATATCAATAACACAAAATAAACAATTATAATGTGAAATGGTATGGCTTTCTTCATGGCGATCTCCATCTCCACTAAGCCTGTAATCCGACTCGTGCCAACTCTTGTCACTTTTTGTCTTACTCCATGTCGCCAACTTGTACATCGCCTTGCATGCCATCTGGGTTCTCCACACAGCTACACTAGCTTAGTAAAGTAAATAACATGGAGAATCCGACACGCAGGTCGTTATACAATAAAGTGACAGCACCTACGCTCTAGCCGGATGACAAAACCGTGATTCGCAGATCAAGTATGGATTACACACATCACATGCGCATAAGCCATACCATTCAAAAATTCCTGCAAAAACAAGTTATGCATAGATATGCTATCTACCAACAAAGCCGGCGTTCCAAAAATGTAGATCGCATCTACATTCTAAACATGGATTCCGACCATTCTTCCGACTCGATCAAACTCCTTATCTTCGATCACCGCATCTGGATTTACGTGTCACAGTCTACCCTAATGGCGGAAACCGACCGGTAGGGGTATGTCGTTCCACGACCTCAGCAGTATGATCACGCAAATCAGATCTACCATTTCCCAAGTATAGTTGACCCAATCAACCTCGTACAAAACTGATCTATCTCATAGATCGACCACCAAAATAACACATAGATACAATCTACAGCCAACTGCATATCACATATGCGAGTTCTCGAGCCTAAAACCAGAAGCTATTGCTCTGATACCACTATTGGGCCACGTAGAAATAAAACAAAACTTTTCTTCTAACGTGGTGATCCCAACATCCAGCTGAGGTAGAAGGCCATGAGGATTACCACTAGATGCGCAGTTACATATTACTAATCTAGCGCGACAGTTGAATGTAGTGCAGTTCTTGCAATCTCAATCCAATCGACGATCATCATGGTGCTGATCGTATAGCACCTCTTCTGGTATTCACACGTATGAGGAGGAGTGCTGGTGGTGAACTGCTAGGTTCGGTACGGCAGCAGGACTGCTGTGGATCTAGGGTTTCCAACGAAATGGAATGACCTAACCGATCAACCCTCCTGGGTTTCTGCGACCCACTATATATAGGGAGTTAACGTGGACTCCACTTACGCATGGCCAATTCACTAAAGCCTATATAATATTGGTCACTTTGAGTCCGACTCATTGACTCAGTCAAAATCTGGCTTGGGTCCAACCCAACCAGATTCCTGGTTCATATCCAATCCGAACTTGCTCCCGCTCTTAAGTGTGTGACCCCGCAGGCTCATGGTAACTTGGACACGATTGGAGTCCGACACTCAATCGCTCAGTCTCGGTAGCAGCTCCTAGAAGAATGTGCCAACTCCCAAGTACCAAAGAGTCATGACGACTTGCCTTTCCAATGCGACTGGCGTTCGAGTCCCTTTTTGCACACGATATAGCTTGTCAGACTATAGACGAATATTTGTCATCACTTAAATAGTCCAACTCTCTTCTCGATCCGAGATAATTGATTCATCTGACTAACTCCTAGTCTACTGCCTCGGTTAACACTTAACCGAGTCATGAATGACCATGTTTTCTGAATCATATCATCCGAGAGGGCCCAGAGAATATCTCTCCAACTCGAGGGGCAAATTCCCATCTTGATTATTCACATCACGCAGCTTGATTCTCAGTCAACCCGAACTCTGCCTTTATAACTTCCCAGTTACGGATCAATGTTTGACAGAACCTAAGTCGGTGATCCTCAACTCGGATTGTGCAACAACCTCAGGTCTAAGGATAACATTGATTGAGATATACAAATGATAACTTGTTCTTTGTACCTCAATATGGGTTAATCTGACTCGCTAAACTCTTTACTCGAATCTTTGTAAGTCGGAATAGCATCTCCATGCCCATGACAAGTGGAACCGAGTCATCAGCCGACTTTCACATTGGTCTAAGTTGTGTGCCCAACACAACCTTAATGACCAAGGATATTGAGTACAAACAACATGAATATATAGTTCCATAACTGAATCACATATTTAATGATACACATCAGATGTTTATACAAGGACAACTTAATATCTTTATGAATACAATGGGAAATATCATCATACATGATTGCCTCTAGGGCATATTCCCAACAATGAGCACTGTCTTGGCCTAGTACTTAGTAGGAAACTTCACTTGGGTACTAACATTTGGAGGTTCTTGGCATGGTTGGATCCAGAAGGTAGAGGGGCTACTAAGGGAAAGCCTCGCCATGGTCTTATTTGTAAAAGGACTTGATCGTAGATTGTGGGTAAAGTGCATAAACTCGCGAGAGTATTGCAATCTGATCGATTGTCCGAGTTCACGAAAAAGAACACTTTGAGCATCTGAAGGATGGAGCCTCTGAAGGATATTCCTCTCTATTTTCTAGACAAAGTTTTGAAACCCCATGGCGTGAGTAATATCGCCAATGGGTGAGATTTTGGGGACTTGGTGAGTAATATCCAAGTGTTAGGTTGTTTGGACACTTGGTGAGTAATATCCTTGTGTTCTATTCGACCCTATATTACTTAAGCAAATGTTTACAAAGTAGGATAAAAATGGCTTTATGCAAATGAAACCCAAAGCCTACTCTAGCCTTGCATCTAGAGTTAGTCTTTTTCTTTCCTTGGTGTAATTTTCCAATACATTCAATGTATTGACCTAACTTGCTGGCTGCACGTTTCATGTGCAGAATTTGGAGATTGTTGAAAGGTGCGCTAGGATCACGGGTCTTCACTCAACCTGCCTCTGGAATTGATGGGACTCCAAGTTGTATTTATATATCTTCTATTGTAATAATGTAAACTCTGGATTATTCGCTTCATGTAATAAATACTTGTGTTTTACATGATATTTCATAGACTGTGAGTGCTAGCTATTGATCTAGGGACTAGCATGTTAATGAAAGGGACTTAGGATCCTTATCGATCCGAGGTCACTACATTGATTTTTTGGTAGCCTCGTCTAGCAAAACGATCGAGAATATTCTAGAATGATGGAGAAGTGTGTTTGAGGTTTATGCATAGCGTGCATTGTGCTAAATACTATCAATAATATCTTCTAGATGCTAGAATAGAAAAGAATATCCAATAGATGGCAATGTTGGGATTGATGAGTCTTGATCCAACGATTATTATTCAAAGTTATTTGTACACAATATAGTGGTAATATAAGATTTTTAATGAATTTTTTAAGAGGGTGTCAAATTTCCCAGCATGTATATTCCTATCAAGAAGTTGAATGGGGCCATACTTTGGAGCATGTTTTTTTCAAAAAAACGCAAAATTCGTGTGTGGTGACTTTTTCATAGGACTAGTACATGTAAGAGAACAACATGTGCTAGTTTTCCTTGAAAAAATATTTTTTTGAATTACTTTAATTTATTTTTCCATATAAATGACACATCATCATATGATCTTCCATCTCTCATACGTCTTTCCTTCTCGATTCTTTTTTTTCCAAAAAGGACCTTGGCATTAAAAGAAACATTGAACAATACAAAGAACCTCAACAAAACCAAAAATTATATCGAAATCCTTGAGATTCCCTTCGTCTTCAACCTTAGTTCCCCACACCATGATGAGCAATGGTACCTGCAAGAGTGACATGTTTTTTTGGAAACGTGTCGAGGATATCCCTGCGATGTAGGATGTCAGCCATGCGGGCGCCGTTCAGGACCGATGTTCGTGGCCATGATGAATTGGTCCAGCCCATCGTGTTGGGAAAGATGTTGTGTGAGAACAACTACATCCATGTAGACGTCTGCCGGCACGGCGGGGAGAGCCTCGGAAAGCCGCAGGGCCATCAATGCACGAAAAAGATCGTCTTCAGAGAGACCAGCCAGAGAAGTGATGAGCGCGGCAACAGCCTGGGTGGAGTACCTGGACCAAAAATTGGGGCTAAAAGTCACATATAGGTAGGCTAGAAGATGTACATAGAAGAAAATGATATCGCTGCCGGTGGCATGCATTGTTGCCAACGTACCTGTTGGTTATGCGTCGTAACGCATGGCCTGAAGGCGGCAGTGAGGTCGTCCATCATGCCGGTGACGACGGCAAAGCTGGTGAGGATATCGTCAAGCGTCTTATTGAGCCAGGCCGCAAAGATGGCGTCGGAAGTTTTGCATGCCATGACACGCATCAACATGACACAGAGGCACTACAGAGTGTCGACATGGGGATCAGTGTCCCTGGCTTTCTTTCATAGACGGATGGTGCTCTCCATAATAGCCTCTATCTTTTGTTCTCTCCCTCTCTCTTCCCTTTCTCTGGATATCGCTCTGCGGCAGACTCCACCGCTGCCCAATCTAGGTACAAGGGACAACAACCCAAGCCTGCATGCTTATATATTGGTAATTGCGGCCTCTCACAGGATAGCCAAATTCACACTTGTACTCATTGATAGTAGTAGTACTCCTAATTACTACTCCGTCTATTTGTGGCCGTTTTTGGGTAACAAGACCTGGCCTAGAAAACTAATGAGAAAATCTTAGGAATACTTGAGCTAGCCTCTTAACTGCACCATAAATCTCTCCCCTTTGTTTCTTTTTTTCCTACACTTGCTGTAGCTCATGCACATGTCGTTTTTAGGGGAAGCTTGGTCAAAGAAAGAACAGCGAAAACGAGGTCCCCTTATTTATTCATTGTAACGGAGGGAGTAGGACCACTAGTACTAGTAATGGAGTAGTACTTCCCCTTCAAAAAAAGAAGTTCAACTTCTCCTTTGTGCTACTCTTCGACAAAATTTCTTTATTACTCGAAAGGCATGTTCCCTCACAAATACTTGAAGGAATCCCGGTGGATTGGCTGCATCTTCCTCGGAGGTCTGCTTCGGCTCGAGGATAGGATCAGGAATAGTTCATCCATCGGGAACATGCCGCCATTCGAGACGCCTTTGTAGGGCGCCTAGACACCCACAGTAAACGTGCGATGTCCGTGCCGGCTGACGACGCGATTTTGGGCCCCCTAGAGGCTACGTATCCTGCGCTTGCCGTGTCACGAAGGCGTTAACATGACAGCCGAAGAAAAGTGGACCTCTACAATAAAGCGCCGATGTGCTTCCACTTTTATTGCGGTAGAGCTGCATCCGAGGGGGGGGCGCTCTGGATGGACATCAACCATGGATAAGTTAAGACCGTGCGAGACAGGGCCAATCTTTCCGTCGATAACCTGCGGCCAGCGAGTATGCGACCGGGGCAGACAACTCCCAAGGGTGCCAGGTCGCCCTAGCCGTAGCAGATGAACCGGTCCTGGGTCCCCTAGAACCTATCCATCATATGTTGTCCCTTGCTTATGAGCAGGACATGATTGAGTTCGAGTGCGAGGAACCTGCGGC
Organism: Avena sativa; assembly: GCA_916181665.1. Classification (NCBI taxonomy): domain Eukaryota; kingdom Viridiplantae; phylum Streptophyta; class Magnoliopsida; order Poales; family Poaceae; genus Avena; species Avena sativa. The sequence goes on from OV702284.1 coordinate 127,280,396, forward strand.
CGGCGGAGGTGCGGATGGGGGAATCGACTTGGTAGGGGGGCAGGTCGACCTCTTCGGACCTTCGCCTAACATTGACCATGTGCAACAGTGACTTCAGTCCTCGGAATTGCTTATTACCACATCCTTGTGTGCTCCTCCACTCCTTCGGAGAAATCTTGTCCCTTTGACCATGATCAACAATAATGAGCGTAATGTTTTTTTCCTGTGGCAAGCAGTTGTAGGAAGAGTATGGCTCAGCTTCTCGGTTGAAATTGAGCCGGACCCGACTACTTTTCCAAGATAAATTTTAGGCCCTTTGAGACAATTGTATGGACTTGGATGTAATTTTCTATTTTTTATGTCTTTGATGTAACCTTTAATTTCACCAACCGTGTTGATTGAAGCATGTTGCTCTTTTGAGACTGACCTTGGTTCAAAAATAAAAAGAATGCCACCACCACAATTTTCATACGAAGTGTACCGTGCCAAATTTTAGTATTTTTCAAGATTCATAACTAAAACTTCGCACACTTAAATGATTGCATGTCAGCAATATGATATTAGGAAAAACTTGAATACATGTGAGCATGATAGACTATTACCCTTGAAAATTTCCAAAATTCTTTCGGAATTCAACCGCTATTAATAATAATAAAAACCATTTTCAAAAAGGCTCAAAAGTAACAATAATTACATAAAGGTCCTCAGTCCATCTTGTTGTGACTACAAACCCTAGCGTGATAATTGAAGCGTCTAGCTCCTCTAGGACCTAAGGTAACCCGGTTCAAAAAAAATGCCACCACCCCAATTTTGATACAAAGGCTACCTTGCTCTCTTACAGTTCCCAAGTTTTAGGATTTTCAAGTTTGCATAAAAATGTTTTTCATTTTATTCATGTTTAATCTTCTTGATTTTTGATGAGGTTGTTGTATCGTAATATGGGCACACCGTCATTATATTTATGAAGATATATAGAGTATGTCCATGACCTTGGTAATTTGGCTTGAAATCCAAGAAAGTTCACACAGAGTACATGGTGAAAGGATCGTATGGGCACCTAGAGGGGGGGGGGTGAATAGGTGCTACTTCAAATTTTACTGTTTTTCAAATTAGGGTTTGACAAAAAGGTAAATTCTCTAGATTATACAACTATGGTGAATTTACCTATATGTCAACCTAGCACAACACTAAGCAAGAACAAGATAAGTAAAGTGTGGTAAAGGATAGAAGTAACCAAAGAAGAGCACGCGAATACATAAGGATTTGTTTCCCGCAGTTCCTTCCTTTTGAGGGGAAGTACATATGCGTTTGGAGAGGGGGTGGTTTAAACCACCAACGCCACGAGAGGCCTCCCTTGTTCTTCGATGAACCTCACCCCAAAGGGTTCAATTCACCTCTCCCACTATACCAGTAACCTTCGAGGTGGAAGCCGGCACCTTTACAACAAGTTCGAGGCACACATCCACAACTGAATTGGAGAATCCCGAATACAAGCAAGCTGTCAAACAATCAAAGACACACTTGTAATAACCAAATCAAGAGCTAGGGTTTCCAAAGAAACACTAGAGTAAGGGGACCTCAAGTGAATGCTGGGGAAATGAAGATACCTCTTGGTGAAGTTATAGATCAAGGCCTCCTACTCCGATTCTCCAAAGATCAATGACTTTGGATGATTGGATGAAGAGATCTTGTTGATTTGGTGGATCAAATGGTGCTAGAGTTCTTGACTAGGTCGAGCTACTAGAGGAAGGGGATGAGGTGACCTATTTATAGCCCACTCACTCTGAACCATTTTCTGACTGTCGGGTAACTTGTCACACCGGAGATTCTGGTGTGCAGACCGGAGACTCCGGTCTACACCGGAGACTCTGGACCATCTCTGGTCAGTCTCTGGACCACCATATAGAACGTCCTAGCTTACTTGGGAAAACTTCCTCTGGAAACTCTTCAAAGACTCCGGTCTCTTCTACACCAGAGACTCTAGTCTAGCCACACTAGAGGCTCCGGTCTGAGTGAACGAACCGGAGAATCCGGTCTGTCTCCTAGGCAAGTTTCTGGAAGCCCCTCTGGAGACTTTTGGGGTAACTCTGGACCACACCGGAGACTCCGGTCTATAATGCCTTGAAATATGTAGTTTCTTGTAGGACAATATCACAGGGAAAAGACCTTTTCACTTTTCATTATTTCATCCTGTAGACATTAACACACTGTAAAATGATCTACAATTTGTTAATGAACACGAAAACTGATTAGGACAATAAATGTCCTTTCAATCTCCCCCTTTTTGGTGTTTGATGACAACAAGTGATTTTGCATGGAAATATTTGCAATGAGATATAAAAACGTATAACAATGCTTCCCTTGGCGATGTGCAGTAAGATGAATAGGTAAAGCACGACATGTAATAGGTACTAAAACATAGATAATAAATATAGGTCTCACACAGATTAAAGTAGCATATGAGTTTAGCACAAACATGTCTTCACACACATAGTATCTCGCAAACCAAAGCAGCAAAGAAAATGTTCGAATTTAAAAAGCATAAAAGGGCCAAATTCCCAGCCCATGCAAATCCCGATGACAATGTATTCTCCCCCTTTGGCATCGAAATGCCCCTAAAGGGAAAAGACCTAAGCTAGAACCCCAAAGGATCACCCGGAGTCATTGTCCTCATCATCCTCATGCATGTCCTCATCCTCGTCATCATAATACTCAGAGTCATTGACACCACCGGGAGCAACATACCCTTTGTCGTGAGGGCGAGAAGATGATGTGCCCTAATACGCAAACCTAGAAGTGACCTCAGAGAAAGTCTGCCAATCCACCAGGTTGTCCTGCTGGGCATTCCATGCCCCAAATGAGAGTGTATAATCAGACTCAGTGGATGGTAGCGTGCCAAGCTCATCAGTGTAATCATCACCTCCTTCCTCATCCTCCACTTCTCCCTGATCCTTGATCTCCTTGAGAAGTTTCTCCATGCGACGGTTGCTCTTGTAGGACGCATTTTGTTGCTTGAGAATGTCCATGTTCATGCAATAGAGGGCCCTCTCCCAAAATGAGGCCTTCTTGACCTTGTCCTGAACATACTCGTAGGTCATGGGAGGCATGAGTGCATTGGAGGCATTCTTCCTCCGAGCCATAGGAGGAGAGGGATCCCGCTCGGCCTCTAAAATCTCCTCCTTAGTCTGTGAGCGTCTAGGGGGTGGCCCCATGTGTCCTTTCTACTGGAGAGACACAAGTGCATGCTCCATAATATTGGGAGGCATAGCAAGAGGTGAACCGTGAGCCTGGTTATTGATCAGCCTCATGACCAGTGGTGCATAGCGAGGGGACTTCTTGTATAGTATGGCATGATACATCTCTCAAAGATGAAATCCATGATGTCAATAGCAGCATCCTCAGCATCTGGGCCAGCATAGTAAACCTTGTGAGTGTGATACAACAAGTTGACCAATCCACATCTGATGGCATCATCATTTCTAGCACTGGGGGAAATGGTCTTCCAGAAAATCCTCAACATCAGATTGTAAAGGGGTTGAGGCCCTTGGATCCTCCCACAACACCCTTGCTGCCATACAATGGTGCCAGCTTGTTCTTGTTCTCGCCAAGAGATGCAGAATGCATGCGGTGCCCAACATGAGTGGACACCCCATGAAAAGTCTCTTGGATGGCATTGGCGAAGTCAAAGAATGTAGTAGAGCAGCGGTGATCTCTATTCATCCAATGCATTGTCCTTGCTTGGTCAGTCCCAAACACCACTGTGGCATAGAATTGTTGCACTAGAGTGATGGTGTAGTCCTGACAGAGCTCCATCTGTCCGTGCAGCCCGAGCTTCTCAGAAATCCATAGTGCATCAATAAAGTAAGAGCTGTTCCGCATCTATTCAATGCTCAGGTACTTCTGGGGGAAAACTGGGGACTTGGTGAGCTTGCTATAAATGTCTTTCATGAAGACTGCTTGCTCCTTCCTCCAATAACATGGGTCATCGCTGGTCCGTGGCAAGTCATAGAATTGCTTCTTGTGCAGCTCACGAAACTCCTTCTTCGACATGCGGGCCAATGATTGCAGATTGTCGTACTTAGCCCTCTTGGCTTGAGTCTCCTCCTCAATACTCTCATGCTCCCGCCTCATGTATGCTGCATCTCTGGACTTCTGACTTTGATTGGACGGGGGCACAACATGTCGACCTTCATCCTCATCATACCGCAGATCAACCCTTTTTGACTTGGTCTTGGTGCGAGGGAGACGATGAGACCCAGATCCACCTGTGAAAATAGGAGGGGGATAGCATGGAGATAAGAATATATGTCCTAGAAATAAAAACAATACCCTCAAATATTTACTAGATGTGATAGAGACAATCCACACCATAGTCTCCAGTGTGCATACCCGAGTCTCCGACCTGGAGGACCGGAATCTCCGGTTGGGAGCCTCGGGTATGCACAAGGAGACTCCGGTCTAGAAATTGAATCTACCAGATCGGGCAAGGATTTGAGACTAGTGTGATAGTGTTCACGCAAATAAGTGAATCCAGTGGGCAAAATCAGTACAGAAACTCCAAAATACACATAGGGGGTGAACCCTAATTTCAAGAGGAGAGAAGAGGTACAAGATCTGTCCATTGGATCGATTCCACCAGTGGGAAGGGCCCATGGATGGAGAGGAAAAAGTAGGTCCGCGACACAGCGGATACCAGGGGCTTCATGACCTCCGGGGCGGCGATTTAGAGGAGGAAGCGACGGGTGAGAGAGAGGAGAGGTCAGGGTGGAAGAAGTAAACTGTTCGTTCACTTCACCCCAGCCTCTCTTAAGTTAGGACCCAAAAACCATCCAGACTGGAGACTCCGGTCTACACCGGAGACTCCGGTGTGGGTACACCGGAGACTCCGGTCCTCTTCGACCAAAATGTTAGGAATGAGTGTATGGGGACATATATGAGAGATAGAGGGTTCATAGCAAGGGAAATTCTTGGGTTTAGATATCAAACTGTGAGGAACCAAGAAAACCATAATATTTTGAGAAGATGTCCAATAAAGCTCCAAAAAGAACGAACCAAGAACCAATCTCTTCACTAAGAATAGGGTGGTGGCCGAGGCCACCATGTAAGAGTTTGTGGCATGACACCACGAAGAATTATCCTTGGGTTCATAGCCAGTACTCATCAATGAAGCTCACATATCACAAAATGATATTAAGAGAATTGATTTTATTTAATGTCAGCATTATGGGGGGAGGGATAGTCCAATGTATTAGGACCGCACTCCCCTATATCCATGGCTGCATCTAAACACAATATGGGTCAAGACATAAGAGAGTATGCAAGGTAATCAAGTTAAGCTCCTTGAATCAATGATATTTAGTTGATTCCACAAATAACAAAATCTCGCTTCACCAATTGGATTCGTGAATATATCGGCAAGTTGGTCTTTGGTTGAAACATAGGCTAGCTCAACATCTCCACGAGCAACATGATCTCTAATGAAGTGATGGCGGATCTCTATATGTTTTGTCCTTGTGTGATCCACCGGGTTGTATGCAATCTTGATGGAACTTTCATTGTCACATATAAGAGGCAATTTGTCACAATGGACACCATATTCCTTTAAAGTTTGCCTCATCCATACCAATTGAGTGCAAGCACAAGCAACAGCCACATATTTGGCTTCGGCGGTGGAGAGAGATATGCAATTTTACTTCTTAGAAGACCAACACACCAAGGACCTACCAAGGAATTGGCAAGACTTGGAGGTTGATTTTATATCATCCTTATCACCAGCCCAATCCGAATCTGTGCACCCACGAAGAGAGAATGTTGAGCCCCTAGGATACCAAAGACCATAGTTTGGGGTATGAACCATATATCGAAAGATTCTCTTGACCGCAATCATGTGGCTTTCTTTAGGAGCCACATGATATCTTGCACACACTCCTACACTCAACACAATATCAGGTCTAGATGCACAAAGGTAAAGCAAAGAGCCAATCACAGATCGGTATACCTTTTGATCCACATATTTACCATTTGGGTTTAGTTCAAGATGATTCTTTGCTGCCATGGGAGTAGGAGCTCCATTTAAGTCATTCATATTGAACCTCTTGAGCATGTCTTGGGTATACTTGGCTTGATTGAAGAAGGTTCCTCCTCTTACTTGCTTGATCTCAAAACCAAGAAATTACCTCGATTCCCTCATCATAGACATCCTAAACCTATTAGTCTTAAGATTTGGGAATTCATCAATAAAGGCCTTGCTAGACGAGCCAAAGATAATATCATCAACATATATTTGTCATACAAAAAGCTCCCCATTAACCTTCTTAGTAAAAAGAGTGGGATCAATTTTCCCATCCTCAAACCCACGGTCTAGCAACAACTCTCTAAGGTGATCATACCATGTGCGTGGGGCTTGTTTGAGCCCATAGAGCGCATTATTAAGATTGTAGACATGGTTTGGGAAGTTGGGATCCTCAAACCCTGGGGGTTTCTTTACATATACTAACTCATGCAATGGACCATTTAGGAATGCACTTTCTACATCCATTTGTTGCAATTTAAAGTTATGATGTGCCGCATAAGCAAGAAGGATACGAATGGACTCAAGGCGAGCCAAGGGAGCATATGTCTCTCCATAATCAATTCCTTCAAATTTAGATAACCCTTGAGCTACCAATATTGCCTTGTTCCTTACAACAATACCATGCTCATCTTGCTTTTTCTTGAATAACCACTTGGTTCCTATAACATTGCGACAATCTTTTGGCTTTTGAACTAACTTCCACACTTTTTTCTCTCGAAGTTGTTGAGCTCTTTATGCATTACTTATAGCCAATCTGAATCCTCAAGAGCTTCCCATAATTTCTTTGGTTCCACCATGGATATATGAGCTTGATGCTCACCAAAATGCTTCAGTTCAGCTTGCGTGGACATTCCTCTTCTTAGATCACCAAGTACATTCTCTAGAGTGTGATCTCTAATTTCCAACATCCTATCCACTCTAGCTTTACGACAAGTTTCGATCTCATTGTTATCTCTTGTAGGGATCACTTCATCATTTTGGTCCTCGTCTTGACCATCATTTTAACCTAGATCTTCACTAGATTAATTCTCATCATCATGATGCATAGATGACCTTGGTCGAGATCAGGCACACTACTGGACAGGTGTTGAGATGATCTTCTGGCTGATTCTATGAATCTTCCTTGAATAATAGACTAAGCAGCGCTAGACAATCTGGAGAGTGGAGAATCCTCTTCATCCTGACTAGAAGTTTCTGCCTGATCAACTTGTTGAGTGTTCTCAACTTGTCTTTGGATTGGGTCATCATTTTCCTCAATAACTGGTGCTTGTTGATGTTGTGAAGATGAGGGCTCGACTTGAGTAGAGCATTGTTCTTCTCGATCCTCCACAAGGGGTTCCTCAACGGGGCAGACCAATCCCACACCCATTCTTCTTATGGCATCTTGAGGCATTTCATCATCTACATCACAAACATCAACACGCCCCCCTTGGGGACCATCATATTCTTTGAAAACTACACTACAAGATTCTAAAAAAAAAGACAACTCCCGAGAGTTTATCATAGATTCTATAAGTGTGGGATTCGAGACCATAGCCAACAAACCCTCTAACGCTTTGGAATCAAATTTGGACAAACGAACACCCTTAATGCAATAGAAACACTTACAACCGAACACCCGGAAGTATGAAACGTTGGGCTTGTTACTGGTAAGAATTTAATATGGAGTCTTGATCAAAACTTAGTAGAGGTAGATCTGGTTTGATGCATGGCATGTAGTGGAGATTTCTTCAGACCAAAAATTGTAGGGGGATTTGAACTCCGCCAACATGGACCTAGCCATATCAATTAGAGTTTGCTTCTTCCTCTCAGCTACACCATTTTGTTGAGGGGTATATCATAGGAATATTGGTGTTTTATTCCCTCATCACTAAGTTGTAGTTCTTGAAATTAGTGCTGTTGTCACTTCTTATCACCAACACTGGGAGATTGTGTTAACGTTTAACCATGTTGATGAAGTTGATGAAATTTTCTTGGGTCTCACTCTTCACCTTGAAGAAGTATACCCACGTGTATCTTGAATAGTCATCGACAATCACTAAGCAATATTTCTTCCCACCAAGACTTGCATGAGATGGAGGACCAAAGAGGTCCACATGAAGGATCTCCAAGATCCTCTTGGACTTGATGAAGTTCTTTGGCTTGTAGGGAGAATCATGCATCTTTCCTTCAACACATGCCCTGCACACACGATCTTTGGCAAAACAAATATTTTCTTTTAGTCCAACAATATGACCACCCATGTGGAGACTTTGCAAAGTTCTCATGTTGACATGAGCAAGACAGCGATGCCATATCCAACCCACATATGCCTTTCCGAATAAGCACATTGCACTTGTAGTGGTTCTCCCCGAAATGTCCACCACATACAAGTCATTTTCGACGTACCCAACAAAAGCGACCTTTAGAGACTTGCTCCACAAGAGGACCACAATATCATTATCAATAAAGACGGCAAACCCCATATTTCCAAGAGCACGGACTGAATGTAAATTATATCCAAGGGTTTCAACAAGCATGACGTCCACGAGTGTAATCTTGAGCAACCAAAACCTTGTCAATACCCAATACCTTTGACTTTTACTTGTCGGCACATGTCACGGTTATTTGATCATCATTGGTCTCATATCCTTTACAATAGATTTTCTTCCGGTCATGACTTGTGCATCCACTATCAAGCACCCACTTTGACCCTCCGGAAGCATAGTTCTACAAGAGATCAAACTATTTTTAGGTACCATTTTTCAATGGGTCCTCTTTTGTTAGAAACAAGAGTCTTGGGAACCCAAATGGACCAAGCAATATAACCATCAAGCGGGCCAACATATTGTGCCTAAACATCACCATAATAATCACGCATTAGGACATAGTGAGGGTTAGCACTTCCCCCAAAATCATCATGTGACATATTTTTGCCACTTGTGGTCATACTACCCACAACGGCCTTGTCTTTTGCTTGTGTGGGCATGGCCTTCTTCTTGTTGTTCTTCTTATTCTTAGCTTTGGATGCAAAGCCAATGCCCCTTTCTCATTATTTGATCTTTGCTTTCTCAAAGATCATCAATAGACTTGTTTCCTTTGGGAAAGGTGGCATTAGCAAGCTCCCCCTTCAACCTATCATTTTATTCAACTGTGTTTGTAATACTATAGGGAATGAAAACACTAGGTGAGGAAATGTTAGTCAATTGAGTTTGAAGTTTTTCACGATAATTTGTGAGCAACAAGAGTTCATGTTCCAAGGAGTTGTGAGCCTTTTCAAGCTTCCTAAAGTCCTCGGCAAGTTTGTTATGAAAAACACCAAACTCAACCTTATCCTTTTTAGCCTGTGTATACTTAGAAATGGCATGATTACGTTCCTTGATGAGTTTATGAATAATTTAAACATTTTCCTCATCGAGGGCTTCAAGTTTTCTTTCAAGAGACATCCTAGTCTCTTGTTCTTCTTCTAGAGCATTATTTAGTGTGTTCGCCTCAATCATATGCTTTCTTCCTAGTTTACATCTTTCATCAAGAAGCTCTTGTGTGTGAGAAAGTTGGCTCAAGAGGTTCAGAAAATGCTTCTTGTCTTCCCCTTGAAAGTTAGTCATGAACACATCAAAATCAACTAATTCCTCTTTGACCTCAAGATATATCTCCTCATCAAGTTCATCATCAATCAAAGGAGAGGGGTGAAGAGATGATAATACCTTCGGTCCTCTTGGCATAAGGAAAGTGACATTCTTGTTGGATATATTCTCATTTGGAGAGTCGAAGAGGGAGAACGTGTGAGTAGAAGTAGGGGAAAGAGGATCCACACCACTTGAAGTTTCCTCTTCATCATCTTCATCATGTTCATTGTCGAAGGAGAATTCTTCATATGTAATCAAGACAATTTCACCCGACTTCTTGTTGGTGTGATTCTTCTTGATGAAGGGATTCTTGAAGGGAGCCTTGGTGTTTTTATTTAAGACAAGTTTACCCCCATGATCTTATCTTTTCTCATAGGGACAACCTACAACAAAATGGTAGCGATCACCACAATTGAAGCAAGTTCTCTATTTTGAGCCATTGTCTCTTCTCCCATTTAAGTTGCTTTTTTTCTTGCATCTCCATCTTGGCCTTGTCGGGGTCTTTCCAAAAGCTTCTTGCATAGAAGGCCATACACTCACCATGAGCAACCTTGACATCATCGGGGTGGCACATAGACAATCCTTCATCACTCTCTTCTTCATCCACATAGTCCACAACTTTGTCCTTTAACAAAAGGTTGACGCCATTGCTCATTCCAATAGCTCGAGCACGGGCATCTTTGTCATTTTTGGCAGCAACCTTGAAAGCGTCCATCTCTTGCATAAATTCATTGGAGGTCATGAGATGGTAGTTGTGTCTTCCTTGTAGACTCTTCAAGTCAGTGGGCTCAAAGGGCATGAGTGCACTTGTAACATCCCAATTTTAGCAACCTTGATCTTTTGTCAAAAAGGCAAAAATCAGGGGGAACAAAAACATTTTATAAGTGTTGCAATGTTTGTTTACTTGTTTTCTTGTGTTCATGCAACTTATTGTGAATTAGGTGATATACTTCTTATCTCAACACTAGTTGGCAAAAGCTGTTTTACAAAAGAGATGTCTTGGCTCATCTTTCATATTCTCAAATGTTTTGGCACTTCATACTTGAGTCAAGACTATTTTGATACAACGAATTATTTTATTAGTTATATTAACTAAACTATGGAGACCTAGATATAATCTACTTAAGGTTTAAAGGCAGATCTTCGACTAACCTTATCTATAGGTTTTCCAAAACCTTTCCTAAAACCTTATCCTCCCATCTTGGTAGAAATACCAAGAGGCCCTTATCTTGATTCAAAATCACAACCTCTTCAAAACACCCATGCCTACTTCAAGCTAGGCTTGAGGATGACTTTAGTAGTAGGTTGATAAGTTTGATAAGATGAGTTGCCTTGATCTGTTGTCTGATGAATTGCCTTGATATGCGGATTTCCTTGTTTTCTTAGGAACTAGAGTTAGCTAATCTAGTATCTCATCCTTAGGGATCAAACCAATAATTGAGATCATCAATCTCAAACTAAGCATCCCAAACTTAATCTATCTTGAGTCACTCAAGTGAATCTCTAATCTACTTACCTAGATCAACTAGGAGCTAATATTTTGTATTAGCATCCAACTTATCAAGGACCTAATACAATCATGAATCCAGTCTACACAAGCTATCCTTCAATATCATGCACTTGAGGATAATAATAAATCCTTTCCTCTCCCTCAAATGTTTTCCCTCTTCCATACTAGTCCAAATCCTCAAATCTGCCAAATTTGGTTGTCTGGAATGCTTATCTAGATTCAATCATTGGAACTCCACCTATTCTAACCCTTGTGCATTCTTGAGAATGTACTTGAACCATCTTGTAGTACATCATTAGTACTACCAAAGACTAGTCTTTCCTTTGGATAAACCATTCTGGTTCCCACTCATACTTGTTGGCTTTGTAGTCAAGATAATAATCTTTTCTGCAAATCTTATCATCTTGCCTACTTTGACAGAAGATCACATCCTTATGCTACCACCCCTTGACCAAATCTTCGTGTGATTATGATCTACTAATCATGTTCTATCAATCCACCCTCCACTTCTTCCCACTAGAGCTTTGTGCTTCCTAAACCCACATGGTTTATGAGGTTTCATGATGCATTTCTTATGGAAGCCTTCATTCCAACAGAGTTTGCCATCACTTCTAGACCACCTCAAATGCAACCAAGCCAAACTACTTATACCATAATAATCTATACAACTTGGTATAGCTATCCATCTATCCCTTGTACCTAGGTGAGCCCTGAGCTCCCGAATCTAACCATGTTTAGAGGGCATAAAACTATTAATGCCCTAGATCCTCTAATCTTTGTATTCCTCTAAAATACATATGGTTTTGAAATACCCAAGGTTGGTTATGATATATAATTCAAGTTGACACCATCCACCTTGGATGTAAACCCTTGCCAAATAATTCCCATAATTATTTGGAGCCTAAAACCATTTAATTTCCTTTAATTGCAAAATCCTAAAAACTTAATAAGGACAAGTTTGTTTGTCTCCAAACTACGTCACCAAATCAAGTCACATTTGATGCCTATGTATCATATCATATAATATCTTCTCATCTCAAAAATAAATATTTTTGAGATTCTTTATTATTTCTTTTTGCCTTTTTTTTCTTAAATGGCAGAAATGGAGAAATAATGATTTTAAATACTTTTACTCCTCAATAAATCTTGGGAAAATTCTCCTATGTGTGTATTCTTATTTAGGACCTTCCCATACCAAATACCAACTGTACAATTCAAAATTTCCAAATGATTTCAATTAAATAGTTTCTGCACTATTTGAATAATTGATAAAATGATGGTCTAAAATATTCAGAAAATTCCCAAATAAATAGTGGGAATCTATCTTGACCATACCCATCTATCCAAACCCTTATCCCATATTGAAAGACCAAAAACCAAGAGTCTCTTCATAATCACACATTATGTCCAATTTGATCATATCACCAAAAACTATTAGCAAACCATATCCAAGTTCCTCCAAACTTGTTCAGCACCCCTCCTTAGCAGCACACAACCCTCTAGTCCACCACCCATTGTAGCATGGACCCACATTGTCTCTAGTGCTTGTTCATGAAGGGAACACAAGGCTATGCCTTCTCTAGTCATTAAAACCCTTGCACCTGCTGCTGTCACATCCTCTCTTCCCCAGCCATGACCCAGAGCCCCACACCATCCCTCTCTCCACCGCCCCCGTGGCCCAACCAGAAAGCACCACCTCTCCCCATGGCTCCTCCGTGAAACAAGTCCACCCTAGACCCTCTCCCTTGGTTTATAAGGCAAGAGGACAAAACCTCCCTCCCCTTCTTCTCCATTCCACTCAGTCACCCCCACCTAACTCTCCCCGAGCCCCATATCTCACTCTCCCACTCACCAACTCCCTGGAGAAGGAGAGGAAATCCTCTCGGGTTTCCACTAGTATGCAATCCTATAGCTCACCCGACCACCCCTCCTCTTATCCTTACCCTCAGTATGATTTCCTAAGGCTGATCTACCCTTCCTGAGCTCCTCATCCTCTCCCTTGCCCTGCCTTGCATAGGAGAACGGAGAACAAAGAACTTGGGCATTCTACAAGATCTGCTCGGGTACCTACTTCCCCACCACTTTCTCCCTCTGCATGCCATCATGATGCACCGTATGAGACGTTTCCCATCTAACATCTTCAATATTTTCTTCCTGCAGCAGCTAGACGACGACACTGGCGAACATCCGAGCCATTCCCGCCAGCCATCTTCGTGCGACGCCTTTCCCTGACACCAACCCCACCTTCCCTCCCCTCGTCATGGTTGCCTTAATGCACCGCGTCGACCAGTGGCCTCCCCGTTGCTCGAGGACCTCCCTCGGCAATCCCCTGGCCAGAAACTATCCGTGCTAGGGTTCTGTCCCCACGTCCCCGGCAGGAGCTTGAAGATGAAGATCGGCCGTTGATCCACATATGATGGAACGGCCGAGAAACCTGCGTACTCCTTTGCTGCCCCTGCCAATGATGACTGGGCCCTGTTGACCGTTTAAATTTTCACCCCTTCTCGTGCATCTGCGTCGCCGGGTGGGCCAGATCTGCCCTACTCGGCCCATTTTCGTAAGGATTCAGCCCAATAGATCCTGCCCCTTTTCTTTTTGTTATTTCCTATTTTAGATATGGTTACATGTAGTTTGGTTTAAATCCAAATAAAAATGAAAAATAGTTATTTTTCCCATGTACATTTTTTACCAAGTTCTTGTGTGTCTAAACAAACATGCAGACCAAGTACCTTGCCCAAATAATAGTTAGGGTTTTATTAACAATTAAAATCCCAACATGTGTCTATATTACTCAAAATGGAATTTAGAGAGTATCCTAACTCCATATGGGGTGAAACCTTTGTGTACTGAAAGGTACCCCAGGTACCTTGCATAGTCCCTTAGACCCAACCTAATTAGCTTCCTAGTTTGCCCCTATGAAAATAACCAAAAACAGCCCCTTTATGTACTTAGTAATTTCTCTGTGTCAAATAAACTTGAGTTCGGACCTAATTCCAACTCCTATTATACATGCATACCCACATCCTTCAAACCCCATGAGTCCAATATTTATTAAGCTCTATTTGATTTTTGGTGAATTAAACATTTATGTGCATTGTTTATTCACTAGAAAAATCACTACATGAGTTCTGCAAATCCAAAAAGGTTGATTCCAATTTATATAGAATCAAATACCTAAAATGTGTCCTTGGAATCACATCAAAACCTCCTTTAGATTAAATCTTGTGAAAAATACAAATACCATCTACTACTGCCTTTGGGAATTTCCTAAGGGCATTCTGGTAAATATTTTAAGTTGATTACAACTCTCAGTGAACCAGTCCATAAAACCCTACTTAATCATGCATGGAAATATTTTTTGGATCTCCAGAATTTTTCTGATGAATTATTCCCTAAAACTAGAGTTTTAATCACTATAAAATTCATAGTAAATAAATGGTAATTGATAAAATAGTGAAACAACTTTTGTTGGCTTCATTTTCTCAAAAAATTTCTGATGATATCATTTTTTATATATTGGTATCATACATAAATTGACCTTGGTCTAAACCCCCTCTCCTACCTAGTTTCTAGACTATAAAACTCATATAGGTTATCTTCAAATGTTTCCAAGACCAATTCAAATCCTTCTAAATCCTTTTTTCCCAATACCTACTGAAGTGTAGCATGTTTTCCTTGTTTGTTTTATTATTGATTTGATGCTTGTATGCTTTGTATTGATTTATGTATTCTTTGCTTGCATGTTTGCTCGATAAACGGCGATAGTTGCGATTATGTGACTCCGAGAAGAAGGAAGCTTTAGAGTAATTATTATATTGGTATTCTAGTTTTCTCAAGAAGTCTGGGTCATCTCGCTAGTAACAGCCAATCCACCTTCTTGCTCATAAGCCCTTGTCCTACCATTTTACTTATGCATGTTTTATCTACTATTACGAAACTGCATTGTTTTACTATATGATGATTTTATATCCGGTAGTGGTTTGGCTCCTCCAAACTATTACAATTTTGATCTACTAAGTACAATACCCTTATCGACACCAACTTTCATCTAGTATGGTAGATGGTGTACAACACCATACCCCTTTGGTGACCTCGATTTCGCCAAAGTAAAAGTAAAGGATGGCAATACCCCGAAAAGTTTACAAATTTTTTTTATGAGAAAACCTTGGTAAGGTGTGACCTTCCAAGAGATGTTTTGGAGAACTGAGAAAAGGATTTGTTTTACAAAAGGTTGGAAGAAAGATGGAGGAAAAAGGTTTACAAAAACGCAACCGGTTCTTTGCAGTTTTGCTTGAACAATTAACCCGTGCAACCACATTACTCTGGAATGGGACAGGGTTGGATATGAAGTATGTTACTCTGGTATGGGAATTCTCACGACAACTTATAAGGGATCATCTCCCTTCAATGCTGGGGTTCCTTTACATAAAGGATCAAATGTGAGGCAGTCACCTGGAGGAATTATGAACTGCCCTCGGGAGCAGCCGGTCGATACTATGAGACCCTCATTGAAAGTGTCCCTTCTCGAGGAGTCGGATGGCACTCCGGTTGGTCTGTGGATCCAGACGACCTGGTGTCGAGGGGAACAACTCATAGGGTAGGGCCTATACTAGAGTGGCATCCGGAGAGTCTTGACCGGTTACTCGACCCACGATCGGTGTAGATCAGGTCAGGATATCCGGATGGTGTGGGTAAAGTTTACAACCTATGTAGAGTATAAATCTATTCGAATAGCCGAGACCTCGGTCATGGACGGTTGGGAAGGTTGCTGTAGAGCGGTGCTGGTTTTGATTTCAAAAAGAACTTCGGAAAAGCAAAGGTTTTGGAAATGTTTTGACCATGGGATGGTCGGAAAAAGGAGGAAGTAGTTTGGTCATGGGATGACCGGAAGGAAAAGCAAATGGGTGACCCAAATCCTAGTGTTCTCCAAAACTTTTCAAAAGGTTTCCAAAAAGTTTTATTAAAGTTTTCAAACAAAACCTTGTAGATGCTACATGATGTGGACATCCCATCTATTGATACAACCGTTGTACCTACAGCTACACAAATACAAGGACCTATCACTCGAGCTCGTGCCAAGCAACTTAACTATCAGGTACTTTCGTTTCTTCGGACTATTCCTCATATACATGAGAATATGATGCTGCCTAAATCAGATGTATTTATTACTCTTAGGAATGATGGACCAAGCATGGATGAGAGGGACATGCATTGGAGCATGATCATGCATAGAGATGCCAGCAAGCATGTGAGGATTTAAGAGAAGGCCACCGATGAAGATTTCAGAACTTTGAAGCCGCCATAATGAATAAAGAACGCTTGGACAAAATATTCATGAATATTACATGATAAATTCATCCATATCTTAGTTTGGGCCAGGCCCATGTAATTTTCACATGAATTAAAATAGCCACTTCTTAGAGTCCTTATTTGAGGAGAAAAGGACTTGTAGGGTTGGTTTCAGCCACCACTGAAGGGATACGAGTAGGCTACACTAGCGCAAATTAAAAATTTCTACCGCGTAAACCAGGATTACTATTGTCATAGATCATGGGATTACCACTAGACGCACAGTTGCAGAACTTGATGAAGCGCGTCGAAGCAGTGCAGACGATCTACATCTCCTCCTCGTTCTCGTCCCACGAGCAGCTCCCCTTGCGCGGCTCGTCCAAGCGCTACAGATGCAGCGCCTCTAAGGTATCCACACGTATAGGGTGGAAGCGTCAGATGCCGGAATGCTAGGTCCGCGCGTGCAACACATGCGTGAGGAGTGGCGGCTGGGTGGAATGGTCTAACCCTGGTCAGCTCGCCCCCCCTCTCTTATATAGGCGTCCCTAGTGGGCTTCTACATTAGCAGCCCATTAGTAGCCTAAGCCTGGTCTAATTTGGATCCAATCCTCATTAGGCTTTCAGCCCCTTAAGTGTGTGACCCTATAGGTTCATATACGTATAGACATGCCACAAATACACTTATTCTGTCAATAGTTGGTAGTGGCCTCTAGCAAGACGTGCCAACTCCTAAACGCATACAAAAGTCATATCAGATGAACCATCACAAGGTTTAGTACATGCCTTTCCCTTTGCCTCGCGATATTTGGTATAGCTCCAAGCTAACCTCCCTTTCTCGATACTATGATTCGAAATCCCTTTACTAGGTTAACTCTTAACCATATGTAGAACGGCCATGCATTCATGGATCCGATCACTCGAGGGGCCCAGAGATATCTCTCTCAAGTAGAGAGGGGCAAATCCAATCGTATTGACCATGCCTTGCAGCATGCTTCAGGACAAACCCGAAAGCTACCTTTATAACTACCCAGTTATGGAGCAGTGTTTGATAGCCCCAAAGTAGACCGATCCACATCTCAAGTACATGTGACAATCTCAGGTCTAAGGACAAAACGTACACGATGTGTCGAGAGAGAGCTTCAACTAATTGCCAGTCTCAAGTTGGGTCAGTCCAACCCCATGTTCATAACATGTGTCCACATCATTAGTTTGACATCTTCATGTCTATGACTTGCGAAACCTAGTCATCAACCAATCGATGTGCTAGTCTAATATTCATGTGTGTCCTCACATGAACTCCGACTAGGGACAACTCTTAAATAACCATACAAGTATAGAGTTTCACAAACAATTCACATAATTTCCAATCAATACAAGTTGCCTGATATGGATATTCAAGGAACATTACAATAACTCATGGATACATAAGAAATATAATCATCTCTATGATTGCCTCTTGGGCATATTTCCTTTAGTCTCCCACTTGCACTAAAGTCAATCTAGATTGTATCTAATACCTATTGCTCTTGCGTGCATCTCATGCGCAGGCTGCGAGAGTGGCTTTGTAAAAGGATCAGCAACATTTGATTCCGTATGTATTCTGCATATCATGACACTACCACTACTAGGAAAATGGCTATAGGTAATCAGCACATCCGTGGCTCACATGGTTGAAGTTCCCCACGGCTAAAACAGGCGTGGCTCACCTATGGGCAGTGCCCTACTAGTAGCTAGAAAAACCGTGGCGCACATGACCACAATGCGCCACAGATATGTGTGGGCTAGGGTCCTGTTGGCCGCACGCCAGACATCCGTAGCGCACATAGGGTAGGTGCGCTACGGTTGTTAGTGTCAACCGTGGCACACATGGAGGGGGTGCGCTACGTCTAAGCGCATGCCCCTCTCTGATGTGAAACGGCCAGACACATCCGTGGCGCACTATGGCATGTGCGCCACGGATGTTACTACTCCCTGTGGCGCACTAGGGCAGAGTGCGCCACGGATGTGGCGATTTTTTTTGACAGCTGCACTTTATGTGCACATGTGTGACCATCCACCACCCCACACTTCACTTTCCCCTTCTTCTTCCTCCTTAGATCTAGTCGGGATCTTCTCCTTCCCACCTCAATTTCTTTACCCATTCACCATTTTTAGCATGTAGAACTTGCCTTGGATGTTACATAAGTAATAGAGGAAGGTCTCCGGTCTCTCATCTCCTTCTCCGGTCTCGCGCGCACCTTTCCTTTCCATCTTTCTCGCGATTGGTCTCTCATCTCGGTAAGTTGTCCATGTAAGGATGTGTTCATGTGTATATGGATGATATGCTCATATGTATGTAGATGATCGATGCTCATGATGTGTGTATGTGTGGATCGATGGTCATATGTGTGTGTATATGGAGAGTATCGATGATGCTCATGCATGTGTGTATGGAGAGGATAATGATATGTTCATGTGTGTATGGATCGGTCTCTCTCTCTCTTGTGTTTGTATGTGAACAAGTTGCCATTTTTTTTGCCAAAATGTTGATTCATTTCCATTTTGGCAAGACTTTGGCATTTCGCAAAGGTCCTAATTTTAGGATAGGTCATGCCAAAATTTTCTATCGACCATTGCATGCATGCATTCATTATGTGGTTCTAATAGACTTCTAATTGTACCGTGTACACCGTCCAGGCAAAAATGGTCCGCATAATGAGCGAAGGCATTGTGGCTAGATTTTTGAAATATGCGACGGCCGACATGATACGAAATAACAAGACGGATATAAGATGTCCGTGCAGAAGATGCAAACTCAACTGGGTGATTGACCCAGATTCCGGGAATCTGCAGGCGCACCTGCTCCGCCATGGTTTCATGGATGGATACACTCGTTGGATAAGCGATGACGAAGACGATGGAGACGGTGAAGGTGGCCAACATGACGATGATCATCACCATGGCGAGAACGGGCGAGATGATGAAGAGTCCTAGAGATGGTGAAGGTGCGGAAGCAGGCCGGGATGATGATGATCTAGATGCCGAAGGAGCAGACGACGATGGAACAACGCCATGCTGGGTGCGGGACCCTTATGTGCAAGATCTGCTTCTCAAGCAGACGAGTAACGCCAGGGCTGCCACTAGAGAGAAAGCCAAGCTTGCGCAACTTGAGAAAGACGCGGTTACTCCATTGTATGAAGGATGCAGGCCCGATGATAACCGGTTGAATGTAACGCTCAAGGCTATGGAGATGAAGGCAAAAAACAAATTGAGCGACGCAAGCTTCGACGATATGATGGCATTCTGGCACGATCGTCTCCCGGAGGGGAACACATGTCCAACTAGTATCGAGGACGCCAAGAAAATCGTCTGTCCTCTCGATCTACCGCACGTTAGATATCACGTATGCATCAACGGTTGCATCATTTATCGGGGTGAGGACGCGGAGAAAACCACATGTCTGGTGTGCTGCGTGAGTCGCTACAAGAAAGGGAAGAAAGCACCTCGAAAAGTGGTATG
Organism: Avena sativa; assembly: GCA_916181665.1. Taxonomy (NCBI): domain Eukaryota; kingdom Viridiplantae; phylum Streptophyta; class Magnoliopsida; order Poales; family Poaceae; genus Avena; species Avena sativa. The sequence continues at coordinate 127,300,353 of OV702284.1, forward strand.
GTACTTTCCTATCACTCCTCGTCTGCAGCGCTATTTTGCGGACCCTAAGGAAGCGAAGCTCATGCGATGGCATGCGGAAAGGAAGAAGCCAGGAGATGATGATGACCCCGAAAAGGATGAGCTGCTGACGCACCCTTCAGATGCTAGCCATTGGAAAGCATTGGACCTCGAATTCCCAGAATTCGGTGGAGATTCGAGAAACGTCAGGCTTGGTGCGAGCACCGATGGACTCAATCCGTTCGGTAGCCAGAGCAGCACGCACAACACTTGGCCCGTGTTTGTATGGATGTACAACCTCCCTCCATGGTTGTGCATGAAGAAGAAGTACATACAAATGAGTATGCTAATTCAAGGGCCGAAACAACCTGGTACCGACATCAATCTGTATCTCGGGCTGTTGAAAGAGGAGCTAGCCACGTTATGGGAATATGGATCCAATACTTACGACGCCGTCGCACAAGATTATTGCACTATGAGAGCCGTGTTGGTCACTACGGTGCAAGACTATCCAGGGTGCGGGTATATCTCGGGGCAGGTTATCCAAGGATTCTGCGCATGCGTTAGGTGCATGGATAACACAAGCTATCTCCAACTAGATAAAGATCCAGGGTCATCGAAAACCGTGTTCATGGCGCACCGGAGGTGGCTCGGCAAGAATGATCCATGGAGAAAATGTGGAGACCCGTTCGATGGCAAATCCGATACCCGAGGAATCCCAGCGCATAGGAGTAGCGAAGAAGTGGAAGAGTTGCTGAAAAACTGGAAAGATTGTCCTAAGACTGGAAAGAAGCGAAAGAGGCAGCAACAAGACAAGCCGCTGACGAAGGTATGGAAAACAAGGTCTGTTTTCTGGGAGTTGCCATACTGGAAGTTTCTCCGCACGCCTCATAGCCTCGACATCATGCATATCACGAAAAACGTGTGCGAGAGTCTGGTCACCACCATAATCAACATTCCAGATAGGACAAAAGATGGTCCGAAAGCCAGGCACGACCTGATATGCTTGGGTATCCGGAAGGAGCTTCATGGAGTACGCACTACTCCTGATGATCAGGAAGATGACGATGATCATGAGTCGGAGACGACACAAGGTCGTCAGAAGGGTAAAAATTTCAAGAAGAACAAATATTACTGCCCTCCTTGCTTCACTCTAAGCCAGGATGAGATTAAACAGTTTTTCAAGTGCCTTCTAGGAGTCAAATTTCCTTACGGCTACGCGGGCAAGATAAGCAGATACCTAGACGAGGCGAAGCAGAGGTTCAGTGGCATGAAGTCTCACGACTGTGCCGTGCTAATGACGCAGGTACTTCTGGTCGCACTAAGAGGGATAATGGACAAGCACGTCCGTGAAACGTTATTTGGCCTCTGCAAGTTTTTTGACGTCATCTCTAGGAAGTCGATTGGCGTGAATCAGCTCGGGAGGCTACAGGAGGAGATCATGGTGATACTATGTAAGCTTGAGGTCTACTTCCCACCCGCATTCTTCGACATTATGGTGCATCTGCTGGTCCATGTCGTGGAGGACATCGTACAACTCGGGCCGATGTTCCTCCGCAGCATGATGGCGTTCGAAAGGATGAACGAACACATCAAAAGATACGTTCATAACAGGTCCCGTCCAGATGGAAGCATAGCCAAGGGCTTTCTGGCTGAAGAGTGCATCTCTTTCTGCACGAATTATCTAGACATCGAGAACCCTGTCGGTTTTCCCGTCAACAGGCACCTTGGCAAGCTCGACGGATCTGGTCACCGAGAGGGTCATCGCATACTGCATGCAGACTTCGATTTTCGATGCGCAGACTTTGATCGAGCAAACCTCATCGCGCTACAGCATTTAGAACTGGTCGATCCTTGGGTACAGACGCACAAAAGGTTAATCGAGAAGAAGTATAGTGATCGGGGAATACAGAGGACGCAGGGAGAAATAATCAAAGAGCACAACTCAGATTTCACGCGTTGGTTTAGGCAGACGCTCCTTGATAATCCCCCGCGATCGCATTCTTCTGACACGGAAAAGATCATATTTACCTTGTCGCAGGGACCGCCGCAAAACCTGGTGACCTATCAGGCGTATGATATCAACGGCTACACATTCTACACGGAGGAAAAGGACAACAAGTGTGATTATCAGAACTCAGGCGTAACGTCGGAATTCTACCTCGATGACAACATGAAGGAAAGATTCTACGGAAGAATCGAGGAGATCTGGGAGCTCGACTACGGTGGAGAAAAGGTGCCGATGTTCCGCATCAGATGGGCAAAGAGCGTCGAAAGAGAAGACCGGTATTTCACAACCATGGTTATACCCGAAGCAGCCAAATCCAAGGCCGCTGGTGCGAACGTGGCCGTGAAAAATGAACCGTGGGTACTGCTACCAAAGTGGACCAATGTATTTTCATTACCGACCCGACAAAGCCTAGTCGTGTTGTCGTGCGGAGAGGAAAAAGAAACATCATCGGAATGGATAGAGTCGCCAACGAGCAAGACTTTGACCAGTACGGCGATCCAAAGATTGAAGATGACGACGACTACGATGCAGCAACATACATCACCAGAAGAAAAAGGACAACCCTACCCAAAAAAGGTAGCCCGTTCGAAAGAAGAAACATTAAAGTGCCGGGGCTAAATTATTCAACCGCGACAAAGTAGGGAAAAAAGATTGTTAAACGCTAGCTCAAAAAATGTTGTAAAACGCGTGGTCAAAAAAGATTGTAATATTCATGGACAAATTATTATGAAATTTAGTTATACTTTGAATCATATTTGTACCACTTTTATGACATATATTATCACTTTTGGGAATTTTTGGAATATTTAAAAGTATTTTTTAAAGTAAAACAAAACTTGTATGGCATATATCACCACTTTTGGGCATTTTTTGGAACATTTAAAAGTATTTTTAAAATAAAAATAAAAAAGGGGGGCACCAGGATTCGAACCCGGGTGTTCACAAGTTTAGAATAGAGCAGTGGGCAGCACCAGTGGGATATGCTAGTGTACTTGTTAGAGAGTGGGGCTACAGTATTATTATACAGTCGTTAGAAGCCGATAGTGTAGCGCACTAGCCCAGAGTGCGCTACAGATATCCGTAGCGCACTATGCCCAAGTGTGCTACGCCTAACTGGATTTATCCACATGTGCGCTCGATCGAGCCCCCTCTCTCATCCCCATCGCTCCATCTCAGCCCGAGCCCCTCTCTCATCCCCATCAACGTGCCGCCGCCGCATCCCAACTACATCAACGCGCGCCCGCCAGGAGGAGGTGGAGGAGGAGCGTCTCTCGCGTGCCAGCCAGTTGCAGGAGGAGGAGCGTCGCTCGCGTGCCAGCCAGTTGCAGGAGGAGGAGCGTCGCCCACGCGCCAGCCAGGAGGAGCGTCGCCCGCACGCCAGCAAGGAGGAGGTGGAGGTGGAGCGTCGCCAGCCAGGAGGAGGTGGAGGAGGAGCGTCGCCCGCACGCTCGCCTCCCCAGCGGCCTCGACCGTCTACAGCCCCGCCTCGCCAGCCACCTCACCCGCGGGCTCGTCCTCATCCTCGTCTCAGAGAGGTGAGTCTTCTCCCCTCTCTCCATCTCTCCCCTCTCTCCATCTCACCCGCGGGCATTGATTTAGAATTAGATTTAGGTTTAGGTTGATAGTGAGGTTTAGGTTGATTTAGGATTAGATTTAGGTTTAGGTTTAGGTAGTAGCAGTAGCTTGATTTAGGTTGATTTAGCAGTAGATTTAGTGTTGAAATGATGCAAGATATTAATCTGAAATGATTTAGCTATTAATCTGAAATGGTTTACCATTTCGATCTGAATTCGATATTTTTCTCATAGTGATCTGAATTCGACTTTAATGTCTGTAGTATAAACAGTTTTGGCTTGAAATGGGCTAGTTAAACCAGTGCAGTCATTTTTTAAGAAATAAATGGATACTTTTCCATCCTCTCAATGTTCTGTTAATAAACGAGTCAATCATGTCACTAGATGGTTTTCCTGTAGCTTCTATTTTTGTCCCTTTTCTCTTACTGTTCCCATCAATTCCAGTGCTCACCTCAGTTACCAGTACAACCTATGCCAGTGCAACCTATGCCAGTGCTCACCTCAGTTACCTACATCACTTCTGACTCTTCTCATGCAATGCAGCAGTAGCACTGATGCAGTTAGAAGTAATTATCAGGCTACTGTCAGATGGCCAATGTCCTTATCATGGTGATAACAGTCATGAATTTTTTTAACCCAAGCACTAGATTAATATAGAACTAGATATGTGCAGTAGATTAATTTAGCACTAGATTAATATGGCACTGATGTCCTTATCATGGTGATAACAGATATGTGCAGTAGATTAATATAGCACTAGATGGTCATATATTCTTTAACCCAAGCATGAAATAAAACATCACTCATGCATCAAGTCCAGTAACTTCTTGCAAGTCCAGTAGATGAATATAGCAGTAGATGGTCATATTTTATCAAGTCCAGTAATAATAGACAGAGAGCCTGAGCCATTGGTTGATCAGATTAGGAAAAACCTGTGGACTGTGTAAGTGTTGAATTGTTTTTTCTTTCATTACGGACTTGCCAACGGTATTTATGGAACATTGACGATTTAGTTTGATGGAGTTTCTAATTCTCTTCCCTCTTTATAAGTTTTGTACTTTGGTCAAAATGAAAAGTGCATCAATTAGTTTCTCTTCAGCTGTTGCCAATATGCAGTGCCCCTTTGCGCTATTCTTTTTTCACAATGACCTATCTGTAGTTCTTTGCAATGAAACCTGGTATTAGTTTGAGTGCCCTGATTGCCCTATTGGGGTGGCAGTGGATGTGCTGCATGCATCTTCATGCGAGTAACTTCTATTCTAGTCCAGTAACTTCTTGCATCAAAATTAAAACAAGTCTGCATTGCACCTGTAGTTGCTGTCAAGTTAGATGTTGAGCTTGTGCTTGCCAAGGTGAACTGAATTGAACTCTGTATACTTGTCATTTGCTGTCATTTGTTCACAGAACTAAAAATTATGTTGCCGTCATTTGCTTGCTGAACTTGTGCTTGTTATGGTGTATGGTGTATTCTCATTTTCTTATTGCAAGAAAATGACAGCAAGGATTGTTGTAGCACTTGAAATTATTCTTGTGCTTGTATGAAGCACTTTATTATGTCCCGTATGCAGGTTCTTGTAGGAAATGAGTCCTGATTTTTGCCAGAATGTTGATTAACTTCCGTTTCGGCAGAAATCGGGCACTCCTAGTTTAAGAAAATTAGCAAAGGTCATGCCGGATTTTTTCGTGCATTTAACCAATTATTTGTTTTTTATTAGTGCAAAGATGTGTGACAACGACGATGCTGGATGTTCTAAGCGCATCAGCGCTGAAGGAGAACTCAGACCTCCGAATAAACAATTGACATTCTGGGAGGCTGCCCAGCGGCTAGAAGACGATGAAGAATACCATCCTTCGGAGAGCGAGGATGATGAGATGGAAGACACGGAGGAAGAAGCCGAAAGAACGGAGGATGATGAAACCACTGATGGCGGAGAGGGCACAGGGAGTGGTAGCAATCCTCCTAAGAAGAAGAAGAAGAAGAAGCGAAGGACCGGCGCCCAAACACGGTCGGCACCGTCAGGGAGGAAATTACCGAAGTGAGCCCATCAGGGGTTCCTTTGGAGCCCGCCTTTGTCGTCAAAGGGTACGGTGGGAAAGTGGCGGCGATCACCCGGACAACCATCTCGATCAACACCGAGAATCTTCGGCATAAAGATAATGGCCACTTGCAAACACTCCTCTTCGAGAAGCTGCACGCAAGATACAAGTTCCCTGCACAGTATCAGAACACAAATTATCATGGGAACGAAGTAAACAAATCTGCCCTCACAAAGATGAGCACCGCCCTGGCCAGCTGGAGAACCCGGATAAAGAAGAAGATATATAAAGAAGGCAAAAGTCTCGAGGAGATCCAGAAGATTGACCTGCAGATCACCGAAGATCGGTTGCGGGAGTTCAAGGAGAGTTGTGAATCCGAAAGAGCCCTGGCCAATAGTAATCGTGGAAAGGTGCTGCAGGCGATGAATATAGGTCATCACCATCTCGGATCTGGTGGATACAGAACCGCGGAGGCCAAATGGAATAAGGAGGATGAAGAGTATAGATCCAAGGGGATAGAAAACCCCTTTGCCAAATTCGAACCCGGGCAGGTTCGAAACTTCATCAGGGCCCGTTACCATGTGGACCCAAAAACCAAACAACTCACCGCGGATCCTGCGGTGAAGGAATTCGAGGAAATTGTGGTAAGTATAATCTAATTACCGCGGATCAACTTGATTGCAATCTAATCGATGATCTAAACGGTTGACTGTTACTTCTTCTGCAGGAGGATGAAATTGTTGCTAGTCATGGATCCCAGGGTTCCTCATCCCAGGGGTCGACGGCGGCCACCCGGTGGGATAACCCTTTTAACAGGGCGATGAACCGGGCGAAGAAAATAGAGCAGGTTACGAAGAAGCCATCGTCGGCTGGCCGTCTGGCCGGCCTCGGGGGTAAGAATTGGGTGGATCATTTTGGTCCACCGCCGAGGACGCATGTGGCACCATCGGGAAGGAGCGAGGAGGAAAACCGCGAGGTTCAAGAACTTAAGGCACAAGTGGCGCGGATCCCGCAGATCGTCCAAGACAACCTGGCAATCACCCTCACGTCCTTCCTGCCTACCTTGGTGGAGTCAATAACGAACTAGAGTGCGGGTGGTCGAGTAGGGCCGTGCCCGATTCCAAGCATGGTCAGCAGCCACTCGAACAACGCGGCACCGACGAATCAGGCGAACTACATGTTCATGACTCTGCCCGCTAGCACCGCGGCGCCGCAAGTGTTGGTGACTCCCCCTGCCATCACCGCGGTGCCGGTGTACATGTTGGTTCCCCCTGCCATCCTCGCGGCGGCATCGGAGCTCCAAGCACCCGTCGGTAGGGAGAATACACCGGCGGCCAGCACTGCGCCATCACGCAGCCCTTCCTCTCTTGCACGCTTGTCGCCGTATGCGGTGCATCGACATTAGCCGATCTCGACACCATCACGGTAAACAAATTGCTTTAATTACTTCCTTTCATGCCATCTATTACTCTTATGGCATCTCTGGCGACGCCGTACATGTTTTCCGCAAACGGATGTTCCTGGCACTCCCTTATGCTACGTGAACAATGAGCTGAGGGATGTTGCCAAGGGTACCATCGTTCAACCCTTGCAGCGCACGTTCCACTCAAGGCCGATGCCAGATAGCGTGCACAGGGTTAAAATTAGTCGGGTGCTAAGGGGCTGCGACGACCTGGAACCTCCCATTCAACCCCCAAGAGCGGATGAAGAAGATTCGTCTGTCCTTAGAACTTGCTTCGGCTTATTCTTGCTATGGCCAAAGAGCATGATCCGTTTGGGGACGGCGGGGGCCATCATGCCATAGACAACAGCACCTCATGTCGTGCCAGCGACAAGCGGTGGCCAGGCCCCCTTACCGCCCTCGCCGTCACCTCCACGCGGTGGGTCGGATGATCATGTTGATGATATGCACATGGAGCAGGATCCGTCCGAGGACGACGAAGACTGGAATGATCACTTCTTCAACACTCAGTTTAGCAACGAAGACCTAGCTGGTGGCCCCATAGAGAAAGCCACTATCACCAAGCGTCTGTTTGGTTCTCAGGAGACGCCGCCAGCTGATACAACCAACCGACCCTTTATTCTAAGCCCTGACACACTAAATACGGCGGCCGGTGCTCAGATTGCAGTGCCTGCCCGCTCTCCAAAAGGAAAAAAGGGCAGGAAAAGAAAATCTAGCAGCTCGAGCCAACCGGTGGCGTCAACAATTGCGAATCCGACCAGGTTTCGGGACGGGCCACCAAGACCCGAGGGTATTATATGGAGGATTCATGTGGCGGGTGAGCCCATGCTACCTAAGAATTTGCGGAAGCTCGCCAGTTCGGAACTGCAGAGTGTGCATGACGGCGTGCTGACGATAGAGAGACGCCTTCTATCGGAGAAAGATCCCTCGCACCCGGTATTCGTGGTTAAGGTGCCACCAGGCTTGGGCTTCATCGACAATGCCCCTGCGGATCTGTTCTTCCTGCGGTTCGACGACATCTTCAATATGTTCCACCTATACCCACTGCACTATACCATGGTCCGTCTCTTTTCTCTCAGCCTGGCCATGCAGATCATTAGAGAGAACACACCGGGCATCGCTATAGTGGACCCCTACTACATGCGTGACGGCTGCTTGGGTTCCCCCGCCGAACGACGTATCGTGGCCTCGTACCGAAAAAGAATCCTCGTGGCGAACAAGACAAAGGAATACATTCTCGTGCCTTACTTTCCCGAGTAAATCGTTATTCACTCGCCACCGTCGATTGGCTTTATTAGATCATCATCATTATTTTTCCAACAAATTTCATTTGAATTTTTTGCACAGAGATGAACACTGCACGCTCATCTCCTTATCACCGAAGCATTCCCACACCACGTATTTCGACTCGGGGAGTCTAGAAAAGAATAAAAACTATGACAAGATCAAGGAAGTTCTGGATGATGCTCTCACTGGCTTTGCCTCGACGGAAGGCACCACCTTCGTGCGTACGAAGGTGAAGTTCGGCAGGCACGTCTTCAACCACGTAACGGAGTTCCCCTGCGTGAAGCAGCCGGAAAAAAGTAAGAAGGAAGCCTACTATGCACTCCATCACATGAGGGCGTTCCTACTTGACCAGCAGAATTCTATGCTGCCAGATCATCTCAAACAGTGGGCCGAAGCAAAGGCCAAGATCATTGATTCAGATATTAGACAAGAGATGTGTCGTATCCAGCAACAGTTTGGGGCAATCATCTTTCGTGATGTCATGACTTGGGGGGGGGGTCTTCTACGGAGGAAATATCCCGAATAACTGTGACATAGAAGATCGCCTAGAGATGCAGGGTGACTATAGGAAGTTCATGACGAGACAAGGCGTCCTCCCGTTCCCTAAGCCGAGCCAGAAGGCTTGATGTTGGCCTAGTTATAGTTACAAACTATTGATGACCTTTGTGTGTGTGGACAAGTGTACATGCTACTATACTTATCTTATTAGGTTTATGAATCATCTCTTACTTGTTTTGCTTATTATTATTATTATATATCAATCAATGCTTGGTTATTTTGCTTACTCTTTGGTCCTTTGCTCACTTTGGTCCTTTTTTCCTTACTCTTTTTTCGAGAATAATGCCGATGATTGAAATGTCGTGGCACACTATATATGTGAATGTGCTACAATGGGATTGTGAGCCTTGTGATATGCACAAGTCCAGGTCTTGTGCATCCTACTTGGCTCACGGTTCCATCGTAGCATATTCCTGTGTCCAACGACCTATGTATATATATGAGGCATTCTGTTCGAGTTATTTTTGTCTTTTTCGAGAATAATGCCGATGATTGAAATGTCGTGGCACACTATATATGTGAATGTGCTACGACGGGATAGTGAGCCTTGTGATATGCACAAGTCCAGGAATTGTGCATCCTATTTGGCTCACTGTTCCGTCGTAGCATATTCCTGTGTCCAACGACCTAGCTAGTTATATATGAGGCATTCTTTTCGAGTTATTTTTGTATTTTTCGAGAATATGCCGATGATTGAAATGTCGTGGCACAATATATATATGTGAATGTGCTACGACGGGATAGTTAGCCTAGTGATATGCACAAGTCCAGGAATTGTGCATCCTACTTGGCTAACCGTTCCGTCGTAGCATATTCCTGTGTCCAACGACCTAGCTAGTTATATATGAGGCATTCTTTTCGAGCTACTTTGGACTTTTCGAGAATAATGCCGATGATTGAAATGTCTTGGCACAATATATATGTGAATGTGATACAACGGGACTGTAAGCCTTGTGTTATGCACAAGTCTAGATGTTGTGCATCCTACTTGGCTTACAGTTCCATCGTAGCATATTCCCGTGTCCAATAACCTATTTTTCAAAATCGGTTGGACAGTTCTGATTAGGTCTGATTTTACTCCTTACCCTCTGCTGTTCTCCTCTTACCTCTACGTGTTTTGAATCCGCTCTCGTCTCTTTCTTCGAGTCCAGGAATTCTCGTGGTTGGGTTTCCGTCGTAACTTCAGGGTTTCGCTTCCTCCTTTGGTAACGGTGATGCTACGTCCGGTGTTCATGCTGCCCGAGGAATCCTTCGTCTGTGGTACCATTCTTTGTTCCTTGTTTGTGACTTCCGGTGTTTTCCGACACGACGACATCATCTACGCCAGATCTGATGCAGAGTCTGCATCACTCCTTTGTTTCCGAACCTCGCTTGTCGAGATCTTCAGTCTGAATCCTGAGGGTTGGTTGCATAATCTATCTGTTCGTGTACAGAGTAATGCTTTGAGTGCGGGATGGAGTCGCGACCATACCACTACTCTTATCATTTGCTTTGTATATTGAATGGTGGATCGATGCAATTCTTACTCCTTCCATGAAAGTTAGAGGTGGCCTTACCTTTGACTTCGTCCGTTGTTTATCCGGAGTGCTCTCTCGACGATCAGGGACAACGACCTCTTGTTAGTGGTGTCGCGAGGATCTACATGAAGCGAGAAGATTCAGACCGCCGACCTTCTTCCCGGTACCATGAGGCGGATCTCGAGGGCGAGATCCATTGTTAGTGGTGTCGAATTGTGGCATCCCGCAAAACCACTACTAGAAAATCGCGTTGTTTTTGTGCATTGCATCATCATGACCGCATGCTCATATCATCATGCCACATTGCATTTGAGCATCGTCATCATCTTGCATCTGTTCGCATAAAACTATTTTTGAAAAGTCTGGTTTTGTTTTCGAAACGGCCCGTCTTTATTCAAACGCAAAACCCGGGACACCGGATTATTTTGTTTTGTTTGCTATCGGTTTGCAAAAGTCTGTTTGAAATAAATAAAACATTCAATTATTTTTTAGCGGGGCAGTCGAACGGGCCGATTCGACCCGAACGACCACCCCTAGAATAAAAACCGGTCCACTAAAATCCTAAGTCTACCCAACCTAATCTACCCACCCCTCCAGCCACCTCACCCCACCCAATCCGCTCTCGCCACCTCACCTCTCTCCCTCCCTCCACCACTCATCTCCTGCCACCTCACCCCCTGGTCAAACCACTCCGCTCCCCCTCTCTCTCCAGCCCGGACCCACCCAGCACACACCCAACACACGCACACCACGCGCCCCTCCCCACTGTCCACACACCCACCCGACCCACACTCCCACCTCTCCCCTGTCCGCGGGACCCGCCCTGGCCCCACCTACCGACCCCGCCCCTCTCCCTGTTTCTCTTCTCCTTCTCCCTTCCTCCCCGCGTTCTCCCCCCACCTACCCGACGCCGTCCGCCTTCTCCCCCCTCTTCGCCCCTCTCCGGCCTCGGCCCCGGCCAGAGCGCCGCCACGCCCCTCCTCCCCCTCGCCGACCCCGCCGCTCGTCCTCCCCGCTCGCTCGCTTCCGCCCAACCACCGCTCCCGCGCCTGAGACCCTCCGCCGCCAGTCGCCTCGTCTCCTGCGCCACCCTCCGTCTGCGGCAGGCCCCGCCTCCGGCCGCGTCCCGCCGGCCCCGCGTGGCTCCTCCCCGTCGGCCTCATCCTCTCCGCACCGCCGCCTCCGTCTGCCCCTGACCGCCACCGCGGCCATCCCCTCGCCGGCCCCGGCCCTCGACCGCCTCCCTCTGCGAGCCGCGTCGTCGGCGGCGCCCCTCCTCCGCCTCGCCGTCCCCGGCCCCCTCCTGCGCCGCCCCGTCCTCCTTCCCCAACCTCCCGAGCGCCTCCCTCCGGCCGTCCTCCTCCTCCCCCGCGAGCCCTTCCCCGACCTGCGCTGCCGCCGTGGCCTCTCCACCGCGCCTCCCCGGCGATCCTCGTCTGCCTCCGGCCGACCGTTCTAGCCAAGAGCTCTCCGGCGATGGACCCGCTGCAGGACGCCCTCCTTTGGCCGTTTTGGCTTCATCCCAGCGTCGTGCGTCCTCTGCTTGGTACCAGGTCGGGTTGGTGTTGTCCGGTGGCGGCTAGTTACTATGTTGTGGTTGATGGATAAGTGGAATCGCCCCGCGACGACTGAACCCGAGGCTTCACCAAGATCGACATCGATCGAGATAAATCTGATGGACCCCCGGTATCGAGCCCAAGTTCGCCATCGACACCGAAGACGGAACGCTAAGACCGTGCCCGGATCCGGAGACCGGACCCGATACCGCCAAGGCCGCCGACACGAAAACGCCGAGTTCCCCTTCGCGGACACCAAGTTCTTCGACCCGGGATCCATAGAACGTCCCGCCGAAGCCACGGACCCTCGGGATGACAAGTTCTTCACCCAAGGGCGACAATGCCTTCTTCACGGATTTCAAGACCCCGACATCGAAACGACAAGATCATCGTCATGGAGCCCGAAGACCACATGTGCGACAAGTACTCCCTCGAGGACGCCGAGTACTTCATCCCGAACGCCATGACCGTCGACATGACCCAGAGACCCCGGATGCGACAAGACCTACCTCACTTATCCGAGAACGATTCCGTCGAACCCTGAACCCCGAGACCGGACCCCGGACCCTGTCGAACCCCGAACCCCGGAACCCCAAGACCGTCGAGAACCCTCTAAAGTGTGCACCCCTTCCCGAAACCCTATTTTATAATATAATACAACTTGTTGCATATTAATCATTCATCTTGCATGCATGCTTGTCTGTGGTTTGGGGGCCTTTTGCCGTTTCACCGATAGTTAAATATGGGGCCCATATGCGGGCAAATCTAGCCTTATATTGGCCCCATTTAAATTTGCGTAGCGAACCGGTGATATATTTTGCCATGTTAAGACAACATTTAATTGCGGGGGTTCTAAATAACATGAACCATATAATTAATTGTCGGGACCCCGGTTCCGCTTAATATGATCTTGTTGCATCGCATCTTTGCCATGGCATACATCATACATGCATCATGCCGATTTTCTGCTGTTGTATTAAATATTGCATCCGGTGTTTATTCTAGTGTTTTGCTTCTTCGCGGATAAGGCCGTTGAGTTGATGTGAGCTTCGCCCCGATCTTCGGATGAACTTTCAGCAATGTTTTCAGGCGAGCATCTCCCCCTTTCTACCTATCTTACTTTTATAGTATTTATTCCCTCCTGTTGATCTATTGCTATCTGTGTTGCGATGCTCTAGTTTCCGTACCCGTGATATCCCTTGCAGCCATATATAGCCTTGGACACATCCTATTACCTGTTGTTTGGTAGATAGTTGGACCCGCGCGTCGTAGTCGCTTGCTCAAGTGTTTTTGCGTGTCGTCAAGTACCACAGTTGTTGGAGAAGTGCCGCACGTTCAATGTTGGAGATGATCATGGTTTTAATTACCATTCACTTTAATTATTGTTTAATAACTAAAATTGAAGTAGGTAAGCAGAGGCACCGGTGGGTGATAGATAACATTTGGTTTCCGACCGCCCACTTGTGTCCCGTAGGACCCCGAGTTCTTGACACCTGTTCCGAGATCGAGCGCGCTAACCACATGTGGGGAGATATGGGCCCCCCATCGATTTAGTACCTAATTTCAAAGTATTGTACTGGGGGCCACAAGTAGTTTGGGGCTTTATTACTATCCTGTACTTATGCCATGTTTTACTGCTTTATTTACGATTGTGTGAGGAGCACGCTGTACTGTTTTGGAAGCGGAGTGTTTTCGCGGTATCGACAGTCCCCGTTTGGGGATTTGCTGTCGTTTACAGCCACTGTCGCAAACCCTGAGTCCGTCTCGGAGACCGGCCGACTTCGTTGCGGGTGTACTTAGTGGGGTGGCCCCCCGTGCTTGCTTTGGGTCTGGGAAACGTCATGACTTAGGCCCCGCCGACATACCGATGGGTGTATGTTAACTGATCTGGCAAAAAGGGTCGAAGTGCGTGTGGATACTTTGGTGCACCCCTGCAGGGTTTAATCTTTTCGAGAAGCCGTGTCCGCGGTTATGGACGACTTGGAGCACAGTGCTTGATCATAGACAACTATAACTAAAGTTTACTGTTATAAATTGACTTGTATCCGATATGACTAGTAATCAGCTTCACCACAACGGAATGGCTAAATAAAAGTACCAACAACTGCTGGGTTTGGGATATCTCATGCTATCGTATATTTGACTAGTAAGTGTCGCAACTACAACGGAATGGTTAAATAAAACTGCCCACTGTTTAATTTATCAGGACGATTATCTATACCTGACTAGTAATTGCCGCAACGATAACCGAATAAATAAAACTGCCAACTGTGTGAGTTCCTCGGTTGACTTCCTCGTTTGGTCTCGAGGGGAAAACACCAGGATGGGTTTGTTTGGTGATAGCTTCAGGTTGGATCCGGATAGGTCATTCTTATCCCCCTCTGTTAACCGCCAGTTGTAACAAGTCTCTATAGGTTGTTTAGTGCATGCTGCCGCTGCCGCTCAGTCCACCATACCTATGTAGGCGAGGACCGCCGAATTCTAGACTCGCCGTGTACTGGCCTCAGTACTGACGCTCCTCTTTTTCCTTTGCCCTTTGTCGGCACCCCTTTTGTTTTAGCAGGTTTTGAGATCGACGCCATTCGCAGGGTTACCCTTCCGGCTTGGCCTGGGCAGGGTTATGGACGCCATTGGTTATTCTTCAGGGCTCTTAGCCCCATTTGCATCTTGCCCTTGCTGGACGCTCTATCGTTTTCAAGGTGATTTGGATCTTTGTATATTAAATCTGTATTCGTGCCTCATTGAGTCGCTGTTATATATATATCTGTTCTGTGGGTCCCATCGAGGACTATTGTGTAATGTTATTACTTCGTTTTCCACCGCACGAAAGTGCCTGGTGGGCACCTTTGAATCGTTTCTATGCGGGTTTGGCGGGTTTTCGCTAAAACTTGCATAGGGCCGATTCTGAGGGTGTTACAGAGTGGTATCAGAGCTCAGCAGTTGCGATACCCCACAAGTCCAGCCTGTAGGATAACCTAGCTAACGGCCGAAGTAGAGTGTCAAAACTATTTTTCAAAATCGGTTGGATAGTTCTGATTAGGTCTGATTTTACTCCTTACCCCTCTGCTGTTCTCCTCTTACCTCTACGTGTTTTGAATCCGCTCTCGTCTCTTTCTTCGAGTCCAGGAATTCTCGTGGTTGGGTTTCCGTCGTAACTTCAGGGTTTCGCCTTCCTCCTTTGGTAACGGTGATGCTACGTCCGGTGTTCATGCTTCCCGAGGAATCCTTCGTCTATGGTACCATTCTTTGTTCCTTGTTTGTGCCTTCCGGTGTTTTCCGACGCGACGACATCATCTACGCCAGATCTGATGCAGAGTCTGCATCACTCCTTTGTTTCCGAACCTCGCTTGTCGAGATCTTCAGTCTGAATCCTGAGGGTTGGTTGCATAATCTATCTGTTCGTGTACAGAGTAATGCTTCGAGTGCGGGATGGAGTCGCGACCATACCACTACTCTTATCATTTGCTTTGTATATTGAATGGTGGATCGATGCAATTCTTACTCCTTCCATGAAAGTTAGAGGTGGCCTTACCTTTGACTTCGTCCGTTGTTTATCCGGAGTGCTCTCTCGACGATCAGGGACAACGACCTCTTGTTAGTGGTGTCGCGAGGATCTACATGAAGCGAGAAGATTCAGACCGCCGACCTTCTTCCCGGTACCATGAGGCGGATCTCGAGGGCGAGATCCATTGTTAGTGGTGTCGAATTGTGGCATCCCGCAAAACCACTACTAGAAAATCGCGTTGTTTTTGTGCATTGCATCATCATGACCGCATGCTCATATCATCATGCCACATTGCATTTGAGCATCGTCATCATCTTGCATCTGTTCGCATAAAACTATTTTTGAAAAGTCTGGTTTTGTTTTCGAAACGGCCCGTCTTTATTCAAACGCAAAACCCGGGACACCGGATTATTTTGTTTTGTTTGCTATCGGTTTGCAAAAGTCTGTTTGAAATAAATAAAACATTCAATTATTTTTTAGCGGGGCAGTCGAACGGGCCGATTCGACCCGAACGACCACCCCTAGAATAAAAACCGGTCCACTAAAATCCTAAGTCTACCCAACCTAATCTACCCACCCCTCCAGCCACCTCACCCCACCCAATCCGCTCTCGCCACCTCACCTCTCTCCCTCCCTCCACCACTCATCTGCTGCCACCTCACCCCCTGGTCAAACCACTCCCCTCCCCCTCTCTCTCCAGCCCGGACCCACCCAGCACACACCCAACACACGCACACCACGCGCCCCTCCCCACTGTCCACACACCCACCCGACCCACACTCCCACCTCTCCCCTGTCCGCGGGACCCGCCCCGGCCCCACCTACCGACCCCGCCCCTCTCCCTGTTTCTCTTCTCCTTCTCCCTTCCTCCCCGCGTTCTCCCCCCACCTACCCGACGCCGTCCGCCTTCTCCCCCCTCTTCGCCCCTCTCCGGCCTCGGCCCCGGCCAGAGCGCCGCCACGCCCCTCCTCCCCCTCGCCGACCCCGCCGCCCCGTCCTCCCCGCTCGCTCGCTTCCGCCCAACCACCGCTCCCGCGCCTGAGACCCTCCGCCGCCAGTCGCCTCGTCTCCTGCGCCACCCTCCGTCTGCGGCAGGCCCCGCCTCCGGCCGCGTCCCGCCGGCCCCGCGTGGCTCCTCCCCGTCGGCCTCATCCTCTCCGCACCGCCGCCTCCGTCTGCCCCTGACCGCCACCGCGGCCATCCCCTCGCCGGCCCCGGCCCTCGACCGCCTCCCTCTGCGAGCCGCGTCGCCGGCGGCGCCCCTCCTCCGCCTCGCCGGCCCCGGCCCCCTCCTGCGCCGCCCCGTCCTCCTTCCCCAACCTCCCGAGCGCCTCCCTCCGGCCGTCCTCCTCCTCCCCCGCGAGCCCTTCCCCGACCTGCGCTGCCGCCGTGGCCTCTCCACCGCGCCTCCCCGGTGATCCTCGTCTGCCTCCGGCCGGCCGTTCTAGCCAAGAGCTCTCCGGCGATGGACCCGCTGCAGGACACCCTCCTCTGGCCGTTTTGGCTTCATCCCAGCGTCGTGCGTCCTCTGCTTGGTACCAGGTCGGGTTGGTGTTGTCCGGTGGCGGCTAGTTACTATGTTGTGGTTGATGGATAAGTGGAATCGCCCTGCGACGACTGAACCCGAGGCTTCCCCAAGATCGACATCGATCGAGATAAATCCGATGGACCCCCGGTATCGAGCCCAAGTTCGCCATCGACACCGAAGACGGAACGCTAAGATCGTGCCCGGATCCGGAGACCGGACCCGATACCGCCAAGGCCGCCGACACGGAAACGCCGAGTGCCCCTTCGCGGACACCAAGTTCTTCGACCCCGGATCCATAGAACGTCCCGCCGAAGCCACGGACCCTCGGGATGACAAGTTCTTCACCCAAGGGCGACAATGCCTTCTTCACGGATTTCAAGACCCCGACATCGAAACGACAAGATCATCGTCATGGAGCCCGAAGACCACATGTGCGACAAGTACTCCCTCGAGGACGCCGAGTACTTCATCCCGAACGCCATGACCGTCGACATGACCCAGAGACCCCGGATGCGACAAGACCTACCTCAGTTATCCGAGAACGATTCCGTCGAACCCTGAACCCCAAGACCGGACCCCGGACCCTGTCGAACCCCGAACCCCGGAACCCCAAGACCGTCGAGAACCCTCTAAAGTGTGCACCCCTTCCCGAAACCCTATTTTATAATATAATACAACTTGTTGCATATTAATCATTCATCTTGCATGCATGCTTGTCTGTGGTTTGGGGGCCTTTTGCCGTTTCACCGATAATTAAATATGGGGCCCATATGCGGGCAAATCTAGCCTTATATTGGCCCCATTTAAATTTGCGTAGCGAACCGGTGATATATTTTGCCATGTTAAGACAACATTTAATTGCGGGGGTTCTAAATAACATGAACCATATAATTAATTGTCGGGACCCCGGTTCCGCTTAATATGATCTTGTTGCATCGCATCTTTGCCATGGCATACATCATACATGCATCATGCCGATTTTCTGCCGTTGTATTAAATATTGCATCCGGTGTTTATTCTAGTGTTTTGCTTCTTCGCGGATAAGGCCGTTGAGTTGATGTGAGCTTCGCCCCGATCTTCGGATGAACTTTCAGCAATGTTTTCAGGCGAGCATCTCCCCCTTTCTACCTATCTTACTTTTATAGTATTTATTCCCTCCTGTTGATCTATTGCTATCTGTGTTGCGATGCTCTAGTTTCCGTACCCGTGATATCCCTTGCAGCCATATATAGCCTTGGACACATCCTATTACCTGTTGTTTGGTAGATAGTTGGACCCACGCGTCGTAGTCGCTTGCTCAAGTGTTTTTGCGTGTCGTCAAGTACCACAGTTGTTGGAGAAGTGCCGCACGTTCAATATTGGAGATGATCATGGTTTTAATTACCATTCACTTTAATTATTGTTTAATAACTAAAATTGAAGTAGGTAAGCAGAGGCACCGGTGGGTGATAGATAACATTTGGTTTCCGACCGCCCACTTGTGTCCCGTAGGACCCCGAGTTCTTGACACCTGTTCCGAGATCGATCGCGCTAACCACATGTGGGGAGATATGGGCCCCCCATCGATTTAGTACCTGATTTCAAAGTATTGTACTGGGGGCCACAAGTAGTTTGGGGCTTTATTACTATCCTATACTTATGCCATGTTTTACTGCTTTATTTACGATTGTGTGAGGAGCACGCTGTACTGTTTTGGAAGCGGAGTGTTTTCGCGGTATCGACAGTCCCCGTTTGGGGATTTGCTGTCGTTTACAGCCACTGTCGCAAACCTTGAGTCCGTCTCGGAGACCGGCCGACTTCGTTGCGGGTGTACTTAGTGGGGTGGCCCCCCGTGCTTGCTTTGGGTCTGGGAAACGTCATGACTTAGGCCCCGCCGACATACCGATGGGTGTATGTTAACTGATCTGGCAAAAAGGGTCGAAGTGCGTGTGGATACTTTGGTGCACCCCTGCAGGGTTTAATCTTTTCGAGAAGCCGTGTCCGCGGTTATGGACGACTTGGAGCACAGTGCTTGATCATAGACAACTATAACTAAAGTTTACTATTATAAATTGACTTGTATCCGATATGACTAGTAATCAGCTTCACCACAACGGAATGGCTAAATAAAAGGACCAACAACTGCTGGGTTTGGGATATCTCATGCTATCGTATATTTGACTAGTAAGTGTCGCAACTACAACGGAATGGTTAAATAAAACTGCCCACTGTTTAATTTATCAGGACGATTATCTATACCTGACTCGTAATTGCCGCAACGATAACCGAATAAATAAAACTGCCAACTGCGTGAGTTCCTCGGTTGACTTCCTCGTTTGGTCTCGAGGGGAAAACACCAGGATGGGTTTGTTTGGTGATAGCTTCAGGTTGGATCCGGATAGGTCATTCTTATCCCCCTCTGTTAACCGCCAGTTGTAACGAGTCTCTATAGGTTGTTTAGTGCATGCTGCCGCTGCCGCTCAGTCCACCATACCTATGTAGGCGAGGACCGCCGAATTCTAGACTCGCCGTGTACTGGCCTCAGTACTGACGCTCCTCTTTTTCCTTTGCCCTTTGTCGGCACCCCTTTTGTTTTAGCAGGTTTTGAGATCGACGCCGTTCGCAGGGTTACCCTTCCGGCTTGGCCTGGGCAGGGTTATGGACGCCATTGGTTATTCTTCAGGGCTCTTAGCCCCATTTGCATCTTGTCCGTAGCTGGACGCTCTATCGTTTTCAAGGTGATTTGGATCTTTGTATATTAAATCTGTATTCTTGACTAATTGAGTCGCTGTTATATATATCTGTTCTGTGGGTCCCATCGAGGACTGTTGTGTAATGTTATTACTTCGTTTTCCACCCGCACGAAAGTGCCTGGTGGGCACCTTTGAATCGTTTCTATGCGGGTTTGGCGGGTTTGGCGGGTTTTCGCTAAAACTTGCATAGGGCCGATTCTGAGGGTGTTACAATTTGTTTCAATCTTGTTTTTCAAATTGTGTATTTATATATATAATTATATATCTTGTATCTGTGTGTGTATATCTGCCTGTAATATTGTATATAATCTGGCTCGAAAATTAAAAAAACAAAAAAAACACCTGTGGCGCACATGACCTACCATTTGTGGCGCACTACACCTAAAGCGCACCTCAGAAGCTTAGTGGCGCACTGGGAAGTGCGCCACAGAAGAGACTACGCGTAGTGCACCTGCCCACATAGCCGTGGCGCACTAGCAGGTGCGCTACGCCTATCTCGACACATCTGTGGCGCACTAGGCAGTGCGCCACAGCTCGGAGATAGCCGTAGCGCAAGGCCCGTGGCGCACGGCTAGTGCGCCACAGATGCTCTTTTCAGGTGCGCCATGAATGGCCATTTCCCTAGTAGTGTACCATCCTCAACGAACTCTCGAATCTGATGGTAATGCATGCGAATATGTTTGTTCTTCTGGTGCTGTCTAGGTTCCTTTGCTTTTGCAATAGCACCATTGTTGTCACAATAAACGTCTATGGGATTTGGACGCGCCCTGAACCACACCAAGAGCGATTAATAAATTCCTAATCCAAACAGCTTCCTTTGCAGCCTCCGAGGCGGCAATATATTCAGCTTCTGTTGAAGTGAAGGCCACTGTATCTTGCTTGGAACTTTTCCTACTCACAGCACCATCATTCATGACAAACACATAACCAGATTGCGATCCGCAGTCATCTAAGTCGTTAAGGTAACTCGAATCTATGTAACCCCTTACACTGAGTTCATCCTCACCTCCATGAACTAGGAACACATCCTTACTCCTTCTCAAGTACTTAAGGATATTCTTTACCGCTGTCCAGTGACCTTCACCTGGATCAGCCTGATATCTGCTCGTAACACTTAGAGCATAGGAAACATCTGGGCGAGTACATATTATTGCATACATGATGGATCCAATAGCCGAAGCATATGGAATCCTGCTCATGCGCTCACGCTCATCAGTAGTCGAAGGACACTGAGTCTTGCTGAGTTTTGTGCCTTGAGACATGGGCAAGAACCCCTTCTTAGCCTCTTCCATGCTGAACCGTTTCAACACTTTGTCAATGTATGTACTCTGGCTTAATCCAATTAGCCTCCTTGATCTATATCTATAGATCTTGATGCCCAGAATATATGCCTCTTCTCCTAAGTCCTTCATCGAAAAACTATTTTTCAATGAGGTCTTAACAGACTCGAGCATAGGAATGTCATTTCTAATCAGCAATATGTCATCTACATATGAGATTAGAAATACAAGAGCTCTCTCACTTTCCTTCTTGTAAACACAAGGTTCTTGTTCGTTTTTGATGAAGCCAAACTCATTTACAACTTCATCAAATCGAATGTTCCAACTCCGAGATGCTTGCTTCAGCCCATAAATGGACAAAACCTTCGGGCTGCATCATATACACGACCTTAGTTAGGATTCCATTTAGGAAAGCCGTCTTGACATCCATCTGCCATATTTCATAGTCGAAATGTGCAGAAATGGCTAGAATGATCCGTATAGATTTAAGGATCGCTACGGGCGAGAAAGTCTTGTCATAGTCAACTCCTTGAACTTGTCAACAACCTTTTGCAACAAGTCGAGCTTTATGGATGTGAACATTTCCATCCATATAAATCTTCTTCTTATAGATCCATTTGCACTCGATGGATTTAAAACCATCAGGCAGGTCAACCAAGTTCCAGACTTGATTGTCTCCCATGGACTCTATCTCGGACCTCATGGCCATCAGCCATTTCTCAGAGTCTGGGTCCACCATCGCTTCTGCATAGGTCGCAGGCTCATCATTGTCTAACAATAACAATTCCCGCGTTTCGCGGAGCGTCGCCGACCTTCATGGTTGTGGTGCTTCTATTGCCACGGGTTCCTCAACTTGTTCTGCTACAATAGCATCACTCGTATAAGCATCCCCGACTGGCTCATCTTGAACTTCTTCAAGTCGCACCGACCTTCCACTTGTTCCTTTTGTGAGAAACTCTTTCTCTAGGAAAACACCGCTACAAGCGACAAACACTTTGCCCTCTTCTCGGTTGTAGAAGTAATACCCTAAGGTTTCCCTTGGATATCCCACGAAAATGCACTTATCAGATTTGGGTGTTAGCTTGTCCGACTGAAGTCGCTTGACAAATGCATCACACCCCCAAATCTTTAGAAAAGACAAACTGGGATTCTTTCCAGTCCACATCTCATATGGTGTCTTAACTATAGATTTAGATGGTACCCTGTTAGGTGTGAAAGCTGTCGTTTCTAGAGCATAACCCCAAAATGATAATGGTAAATCTGACTGCCTCATCATCGATCGAACCATGTCCAACAAAGTTTGATTGCGCCATTCGGAGACCCCGTTTCTTTGAGGCGTTCCAGGCGGCGTGAGCTGTGGAACAATTCCGCAACTCTTAAGATGATTGCTAAATTCGTGACTCAAATATTCACCTTCGCGATCAGATATCAAGGCCTTTATTTTCTTGCCACGTTGATTCTCTACCTCATTCTGAAACTCCTTGAACTTTTCAAAAGTTTCAGACTTATGCTTCATTAAATAGACATAACCATATCTACTGAAATCATCAATGAAAGTAATGAAGTATTGATATCCTCCTCTGGCTGTCGTGCTCATTGGTCCACACGCATCAGTATGTATGAGTTCCAACAAGTCTGTCGCTCTCTCGGGTAAACCCGAAAAAGGCGATTTGGTCATCTTTCCAAGTAAACAAGCCTGACATGTCTCGTATGATTCAAAATCAAACGAAGTTAGAAAACCATCACCATGGAGCTTCTTCATGCGCTTTTAACTTATATGCCCAAACGATAATGCCATAAATAAGTAGGACTCAAATCATTAGGCCAAGCCTTTTAGCACTAACAATGTAAACAGATGCATCATCAAGATTTAAAATAAATAACCCATTCACAATGGGAGCATTAGCCATAAACATATCATTTTTAGAGATTACACAACGATTGTTCATACCCGCAAATGAATATCCATCCCTCATCAAACATGAAGGTGATAAAATGTTTCGACCCATACTTGGAATGTAATAACAATTATTCAACTCCATAATAAATCCTGACGGAAGGTGAAGTTGCATGACGCCGACGAACAATGTAGCAACCCTTTCTTTATTTCCGAAGCGAAAATCCACTTCGCCTTTCTTCACTTCTCTAGTCCTTATTAGCCCCTGCATCGAATTGCAAATATGACCAACCGATCTGGTATCAAATACCCAAGAGTTAACATAGGAATCAGCGAGAAGAATGTCCACAACATTTACAACAAGCGAACCTGAGTGGGAAGTACTCTTACTTCCACTCTTCTTCAAAGAAGCCTGGTACTTGCTGCAGTTTCTCTTCCAGTGGCCATGTTCATGACAAAAGAAGCACTCAGTGTCTTCTACAGGTCCAGCCTTTTGCTTGGGTGCAGGCTTAGGGATCGTATCCTTAGCATTTCCCTACTTCTTCTAAGAAGTACCCTTTTTCTTGAAGCTAGGCTTGTTCTGCACAGCCATCACATGGCTATGCCCTGCACACTTTTTCATGTCACTTTCTGCTGTTTTTAGCATTCCGCATAACTCATTAAGGCCCTTCTCCACCCCATGCATATGGTAGTTCGAAATGAACTGCCCATAGCTGGATGGAAGAGACGCCAAAATGAAGCCAGTGGCCAACTCTTGGCCTAGTGGAAAACCAAGCTTTTCCAAAGTCTGACTGTAACCAACCATTTTGATCACATGGGGGCCTATAGCTGCTCCCTCCGCTAGCTTGCATTCGATAAAGGACTTGGCAACATTGTACCTCTTAGTCCTTGCCTAATCTTGGAACATGTCCTTAAGCGCCACGATCATATCGTACGCATCCTGATCCTCAAACTTCTTTTGGAGTTCAGGTTCCATGCATGCAAGCATAAGGCAGCTAACCTCAAGAGAATGATCTCATGCTCTCTTGTAGGCGTTCTTTAGGGCAGCAGATGCATTATCAGTAGGTTCATCGGGGATTGGGGTATCTAGAACCATTTCCTTTTTATTAGACCTGAGAACAATTCTCAGGTTACGGACCCAGTCCATATAGTTTGTTCCATTTAGTTTATCTTTGTGAAGAATCAAACGCAAAGAAAAAGGTGATGCAGTGTTCGGTGCCATTGATCTACAACAGAAAACATGCAAAATACTAAGCCATGTAACCATGAAAGATTAAAACATATTAAACAATTTACTAGCATATACTCCCACTTAAATCAATATCCCTCTATTGATACTAAGTGATTCAAGATCCACAATTAACAAGTTGACTAGTGAGCTTTAGCATCACTGCTAGAAGACAAGATAAATCGGTAAGCAACACTTGCTAATCACATCACATATGACTCTTGTTGTTGGGTGACATCTCTATGTCAAAACTAGGCCCAATCTTTATGCCCCAAGGTCCTTAACTGTTAAGATGACCTTGTCAAGCTCACCAACCCTTATGGGTGTAGGTATCCGATACAAACCCATCCAGCCAAGGAAAACCGTGGCACCCTAATTTCATAGGCCCACCAACGATTGTACAGGGCATAGGATGGTGCAAGGTTTGGTTGGGAGGGCATGGTTTAACGTAAACTTGTGAGGGATCGTTCTACTTATATCATCTAAGCATGCATAGAGTAAAACACATAAGAATAGCATTCACATAGTTGTGACACAGTATGGCCCATTTTCTCATGGTGATCTCTATCGCCATAGAACCTTTCCACCATGATGATCTCTATCTTCATGTTCCATGCGAGCCATCCTCCAAGTGATGAGTCCTCCAAGAACTAATAGAAGCTATTACTCCTAACAGCTAGTAATCCAAATTACATAGTATTGGGATCATCACAAGTTGGCACGTAGGCCATTACAATAATTGACAACACATATGGCTCCAGCCGTGTTGCCCTACTCACGACACGCAGGTCATGATAAATTTCATGCATGCATCACATACATATATGGGCCACACTGATCACATATATCCTGCAAAAACAAGTTATGCATAGAATCGCGTTCTACCGGATCATGTGAACTCGCAGCACCTAGTTACCTTAACGAGATACAAAAGGGGCTACGACTAGGGGGGTCTAGGGGGTCTCCCCTGCGGGGTTTGAAGGGGAAGCGCCCCTCACGGTATCTACACAATGAGATATCGAATCTACACAATTTTCTTTAAGGATTTTGATCGGCAAATCAAATTTACCATAAACCGTCTCTTGTTCCGATCTGATCAAACTCCTTTGATCACGGTACATCGATTTTAGATCTAGGTTCCGATTCGATCAATCATATTGATCTTCGCGTGATTCAACAGGATTTATGTGTCACTGTCTACCCCGATGGCGGAAGCCGACCGGTAGGGGTAAGTCGTTCGACAACCTTAGAATCACGATCACGGAAAGCATGATCATAGATCAATCCTGAACCACCGCAATATAAACGATCACATCATTCATATCAAACTGCATATCACCAGATGCAAACATCCCGAACCTATAACTGAACAGCTTCAGCTCTGCTTCCACTGAAGGGATACGGGTAGGCTACACTAGCGCAAATCAAAATTTTCTACCGCTTAAACTAGGATTACTGTTGTCATAGATCACGGGATTACCACTAGATGTGCAGTTGCGGAACTTGATGAAGCGCGTCGAAGCAGTGCAGATGATCTACGTCTCCTCCTCGTTCTCGTCCCACGAGCAGCTACCCTTGCGCGGCTCGTCCAAGCGCTACAGATGCAGCGCCTCTGAGGTATCCACACGAACAGGGTGGAAGCGTCAGACGCTGGACTGCTAGGTCCGCGCGTGCAAAACATGCGTGAGGAGTGGCGGCTGGGTGGAATGATCTAATTCGGATCCAATCCTCATTAGGCTTCCAGCCCCTTAAGTGTGTGACCCTATAGGTTCATATACGTATAGACATGGCACAAATACACTTATTCTGTCAATAGTTGGTAGTGGCCTCTAGCAAGACGTGCCAACTACTAAACGCATACAAAGATCATATCAGATGAACCATCACAAGGTTTAGTCATTCCTTTCCCTTTGCCTCACGATATTTGGTATAGCTCCAAGATGACCTCCCTTTCTCCATACTGTGATTTGGAATCCCTTTACTAGGTTAACTCTTAACCATATGTAGCATGGCCATGCATTTCTGGATTCGATCACTCGAGGGGCCGAGAGATATCTCTCTCAAGTAGAGAGGGGAAAATCCCATCTTGATTGACCATGCATTGCAGCATGCTTCAGGACAAACCTGAAAGCTACCTTTAGAACTACCCAGTTACAGAGCAACGTTTGATAGCCCCAAAGTAGGTCGATCCATATCTCAAGTACATGCGACAATCTCAGGTCTAAGGACAAACGTACACCATGTGTAGAGAGAGATCTGCAACTAATTTGCAGTCTCAAGTTGGGTCAGTCCAGCCCCATGTTCATAACATGTGTCCACATCATTGGTTTGACATCTCCATGTCTATGACTTGCGAAACATAGTCATCAACCAATCGATGTGCTAGTCTAATATTCATGTGTGTCCTCACATGAACTCTGACTCGGGACAACTCTTAAATAACCATACAAGAATAGAGTTTCACAAACAATTCACATAATTTCCGTTTCACAAACAATTCACATAATTTCCAATCAATACAAGTTTCCTGATATGGATATTCAAGGAACATTACAATAACTCATGGATACATAATAAATATAATCATCTCTATGATTTCCTCTAGGGCATATTTCCTTCAACCCCATATAAGGTTGGCTGAAATCCCACCTTTTCCTCCTTAAATACCCAGAGCCGTCACTTTAGAGTCGTATCTTGTTTAGACATAAAGTTAACCATCATAGCAACTTTGCCAAGGCTCGATCACCGCAGAGGCCTCCTATAATTCGCACCTATACAGGATCCCAACTTTTCAGTAAAGCTTTCATCTTAATCTGCAATATCTTGATTGCAATATTAGTTCTTACTTGTTCTCGATTTAAGGTAGGAATTAAGACCCTCGCTGGTCAGAATGATCGTGTTTCCGCAGGATCAGTAACCTCCAGGAGATTGTCCTAGCGATTGCATTGGCACTCGTGCTCACACGTGTAGTCAGATCGTCAAGCCCAAATTCCACCAAATCGACTATCACCATCTGATCGAAAGATCAAACACCTTTGCTCTATGAACTGGTATCAGATTTTAGCTTGCTCGGTGAGATTTACTGTTTTCGTAGATTAGATATGTTTTTTACCTATAATCCACGAAAAATCCATAAACACTTTTAGATTTAGATCCATCCTATCACCAATATATGCCTTCATTATCTTTTCAGTTTTTGCATCGTTGAATTTGTGTCTACATCATTGCATCGAGTTGCTGGTCTTAGTGTCTCATCCCTTAGAGTTTCGATTTCTGCACATTAGCCACTGCCACCATATGTTGCCACCATACATACGGCCATATACTCTGCCACATAAAACGCTTGCCGGCACCACCATATTCTGCCGCCATACACCCTGCCACCATAAACCCGACTCCGACTCCGCCACCGCCTTCCTACCATGACACTGATCCGACCACTTTTCCTACCGCGTGAAGAGTCCGAGTTGAGTAATTGTTCTAGTTATTTTTATTTTTATTTTCTTGCCTTTCCTTGTTGTGTCCGTGCATAATTCTAAGTCTGTGTTGACCTAAGTCCGGTCGCAAGTCCAGAACGAAAGCAAAAAAAAATCTGGAACCGCCTCTGATTTTTTTCTGGCTATACTAGTTTTTTACCCCGGGGATCACTTTTCTCCATCGGCCGTTATAGCAACATTTTTTGGAACCTACACGCTTTCCAGAGCACAATAAAAAAATTCGACAAAAAATTTTGGGGCTATCCTGTTTGAAGACCGCGTAGATCAGTTCTGGACACTCGCCATCATAGTGATTTTTAACATCTCGGTTCGCATTTCAGGGCGCCATATCATCATACCATTTCTTTTTGTGTCGCGTCGTGACATAGTTGGTGATCTAGGCTCGCGTCTCTAGTACGGTCTAGCCTAGGACCAGCAAAGTACCATCGTTGAGCATTCAACATTGCATTGTTCTTTCGATAATTGCTAACCCCTTTGCTAAGCCTTCCCAGAGCTCCAAATTTCTCCACGTGTAGTGTCTCGACTCCTGGTAATTGCTTGGTTCAATCTCTAGACCACTAATTTTTGCGGTTGCACATCGCCTTTTCATGCTGTTTGGTAAGAACTTGTAAGATCTTTGTATATTTCTTGACGGATTACGCGTGCCTTCCACCATATTTCCGTATGTATAGGCATATACACATGTGCTTTTAAAGGACTAACCATGACAGATAATACGTGTGACCCAACAAAAATGACGAACAAAGAACTACATGCTCACTTCACCGAGCTGTTGGTAGGAAGCGCTGAAGATGTGGATTCAAGACTAGAGGAGTTTGATAACAAGCTCACCAACGCAATGGACAAGATCGAAGGACTTGAGAAATCCTTCAACGACAATCTAGATGCTCGGTTCATGGAGGTTTTGGACAGAGTGCCTGCACCTTCTTCGGCTGCACCTCGACATGGCCCACGGCGCATTCCGATCATGGGTCGTACTGCTGGTTCGGCTGCCGCTGTACCTCAGGATGCTACTACTACAACTGATGCACCTCAGGCTTCTAACATGGTTGCTGCTGCGACCTTAGGGGAAGACGATGGGAACGACTACGACTTCAACAACGATGATCTGTTTGACGACGAGGTTGAACAACCTCCACATCCTGCTAGACGACCCCGACATTACTACCGCAATGCTCCACCACCGGTACGTGATGATGATCATGGTGCAAAGCTTAAATTAAATATTCCATCTTTTGAGGGTAAATATAATCTTGATGCATATCTTACATGGGAAATAGAAGTATAACAATGTTGTGCATGTTTAAAGTATCCTGAGAATATGCGTGTTAGTGCTGCTACATGTGAATTTACTAAATTTGCTTCACTTTGGTGGTCTTAATATTGTCGCTTAAAATATTCCTCATACTTGGACTGCTTAAAAAACTACTATGCATGTTTGTTTTGTGCCTCCTACTTATCAACGTGATTTACTCAAGAAACTGACACGTTTAGAACAAGGGAAAAAATCTGTAGAAGAGTGTTATCAGGAATTGCAAACGGGGATGGTTTTGTGCGGTCTTGTTGAAACTACAGAACAAATGCTTGCACGTTTCTTTGGTGGATTAAACAAGGGTATTCAACACATATTAGACTTTAAGGAATATAATACCATCACTCGTTTATTTTATCTTGCTTGCAAAGATGAACGTGAAGTGTAGGATCGCCAAACACCATTGACGACTAATAATTCTGCAGGTCACACATCCTCTTGGACATCCCGAAAATCAGCACCTTTTTCTCGTGATCCTCCACCAGCTACTACCACATCGAAAGACACCACAAGGCCTCCTTCAGCTGATCCTGCATCGTCATCCAAAGCTCCTGCTCGTAGTGCATCTTCTATGGCTTCCACGGGAAAAAAAATACAATGCTGCAAGTGCTGGGGTTATGGTCATATTGAGAGACAGTGCAAAACACAGCGTGTTATGATGGTGAATACGATCTAGCAAGTGGTTTTGATGAAGATACATTAGCCCTTATTTCTACTCGAGCTGGAGATAATTCTGATTCTGAAGAAGAGACAGATGCAATACGAGCTGAATCTGCTGATCAATACAAGATTCTAGTTGCACAACGTGTGTTGAGTGTGCAATTGAGCAAACCTGATCATGATCAACGCCACAACCTATTTCAAACACACAGTGTTGTCAAGGAAAGAGCTATAAGGATCATCATTGATGGAGGGAGTTGTCATAATCTGGCTAGTGTTGACATGGTAGAGAAGCTTGCACTCCCAACAACACAACACATACATTCATATTAAATGCAATGGTTTGAGAGTTCTCGCAAGATCAAGGTAACAAGAACGTTACGCGTGCATGTTACTATTGGTACATATTCTGATTTTGTTGATTATGATGTTGTACCTATGCAAGCTTATTATTTTTTACTTGGTAGACCATGGAAATTTGATAGAGAATCTGTTCATAATGGTAAAACTAATCATTATTCTCTCATGCATGATGGAAATAAAATTGGTCTAAAACCTATGACTCCCAAAAAGATTTTAAAAGATGATCTTGCTCGAGCTAGTAGAGCTAAAACTGAGGAGAAACATAAAAGTGAGAATCAGACTGTTACTGTAGATTTTGTACCACCAAAAAACACTAAATCTGATTCTAAACATGCTACTAAAATTCGTTTGAAGAGTCCATGTATGCTTGCAAATAAAATTAATATTGCTGAACTAGATGTAAACAATACTCAATGTTATGCAATTGTCTACAAAGAGGTTTTGTTTTCCTTTGAGGCTATGCCTCCTTCTTTGCCACCTGCTGTTGCTAACCTTTTGCAGGAATATGAGGACATTTTTCCAGCTAAGATGCCACCAGTACTACCTCCTATTAGAAGAATTGAGCACCAAATTGATCTAATTCCTGGTTCCACGTTGCCCAACCGCGCGCCATATAGAACCAATCCAGAGGAGACAAAGGAGATACAATGCCAAATTCATGAACTACTCGACAAAGATCATATTCGTTAGTCCCTTAGCACATGTGTTGTTCCTATTATTTTCGTACCTAAGAAAGATAGTTCTTCGCGCATGTGTACTGATTGTAAAGCTATCAATAATATTACTATTCGATATCGTCATCCTATTACATGTTTAGATGAGATGCTTGATGAATTGAGTGGCTCTACCATGTTTTCTAAAGTTGATTTGCGTAGTGGTTACCACCAGATTCGTATGAAATTGGGAGATGAATGGAAAACAACATTTAAAACTAAGTTCGATTTTATGAGTGGTTAGTGATGCCGTTTGGTTTAACTAATGCACCCATCACATTCATGAGATTAATGAACGAAGTTTTACGTGCTTTCATTGGACGTTTTGTGGTAGTCTACTTTGATGATATTCTGATTTATAGCAAATCTTTAGAGGATCATTTGGATCATTTGCGTGTTGTTTTCAATGCTTTACACGATGCACGTTTGTTTGCTAATATTGAGAAGTGCACCTTTTACACCGACCGAGTTGCGTTTCTTGGCTATGTTGTTACATCATAGGGTATTGAAGTGGATCTAGCCAAGATTAAAGCTATTGAGAATTGGCGCAGCCCAAGATGGTCACACAAGTGAGGAGTTTTCTTGGCCTCATTGGTTTTTATAGGTGCTTTGTCAAAGACTTTGGATCAATTGCCGCGCCACTGAATGAACTTACCAAGAAGGATGTACCCTTTGTTTGGGGCGATGCACAACAATTGGCCTTCATGATATTGAAAGATAAGTTAACACATGCTCCTTTACTCCAACTTCCTGATTTTAATAAGACTTTTGATCTTGAATGTGATGCTAGTGGAATTGGTTTAGGAGGTGTGTTATTACAAGAGGGAAAACCTGTTGCATATTTTAGTGAGAAATTGAGTGGGGCTAGTCTGAACTATTCTACTTATGAGAAAGAATTATGTGCGCTGGTTCATACATTAGAAACTTGGCAACATTATCTATGGCCTAAAGAATTTGTTATACATTCTGATCATGAATCTTTGAAGAATATTCGTAGTCAAGATAAGTTGAATCGTCGTCATGCAAAGTGGGTTGGATTTATTGAGTCTTTTCCTTATGATATCAAGCACAAAAACGGTAAATATAATGTTATTGCTGATGCTTTGTCATGCTGTTATACTTTGTTATATCAACTTGACTTCAACATATTTGGATAGGAATCTATTAAGGAACAATATGTTCATGATGCTGAATTTAAAGATGTGTTGTAGAATTGTAGAGATGGTAGAACATGGAACAAGTTCGTCTTTAATGATGGATTTGTCCTAACAAACTATGCATGCCAGATAGTTCTGTTCCTCTTTTGTTGTTACAGGAGGTGCATGGAGGAGTATTGATGGGACACTTTGGTGTCAAGAAAACGGAGGATGTTTTTGCTGCACACTTCTTTTGGCCATGTATGCGTCGAGATGTTGAGAGATTCATGGCACGCTGCACGACTTGTCAAAAACCTAAGTCTCGCCTTAATCCACATGGTTTATATATGCCTCTTCCTGTTCCTAGTTTTCCTTGGGAGGATACTTCTATGGACTTTGTTTTGAGATTTCCTTGTACACAGAAGGGGAGGGATATCATTTTGTTGTTGTGGATCGGTTTTTTAAGATGGCACACTTTATTCCTTGTCACAAAACGGATGATGTTGTGCATATTGTTGATTTGTTCTTTCGTGAGATTGTTTGT
This sequence comes from Avena sativa, assembly GCA_916181665.1. Classification (NCBI taxonomy): domain Eukaryota; kingdom Viridiplantae; phylum Streptophyta; class Magnoliopsida; order Poales; family Poaceae; genus Avena; species Avena sativa. Next base: position 127,332,747 of record OV702284.1, read on the forward strand.
TTACATGGTGTGCCAAATACTATTGTTTCTGATCGTGATACTAAATTTCTTATCCATGTTTTGAGATGTTTATGGGCTAAGTTGGGGACCAAATTGCTGTTTAGTACTACATGTCATCCCCAAACTGATGGACAAACTGAAGTAGTCAATAGAACTTTGTCTACTATGTTGTGGGCTGTTTTAAAGAAGAACTTAAATTTGTGGGAAGAGTGTTTACCTCATATTGAATTTTCTTATAATCGTTCGCTGCATTCTACAACAAAGATGGGCCCATTTGATATTGTGTATGGTTTTGTTCCTCATTCACCTATTGATTTATTGCCATTACCTTGTTCAGTGCAAAATAATTTGGATGCTACACAAAATGCTGAAATGATATTAAAATTGCATAAGACTACTAAAGACAACATAGAACACATGAATGCTAAGTACAAACTAGCTGGGGATAGAGGAAGAAATCATGTTGTGTTTGATGTTCATGATCTTGTTTGGTTACATTTGCGCAAAGATCATTTTCCTGATTTGCTAAGTTAATGCCACGCGCTGCTGGTCCTTCTAAGGTGTTAGAGAATATAAATGATAATGCATATAAAATTGAGCTACATGTAGATTTTGGTACGGTTAGTCCTACATTTAAAATTGCAGTTTTGAAGACTTACTGTGTGACGACGATGAGATTGCGTCGAGGATGACTTCAATTCAAGAAGGGGAGCATGATGTGAACATCCCATCTATTGATACAACCGTTGTACCTATAGCTACACAAATACAAGGACCTATAACTCGAGCTTTTGCCAAGCAACTTAACTATCAGGTACTTTCGTTTCTTGGAACTATTCCTCACATACATGAGAATATGATGCTGCCTAAATCAGATGTATTTGTTACTCCTAGGAATGATGGACCAAGCATGTACGAGAGGGACAAGCATTGGAGCATGATCATGCATAGAGATGGCAGCAAGCATGTGAGGATTCAAGAGGATTCCATGGATGAAGATTTCAGAACTTTGAAGCCGCCATAATGAAGAAATAAGGGTTGGACAAAATATTCAAGAATATTAAATCATAAATTCATCCATAGCTTAATTTGGTGCTGCGACACCTTTTATTTTGGTCCAGGCCCATGTAATTTTCGCAGGAATTAAAATAGCCACTTTTAGAGTCCGTATTTGAGGAGAAAAGGACTTCTAGGGTTGGTTTCGGCCACCACCTCTATGGCTAGCCGAAATCCCACCTTTTCCTCCTTAAATATCCCCATAGACATCACTTTAGACTCGTATTTTGTTTAGACATAAAGTTAGCCATCATAGCAACTTCGCCAAGGCTCGAGCTTCGTAGAGGCCTCTTATACCTCGCACCTATACAGGATCCCACCTTTTCAATAAAGCTTTCATCTCAATCCGAAATATCTTGATTGCCACTGATGACCTATACAAAGAGTGAAGAGTGATTTCAAGATTATCAACTCATGAAGCATAAAGAATGTATCACATGGTTCTTGTGGTATGGTAAGCCTTGTAAATTATGCGTCATGAACTAATCCATTATATATGTGCCATTGCGTTTTCTATATGGTATAGGTATCTTTCCATGGGCATGCTTCAAAAGTGAAGATTTCATATAGCCCATGAGAGGATGACATCAAGTGGTGATCTTCGTCAAGGTTGAGAAGGGCAAGTTCAAGATGAGCATCTCAAGATCATTTGCTTGAAGCTTGCCGTCCATATTGATGGTAATGGACATGTGAAGACGTGTCTCAATGAAGCTATCCCATAGTGGTGTATGGGGGAGCAAATTATGAGTCTTCATGAAACAACGATGAACAAGTGTTGCATTCTAACTTGGATGGATCTTGAAGAAGGATGCGCAAAGCAAAGGTATGGACTTGCTAGGTTTTCCTTTTACCAGTGTCAAGGTGGTTGTTGGTAGACTGGGTTATAGGATAGATAGCCGCACTATCTTGAGGGGCTTTCGGTTGGGTAACTTAATCACATCGTCTTAGGGAGCTCAATCCTTTTCATACTTTGCATCTTCCTAGTTTTCTGCTTCTTGGTGGTTCTTGATCTTGTTGTTATCTCTTGAACAATCCCAAGTTCATCGAAAACCGAATTCGTATGCATCTTCTATGGCGTTTTCGAGTTTCAATGTTTTATCGGTTCTTCTTGTAGGGAGGCTTCTTACCTTTCTTCATTTGGTTCTATCCTCATCTATTGTACTATGATATTTCTCTACACCATCTTGTAGAGCTTGTTGTCCTCGTCAAAACAAGCCCAAGATCATCGAAATCGGAGTCCGGATGCAAAAGTTATCGCCGTTTTCGTGTGTCTTGTTTGGTTCCGGTTGGAATTCCGGCATGACCGAGTCTGTGGCCGGAAATTCTGGCGACCGCCGGAAATTTCCAGCAAACCGACGAAAATTTGTTCTGTATGTTGTTTCAGTTTTTACCGGAACTTCCGGTTTTAACTGGAAATTCCGGCGGCTGATCCGGCGGCGCCGGTTTCGCCGCCGGAACGTGTTCGTCCAGCGCATCTTGGTTCCAACGGTCATCCCACTTGAAGGGGTATAAAAGGGGGGCTTCTTCCCCAAAGTTCTAAGGCTCTTTAGCACATTTTTTTACCACTGTTGACCCCTTTGAGCTTGCTTTCTCCCCCTTCCCTCCTATGATTCTTGCATATTTTTGAGTGCTTTGGAAGAGGAGATCTAGATCTACAATCCCCACCAATCAATTCCTCCTCTAAGTGAGGAGAACCCATTGGATCTAGATCTTGGAGTCATTTGTTGATTTCCACCATTGTTCTTACTCTCTAATTCCTCCATAGCACTTGTTGCTTTAGTGGGATTTGAGAGTGAATGATTTGAGCACCCTTGGTGTTCTTGCTTTGCATTCTTGCATAAGTGTTAAGCTCTCTATTACGATTTGTTCGAGTGAGAGATCGTGAGCTTGTTACTCTTGGAGGGTGACATCCTAGTTGGCTTGGCGGTTGGTTCCGCGTTGTCCTCTTCGTGGAAGATTGTGAAGAGACCTGGGCTTATCCTTCGTGGATCTTGTGAAATGGTTGTGGAGCTTGCCATCTCCGGAGTGGAGGAAAAGCTAGCCATAAGGAATGGCCCTATTCCTTTCGTAGGATAGAATCGGAGAAGAAGGTGAGCCTTCATGGCTTTGGGAAATCCTTCGTGGAACCCCACACCTCTCCAACATGACGTGTACCTTACTTGTAAGGGAACACGGGAATACATCTTCGTCTCCGCGTGCCTCGGTTATCTCTATACCCGAGCTTACTTTCCTTGTGATAGCCATGGAGCTTGAAGTACTTATATCTTGCTTATCATATGTGGTTTATTTATCTTGTGCTATCCTGCTTAGCTTAACTTTTTGTTGGTGCACTTAGTTGAGCCTAGTGTATTTAGGTTTTGTTGTTGTAAAATAAACGTTAGTTTAATTCTGCATTCTATCATGCCAAAACCATAATAGATTTGAAATTGCCTATTCACCCCCTATAGGCGACATCTCTATCCTTTCATAAACAATGTAAACCATCAAAGTAATTGTCAGGACCCCGGTTCCACTTAATATTTCCTAATTGCATCGCACCTTTGCCATGTCATACATCATACATGCATCATGCCCGACATTTTGTCGTAGTATTAAATAGAGCATCCGGTGTTTCTTCTAGTGCTTTTCTTCTTCACGGATTAGGCCGATGAGTTGATGCGAGTGTCGACCCGATCTTCGGATGAACCTTCGGCAGTGTTTTCAGCCGAGCATTCTCCTCCTTTCTACCTATTTTTCATGTATAGTATTTATTTCCTCCTATTGATCTATTGCTATCTGTGTTGTGATGCTATAGATTCTGTACCCTTTATATTTCCCTGCAGCCCCTAGATTAGCATAAACACCTCCTATTACCTGTTATTTTGTAGTTAGTCTGCCTTGCGAGTCGTAGTTGCTTGCGCAGGTGTTACTTCGTGCCGTTGCTATTCCACAGTTGTTGGAGGAATGCCTGATGATTAATGTTGGAGATGATCATGGCTTTAATTACAGTTTAATAACTAATACTAAAAGTAGATAAATAATGCAGAGGCACCGGTGCTAAATAGATGTTATTTGGTTTTTAACCGGCCACTTGTGTCCCGTAGGACCCCGAGTACTTGATACCTGTTCCTTCACTATTCAAACTATCCGCATGTGGGGCCATGAATCCCCTTAGCGAGAGCTTGAATCATATCTTATTTCTTGGGGCCACCAAGTAGTTTGGGGTTTTATTACTATCATGTACTTATGCCATGATTATGCCATGTTTACTGCTTTATTTACTATTGTTGCTTGTGGAGAGCGTCTACTACTGTACTTTTTAGGTAAGCAGAGTGTTTTCACGGTATCTACAAGCCCAGTCACACTTTCGAGTTCCCAGTCGTTTACAACCATTGACGCAAACCTCTGGGTCCATTCCGGAGCCGGCCAACTTCGTCGCGTGTAGCTTGGTGGGGTGTCCCCCTGAAATATTATATGAATCTTGTGATTGCTTTGTCGTGATGCCTCATTGGGTTTTCATTTGGTTTTTCCGAGGATGATCGTGCGTGTGTTGCTATTTGTGCCCTCTGCAGGGTAGACCTTTCTGAAAGTTGTGTCCGCGGTAATGGACGACCTGGAGCACAGTATCTCGATCATAGACAACTATAACTAAAGTAGTGCTATAAATTTGACTTTGTAAAGACTAGTAATCAGCTTCGCTGTGCGTCCCCGTTTGCACGCGTTAGCCTCCGGCCGCCACCAGGCTCGCCGTTCCCTGTCGGCTTCCATCTCGTGCAGCGCGGCAGCGCCAGAGAGCCTCGCCTCTCGGCCATCTCCGGCGTCCGTGGCCTGTCTCTTCCCCATGTATCCGTCTTCCTCGTCCTCCGCTCGAGGGGCACTAAATCACGCCAGCAAGCTCGGTTGGTTTTGGGTTCACCGAACGGCTACCGAGTGAAGTTTCGCTTCTCAAAAATAAGGCGTGACCGATTGTTGCTCCTGCTGTTGTGTTGTGTCAATGTGCCATGTGGTGGTGATGTGGGATTATTTAAGAGAAGATGATGACCGATGCCTGAAGGCGAACACAAGTACATGGTACCATAACCCAAGTTCTTCATAACGGATGAAAAGACTATCGACAAGAGACCGCTCAACCCCGAGGCCTTCGACATAGAGCATTGTCTGAGGCCCTGAAGCCGTAAGATCATCGGCGCTTGAACCTGAGGGAATCACGCCGAGAACCCGTGGTACCCGGAGGTCGACACCAGCCCGTAGCCTCAAGACCTTCTACATGGATTCGAAGTCCGAGACCTCGAAGACCGATCTCAGAGACCGAACCCGAAGGCCTTGGAACCAAGATCGCCGATACCCACGTGTGACCCTAAGCCCCTATTTTATATCATGATATTTCACTTGTTCCATACTAAATTGCTCATGTCGCATACATATTATGTGGTTTCGGGGCATTATGTCGATTCACCTCATACCTAAATATGGAGTACATATGCGGGATATTCTAGTCTTATATTTGCCCCATTTAAATTTGTGTTGCAAACCGATGACAAATTTTGCCTTGTTAAGTCAACATTTAAATTGCGGGATATCTAAACAACGTAAACCATCAAAGTAATTTTCGGGACCCCGGTTCCGCTTAATATTTCCTAATTTCCTCGCACCTTTGCCATGCCATACATCATACATGCATCATGCCCGATCTTTTATTGTAGTATTAAATAGTGCATCCGGTGTTTCTTTTAGTTCTTTGCTTCTTCACGGATTAGGCCGATGAGTTGATGCGAGTGTCGACCAGATCTTCGGATGAACCTTCTGCAGTTTTTTTAGCCGAGCATTCTCCCCCTTTCTACCTATTCTGCATTTATATTCTTTATTTCCTCCTTTTGATCTATTTCTATCTGTGTTGCGATGCTATAGATTCTATAACCTTTAAATTTCCCTGCGGCCCTATATTTCCATGGACACCTCCTATTACCTGATATTTGGTAGTTAGTCCGCCTTGTGATTCGTAGTTGCTTGTGCAGGTGTTACTTCATGACATCGTTGTTCCAAGTTATTGGAGGAATGCCTCATGATTAATGTTGGAGATGATCATGGATTTAATTACATTGTAATAACTAATATTGAATGTAGGTAAATAATGCGGAGGCACCTGTGGGCAATAGATGTTATTTGGTTTTTAACTGTCCACTTGTGTCCCGTAGGACCACGAGTACTTGATACATGTTCCTTGACTATTCGCACTATCCGCATGTGGGACCATGAATCCCCTTAGCGAGAGCTTGATTCATATCTTATTTCTTGGGGCCACAACTAGTTTGGGATTTTATTACTATCCTGTACTTATGCCATGCTTATGCCATGTTTATTGTTTTATTTACTACTGTTGCTTGTGGAGAACGTTTACTATAGTACTGCTTAGGTAAGCAGAGTGTTTTCGCTGTATCGACAAGCCTAGTCACACTTTCAGGATCACAGTCGTTTACAACCATTGATGTAAACCTCTGGGTCCGTTCCAGAGCCGAACAACTTCATCGCGGGTAGCTTGGTGGGGTAGCCCCCTAAAATATTATATGAATCTTGTGATTGCTTTGTCGTGATGCCTCGTTGGGTTTTCATTTGGTTTTTCCGAGGTTGATCATGCGTGTGTTTCTATTTGTGCTCCCCTGCAGGGTAAAACTTTCTGAAAGTCGTGTCCACGGTTATGGACGACTTTGAGCACAGTATCTCGATCATAGACAACTATAACTAAAGTAGTGCTATAAATTTGACTTTGTAATGACTAGTAATCAGCTTCACTACAACGAAATGGGTAAATAAAAGTCCCAACAACTACTGGAATTGAGATGCCTCATGTTATATGTATCTGACTACTAAGCATCGCAACTACACCCCGAATGGTTAAATAAAAGTGCCACTGCTTATTGTACCAGGATGACTCATGCTATCTATATCTGACTAGTAATTGATGCAACTATAATGGAATGAATTAAACTGCCAACTGCGTGAGTTTTCTCGGTATAACTTCCTCATTTGATCTCGAGGGGGAAACACCAGTATGGGTGTGATTTGTGTTAGTATTAGGATGAATCCGAATAGGTCTTTCTTATCCCTCTCTGATAGCCGACAGTTGTATCGAGTCTCTATAGGTTGCTTAGTGCATGCTTCGCTACCGCATCAGTCCACCATACCTATGTAGGCAAGGAGCACCGAATTCTAATACTCGTCATGTACTGGCCTCAGTACTGACCGCTCTATTTTTCCTTTGTCATTTGCCGGCTCCCCTTTTGTTTAAGAAGGTCTTGAGATCAACGTCGTTAGCAGGGTTACCCTTCCGGCTTGGCCTAGGCAGGGTTATGGACGCCATTGGTTATTCTTCAGGGCTCTTAGCCCCATTTGCATCTTGTACATTCTCGGACGCTGTATCGTTTTCAAGATAATTTGGATCTTTGTTCTGTATATTTTTATTCTTGACTCATGGAGTTGTTGTTGTATATATCTATTATGTGGGTTCCCTCGTGTGTGTAATGGTATTACTTCATTTTCCACCCGCACAAAAGTGCCTAGTGGGCACCTTTTTATCGCTTCTATGCGGGTTTGGCGGGAATCTCTAAAATTTGCATAGGGCCAATCCGAGGGTGTTACACCAATGACACCTGATATCAAGACAGAAACCAAGACACTCGTATCGTCCATACATAGGATAAGTATCCTCAAAATAGGATTCCCCTTATGGAGCTTATTTAGTCTTGGTACTTATGGTAGACCTTGTTTGCTTGTCATGTGCTAATATGATGCTTGGAATGTGTTTCTTGTGTTCCTTAGATCATCTAATCCCGACACCAACACCCCTCATCCCATAAACTAAACCCCTCCTCAGCAGGATGTCCATATAAAGAAATATCCGACAACCCCTATTTGTCATTTCGTTCTAACCGCCCCTAAAAGAATGACGACCCCATTCAGCCCTCGTTTGAATCAGCAGGAAGTCCTCACCATGAAACGAATGCCACAAAATACGGAAGATAAGGATGCCCGAAGACCATGAGTGTACTTTGTCATTGAACCAAAGCAACACCAAGAGTTCACGATAAGACAACCTCTCTGAAGCAAAAAGGCATCCACTCCGACTAAAGACCAAGAAGAAGCGTTGCTAACCGCTAAAACTACCTCGAGATAACCCTTACGGCATCAATAGGTAACTACCATAGAAAGGTAGTCGCAATAAGGCGTCACTCGAAGAAATCAACTCAAGCGTCACGCCTTTGCTCCAAGACGAAGGATCTACCCCAACCTCGACAACCCTAAGTAAATCTCTAAGGTGGAAAGTGTCGTGGTATTGCCAACGAGTACGCCATGGAGCGGTCCTCACAGTGCGTGTTTAGAGACGTGGGGAAGGTGGAAGGTTGACGGGTACGAGGTAACACAGCTTACCCAGGTTTAGATCCCACAACGGTGGCGGAATCCTACTCCTGCTATAAATCACTATAATGGAAATACGCCGGGTTACAGGGATTGGTTCGTTGTGCGAGGTGTATGTTGTATTGTGCCCTAAAGGATCCCATCGGACCGACTTATATAGTTGACAGGTCCTAGGGTTACAGGGAAAAGTCCTAGCTGGACAGGTTACAGAGTCCTACACTGCATACAACTAGTCTAGCGTGTCTTGAACTCCAAGGCTCCGGGTACGTCGGTGACTCCTCCGTAGCCTTCCTTTATCCGGCATGGGCCTCCATTCTGGATCTATCTAACTGGGACGCCCAGCAGGCCATGGGCCATGCTACCAACTGTGGGCCACCTGGGTTATCCGGATAAGAGACATGCTATGAGGATACCCATATAGCATAGCCCCAATAGTAGCCCCCGGAGAACTCCGAGATATTGTGTCGTCTTGCCTCTTTAGGTTGAATGCTCCGTATATATGGATGTTCGCAAATCGTCAATCAATATCTTGTAGTCCTCCCAAGAACCCTGCAACATTCTCCATCTTCAACTTCCAAGTCGGAGAAACGCTGAATCTTCCATCGTACTCTTCTCATAGCCGTACTGGATCTGTCCATGCCGGAATATTCCAATGTGATGGTTCACCTGCTAGTGACATCTAGGGACCTAGACATAGTTCAGCAATTCCTCGAAACTCACACATGCAGAGAACACAATCATGTCTGTTTTTCCCACGTGAAGGATACGAACCGTTGGCGGCGACGGTTGGGAACGTGGCGAAATTTCCGCGCACGCGCCTGCACACGGCCTCCACGCGCCGACCATTTGATCACTTTGCACGAATCTTGACGCTAGGGGTTATAAATTAAAAATGCGGTGGATTTTTTTACTTTTCACCTCATTCTCCCCATGTGTCATCTTCTTCCTCCAGCGAGCACTCCTCGAGCCTTCCGCGCGGACGCAAAACCCTAGATTTCCAATCTCACAGTCACCTCCCCTTTCTTCATCAATGGCGAGCAGCAGCACCAGCGCATCGATGGCGGCGACAGGCGATGCCGCGGCGATGTGCCCCCAGAGGGCTTGCTGCTGTCCAAATCCGTGGTGGTCGAATCCACCGGCGGCGACCAAATTCTAGCGGCGCTAGAGCTGCTGGAGGAAGAAGGTGACTCCCACAAGGGAGATTGGTGCGGCTCGGATATCACAGACAGTGATATCAAGGAGCTGGTCGTCGAATGTTACCTTCCCTCGTTGGAGGGATTAGTCTGGCGGGCGGCACCTGCCAGGGAGGTCACCCCTTCTGCCCAAGCCGGAGAGAAGGTGTACCTCAAAGCACAACTGGTACGTGGCGTTTCCTTGCCCATCTCCAATTTCTTCCTAGTTGTCCTCAACCACTACCGAGTTCAGCCTCAAAACCTCTCCCCCAACAGCATCCTCGCGCTTAGCAACTACGCGGCGCTTTGTGAAGGTTACTTACGGATTAGGCCTAGGCTAGATCTCTTTGTTTATTTCTTCACCATCAAGAGGGAAGCCAGATCCAGCAAGGATGAGCTTAGGAACTGTGGCACCATTAGTTTTAAGATCCGGCCTGGTCGGCGGTTCCCTGACATAGTTGGCCATGAGTCGTGCAAAAAACTGGCAACAAACGTACTTCTATGGCCCAGATATCCCTCTGGCTGGCCGAGAAGCGACCAATCCGGACTTCGTCGATGGAGCTACCGCCGAAGCCTCAACATGGAGATCCCAAGCCTCCCTCCCCTCTGACATCGATGCTTCCCGCGCTATAAGGCGGATAGAGTGGTTCGTAGAGATGGGTCTGACCGGCTTGGACCTAGCCATGTGCTGGTTCGTTAGGCGGATCCAGCCTCTGTAGCACCGTTAGAAGTTGATGCATGAGTATACCAAGGAGAGGAAGGATAGCCTCCGCATCTCCGAGGACAACTTCTCTAGCGACTCCGTCAAGCTCCGCCTCAAGGACATCATCAAGGTGAAGGATAGGAAGCGTGGCTTCACCATCACCTACGACATGTTCGAGGAGGGCAAGTGCCCAGAGGTACCTGTTTATTTTCCGTGTATGACATTTGCTCCAGTTCTTCTGTCTTGCCTTTGTCATCTAAGACCTTATGATTTCACTTAAAAGATTAAGAGTCTAAAGTAGGACGACATGGCTGTCCAAATTTAGGACCCAAAGATGAAGGAAGTCACTGTCGTTTCTGACAACGATGTCCCGTTGGCGCGAAAGCGGAAGAGCTCCACCTCTGACGCTGCCGACGGAGGCAAGAAGAAGAAGACGGAGGGTGGAGCCTCCAAGAAGTTCACTATCGCCCTGGAGGCGGAGAAAAGAAAGATTACCAGGATCCCTTTTACCAAAGCACCCACGATTGTGTAAGCTTCTTTTCCTCCGACATTGTCAATTGTTTGTCCTTTTCCTGTACTTATACTTTTGCACGTTTCAGGAAGAAAGTTGGCTTGAGTTTGAAAAAGACCTCGAAAACATCGGGGGCTTCTAAAAACATCAAATATATGTTACAGTGTGATGTACCACACCAAGCATCTCCCACCATCGCCCCTGTCACTCCCAGCGTCCAGCCTAAACCTGCTCCGACAAGCTCTTAGGCGAAGGATGCATCTGGCCCTTCCGCCATGGAAGTGGACTCAGCTGCCTCCGTGGAGCTTGTCGTTGCCGGTGAACAAGCGATGCAAGAAAGCACCGCAACCAAAACGGCTGAAGCTCCGGCTAAGGATGCCATCGGTAGCGGTAAGGCGGTGGCGGTGGGTGGAACATCCATCGAAGGCGGCGCCTCTGCGCCCAGGATAACCACAGAGCTCCCGAATATAGTGTACCCGGCGCTTACGCCGAGTAGCTCTACTCTGGTTCCTGGTGCAGCGCCGACATCTCCAACCTGCGGTCTTTAGGAGCTCCTCCGACAAGAAGATATCTTGTGAGGAAACAGCCTTTCCTTCAGCAAGTTATTTTCTGAGAGTGCTACCAACCTCAAGATCATCACACTTGTAAGTTTTATTTGCCTTTTGCATTTCATATGAGTATCCCACTGTAGCTCCCGCGGATTTAGACGAAAAACCATAGGTCTTTGCATTGAATAATATAAGCGTGACTAAGCTAGAAAACTTCTCACTATATCCCCCAAGTATTTAGTTTGAATGAATTATTCTGACTAGATACTTTCAGAGTAGCATACGCAGTTCTTGTAAATTTCAATATTGTAGCCCCCAAGCCTCTAGTTGTAAGTGAATTAGTTCCGACTAGGTGCTTAAAGAAAGACTAATCATATGACTGAGTAAAAAACTTTATACTATAGCCCCCAAGCTTCTAGTTGAAAACTGAATGAGTTCCGACTAGATGGTTAAAGAAAGACTAAAGTAAACTGCCAAGTTTTAAAACTCTCACTGTAGCCCCCAAGCCTCTAGGTGGATATTTATCTGGCTAGATGCTCTAGGTAGACTGAACAACTTTAAATCTTCTTTCCATAGAATGATAATGCGTGGAGAGGTGTCGCCAATGAGAAGTTCCACAAGATGCGCGCCAAGTTGGAAAGCTGAAAAGGGTAAAACTGCCTTCTTGAAGGAACAAATCACAAAGAGCAAGAGTCTGTTTTTCCTTTCATTTTTGTACTCCGACTTGGTCTTGTACCAGCACTCTCCGAGTACTCACTATGTAATATTCTTTCTCCGACGTGCAGTAACCATCACCAAGGCCAAGGACATTGTTGAGCAGTCCAAGCATATTCAGTTGCTGGACAGCGAAAACAAGATCCTTAAGCAGGAGAGAAATGATACCCTCAAGATGCACGAGGAGTCCATGGCGGCGCTACAGGAGTCTGCCAACACCGAGATCAACCGCTTGAAGGAGGAGATTGGAATGCTGAAGGAGCAGAAGAGAGCTGCCGATGAGCAAAATTAGCGCAATCTTGAAGCATACAAAATCCTCCGACAAGAACAGGATTCCATGGCGGATACGCTCCAACAGGCTGAGGCGAGCATCTTTGGTAAGTGAATCACAATCTTGTACTACTGTAAGTTAGGTACTTTGATTTTTTGTGTTATTGGACTCATGCGCCCCTTGTCAGAATTGCAGCTCCTATTGGATTAACCCAATCACCTCCTCCGGCTAAGGAATGCATGGTCCTCGCTGGTAAATTTGTCAGCACCGCCATCAGGCAGGCCAAGGAGATAGCCAAGACCCTCCAGATCAACCAAAGTGGTTGATTCTGTGATGAAGTTCTCGGAGATCCTACGCCAAGCTCTCGAGCATATTCTAAGATGGAAACCTTCATGTACACTGGCTAGTGCAAGGATGGCACTATCGATTGTCAAGGCGCATTATGAAGACGCCGACATCAACATGGTAACCTCAGGTGTTCCCGATGATGAAGGCCAGAAGATTGATCATAAAGCTATCTGGTCATCTCTCGCGGGCTATGACACAAGAGTTGCCGAGCTGGTCGACCATAATGTCTTTGTGCCCTTAGAAACCATTGATGGCGCCCAACAAAGCTCCTCTGAGTTCCTCAGGACCATGGACTTCGAGGATGATGACTCTCCTGCTGCCAATGATGCTGCTTCCAAGTCTCATGCGCCAGAGGAATGAAAAATAATATGTAATATTTGTTTCCTCTGGAATTTTTATGCGGAAAAAACTACTTGTTAACTTAAGGCGGAAAAACCATAGTTGTATTTTCCCGCTACTCAAGAACTGGTTCCAGCATGTATATATTTTTAAGCAAGTGTTGGTTCCTGCTACTCAAGGCGGAAGACTCGTAGTCGGAACCATGTGCTCAGGTGATGATGCCCAATGGCACCGTCAAAAACCTAAGTACAAAATCACCGACAATGAGCGCCGAAAGTCACTACTCCAGAATCCACATAAAAGCAACGAAGAACGTGTAGACTAGAAAACTTAAGCTAACGCCTGTAGGCGGAATTTTCACAAGTGCAAACACAAACTTGCGCATAAAGGTTTATACAATCCAAAAATGAACACTAAAGGAGGTAAAAGACTCAGCAATATGAGTGAACCAAAGAGCTTTATTTCATTGACCATATAAGAAGTACAAAGTAGATAAAAAATATGCTAAGTGTAAAAAGGACGTAGCTGTGCTATGTTCCATGGCCGATCAAGCTCCGGGTAGTCATCATCCGGGTCACGTCGCTTACGCTTATGATATTTGCTGGGTCTATCCTTAAATTCACGATTGTCAACAAGGTAGTAAGACCCATTGCGCAGTGCCTTGTTTATGATGAACGGTCCTTCCCATGGTGGGGATAATTTATGTGACTTATTCTGCTTAAGTCGGAGCACCAGATCCCCCTCTTTAAACAAGCGATGCCGAATGCGGCGACTATGGTAGCTACGTAGCTTCTGTTGGTAGATGGTGGATCTTTTGCATGCCAAAACACGCTCCTCCTCGAGAAGATCCACATCTAGGCGTCGAGATTCTTCAGCGTCATCTTCGTCGTAGGCAGCAACTCTTGGTGCATCGTGAAGAATGTCGGAAGGCACGATGGCTTCTGCTCCATATACCATGAAGTAAGGGGTATAGCCAGTGGATCTGTTGGGTGTAGTTCGTAAACTCCACAACACAGATGGTAGTTCCTCCGCCCAGGCTCCAGCTGCTCTATGTAGCGGTGCCTCAAGACGTGGCTTGATTCCCTCTAGAATTAATCCATTGGCTCGCTCAACTTGGCCATTAGACTATGGATGTGCCACAGACGCTAGGTCAAGTCGGTTCGCCTTGTCCCAACTATAAGCTTCCACTTCTCCGAGTGAAAAGTTGTTGCCGTTGTTGGTTATAATGCTATGTGGGAGACCAAATCTCACCACTAGATTCCGTACAAACCTAAGGGTAGTTTCCCCATCAAGCTTTCTAATGGGTTTAGCTTCTATCCATTTGGTGAATTTATCAACTTCTACTAGCAGATTAGTAAATCCACATGGTGTTGTCTGTAATGGACCAACCGTGTCTAGCCCCCCAGACTGCAAATGGCCAAGTTTTTGGTATTTTCCGCAGTTATTCAGCTGGAACATGGGGTTATCGGGCATAATACTGGCATCCCATGCATGTCTCAACCAGCTTGTCGGCGTCCGCCTTCGCGGTCAGCCAGTAGAATCCTTGCCGGAAGGATTTGGAGACCAAAGATCGAGGAGCGGCGTGATGCCTGCAATCTCCGAGATGGATCTCACGTAGGATTTCAATACCTTCTTGCTGGGAATCACACTTAAGGTATACACCATTGGTGCTTCTTTTGTAGAGCTGTCCATTAATTATGGTATAGCCCTTTGCTCGACGTACTATTTGTCATCTTTCGACTTCGTCGTCGGGCAAATTTCCGTGTACGAGATATTCCATGAACGGTTATGTCCAAGCTAGTGGGACCTTTGTCACTATGTGAACGAAAGAGTCAACTCTATCCGGGTTGTCGATGTCCGCTCCCTTCACGGATGGTGTCCGTAGATTCTCCGGGAAAACGCCAGGCGGAATTAGTTTGTGCCCTGATCCAAGCTTAGACAGTAGATCAGCCGCCTCTTTTTGCTTGCTAGGTACATACTTGACTTCTTAGCCCAAGAAGCTCTTGGCTATCTCGTCCACTTCATCTCGATATGCCGCCATCATAGGGTTCCGCGTGTTCCAGGTGCTAGCCACCTGCTGGGCAACCAAGTTAGAATCTCCACAGCAAAATATGCGCTTGATACCAATATCCTTGGCTACATGCAATTCGTGAATGAGTGCTTCATACTCCGCCATGTTGTTCGTAGCCTCGAAGGGGATCTGCAGAACGTAGTGTAGCCTGTCCCTGGTTGGTGACTGTAACAGTACACCATCCCCCGAGCCATTGAGTAGCTTTGATCCGTCAAAGTGCATCACCCAATATTCTAGCTCCGGCATTGGGGTAGCATCTGGCATCTCCGTCCAATCTGCGATGAAATCCTCCAAGGCTTGTGACTTAATAGCGTCACGTCTCTTGTAGGTGATCTCAAAGGCGGCAAGTTCAATGCCCCACTTCGCGACCCTTCCTGTAGCGTCGCTGTTGTTGATGATGTCGGACAGTGGAGTCTTGCACACCACTATGATAGGGTGCTCCTGGAAGTAGTGCCTTAGCTTCCGAGAAGCAAGGAACACTCCATAAGCTATCTTCTCGTAGTGCGGGTAACGTTGTTTGGAGTCCATCAAGACCTCGCTTACATAGTAAATTGGTCGTTGAACTCCGTACTCATAGCCTGGTTCTCTCCGCTCAACCACGACGACGATGCTGATTACCCGGTTGGTGGCCGCCATGTAGATTAACATAGGCTCCCCAGGTTCAGGTGCTGCAAGGATAGGTGCCGAGGATAATGTCTCCTTTAGCTGCTTCAGTGTTGCATCTGCTTCGTCCGTCCATATAAATTTGTCCCCCTTCTTCAGCAACTTGTATAGCGGAAGATCCTTCTCGCCAAGTCAGGTGACGAACCAACTAACCGCTGCAATGCAACCTGTTAGCTGTTGTATGTCCTTCAGGCATGTCAGATGGTTTATGTTCAGGATGTCCTTGATTTTCTCCGGGTTCACCTCGATTCCATGCTGGAACACGATGAAGCCCAACAATTTGCCGGCTGGAACCCCGAAGACGCACTTCTTAGGGTTAAGCATCATGTTGTATTTCCGGAGATTATCAAAGGTTTCTTTTAAGTCGAAGATTAAGTCGTTTGAATTTTTAGACATCACCGCTATATCTTCCACATAGGCATGAATGTTCCGACCAATTTGATCGTGTAGGAAATGTTGCATTGTCCGCTGTACGTAGCACCTGTGTTTTTCAGCCCAAAGGGCATCGTGACATAGAAAAACGTGTCGTAAGGTGTGGTGAACGAAGTGGCCAGTTGGTCCGACTTCCTCATATTAATTTGGTGGTATCCTGAGTATGCATCAAGAAAACACAAAAGTTCCAACCCAGCCGTCGAGTCAATGACTTGGTCAATGTGAGGCAAAGAAAACGGATCGTTGGGACACGCTTTGTTCAAGCCGGTGTAATCAAGCACATTCTTAATTGTTTAGTTCCCTTTTTGGGGACAAGTATAGGATTGGCCACCCATCAGGTGTGAAGGACTTCTCGGATAAAACTAGCTTAAGTAACCTAGCTATCTCCTTGCCTATGGCGCGTCTCTCCTCGTCTCCGAAGTATCATAGAGGTTGTTTCAACAGTTTGCATTTTGGATCAATATTCAAGATGTGCTCGGCAAGTTCCCTAGGTACACATTTCATGTCGGTAGGTTTCCAGGCAAATATGTCCCTTTTTTCACGGAGGAACGCGATGAGTGCGCTTTCCTATTTGGGATCCAGGTTCGTCTCAATGGCGGTGGTCTTGGAGGCATCGCCTACCACAAGTTCCAACGGCTTGGTTTTTATGGCAGCCTTGAAAGCTGGGGCGGAGTCAGAAATTTCCTTCTTCAATGCCGGCATCTCCTTGGCATCGACCTTGCTCTGGATATCCTTGAATTCTTTGCTGTAGTGGACACCTTCCGCAAAGGCTGCTTCTCCAATCTCGCAATCCCTTGCCTTGGTAAAGCTTCCGAATACGATGATGATATCGTTTGGTCCGAGTATCTTGAGCTTGTTGTACACGAAGCATGGCTTGGCCATGAAGGCGTGGAAGATTTCGCGGCCGAATATCACGTAGTACACTCTCTTTAAGGGGACCACCTCAAAGGTCATGCGTTCTTGGCGGTAATTATTTACATCGCCAAAAGCGATCTGAAGCGTGATGCACCCAAGGGACCGAGCCTCCCGACCAGGAACTACGCCATGGATGATGGTGTTGGTCCGCCTTAGGTTCGCCTCCGTCAAGTTCATCTTGTGTAGTGTATCCAGGTACATGATGTTGATGCTGCTTCCACTATCCACCATACATTTGGTGAACCCATTGTCGTCAATCAAGGGGTTGATGACCATGGCGTACTGGTTCTCCATAGGGATGAGGTCTGGGTGATCCTTCATGTACCAAGTAATTGGAATCTCCGACCAGCGCAGGTATTGGGGAACTGGGGGTAGAGTGGCCATCAGTATCCTCATGGAGGTCTTCTATTGTCGGACGGTGGGGGTGCCAAGGAAAGTGTGGAAAACTGCCGCCTTCTTCTCGAAGGGGTTCTTGCCCTTGCCATTGCTCTTGGCAGCGTGCTTGGGGTAAAAATCCTCGTCCATGTCACTTGAATCCTTGGACTCCTCCTCCTTCTTCTTCCCCTTGCCCTTGCCTCGCGGTCTGTTCTTCCGACTTTGCTTGTAGCTGAACTCTAGGTCCTCCTTGAGATTGTTGACGAACTTGCAATGGAGATTAGTGTGAGTGGCTTTGCCGTTGGCGTCGAGGTGTACGAGGCACGACATATCACGGTACTCTTCGTAGGTTTGGGTAGCACGGAGAGCTGCCGAGGTAGTTTCACTGCCTCTCTGCTGCCCACGACCAGCTCCCCGTCCTTGGCCGCACTGTCCGCCATCACCTCGCCCTACAAAGGTCATAGCGACCATGTCAGAGGTTTGCTTTTCTTCTGGCGGGGTCTTCCGCTTGGTGATGCTATTACTCTGAGCTTGAGTTGGAACGGACATTGCCGACAGGGAGCCACGAGCATCGTCAGCGGGAGCCGCGAACTCACTAGCCAAATGAATCATCTGGTTTAGGTCTAGCTGGTGATTGTCCTGCAGGTGCTTCAACTTATGTCAGAGCAACGTGCCTCATTCCAACCCATTGATGAAGGCGGCCATGGAAGTTTGAGCGTGCACTCCTACGCATGAATTCTTCATATCTAGCCAGCAAGAGAGGTAGGCGCGAGATGTATCGCCAATAGTACAGGGACGTTTATATGTGCCCTCGAAGTTCTTGGTGAACGCTTCTTGCATGTCCAACCAATTGCAGATGGATCTCTCTGGCAAGTCGTCAATCCATTATCGGGTCGTTCCCGCCAACATTAGTGGGAGGTACTTGACGGTGACATTGGGGTTGCCACCGGCAATCTCCACCGCGTTACCGTAGTCCTGCAACCATGTAGCTGGCATGGCGGTGCCGTCATAAGGCTTGATGGTCTTGTCAATCCGAAAACCTTTAGGGTAAGTTGCGGACCATATCACAGGTCCAAAGCAACATGGTACCAGGTATCGTCCTTCCTGGGCCTCGTGGATCTTGTCTAGCCGTGAACATGCATCGTATGGCTCCAGGCATCTTTTCTTCTTCTTGCCATCAGGGATGGGCTGCGTGAATGACGCGGGCCTCCTCCGACATGATGGCTGCTGGGTGGTGACGAAGGAGGAGGTGGCGGTGGGTTAGCCTTCTTGTTGTTACCCTTCTGCGATGCCTCACGCTTGTCGCGGTTGCCTGTCGGACGCGGATGGTCATGGCGCAACTCGCTCTTGTGTCCTTGGTTCCACTCTACGTCATGACGGGTATGCTCGGTGTTGTCGCGGATGACGATGCCGCTCTGCCTTGGCAGAGGCATATCCGTACGATGGTAAGCCCTGGTGTCTTCACGATGTTGGGGAGAGCAGGGCGGTGGAGATGGGCGACGAGGTTGAGCCTTCCATCCATGGTCAGAGGATATGGGGATAGCATCCTTCCTGTTGCACGCATCCCTCCGTCTTTGTTCTGATGAACCCGTTTGGGACCCGACATCATGAGGAGATCTGTCCCTTGGCGGCTTACGCTGGCTACACTGGAAAAACGCTGGGTCAGACTCAAGCCTCTGTGAGGTGGCCTTTCCTACTGTTTCACCGCCTTGGCCACCAGGTCATAGACCTGATCCACAGCTGCGGGTGATCTATCCTGCTCCAGAAGGGTCTTGGCAACGGCAAGGTTGAGAAGAGGGGTGGGCATCACCTGCCTGCCTTCACTGTCAATGTATGGCTTGGCCTGTTCCGGCTTCGAGGGAGCCTATCCTAGGTTGCACCGTACACCAGGATCATTGATGACGCGAGCCGAAGCTTTCTTAGGCTTCTACTACTGTAGCAGAGTCTTGTACTCGGCCTCCATTGCTCTAGCTTTCTCTATTAACTTCTGAGCGTTGGCCAGATCTCGATCTAGCTTAGCGCCTTGCTCCGCGCTGGCCTGCGCTTCCTCCAGCAGCTGCTGGCGCTTCTCGTCAAGCTGGACTACATTGCGAATATGAGCCATGGTCATAGGCTCGACGAGGAGGTTGCCGTACATCACCCTATCAGCTGGAGTGACTTGGGCCACAACAGACGTAGACGACGGAGGCGGCGGGTTTGTGGTGTTGTTGTTGCTCGGACCGGTGCCGAGTTCCTGCGGCTGCTGCACTGGATTAGGCGGAGGGGGCATGACCTTTGTGCGATCATTGTCGGCAACAACAGGTGGTACCTTCCCCTTGTCCAGCACTGTAGGTGGAGCTCGTCGAGGTTGATCTTCCTCCATCATCGTCCCAATGGCGACAAACACCTCTCGGGATGAGACGGCGTTGTTGGCCTACTCGTCGCGCTTGTAATCCTCCTCCATCTCCTGCATGGCAGAGTCTAGCTCCTCCGGGCTGAAGTCTATCTCCTCCGAGTCAGCGCTGATGTCGGCATAGAGCGCATCAAGCACGGAGTCGGAGGGTGCTGGGGCTTCCTCGATGACGGGGGGTGGAGGTGCAACAGCAGCGACAATGACTGGAGGTAGTGGTGCAGCTGCGGCGATGACAACCGGAGGCGGTGGCGGCGGTGGCTGAGGCGGAGGGGCTCCGCCAACGAGCACAATTTCCATCTGAGCTTCTTCCCCAGCCTCCGCATACCTATTGACGGTGTTCACCATGCTTTCGAACGTGAGGCATCCTGAAGCCTGCTGCCGCCTTAGCGTATGCCGGAGAAGCGTCCCTTGGTCTAGTCCTTCCACAAAGTGATACATAGCATCATCATTGGGGTAATGAGCCAGGTCGGCCCGTATACGGAACAACCTGGCAAGATAATCGCGGGGGTTTTCGCCCTATCTCTGAACGCAACACACCAGATCAAAGATGGTCACCACTCTGACGAACTTGGGTCTCTTCTGTCCAGATGCACGGGCAAAGCCGGCGGACCTGCAGCGATCTTCCGCCGTTATATCTTGCACAGGGGAGGTTTGGGTGGGCCTTGAATTTTCCGTTCTTTGTCGGAAAACTCTGAAGAGAGATCCGACATCGATCCTTCTGCGAATGTATCCTGCCTGTAGGCGGTCCGTGCGGGTCTTGATGCTCCTCCGACTCCCAGCGAACTAGCGCCCCAGTCGGTTTCGCTGATGAAGAGGTGGATATCTCTGATGGGGACGATTGAGCACCGAGTAGGGTTTGTCTTCGTCGGGATCCAGAACTCGTCAGGAGGGATGATCGGAATGTTTCCGGAGAAGAGAATGCAACCGATGGCTACGGTTTCGCCGATTCCCGCAAAGATCTTGGTCCTCGCCCGCTATAGAGCCTGAAGCACCTCTTGCCCCACGGTGGGCTCCAACTGTCGTGGTATTGCCGACGAGTACGCCATGGAGGGGTCCTCACAGTGCGTGTTTAGAGATGTGGGGGAAGGCGGATGGTTGACAAGTACGAGGTAACACAGCTTACCAAGGTTCAGATCCCACAATGGTGGCGGAATCCTACTCCTGGTATAAATCACTATAATGGCAATACGTCGGGTTACAGGGATTGGTTCGTTGTGCGAGGTGTATGTTGTATTGTGCCCTAAAGGCTCCCATAGGCCCGACTTATATAGTCGCCAGGTCCTAGGGTTACAGGGAAAGTCCTAGCCGGACAGGTTACAGAATCCTACACTGCATACAACTAGTATAGCGAGTCTTGCACTTCAAGGCTCTGGGTACGTCGATGACTCCTCCGTAGCCTTCCTTTATCCGGCATGGGCCTCCCTTCTGGATCCGTCTAACTGGGCCGCCAAGCAGGCCATGGGCCATGCTACCAATTTTGGGCCACCCGGATTATCCGGATAAGAGACATGCTATGAGGATACCCATATAGCATATCCCCAATAGAAAGTCTGCGTCTTTCCACTCACTTCCACACGTCCTACTACTAGAAGATACCTCAATACGATCTCCAATCCAAGAACCTGCCCCACGTCCCACTTCGAGAGTCGTCAGAGCAAACGAAAACCATACATGCGCCTACTAATAATAGTATACCTTGATGAATCTGCATCTATATGCCCTTAACCTCACCAGTAAAACAAAAAACCTGTAGATGGATCCTTCCCGCTCAGAGAGCATCATCATTGGAGAAAGCTTCTGGCCCTTTAAAGAACAACTGCAAGACCTACTGAAGATCATCCGCCATCCGCCACCCAAGATCGAAAGGACAGAGCTTCCTCGCAGAAATTCAAGCATAGCCCAATAGGTCATCAAGGCCACCATTCCAGCTCGTGAGATCAACCCCGAGCCCATCATCTTTACCTTCATTGACCACAACTGGGTAGATAGAGTCATACGAGCGATACAACATATCATGGCACGCCTCTGCAAGATCCATGAAGAAGAGTTGAAAGACACCCCTTACCCCCTGTTTGGGAAGCGCGACAAGGATAGACTTCCCACTGAATACTTTCTCACTTGCGGTATTGGAAATCAGCTAGAGAATATGGAATACCTACTACGACGCCATCATGAAGACCTCAACAAGACCCGTCTCAGAACATCCTCATGCGTATGGATCTCGCTATAATCCATACCCGAGAGAAGAGTCAACACGCCACCAATGCTTGTCTGGAAAGGAAAGTGGTCGCTCTAGCATTGTCAGCTTCTGAAGCAGCCAACTTCGAGAATGAAAATGAAGAGCTGTCCTTCTACGAATATCAACCTATCTTGCGGTCACCCCTCCTCCCGAAGATCCACTCGTCGAAGCAAACATCAGAGAGACACGACTCTCACTTTCACTGCTGAAGAGCTTAATATCCTCATACCCCCGAGGAACTGCAGTAGCCGAACCTAGGACAGCAACTCAAGAACGGCAGCAAGATCTAAGCAGTACCTAGGGAGTAGTTCTTCCCACCCTGTAACTCACTCTTCCATCATAGAGTAGAATATGTATCGTCCAAGAACCTATTTTGTAGAACTCTAAGTGCTCTGATGCCTGGCAGTACAGCCTATTCTATAATGTTCAAGTACCCTCGTTGTTGTCCAGCACCGACATGTTAATCTATGCGTGAACTCAGGTTGATGATATGCTAGTCTGAGTTCACATCTACATGTTTTACCCATGACGTTGCATCAGATGCAGCCTCGGAATGACCTCATCCTATAAGACCGCCTCTCTAGCCCATCAATCGCAAATGGAACCCTCCAACCTATCGGATCCCTAACTCACCTAGAACTAACTACTAGGAAGATAGTTACATGCCCCTTCTCGTTACGACTACTACCTCAAGAAGTGGCATCGGCGTCTCTCATCAAGCGGCTTATACAAGGTCGATAGGAGATAACCACCTCTGGACGAAAGGTGCAGCGCCCTTCCCCAGCATCATCACACAACTCTAACCAAGAACTGTGACTTCATCAAGCACCCCAAGTCTCGCCCTTAGGGGGAAATACTACGTCTTTATCGCCCAAAACCCGATAAAACCCTGTAGTCTAACCCTAGTCATTGTTAGGTGAAAACCGCCCTCCAAATCGAAATCATGGACCCTGCCTGAAGGTAAATAATCGACACTACTCCAAAATTAGAAGATACTTTGAGAAAGTTCTCCTTCGCAGATTTGACCATCCAGCCAACACCCCCGGCCTTTCAAGACCAACAAGGCAAAAAAGCTGACTTCAGCAAGACAATATTGAAGAAGGCTTAACTCGTCGTCTCGCTTCTCGAAGGAGAATGGATTCTATGCTAAACCTACCTAGAATCGTGCTAAGGTAAAAGACTGCGTCTTTTCCACTTTTTTTTATCTAACATGTCCAACCCGAAGTCACTCAGCTCCGACCCGTAGCGGACCACGCCTGTTTGTTGTGAAACCTGGTAGCATCTAATATTCCACCGTTGAAATTGTTAAGCGGATGTTATCACCCAACCCTACTCCTCCCTAATCTCGGGACGAGATTATTTTAAGGGGAAAGGTCCGTAACATCCCAATTTCAGCAACCCTGATATTTTGTCAAAAAGGAAAAAATCAGGGGAAACAAAAACTTCTTCTTATTAAGTGTTACAATGTTTGTTTACTTGTTTTCGTGTGTTCATGCAAATGATTGTGTATTAGGTGATATACTTCTTATCTCAACACTACTTGGCAAAAGCTATTTTACAAAAGATATGTCATGGCTCATCTTTCATATTCTCAAATGTTTTGGCACTTCAAACTTGAGTCAAGACGATTTTAATACAACAAATTATTTTATTAGTTCTATTAACAAAACTATGGAGACCTAGATATAATCTCCTTATACTTTCAAGACAGAACTTCAACTAACCTTATCTCTAGGTTTTCCAAAACCTTTCCTAAAACCTTTTCTTCCCATCTTGGTAGAAATACGACCCTTATCTTGATTTAAAATAACAACCTCTTCAAAACACCCATGCTTACCTCAAGCTAGCCTTGAGGATGAATTTATTATTAGTTTGACAAGTTTGATAAGATGAGTTACCTTGATCTATTGTCTGATGAATTGCCTTGATCTGTTGATTGCCTTGTTTGCTTAGGAACTAGAGTGAGCTAATCTAGTATCTCATACTTAGGGAACAAACCAATAATTGAGATCATCAATCTCAAACTAAGCATCCCAAACTTAATCTGTCTTGAGTCACTCAAGTGAATCCCTAATCTACTTACCCAGATCAACCATGAGGTAATCTTTTGTATTAGCATCCAACTTATCAAGGACATAGTACAATCATGAATCCAATCTACAGAAGCTATCATTCAATATCATCCACTTGAGGATAATAATAAACCCTTGCCTCTCCCTCAATTTTTTGCCTCTTGCATACTAGTACACGTGCTCAAATCTACCAAATTTAGACTAGTCTGGAAACCTTATCTAGATTCAATCTTTGGAACTCCACCTATTCTAACCCTTGTGCATTCTTGAGAATGTACTTGAACCATCTTGTAGTACATCATCAGTACTACCAAAGACCATTATTGCATTTGGATAAACCATTCTGGTTCCCACTCATCCATGATGGCTTTGTAGTCAAGATAATAATATTTTCTGCAAATCTTATCATCTGGCCTACTTTGATGGATGCTCACATCCTTATGCTACCACCCCTTGACCAAATCTTCGTGTGATTATGATCTACTAATCAGGTTCTATCAATCCACCCTCCACTTGTTCCCACTGGAGCTTTGTGCTTCCTAAACCCACATGGTTTATGAGGTTTCATGATGCATTTCTTATGGAAGCGTTAATTCCAACAGAGTTTGCCATCACTTCTAGACCACCTCAAATGCAACCAAGCCAAACTCCTTATACCATAATAATCTATAGAACTTGGTCTAGCTATCCATATATCTCTTGTACCTAGGTGAGCCCTGAGCTCCCTAATCTAACCATCTTAAGAGGGCATAAAACTATTAATGCCCTAGATCCTCTAATCTTTATCTTCCTCCAAAATCAATATGGCTTTGCAATACCAAAGGTTTATTATGATATATAATTCGAGTTGACATCATCTACCTTGTATATAAACCCTTGCCAAATAATTCCCATAATTATTTGGAGCCTAAAAACATTTAATTTCCTTTAATTGCAAAATCCTAAAAACCTAATTAATAAGGACAAGTTTGTTTTTATACAAACTACCTTACCAACTCAAGGCACATTTGATGCATATATATCATATCCTATCTTCTCATCTCAAAAATAAACATTAATATTTTTGAGATGCTTTATTATTTGTTTTTGCCCTTTTCTTAAATGGCGGAAATGGAGAAATAATGATTTTAAATAATTTTACTCCTCAATAAATCTTCGGAAAATTATCCTAAGTGTGTATTCTTATTTAGGACCTTACCATACCAAAAACCAACTTTGTCCAATTCAAAATTTCCAAATGATTTCAATAAAATAGTTTCTGCACTATTTGAATAATTGATAAAATGATGATCTAAAATATTTAGAAAATTCCCAAATAAATACTGGGAATCTATGTTGACTATACCCATCTATCTGAACCCTTATACCATCTTGAAAGGAGCAAAAACCAAGAGTCTCTTCATAATCACACATTATGTCCAATTTGATCATATCACCGAAAACCATTAAGAAACCACATCCAAATTCCTCCAAACTTGTCCAGAACCCCTCCTTAGAAGCACACACCCCTATGGTCAACCACCCATTGTAGAATATCACTATGGCACGGCCCCACCTTTGTCTCTAGTGCTTGTTCATGAAGGGAACACAAGGCTATGCCTTTTCTAGTCATTAAACCCTTGCACCTGCTGCCATCACATCCTATCTGCCGTAGACACAACCCAGAGCCCCACTATCCCTCTCTCCATCGCCCCTGCAGCCCAACTAGGAGGCACTACCTCTCCCCATGGATCCTCCATGAACAAGTCCACCCTAGACCCTCTCCCTTGGTTTATAAGGCAAGAGGCGGAGCCTCCCTTCCCTACTTCCCCATTCCACTCAGTCACATCCACCTAACTCTCCCCGAGCCCCAGATCTTGCTCTCCAACTCACCAATGTCATGGAGAAGGAGAGGAAACACTATTGGGTTTCGACTAGTATGCAATTCTGCAGCTCACCCCGACCACCCCTCCTATTCTCCTTATCCTCAGTATGATTCCCTGAGGTTGATCTACCCTACCCAAGCTCCTCACCCTCTCCCTTTCCCTGCCTTGCATAGGAGAAGGGAGAAGAAAGCACTTGGGAATTCTACAAGATCTGCTCGGGTACCTCCTTCCCTGCCACTTTCTCCCTCTGCATGCCATCATGATGCACCCTGTGACACCTTTCCTAGCTAACACCGTCCCTATTTTCTTACTGTAGTAGCTAGACGACGGCGTCGGCGAACATCCGAGTCATTCCCGCAGGCCATCTACGTGTGACGCCTTTCCCTAACGCCAACCCCACCTTCCCGCCCCTCGTCCTGGTTGCCTTGATGCACCGTGTCGACCAGTGGCCTCCCCATTGCCCGAGGACCTTCCGTCGGCGAGCCCATGGCCAAAAACTGGCCGCGCTAGGGTTCCGTCCCCGTGTCCCTGGCGGGATATTGAAGATCAAGCTCGGTTGTTGATCCGCATCTGATCAAACAGCCGAGAAACCTGGGTACCCCTTCGTCGCCTCCTGCCAATGATGGCTGGGCCCAGCCGACCATTTAAATTTTCACCTCGTCCCACCGGGTGGGCTAGATCTGCCCTGCTCGGCCCATTTTCGCAAGGTTTCAGCCCAGCAGATCATGCCCCTTTTCTTTTTGTTATTTCCTGTTTTAGATTTGGTTACAGGCATTTTGGTTTAAATACAAATAAAAATGAAAAATAGTTGTTTTTGCGCATGTACATTTTTTACCAAGTTCATGTGTGTTGACTAACATGTAGACCAAGTACCTTGCCCAAATTATAGTTAGGGTTTTATTAACAATTAAAATCCCAACATATATTTATATTACTCAAAATTGAATTCAGATAATATACTAACTCCAAATGCGGTGAAACCTCTGTGTACTGAAAGGTACCCCAGGTACCTTGCATAGGCCCTTGGACCCAACCTAATTTGCTTCCTAGTTTGCCCCTGTGGAAATAACCAAAAACAACCCCTTTCCATACTTAGGAATTTCTCTGGGTCAAACAAAATTAGGTTCTGACCTAATTCCAACTCCTAGTAGACATGCATACCATCATCCTTGAAACCCCATGAGTCAAATATTGATTAAGATCTCTTTGATTTTTGCTGAACTAAACATTTCTTTGCATTGTCTATTCACTAGAAAAATCACTACATGAGTTCTGTAAATCCAAAAAGGTCGATTCCAATTTATACAAAAATATTTTTCAAATACCTAAAATGTTTCATTGGAATCCCATCAAAATCTCCCATAGATTAAATCAGGTGAAAAAGACAAGTACCATCTACTACTACCTTTGGGAATTTCCTGAGGGTATTTTGATAAATAATTTAAGTTGATTCCAACTCTTAGTGAATCAGTCCATAAAACCCTACTTAATTATCCCGGGAAATAATTTTTGGAGCTCCAGAAATTTTCCGATGAATTATTCACTAAAACTAGAGTTTTAATCACTATAAAATGCATAGTAAATAAATGGTAATTGATAAAATAGTGAAACCACTTTTGTTGGCTTCATTTTATCAAAACCAATCTGATGATATCTTTTTTTATTGGTATCATACATAAATTGAGCTTGGTCTAAAAACCCTCTCCTACCTAGTTTCTAGACTATCAAACCCATATAGATTCTCTTCAAATGTTTCCAAGACCAATTCAAATCCTGCTAAATCCATTCTTCCAAATACCCACTAAAGTGTAGCATGTTTTCCTTTTTTATTTTCAGTATTGCTTTGAGATTGTATGCTTTGTATTGATTGATTTATTCTTTGCTTGCATGCTTGCTCGATAAACTGCGATAGTTGCGATTATGTGACTCCGAGAAGAAGGAAGACTTAGAGTAATTATTATATTGGTATTCTCATTTTCTCAAGAAGTCTGGGATATCACGCTGGTCACAAGCAGGCCACCTTCTTTCTCATAAGCCCCTTTTCTACCATTTTACTTATGCATGTTTTATCTACTGTTTACGAAACTACATTGTTTTAGTATATGATGATTTCATATCCGGTAGTGGTTTGGCTCCTCCAAACTATTACGATTTTTTACTACTAAGTACAATCCCCTTGTCAACACCTACTTTCCCCTATTATGGTAGATAGTGTATAACACCATGCCCCTTTGGAGACCCCGTTTTAGCGAAAGTAAAAGTATAGGATGGGAAGAACCCGGAAAGTTAACAAAATTGTTTTATGAGAAAACCTTGGTAAGGTGTTACCTTCCAAGAGAATTTTGGGAGAACTGAGAAAAGGCTTTGTTTTACAAAAGGTTTGCCGAAATATGGAGGAAAAAGTTTTACGAAAATGCAGCCGGTTATTTGCAGTTTTGCTTGAACAATTTACCCGTGCAACCACATTACTTTGGAATGGGGTAGGGCTAGATCTGAAGTTTGCTACTCTGGTGTGGGAATTCTCACAACTACTTATAAGGAATCATATCCCTCGAATGTCGAGGTTCCTTTACATAAAGGGTCAACTGCACGACAGTCACCTAGAGGAATTGTGAATTGCAGTCGGGAGCAGCTGGGCGATACTATGAGCCCCTCATTGAAAGTGTCCCTTCTCGAGGAGTCGTATGGCACTCCGGTTGGTCTGTGGATCCAGATGTCCCATTGTTGAGGGGAATAACTCATAGGGTAGGGCCTATACTAGAGTGGCATCCGGAGAATCTTGACTAGTTACACGACCCACAATCGGTGTAGATTAGGGAAGGGTACCCGAATGGTGTGGGTAAAGTGAACAACCTTTGTAGAGTGTAAATCTATTCGAATAGCCGAGTTCTCGGTCATGGACGGTTGGGAAGGTTATGGTAAAGTGGTGCTAGTTTTGATTTCAAAAAGGACTTCGTAAAAGCAAAGGTTTTGGAAATGTTTTGACCATTGGATGGTAGGAAAAAGGAGGAAGGAGTTTGGTCATGGGATGACCGGAAGGAAAAGCAAATGGGTGACCCAAATCCTAGTGTTTTCCAAATCTTTTCAAAAAAAAATCCAAAAAGGTTTATGAAAGTTCTGAAACAAATCCTTGTAGATGCTATATCTACAAGAGAAACTAGTTTATAAAAGAACCTCCTATGGAGCCATCCTAACACCACTTCCATATTGCATATCCTATATGGTTATTATCTTAAGGTGGTTTGCGAGTATATTCAAAGTACTCACTGGTATTGTCTTTGGCTATTTACTTGGCCAGATTTTCACAAGATCGAGAAACGATGAAGAAGCTGACGTCTATGCGAGATAGGCCGTCTCCCAGTCAGTTGCTTGTAGGTTAAGCCATGACATGGGCTCTACGATTGAAGACTTCCTCTATTTATGTTGTAGTCACCATAATGGCCACATTGTAAGTTTTGTAATCGTTAATTTTTTTTATGCTGTAATGATACTAGTAGGTTATGCTCATGGCTCACTGATCATGGGAACGTGAATTGTATGCATAACATGGATTCTCGGACCGTAAATTCAGGGTCTCACATCATTCACATATTTCCTTTTTATCCAAGCATCATCCACATGTGAAGCACCCACATTACTCAAGGCGGTGGCAGTGGATTTGAGACTTTGATACATGTCTTCATGATCTTCACCATCCTTCATATAGAAGCCTTCGGCTTCATTGCTGAGTCCATCATACTGGTTTCTTCTCATGCTCTCATTTCCAACATATAGCTCAGTGAGAACATCCCAAGATTCCTTGGTGGTCTTGAGGTGTTCAATGTGAGGGTAATATTTTGTACCCAAACCTTGTTGAATCATGTGCAACGCGATGGAATTGAGTTGACTATTGACAACTTCTCTTCTTGTCAAGTTGGTTGGATCTACAATTCGGAGTCCTTCTTCAATGATTGTCCACAATTCAATGCAAGACCTGTGTACATGAGATTTCATTAATGATTGCCATTGAGAAAATGAAGTTTTAGCTAGCTTAGGTGGGTCACCTCTATTTTTTATATGTGGGTGAGGATAGGTGGGTCGGGAGAGTACTAACTTGGAACCTCATGGTGCTCTACCTTCCCATCATCGTTTTGGGTGGAGGGATTAGTGTTGTCATGGATATCCCCCACCACCACAACCGTGGGTGAAGCCGAGGCATTCACCTTTGGTAGTGGTGGAGGTTCCTCTCGAGGAGGAGTGTAACACCCCAAAAATATTAATCAAGATTATCAAGTTCTAATCACCCAAGTTTAGGGTTAACAAAAACTTTTGCTAGTAGAATTAATATGAATGCATGTGTGTGTGATGAATGCATGAATTCTTGCAATGCCATGTTTTATTGCTATGAATGGCAAGAATTGGTTTATAGATGAAAACAATATCATCTAGATCATTTCCAAGCAGAATCAAATGAAGAGAAAATCAAATATAAACAATATAAGCAAAAGGCCATTTTGACCAAAGATAACCACTAGACCACTTTGAGTGTTCCTAGTCCAAGATTTCTAAGAGGAACAAATCCAATTATTTTGACCCCTTTATAGACCAAGTAACAAAGAACCCAAGCCCACATTACAAACCAACAGAAACAGATTTCAAATCTATTCAAATGACAATTCAAAATTGAATCCTTAATAGGTACTAAGATCACCATTTCTCAAAACCAAACCAAACCAGTTCACCTTGACAAACACAAGCAACCTCAGACTACCAAGCATGTAACCAGAGCACTCACCAAAATTCTGCCAAAAATTCAAACTCAAACTTCATGCATCCATTTCATCAAACACTTGGTGAGCATAGTAATCACTGCCTAACTATCACTGTTTTTGATCAATGCTTTATTCCCCCATTGCACCCAATTCTCTCCCCTTGTCTCCCCTACTGACGAACACTGCATTGAACAAGCTACAAACCCTACCCTTGCACTAGTGCCACGCTATGCGAAGCCACCATCACCAGCCGACCAAGGCTAGCACGCAGGAGGCAGCGTCGCGCCCGTCCATGATGTCCAGGAGGAAACCCATCGTCCACTGCCACCCCTGTCCAACCCTTGAGCGCAGCCAGGCCCTGGACCACTGAGAACAGCCGGGCCCATTTTCTCTCTGCCATGCCGAGAGCGCTCCAGAGCGCCGTAGTCGTGCCTTGCCTTCACCGCGCATGCCTGCACTCACCGCGACACCAGCTACCCCCCAGACATGCCCGTTTTCCACCACGCGACCAGTAGCACCTGTGTGTCATCGAAAATGCCATCGGTGTCGTGCAGAGTGTTGACCCATGTAACATCCTAGCATTAGATCCTAGAAATAAGTTGAACCCAGATGTGTGCATTGCATTCATGCACAGAAAATCTGAATAATTTTCGGTCTTTTAAACGAAACTTGTCAAAGAGATTGAAGCTTATCTTAGCTTGATGGAATTGAAGTAGATCATCAAGTTGACTGCGATAAGTTTCAATAAGATCTTTGCTAAACCCTCATTTTGGGTAAGAAAGATTTGATCTAAGGGTATATCAAAATTGTACCATAAGATGAACCTTAATATAATATGAATTATGTTTGATCATTAGGTGATCATACTATAGTGTTCCTTACAATCATTCATCAGTATCAAATTAAGGATATAAAACCAATAATAAGAATGTAACCACTATATCCTAAATTCCATCTGCATACATTCTGAGAATAATAGTAACACCTAATCTTAAAAACTCTTTTGAGGAATTGGAGTTGGAAAGAGATTAAGTCAAGATCATCCACTATATATATATATATATCTTCTTCCTATACAATCTTGAGGGAAATTATCTCCATGTCTGTTGTTCATCAATGATTGGATAATTCCCCATTGATTCACAACTTCTTTAACTAATAGTCCTTGATATATTAATTAATCCTATCAGAACATTTACTCAAATCTTCTAACAAAGGCATAGTCCATTAATAACCTTAATCCAATATAAGATATTAATAAGATAATTTTCAGACAATAAAAGGTAGGATTGATGAAGCCTTGCTTAACCAACCAAGAAATTCAATAATAAGTGATTAAAGTATTATAATGGTAATGCTCTGGTCACTAATATGGAATGCTTATAACTAGTATAGATAATATTGGTAGGTTGAATATGATTGGAACCTTAGTAAAGAGAAATGATCCTAGAGAAGTATTTGCAAACCACATAAATATAAGTTAGGGATTGAAGTGTAAGTCATGAGGGTTAAGTAAGTATAAGATGGTGTTATTCAACTAAAGCTAGTATAGCATAGAGTCATTAAAAGTGGTGTATTCATCTTTAAGGATAGTTTACTTTAGAGAAAGAATAGTGAGGGGGATTAAGGAAGGTTGGGAGTAGAGTTTGAAGGAACTACTGGTGGGATGGAAGATTGTCAACAGTAAAATAGTAGATTTAACCAACCAAGGATTGAGAAAGCTATGAAGTATATTTATATCAAACTCATTGGCTTCATTCCAAAGTTTAGAAGAATGATAAATTGAATAATAATATTTCAATAAGTAAATCCCTCAAACTAACCATGGTAATGGATTGAAAGAGGTATTATATCTAGGAAAGGAATTCCTTAATTAGAAAACCAAGGTGGAGAAATATAGTTATATGTATAAATCATTTTCCTATTTTAATAATGGTAAGCATTCCACTCTAAATCTCAACTCAAACATAATATCCATCATATACCATTGATTCATCATCTGATGTCTATAACACTTTATAGAGATAGTTTCCTATAGCAAATTACATAAGCATATCTCTGTTAATTTCAACCATCCTCACTATATGTGCTTAAGCATATTCACTTCTATAAAACACTCTAATTATAATTTTCTAATTTAAAAGGGAGATTTCATCCAATACTATACACAAAGGGCAATACACTTAGTTATTAAATCCTAAATCTTAAAAAGAATCTAAACCTATATAAAATCCTGAAAACCAAGGGTAATATTCCAAGATTCAAAACCCTAAACTTCTTTGTTATTCACATACATTGCTATTTTCCAAATTAATGGGAGTAATAATTACCATATCAATGTCTTTATATTTCATGCATCAAATAATGGTATAAAATCATTAAACTTATATATAAAGTTTCTATTCAAACTATGAGCTCATTAAAATTAAATTTATAAGAAAATAAGAACATATCATTCAATAAATCTCTAATTAAAGATAGAAGAGAAAAATAATAAGAAGAACTTTCTTCCAAATATTAAAAAAGAGTTCTTATTGAGAAAATAAAAGAAATATAAAAAGAAGGCATAATAAAGGTTCACAAAGGTTGCCAAACATATTTTAATATTACTGTCAATATCCAGCAAATTAAACATACAAAGAAAATTTCAAAAATCTAATTCAAATTTAAATCTGAATTAGAAAACAGAAAATAGGAAAAGGTTAAAACAAATAAAAAACTAAACATGGCCGCAGCCCAACACCCTATACCTATCTGACGCCTATGTGCAGCCCACAACGGCCCAGTACCAGCCCAGGTTCTTTTTTGTCTGTGACTGACAAGTGGGGTCAGGAACGGACCGCGGGTTGAGCTAAAGAAAACGTCAGGGGGTTATCTGCAAAACGTTCATCGTCGTCACCGTCACGCACACAGGGAGCTCGCTGGCGGAGCTCGTCGCCGCCCGATGCCGTCATCGCCGTCATTGCGTCAAGATACTCGCCGCCGATGCCAGGAGGGGATAAGAATGCCACCGCGACACATCGTCCTCTCAGATACGAACGAGACTGAACCCTAGCTCGCCGAAGCCACTCCTCGCCGTCGAACTACGCCTCCCCACACCATTCTGAGCCGTCATGGAGAAGCGCCAGCCTCCGTAGATCCTCTGGATAGAAGCGTGCATCAAGGGGAGCACTGGAGCGGGTGAATTTGGTCGATTTCCTTCGTGGCAGTTCGTTAGAATACTCGCCGGGAAGCTCGATTTCGGCCGCGCCTGTCCTCGCCAACCACACGATCATCATCAGGGTGAGTTCCTGAATCTTCCAGCATCCTTGAATCATTTGATCTCTTTGTAAATCGCCGTTTCACTGTAAGCCACCGTCGGCCACCGTCGGAGCTCGTCGGAGCTGAGGCTCCGATGACCATTTCTGAGCGGCGCTGCCACTCCTAGGTTCAGTAGCTTACGCTGATTCAAACTAGACCTATTTCGCTTGCTGGGGTGCAGTAGATCGTCGTCGGTGACCACTCAACAACGACGGTGGTGATGCTGATACCATCGTGACATCATGATTGCACCACGTCAGCTAGTTTGACTGGTCTTTGCTAACGTGGCCGATGACGTGGCCCAGGGCCCACATGTCACCGACAGTGGAGAGGAGCTCTGTAACAAATGTATTTTCATTAACCAGTGAGATGAGGTGGACCATGGCCCACTAGTCAGTGACTGGGGGCTAGTTCTAGGTTCGGTGTAAAAAGTATTTTCTGTTAAAGAGTTAAAATCAAATGTTATAATTCAATTAATAATATTCTAGAAATCAAATAAAGGATTAAATCTTGTTTAATTAATAACTTTTGATTCATAATTCAGAAAAATGTGTATAATATATGAAAAAAATTAGAAAAATAAAATATATAACTTAAACTTATTATTATTGAGATAATTATTTAAAAAAATATCATTTAATAAAGATTTGATAAGTAATGAAACTTTGATAATTCATATCTTTATAATAACAAATATTAATAATAGTAATAAAATAACAAAAATTTTAGAAAAAAATAAGAATTCTAATTTAAACTATAATCATGTATTATCATTTCACTTAATTAAATATTTATTATTTATTAAGTAATTATAAGGTAATAAGAATTATAAAAATCATATCTTATTATTCATAAATCATAAAAATAAATATGATATGCCAAAATGATCACAAAAATATTATTTACATGATAAAAATCTAATAATCTCCTTTGGAGATAAATATAAAAATTAAATATTTTAATAACTCAAATTTAAAATTATTTACTTCATTAATAATTCATATAAAGATAAATAAAATTTATTAATACTCCTAAAATGAGTCAAATAAGTCTAATTAATAGTGTTAGTCTTAAATATTAGTAATCTAATTCCATAATGGTTTAAAACATTATAAATATTCTTATTTTAGAAGAATCCACAACCTTAAATGAAGATTATCTCTAAGAAGAATTCCACTAATAATGAATCCTTCAAAGATAACTTGTAAATAATCAAATATTTTCTAAACCATATTAATTACCAAATTACAAAAACTACTACAACACCATATAAATCCATAAGTAATTAAATAACATTATGTTGGGTTCATAAACTATACTCACTTGTTTATAAAAGAGAAATTATATTACTCCATACTCACATCAAGAAACCATTACTCAAGTAACAGAATAAACATTCTTAAGTAACTTAAAGAACACATTTCAGTTATACAAGATACCAATGTATAAGTACGATACTTTCAAAACTATCTATACTTTAAAGTTAACATTAGTCTACAGAATCTTAATATAACACTATAAGCATTATTATATGTTTTATAGTCAACTTTGGTCTGAAGTGGTTAAACTATAAAGCAACTCAAGCCAAACCATATGAGCAAACAACTGACATTAACCACCACCAACTAACTAACCACAAAGTTTGTCTAGACCTTAGAAGTGAAACCTTTTCTTCGAAGGTTATCCTTTTTGCCACTTTAAATCAGAAACCTTGTATAAGTAATCCTAACTAGTATGTCATAAGTATGTACACTTTATTCCTAGATATGTGTTGTTTACAACCACTCATAAACTCTAATCAAAGTACCACTAGGAAACTTATCTAAAAGGACCACACATTCCAAAGTAACCCTTTTTGGAATCCAAACCCTAGGACAACGTTATTCCCGGGATTTACGCTTAGAACGTGCATCACATTACTTATGCATAAATGCATATTGCTTCTTTAAACATTAGTCCTTACCGGACCAATGATGCTGATTTTAGATTTTGGATCTTATACATTGACTCGAAGACCGTCAGTGCATAATCTTGCAATCACAAAAGGCAAGTTCACACTTGCTCATGTCCTTTGTTTAATTTATATAAAGTATTTTACAAATCCAGTGTTGTCTTCACCTGCATTTGAAAAAAGTCAGAAAACACTATTTTCAATAATAATGAGAACTATTGATTACTGATCCAGGGTGATCAGCTAATCTATTAAATCTGACAGTTGGGATCCCACTGTTCAGAACTATATCACATAGGACTTAACAACCAATGTTTCCCGTGATTCTTGCGCAGTATATTACGTGTTTACCATGAGATTTGGAATGGGACGGAGAAGTCATCTGTATCTTCTTCCTCTCGCATGAAGACGGATGTGTAGGTCGTGGTTGTTATCCTCGTAGCGTGCATATTAATTGGTAATTCGTAGAGGATATGCAGCATATGGGTGGGAACCCTCAATGTCCCATGATAGTTCTGGCATCTAACGGTTTGTACAAACCATTGCCGTAATTGTTTATGTGGGCATGGTGTACACCAAGGAGGCATGCGGGGTCGCAAAGGGGGCAGGGATTGGCTTGGATCATCTTCTGGGCCCCACATCATGGAATTGGAGACGGGAATAAGCTGCCCGGTTGTGCAACAAAGAGTTGATCTCTCCTGGGTAAAGTAACGCACCTTTGCAGAGTGTAAGAACTCTAACTTGTTACTCCCTATTCCGGGAAGGAGCTGCGAACGCGGCGGGAAAGGAACCCCATGAAGGTTCTAGTAAACCCATGAAGGCTGACGGACATAGCTTTTCCGAATAAAAGCAACCTTTGAAGAAATGTTTATGAAAACTTGCATTGCCTACGACCTACGGTCTATGGCTGTAGATATAGTGCATCAAACACTTCTTTTCTAGTGAATTTGCTGAGTACGCTCGTACTCAAAGTATCTTCTTAACCCTTGATAGATTCTGAAGCCGGAGTAGATAACCACCACATCAAGTTATGCTCCAGGACTTATTTTGCTCAGATAAAGATTTTCAATAAAGACAAGGAAGACAATATATACCTCAACTCAAGTGAAGAAGAAGTTACTGATTAGATAGTAATATAATCTCTAGCCAGAGAACCTATCTCTGTAGTGCGTTGCAATAGCCGCAACACCAAAACCGTAGTTAAAATACTAGTTCTAGTAGTATAATTGTTTTTGCATTTTTTATCTTTGATTCTTCTTCATAAGAAGTTCTTTCTGGATCTTGTGTAAAGAGTGAGTTGTAACCTTTAGCCATGTATTGGACCCGCTGTGTTTCTGTTGTGCCATTCTGAGGGATGTAATACTAGTGAACAGTGTTTCATTACTGTTATGTCCACGACTATAGTATACTACATCATGCCGTGGTATGTTGGGTCACCGCAGTTGGTATCAGAGCATATGCTTTGACCTTAGGTTGGAAACCTAGTAAATGGGTAGAACCTGTAGGACACATCCTAGCAATAATGAAGAGTTCTTTAGTGATATGAGGGATATTCACTTGAGAATAATCCTGTTATGTTACTAGTGCGATAACTCTTTTATATGATTGCAATTCCAATCATTACCCAAGAGTTTTAACTCTATGTGACTAATGATAATTTCTTATCCACAGTTCCACATGGCACCTCGATATCCACCCCGGAATGTTCAAGTGTTGACCAGGATGTTGGATGACTACGGAGGGGATTGGACAAACAATCTCTGACAACTTCTATGGAGTTTGGAATGTGAATCAAGACTTCTGTTCAAGATTTACACTTTCTATGATGGGCAGGTATTAGCTAAATACCGTGTCATGATCATGTTACCCAAGAAGTTAGGACTTGAGGGAGAAATGCCAGCAGGAGAGGCAAGGTGCATGGCATCTGCATATCAGATTGCCGTAGCAGCAGCCATAACCATGATCCGAGAGCATAAATCCCAAGCTTTAGAAGGTAGTACTGATACCATTATACCCCATGAAACCTCAAACTCAGAGCATGAGTTAGACCACTCTACCTTAGTCCAAGCTGAACCTACTCTAGCTGTAGAATATATGGATCGTTATCGGTCTTTGCTAAACACTTATCATAACACTCACCAAGTCTTAGTTCAGGAGATGGATACGGTCATTGAGGATTTTACCGATCCTGATAAAGCAATGGCTCATAGAAAGAAGTTAGATAAAGAAGCTAGGCATCCCAAATACATACCTTCAGGAGAGGTGTTTGAGGAAACTGAGTTCGATGACCCAAACTCAGAAAATTGTACCTATTACCAGAATGACTTCAAGCCACCTGAAGACTTATGGACCAAGTACAATGCCGAACAACAAGAATGGAATAAAGTTATTCCAAATAAACCTGAGCCTAACAAATATGGATGGGAAATAGAATCTCAAGGTAAAACCATAGGGAATCCTATACCTTGTGATACAGGCATTGAAGAAGAGACCAACTATAACCATAGAGAGCCTTATGGGCCATATGGGGGTGATACTAATCCAATCAACTTAGAAGGGTATCCCAATAGCTACTACACCAATTTGTATAACTGGATCCAAGAAAAAGCTAAGGAACCAACTAACTATGACGAAGCGTTGCCAGAAAATCCGAACTATTCGGTGGAAGATTACGCCAACTCTAGTCATTTTTCAATGACCAATCTCAGTCTCGGTACTTCTAATCAAGATTACGCACCTCCTGGATGCTCCTATGCTCCAGAAGGCAGTCGTAGGACTTCACGCCATCATGGACGAAACTCTAGGAAGCACTAGAGGAAGATGAAAGTAAAAAAGGAACGACATCCCAAGGGATGAGGGTTTGAATAATGTATATAGAGGGTAATGCGTATTGTAGTTTGAAAGGTTTGTCGGAATAAGTGAGGATATATCCATAGGAACAAGAAGTTCTTGTAAGATAGTGGTGCAAATAGGTATGGAGCAAACCGTTGGAATATCTAGTACATTTGTAAATTATCTAAAACCTATGTATAATAGATGGTATCTGTTTGGTTGTTTATTGACTTTTGGATCTTATTGATTTTTCTTGATTGACTAGATCTGTACATGAAGTTTAATTAGGTGTGCAAATGCATGATGCAACACCCAGTTATTACTTGATGTTATAGACCTAGATAGGAATGGGAATCCATGTAAGGGAGCGATGAATTTTAAAGATCAAAAAGGAAGACTTACGGGAATGAAGAAGTAAGATATAAGGAGTGTTAACACCACTTAGAGGATAGATAAAGCATAAATTATTCCTAGCCAGACCCAAGAAGGAAGTTTGGTATAGAAGATGTATGGAACCACAAGATATAATAAACTTAAAGCTTAATCAAAGTGCGTAATATTACTAAGAAGTAAAGGGATAGTTGTACCAAGTTCATGGAAGTGTCATGAATAAGTACAAATAGTTAGCTTTGGAACCAAAATGGTATTCAAGATTTGACAATACCGAGTAAATGCGAGAAGAATGTGGAAAACCATAAGGTAATATACACACCCTAGGACGATCCGCAACTGGTAATAATCCGCAACTGGTATTTAATCCATAGATAGTAAGTAATCCCCAGTGGGTATTTTATCCGTAGATGGTATTTGGTTAAAATAGTGAACTAAATATTATTGAAAATTGCATAAAGAGCATTAAATTTGGCCTAAGTTAAGTAAGACCTAAGAAAGTTAACAGATTTGAAGACAATCGCTTGGCAAGATGCTTTGCAAAGTCTAGTTTATTCAGCAAGAATGTCCCAACAGTAGTACGACATTTAGTGCTGAAAGATTTGCTTCGGAGATCCACAACTATGTGGATGCATCGTATAATCTTTCATTGGACCTTAAACCAGTAAAATATAAACTGAACAGGAACCAACATTTTAGTTCCAGAATCAATGACTTCTATGTATGGAGTTTCAAAATTATTAAGTAAAACTTAAGGGGGAGAGTAAACATTAGGAATGAAAGTTGAGAAAATAATATAGGAAATAGAGAAAAGTCATTTAAACGAAAATCTTAAGGAGGTATAAACTTGAGGATGATAAAGGATATATTTAACAATCAAATTTAAAAAGAAACAACTTTTAAGTAACCTTAAGAAGTAATATAAAACCCTAATTAAACAAGTGTCAAGAATAAAAAAATTCCGATGGGTATGGACAAATTGAGTTCAAATCCAATCTTTAAAGGAATACCAATATCAATGGTATAGTGATAGGGATAGTAAGATAGTCTATTGACTATTAAAACGCATATACAGAAACTTAAGAACTCATGGTAGTGAGAACCTCCAAACTGTACTTAAAATAGTGATGAAGTTGATGCTTCAAGAAAAAGAATTGAATCAGGATATCTATTCAGGTTATGAATACTCCAATTAATTCCATTAAAGATCATCATGGAGTGGAGAGAGTAGCAACCACTACAAAACAATTTCTTACTCCTAAATATGAGAGTTTGCGAACTTCGAGGACGAAGTTTATTTTAAGGGGGAGAGTCTATAACATCCCAGCATTAGAGCCTAGAAATAAGTTGAACCCAGATGTGTGCATTGCATTCATGCATAGAAAATCGGAATAATTTTCACGCTTTTAAACAAAACTTGTCAAAGAGATTGAAGCTTATCTTAGCTTGATGGAATTGAAGTAGATCATCAAGTTGATTGTGATAAGTTTCAATAAGATCTTTGCTAAAACCTCATTTTGGGTAAGAAAGATTTGATCTAAGGGTATATCAAAATTGTACCATAAGATGAACCTTAATATAATATGAATTATGTTTGATCATTAGGTGATCATACTATAGTGCTCCTTACAATCATTCATAAGTATCAAATTAAGGATATAAAACCAATAATAAGAATGTAAGC
The DNA here is from genome assembly GCA_916181665.1 of Avena sativa. Classification (NCBI taxonomy): domain Eukaryota; kingdom Viridiplantae; phylum Streptophyta; class Magnoliopsida; order Poales; family Poaceae; genus Avena; species Avena sativa. Next base: position 127,373,733 of record OV702284.1, read on the forward strand.
ACTATATCCTAAATTCCATCTGCATACATTCTGAGAATCATAGTAACACCTAATCTTAAAAAATCTTTTGAGGAATTGGAGTTGTAAAGAGATTAAGTCAAGATCATCCACTATATATATATCTTCTTCCTATACAATCTTGAGGGAAATTATCTCCATGTCTGTTGTTCATCAATGATTGGATAATTCCCCATTAATTCACAACTTCTTTAACTAATAGTCCTTGATCTATTAATTAATCCTATCAGAACATTTACTCAAATATTCTAACAAAGGCATAGTCCATTAATAACCTTAATCCAATATAAGATATTAATAAGATAATTTTCAGACAATAAAAGGTAGGATTGATGAAGCCCTGCTTAACCAACCAAGAACTTCAGTAATAAGTGATTCAAGTATTATAATGGTAATGCTCTGGTCACTAATATGGAATTCTTATAACTATTATAGATAATATTGGTAGGTATAATATGATTGGAACCTTAGTAAAGAGAAATGATCCTAGAGAAGTCTTTGCAAACCACATAAATATAATTTAGGGATTGAAGTGTAAGTCATGAGGGTTAAGTAAGTATAAGATGGTGTTATTCAACTAAAGCTAGTATAGCATAGAGTCATTAAAAGTGGTGTATTCATCTTTAAGGATAGTTTACTTTAGAGAAATAATAGTGAGGGGGATTAAGGAAGGTTGGGAGTAGAGTTTGAAGGAACTACTGGTGGGATGGAAGATTGTCAACAGTAAAATAGTAGATTCAACCAAGCAAGGATTGAGAAAGCTATGAAGTATATTTATATCAAACTAATTGGATTCATTCCAAAGTTTAGAAGAATGATATATTGAATAATAAGATTTTAATAAGTAAATCCCTCAAACTAACCATGGTAATGTATTGAAAGAGGTATTATATCTAGGAAAGGAATTCCTTAGTTAGAAAACCAAGGTGGAGAAATATAGTTATATGTATAAATCATTTTCCTATTTTAATCATGGTAAGCATTCCACTCTAAATCTCAACTCAAACATAATATCGATCATATACCATTGATTCATCATCTGATGTCTATAACACTTTATAGAGATAGTTTCCTATAGCAAATTACATAAGCATATCTCTGTTAATTTCAACCATCCTCACTATATGTGCTTAAGTATATTCACTTCTATAAAACACTCTAATTATAATTTTCTAATTTAAAAGGGAGATTTCATCCAATACTATACACAAAAGGCAATACACTTAGTTGTTAAATCCTAAATCTTAAAAAGAATCTAAACCTATATAAAATCCTAAAACCAAGGGTAATATTCCAAGATTCAAAACCCTAAACTTCTTTGTTATTCACATACATTGCTATTTTCCAAATTAATGGGAGTAATAATTACCATATCAATGTCTTTATATTTCATGCATCAAATAATGGTATAAAATCATTAAACTTATATATAAAGTTTCTATTCAAACTATGAGCTCATTAAAATTAATTTTTTAAGAAAATAAGAACATATCATTCAATAAATCTCTAATTAAAGATAGAAGAGAAAAATAATATGAAAAACTTTCTTTGAAATATTAAAAAAGAGTTCTTATTGAGAAAATAAAAGAAATATAAAAAGAAGTCACAATAAAGGTTCACAACGGTTGCCAAATATATTTTAATATTACTGCCAATATCCAGCAAATTAAACATACAAAGAAAAGTTCAAAAATCTAATTCAAATTTAAATCTGAATTAGAAAACAGAAAATAGAAAAAGGTTAAAACAAATAAAAAACTAAACCTGGCCACAACCCAACACCCTATACCTATCTGACGCCTATGTGCAGCCCACAACGGCCCAGTACCAGCCCAGGTTCTTTTCTGTCTGAGACTGACAAGTGGGGTCAGGAACGGAAAACGTCAGGGGGTTATCTGCAAAGCAGTCATCGTCGTCACCGTCACGCACACAGGCAGCTTGCTGGCGGAGCTCGTCGCCGCTCGATGCCGTCATCGCCGTCATTGCGTCAAGATACTCGCCGCCGATGCCAGGAGGGGATAAGAAGGCCACCGCGACGCATCGTCTCAATCCCTATCCACAATCCCTCCTTATCCTCTCAGATACGAACGAGACCGAACCCAAGCTCGCCGGAGCCACTCCACGCCGTCGAACTACGCCACGCCACACCATTCTGAGCCGTCATGGAGAAGCGCCAGCCTTCGTAGATCCTCTGGATAGAAGCGTGCATCAAGGGGAGCACTGGAGCGGGTGAATTTGGTCTATTTCCTTCGCGGTAGTTCGTCGGAATCCTCGTCGGGAAGCTCGATTCCGGCCGCGCCTGTCCTCGCCAACCACTCGATCATCATCAGGGTGAGTTCCTCAATCTTCCAGCATCCTTGAATCATTTGATCTCTTTGTAAATCGTCGTTTCACTGTAAGCCACCGTCAGCCACCGTCGGAGCTCGTCGGAGCTGAGGCTCCGATGACCATTTCCGAGCAGCGCTGCCACTCCTAGGTTCAGTAGCTTATGCTGATTCAAACTAGACCTATTTTGCTTGCTGGGGTGCAGTAGATCATCGTCGGTGACCACTCAACGACAACGGTGGTGATGCTGACGCCATCGTGACATCATGATTGCACCACGTCAGCTAGTTTGACTGGTCTTTGCTAACGTGGCTAATGACGTGGCCTAGGGCCCACATGTCACCGACAGTGAGTAGAGAGGAGCTCAGTAACAAATGTATTTTCATTAACCAGTGAGATAAGGTGGACCATGGCCCACTAGTCAGTGACTGGGGGCTAGTTCTGGGTTCGGTGTAAAAAGTATTTTCTGTTAAAGAGTTAAAATCAAATGTTATAATTCAATTAATAATATTCCAGAAATCAAATAAAGGATTAAATCTTGTTTAATTAATAACTTTTGATTCATAATTCAGAAAAATGTGTATAATATATGAAAAAAATTAGAAAAATAAAATATATAACTTAAACTTATTATTATTGAGATAATTATTTAAATAATTATCATTTAATAAAGATTTGATAAGTAATGAAACTTTGATAATTCATATCTTTATAATAACAAATATTAATAATCGTAATAAAATACCAAAAAATTTAGAAAAAAATAAGAATTATAATTTAAACTATAATCATGTATTATCATTTCACTTAATTAAATATTTATTATTTATTAAGTAATTATAAAGTAATAAAAATTATAAAAATCATATCTTATTATTTATAAATCATAAAAATTAATATGATATGCCAAAATGATCACAAAAATATTATTTACATGATAAAATCTAATAATCTCCTTTGGAGATTATTAGAAAAATTAAATATTTTAATAACTCAAATTTAAACTTATTTACTTCATTAATAATTCATATAAAGATAAATAAAATTTATTAATACTCCTAAAATGAGTCAAATAAGTCTAATTAATAGTGTTAGTCTTAAATATTAATAATCTAATGCCATAATGGTTTAAAACATTATAAATATTCTTATTTTAGAAGAATCCACAACCTTAAATGAAGATTATCTCTAAGAAGAATTCCACTAATAATGAATCCTTCAAATACAACTTGTAAATAATCAAATATTTTCTAAACCATATTAATTACCAAATTACAAAAACTACTACAACACCATATAAATACATAAGTAATTAAATAACATTATGTTGGGTTCATAAACTATACTCACTTGTCTATAAAAGAGAAATGATATTACTCCATACTCACATCAAAAAACCATTACTCAAGTAATAGAATAAACATTATTAAGTAACTTAAAGAACACATTTCAGTTATACAAGATACCAATGTATAAGTATGATACTTTCAAAACTATCTATACTTTAAAGTTAAGTTTAGTCTACAAAATCTTAATATAATACTATAAGCATTATTATATGTTTTATAGTTAACTTTGGTCTAAAGTGGTTAAACTATAAAGCAACTCAAGACAAACCATATGAGCAAACAAATGACATCAACCACCACCAACTAACTAACCACAAAGTTTGTTTAGACCTTAGAAGTGAAACCTTTTCTTCGAAGGTTATCCTTTTTGACACTTTAAATCAGAAACCTTATATAAGTAATCCTAACTAGTATGTCATAAGTATGTACACTTTATTCCTACATATGTGTTGTTTACAACCACTCATAAACTCTAATCAAAGTACCACTAGGAAACTTATCTAAAAGGACCACACATTCCAAAGTAACCCTTTTCGGAATCCAAACCCTAGGACAACGTTATTACTGGGATTTATGCTTAGAACATGCATCACATTACTTATGCATAAAAGCATATTACTTCTTTAAACATTAGTCCTTACCGGACCAATGATGCTAATTTCAGATTTTGGATCTTATACATTGACTCGAAGACCGTGAGTGCATAATCTTGCAATCACAAAAGGCAAGTTCACACTTGCTCATGTCCTTTGTTTAATTTCTATAAAGTATTTTACAAATCCAGTGTTGTCTTCACCTGCATTTGAAAAAGGTCAGAAAACACTATTTTCAATAATGATGAGAACTATTGATTACTGATCCAGGGTGATCAGCTAATCTATTAAATCTGACAGTTGGGATACCACTGTTCAAAACTATATCACTTAGGACTTAACAACGAATGTTGCCAGTGATTCTTGCACCGTATATTAGGCGTTGACCATGATATTTGGAATGGGACGGAGAAGTCAGCTGTATCTTCTTCCTCTCGCATGAAGCCGGATGTGCAGGTCGTGGCTGTTATCCTCGTAGCGTGCATATTAATTGGTAATTCGTAGAGGATATGCAGCATATGGGTGGGAACCCTCAATGTCCCATGATAGTTCTGGCATCTAACGGTTTGTACAAACCATTGCCGTAATTCTTTATGTGGGCATGGTGTACACCAAGGAGGCATGCGGGGTCGCGAAGGGGGCAGTGATTGGCTTGGATCATCTTCTGGGCCCCACATCATGGAATTGTGGACGGGAATAAGCTGCCCGGTTATGCAACAAACAGTTGATCTCTCATGGGTAAAGTAACGAACCTCTGCAGAGTGTAAGAACTGTAACTTGTTACTCCCTGTTCCGGGAAGGAGCTGCGAACGCGGCGGGAAAGGAACCCCATGAAGGTTCTAGTAAACCCGTGAAGGCTGATGGACATAGCTTTTCAGAATAAAAGCAACCTTTGAAGAAATGTTTATGAAAACTTGCATTGCCTACGACCTACGGTCTGTGGCCGTAGATATAGTGCATCAAACACTTCTTTTCTAGTGAATTTGCTGAGTACGCTCGTACTCAAAGTATCTTCTTAACCCTTGCTAGATTCTGAAGCCAGAGTAGACAACCACCACATCAAGTTATGCTCCAGGACTTATCTTGCTCAGCTAAAGATTTTCAATAAAGACAAGGAAAACAACATATACCTCAACTCAAGTGAAGACGAAGTTACTGATTAGATAGTAATATAATCTCTAGCTAAAGAACCTATCTCTGTAGTGCGTTGCAATAGCCGCAACACCAAAACCGTAGTTAAAATACTAGTTCTAGTAGTATAATTGTTTTTGCGTTGTTTATCTTTGATTCTTCTTCATAAGAAGTTCTTTCTCTCTCTTAAACCTAGAGTGTTCTCTGTATCTTGTGTAAAGAGTGAGTTGTAACCTTTAGCCATGTATTGGACCCGCTGTGTTTCTGTTGTGCCATTCTGAGGGATGTAATGCTAGTGAACGGTGTTTCATTGGTGTTATGTCCACGACTATAGTATACTACATCATGAAGTGGTATGTTGGGTCACCGCAACCCATTCCGACCATTATCGACCACCCCGTGCCGCGCCATTAAACCAGTGACAATCACCAGAAGACACCGCACCGTCCTACGCCCGTCACCATGCCCGTAGCTCGCTGTACTGACATCGCCGAAGGAGCCTGACCATGCCGCACTACCCCTCTCGCTGGTGTATAAATAGAGGCCACCCTAGCCCTCATTCTCCACACCACCTCACTCCCCTCTCTCAAGAACCACCCCTCACCCTTCCCCGGAGCAAGGCGAGCACCAGGCTGCCAGAATTTTACCCGAGTCCACCGCTGTAGAGGAGGAGAGGAGTCGTTTATTGGAGCCACCCGAGGAGCCACAGCGACCACCGTTCGAACCACCGTCGTCGACAATGTCATTCACCCCATCGCCGACCTTAGCTGAAGCCCTGGTAAGCCGCCGTGTACCCCCACCGTCGCCGTTAGGGTTCGGTCTCGTCGGAGCAGTTCGACGGAGACGACGCACCCTAGCCGTAGGATCCTAGTCTAATCGCACATCCCAGATTGAAACTTACCGCTTCGCTTAGACTGAGACACTGACGCGTGGGAACGCTTTGTTAGGAATCCGCTGCGCGCGTACTGTGCAGTTGGGCCGGCCCAGTTTAGTTCTCGGGCTCAGCCTAGTAATTCAAATAGATATTTTCCAATTTAGTTCAAAACTAGTTCAGTCAGTGATTTTGAAAATCAATTCAAGTAGATTTACTGAACCAAATTGCATGAAACCAATTTTTTAGAAAGGTATTGAAATTATCAATCCAAGCCCGTTGGATTCAAACCATTTGGAATTATAGATCACCTATAGTAAAAATAAAAAAATAGAGACTTTTACACATAAACATTTTTCAAAAATCAACCATAAATGCTTTTGAGTTGGTTCCAACTCTAAAAAAACACATTTGACCAGATCTTTCTGAATATATAAAAATATTTAGGTTTACATGCAGTAATACTAGGATAGTATTAAAAGAATGCCCCATAGGAATCTCTAGTCACTTTAATTATATAAAATAATCATTTTAAACTTATTAAATTGTGAACCCCTTTAAATCACATTCCCAAGCATTAAAATATGTGGTGATGACATGTGTCAACATGATCCCATATTTTAATTGGATAATATTAAATCTTAAGTATTTTTCAATGAGTAGAAATTACTTTTCCAAAATAAAATAAATATGACGAGGTCTTTATTTGAGGTGATGATTGTGATGATGCTACATCATCTAGTGTGAACCTTTGTGTGCTAAATAGAGGTAGTATTGTTTGGTGATTGTGTACCTCGTATTTATTTATAGACGCTAGTAACGACCAAGGCTATGAGGAGGAGGAGTACTACGAAGAAGAAGAAGAGAACTTCAACCACTGCACCAATCAAGGCAAGGCTCACAATACAAGTTAACTATGCAAGAAAACACTTGCAACTTTGCAATCCATCCTATGCAAGCTAGATAACCTATACAAGATGCCTTAGGCATACCTTGGTTATGCAACCTTGATTATACCAAATCCCAGTTTTACTTGCTAGTTTTATTCTTTTATTTTACCAAAGTTATTTATTGCTTTTAGTTAGTGTTTTGTGAGTTTTATAAAGATATTATAGGTAGCATAAATAGCATAAAACTTGGCCTAAGTAGTTAGAACTAGATGTCATACTGACGCATGAGATTAGATTTGGATAGTCCCACTTGATTAGCACCCCTCATTAGTGAATACTCTCCATTTTAGTGGCTACTGCTAAAGCATAAAATTTGCTCACTTTATATGGGAGTACTTGGTGAAAATGATTATGAAAACCTTGGAATGATGAGTCATTCTAATGAAATGTTTTGACATGTGTTATGAACACAAGATGACTTGATGATGAAAATGTTGAGGCATGAGCCTTAGCCCTCTTATAAAAACTAATGGTTGGGTTTGGATGCGATACCATTCCAATTTTACAGTATAACCACAATACCCGAATTTGGGTAGGTCCTGACTGCAAGTTTATATATCTTAGTATGGGTTCCCTTGCAGAAGTGGTTTGAGCTGAGGCTACCTCGTGATGATTGTCCACCTGTGAAGTTCCCAAGATGACAGATGGTCATGGTTAGGAGGCCAAACTCATAGGGTAATTGAAAGGTTAGGATTGATTATCCACATACTGAGTATGGTGATACAGGATTGTTTCTGATAGATGTATTGAATGTTGTGGTGAAAGTGTACCACCTCTATAGAGTGTCAAACTATTCGAATAGCTGCGTCTGCAGTCATGGACAGTTGGAGTGGCCATACTGTTCCATCGTCAGATGTTTTCAAAATGACTCGTGAAATGTACTATGAATTTGACTTGACCACAACATGGTTGTGAATATGAAAACTAAGTTCCCACTTAGGTTTTGTAGAACATTAAACTAGCGTTCTTTACTTCTAAACTCAATTAGAGATAAACCATGATTTTTGAAAATAAACCTAGAGCTTAGGATTCCTACTCAAACTAGCTTACTTGTTAGTGATAGTTTGAGAGTACTTAAAGAGTACTCATGGCTTTGTCCCTGGCTATTCCTAGGGCCAGACTATGAGGAGGACTATCAGGATGATGGACAACAGGAAGTCCATGAAAACTAGGATCATCACCCATCGTCAGCATTACCTGTGACCCTGAAGATGGGGCTTCGACCATGCAACCATTATTATATATTCCGCTGCGTTGAATGTATTAAGACTAGATCATGAGATCCTTTATTTGTAAGACCTTTATTATGGTCTGTAATTGATGATGAACTATGGTACCAATCTGTGATGTCGCAAAATTTGTAATCCTAGTATTGCGATGTATGGCATAAACGGCATCTAGGATTAAACATCTGGGTGTTGACAAGTTGGTATTAGAGCCATCCTGACCATAGGAAACCCTAGTTAGAATGGACGCTTCAATCAAAAACTTAGTTTCAAAACAAAAGAAGTGAGTATTTATGAAAACATATTCTCATTCTTATCACTGAGATTATTTCAAGAAAATTTATGTTCCTAAAAAAAATTCTTGCAACCTTACATAAAATTTGACACACTTGATCACCTCTACTAACTTACTTATCCTACATTCTTATAGATGGAAGTGAAGTATATCAAGTTCTACGAGTTGGGCAACAGAGGACAGCTCATCTTCGAGCGCGATTTAGACCAAATCTCGAAACTTCTTGAGCACCCGCACCCCGAGTTCTTTGGAACACAGCTCAATGATCAACAAGGAGGAGAACTACAATGGGTGATTGTTGCCAATCTGAGAGGAAAGATGGAGGCACCCATCTCAGAGGGAATCCAATTCATCTTTAGGGAGAACAATTGGCTAGACGAAATCGCTAGGGCTATGCAGGAAGCTCTTGCCCATCTGTGTGGGCAAAGCATCAACCAAATCAAGGGCACACACTTTGAGTACTACGCAAGGCGTGATTCTATGGGGCATCCATTGGAGGTACCAGGTCATCCGGAGCTGAAGCATCCAGTGGATCATCTCGACTTCATGTTGTATGACAGGCAGATGGAGTTGGACAACGCCCTCCCCTACGCCAACCACAACTATACCATTGCAGTCAAGAAGGACCTGACCCTCGCCATCCTCGTGAAGGAGCGCAAGTCACTTTTCCGTCTACGTGACAAGAAGGATCGCATCATTGCTCGCCTTCGTCACAAAGTGTTAGACTTGGAGGAGACAATCCATGAGCGGGACATGCAGCTTGGGAGAGGGAGAACGAAGGGGAAGATATCGACGGAGACCCTTACTCCTACCTCAGCGGTGATGATGACTACCTGGAGGACCAAGCCATAGACTTCCACACTGATGATGATGATTACGCCTTCATTGATGATGAAGAATCCATTGATTCTGACGAGTAGTAGCACTTGAGCACTATAGTAGGTGTGATTTGTATCCAGTCCCACTGTATCGTAGCTTGACAGAATGGTTCTTAAAAACATCTATTACCTTAGTGTGGTGTGTGTTTGTATTGGGTGCTCTGAATGAATGAATGAATGAATGAATGAGAAGCATGTTTCTAGTTGGCAAAACCAGAGTCAATCTCAAAGTTTAAAAATATTTTCAAAAACAAATCCATGAACATTAGAAATTTCCTTCTTGTATCATGATCTATCTCAATCTTCAGATGCCTCGCGGAAGGAACAGCTCGTCTCAAGACCCAATGTTCCAAATATTGCAAATGTTGGTTGCTGACCGTGAAGTTGGAAGAGCTGAACGCAAAGCTAATTTATCCACCCTTCAACAGATAGCTCAGATGGCCAATAATAATCAAGGCCATGGAAACCAGGACAACCATGGATCCAAGATCAAGAACTTTCAGAATACCAATCCACCCATATTTAGCAAGTCTGAAGAGCCATTAGATGTTGATGACTGGTTGCAGACCATGGAGAACAACATACAAGTCGCAGGAGTGGAGGCCAATGAGAAAGTACTATTTGCCACCCATTATCTAGAAGGTGATGCCATATCTTGGTGGAATAGCATTCGCACCATGAATGGAGGACAGATGATGACTTGGGATGAATTCAAACTCAAGTTCAGCCGAACCCATGTGCCACCGGGTTTAGTCAAGAGGATGATAGATGAGTTCAGAGAATTGAAGAAAGGGAGGATGACAGTAGTTGAGCACTGTGACAGATTTCTGTCTTTAGCTAGGTACACACCAGATGAGATTGACACCAAAGCCAAGAAGGAGAGATTCCTGAACGATCTGCATGATGAGATGTAGATGGTATTAGTCAACATTCATTTCGCTGACATTGAATATTTAGTGGATTATGCAATCCAGATGGAAGGCAAGATCAACCAAGCCGATGAGAATCGCAAGCGTCGGGTGATGAATCAACCAGGATCCCACCATACCCCGAAGTATCATCCCAACCCGTCTGCAAAATATGCCCCGTGAAACAATAGACCCCCGATGACCCGTCAGAACTATCCCAACCGTGGAGAAGGAAACCCAAGGCCCGGAGGAAACCACAACAACAACCCCGGCAACTCCAACAATTTCAACCGTGCACTGCCCAAGTCCAACAACAACAGCAACCCCAACAACACCAATACTTCCCCAAGGACTGGAAGAAATGTTGTGCCTGTTGTAGGAAAAATACAAGTCTCAGGTTACTTGTTTTGAATGCAGAGTCAAGGGTCACTAATCCAACAAGTGCCCAAAGAAGCTTGTAGCAGCCACCAATGTGAATGCACTAGCTCAGAAGCAATGCCATGTTCAGCAGGGAAGGAGATTCGCCCTAGGAAACCCCCTCAACCGCAACGGCTGTCTGTTTCACATGAATGCTGAAGAAACTCGGGAAGCGCCAGATGTCGTGCTGGGTATGTTTTCTGTTAACTCGGTACTTGCAAGTGTGTTGTTTGATTCTGGAGCATCGCACTCATTTGTTACAGAAGAATTTGCATGCACTAGTAAGATTAAACCAACAAAATTGAAGCATGTTATGATAGTACAAATACCTGGTTCAACCACCAAAGCTAGACAAATTTGCAAGGCCGTACCTATTAGAATCCATGGAATAGATTTTTATGGTAATCTAACAGTACTTGGAACCAAAGGTTTGGAAGTAGTACTAGGAATGGATTGGATGTCGAAACATAAGGATTAATCGACTATGCCAAGAAATCCATAACCATGACTAGTACCACTGGAGTATCAGTAGAGCATGTATCTGAAACCTTGCCCCGTCAATTCAAGTGCAACAATAGTCTAGCCCAACCAACCATTGACCAAGTCAGAGTAGTCTGTGAATACCCTGACTTATTCCCAGATGTATTACCCGGTATGCCCCTAGAGCGGGATATCGAGTTTATCATTGAACTAATCCCTGGAACTGAACCCTTTGCTTAGAGACCTTATAGTATGAACCCGTCTGAATTAGCGGAGCTAAAGAAGCAACTGGATGCTATGCTGGAGATAGGTCTGATTCAACCAAGTGCGTCGCCATGGAGATCACTTGTTTTATTTGTGGATAAGAAAGATGGAGGTAACCATTTGTGCACGGATTATCCGAAGCTGAATTATGTCACCATTAAGAACAAGTATCGACTTCCGAAGATAGAAGATCTATTTGACCAGTTGACCGGTGCCAAGGTGTTTAATAAGATTGACCTTAGAACTGGTTATCATCAACTCAAGATTCGCGCAGAGGATATTCCAAAGACTGCCTTTACCAACAGATATGGATTGTATGAGTACACTATCATGTCTTTTGGATTAACCAATGCCCCCGGTTATTTCATGAATCTCATGAATAAGATTTTTATTAACTTCCTGGATAAGTTTGTCGTTGTTTTCATCGATGACATTCTAATCTAATCCAAATCAGAGGAAGAACATGAGCTACATAAGGACCATCCTTGAAACCCTTAGAGCGCATCAGTTGTATGCCAAGTTTAGAAAATGTGAGTTCTGGTTAAAGGAAGTAGGATTCTTAGGACATATCGTGTCGACAGGACAAATTGCTGTCGACCCTGCCAAGGTTAAGGATGTTGAAGAATAGCAAGCGCCAACCACTCAAGCCCAAGTTCGTGCATTTCTCGGATTAAAGGGATATTACCGCAAGTTCGTAGAAGGATTCTAAAGCATCGCAAGACCCATGAACCAATTGCTGAAGAAATATAAGAAGTTTTGAATGGACAGAAAAATGTGAAGCAAGTTTTCAAGAGCTTAAGAAGAGATTTATGTCAGCCCCAATCTTGATTATGCCGGATATCACAAAGCCCTTCGATCTGTATTGTGACGCATCCAAGGTTGGTATTGGATGTGTGTTGATGCAAGAAGGCAAAGCCATATCCTATCTATCTCGACCACTCAAACAACATGAGCAGAATTACCCTACCCATGACCTTGAACTAGCAGCCGTAGTTTTAGCCTTGAGGACATGGCGGCATTACCTCATGGGTAACCGCTGTGAGATTTATTTGCATCACAAGAGTCTAAAGTATATTTTAACCGAGAAGGAGCTAAATATGAGGCAAAGGAGATGGATTTAGTTAATCAAGGACTATGATATGGACATTCACTATCACCCCGACAAAGGCAATGTGGTAGCAGATGCCCTTAGCAGATTGTCGTGTCGATTGAACACCATGATAAAAGAAGCCCAGCCAAGTTTGTATGAGGAGATGGAGAATTTCAGAGTAGAGCTAGTTAGTGAAGGATAATTGGCTAGCATAGAACTTCAACCCACATTGATCAGTCAGATCAAGGAGGCGCAGAAAGGAAATGCTAGTATCGACGGAATCAAACATCGTATCGGTACAGGGAAAGTACCCGGATTCACCGAAGATGAAGAAGGAATTTTGTGGTATAGAGGACGTATCTGTGTGCCAGCAGATTCGGAATTGAAGCAAGCTATTTTGCAGGAAGCCCATGATACTCTTTATTCTATCCACCCTGGAGGAACGAAGATGTATCAGGATTTGAAGGAGCAATTTTGGTGGCACAATATGAAGAGAGAAATCAGAAGTTATATAGCGAAATGTGATATCTGTCAGAGAGTGAAAGCAGGATATCAGAGACCCGTAGGACTTTTGCAACCATTGCAGATTCCGGAATGGAAATAGGATTTAGTAGGAATGTATTTTATCACCGGTTTGCCTACATCTAGTAGGGGAAATGACTCTATTTGGGTCATAGTGGTTACACTGTCCAAAGTCGCTCATTTCTTACCGGTCAAGACCACTTATCAGAGTTCAAAGCTAGCAGAGTTGTACATTGCTAGGATAGTCAGTTTACATGGAGTACCCAAGAACATTCTTTAGGATCGAGAAACCCAGTTTACCTCGAGATTTTGGAAGAAAGTCCAAGAAGGATTGGGAACCAGATTGGATTTCAGCACAGCTTATCACCCACAGACTGATGGACAAACGAAGCGAATGAACCAGATACTCGAAGATATGCTGAGAGCTTGTGTGTTGGAATATGTATCTCAATGGGAGGACTGTTTGCCTTTCGCAGAATTCTCATACAACAACAGTTAGCAAGCCAGTATGCAAATGGCCCCATTTGAATCTATGTATGGAAGGAAGTGTCGTAACCCACTGAATTGTTCGGAAGAAGGAGAGAGTCATATTTTTGGACCCGGCATCTTAAGAGAAGACGAAGAGAAAGTTCACAAGATCCGTGAGCACCTCAAGACCGCCCAATCCCGACAGAAGAGTTATGCCGACAAGAGATGTCGAGATCTAGCCTTCAATATCGGAGATTTTGTGTATCTCAAAGTATCACCCTTGAAAGGAATGCAACATTTCCAACTGAAAGGAAAGCTTGCCCCTAGATACATTAGACCCTTCAGGATTTTAAATCGCCGAGGAGAAGTATCATATCAACTGGAACTGCCGGAGGAGATGTCAGCAGTGCGTGATGTGTTCCATATCTCGTTACTTCGCAAATGCCTAGACGTCCCGGAAAAGACCGAAGTTTTCAAGAATATTGATCACAGGACCATAGAGCTCAACAATGACCTAACTTATTGTGATTTAACCATTTGTATTTTGGAAGATGCCTTCAGAACCACCAGAACCCAGAGTATCAAGTTTCTCAAGATCCAATGGAGTAACCATACTGAAGAAGAAGCTACTTGGGAGCGAGAAGATTACATTAGGATTGAGTTTCTAGATATCTTTAGTTCCTATTTTTCTTTCTCTCAAATCTCGGGACGAGATTTTGTTTAAGGAGGGAAAGTTTGTAACACCCCAAAAAATTAATCAAGATTATCAAGTTCTAATCACCCAAGTTTAGGGTTAACAAAAACTTTTGTTATTAAAATTAATATGAATACATGTGTGTGTGATGAATGCATGAATGCTTGCACGGCCATGTTTGATTGCTATGAATGGCAAGGATTGGTTTAAAGATAAAAAACAATATCATCTAGATCATTTCCAAGAAGAATCAAATATAAACAATATAAGGAAATGGTCATTTTGACCAAAGTTAACCATTTTGAGTGTTCCTAGTCCAAGATTTCTAACAGGAACAAATCCAATTCTTTTCACCCCTCACTAGACCAATTAACAAAGAACCCAAGCCCACTTTACAAACCAACAAAAACATATTTCAAATATATTCAAATGACAATTCAAAATTGAATCCTTAATAGGTACTAAGATCACCATTTCTCAAAACCCAACCAAACCAGTTCACCTTGACAAATCCAAGAAACCTCAGACTACCAATCATGTAACAAGAGGACTCGCCAAAATTCAGCCAAAAATTCAAATTCAAACTTCATGCGGCCATTTAATCAAACACTTCGTGAGCACAGCAATCACTGCCTAACTATCACTGTTTTTGATCAATGCTTTGTTCCCCCATTGAACCCAATTCTCTCCCCTTGTCTCCCCAAGTGACAACCACTGCATTGAACAAGCTACAAACCCTACCCTTGCACTAGTGCCACGCCACGCGAAGCCACCATCGCTGGCCGACCATGGCTCACACGCAGGAGGAAGCACCGCACCCGTCCATGATGTCCAGGACGCAACCCACCGTCCACCGCCACCCCTTGTCCAACCCTCGAGCACAGCCAGGCCCTGGACCACTGAGAACAGCCGGGCCCATTTTCTCACAGCCATGCCGAGAGTGCGCCAGAGCGCCGCAGCCGACACGCGCGCACACGCCGCGCCTCGCCATCACCGCGCGTGCCTGCACTCACCACGACACCAGCTACCGCCCAAACATGGCCGTTCGCCGCCGCGTGACCAGTAGAACTTGTGCGTCATTGAAAACACTGTCGGTGTCGTGCAGAGTGTTGAGCCATTCTAAACATTCTCGACCGCCTCGTGCCGTGCCATTAAGCTAGTGACGATCGCCAGGAGACACCGCACCGTCCTACGCCCGTCGCCATGCCCGTAGCTCGCTGTACTGACATCACCGGAGGAGCCTGCCCATGCCGCATGGCCCCTCTTGCTGGTGTATAAATAGAGGCCACATTAGCCCTAATTCTCCACAACACCTCACTCCCCTGTCTCTCAGAACCACCCTTGAACCTTCCCCGGAGCAAGGCGAGCACCAGGCCACCGAAATTTCACCGAAGTCCGCTGCTGCAGAAGAGGAGAGGAGTCGTTGATTGGAGCCAACCCAGGAGCCGCCGTGACCACCGTTCGAACCGCCGTCTTTGACAACGTCATTCACCCCCAACGCCAACCCTAGCTAGAGCCCTGGTAAGCCGCCGCATACCCCTACCGTCACTGTTAGGGTTCGGTCTCGTCGAAGCAATTCGACGAAGACGACGCACCCCAGCCGTAAGATCCTAGTCTAATCGCACGACCCAGATTGAAACTTACCGCTTCTCTTAGACTCATCTGCTGACACATGGGAACGCTCTGTTAGTAGCCCTCTGCGCGGGCGATATGTAGTTAGGCCAGCCCAGTTTAGTTCCCGTGCTCACCCCAGTAATTCAAATAGAGATTTTCCAATTTAGTTCAAACCTAGTTCAGTGAGTGAATTTGAAAATCAATTCAAGGAGATTTACTGAACCAAATTGCATGAAACCAATTTTGTTATAAAGGTATTGAAATTATAAATCCAAGCCCGTTGGATTCAAAGCATTTGGAATTATAGATCACCTATAGTAAAAATAACAAAACAGTGACTTTTATACACTCAAACATTATTCAAAAATCAACCATAAATGCTTTTGAGTTGGTTCCAACTCTAAAAAATCACATTTGACCAGATCTTTCTGAATATATAAAAATATTTAGGTTTACATGCAGTAATACTAGGCTAGTATTAAAAGAATGCCCCATAGGAATCTCTAGTCACTTTAATTATATAAAATAATCATTTTAAACATATTAAATTGTGACACCACTTTAAATCACATTCCCAAGTATTAAAATATGTGGTGATGACATGTGTCAACATGATCCCATATTTTAATTGGAAAATATTAAATCTTAAGTAGTTTCAATCAGTAGAAATTACTTTTCAAAAATAAAATAAATAAGACTAGGTCTTGATTTGAGGCGATGATTGCGATGATGCTAGATCATCTAGTGTGAACATTTGTGTGCTAAATAGAGGTAGTATTGTTTGGTGATTGTGTACCTCGTATTTATTTATGGAAACTAGTACCGACCAAGGCTACGAGGAGGAGTACTACGAAGAAGAAGAGAACTTCAACCACTGAACCAATCAAGGCAAGCCTCACAATACAAGTTAACTATGCAAGCTAAGACTTGCAACTTTGCAAGCCATCCTATGCAAGCTAGATAACCTATACAAGATGCCTTAGGCATACCTTGGTTATGCAACCTTGATTATACAAAATCCCAGTTTTACTTGCAAGTTCTATTCTTTTATTTTACCAAAGTTCTTTATTGCTTTTAGTTAGTGTTTTGTGAGTTTCAGAAAGATATTATAGGTAGCATAAAGATCATAAAACTTGGCCTAAGTAGTTAGAACTAGATGTCATACTGAGGCATGAGATTAGATTTCGATAGTCCCACATGATAAGCAGCCCTCATTAGTGAATACTCTCAATTTTAGTGGCTAGTGCTAAAGCATAAAATATGCTCACTTTAGATGGGAGTACTTGGTGAAAATGATTATGAAAACCTTGGAATGATGAGTCATTCTAATGAAATGTTTTGACATGTGTTATGAACACAAGATGACTTGATGATGAAAATGTTGAGGTATGAGCCTTAGTCCTCTTATAAAAACTGGTGGATGGGTTTGGATGCGATACCATTCCAATTTTACCGTATAACCAAAAAACCCGAATTTGGGTAGGGCTTAACTAGAAGTTTATATATCTTAGTATGGGTTCCCTTGTGGAAGAGGTTGAGCTGAGGCTACCTCATGATGATTGTCCACCTGTGTAGTTCCCAAGATGATATATGGTCATGGGTGGGAGGCCAAACTCATAGGGGAGTGTCTATACTAGTGTGTGTAATTGAAAGGTTAGGATTGATTATCCGCATACTGAGTATGGTGATTTAGGATTATTCCTGACGGATGTATCGAATGTTGTGGTGAAAGTGTACCACCTCTGCAGAGTGACAAACTATTCGAATAGCCGCGTCCACGGTCATGGACAGTTGGAGTGGCCATAATGTTTCGTCATCACATGTTTTCAAAATGACTCGTGAAATGAACTATGACTTTGACTTGACCACAACAGGGTTGTGAATATGAAAACTAAGTTCCCACTTAGGTGTTGTAGAACATTAGACTAGTTTTATTTACTTCTATACTCAGTTAGAGATAAACCTGGCTTTTTGCAAATAAACCTAGAGCTTACGATTCCTACTCAAACTACTTTACTTGTTAGTGATAGTTTGCGAGTACTTAAAGAGTACTCATGGCTTTGTCCCTGGCTATTCCTATGTCTAGACTATGAGGAGGACTATCGGGATGATGGACAGCAGGAAGTCTATGACAACTAGGATCGTCTCCCATCGTCAGCATTGCCTATGACCCTGAAGATGGGGCTTCGACCATGCTACCGTTATTATATATTCCGTTGCATTGATAGTATTAAGACTGGATCATGAGATCCTTTATTTGTAAGACCTTTGTTATGGTTTTTTAATGGATGATGAACTGTCTCGCAAAAATGGTCTCGCAAAAATGGTAATCCCAGGATTACCATTTTTGCGAGACATAACAGATTGGTACCATAGTTCATCATCCATTACAAACCATAACAAAGGTCTTACAAATAAAGGACCTTATGATCCAGTCTTAATACAATCAACGCAGCGGAATATGATAAGAACGATAGCATGGTCAAAGATTCATCTTCAGGGATCACAGGCAATGCTGACGATGGGAGATGATCCTAGTTGTCATAGACTTCCTACTGTCCATCATCCAGGTAGTCCTCCTCATAGTCTGGCCATAG
Source organism: Avena sativa (assembly GCA_916181665.1). Classification (NCBI taxonomy): domain Eukaryota; kingdom Viridiplantae; phylum Streptophyta; class Magnoliopsida; order Poales; family Poaceae; genus Avena; species Avena sativa. The sequence goes on from OV702284.1 coordinate 127,392,423, forward strand.
GAATTATCAGGGACAAAGCCACGAGTACTCTTTAAGTACTCGTAAACTATCACTAACAAGTAAAGTAGTTTGAGTAGGAATCCTAAGCTCTAGGTTTATTTGCAAAAAGTCAGGTTTATATCTAACTGAGTATAGAAGTAAAAAAATAGTTTAATGTTCTAAAACACCTAAGTGGGAACTTAGTTTTCATATTCACAAACCTATTGTGGTCAAGTCAAAGTCATAGTTCATTTCACGAGTCACTTTGAAAACATGTGACGATGGAATAGTATGGCCACTACAACTGTCCATGACCGCGAAACGCGGATATTCGTATAGTTTGACACTCTGGAGAGGTGGTACACTTTCACCATAACATTCGATACATGACCATCAATCCTAACCTTTCAATTACACACCCTAGTATAGACACCTCCCCTATGAGTTTGGCCTCCCAACCATGACCATCAATCCTAACCTTTCAATTACACACCCTAGTATCGTCGACCCCGTCGAACTCCGCCCATGCCGCACTGCCTCTCACGATCGGCTATAAAAGTAGGCCACCCCGGCATCAATTCGCCACACCATACCGCTCCCCACCTCTCAGATAACCTCCCAAACCTCTCCCCGGAGCAAGGCGAGCTGCGCATCGCTGGAATTTGACCGGAGTCTATAGCGGAGGAGGAGAAGAGGAGTCGTTGATTGGAGCCACCCCAGGAGCCACCGTGACCACCGTTTGAACTGTCGTCGTCGACAATGTCGTTTGCCCCCAACACCGACCCTAGATGGAGCCCTGGTGAGCGTCACACGACCCCCACCACCGCGTTAGGGTTTACACCTCGCCAGAGTTGTTCATCGTCGACGATGAGCCTCGGCCGTTAGATTAGATTCTAATCGCATGGTCCAGATTGCCACTTACCGCTTCACATAGCCAGAGTCGCTGACGCGCGGGGTATCACTTAACTCAGTTTGTGCGATGCGCTGTGCGTAGTGGGCCGGCCTAGTTAGTTCCCGCGCGACCCAGTAGATTCAAATATAGATTTTTCAATTTAGTTCAAACTCTAGTTCTGTTAGTAGATTCAAAAATCAATTCAGAGAGATTCACTAAACCAAATTGCATGAAACTAATTTTTTTAGAAAGGTATTTGAATCGATAATCCAAGCCCATTGTATTCAAACCATTTGAAATTATAGATCATCTATAGTAAAAATAACAAGGCACAGACTTTTCTACATTCAAACATTTTTCAAAAATCAACCATAAATGCTTTTGAGTTGATTCCAACTCTCAAAAATCACATTTGACCAGACCATTCTGAATATATACAAATATCTAGGTTTACTTGCAGTAATAATGGACAAGTACTAAAATAATGCCCCATAAGCATTTCTAGTCACTCTAATTAATTAAAATAATAATGTTAAACCTTATTAAATTGTGACATCACTATCAATCACATTCCCAAGTATTGAAATATGTGGTGATGACAAGTGTCAACATGATCCCATATTTTAATTGGAGGATATTAAATCTTAAGTAGTTTTCAATGAGTAAAAAATACTTTTCCAAAATAAAATAAATAATACTAAGCCTTTAATCCTTGTGATGATTGTGATGATGCTAGATCATCTAGTGTGAACCTTTGTTTGCCAAATAGAAGTAGTTAAGTATTGTTTGGTGATTGTGTACCTTGTAGTTATTTATAAACGCTAGTACTGACCAAGCATACGAAGAGGAAGGAGACTACTACGAAGAGGAAGCAGAGGAGAACTTCAACCACTACACTACTCAAGGCAAGCTCACACTTGCAACTTTGCAAGCCATCTTAGCAATCACACACTTGCAACTTTGCAAGCCATCTTAGCAAGCGAACTGTTGCATGATAACTATGCAAACTAGAGGCCTTAGGCATATTTGGTTATACCCCTTTATTATACCAAATCCCAGTTTTACTTGCAAGATTTATTCTTCTATTTGTTTATCAAAACTTCTTTATTGCTTTTACTTAGTAACTTGTGAATTTTGGAAAGATATTATAGGTAGCATAAAGAGCATAAAACTTGGCCTAAGTTAGTTAGAACTAGATGTCATACTAAGGCATAAGATTAGATTTGGATAAGTCACACATGTTTAGCACCCCTCATTAGTGACTTCCCCCAACTCTAGAGGCTAGTGATAAGCATAAAACTTGATCACTTTTGATGGGAATACTTGGTAAAAATGAATATGAAAACCTTAGAATTTTGAGTCATTCTAATGAAATGTTTTGACATGTCTTATGAACACAAGATGATTTGATGATGAAAATGTTGAGGCATGATCCTTATCCCTTCATAAAACTGATGGTTGGGTTTGGATGCGATACCATTCCAATTTTACCGTACAACCACAATAACTGATTTGGGTAAGGCTTAACTAGAAGTTTATATGTCTTAGTATGGGTTCCCTTGCGGCCGAGGTTTGAGCTGAGGCTACCTCATGATGATTGTCCACCTGTGCAGTTCCCAAGACGACAGATGGTCATGGTTGGGAGGCCAAACTCATAGGGGAGGTGTCTATACTAGGGTGTGTAATTGAAAGGTTAGGATTGATGGTCATGTATCGAATGTTATGGTGAAAGTGTACCACCTCTCCAGAGTGTCAAACTATTCGAATAGCCGCGTTTCGCGGTCATGGACAGTTGTAGTGGCCATACTATTCCATCGTCACATGTTTTCAAAATGACTCGTGAAATGAACTATGACTTTGACTTGACCACAACAGGTTTGTGAATATGAAAACTAAGTTCCCACTTAGGTGTTTTAGAACATTAAACTATTTTTTTACTTCTATACTCAGTTAGATATAAACCTGGATTTTTGCAAATAAACCTAGAGCTTAGGATTCCTACTCAAACTACTTTACTTGTTAGTGATAGTTTACGAGTACTTAAAGAGTACTCGTGGCTTTGTCCCTGATAATTCCTATGGTCGACGATACAGTGAGCTAAAGGCGTGGCAGAGGGTGTAGGCTGGTGTGCAGTCTCCTGGCGATGCTCAAGGACGTAATGGCGCGGCAAGGGGAGATCAAAAATGGTCGGGAACGGTTGACGCTCTACGTGGCACCGATAGTGGTTTTGACGATGCACGGGTGCTATGGGTCGCGCCGTGGCGAACAGGGATGTCTGGGGGGTTACTGGTGTCGCTGTGATTGCAGGAACGGGTGGCAAAGGCGAGGCACAGCGTGTGCGAGCGTGTCGGGCGCGGCGCTCTGGTGTGCTCTCGGCATGGTGCAGAGACAAAGGGCGTGGCTGTGCTGGGGTGGTCCAGGGCTTGGCTGCGTGCGAGGACTGGACAGGGGTGGCGATGGACGGTCAGCTGCCTCCTGGACATGGTGGCTAGGCACGGCGATGGCTCCTGCTAGCTAGCCATGGTTGGCTGGCAAGGGGAAGCTCGGGTTGGCATGGCATCGGTGCAATGGTAGCTTGCTAGGTTGTTCAATGCAGGTGTGCTCACTGGGGGGACAAGGGTGAGCAAAGGGAGACAAGAATTAGACCAAGCTTTGATCACAAACAGTACAAGTTAGGTAGTGTTTACTATGTTCACCAACTGTTTGATGAAATGGCCGAAAGAAATTTAGTTTGAATTTTTTTAATGAATTTTGGTGAGTGTACTGGTCACATACTTGGTAGTATCTGGTTGCTTGGGTTTGTCAAGGTGAACTGGTTTGAGTGGTTTTTGAGAAATGCAGATCTTAGTACCTACACTTGATTCAAATTTGAATTGTCATTTTAATAGATTTGCAAAAATATTTCCGTGGTTTTGCAAAGTGGGCTTGGGTTCACTTTTACTTGGTCTAGCAAGGGGTGAAAATAATTGGATTTGTTTCTGTTAGAAAACTTGGACTATAAACACTCAAAGTGGTCTAGTGGTTAACTTTGGTCAAAATGACCATTTGCTTATAATGTTTATATTAGAATTTCTCTTCTTTTGATTCTGCTTGGAAATGATTTAGATGATGTTGTTTTCATCTTTAAACCAATCCTTGCCACACATAGCAATCAAACAAGTCATTGCAAGCAACATGTATTCATCACATACACACATGCATTCATATTCATTTTAATAACAAAAGTTTTTGTTAACCCTAAACTTGGGTGATCGGAACTTGATAATCTTGATTTATATTTTTGGGATGTTACACCGTCCCTCCTTAGCTGAGTTACACCTCGATAGATTCTGCTCAGCGACGCCATCATCCATGCTACCATCGTTGCTTTGTCGTATCTGCTTCCCCTGCTGCATGGTAAAGTGTCTACTTCCTCACCACCGTAACCGAGAGATGTGTAAGCCACTCGGAACCCTCGCTAGAGCGACTGTTAAAACTCCCTACTACCGAGACAAAGGTTGTTGCACACTAACTATGCCCGGTTTCCTTGAATTTTACTTCCTAATGTAGTTCATCTCTTCTTACTTGCAGTGTCTTCTTGTAACCAATTATATTTCTTATAATGCATGCTAGTTGCTGTACTATGGGATCAGTTCCAAGATAAAAGAAGGAAACCACGAGTCATAAAGCCAAATTGGTTATCTCGCACCAGTACTTGACCTCACAAACCCAATGATAACCCCCAACAATCCTCCCTAGACAAAGGTTTGCCTCCACTTTGCATATATGAGCCCGCTATTGTTATGCATTTTATTTTCAAGGGTAGTTCATCGTTGCTTGTCGTGCCTTCTTATACTAGTATATTATTTATTTATTTTTGCAAGGCATGAAAGATGATGTACTGCCGAATGAGTACGCAGAGAGTCGGTGCCAACGAAACCTAAGGAGTTTTGGACATTCAGATGTAGCCCCTCTTGGCACAGCACAACTGGTAGAGAAACATGACCTGGTCGAGTACCCTAACATGTCTATTTGTTGCATCTTGCTTGTGTTATTTTCTGATTGATTTGCTGCATTGCAATTTGCAGAAGAAAGTGCATGATCATGTCCTTGCCAAGGAGGTTCGCAGCAAAAATATTCAGCAGCCTGTCAATGATGCAGCCATTTATAGGAACCAAACACAAGTATGGTGCATGGCTGAAGCTAATATTAGGCTTCTCCAACAGGATTTGGACTTGGCCACTCAGTGGATCAGAGAATTGAACGAGGGATGGATTTCTACGATTGAAGATGGCCTTGATGTTGCCGATGATCTTTAGAAGTTAGTGCCTAAAAATCGTGTACCAAATTTGCTGATGAACATGTCAATGAGATCAACGGGATGACCTTGGAACAGGTGAAAGAATGAGCAGAGATTCTCCGAGAATCTTTATAGGCAGATGATTTTCGGAGGGAGATGTAAGATCCCCCATGCGAATAGATTGTTATTTCGAATAATGAGGATGAATTTCCTTGTCTTGTTAGCCTGATAATTTCTTTTGTCATGTGCTGGTAGTACTTTATGGTAACTACGTATTTGGCACGCTGTTATGAAATTGTATTATACCTAGTACTTGCTACATCTGGACAATGTATCTCGGTATTGTTATAGCCATTCGAAAAATGGAAAAAACAACATTTTCCCACTAGAATGTTGAAATATTATTTTCCACTTTCATTTAGATTTGTAGACCCACATTTTGCATCAAATTAACACATGACCATGAAAGGTAGTCCATCTCAAAAAAAAAACAAAGGTAGTACGAGAATGACCATGTCCTTGTGCCCATTATCGTGCATAAATACGTGCAACTACTTGTGTGGCTCTAAGTCAAACTTTTAGACTATACAAGTAGAGTACACAAAAAATCAACTGAGCGGCAAAATAGTCAATAATAGTTTTAACTCTGCACCAGAAACTTAAATGAATATGCCCGAGAGGCAAAAGTGATTGTTATCTTATTCTATGTTTATGGTAAATGTTTATTTCTCATGCTATAATTGTGTTAATAGGAAACATTAATAAATGTGTGATTTATAAAAATAAAAGGTTCCTATTAATGCCTCTCTTAATACTATCTTGTTTATTAACAAATGATCAAAGGTTTCCTGGTCATGAACATTGGATGTTGTTAATAACAGGGTCATTCATTGGAGAATGATATGATGAACATTCATCCGCGGTAGATTTAGCAATATGATCAAGTCATCAAGTTTATATTGTTATCACATTCATAGTAAATCAATGTCCTTAGACCATGAGATCACATCAATCACTTCCACCGGAAAAGTACTTTGATTCCATAAAACGTCACACCGTAACAGGGTGATTATAAAGGTGTCATTAGGTACTTGGAAAGTATTAGTTGAGGGTCGTGGATCAAGTGTGGGATTTGTCTGTATAGATGGCAGAGAGATATACTTAGGGCCCTCTCGGTGATATCACATTGACATAGCTTGCAAGCAAGTGCTTTGATCACTAGAATGTTATATCATGAGAACGACAAAAAGAGTACTTGTCGGGAACGACGTTGAAAAAGTTATGGATGATACCAAATGATCGGATCTTGGACAAGTAAAATATCGTAAGACAAAAGGAATTTGATTACAGCGAAAAAGGTTCAAACGATCATTAGATTTCCATGGAGCTAGTGGGAGTCATTATGGATCTCTAGGTCCTTCTAATGATTATTGATCAAAGAAAGTCTCGATCATGTCTATATAGTTCTCAAACCCATAGGCAGACACACTTAAGGTTAGTCGATGGAATTGAGTTTACTGGGAACACACGAGAAGATAATGGACATCGCAGGAATTTGTTCTGTTGAATCTGCCGAAATGGTTTTGGAGTATCGAAACAAAGCAAGGGATAAAATGTTAATGTGTGTTCATTAAATGAAGTTTTCATTAAATTGAGTTGCATTAAACCAAGAGAATTAAAGTGATTTAATGGAAAGACCTTTGATTTTTGAGTGGATAATAAATGGAAGAAAGCGGAGAATGAATTTTGTGAGTGGAGAGTGCACTCACATAATTAGGGGAGAGGTGGGGCACCTCCATGGCTAGTGCGCCATGCCCCTTGGGCTGCCCCCCTCACCTATAAAAGGAGCCCCTCCTCCTCTCTCTTCCATACACTTTCCCACTCCTCTCATAAGCCTTTTTGTTGGCATCTTCTCTCTATTGTCGTGTCGTAGTGTTGTTGGAGTTCCAGGGGATCCACTACTTCTACTGCCCGGATGGAGGGAAGGTTCGGGAGTCGTCGGCACACCGTACGTGTGACCGATTGTAGAGGCGCTGCCCTCTTGTGGCGCTGACCGTCTGCATGTCCTTGAGGCTAGTCTTGTACATATACATCAACCACATTTGTTTTCGGGAACTTTATCCCGCTAACGGTCTTTGAGGTTGAGTCCATCTGAAACCGTTACAAAGTATCGCCTAGATTCAATCTTTGTAGTTGCAATCATAGGAATTTTTTTGTTTTCTATGCAGTGAACCCCATCAGAAACAACCGCCAAAATGGCTCCCGTGTCCAATAGTCAAGAGGTATGAAATTTCCATATTGCCCTTTCCTCTAGAATTAAGGCGCCAAAGGCCATTCCTCAAAATGGTTTGTCTTGCACAATTCGAAGTTTCAAACCCATGCCCATCAGGATGAATCCCTCGATATCACCTCGCACCACCATGGCCATGTTCCTTCCATCCCATCTCCCCCTTCATAGCCTCTCCACCAGCACTACATAGCGACCGAAGATGTTTTACTAGCTCCCTTGTCTAGGAAGCCGGTGTTGCCTCCCCGATGCCTGCCCACACAAGATCAGGTCCTTCGTACCCGAGGTCTAGGGCACCAGAGCTGGCTCAGCAACATTGTCACGAGCAACACCATCGCAGCTCCGTTGGATCCACTTCCCTTGACCCCACGACACCGGATCTGCTTCCCCGACCTTGTCCACGGCGCTAGAGAGATGGTGAGAAAAACCCACTCAGCCATGAATGGCAAGGTCGTAGCTTGCCATAAGTCCGGAAAAGGCACGTCTACAAGAAGTAAATCGTGTAATTGCAGTCACAAAGGTTGCCACTCTTTACCCATTTGATGTCTGAAAGTAGTCCACCACTTGTTCCACAACCGTCTGCTTCCCCGACCTTGTCCACAACGCTAGAGAGATGGTGAGAAAAACCCACTCAGCCATGAATGGCAAGGTCATAGCTTGCCATAAGTCCGGAAAAGGCACGTCTACAAGAAGTAAATCGTGTAATTGCAGTCACAAAGGTTGCCACTCTTTACCCATTTGATGTCTGAAAGTAGTCCACCACTTGTTCCACAACCGTCTCACATTGTTTACATTCATATGTCTGTCATTGTTCCTTTAGAGCTTTCAACTGCTTGCTAGCACTGTACTAATTTTCTCCTCTACACACACTTCGCTCTTAAATGTCATAAGATAAATTTTTTCTCATGCATAGAAGATGCTTTGGGGCCGACTAGTAAGGGATAACGGAAGATTAGGGAAGACAGATTATTGAAGAATTCGAAATATGTAAAGTCGCTTGCCGCGCAGAGACTTAGATCTTTTGTAGATACCACCACCAATCATGAAGGCCGGATTTCTAAAGAAAAATCTGATCCTGGAGATGAACAAAACCCCAAAAGGAGACCTTACTTAGGAAGATGGACCGGTCAAGAAAACCCCCATAGTCCGCCCGCTTGTCCACCCCTAAGGTGCTTGCTCTATCTTGTCATTGAGATATTTGTTGCATCTTCCATGTTTTATACCTCAATCCCACCAAATGTTGTACAATGCCATCTTCTTAGTTCATACATCATATATGTTCAACTTTTCTTGCCTTACTGTTCTTATGTTCTATCTGCGTCTCATTATACATAGGACTTTCATAGATTAATGTATCTTTTATGTGTATCCGGAATCAGCTAGTTCACCTAAGACCCTTTAAGATAGCAGTAGGGAGAAAAACTATGTTTGGCAAGTGTCTGCTTCAGCATTGGTTTCTGTTAATGAACAATACCTCGAGGGAGACATCACTCAGGAAGTTGGACCGGTTGAGGACCTCGCCCCTAGTCCGTCCGCTTGTCCACCCCCAAGGTGCTTGCTCTGTTTTTTTAATTATGATATCTGTTGCATCTTCCATGTTTTCTATCTTAATCCAGCCAAATATATTGCAATGCCCTCTGCCTAGTTAATGCAGCATATATTCATCATGTTTTTCCTTACTGTTCTTCTATTCCATTTGCATCTCATTACATATAGAACTATAATTGATTGAAGTATCAGTTATGTGTGTCAGTTATGTGTGTCAGAAATGTTCTAGTTTAGGTAAGACATGTTCAGGTACCAAAACTGAAGAACCGACAAGCGGTCATTCTAATGCTACAGGTACAACACAAACACATGCCAAGAAATGCAATAAACTAAATTCAGGAAACTCGCATAAGGCTAAAAAGTCTCGTCTTGGTGGGACACCACAGGTTCCCACAGTATTAGATGCAACAAATACCATCCCACACATTACACAATCATAAATTGCCAATCTATATATATAGCAACAATTGACATACAACCAGTTTTGTCCTCTACCGGCCTAACACTACTGGCACAACACCAACAAGCAAGAAATGATCACCCACCTATTGATCTGCCGGTCCCCAAACAAGGTATGTGTTCCAACACTTATCTTTGCATTCTCCCTTATATATACCATGATAGCATGATGTAACGGTTGAATTGATAGCTACGTGAAGATTTAAGAAAAGGGGGCCAACGGTAGTAAAAAAGCATGAATCTCAAATTTCCGGAACGCTAGATAATGAATCAATTCTATTGTGCTAGGCAAGCGAAGGCCATAATATCCAAAAGAATCTTCTTGCCTTGCATCGAAAATAGGCATTTTTGTTAGGAATGATATTCCCATCGTTCAAGCTCCACCAACAGACCCCAGACCATTACAATTCATTACTCCAGAAGTTACATGTAAGTCATGGTGCTCTGTCCCATTCCTTCAAGCTTGCTGTTGGTTCTATTCTAAGTCACATAACACATCAATTGTTCCATTCTTGCCGATAGAAAAAATTCAACTTTGATCAGGTTAATTAGGATGTAGAGTATGTTCTCATGGGCATGTTATCCTGTTCTTTGCACCAGCAGTGCCATAGGCTAAAGAATAAATACTTTGATGGTAAGGAATGTAAGGATATTCAAAGAATGTCTTCTATGGAACATTCTATGATTGAACAACAGTTGATAGATCTTCTCAACCACTAGTTTGATCCAAACATTATGGTATGGTTTGTGAAGATTGAGACCAGATCACATTTGAAATTCCTATTTGCACATCTGTATAACTAGTCTCCTTTTGCAGATGAACACTGAGAAAATAAAGAGGAACTGTATCGCACGACGCTAAACAAAATGAACTGGATCTCGTGCATAGGTTGGGAATCTGAGTGCAATAGTAAGGATAATTAGTTTTTAATCTTGTAGAGACATTGTGCTTCTTACATTTTTGTCATGTGTTTCTCCCACGTTGCAGAAAGGTGCGATAAGTCTGCAGCAAAAATTCGAGGCATGCCAGATGAGCAAAAAGAAGGGCTCAATCCCTCCACTAAGAGTGTTATTGTAAGTCATCTATTCTATTGATATTTTGTGATGACACACACTGAGTGATTTATAAATTATAGTTAGATGTGCAACACTTCCTGAACTACTTCCCAATTTTCTTTTAAATTTAAGTATATGAGATGATTTCCAACTAGTGTGAGTTTCAGTTTTGAATGGTACAAAGAGTTGTCTTGTGATATCATGCACCTGGCGATTAAGAAACAAACAGATGCCATGCTGGCATAGTCCTGTTATTGAGTGTTCGTCATAAAATTCTTATCAATATGATCAGATAGCTATTATGATTTTACTATAGTGTATATGATGTGTAATCATCCATGCCAACTTGTAAGATTTGTTCATAGATAGGTTAAATGTGATATATGCATTTTCATTTGTAGTGCATTCTCTTCTCTGACCCATGTCTACCAACTGGTAACCTTACATATTAAATTGAACAAGGAGATGGCAAAACCTAGGTAAGACAGTTTGGAAAAAACCAAGAAGAATGTCTGGAAACATTTAACTTGTTACTAAAAGGAGAAGGTCATCATAAAAGTACGTACCTGCGTAATGCTGGGTTGTCACAGTCTAAGTCCAAGTCCAAGTCGGTGTATTTGTCTTATCAGGAAGAAATTGTAGCAGTACGGGCTTAATAGGAAGTGAAAAGATGAACATTCGATGAGATGAGAGAAAAACTATTAGCAAGTGATGCAAAGTTGAAGATGTTATGGGATCAGGAGAATTCTCGAGAGCTCATAAATGAATAGAATCTTCTAAATTGAAGATGAACCGTGACAATGATAGGTGAGTATATTGGTCATGTGAAATAGTTCCTAGTAGTACTACTGAGCCAGGGTTGTGTTTGGGGCCATGTAACAAAAATAGAGGGACAATTTATTTTGCATCATGCTTTTATCTGTTCACGCTGTGTTCCATGCACAAAAATCCCGTGCCCGAACCTCACTCTCTCAAGCCTTGGATTCATGAACCTCACAAAGGTTTTCTATTTTTTGGACAACCGCCAAATTAAATATCTCAGTCGATCGACAAAACCTACCACCTACCATGTTTGAATCGGAGATTATGCATCCAATTTTTTTGCCAATATGGTAAGTCTTTTGATGCTTAGCCTTCAATTCATAGGGAAGGAGTACCATTTTTTCTATTATTACCTAGATGCTAAGGAAATTAAAATATCTTAGTCGAGCGGCAAAACCAGCCTTCAAGCCTGTCACACTCAGTCTTCAATTCCTGAAGAGGGAGTACCCATTTTTTATATTATTGCTTGGATGCTAGCCAAATTAAAAATACTAGTTTGCGCATTCATTATGGTTGTGGATGATCAGTTGATGCGACCCTTAGACTTGAATTCCTGGACAAATAACGTAAGGTCTACTAGATTTTTTCTATTATTACTTTGCCGCTAGCAACAAAATTCAAAATTGTAATCGAGCAGCAATATCCCCACCAACTCAGATGCATTTCGCGTGCCTCCGTTTCAAACATTTTGAGGAAAAATCTCCCACCGTTGGAGTATCATTTTTTAGTGCTATTATTATTATTATTATTAGATGGACGCTAGCCAAATTCAAAATCTGTATCGAGCGACAAAACCGCCCATCGACCTTGCAAAATTTCCCGCCCTTCCATTTCAAAAACTTTGAGCCATAATCTCCCACCAGGTAGTAATATTTTTCTATTATTATAATAGAAGATGGGCGCTAGCCAAATTCAAAATCTCAATCGAGCGGCAATATCACACACCAACCTTGAAGCATTTCGCGCTCCTCCATTTCAAAAACTTTTGACTTTAAAATTCCCATTCTACCCTTTGTTCAGACGATAAATGGGCATGCTAAAGTCGGTAGCTTTAGGGGATGATCATATTTTTTTCTGTTCACCTCTATGGTCCCTATTCGCGTAGTTTTTCTAGCTGGCCCTCCCAAAAATCCCAAGCTCCTCTGTCCCCTCCTCAACCACCACGCGTACCGGCCGGTAGCAATTCCATGGCTTCGCGAGTCGCTTGATTTGCGATCTCATGCACCGCCGTAGAGCTTCTTCACCGACACCCACCCCACTGGATCTAGTTCACAGGGTTTCTCAGCCATAGCAGCGGAGGTGCAGTCTCATTCACCATGCGGATGGTATCATCGACTACCCAAGATTTTCTTAAGCTTCGCCAAATGCTACCCATCCATAACATAGCCGCTTCCCTGGTGTCCACCAGACGGGATCTAGTTCAACAATTTCCATGTCCACCGCTCTAGACCAGCTGCACGGGCGTCGCCATTCACTTCACCGGATCTACCTCAGCGATGATCTTGTCCACCACACTCAAGTTGGCATCGATCCCCAAGATCTGCTTTCCCGACCTCCCAATATCTTCTTCCCCAACCTCCCAAGATCTCCTTCCCCACAACCACAACATCCTCGATGACGTAGACATCACCCGCACGGTATCGATGATGCTTAGATGCCTCTTCGACCAAGGTAACCAAATCTCTAACCCCTTTTTGTTTTATTAGTACTATAGTAGGTTCAATCTTGTCGCAGTGAACTACATTTTTGTAATCGTGATAGTACATACAAGTCACTGGGCATGCTTTTTCTTTGTGCTACCTACAAGGTCACCGAACATGTTTGTTTGCAGTCGCTGCTCGATAAATTTCAAGTCATGCACATGTTTGTTATTTTGGCATGAACATGTTCTTAGCTAACCCTACAATAGTAATTGTTGGAGATATGCCCTAGAGGCAATAATAAATGTGGTTATTATTATATCTTTGTGTTTATGATAAATGTTTACATTCATGCTATAATAGTATTAACAAGGAAACATTGATACTTGTGTGATTTGTAAACTTAATTTGAAGTCCCTAGTATAGCCTCTATACATCACTAGCTTGTTGGTTGATAAATGATTGTGGTTTCCCTATCATGAACATTGAGATGTTATCAACAACAAGATCATATCGTTAGGAGAATGATATGGTGGACATACTCCTATAGATAAGCGTAGCATAAAGATCAAGTCATTTTAATAGTTCAATTGCTATATGCTTTCTGATACATAGTAACCTAATTCCTTCGACCATGATATCATGCATATCACCTTTACCGGATGGATGCTTTGATGACATCAAACACCACACCGTAACTGGGTGGCTATAAAAGTGGCATTGAGTGTTCGGAAAGTATTGGTTGAGACACATGAATCAAGAGTGGGATTTGTCCATCCATATGACGGATAGATATACTCTGGGCCCTCTCGGTAGAATGTCATCCAATTAGCTTGCAAGCATGTGACTGGCTCACAAGGGATCACATATCACGGGAACGAGAAAAGAGTATTTATCGGTAACGAGGTTGAACTAGGTATGCAGAGATACCGACGATCATAACCTCGGATAAGTAAAGTATCGTGAGACAAAGGGAAATTGGTATTGTATGTAAGTGGTTCATTCGATCGCAAAGTAATCGTAGAAATATGTGGGAGCCATATGAATTTCCAGATTCCTCTATTGGTTATTGTTCGGAGAAGTGTCTCGATCATGTCCACATAATTCACGAACCGTAGGGAGACACACTTAAGGATTCGACGTTGTTTGAGTAGTTATGGAATGAATGAGAAAGAGACCGAATGTTGTTCGGAGTCTCGGATGGGATCCGGGATATCACGAGGAGATCCGGAATGGTCCGGAGAATAAGATTCATATAAGGAAAGTCCCGTTTCGGAGTTGGGGAATGTTTCCGGTGTTTTCATCGGGAATGTTCTAGAAGGTTCCGGAATGTCTGGCACTCCGGAGGGGAAGGGGTACATGAATGTGTCATTGCAAGTTGGAATGATTGCATCATGTACTAAGTGTCTTCGCTGTCCAAAATAAAGGGTTCATTCAAATCCTAAATTGAAAAGTCAAACAGGTAGTTTGAAAGTCAAACGGCAAGTTTTGGAAAGAGGAAAAGAGGAGGAAGTGGGAAACCGAGTTGGGGAGGGAATCCCTCCTCCAACCGGCAGCGCCCCCTCCAAGCCGAGTTGGGGAGGGACTCCCCTCCCTCCCCTTGGCTGCCGGCCCCTCCACCTATATAAGGAGGGGCAGGGCTCCCTCCTAGCACACACAAGTACCTCTCCTCAAACCCTAGCTTGGCGCCTACCACCATAGCCGCCGCCGCCCCCTAGGGTTTTGCCCTAGCCGCCGACTTGGGGCCCCGGAACCCTAGCCGCCGGCTCTATCACCTCCTCCTTGGTCTGTCTAAACCCTAGCTCGCCGAGGAGCTCTCTCATACTCCACCATACTCGCTTCGGCTTAAGGCGAAGCCCTGCGAGATCTCCCCTCTACTTCCGGTACCACGCCGTTGTGCTGCCGGAATCGGGAGGAGAGTGCTACAACCTCCGCTGCCTGCTGGAACAAGGGAGAGGAAGGTCTTCGTCGAGTACCGAACGTGTGACCGACTGCGGGAGCGCTGCCGGAACGCAGCGCCGGAAGGATCGTCTACGCGATCTTGAGATCGGGAAGAGTACGACTACATCACCCACGAGAATCCGCTCTCGTTAAACACTTTGGAATCTTCGAGGGTAAGTTATTCCATCTACTCGTTGGTACAATCTAGTAGATAGATCTTGGCTTGTTTGTTTGTATGCGGTAGAAATTTTTTGTTTTCCATGCTACGAAACCCTACAGTAATTGCCTGCTCTTGTGTAGTTATTGCAAAATGTAAAGTCAGTGGAAATTATTAGTGTGGATTCCCTGCTCCACAGTTACTGAATCTATATGGTTCGTCCTGAGCTAAGTTCTTGCTATTATTTACTCCCTAGCATTGTTCTGCTATCCTGCAGTACCCGTTTAAACCCATCATACTATTTCAATTATAATTTTGTTGTTTCCATCTGGATCTTTAAAAGATGCAACACCGACTATTTTAATTTTCTTTGCATAGAGCTCAAAAAGGGAACACTGAACATGTTGGTTTGCACAACCTCTTCTACAGGTTTACAAGCGATGCCATTGTTTCCTTATTTGATGCTGGTTCATCCTAAGAAATAACATAACTATCCTCTACTTTGTAGTTCATTTGTGGTTTGCATTCCTGCTCTACAAGTTCACTTATGATGCCATTATAATTTCTATCTGATTGAATCCTAGCTACAAAAGTAACTACATGCCCATTGTGTAGCTCGCCGCAAATTCTGAGTCACCCAACGTCTCTTGCATTCCAGGATATACTAATGCTTCCACATATATTTGTTGAAATGAATTGGCTAGTTTATATTTGCTGAAATTCTAAGAAACACTCTGTTCGATTTCTTAATTTATTTGTAGGAACACTTGTGTAATGCTTCCTTGTCCTATTCTACAGGTTCACAAGCAACGCCATTATATTTCATATCTAGTGGTTCGTCATAAGCAGTGACATAGCTATCCTCTGTGGTATATATAGTTCTACAAGTTTGTTGGAATTATGCCCTAGAGGCAATAATAAAGATGTTATTATTATAATTCTTGTTCATGATAAAGTTTATATTCCATGCTAGAATTGTATTAAGCGGAAATTTTGATACTTGTGTGGTTTATGAACAACACCGTGTCCCTAGTACGCCTCTATGGACTAGCTCATTGATCAATGATGGTTAAGTTTCCTAACCATAGACATGAGTTGTCGATTAATAATGAGATCATATCATTGGGAGAATAACATCATTGGGAGAATGATATGATGGACAGACCCAAATCAAGCAAAGCAATTAGATCGTGTCATCGTGTTCATCTTTGCGAAGCTTTTTCTTATGTCAAATATTGTATTCCTTAGACCATGAGATAATGCAACTCCCTGGTATTGGAAGAAAGCTTTGAGGTCATCAAACGTCATCCTATGAGAGGGTGATCATAAAGGTGTCTCTCAGGTGATCGGCAAGTATCTGTTGGGTTGTATGTATCGAGATGGGATTTGTCCCTCCCAAGTCAGAGAGATATACTTCGGGCCCACTCGGTAATCGATATCAACACCGATTTCAAGCACGTGGCTAAGGAGTTAATCACAAAGTGATATCGGATTACGGAATGAGTAAAGTACTTGCTCTGAACAAGATTGAACTAGGTATGCCGATACCAACGATCGAATCTTAGGCAAGTAAAATATCGCGTGATGAAGGGAATATATATGGGATTAATTGAATCCTGGCATCGTGGTTCATCCGATATGATCATCGATGAATGTGTGGGAGTCAATATGGGTTTCCAGACCCCGCTGTTGATTATTGATAGAAGATCATGTCTGCATATTCTCGAACCTGTAGGGTCACACACTTAACGTGTCTCGATGCTAGGATAGAATGCATAATTGGTTTATGAGTTTTTGTTCAGAGTCTCGGATGAGATCCAGGATGTCACGGGAGGTTCCGGAATGGTCCGGAGAATAAGTTTCATATAAGGGAAAGCAGTTTTTGGATTTCGGAATTGTTTCGGATTGTATTGTACTGGAAGCTTCTAGAACCTTCCGGAATGGGACCAACGTGGCCCCACTTGTCGGGAGGGGGCGTGGGCCTACGATGGAGTGCCCTGGCCGCATTGGGCCAGGGGCACAAGGCCCCATAGGACCAGCCAGCCAAAACCCTAGGGAAACCTTCTAGAAGGAGGGGGAAAACTTGCCCCCCACTCCAACCCTTGGGGCCGCCGCCCTAGGGCTTGGAGGAGGGGCCAGGGCCGGCCATCCCCCTATATATAGAGGTAAGGGGCGCAGCCCTCCTCCCCCACTCCTTCAACCCTAGCCGCCATACTTCTGCCCACCAGATCTCTCTCTCTCTCCCGATTGCGTGTGGGCGAAGCCATGCCGCAGAAACTCTCCACCTTTGCACCATGCCGTCGTGTTGTAGATCCAATCTATCTCTCCACCCCACTTGCTGGACCGAGGAAGGAGGATACGTCGAGGTGCCGTACGTGTGCATCTCTCAGAGGCATCGCCACTTGCGGTGTTGGATCGGATCGGATCGCGAGGAGGAGAAGCTAGTACGACTACAGCAACCACGTTCCGTTGAACGTTCCGCTGTGCGAATCTTCAAGGGTATGAAGATCTCATCTATTACCCCTCGTTGTTTGCATCTCCTAGATTATATCTTGGATTTCCTGTTCGCATCCGTAGAATTTTTTTGATTTACTATGCTGCAAAACCCATCAGTGTTATCAGAGCTAGATCTATGCGTAGATGTGTTTCACGAGTAGAACGCAACATGCTTGTTGCGGGCGTTGATGTTTTCTCTTGCAAGCCTCTTGTTTGTGTACTTCTTATGACGCGGGATAGTGAGATCGAAGCAGTCCAGGCCAACTTTACGCGACCTTGTTTGCGAGACCGGCTCCGCACTTGACGTGTGGCTTGTTCCACACATGCGGCTGGTGGATGCCAGTTTCTCTCACTATAGTTGTCATGGGATTTACACCGGATGTTGGCAACCATAATATCACCGTTGTGGCTTTCCGTAGGTAAGAATCTTTCTTAGCTTGTTACTCCCATAAGCCACGTAAAACATGCAACAACAAAGTAGAGGCGTCTAACTTGTTTTTGCAGGGAGTGTTTCTGTGATATGGTATGGCCCAAGATGTGATGTGTATGTTGTATGCAATGATCATGTTTTGTAATGTTTCACGACTTGCATGTCGATGAGTACACAACCGGCAGGAGCCATATGGTTGTCTTTATAATTGTGTATGACCTGTGTGTCAACTTCTTATACGCCATGTAATAGCTTTACATTATCGCTAAGTAGTTAGCAATAGTTGTAGTTTCTATTCGTGGTGGAGGCAATCATGGTGGAGTGATGGAGATCATGCTGGCACGCACACGATGGAGATCATTGCGCGGAGATTGGCTATACCATGTCACATAAAATTATATGCATGTGACGGTAGCATTATCCTTTTATGTATCTTATTATGCTTAGATCGCGACGGTAGCATTATAAGATGATTCCTCACTTAAAGATAAAGATAAAACCGTGTTCTCCCCATGTATGCACCGTTGCGAAAGTTCGTCGTGTTCAAGCATCACGTGATGATCGGGTGCTATAAACTCTACGGTCACATACAACGGGTGCAAGCTAGTTTTGCACACGCGGAAATACTTGGGTTTGACTTGACGAGCCTAGCATGTACAGACATGGCCTCGGAACACACGAACCGAAAGGTTAAGCATGAGTCATATGAATGATATGATCGACACTTTGTTGTCCACCATTGAAACCACATCTCTTCTCGTGAAGATCGGATTAGGTGTGGTGAATTTGGATCATGTTCACTAAACAACTTGAGGGATGTTGAATTTAGTGGCAGTTCATCTAGTAATTTGATGAAGTTGAACTAGTTATCATGAACATAGTCTAAATTGTACTTGCAAATTTTGTAGATCAAATGGCTAAGTCCAACTTCAACTTCAACGTTTTTGCTGAGAAAGAAAAGCTTAAGAACAATGGGTCTAACTTCACCAACTGGTTCTGCAATTTGAGAATCATTCTCTCTGGCGGACAAAAGGACTATGTCCTTGAGAAAGCGCTAGGTGAAGCCCTTGCTGTAGATGCGCCGGCTGATGAGAAAGTTGTTTATCAGTCGCACAAGGATGATTATGGTGTGATTAAGAGCACCATGTTGTTTGCTATGGAATCGGACCTTCAAAATCGTTTTGAGGAGTTCCCCGGGCCCTTTGAGATTCTTGAGGAACTAAAAACTATGTTTCAGACTCAGGCCCGTTCTGAGAGCTTGAGATCTCTGAGAAATTCTTTAACTGCAAGATGGAGGAAGGGAGTTCCGTTAGTGAGCACGCCATTAAGATGTCGGGCTACACTCAACGCCTTGAGCAACTGGACTGCAAGATTCTAGAGGATCTCAAGATTGACAGAGTTCTGCAATCACTCCCTCCTAGCTACAAAGGTTTTGAAGTTACTCATAATCAAATTGGTTCCACTGATACGATCATTGAGCTCTTCGCTAAGCTGAAAGCTGCGGAGGTGGACATCAAGAAAGATAATCATGTGTTGATGGTCAACAAGCCCCCCAGCTTTAAGAAAGGTAAGGGTGCAAAGAAGCCCTTCAAGAAGGGCAGCGGCAAGCACGTTGCCCCTGCAGAGAAAAGGCTCAAGTATGGACCTAAGCTAGACACTGAGTGCTTCTATTGCAAGGACAAGGGTCACTGGAAGCGCAACTATCCGAAGTACTTAGCGGACAAGAAGGCTGGCACCACCAAAGGTATATTTGATATACATGTTATTGATGTTTTCCTTACTAGCCCTCGTTGTAGTGCCTGGGTATTTGATACTGGTCCAATTGCTAATATTTGTAACTCGAAACAGGAGCTACGGAATAGAAGGCGGCTAGCGAGGGATGAGGTGACGATGCACGTTGGCAACGGATAAAGAGTTGATGTGATGGCCGTCGGCACGCTCTCCTTAGTTTTACCTTCGGTATTAGTTTTAAACCTCAATAAATGTTATTATGTGCCTGCGTTGAGCATGAACATCATATCTGGATCGTGTTTATTGCAAGACGGTTATTCATTTAAATCGAAGAATAATGGTTGTTCTATTTATATGAGTAACATCTTTTATGGTCATGCACCTGCTATGAATGGTTTATTTCTTCTGAATCTCGAGAGCAATGAAACACACATCCATAACATTGAGGCTAAGAGATGCAAAGTAGATAGTGATAATTCTACTTATTTGTGGCACTGTCGTCTAGGTCATATTGGAGTAAAACGCATTAAGAAACTCCATTCTGATGGACTTTTGGAGTCTCTTGATTTTGAATCATTTGACACGTGCGAACCATGCCTCATGGGCAAGATGATCAAAACCCCGTTCTCCGGAATAATGGAGCGAGCAACAGACTTGTTGGAAATCATACATACCGATGTGTGCGGACCAATGAGTGTTTCGACGCGCGGTGGTTATCGCTATTTTCTCACTTTTACTGATGACTTAAGTAGATATGGGTATATCTATTTAATGAAACATAAATCTGAAACATTTGAAAAGTTCAAAGAATTTCAGAACGAAGTGGAAAACCATCGTAGCAGAAAAATTAAATTTCTGCGATCCGATCGTGGAGGTGAATATTTGAGTTATGATTTTCTCACACATCTTAAAGCAAGCGGAATCGTTTCGCAACTCACGCCACCCGGAACACCACAGCGCAATAATGTGTATGAACGCCGGAATCGAACTCTATTAGATATGGTGCGATCGATGATGTCTCTTACTGATTTGCCGTTATCATTTTGGGGTTATGCATTAGAAACCGTTGCGTTCACTTTAAATAGGGCACCATCTAAATCCATTGAGACGACACCGTATGAACTGTGGTTTGGTGCTAAACCTAAGTTGTCGTTTCTTAAAGTTTGGGGATGCGAAGCTTACGTCAAGAAGTTGATGTCGGACAAGCTCGAACCCAAAGCGGAGAAATGCGTCTTCATAGGATACCCTAAGGAAACTATTGGGTATACCTTCTATCACAGATCCGAAGGCAAAGTGTTTGTCGCAAAGAACGGATCCTTTCTTGAGAAGGAGTTTCTCTCGAAAGAAGTGAGTGGGAGGAAAGTAGAGCTAGACGAGGTTATTGAACCTTCTCTTGAGTTGGAGAGTAGCGCAGCACCTGAAATTGTTCCAGTGCCGTCTGCACCAACAATAGAGCAAGCTAATGACATGGATCATGAAGCTTCGGAAGATGCTACTACTGAACGTCGCAGGTCGACAAGGTCGCGTGCCCCTCCTGAGTGGTACGGCAACCTTGTCTTAACTGTCTTGTTAGTAGACAACAGTGAACCTGCGAACTATGAGGAAGCAATGATGAGCCCAGACTCTGAGCAATGGCTAGAGGCCATGAAATCCGAATTGGGATCCATGAGTGAAAACCAAGTATGGACTTTGGTGGCCCCTCCTAGCGACCGAAAGGCCGTTGAGTGCAAATGGATTTTCAAGAAGAAAACGGATGCGGATGGTAATGTTACTGTCTATAAAGCACGGCTTGTCGCGAAAGGTTTTCGACAAGTTCAAGGTGTTGACTACGATGAGACTTTCTCTCCCGTAGCGATGTTTAAGTCCATTCGGATTTTATTAGCAATTGTTGCGTTTCATGATTAGGAAATATGGCAGATGGATGTCAAGACTGCATTCCTCAATGGCAACATTGATGAAGAGTTGTATATGATGCAACCCGAAGGTTTTGTCGATCCTAAGGATGCTGATAAGGTGTGCAAACTTCAGTGTTCCATTTATGGACCAAAGCAAGCATCTCGGAGTTGGAACCTTCGTTTTGATCAAGTGATCAAGAGCTTTGGATTTGTTCCAAATTGCTATGAAGCTTGTATCTACAAGAAAGTGAGTGGGAGCTCAGTGACATTTTTGGTACTATATGTGGATGACATATTGATTATCAGAAATGACATGGACATGCTTAACGATGTGAAGAGTTATTTGAACAAATGTTTTTCAATGAAAGACCTAGGGGAAGCTGCTTATATATTGGGAATCAAAATCTATAGAGATAAACAAAGACGCCTGATAGATTTAAGCCAAAGTACATACCTAGACAAAGTTCTAAAAAGGTTCAGAATGGATAAGGCAAATAAAGGTGCAGTGCCTATGTTGTCAGGTAATATATTGAGCAGGGCTCAGTGTCCAGCTACGGTAAATGATAGAGAAGCTATGAGCAAAGTGCCTTATGCCTCGGCCATAGGATCTATCATGTATGACATGCTATGTACTAGAACGGATATGTCCAATGCTCTTAGTTTGACGAGCAGATACCGAAGTGATCCAGGAGTGGAACACTGGACAGCCGTGAAGAACATCCTAAAGTATTTAAATAGAACTAAAGAAATGTTCTTAGTCTATGGAAGTGTTGAACAGCTCATCGTAAAAGGTTACATCGATGCTAGTTTCGACACCGACAAGGATGATTCTAAATCTCAGACAGGATACGTTTATATTTTGAATGGAGGAGCTATGAGCTGGTGAAGCTGCAAGCAAAGCGTGATCGCGGGGTCTATAGTAGAAGCGGAATACATGGCTGTTGCAGAAGCGTCAAGTGAAGGAGTTTGTATCAGGAACTTCATCACTGAGCTTGGCGTGGTTCCAAGTGCCTTGGACCCACTGGAGATATTGTGTGACAACACTAGCGCCATAGCACTGGCTAAGGAACCAAGATATCATCCAAAGACCAAGCACATCAACCGCAAGTTTCATATAATTCGATATTATATAACAGATGGAGATCTGAAGATAAGCAAAGTACATACGGATCTGAATGTCGCAGATCCATTGACTAAACCTCTTCCACGAGCAAAACATGATCAGCACCTTAGTGCCATGGGTGTAAAATTGTTGCCAGATGTAAACTAGATTATTGACTCTAGTGCAAGTGGGAGATTGTTGGAATTATGCCCTAGAGGCAATAATAAAGATGTTATTATTATAATTCTTGTTCATGATAAAGTTTATATTCCATGCTAGAATTGTATTAAGCGGAAACTTTGATACTTGTGTGGTTTATGAACAATGTCGTGTCCCTAGTACGCCTCTATGGACTAGCTCATTGATTAATGATGGTTAAGGTTTCCTAACCATAGACATGAGTTGTCGATTAATAATGAGATCATATCATTGGGAGAATGATATGATGGACAGACCAAAATCAAGCAGAGCAATTAGATCGTGTCATCATGTTCATCTTTGCGAAGCTTTTTCTTATGTCAAATATTGTATTCCTTAGACCATGAGATAATGCAACTCCCTGGTATCGGAAGAAAGCTTTGAGGTCATCAAACGTCATCCTATGAGAGGGTGATCATAAAGGTGTCTCTCAGGTGATCGGAAAGTATCTGTTGGGTTGTATGTATCGAGATGGGATTTGTCCCTCCCAAGTCGGAGAGATATACTTCGGGCCCACTCGGTAATCGATATCAATACCGCTTGCAAGCACATGGCTAAGGAGTTAATCACAAAGTGATATCGGATTACGGAACGAGTAAAGTACTTGCTGTAAACGAGATTGAACTAGGTATGCCGATACCGACGATCGAATCTTGGGCAAGTAAAATATCGCGTGACGAAGGGAATATATATATGGGATTAATTGAATCCTGGCATCATGGTTCATCCGATATGATCATTGATGAATGTGTGGGAGTAAATATGGGTTTCCAGACCCCGATGTTGATTATTGATAGAAGATCATGTCTGCATATTCTCGAACCCGTAGGGTCACACATTTAACGTGTCTCGACGCTAGGATAGAATGGATAATTGGTTTATGAGTTTTTGTTCGGAGTCTCGGATGAGATCCAGGAATTCACGAGAGGTTCCGGAATGGTCCGGAGAATAAGATTCATATAAGGGAAAGCCGTTTTTGGATTTCGGAATTGTTTCGGATTGTTCGGTATTGTACTGGAAGCTTCTAGAACCTTCCGGAGTGGGACCAACGTGGCCGCCCTTGTCAGGAGGGAGCGTGGGCCTACGAGGGAGTGCCCTGGCCGCATTGGGCCAGGGGCACAATGCCCCATAGACCCAGCCGCCCAAAACCCTAGGGAAACCTTCTAGAAGGAGGTGGAAAACTTGCCCCCACTCCAACCCTTGGGGCCGCCGCCCTAGGGCTTGGAGGAGGGGCCAGGACCGGCCAGCCCCCTAGATATAGAGGGCAGGGGCGCAGCACTCCTCACCCACTCCTTTAACCCTAGCCACCATATTGCTGCCCTCCAGATCTCTCTCTCTCCCGACTGCGCGTGGGGGAAGCCCTGCTGCAGAAACTCTCCACCTTTGCACCACGCCGTCGTGTTGTAGATCCAATCTATCTCTCCACCCCACTCGCTGGACCGAGGAAGGAGGATACGTCGAGGTGCCATACGTGTGCATCTCTCGGAGGCATCGCCACTTGCGGTGTTGGATCGGATCGGATCGCGAGGAGGAGAAGCTAGTACGACTACATCAACCACGTTCCGTTGAACATTCCGCTGTGCGAATCTTCAAGGGTATGAAGATCTCATCTATTCCCCCTCGTTGTTTGCATCTCCTAGATTAGATCTTGGCTTTCCCGTTCGCATCCGTAGAATTTTTTTGATTTACTATGCTGCGAAACCCATCAAAGTTCTCTTATGATGCCATTATAATTTCTATTCGATTGATTCCTAGCTACGACATTAAGTGCATGCCCATTATGTAGCTCACCGCAAATTCTGAGTCACCCAACATCTCATGCATTCCAGGATAAATAACTAAAGCCATATATATTCGTTGAAATGAGCGGGCTAGTTTATATTTGCTAAAATTCTAAGAAACACTTTGATTGATTGTTATTTGCATTATAGGCACACTTTTCTAATGCTTGCTTGTCCTTTTCTACAGGTTTACAAACGATGCCATTGTTTCCTTATTTGGTGTTGGTTCGTCGTAAGCAACGACATAACTATCCTCTATTGTGTAGTTCATTCGTGATTTGTGTTCCTGCTCTGCAAGTTCTGGTATGATGCCATTATAATTTCTATCTGGTTCATTCTTAGGTGCGATAACAACTGCATGCCATTGTGTATCTCACCGCAAATTCCGAGTCAACCAACATCTCTTCCTTTTCAGGATATACAAATGCTTCCATATATATTTATTGAAACGACCTGGCCAGTTTATATTTGCTGAAATTATAAGAAACACTTTGTTTGATTGCTCATTTCATTATAGGCACACATGTCTAATAATTGTTTGTTCTATTCTACAGGTTCACAAATGATGTCATTATATTCTGGTTTGTCCTAATCAATGACATAACTATCCTCTACTATATAGTTCATTTGTGGTTTGCATTCCTACTCTACAAGTTCTCTCATGATGCCATTATAATTTCTATCTCATTAATTCTTAGGTATGACAGTAACTGCATGCCATTGTCTAGTTTATTCTTCTATATATATTTGTTGAAATGACCTGGCAAGTTTATACCTACTGAAATTCTAAGCCACAGACATTGTTATATTTCTTGTTTCATGGTAGGCACACTTGTTTAATGCTTTATTGTCTTGTTTGTTTGACGTGATGGCCAATATATTTGAACCATTGGCAAGTAGTAAACTCTAGTTCATAGGTCTTGTCATATCAATTAAATAAGTAGTTTTCCTTGTTTGATGTATTAACTTGTAATTACTTAGTTTTATAGTGCAATTATTGCTATCGCCACCAAAGAAGGGCCTGGAAGATCATGTCTCAAGGTTGTTTTCCAATGTAGATGTCACACTCAAAAGGGAGATGCATGTGATAGATGGAGAAAGAAAATTGAGAACTGCTATCAACTCGATTGTCAACTGAAATGCCGAATTTTCTTTCCCTTGAGTTGATAATATGTAATAATTTTAAGTACTTTGCATCTAATGCAATATATAGATAAATCGCATAGGCCATGCAGGCATTTAGTTTACGCCGTCCACACATGGCGGTAGGCGGTAACATACCGCGCTAGCTAGGTCTATTAGGGTATAATATCGGGCTTTGTTATTGTCCTATTTTGTATTGGGCCGACGACGAACAGTAAAATATGCTCACAAGTTGTACACCCTTTATGGTATCATAATGGGCTCCAGAAAAGTAAAAAATGTAAAATTAACGGGCCGACCCATAGGTGTGCTCTAGTAGTAGTAACATGCCAAAATAGTAATAGGCCGAAACAGTAACATGCCAAAGCAGTAACGAGCCAGAACAGTAAAAGAGCCAGAACCTTAAAAGGCCAAAACAGTAATGGGCCAGAACAGTAACAGGCTTAGGAAGTAAATGTAACTTCCCAATTTCAGCAACCCTGATCTTTTGTCAAAAAGGCAAAAATCAGGGGGAACAAAAACTTTTTCTTGTTAACTGTTGCAATGCTTGCTTACTTGACTGCTTATGTTCATACATATCATTGTGTATTAGGTGAGATACTTGTCACCTCAACCTCAGTTGACAAAAACTATTTTTCAAAAGGGATGTCATGGCTCATCTTCCATATTCTCAAATGTTCTGACAATTCAAACTTGAGCCAAGGTGACTTTACAAAAACCAAATATCTCACTAGTTCTGTTAACAAAACTATGGATACCTATATATTATCTCCTTATGTTTTCAAGACAGAACCATCAATTATTATTAAAACTTTTCTAAAACCTTCTCATCCCATCTTGGTAGAAATACCAAGAGGCCCTTATCTTAATTCAAAATCACAACCTCTTCAAAACACCCATGCGTACCTCAAGCTAGTCTTGATGATAACCTTAATAATAGATGGATAAGTTGATAAGATGAATTGCGTTGATCTATTGTGTGATGAATTGCCTTGATATGATGATTGCCTTGTTTTCTTAGGAACCAGAGTAAGCTAATCTAGTAGCTCATCCTTAGGTATCAAACCAATAGTTGAGATCATCAATCTCAAACTAAGCAACCCTGGGTTCAATCTATCTTGAGTCACTCAAGTGAATCCCAAATCTACTTAACCAGATCAATCCTGAGCTAATCCTTTGTATTAGCATCCAACCCATCAAGGACCAAATACAAGCATGGATCCCTGCTAAACAATCTATTACCTCAATATAAACCACTTGATGAAGAGGATAAACCCTTGCCACTTTCTCAAATGTTTTCGTCTCTCATACTTGTCCAAATCCACAAGTGTGCCAAATTTTACTAAGTCTGAAATCTTTAACTAGATTCAATCTTTGGAACTTCACCTACACTAATATGTGTGCATTCTTGAGAATGTACTTGAACCATCTTGTAGTACATCATTAGTACTACCAAATACCACTTTTTCTCTTGGCTAAACCATTCTGGTTCCCACCCATCCATGATGGTTTTGTAGTCAAGATAACAAGCTTTTCTACAAATCTTATCATCTTGCCTACTTTGATAGAAGCTCACATCCATATGATACGACCCCTTGACAAAATATTTGCATGATTATGATATACTAATCATGGTCTATAAATCCACTCTTCACTTGTTTCAATTGGAGGTTTGTGCTTCTTAAACCCATATGGTTTACGAGGCATCATGATGTATTTGTTATGGCAACCTTAATTTTAACAAAGTTTGCCGTCACTTCTAGATCACCTAAAATAAAACCAAGACAAACCGTGGCTGCCATGATCATCTTTATAACATGGTCTAACTATCCATATATCCCTTGTACCAAGGTGAGCTCTGATCTCCCTAATCCAACCATGTTTAGGTGGCATAAAAATATCAAAACCCTAGATCCACCCAAATCTAGTTTCTTCCAATTTCACCATAATAATTCAAAACCCAAGTGGACAATGATGTATAAATCATTGTTGGCGTGTTATTGGTGCCTCGTTGGGAGACCCCAAGAGCAAGGTGTTATGAGCACAGCAACAAGTTTTCCCTCAGTAAGAAACTGAGGTTATCAAACCAGTAGGAGGAAGGAAACGACTCAAAGGTGTTTCTAGCAACTTGGAGACCTGCACAACACAAACTCAAAACTTTTCCCCAACGAACAGTGAGGTTGTCAATCTCACCGGTTTGCTGTAACAAAGGATTAACTGTATGGTGTGGAAGGTAATAATGGTTTGCAGCAAGTGAACAATAACATTGGAAGATGTATCAATGGTAAAGATTGGACTGGGTTCGATAGTTCTCTAGAGGTTTTCTCCTTAAGATAAACAAACATGGCATGCTGGGTAAACAAATTACAGTAGGGCAATTGACAGGACTAAGCAAGGCATAACAATGTAATACTAGACATTCATGGTCTTATGAGATTCGATTGGGCAATACAGCAAGGTACATAGACCGCCATACAACTGCATCTATGACTAGAAATCCACCTTCAGGTTATCATCCAAACCCCCTCCAGTATTAAGTTGCAAGAACCATATAACTGCTTTAAGAAAAGTGTGTAAGGTAAACAATCCAATTGTTCCATGAACAAGAGACCGTTGTTTTCTCCCTAGTGGCAACAACACATCTACAACTTTAGAGATTTCTGTCACTTCCCTTAGATTAAATAGAGGCATGAACCCACTATCTAGCATAAAAGCCCCTCTTGGAGTCACTAGCATCTACTTGGCCAAGATAGCTACTAGAAACGAAGAGCATGCAAGATCACAAACAACACAGACATGATAGAATCAATAAGACAAAACCATTAATCAATCTAACATACTAATCTCAATATCCATCGAATCCCCATAAACACAAGATGCATGATTACAAATAGATGATCTTGATCATGAACGGAGCTCACAAGATCTAAACATGATATCACAAAGGAGGAGATACAACCATCTAGCTACTACATGGACCCTTAGTCCAAGGTGGAACTAATCACGCTTCATACCGGAGGCTGGCATGATGAAGAAGAACGCATCCGAGATGATCTTCCCTCCGGAAGGGTGCCGGGAAGAGCTTTAGATCCCCCGATCTAGGCATGATGGTGGCGGTGTCTACAGATGGTTTTGTGGAATATTGATCGGGTACTTAGGGTTTTGGCATCGAGGGGTCTTTATAGGCAAAGAGGCGAGGCAGGGGGCAACCAGGGTGGTCACACCCCCCCAGGAGCGGCTAACCCTAGCCCATGCCACCATGGGGTGTGTCCCCCTGATGCCTTCCCTCAGTCTCATACTCTGGCTCCGTGTTCCCCATGGTAAAATATTGACTTTGGCTTTTGTCTCGTCCAATTCTGAGAATATTAATTTTCTGCCTTTCTGGAACCAAAAACAGAAGAAAACAGGCGACTGGCACTGTGGCATCTTGTTAATAGGTTAGTACCAAAAATAATATATAAACACCTCAAAGTGTAGACAAATAAAAGCAAAGTAGATACTAAACAAGCATGGAACATCAAAAATTATAGATACATTTCCTACGTATCAAGCATCCCCAAGCTTAACTCCTGCTCGTCCTTGAGTAGGTAAGTGATAAAAGAATAATTTTTGAGGGGACATGCACCATCAAAATCAAGATCAAACAATTTGCAAGCATTTAAAGCTGGGATCAAAGAACTCTAAACATGAGCTTGAAAGATGGAGTTCTAACAGTAAGACGAAATAACTATGCATGCAACATGAAAGGTTACAAACAAAGATCATGAATAACGTGCATTGAAAAATGTTGGTTCGTTTCACATACAGAAAACATGGCATAGTGGCATTCAGCTTGTCCCTCATGGAGTAGCAAATAGATTCACAAGAACAAGTAATATCAACAATATGCATCAATCAATAAGTTTTGGGACAATGCACATAGAACTAAGAATGGCAACTATGATCTCTTAACTGGTGCCTCAGGATAGAATGTGGAGACTCAATATAATGTTGGAAGAAAGGCCCTTCATAAAGGGGAGAAGGGATTTCAAGTTTCATAAAAAGCTTCCAAAAATTATGGTACTTGTTAGCTTTCATCCCTCATTGCCCCTATCATAAGCATCATGAAGTGATTAAGGTTAAAGTGAACAAATTATGGAGTATATGCTTGACAAAATATAAGTTGGCAATCTCATGTCCCTTGAATACGAGGGCCGCACCTCATGATACTCAACTTTAGTCACCTGTAAGTTCTTGTCATAGTAAGTACATGTGTATCATATAGAACCGCCAACGGGGTACCCCTTGCATATTATATAGGAGATATCCCATAATCAAAATGATAAGGCAAGCAGACAATGAACATCTCAGCAATCTTCTTATTTACCATGGGAATATGGTGTTTTTTTTCTCTCTTTCCTCTTTTCAATATGTCTCTTTTTTTATAAGAATAAAGCTTCATAGATGTCATTTTGGTGATGCTGCAAGTTTCCACCATGATTAGGCATGGCTTAGGCTAGCGGCCCAGGTGTTTCTCTAACACACATACATAACTCCATGGACTTACAAACTCCCCTTTTATTTCACACCGGCGACATCCATAAACAAAAGAGCGTGATATCAACTTTGTACAAAGTACAAGTGCAATGTTGAAAGCGTTCCCCGTGATAGCACAGTTCTACTAATTCCAATGTATAAGTGCAAGCATATACAACATATATGAAACAATGGTTCAAGTTTATTAGGGGCAATAAAAATAAAGTGTGCCATCAAGTTCGTGAGAGCTTTAATCACAAAGTTTTTATAGGGTTTGCAACATAGAAAACAAAAAATTTCCTATGATGAGAACAACTATGTACCTAGATCTATCTACTAGATACAAGAAACGGGCGGATATACATCCGTAGAGAACATACCCTTGAAGACCGACAAAGCTTAACGAGGTTGAACTCGTGGTTGATGTAGACGAATTCTTGCCGATCTCAAGATCGAGAGGAAATCCTAGCGCTACAAATCAGCAGCGCATCCGTGCTCACACACACGTCCGAGGCACCAAGAAACCTCCGCCTCCTCGCTCCAGCGATGCAGCGGAAGCACAACTCTTTCTTGCTAAAAAACCACTGGGAACATGTATCTCGCTAGTCCGAGACCATGGGGGATAAACTAGAGGGGGAGAGAGATCCTTCACGAGGAGGTGTGAGTGAGAAGTGAGAGGAGGGGCTCCTTATATAGGGGAGGGGGTGCAGCCCAAGGGGGCATGGCCATCGGCCATGGAGGGTTCCCCCACCTATCCCTCATTCATGTGGTGTAAGGTCCACTCAAAAAATTGCCCCTTCATTTCTCCACTCAAAATCCCACTCAAAAATCCCATTAAATTTTCACCAAATTTAATGCAAACTCTCTTTAAATAAAAATCCTTTTATTTATTAAGAATTTTTTCAATTACCTTAATGACAAACATTCACATATAACCCCTTGCTAGTATTTCATTTCACATGAAGAAACACTTTCTGCAATTTCACCCGAAAACTATTTCGGTGTCTAGTGAAATAAATTCCTGCGCTTTGTAACATAGTAGCCTTATCATGCATACTACAAAAATTCCACTAGGTCTATTGAAAATAGTAGGACATGGATGGTAGTGCCACTTGCATTTTAGTAGAGAATATAGGTTCACTCCTTGATCTTGCAATGGTCACACTCCTCAAGGTTCACTACAATTCAATCAAGCAAGCACATATTCAATCTAACATTCAAACCATTCACCACATAAAATAAAGAAAACAAAACAATGCATGCAATCATGAAAAAGATTGTTTTATTTGGAAAAGTGGTTTCTAATAAGCTATAAACATTTTAAAACACCTATTGGTCATTTATAAAAGTGGCAAAACCATTTAAAATTAAGTTGGTGAAAATGGCCACTTTAAATCATCTTTGTTTTGTTAGAATGATTTAAATCAAAGTAATACTTTGTAGTGTTAGCCAAATATATTTTTAAACACAAATTTTAGTTTTTATGGTAAAAATGTTTTAAACAAATCCATTTTCAAAAGGTTTCACTCAAAAACCATTTTTAAATCAAAGCAACATTTTATTTTACTAAAAATGCCTTTAATCAAACTAATAATTTTCTAGGGTTCATCAAATATATTTTTAAATCCAAATCTTACTGTTTAGGGTGAGATAGTTTAAGTCAAACCATTTGCAAAAGGTTTACTCTAAAAGCATTTTTAAACCATAGCAAATATTTTTGTTTTACTAGAAATGTCTTTATTCAAGGAATAATTCCTTGTGTTTATCAAAATATATTTCTAAGCCCAAAAGTTTGTTCTTATGGTCAGTAGGTTCAAAACAAATCATTTGCAAAATATTTTACTCAAAAATAATTTTTAGAATAAATTAACATAAATAGGCCTAGAAATGTTTCTGCAAAAACAACTACTTTTATAGAATCAAAACACTAAACAAAGGGCATGGTTGCAAAGGTTTATTTTTCCTGATTCCAATGATATAAAATTTACAAAATTTGGATGTGTGGATTAAAAGTTATGAATTTTTCAAATCTAAACACTAAATAGAAATGTTTCTGTTTTTAAAACAAAACACAGGCCACGTGGTGTGTTCCTATTGGCCGGTACCAGTTCGCATGGATCGATCGCCGCAAGCCGTCAAATTTTAAGTGGCAACGCACGGTTCTGATCAATAGATACCCCTTCGTCTAAATCTAATCCTAGCCAACAGATTTGCATCCTACGATTCAAAACACAGCGACCACAGATGGTCGGCGCTGGCGACGGCTGCGCGGCGGCGATGCTCGGGCGGTGATGTTTCTGATGAAACTAGGAATCGAGGCGAAAAACAGAGGGGCTTACCAGATTCACCGAAGCGCGTAGATGCTCGACATAGTCTCTGTCGACCAAGGGGCACACGGGTTCAATGGGGATTGCTCGCCGGAGTTATTGCTACCATCGGGCACGCACGGGCTTCGTCGGTGGCATCGCTACAGGTCACTAGAAAGCAAGCAAGCAGTGGTGTTAGACGCGCGA
Organism: Avena sativa; assembly: GCA_916181665.1. NCBI lineage: Eukaryota > Viridiplantae > Streptophyta > Magnoliopsida > Poales > Poaceae > Avena > Avena sativa. Next base: position 127,425,287 of record OV702284.1, read on the forward strand.
GGGTACTACAAGTGCGGGAGCATCATCCAGAGAGAGAGGGAGGACGGAGCTTACGGGGAATGGTCGCCGGAGTGGGCACAGTCAACGGCGGTGCTGAGATGTTGTCCTTGCCGACGCTCCGAAGCGCGCGTGGGCTAGTAGAGTGTACGGGCAGGTGCGCTAAGAGTTGGGGATCAAACTCGTGTGGTCGAGGGGGCAAAGGGGTGGCTGACGTTGCCGGAATTTGGACGAAGGCTCGCTAGAGATAGTAGGGTTCAGGCCTGCGATTACAGCAGCCTAGTGGCAGAGAGGGGATGGTGTCTGGGGGAAAAGAGAGAGGGGACACAGGAGATTTTGTATGCGTGATTGCTGGCAAGGATTGATCACGCAGTTAATCGAATTTATACCGCAAAATCAACATATAAAACCGACGAGGAAAGGGGGAACGGTCGTGCGAGGTTGATGACGATGCCAAGCTGGTGGTGGGTCATGCTGTCAGCGAGGTGGAGGGTTGCGCATGGGGTCCAAGCGTCAGTGACTGACGAGGTGGAGTTTGCGGTAAGAAAACGTTTCACGCGGGGAAGAAAGAGAGGGTTGCTGTTGGGCCTGTTGGGCCGAGTCTAGGGTATGGTTAGTGGGCTTGGTCCTTCTCATTTTTTTTCCTTTCTGGTTTCTTTTTTCTTATTCTATTTTTGATTTCTGTTTTGGTTTTATTCAAATGATTTCAAACCCTTATTTGAATTCAAACTTTTCCCAACTTTCAGTAAGCTTTTAATACTGTTTATTAATATATTCTAAAGTCCATTTTAGAATATTTCTTTTATTCTATTATGGTTTATTATTTATTTAAAATAGACATTTGTCTTTATTTTAAATAAGATTTAAATATGGTTCTAATCCATATTTTTATTCAAATAATTATTTTATTCTTTTTAAGTCAATTAGATAACTTTTAATCCTCTTGGCAATTTCCATTATTTTTCCCATGATTTAATTAATCATTTATCTTAGGGATTTTGTCCCCATTTAAATATAATTAGAATATGGTTTAATCCCATATCCTTTTATCTGAATATTCTTTATCCATTTATTTTATTTGGATTATCTTTATTCCATTTGCTTATGGATTTGGCCAAGATTTAATTTGGCTTGTAAATATTCCTTATTTATTTATTTCTTACTTTGCCTTATAAAATCCATATATTTTTATTTAAAGATCCAAAATTGGTGATTCCAATTTGTATAATTTTATTTAATATTTGTTTATCTTTTTAAATCCTTTTAGGATTTATTTGCTCAATATTTGTTATGGATTTTAGATAGGACTTTATTAGCTTTGGAAATTAATTCCTTTTATCTTATTAAATTCATACGTTTTTATCCAAGGTTCCAAATTAAATGAAACCAATTTCTATGGTTTTATAATATTTTTATTTATCATTCTTGATCATTTTAAAATGATTGTTGCTGAATTTTTATATGGATCAAATCCTTAGTCTTAGAGAGATCTTGGAATTGATTTTCTTCCATTAGGGTTTTAGAGTTTTGGTTTATTTCCCAAGTGTTTAAATTTCAAAATACATTCATTGATGAATGCATTTCATTTGAATGAAATTTTGTTGGATTCCCCTTTATTCAAATTTTTGTTCAAGAAGGGTTTTGATGTTTCCATTCCGAAGCAAAAAGTTTCTTTTCACCCTAAATTTCAACAATTATTTCTTTTGTTTATTTATTTTTCACATTTCAAAATTTGGAAATTTTTTTGGGATGTGACAGGCTACCAACCTTCAAAGAAATCTCGTCCCGAGATTTGGGAAGGCTAGAGGTTACAAGTTGGCTTCAAGACAACTAGGGTACTACCACCCTTAAAAGAAAATTTTGTAGGGTTGCATTGATGGTTCACCCGACCATGGGTTCAATAATTGACATTCAAACATGGGATCCTTATATGACTCAACTGAGTTAGCTAAGTTCTGCCATCCACATCATCTAATTCTTCAAGGATTCCACACATGTCGATGTGGTTCACATGTCTTTTCCGGGCCACATTCGAATCGCTTCCATTAGAGTTTCTAGCATCCTTTTTCTTTCTCTTCTCAGGACATTCTGATGCATAGTGTCCAAGTTCCTTACAATTATAGCACTACAACTGGCTAATGTCTTTCTTCTTGGGATTGCCATGTTGGTTCTGATCAAGGTCATCTCCATTGTCAGTATTATTCCCATTATTATTACCACTTCCATTGTTGTTGTGGTGATTCTTCTGATTATGATGTGTGTGTCCATTTCCTTCATGCTGATGTGGTCCAGAATCTCCATTTGTATTTTTGAATGAATGCTTCTTTTGGGATGATCCTGAGTGATACTTGTCAAGGCTATGCTTCCTCTTTCTGTTCTCAACTTGCTTCATCTTGTTTTCCAGGATGGTGGCTTTGTCAGAGAGTGATTGATAAGTTGGGACATAGGAAACAGACAGCTGCAGGTTCAACTCATCATTAAGTCCTTCGAGGAATTTCTCTTTCCTCTTAGGATCAGTATCCACTTCATACAGTGCATAGCGTGCCAGATTGTTGAACTCCTCGATGTACTCGGCCACACTGCGGTGACGCTGTTTCAGGTTGTGGAACTCCTTCTTCAAGTTCATCACCCCGGATGAGATGTGAGTTGTACGGAAACCATCCTCAAAAACCCAAGTCACGTCCTCAAGGGGAGTGGTGATCTGAAAGTTGTCCCACCAGGTTGCTGGTGGTCCTTAGAGCAGATGTGATGCAAACCTGACTTTTTCCTCGTCGGTGCAGCCAACAGTCACTAATTCCTTGTTCACCGAATGTAGCCAGTCATTGGCTGCCATTGGATCAGTAGTTCCCGAGAACTTTGCAGGCCTCAGTTTCAGAAATCTGGTGAGCATGTCAAATGCTGGAGGATTATTCTGATTGTTGTTGTTATTGTTGTTCTGATTCTGATTCTGCATAAACTGCGTCATCATCTGCATCAGTTGAGCATGAGCTGTGATCAACTGCTGCATCTCGGGAGTGACGTTATTGTTGTTGTTTTGGTTGGGGTTGGCACGATGGGGAGGCATCTGTTGGTTTAATAGGGATAAGTAATGATAAATAGATCTAAAGAAGTTCTAACACACAACCCAAAACAATCAAGTTCAATCAAACAATCAACAAGCAACTAATCACTTAACAACTTATGAGTTTAACTCACGAGTCAAAGTAAGCAAAAAGTTTTCTTCAAACAATCAACCTAGTATAGTCATACCTCATATGTCAGTATGATCCATACACTAACATGGTATCAATGTCTTAGATAGTTGGTAGGCAATCTAATGTCTGTTGGGTCTCATTTGTGGTCCTTAGTGATGTCCAAGTTGAAGTCCTTGGTGAAACTAAAGTTGATGTCATTGGTCATGTTAATGTCTTTTGCTCATGTTGAAGTTTTTGTCCATCAATTTGAAAAGAGACGAGGTGTAGAATCAAAACCAAAAAGGTTGAGGAAAGAATTTACAAGATTGTTTGTAAATAAGTTTGAACAAAATACAACTCCTATTTTTCTAAGGGGTTTTGTCCAATCCTAGGGTTACAATCCTACAGCCAACCTGGCTCTGATACCATCTGTAGAGGTCCCAACCTGATAAGGTAGAGATCCCTGTGTTTACAATGCTAGTCCCTGGATCAATAACTAGCATCCATAATTTAAGATGTAATATCAAGAAACAAAGGTCATAGTACAACTTTATAACCAGGAATAAAATAATTCATTACATCTTACGTAGCTCATTTGGCTATCTCATTACAATGCAGCAGAAGTAACTATATAGCATGAAGTCCTTCATCTTCAAAGTGCCATAGGCAATCATGTTGGTTGTAGACTTGTAATCCTAATCAACACACTTCACTAACATCAAACAAACCTGCAACATAATAAGTTACAGCCACAAGGGTCAATACATTTGAATTGTATTGGCAAGTTTTACTACTATGTGGTAATAAGTTGGAACCTATTAATATATGCATATTTAGCTAAGTAGGGTTTAGGCTCATTTGCAGAAAGCAATATGGTTGTAATACCCTCGCCTGATAAGGTTGAGTTCATGTGTATAGTGCCAATCCCTGGATCGGTTCACTGGCACACACAGTACAAAATGATACCAAATATAAATGTGCATCATAATTACAACGAATATGATCCGTAATTTACATTATTTATTCAAGTACACAGCGAAAAACGAATACAAGGTAGATCTCCATCCTTCAAATGTGCCACAGGCGAACAATTGTTGAGTGGAGTCTCGCGACCTATGAACGATCACTCAGATATGATATAACCTGCAACATGAAACGTTGTAGCCACGAATGGTCAATACATTGAATGTATGGCAAGTAGGCTAAAGTGGTTAACAATAGATCTATCAACTACATGCTTATTTGGCCAAGTGGAGTTCAGGCTCATTTGCATAAAGCAACAGTTTTATCCTAACATTTGTAACAAAGTAGTTTTCCAATACGATAAATAGGACACTCTGGTTCACTCCCAGGTGCTCCTACCCAATTATGTTCACCCAACAAGTTTTAAGTAATTAAGAAATAATGATGAGTGAGAAATATCATAGCATCAGTATCAGGTCGCTCAAATTGTCCATAACCGGGGACACGGCTAAGTACTTAGTTTATACACCCTGCAAGGGTTAGTACACTTTACCCATGTGACTTGGCCAGCCCAGCTCGTACCACCACTCTCATATTGGGTGATGATAGGGAGAAGTCCAAGAAGGAACCGTTCGGGAAGTAGCTCCCCAAACCCGACACGCACCGGTCCAACCTACACTATCTACATCTCTGAATACGTGGGTTCGAGTTACCACAACCTACTGAGTTCAACCAACCGCCCATTTCATTATTGGCACATGGTTGCACACGAAAGCTTCCAAACAAAGAAACCAATCCTTTCTCAGTGTCCTAGGCGGCATTCCCCACCATAAATCCACACCCGATGACCCAATCAATGCCATTCCGCCCAGGTGGTTCATTAAAACATATTGGTTTTTCATTTAGGAAAACATAAGCCTTTCAAAACATATAACTTTTCGTGATGTGATTCACTTCCTCGTTTAAATAACATAGCTAAGCAATCTACCAATATGATGGCTCATAAACAAGGAATACTAGGGAATAATATGGGACATAGCATAGCATATACACATCAATTCCTACATATGCAATTCTACAAAAACATCTACAATGCATAGTAAAACAGTAGGACATTTATGACAAAGATAGCACCACTTGCCTTTGTTGTAGATGTAGTCGATTAGATAATCCTTACAATTATATTGGCCTCTTTCGTAATAACCACAATACTTGCAATCATAGTAGTTGCAATCACAGTAGTTGCACTCCTCGCAATCTAACGTCTGAAGCAAACACAACAAACACCATTCAAAACATTGCAAACATACAATAGTGCAACATTACAAGAAAACAATGATGAACAGATGCATGCATGACGATTTAATGAGTCACAATGGTTGCATTTAGTGTTCTGAACATAGTTAGATTACATGATGCATGTGGAAAGTCATTTAATGCACTAAAGCTTTTATTACTAAAGTTGTATCGATTTAATATGGTGTATACCACTTAATTGAACTAAATATGTTTATGTCGTATTAAATTGTGAACTAGATGCTACTGGATAGAGGTAATGCAATTTAGAGACAGTGGCAATTTGAATCACCTAAAAAGGAGTTATAGATATTTTCCTATGATTAAAACACTATTTCAATGGGTTTAAATATTTTTGTATGAATTTATGTTTTAACAGTACCAAAAAATTTGTCATGCAATTTCTCTGTATATATATTGTCAATACAAAACCTTAGCACTTGGATTCACCCTAATCGGAGTTATAGATCTTTTTGTATGATTTTAATAGTGTTTAATGGGTTTTAAATGATTCATATAGTTTCTGTTGTCTAAAAATCAAAATAAAATTATATCTGTAATCTCCACAGAATTGTGATTTCAGGGACATATTATTTGTAATTTTCTGAATAGTATTTATTTTCTTATGAATTTATTACTCTAAATAAGCTATTGAACCATTTAAATATTCACGGAAAAACCTTACATTCAAAGGCTGAACTAATTGCATATTGATGATCTACATGGAACCAACTTTCCATCGGTATATCATTTATATTTTTGTGACAAGCAATTAATTTACTATGAATTTAATGATTTATAAGGCCATTAAAACTAATTAAATTGCTACGGGTTAAATAGTCGGCAAAAGATAGATCTAACCAGATATTATGAATGTACATCAAAGTAGCTTCAATTTGATATATTGTTCATATTTTTGGAGTTACAGATAATTTCTTATGAATTTATTAACCTAAAAGACCATTAAAACTAATTAAATTACTGCAATAACCATGTACAGTAAAAGTTGGATCTATTATGGTAAGATGATTCTACGTAAAATTATCTTCAATTTGATATATTATACGCAATTTTTGGACGTGGTATGAATTTTACAAGTTAGATCTGTAATATGTAATTTTAAATCCGAACGGAATATTCCAGAGAATATTCCGCTGACTGAACAGGTTGACTTTGCATGCTGACTGGGACTAGATGTTGACCTGACGTTGACGTGGCATTGATGAGGAAGCTGACCGGGATGACGTCATGGCACGCACCGGTTTGATTGGATCTCGACCGTCTGGATAGGATCCGGTGGCTAGAAGAAGAGATTGGCCCGATTTTGGCTCAAAATAGACAAGAAATATATCTGTGTTAGAGAGACAAATCCTTAGGTCAAATTGAAAAACTTAGAACATGAAAGTTGTGGGGAATCATTATTCCTACCTTCTCACCAAAGGAATTTGGATTTGAAGAAACGAGCGCGAGTACATCTTGGATTTACACCGTTAGATCTGAAATATTGCGATGCGAAATTATCCGGCTGTGGTGGATGAAAAGAGGTGAGGTTTGTCGGGATTGAAAGATTTCGACGCGTTCTACAACTTTCGTTTTTTGACCAAAGGCAAACAACGAAGTCTAGATGGGTTAAAAAGCAAAATAAGATTCAGGCATATGTAGATTCGGGATTTCGAGGAGAGAAACTCGTATAGGTGTGGCTCCACGAGTTTATATGGAGGTTTAGGACGGTGGGGAGATAGGTTTGGAGTAGGGAACAAGTAGAAACAAACGGAAGTCGATTTGGAGTTGTAGATAAAAAGTTACGAGTGTTCGAATAGAGATAGGTCTAGAAACTAGGTTTTTGCACGAATTTTAAAGCAAACCTGGGACACGATTGGTACGTGGCTGGCTGCCTGGTGCAGTCGGTCCGGGTGGGCCGGCCCATTAGATTTTTTTTCCTTTTTCTTTTTCTATTTACTTGTTTCCCTCGTATCTTTTGCATACGAACTCCAAATGACACGATTCTTGTTTCTAAATTTTTCTAAAATCGAATAGATCATTGTAGGATCATATTTGTAATATTCTTACTAGTTTGCAAATAGTGGGTTTATAAATCCTTGTATATTTCATTTTATTTATATCTTTATTTGTTTGTATTTATTCCATAACTTTTTCATAATGGCTCCAAATGAACTCAATTTTGTTTCTAAAATTTTGTAGTATTAATTGGATCTCTTTAGGCTATAATTTAGCAATAATCGCTGTCTTAGCAATAGTGGGTTTTATAAAGTCAATTTAATTTCCTTTAGGAACATTTGGGCAAATCAACTATAGGATTTTAGATACCAGGATTTGAATTCAGTTTGTGAGAACTTTGCATGGATGAAATGCTTATGAATGCTTCATGATTTTCATTTTGAAAGCTTGCACACCAATTCTACAATCCATAATCAATCCATGCCCTTTTTCCTATATGGCTACTTAGGTCTTAACAAAAGAATATAAGATTTTGAATTCATGGTTGAGAGGATTTTCTATTCAAAAAGTTTCTTCTCTTTGAGAATTTTCAACATAGTCAAACAATCAATCAAACTTATTTATTTATTTCACATTCCAAAATTAGGAGAATTTTGGGATGTGAAAATGGTTTTATCCTATCTTTTCAAAATAGTTTTGATCTTTTAACAAACTTTTTGAACTCCTTGACAAACTCCAAGTGCTTCTAATCTCTTGTTGACACCATCAGGTTTTACTTTGAGAAATTGGAATGTCGAGATCTTCCATAGCTTCAGTTCTTAGTTGCTCAGAGTTGTCCATAACCGGGGATACGGCTAAGTACTTAGAATTTGATCTTTTGCAGAAGTCGTACACTTTACCCACATGACACAATCTCGTCTTGACGCCACCAGTGGCCGCTGGATAAGTACACACCAAATGGAGTACCGGTAGATCGAGAATGTGACAAAGTCTTTCCATATAAGTCCTCCCAATACATAATGTTAGAACGTCTACCAGGCACCAATGTAAGGATATATTTCCAATACATAATTCTAATTAACCTGAATAGGTGCCAATGCAAGGGTCTTCCTCTATGTAATTGACTAAGCCAGAGCCCATTTAGCATGTGGCTGTACATGGAAGCCACTGTAGGAGAAACATGTTCAATCTCTAAGTCCCTGGGTGGTTTTCTTCTAGTGCACATACGAAAAAGATAGCCATATATATATGGTTCCCTTCGTTTCCACCTTACCCACAATTGAGTATCCACATTCCACCCAGGTGATTCATTCAGTACTTGTTTTATTATATAAAACATATATTTTTCCAACACTTCATATAATCATAACATGATATTCCGCCCCAAATCTATAGCAGGGCTAAGCATACTACAACTACGATGTTTCCCCTAAGGAAGATATAAAGGATATCCTAATAGGACCTAGCATAGCATAGTAACATACTAGCCCTATCATGCATACTACAAAAATTCCACTAAGTGTATTGAAAATAGTAGGACATGGATGATAGTGCCACTTGCCTTTTTGTAGAGAATATAGGTTCACTCCTTGATCTTGCAATGGTCACACTCCTCAAGGTTCACTACAATTCAATCAAGCAAGCACATATTCAAACTAGCATTCAAACCATTCACCACATAAAATAAAGAAAACAAAACAATGCATGCAAGCATGCAAAAGATTGTTTTATTTGTAAAAGTGGTTTCTAATAAGCTATAAACATTTTAAAACACCTATTGGTCATTTATAAAAGTGGAAAAACCATTTAAAATTAAGTTGGTGAAAATGGCCACTTTAAATCATCTTTGTTTTGTTAGAATGATTTAAATCAAAGTAATATTTTTTAGTGTTAGCCAAATATATTTTTAAACACAAAATTTAGTGTTTATGGTAAAAAAATTTAAACAAATCCAATTTCAAAAGGTTTCACTCAAAAACGATTTTTAAATCAAAGCAACATTTTATTTTACTAAAAATGCCTTTAATCAAAGTAATAATTTTCTAGGTTTCATCAAATATATTTTTGAATCCAAAACTTAGTGTTTAGGGTCAGAGAGTTTAAGTCAAACCATTTGCAAAAGGTTTACTCTAAAAGCATTTTTAAACCATAGTAAATATTTTTGTTTTACCAGAGATGTCTTTATTCAAGGAATAACTCTAAGCCCAAAAGTTTGTCCTTATGGTCAGTAGGTTCAAAACAAATCATTTACAAAAGATTTTACTCAAAAATAATTTTTAGAATAAATTTTATAACATAAATAGGCCTAGAAATGTTTCTGCATAAACAACTAATTTTACAGAAGCAAAACATTAAACAAAGGGCATGGTTGCAAAGGTTTGTTTTTCCTGATTCCAATGATATAAAATTTGCAAAATTTGGACGTGTGGATTAAAAGTTATGAATTTTTCAACTCTAAACACTAAATAGAAATGTTTCTGGTTTTAAAACAAAACACATGCCACGTGGTGTGTTCCTATTGTCCGGTACTGGTTCGCACGGATCGATTATCGCGAGCCGTCAGATTTTAAGTGGAAACGCACGGTTCTGATCAATAGATACCCCTTCGTCTAAATCTAATCCTAGCCAACAGATTTGCATCCTACGGTTCAAAACACAGCGACCACAGATGGGCGGCGCTGGCGGCGGCTACGCGGCGGCGACGCTCGGGCGGTGATGTTTCCGACGAAACTAGGAAGCGAGGGAAAAAACGGAGGGGCTTACCAGATTCGCCGAAGCGCGTAGATGCTCGACGTAGTCTCTGTCGTCCAAGGGGTGTACGGGCTCTATGGGGATTGCTCGCCGGAGTTCTTGCTACCGTCGGGCACGCACGGGCTTCGTCGGTGGCATCGCTACAAGTCACGAGAAAGCAAGCAAGCAGTGTTGTTAGATGCACGAGTGTACATCTAGTGCGGGAGCATCATCTAGAGAAAGAGGGGAGGACGGAACTTACGGGGAATGGTCGCCGGAGTGGGCACAGTCGACGGCGATGCTCAGGTTTTGTCCTTGTCGACGCTCTAAAGCGCATGCGCGCGCTGGTAGAGGGTACCGGCAGGTGCACTAAGAGTTGGGGATCAAACTCGTGTGGTCGAGGGGGCAAAGGGGTGGCTAACATTGCCGGAATTTGGACGAAGGCTCGCCGGAGATAGTGAGGTTCGGGCCTGCGATTGCAGTAGCCTCGTGGCAGAGAGGGGATGGCGTCTGGGCGAAAAGAGAGAGGGGACACAAGCGATTATGTACGCGTGATTGCTAGCGAGGATTGGTCACGCAGTTAATCGAATTTACACCGCGAAATCAACACAGAAAACCGACGAGGAAAGGCGGAATGGTCGTGCGAGGTTGATGACGATGCCAATCTGGCGGTGGGGTCACACTGTCAGCGAGGTGGAGGGTTGCGCATGGGGTCCAAGCGTCAGCGACTAAGGGGGTGGAGTTTGCGGTAAGAAAACGTTTCGCGCGGGGAAGAAAGAGTGGGCTGTTGTTGGGCCTTTTGGGCCAAGTCAGTGGTACGGTTAGTGGGCTTAGTCCTTTTCATTTTTTTTCCTTTCTGGTTTCTTTTTATTTTTCTATTTTTGATTTCTGTTTTGGTTTTATTCAAATGATTTCAAACCCTTATTTGAATTCAAACTTTTCCCAACTTTTAGTAAGCTTTTAATATTATTTATTAATATATTCTAAAGTCCATTTTAGAATATTTTTTATTCTATTATGGTTTATTATTTATTTAAAATAGACATTTGTCTTAATTTTAAATAAGATTTAAATATGGTTCTAATCCATATTTTTATTCAAATAATTATTTTATTCTTTTTTAAGTCAATTAGATAACTTTTAATCCTCTTGGCAATTTACATTATTTTTCCATGATTTAATTAATCATTTATCTTAGGGATTTTGTCCCCATTTAAATATAATTACAATATGGTTTAATCCCATATACTTTTATTTGAATATTCTTTATCCAATTATTTTATTTGGATTATCTTTATTCCATTTGCTTATGGATTTGGCCAAGATTTAATTTGGCTTTTAAATATTCTTTATTTATTTATTTCTTACTTTGCCTTATAAAATCCATATCTTTTTATTTAAAGATCCAAAATTGGTGATTCCAATTTGTATAATTTTATTTAATATTTTTTTATATTTTTAAATCCCTTTAGGATTTATTTGCTCAAGATTTGGTATGGATTTTAGATAGGACTTTATTAGCTTTGGAAATTAATTATTTTTACCTTATTAAATTCATAAGTTTTCATCCAAGGTTCCAAATTAAATGAAACCAATTTCTATGGTTTTATATTAGTTTTATTTATCATTCTTGATCATTTTAAAATGATTGTTGCTGAATTTTTATATGGATCAAATCCTTAGTCTTAGAGAGATATTGGAATTGATTTTCTTCCATTAGGGTTTTAGAGTTTTGGTTTATTTACCAAGTGTTTAAATTTTAAAATACATTCATTGATGAATGAATTTCATTTGATTGAAATTTTGTTGGATTCCCCTTTATTCAAATTTTTGTTCAAGAAGGGTTTTGATGTTTCCATTCAGAATCAAAAAGTTTCTTTTCACCCTAAATTTCAACAATTATTTCTTTTGTTTATTTTTTTTCACATTTGAAAATTTGGATTTTTTTTGGGATGTGACATATCAAGATACTCTTCCAGTGTTAGTGATTGACATGATCTCATGGTCTAAGGATTAGGATTACTTTGTATGATGTTATAGCAATATAAACTCAGTGACTTTGATCGTTATGCTATACTTCGGATGAATGTTCATGACACCATTCCAATAATGTTGCAACCTCATTATTAACAACATCCAATGTCAATGATCAGGAAACCTTGATCATCTTTTTAATCAACGAGCTAGTTTATAAGAGAGGCATAACTAGGAACTTTCTATTTGTTTATTAAACACACATGTATTAACGTTTCCTTATTAATACAATTATAGCATGCAAAATAAACATCTATCATATACTTGGATTATACATAATAACCACTTTATTATTGCCTCTCAGGTCATATTCCCTTCAATTTTCACATAACAAAATAGTTTTTAAATGGAAGATAGCTGAAAACAAGAATATACTTGGAATGGTGTAACACACCATGCATAGGAATTTATAGTGGAAACTTTGGAATAACTTGGTTTCTTGGGAGTTGGATGCATGAGTAGAGATTACTCATACAATTAGCAAAAGACTGGGAGCGACCAACTAAGAGAGCAATAATGGCCATGATCATGCAGAGTGACAAAACATTACTAATAAAAGCATAAAGTGGTACTACAAGTCAAGGACTAAATGATCATAGAGGCTATGGTGACTTGTTCATAGTCATAACATGGTGTGATAATGTGCCAATTCAACCCAAACAAAGCATCAAAGGAGAATATCACAATACTATGCTTTTGTATTGTAAAACAACGCATGATTCCTTCAAGGCACACTAAGCAATCCAAATTGTTTGGAACAAAACATGCTACAACAATAATCACTAAGCATAAGGTCAAAACAACATCTAGCATGGCATGCTAAAGTCTAAGTCATAGTCAAGCAAGAACTTTCTACTCCTCTCCAACACCAATCAACTTATTTGAAAAAACACAACGAGAACGGGGGTCCAAACTAATTTATTCAAGCAAACTAAGCAATACAAACAAAAACTAAGATGCTCAAAGAACAACACAACAGTGCATGAAACAATAAAAATGAAGTGTCTAGAAAGACCTGAGCTTTTTATTGATGAAGAAGGGGAAGCCTTGGGCATCCCCAAGATTTGACGCTTGTATCTCTTGGATATTTCTTGGGGTGACACGGGGTGGAATCCCCAAGTTTGAGCTTTTTTCCATTCTTCATCTCATTACATCATTATCTCTCTACAACTGAAAATTTTCCTTCATACAAAACTTCATACAATCTTCATTAGCAACATTAGTGTATTCAAAAGATAATAGACCCTTGGGTTTAGCTTTAAAACAGAAAAACTTTCATTAAAAACACAAGCTACTGTATTAATTCCCTCAAAAAGCTCAATTTCCCAAAAAAAAACCCAAAAGGAATCAATAAGAAGCAAATGCAAATAATGGCAGAAATCTGTCAAAACATACCAAAAGGTACAAACCGATTTTTTAGAAGACCTTATGTTGCTCAAATGAAAAAGTGTTGAACTAACAAACGTTATCTAGTATACTGGGGGATTTATTCACAAAATATCAGCTCAATCCAACTTACATAGGTTCCTCACGAATATTTACGGTAGAGCACAAAAATCTGTTTTGGGACAGCAACTCCCCATATCTTACTTCCCTCTCATTAGAGGTCATTCTTGGCACAAAAAGCAAACAAAAAGGATAAGGGGAGGTCATTACTGAAGTAATAGCTTCCAAGACTCAAGAAAACTCTTGGGTTATCTCCCAATAAGTACTTTTCTTTAATGCCTTTAAGTTAGGCACAAGAAGCAAGAATCAAGTATTTTCAAATGAAGAAGCATTAACATCAAACGTTGCTTTCTTAGGAGGATCAAAAAGAAACTTCTCTCTCCTCATAGGGAAGTGTTCAATACCTTTCTTGAATGGAAATTGATATTTAATGGTGCCTTCTTTCATATCAATAATGGCACCAAAAGTTCTAAGAAAAGGTCTTCCTAAAGTAATAGGACAAGAAGCATTGTATTCAACATCCAAAACATACAAATCAACAGAGACATAAGCATTTTTAACCATGATAAGAACATCATTAACAATCCCCATTAGTTTCTTCTTAGCATTACCATTAATTGGGACATCCAAATAACAATCTTCCAAAGGTTGCAAATCAAGCATTTCATAAATCTTTCTAGGCATAATAGAGACACTAGAACCAAGGTCACACGAAGCTTTGTGATCAAAGTCATTCACTTGCATATTAATAATGGGTTCCCAACTATCTTGTAATTTCCTAGGAGTAGAGGCTTTGTGTTTCAACTTCCCTTCCTTAATTTTAATAAGAGCATCTGTAATGTGTTTGGTGAAAGCCACATTTCATATCACTTGCATCAGGACTTGTAGCAAGCTTTTGTAGGAACATAATCACTTCAGAAATATTGCAACCATCAAGATCAAAATCAAACTTAGCATCACTAGTAGTAGGCTCATTGGGTTTAGGCATTGTGGTAGGAGGAATAGGGACTTCTTGTGGTTTGGTGGCATCCATTTTGGTGGTGGTGATAGTGCACACACTAATGTTTTTAGCAATTTCAGCTTCTCTTTCCCACTTAGCATGAAGTTGGGCTAATAGTCTAACATTTTCATCAATAGTAACTTGTATTGCATGAGTAGCAGCAAAGGTACTTTCCAAGGTTTCAGGTTTAGTAGCCATTTTATTAATCAAAGAGGACTGTGCTTCAAAGAAAAAAGGAAATATTTTTCTCAGCACTCAAAATTTTTGACTATAAACTAGGAATTTCTCTATTCAAATTCTCAACCTGATGACTAATATTTTTCAAGATAGAATATTGTTCTTCCATATTTTTAGTGAATATCTTGTTTTGCTCATATTGCATTTGCATAAAAAATTTAGTGGATCTCTCAACTTCTAAAATCCTATCTTCACTAGGCATTCCAGATCTACCATGATAAGTATTACCATTATTAGGAGGATAAGGCCTATAATTATTACCATAAGTATTGTTGCCAAAATTATTATTCCTAATGAAGTTCACATCAACTTGCTCTTGTTGAGCAACCAAAGAGGCTAAGGGAACATTATTATGATCTAAAGGATCTTTCTCATTAACAAGCATAGCCATGATAACATCAATCTTATCACTCAAAGAGGAGGTTTCTTCAACAAAATTTACCTTCTTACCATGTTGATCTCTCTTAGTGTGCCATTCAGAATAATTAACCATCATATTATCAAAGAGTTTTGTTGCGGCACCCAAGGTGATGGTCATAAAGTTACCTCCAGCAGCTGAATCCAACAGGTTTCTTGAAGAGAATTTCAAACCTGCATAAAAAGTCTGGATAATCATCCAAGCAGTAAGTCAATGAGTGGGACAATTCTTAAGCAAAGATTTCATTCTTTCCCAAGATTGAGAAACATGTTCATTATCAAGTTGTTTAAATTTCATAAAATCTCTTCTCATAGATATAATCTTAGCAGGAGGGTAGTACTTTCCAATAAAAGCATCTTTGCGCTTAATCCAAGAATCAATACTATTTCTAGGCAAGGATAGCAACCATTCTTTAGATTTTCCACTCAAGGAGAAAGGAAACAACTTGAGCTTAACAATATCTCCATCTAAATCCTTATACTTTTGCATCTCACAAAGTTCAACAAAGTTATTGAGGTGGGCAGCAGCATCATCAGAACTAGCAATAGAAAATTGCTCTCTCATCACAAGATTCAACAAAGCAGGCTTAATTTCATAAAAGGTAGCATCAGGAGCAGGTGGAGCAATAGGAGTACTTAGGAAATCATTTTTGTTTGTGCTAGTGAAGTCACAGAACTTGGTGTTCTCAGCAGAGTTCATTTTGGCAAAAGTAGAGCAACCAACAACAGCAGCAAC
Organism: Avena sativa; assembly: GCA_916181665.1. Taxonomy (NCBI): domain Eukaryota; kingdom Viridiplantae; phylum Streptophyta; class Magnoliopsida; order Poales; family Poaceae; genus Avena; species Avena sativa. Next base: position 127,441,275 of record OV702284.1, read on the forward strand.
TAGAGAAGGAACTAATTTTTTGTGTATTTTATAACACAAAGCAAACCAAACTAAACTAATTTTTTTTGGAGTTTTTGATAAAAAGAGACAAACAAAACCAAGCAAAAGAAACTAAGAAAAACAAAAATAAAATAAAAAGAAAGGTTGTGAAAGACTCCCCTTGTGAAGACGTCCTTAGCCTCCCCAGCAACAACGCCAGAAAAAGCTAGTTGGCGTGTTATTCACGCCTCATTGGGAGACCCCAAGAGCAAGGCGTGATGAGCACAACCGCAAGTTTTCCCTTAGTAAGAAACTTAGGTTATCGAACCAGTAGGAGGAAGTAAATGACTCAAAGGTGTTTCTAGCAACTTGGAGACCTGCACAAAACAAACTCAAGACTTTGCCCCAACGAACAATGAGGTTATCAATCTCGCCGGTTTGCTGTAACAAAGGATTAACTCTATGGTGTCGAAGGTAACAGTGGTTTGTAGCAAGTGAACAGTAACAATGGAAGATGTATCAGTGGTAAAGATTGGACCGGGTTCCATAGTTCACTAGAGGTGTTCTCCTTAAGATAAACAAACATGGCATGCTGGGTAAACAAATTACAGCAGGGCAATTGACAGGACTGAGCAAGGCATAACAATGCAATACTAGACATTCATGATCCTATGAGATTCGATTGGGCAATAAAACAAGATACATAAACCGCCATCCAACTGCATCTATGACTAGAAATCCACCTTCAGCTTATCATCCGAACCCCCTCCAGTATTAAGTTGCAAGCAACAGATAACTGCTTTAAGCAAAGTGTGTAAGGTAAACAATCCACTTGTTCCATGAACAAGAGACCGTTGTTTTCTCCCTAGTGGCAATAGCACATCTACAACCTTAGATATTTCTGTCACTTCCCTTAGATTAAATAGAGGCATTAACCCACTATCTAGCATAAATACCCCCTCTTGGAGTCACTAGCATCTACTTGGCCAATATAGCTACAAGAAACGGAGAGCATGCAAGATCACAAACAACACAGACATGATAGAATCAATAAGACAAAACCATTAATCAATCTAACATAGTAATCTCAATATCCATCGAATCCCCGCAAACACAACATGCATGATTACAAATAGATGATCTTGATCATGAACGGAGCTCACAAGATCTAAACATGATAGCACAAAGGAGGAGATACTGCCATCTGGCTACTACATGGAACCGTAGTCCAAGGTGGAACTACTCATGCTTCATACCGAAGGCTGGCATGATGAAGAATAAGGCCTCCGGGATGATCTCCCCTCTGGCAGGGTGACAGGAAGAGCTTCAGATCACCCCCGATCTAGGGACGATGGTGGAGGCGGCTACAGACGGTTTCGTGGAACATTGATCAGGTACTTAGGGTTTTGGCATCAGGGGGTCTTTATAGGCAAAGAGGCAAGGCAGGGGCGGCCAGGGTGGTCACAACCCCCAGGCGCGGCTAACCCTAGCCCGTGCCGCTAGGGTGTGTGGCCCCCTGGTGCCTCCCCCCGTCTTGTACTCTGGCTCCGTGTTCCCCACAGTAAAGTTTTTGTCCCGCCAATTCCGAGAATATTGATTTTATGCCTTTCTGGAACCAAAAACAGAAGAAAACAGGCGACTGACACTGTGGCATCGTGTTAATAGGTTAGTACTAGAAAACATATAAAAACACCTGAAAGTGTAGACAATGCAAAGCAAAGTAGATACTAAACAAGCATGGAAGACAAAAAATTATAGATACTATTCTGACGTATCAATCATGTTTACATCATATACCTTGGAGATAATAATTCACCAAATAATTCCCATAATTATTTGGATCCTAAACTATTTATTTCCCTTTATAAAGGCAAGTTGGTTTTTCGTCAAACTAATTTTCCATCTCAAATATAAATATTTTATCAAATGGCAGAAACAAGAAATAATTCTTTATAAATACTTTCCCATCCCAATAAAATTACCCAGTGTATGATATGGTATGTAGAACAATTTCACACCAAAATATCACTTTGTCTAATGTAAAAATATCACATTAGCTTCTAGAAACCATTTCTGCACTGTTTGAATAAATGCTTTTAAATGGACTTACGAGCTTTAGAAAAAACCCCAATAAATATTAGATAGATATCTTGACCCCATCTACACACCAGTACCATTCTATCACTTTGCCCAATGCACATTTTCAAACTTCCTTCACAACCCTCATCATGATCAAACTTGCCAAACTAACCAAACCCATTAGCCAAACTAAATCAAAACCTCAACAAAGCTTGCCAAGCAATCCTCCAGCACCTAGCACACCTCCTGGTCTTGCTACACTGTAGCATAGCACTGTAGCCCATTTACACCACTTGTCCCATGTGTTTGATGAGAGAGATACAAAGGGCATGTCTTTTCCTTCCCTTTTTTATTCAATACAACACCACCCCAGTCCCTCTCTGCCCTTACCCGACCAGAGCACCTCACACCTCCCTCACCTACACCTGGCCACAAAAAAGCCAGCCCTACCCCACTCCCATGTACAAAATGGACATTTCCACCATTAGGCTATTTCCTTGCAATAAAAGGGCTTGAGGACCTCAACCCCCTCCTCCTTCCCCTCATTTGCTTCCTTCCCTCTGTTCTGGCCAAGAAGAACTCAAACAAGCCCCCTCGGCCATTTTTCTAGATCTTGGCCTACCTCCTCCTTGCCTGCCCTCCTTCTCCTGCATGTAGTCTAACAGTTACCACCTACCTCTGATCTACCACCCACGAGCTCCAGAGCCTCTCCCTGACCTGCAACACTGTCATGGTATTGCCAATGAGTACGCCATGGAGGGGTCCTCACAGTGCGTGTTTAGAGATGTGGGGGAAGGCGGACGGTTGATGGGTACGAGCTAACATAGCTTAGCCAGGTTCAGATCCCGCGACGATGGCGGAATCCTACTCCTGCTATAAATCACTATAAGGGAAATACGTCGAGTTACACGGATTGGTTCGCTGTGTAAGGTTGTCTGAAGTTGTAAGTTATCATGCCCTAAAGGCTCCCATAGGCCCGACTTATATAGTCGCCAAGTCCTAGGGTTACAGGGAAAAGTCCTAGCCAGACAGGTCATAGAGTCTATGATGCGGACATCCCATCTATTGATACAACCGTTGTACCTACAGCTACACACATACAAGGACCTATCACTCGATCTCGTGCTAAACAACTTAACTATCAGGTACTTTCGTTTCTTGGAACTATTCCTCACATACATGAGAATATGATGTTGCCTAAATCAGATGTATTTCTTACTCTTAGGAATGATGGACCAAGCATGGATGAGAGGGACACACATTGGAGCATGGTCATGCATGGAGATGGCAACAAGCATGTGATGATCCAAGAGAAGGCCACGGATGAAGATTTCAGAACTTTGAGGCCACCATAATGAAGAAAGAAGGCGTGGACAAAATATTCAAGATTAATACTTCACAAATTCGTCCATAGCTTAATATGGTGCTGCGACACCTTTATTTTGGGCCAGGCCCATGTAATTTTTGCAAGATTTTCAATAGCCACTTTTTAGAGTCCGTATTTGAGGAGAAAAGGACTTCTAGGGTTGGATTCCGCCACCACTTATATGGCTGGCCTAAACCCTACCTTTTCCTCCTTAAATACTCGCCTTAGCCGTCACCATAGACTCGGATTTTGTTTAGACATTAAGTTAGCCATCATAGCAACTTCGCCAAGACTCGAGCGTCACAGAGGCCTCTTGTACTTCACACCTATACAGTGTTGGAATTATGCCCTAGAGGCAATAATAAAGATGTTTTTATTATAATTCTTGTTCATGATAAAGTTTATATTCCATGCTAGAATTGTATTAAACGGAAACTTTAATACTTGTGTGGTTTGTGAACAACACTGTGTCCCTAGTACGCCTCTATGGACTAGCTCATTGATTAATGATGGTTAAGGTTTCCTAACCATAGACATGAGTTTTCGATTAATAATGAGATCATATCATTAGGAGAATGATATGATGGACAGACCCAAACTAAGCGGAGCAATTAGATCGTGTCATCGTGTTCATCTTTGCGAAGCTTTTCTTATGTAAAATATTGTATTCCTTAGACCATGAGATAATACAACTCCCTGGTATCGGAAGAAAGCTTTGAGGTCATCAAACGTCATCCTATGAGAGGGTGATCATAAAGATGTCTCTCAGGTGATCGGAAAGTGCCTGTTGGGTTGTATGTATCAAGATGGGATTTGTCCCTCCCAGGTCGGAGAGATATACTTCGGGCCCACTCGGTAATCGATATCAACACCGCTTGCAAGCATGTTGTTAAGGAGTTAATCACAAAGTGATATCGGATTACGGAACGAGTAAAGTACTTGCTGTGAACGATATTGAACTAGGTATGACGGTACCGACTATCAAATCTCGGGCAAGTAAAATATCGTGAGATGAAGGGAATATATATGGGATTGCGTGAATCCTGGCATCGTGGTTCATCCAATATGATCATCGATTAATGTGTGGGAGTCAATATGGGTTTCCAGACCCCGCTGTCGATTATTGATATAAGATCATGTCTGCATATTCTCGAACCCGAAGGGTCACACACTTAACGTGTCTCAACGCTAGGATAGATTGGATAATTGGTTTATGAGTTTTTGTTAGGAGTCTCGGATGATATCCAGGACGTCACGAGAGGTTCCGGAATGGTCCGGAGAATAAGATTCATATAAGGCAATGCAGTTTTTTGGAGTTCGGAATTGTTTCGGGTTAATCGGTATTGTACCGAAACTTATAGAACCTTCCGGAGGGGGACCAACGTGGCCCCACCTGCCGGGAGGGGGCATGGGCCTATGAGGGAGTGCCCTGGACGCATTGGGCCAGGGGCACAAGGCCCCATAGGGCCCAGCCGGCCAAACCCTAGGGAAACCCTAGGGGAGCTTCTAGAAGGGGGGGGGGAAACTTGCCCCCCACTCCTCCCTCCTTGGCCGCTGGCCCTAGGGCTTGGGGGAGAGGCAAGGGCTGGCCGCCCAACCCTATATATAAATAGGGCTGGGGGCGCACCCCTCCCACACCTCCTCCTGAAGCCCTAGCCGCCCTGCTGCCCTCCTCTCTCTCTCTCCCTCCCGACTGCGTGTAGGCGAAGCCCTGCTGCAGAAACTCTCCACCACTTGCACCACGCCGTCGCGTTGTAGATCCAATCCATCTCTCCACCATACTTGCTGGACCGACGAAGGAGGAGACATCGAGGTGCTGCACATGTGCATCTCTCGGAGGCATCGCCACTTGCGGTGTTAGATCGGATCGGATCGCGAGGAGGAGAAGCGAGTACGACTACATCACCCACGTTCCGTCGAACGTTCCGCTGTGCGAATCTTCAAGGGTATGAAGATATCATCTATCCCCCCTCGTTGTTTGCATCTCCTAGATTAGATCTTGGCTTTCCCGTTCGCATCCGTTGAATTTTTTTGATTTACTATGTTGCGAAACCCTTCAGTGGTATCAGAGCTAGATCTATGCGTAGATGTGTTTCACGAGTAGAACGCAACATGGTTGTTGCAGGTGTTGATTTTTTATGTTGTAAGCCTCTTGTTTGTGTACTTCTTATGACGCGGGATAGTGAGATCGAAGCGGTCCAGGCCAACCTTACGCGACCTCGTTCGCGAGACCGGCTCCGCACTTGACGTGTGGCTTGTTCCACACATGCGGCTGGTGGATGCCAGTTTCTCTCACTATAGTTGTCATGGGATTTACACCGGAGTTTGGCAACCATAATATCACCGTTGTGGCTTTCCGTAGGTAAGAATCGTTCTTAGCTTGCTACTCCCATAAGCCACATAAAACATGCAACAACAAAGTAGAGGCATCTAACTTGTTTTTGCAGGGAGTGTTTTCTGTGATATGGTATGGCCCAAGATGTGATGTGTATGTTGTATGCAATGATCATGTTTTGTAATGTTTCACGACTTGCATGTCGATGAGTACACAACCGGCAGGAGCCATATGGTTGTCTTTATAATTGTGTATGACCTGTGTGTCAACTTCTTATACGCCATGTAATAGCTTTACTTTATCGCTAAGTAGTTAGCAATAGTTGTAGTTGCTATTCGTGGTGGAGGCAATCATAGTGGAGTGATGGAGATCATGCCGGCACGCACAAGATGGAGATCATCGGGCGAAGATTGGCTATACCATGTCACATAAAGTTATATGCATGTGATGTTTATCCTTTTATGTATCTTATTATGCTTAGATCGCGACGGTAGCATTATAAGATGATTCCTCACTTAAAGATCAAGATAAAACTGTGTTCTCCCCATGTATGCACCATTGCGAAAGTTCGTCGTGTTCAAGCATCACGTGATGATCGGGTGCTAGAAACTCTACGTTCACATACAACGGGTGCAAGCCAGTTTTGCACACGCGGAAATACTTGGGTTTGACTTGACGAGCCTAGAATGTACAGACATGGCCTCGGAACACATGAACCGAAAGGTTAAGCATGAGTCATATGAATGATATGATCGACACTTCGTTGTCCACCATTGAAACCACATCTCTTCTCGTGAAGATCGGATTAGGTGTCGTGAATTTGGATCATGTTCACTAAACAACTTGAGGGATGTTGAATTTAGTGGGAGTTCATCTAGTAATTTGATTAAGTTGAACTAGTTATCATGAACATAGTCTAATTTGTACATGCAAATATTGTAGATCAAATGGCTTAGTCCAACTTCAACTTCAACGTTTTTGCTGATAAAGAAAAGCTTAAGAACAATGGGTCTAACTTCACCAACTGGTTCCGCAATCTGAGAATCATTCTCTCTGGCGGACAAAAGGACTATGTCCTTGAGAATGCGCTAGGTGACGCCCTAGCTGTAGATGCGCCGGCTGATGAGAAAGCTGTTTATCAGTCGCGCAAAGATGCTTATGGTGTGATTAATAGCACCATGTTGTTTGCTATGGAATCGGACCTTCAAAATCGTTTTGAAGATTATCCCGGGCCCTTTGACATTCTTGAGGAGCTGAAAACTATGTTTCAGACTCAGGCCCGTTCTGAGAGATATGAGATATCCGAGAAATTCTTTAACTGCAAGATGGAGGAAGGGAGTTCCGTTAGTGAGCACGCCATAAAGATGTCGGGCTACACTCAACGCCTTGAGCAACTGGACTGCAAGATTCCAGAGGAGCTCAAGATTGACAGGGTTCTGCAATCACTCCCTCCCAGCTACAAAAGTTTTGTAGTGACTCATAATCAGATTGGTTCCACTCATACGATCACCGAGCTCTTCGCTAAGCTGAAAGCTACGGAGGTGGACATCAAAAAGGATAATCATGTGTTGATGGTCAACAAGCCCCCCAGCTTTAAGAAATGTAAGGGTGCAAAGAAGCCCTTCAAGAAAGGCGGCGGCAAGCGCGTTGCCCCTGCTGAGAAGAAGCTCAAGTCTGGACCTAAGCCGGACACTGAGTGCTTCTATTGCAAGGACAAGGGTCACTGGAAGCGCAACTGTCCGAAGTACTTAGCGGACAAGAATGCTGGCACCATCAAAGGTATATTTGATATACATGTTATTGATGTTTTCCTTACTAGCCCTCGTTGTAGTGCCTGGGTATTTGATACTGGTTCAGTTGCTAATATTTGTAACTCGAAACAGGAGGCACGGAATAGACAGCGGCTTGCGAGGGATGAGGTGACGATGCGCGTTGGCAACGGATCAAGAGTTGATGTGATGGCCGTCGGCACGCTCTCCTTAGTTTTACCTTCGGGATTAGTTTTAAACCTTAATAAATTTTATTATTTGCCTACGTTGAGCATGAACATCATATCTGGATCATGTTTATTGCAAGACGGTTATTCATTTAAATCTGAGAATAATGGTTGTTCTATTTATATGAGTAACATCTTTTATGGTCATGCACCTGCTGTGAATGGTTTATTTCTTCTGGATCTCGAAAGGGATGAAACACACATCCATAACATTGAGGCTAAGAGATGCAAAGTAGATAGTGATAATACTACTTATTTGTCGCACTGTCGTCTAGGTCATATTGGTGTAAAACGCATGAAGAAACTCCATTCTGATGGACTTTTGGAGTCTCTTGATTTTGAATCATTTGACACATGCTAACCATGCCTCATGGGCAAGATGATCAAAACCCCGTTCTCTGGAATGATGGAGCGAGCAACGGACTTGTTGGAAATCATACATACTGATGTATGCGGACCGATGAGTGTTTCGACGCGCGGTGGATATCGCTACTTTATCACTTTTACCGATGACTTAAGTAGATATGGGTATATCTATTTAATGAAACATAAATCTGAAACATTTGAAAAGTTCAAAGAATTTCAGAATGAAGTGGAGAACCATCGTAATAGAAAAATTAAGTTTCTACGATCTGATCATGGAGGTGAATATTTGAGTTATGATTTTCTCACGCATCTTAAAGCAAGCGGAATCGTTTCGCAACTCATGCCACCCGGAACACCACAGCGCAATTGTGTGTCTGAACGCCGGAATCGAACTCTATTAGATATGGTCCGATCAATGATGACTCTTACTGATTTGCCGTTATCATTTTGGGGTTATGCATTAGAAACCGCTGCATTCACTTTAAATAGGGCACCATCTAAATCCGTTGAGACGACACCGTATGAACTGTGGTTTGGTGCTAAACCTAAGTTGTCATTTCTTAAAGTTTGGGGATGCGAAGCTTATGTCAAGAAGTTGATGCCGGACAAGCTCGAACCCAAAGCGGAGAAATGCGTCTTCATAGGATACCATAAGGAAACTATTGGGTATACCTTCTATCACAGAACCGAAGGCAAAGTGTTTGTCGCAAAGAACGGATCCTTTCTTGAGAAGGAGTTTCTCTCGAAAGAAGTGAGTGGGAGGAAAGTAGAGCTAGACGAGGTTGTTGAACCTTCTCTTGAATTGGAGAGTAGCGAAGCACCTGAAATTGTTCCCGTGCCGCCTGCACCAACAATAGAGGAAGCTAATAACAAGGATCATGAAGCTTCGGACGATGCTACTACTAAACGTCGCAGGTCGACAAGGTCGCGTGCCCCTCCTGAGTGGTATGGAAACCCTGTCTTAACTGTCTTGTTAGTAGACGACAGTGAACCTGCGAACTATGAGGAAGCGATGATGAGCCCAGACTCTGAGAAATGGCTAGAGGCCACGAAATCCGAATTGGGATCCATGAGCGAAAACCAAGTATGGACTTTGGTGGACCCTCCTAGCGACCGAAAGGCCGTTGAGTGCAAATGGATCTTCAAGAGGAAAACAGACGCGGATGGTAATGTTACCATCTATAAAGCACGACTTGTCGCGAAAGGTTTTCGACTAGTTCAAGGTGTTGACTACGATGGGACTTTCTCTCCCGTAGCGATGTTTAAGTCCATTCGGATTATATTAGCAATTGCTGCGTTTCATGATTATGAAATATGGCAGATGGATGTCAAGACTGCGTTCCTCAATGGAAACATTGATGAAGAGTTGTATATGATGCAACCCGAAGGTTTTGTCGATCCTAAGGATGCTGATAAAGTGTGCAAACTTAAGCGTTCCATTTATGGACTGAAGCAAGCATCTCGGAGTTGGAACCTTCGTTTTGATCAAGTGATCAAGAGCTTTGGATTTGTTCCAAATTGCTACGAAGCTTGTATCTACAAGAAAGTGAGTGGGAGCTCAGTGACATTTCTGGTACTATATGTGGATGACATATTGATTATTGGAAATGACATTGACATGCTTAACGATGTGAAGAGTTATTTGAACAAATATTTTTCAATGAAAGACCTAGGTGAAGCTGCTTATATATTGGGCATCAAAATCTATAGAGATAGACAAAGACGCCTGATAGCTTTAAGCCAGAGTACATATCTAGAAAAAGTTCTGAAAAGGTTCAGAATGGATAAGGCAAAGAAAGGTTCAGTGCCTATGTTGTCAGGTAAGTTATTGAGCACGGCTCAGTGTCCAGCTACGGTAAATGATAGAGAAGCTATGAGCAAAGTGCCTTATGCCTTGGCCATAGGTTCTATCATGTGTGCCATGCTGTGTACTAGACCGGATGTGTCCAATGCTCTTAGTTTGACGAGCAGATACCAAAGTGATACAGGAGTGGAACACTGGACAGCCATGAAGAACATCCTAAAGTACCTAAATAGGACTAAAGAAATGTTCTTAGTCTATGGGGGTGATGAACAACTCGTCGTAAAAGGTTACGTCGACGCTAGTTTCGACACCGACAAGAATGATTCTAAATCTCAGACAGGATACATTTATATTTTGAATGGAGGAGCTGTGAGCTAGAGAAGCTACAAGCAAAGCGTGATCACGGGATCTACAGTAGAAGCGGAATACATGGCTGCTGCAGAAGCGTCAAGTGAAGGAGTTTGGATCAGGAACTTCATCACTGAGCTTGGCGTGGTTCCAAGTTCCTTGAACCCACTGGAGATATTGTGTGACAACACTGGCGCCATAGCACTAGCTAAGGAACCAAGCTATCATCCGAATACCAAGCATATCAACCGCAAGTTTCATATAATCCGATATTATATAACAGATGGAGATCTGAAGATTAGCAAAGTACATACAGATCTGAATGTCGCAGATCCATTGACTAAACCTCTTCCACGTGCAAAACATGATCAGCACCTTAGTGCCATGGGTGTTAGATTGTTGCCAGATGTAAACTAGATTATTGACTCTAGTGCAAGTGGGAGACTGTTGGAATTATGCCCTAGAGGCAATAATAAAGATGTTATTATTATAATTCTTGTTCATGATAAAGTTTATATTCCATGCTTGAATTGTATTAAACGGAAACTTTAATACTTGTGTGGTTTGTGAACAACACCGTGTCCCTAGTACGCCTCTATGGACTAGCTCATTGATTAATGATGGTTAAGGTTTCCTAACCATAGACATGAGTTGTCGATTAATAATGAGATCATATCATTGGGAGAATGATATGATGGACAGACCCAAACTAAGCGGAGCAATTAGATCTTGTCATCGTGTTCATCTTTGCGAAGCTTTTCTTATGTCAAATATTGTATTCCTTAGACCATGAGATAATACAACTCCCTGGTATCGGAAGAAAGCTTTGAGGTCATCAAACGTCATCCTATGAGAGGGTGATCATAAAGGTGTCTCTCAGGTGATCAGAAAGTACCTGTTGGGTTGTATGTATCGAGATGGGATTTGTCCCTCCCAGGTCGGAGAGATATACTTCGGGCCCACTCGGTAATCGATATCAACACCGCTTGCAAGCATGTGGTTAAGGACTTAATCACAAAGTGATATTGGATTACGGGACGAGTAAAGTACTGGCTGTGAACGAGATTGAACTAGGTATGACGGTACCGACGATCAAATCTCGGGCAAGTAAAATATCGCGAGACGAATGGAATATATATGGGATTGATTGAATCCTAGCATCGTGGTTCATCCGATATGATCATCGATGAATGTGTGGGAGTCAATATGGGTTTCCAGACCCCGATGTTGATTATTGATATAAGATCATGTCTGCATATTCTCGAACCCGAAGGGTCACACACTTAACATGTCTCGACGCTAGGATAGATTGGATAATTGGTTTATGAGTTTTTGTTCGGAGTCTCGGATGAGATCCAGGACGTTACGAGAGGTTCCAGAATGGTCCGGAGAATAATATTCATATAAGGCAATGCAGTTTTTTGGAGTTCGGAATTGTTTCGGGTTAATCGTTATTGTACCGGAAGCTTCTAGAACCTTCTGGAGGGGGACCAACGTGGCCGCACCTGCCGGGAGGGGGCATGGGCCTATGAGGGAGTGCCCTGGATGCATTGGGCCAGGGGCACAAGGCCCCATAGGGCCCAGCCGGCCAAACCTAGGGAAACCCTAGGCGAGCTTCTAGAAGGGGGGGAACTTTCCCCCCACTCCTGCCTCCTTGGCCGCCGGCCCTAGGGCTTGGAGGAGGGGCAAAGGCTGGCCGCCCACCCCTCTATATAAAGAGGGCTGGGGGCGCACCCCTCCCACACCTCCTCCTCAAGCCGTAGCCGCCCTGCTGCCCTCCTCTCTCTCTCCCTCCCGACTGCGTGTAGGCGAAGCCCTGCTGCAGAAACTCTCCACCACTTGCACCGCGCCGTCGCGTTGTAGATCCAATCCATCTCTCCACCATACTTGCTGGACCGAGGAAGGAGGAGACGTCGAGGTGCCGCACGTGTGCATCTCTCGGAGGCATCGCCACTTGCGGTGTTAGATCGGATCGGATCATGAGGAGGAGAAGCGAGTACGACTACATCACCCATGTTCCGTCGAACGTTCCGTTGTGCGAATCTTCAAGGGTATGAAGATCTATCCCCCCTTGTTATTTGCATCTCCTAGATTATATCTTGGCTTTCCCGTTCGCATCCGTAGACAAATTTTGATTTACTATGCTGCGAAACCCTTCATACAGGATCCCACGTTTTTCAATAAAGCTTTCATCTTAATCCGCAATATCTTGATTACAATATTAGTTCTTACTTGTTCTCGATTTCAGGTAGGAATTAAGACCCTCGCTAGTCAGGCTGATCGTGTTCCCGCAGGATCGGTATCCTCTAGGAGATTGGCCTAGCGATTGCATTGGCACTCGTGCTCGCATGTGTAGTTGGATCGTCAAGCCCGAACACCACCAAATCGACTATCACCATCTCATCGAAAGATCGGACACCTTTGCCATATCAGTCTATTACTAGTCTTGTGTATCTTGCACTCCAAGGCTCCGGGTACATCGGTGACTCCAACCGTAGCCTTTCTTTATCCGGCATGGGCGTCCCTTCTAGATCCATCTAACTGGGCAACCCAGCAGGCCATAGGCCATGCTACCAACTGTGGGCCACCCGGGTTATCCGGATAGGTGACATGCTATGAGGATACCCATATAGCATATCCCCAACAGTAGCCCCCGGAGAACTCCGAGATCTTGCGCCGTCTTGCCTCTTCGTGTGGAATGCTCCGTCTAGATGGATGTCGGAAAATCGTCAAGCAATATCTTGTAGTCCTCCCAAAGAACCCTGCAAGGCTTTCTCCGTCTTCAATATGTAAGTCAGAGAAATGCTGAATCTTCCATCGTACTCTTCCATAGCCGGACTGGATCTGTCCATGCCGGAATCTTCTGATGTGACGGCTCATCGTCCTGTGCCAGCTAGGACGACGTAGGCTTAGGTCAGCGGCGCCTTGTAACTCACACATGGAGAGAACGCAATCATGTCCGATTTTCCCGCGCAAGCGATACGAACCGTTGGCGGCGACGGTTGGAGACGTGGTGAAATTTCCGCGCACGTTCGCGAACACGTCGTCTACGCGGCAACCGTCCGATCAAGCTGCACGAATCTTGACGCAAGAGATGATAAATAGTAACCGCGGTGGAATTTCCACTTTTTACCTCATTCTCCTCGCATTGTCTTCTTCCTCCAGCATGCGCCCCCTCGATCTCTCTGCGCCTAACTCGCGAAAAAACCCTAGCCTCCAATCCGCACCAGTCACACCCAACCTCACTCCATGGCCAGCAGCAACACCTCTCCCTCCATGGCGGCAAACGAAGCCGCGGCGAAGCCGGCGAGCTCCATTGTCGTGCCCCAAAGGGCCTTGTCATCCCCGCATCGGCGGTGATCGAGTCCACCGGCGGCGACCTTAATCTGGCGGCGCTGGAGCCGTTGGTGGAGGAGCTAGATTCGCACAAGGGCGACTGGCGCGGCTTAGATATCACAGACCGTGATATCCAAGAGCTGGTCGCCGAGGGCTACCTCCCTGCAATGGAGGGGCTCGCCTAGCGGGTGGCACCGGCTGGCGAGGTGACACCTTCTCCCCAAGCCGGAGAAAAGGTGTACCTCAAAGCCCAACTGGTTCGCGGCGTCTCCCTGCCCATCTCCAACTTCTTCCTCTCCGTGTTAGAAGTCATCTAACACGGTGACTTCTCACTTAACAGCTTAGCGATCTAGAGGAGGGCAACCTGGCTGCCCAAATCTACGATCCAAAGATGAAGGAAGTCACGGTCGTGTCCGACGACGAGGCTACGTTGGCGCGAAAGCGGAAGAGCTCCACCTCTGACGCTGCCGACGGAGGCAAGAAGAAGAAGACAGAGGGTGGAGCCTCCAAGAAGACTACCCCCGCCCTAGAGGCGGAAAAGAGAAAAGTTACTGGGATCCCCTTTGCCAAAGCACCCCCACTTGTGTAAGCTTCTCTTTCTCAGACATTGTATATTTATCTGTCTTGCTCCTGTACTTATGCATTTTGCACATTTCAGGAAGAAAGCCACGACCAGCCTCAAGAAGACCTCCAAATTGGGGGCTTCTAGAACTATCAAGGACATGCTGCATCGCGACGCATCTCCTGCCATGGCCCCTACCACTCCCTCCATCAAGCCTTCGTCAGCCCCGACAAGCTCACAAGCTAAGGAGGCATCTGGCCCTTCCGCCATGGAAGTGGACTCAGGTGCCTCTACTAAGGTTGCAGTCGTCGGCGAGCAGGCGACGCAGGAGAGTGCTGCCCATCAAATGGTTGAAGCTCCGGATAAGGATGCCATCGGTGGCGGTAAGGCGGTGGTGGAAGGAGGTACTTTTGCCGTTGGCGGCGCCCCCGCACCCAAGAAAACCACAGCCTATCCAAAGATAGTCTATCCGGTACTTGCACCGGGTAGCACTGGTTTGGTCCCTGGTGCGGCGCCAAAATCTCCGACGTACGGTCTAGAGGAGCTCTGCCAGCAAGCATAAATCTTGCAAGGAAACAGCGAATCCTTTGGCAAGCTGCCGGCCGAGAGTGCTACAAACCTCAAGATCATCACACTTGTAAGTTTTATTTGCCTTTTGCATTTCATATGAGTATCCCACTGTAACCCCCGAGGATGTAGACGGAAAAACCATAGGTTTTTGCATCTACATGCTCTAAGAGTGACTAAGTTAGAAAAACTCTCACTGTAGCCCCCAAGCATGTAGGTGGAATGAAATTTTCCGACTAGATGGTTTAATAGTAGCATACATAGTGTTTATAATTTTCTATACTGTATCCCCCTAGTTGTAACTGAATTAGTTCCGACTAGATGCTTAAAGAAAAGCTAAGCATATATCTGAGTTAAAAACTTTATACTGTAGCCCCCAAGCTTCTAATTGAGAACTGAATTGGTTCCGACTAGATTCTTAAAGAAAAGCTAAGCATATTACTAAGTCAAAAACTCTCGCTGTGGCCCCCGAGCGTCTAGGTGGAAAATTTCCGGCTAGATGCTCCAAGCAGACCAAACAATGTTTTAACTTTGAACTTTTCTCCACAGAACGAGAGTGCTCGGAGGGGCATGGCCAATGAAAAGTACCATAAGATGCACGCAGAACTGGAAGCTGAAAAGGGTAAAACTGCCTTCTTGAAGGAACAGATCACCAAGAGCAAGCATCTGTTTTCTAATGCGCATTCCGACTTGGTTTTGTGCCCATGTTCTCCGAGTAATCACTGTGTACTTTTATTTTCTCTGACTTTGCAGAAACCATTGCCAGGGCCAAGAATATTGTCGAGCAATCCAAGCACATTCAAGAGCTGGATAGCGAGAACAAGATTCTTAAGCAGGAGAGGAATGATATGCTGAAAATGCATGAGGAATCGATGAAGGCCCTGCAGGACTCCGCCACCGAGGAAATCAATCGCTTGAAGGAGGAGATTGCGATCTTAAAAGATCAGAAGCAAGCTGCCGATGAGAAAAATCAACACCATAGCGAGGCGTATAAGCTCCTCCAAAAGGATAAAGAATCCTTGGCGGACACCCTCTGGCAAGCTGAGGCCAGCATCTTCAGTAAGTTTTCTCTGTCTTAGATTTATGTAGTCTGGGTACTTTGAATTGTTCAACTCATGAGCTCCTTGTCTGAATTTGCAGCTCCTATGGGTTTAACCCGATCACCTCCTCCAGCCAAGGAATGCATGGTTCTTGCCGGCAACTTCATCAACACCGCCATCACGCAAGCCAAGGAGATCGCCAAGCCCCTCCAGATAAAAATCAAGGCATCGGACTCCATGGTGAAGTACTCGAAGATTCTGCACTGAGCCCCCGAGCGTATTACAAGCTGGAAAGCTTCATGTGCACGGGCTGGCGCAAGGATGGCGCTGTCAATGGTGAAGGCACACTATGAAGATGCCTACATCGACAAGGTGACCTCTGGCATTCCCGACGTAGACGATGATGGCAAAGAGATTAACCATGAAGCCATCTTGTCGTCACTCGCGGGCTATGACACAAGAGTTGCCGAGTTTATGGACGTCGACGTCTTCGTGCCCATGAACATCACCGACAACGGAAACCATGGTTCCTCTGAGTCCCACCACAGCGCCGACTTCGAGGGTGGTTCTCCGGCTGGTGATGATGCTGCTTCCAAGTCACCTGCGCCAAAGGAGTGAAGAACAACTTTGTAATATTTGTTTCACCTTTGGTGCATATGCGGGAAAAAACTTGTTTATGTAACTTAAGGCGGAAAACAATGGTTGTTATTTCCTGCTGCTCAAGAACTAGTTTCCAGCATGTATATATTGTTTTAAGCAAGTGCTGGCTTATCCATTACTTTGGTTCTTATGCTTGACTTTTCGTGAGTCGGAAGACTCGTTGTCGGAACCATGCACTTAGGTGATGATGCCCAATGGCACCGTCAATAACCTGAGCACAAAATCGCCGACAATAAGTGCCAAAAGTCACTACTCCAGAATTCACATAAAAACGACAAAGAACGTGTAGACCAGAAAACTTAAGCTAACGTCCGTAGGCGGAATTTTCACAAGTACAATCACAAAGCTTGTGCATAAAGGTTTTACATGATCCAAAAATGAACACTAAAGGAGGTAAAAGACTCATAAATATGAGTGAACTAGAGAGCCTTATTTTATTGATCATATAAGAGGTACACAATTAGATAAAAATGCTAAGTGTAAAAAGGACGTAGTTGTGCTATGTTCCATCGCCGATCAAGCTCCAGGTAGTCATCATCCGGGTCACGTCTCTTACGCTTATGATCCTCGTTGGGTCTATCCTTCAGTTCACGGTTGTCAACGAGGTAGTAATACCCATTGAGTAACGCCTTGCTTATGGTCCTTCCCATGGCGGGGATAATTTGTGTGACTTCTTCTGCTTAAGTCGGAGCACCAAATCCCCCTCTTTAAACGAGCGATGCCGAACGTGGCGACTATGGTAGCTGCGTAGCTTCTGCTGGTAGATGGTGGATCTTTGGCATGCCAAAACGCGCTCCTCCTCGAGAAGGTCTACATCTAGGCGTCTGGATTCTTCAGCGTCATCTTCGTCGTAGGCGGCAACTCTTGGTGCATCATGAAGAATGTCGGAAGGCAGGATGGCTTCTGCTGCATATACCATGAAGTAAGGGGTGTAGCCGGTGGATCTATTGGGTGTAGTTCGTAAACTCCACAGCACAGATGGCAATTCTTCTGCCCAGGCTCAAGCTGCTCTATGTAGCGGTGCCTCCAGATGTGGCTTGATTCCCTGCAGAATTAATCCATTGGCTCGCTCAACCCGACCGTTGGATTGTGGGTGTGCCATAGATGCAAGGTCAAGTCGGATGCCTTTCTCCCAACAATAAGCGTCCACTTCTCCGAGTGACAAATTGCTTCCGTTATCGGTGATAATGCTCTGTGGGAGACCAAATCTCACCACTAGATCCCGGACAAACCTGAGGGAAGTTGCCCCATCAAGCTTTCTAATGGGTTTAGCTTCTATCCATTTAGTGAATTTATCAACTGCTACAAGAAGATGCATAAACCCACAAGGTGCCGTCTGTAATGGTCCCACCATGTCTAGCCCCCAGACTCCAAACAGCCAAGTTATTGTTATTGTTCGCAATTCTTCAACAGGAACATGTGGTTGTCGGGCATAATACTGGCATCCCATGCATGTCTCAACCAACTTGTCGGTGTCCTCCTTCGCGGTCAGCCCATAGAATCCTTGCCGGAAGGCTTTCGCGACCAACGATCGAGGAGCGGCGTGATGCCCGCAGTCTCTGAGATGGATTTCGCGTAGGATTTCCATACCTCCTAGCTGGGAAACACACTTTAGGTATATACTAGTAGTGCTCCTTTTGTAGAGTTGCCCATTGATTATGGTATAACCCTTTGCTCGTCGTACTATTTGCCATCTTTCGACTTTGTCGTCGGGCAAAGTTCCGTGTTCAAGATATTCCATGAACGGTTTTATCCAAGCCGGAGGGACCTTAGTCACCATGTTGACGAAAGAGTCAGCTCTATCCGGGTTGTTGATGTCGGCTCCCTTCATAGATGGTGTGCGCAGGTGCTCTAGAAAAACACCTGGCGGAATTTGCTTGCGCCCTGATCCAAGCTTAGACAGCAGATCAGCCGCCTCGTTTTGCTCCCTAGGTACATACTTGACTTCGTATCCCAATAAGCTCTTGGCTATCTCGTCCACTTTGTCTCGATATGCCGCCATCATAGGGTTCCGCGCATTCCAGGTACCAGCCACCTACTGGGCAACCAAGTCGGAATCTCCACAGCAAACTATGCTCTTGATGCCAATATCCTTGGCTACACGTAGTCCGTGAATGAGTGCTTCATACTCCGCCATGTTGTTTGTAGCCTCGAAGTGGATCTGCAGAACGTAGTGTAGCTTGTCTCCTGTTGGTGACTGTAGCAACACACCAGCCCCCGAGCCGTTGAGCAGCTTTGATCCCTCAAAGTGCATCACCCAGTACTCTGGCTTCTGCAATGGAGTAGCATCTGGCATCTCTGTCCAATCTGCAACAAAATCCGCCAAGGCTTGTGACTTGATAGTGTCGCGTCTCTTGTAAGTGATCTCAAAGGCGGCAAGTTCAATGCCCCACTTCGCGACCCTTCCTGTAGCGTCGCTGTTGTTGATTATGTCGGACAGTGGAATCTTGCTCACCACTGTGATTGGGTGCTCTTGAAAGTAATGCCTCAGCTTCCGAGAAGCAAGGAATACTCCATAAGCTATCTTATGGTAGTGCGGGTAATGCTGCTTGGACTCCGTCAAGAGCTCGCTCACATAGTAAACTGGTCGTTGAACTCCGTGCTCATAGCCTGGTTCCTTCCGCTCTACCACGACGACGATGCTGATTACCCGGTTGGTTGCCGCCATGTAGATTAACAGGGGCTCTCCAGGCTCGGGCGCTGCAAGGATGGGCACTGAGGAAAGAATCTCCTTGAGCTTCTTCAATGTTGCATCTGCTTCGTCTGTCCACGTGAATTTGTCCGCCTTCTTCAGCAACTTGTACAGCGGCAGAGCCTTCTCTCCAAGTCAGCTGACGAACCGACTAACTGCTGCAACACAACCTGTTAGTCGTTGAATGTCCTTTAGGCATGTCGGACGGTTTATGTTTAAGATGGCCTTGATTTTCTCCGGGTTGACCTCAATTCCGCGTTGGGAAACGATGAAACCCAACAATTTTCCGGCTGGAACCCCGAAGACGCACTTCTTAGGGTTAAACATCATGTTGTATTTCTAGAGATTATCAAAGGTTTCTTTTAAGTAGGAGATTAAGTCGTTTGACTTTTTAGACATCACCGCGATATCGTCCACATAGGCGTGAACGTTCCGATCAATTTGGTCGTGGAGGCAACGTTGCATTGTCCGCTGGTACGTAGCACCTGCGTTTTTCAGCCCAAAGGGCATCGTAACATAGCAAAACGTGTCTTATGGGGTAGTGACCGAATTGGCCAATTGGTCCGACTTCCTCATCTTGATCTGGTGGTATCCTGAGTATGCATCGAGAAAACACAAAAGCTCTGAGCCAGCCGTCGAGTCAATGACTTGGTCAATGCGAGGCAAAGGAAACGGATCTTAGGGACATTATTTGTTCAAGCCGGTGTAATCAACGCACATTCTTAATTCATTGGTTCCTTTTTTGGGGACAAGTACAGCATTGGCCACCCATCGGGTGTGAAGGACTTCTCGCATAAATCTAGCTTTAAGTAACCTAGCTATCTCTTTGCCAATGGCGCGTCTCTTCTCATCTCCAAAGCGTCATAGAGGTTGTTTCACTGTTTTGGATGTTGGATCAATGTTTAAGCTGTGCTTGGAAAGTTCCCTAGGTACACCTTTCATGTCGACAGGTTGCCAGGCAAAGATGTCCCTATTCTCACGGAGGAACTCGACGAGCGCGCTTTCCTATTTGGGATCCAGGTTCGTCCCAATGGCGGTGACCTTGGAGGCATCGCCCACCACAAGTTCCACCGGCTTGGTCTCGATGGCGGCCTTGAACGCAGGAGCGGAGTCGGAGACTTCCTTCTTCGACACGGGCATCTCCGAGTCATCGACCTTGCTCTGGATCTCTTTGAATTATTCGCTGTAGAAGACATCTTCTTCAACGGCTGCTTCATTGATCTCGTAGTCCCTTGCCTTGGTAAAGCTTCCGGATACGGTGATGACACCGTTTGGTCCGGGTATTTTGATTTTGTTGTAGACGAAGCATGGCTTGGACATGAACATGTGGAATATGTCGTGGCCGAATATGACGTGGTACATGCTCTTTAAGGGGACCACCTCAAAGGTCATGCGCTCTTGGCGGTAATTTTTAACATCGCCAAAGGCAACCTGAAGTGTAATGCACCCAAGGGACCGAGCCTCCCGACCAGGAACTACGCCGTGGAAGATGGTGTTGGTCCGCCTTAGGTTTGCCTCCGTCAAGTTCATCTTCTCAGTGTATCCAGGTACATGATGTTGATGCTGCTTCCACTATCCACCATACACTTGGTGAAATCCACGCCGTCAATCAAGGGGTTGATGACCATGGCGTACTGGTTCTCCGTAGGTATAAGGTCTGGGTGATCCGTCCTGTCCCAAGTGATTGGAACCTCCGACCAGCGCAGGTACTGGGGAACTGGGGGGAGAGTAGCCATTAGGATCCTTAGAGAGGTCTTTTGTTGTCGGACGGTGGGGGTGCCAAGGAAAGTGTGGTAGACTGGGGCCTTCTTCGGGAAGGGGTTCTTGCCCTTGTCGTCGCTTTTGGCGGCGTGCTTGGGGTCAACGTGATAGGGCAAAGGTGTCCGATTTTTCGATGAGATGGTGATAGTCGATTTGGTGGAGTTCGGGCTTGACGATCCGACTACACGTGCGAGCACGAGCGCCAATGCAATCGCTAGGCCAATCTCCTGGAGGTTACCGATCTTGCGGGAACACGATGAGCCTGACCAGCGAGGGTCTTAATTCCTACCTGAAATCGAGAACAAGTAAGAACTAATATTGCAATCAAGATATTGCGGATTAAGATGAAAGCTTTATTGAAAAGGTGGGATCTTGTATAGGTGCGAAGTAAAAGAGGCCGTTGCGACGCTCGAGCCTTGGCGAAGTTGCTATGATGGCTAAATTAATGTCTAAACAAAATCCGAGTCTACGGTGACGGCTATGGGGAGTATTTAAGGAGGAAAAGGTGGTGTTTCGGCCAGCCATAGAAGTGGTGGCCGAATCCAACCCTGGAAGTCCTTTTCTCCTCAAATACGGACTCTAAAAAGTGGCTAATTAAAATCCTGCGAAAATTACATGGGCCCGGCCCAAAATAAAGGTGTCGCAGCACCATATTAAGCTATGGACGAATTTGTGAAGTATTAATCTTGAATATTTCGTCCAAGCCTACTTTCTTCATTATGACGGCCTCAAAGTTCTGAAATCTTCATCCGTGGCCTTCTCTTGAATCATCTCATGTTTGCTGCCATCTCCATGCATGGCCATGCTCCAATGCTTGTCCCTCTCATCCATGCTTGGCCCACCATTCCTAAGAGTAATAAATACATCTGATTTAGGCAGCATCATATTCTCATGTATGTGAGGAATAGTTCGAAGAAACGAAAGTACCTGATAGTTAAGTTGTTTGGCACGAGATCTGGTGATAGGTCCTTGTATGTGTGTAGCTATAGGTACAACGGTTGTATCAATAGATGGGATGTCCACATCATGCTCCCCTTCTTGAATTGAAGTCGTCCTCGACGCAATCTCATCTTCCTCACCAAAGTAAGGCTTCAAATCTGCAATTTTAAATGTAGGACTAAGCGTACCAAATTCTGCAGGCAACTCAAGTTTATATGCATTATCGTTTATTTTCTCTAACACCTTAAAGGGACCAGCAGCGCACGGCATAAAGGAAAACGATCTTTACGCAAATGTAACCAAACAAGATCTCCAACATCAAACACAACATGCTTTCTCCCTTTATCCCCAGCAAGTTTATACTTAGCATTCATGTGTTCTATGTTACTTTAGTAGTTTTATGCAAGTTTAATATCATTTCAGCGTGTTGTGTAGCATCCAAGTTATTTTGCACCGAAGAAGGTAAAGGCAATAAATCAATAGGTGCACGAGGAACAAAACCATACACGATCTCAAACGGGCACATCTTTGTGGTAGAATGCAGCGAACGATTATAAGCAAATTCTATTTGAGGTAAACACTCTTCCCACAATTTTAAGTTCTTCTTTGAAACAACCCGCAGCATAGTAGAGAAAGTTCTATTTACTACTTCAGTTTGTCCATCAGTTTGGGGATGACATGTAGTACTAAACAACAATTTAGTCCCCAACTTAGCCCATAAACATCTCCAAAAGTGGCTAAGAAATTTAGTATCACGATCAGAAACAATAGTATTTGGAACACCATGTAAACGAACAATTTCACGAAAGAACAAATCAGCAATATGCGCAGCATCATCCGTTTTATGACAAGGAATAAAGTGTTCCATCTTAGAAAACCGATCCACAACAACAAAAATACTATACCTCCCCTTCTGTGTACATGGCAATCCCAAAACAAAGTCCATAGAAATATCCTCCCAAGGAACACTAGGAACTGGAAGAGGCATATATAAACCATGTGGATTAAGGCGAGACTTAGCTTTTTGACAAGTAGTGCAGCGTGCCACAAATCTCTCAACATCTCGACGCATACGTGGCCAAAAGAAGTGTGCAGCAAGAACATCCTCCGTTTTCTTGACACCAAAGTGTCCCATCAATCCTCCTCCATGCGCATCCTGTAACAACAAAAGACAAACAGAACTATCTGGAATGCATAGTTTGTTAGCTCGGAACACAAATCCATCATTGAAGACGAACTTGTTCCTTGTTCTACCATCTCTACAATTCCGCAACACATCTTTAAATTCAGCATCATGCACATATTGTTCCTTAATAGTTTCTAATCCAAATATTTTGAAGTCAAGTTGAGATAACAAAGTATAACGGCGCGACAAAGCATCAGCAATAATATTATCTTTACCCTTTTTGTGTTTGATAACATAAGGAAAAGAATCAATAAATTCAACCCACTTTGCATGACGACGATTCAACTTAGCTTGACTACGAATATGCTTCAAAAATTCATGATCAGATTGTATAACAAATTCTTTAGGCCATAGATAATGTTGCCAAGTTTCTAATGTCCGAACCAACGCATATAATTCTTTATCATAAGTAGAATAGTTCAGACTAGCCCCACTCAATTACTCACTAAAATATGCAACAGGTTTTCCCTCCTATAATAACACACCTCCCAAACCAATTTCACTAGCATCACATTCAAGCTCAAAAGTCTTAGTAAAATCAGGAATTTGGAGTAAGGGAGCATGTGTTAGCTTATCTTTCAATATGACGAAGGCCTGTTGTTGTGCATCGCCCCAAACAAAGGGCACATCCTTCTTGGTAAGTTCATTCAGCGGCGTGGCAATTGATCCAAAGTCTTTGACAAAGCGCCTATAAAAACCAATGAGGCCAAGAAAACTCCTCACTTGTGTGACCGTCTTGGGCTGCGGCCAATTCTCAATAGCTTCAATCTTGGCTGGATCCACTTCAATGCCCTGTGATGTAACAACATATCCAAGAAACACAACTTGATTGGTGCAAAAGGTGCACTTTTCAAGATTACCAAACAAACATGCATCACGTAAAGCATTGAAAACAGCACGTAAATGGTCCAAATGATCCTCGAAAGATTTGCTATAAATCAGAATATCATCAAAGTAGACTACCACAAAACGTCCAATGAAAGCATGTAAAACTTCGTTCATTAATCTCATGACAGTACTGGGTGCATTAGTTAAACCAAACAACATCACTAACCACTCATATAAACCGAACTTAGTTTTAAATGCGGTTTTCCATTCATCTCCCAATTTCATACGAATCTGGTGGTAACCACTACGCAAATCAACTTTAGAAAACATGGTAGAGCCACTCAATTCATCAAGCATGTCATCCAAACGTGGAATAGGATGACGATATCGAATATTAATATTATTGATAGCTCTACAATCAGTACACATGCGCGAAGAACCATCTTTCTTAGGTACCAAAATAATAGGAACAACACAGGGGCTAAGGGACTCATGAATATGATCTCGGCCGAGTAGTTTCTGAGTTTGGCGTTGTATCTCCTTTGTCTCCTCTGGATTGGTTCTATATGGCGCGCGGTTGGGAAACGTAGCACCAGGAATTAGATCAATTTGGTGCTCAATTCCTCTAATAGGAGGTAGTCCTGGTGGCAGCTCAGCGGGGAAGACGTCCTCATATTCCCGCAAAAGGTTAGCAATAGCGGGTGGCAAAGAAGGAGGCATATCCTCAAAGGAAAACAAAACCTCTTTGCAGACAATTGCATAACATTGAGTATTGTTTACATCTAGTTCAGCAATATCAATTTTATTTGCAAGCATACATGGACTCTTCAAACGAATTTCAGTAGTATGTTTAGAATCAGATTTAGTGTTCTTTGGTGGTACAAAATCTACAGCAACAATCTGATTCTCACTTTTATTTTTCTCCTCAGTTTTAGCTCTACCAAGGTCATCTTTTAAAATCTGTTCGGGAGTCATAGGTTTTAGTCCAATTTTCTTTCCATCATGCATAAGAGAATAGTGATTAGTTTTGCCATTATGAACAGATTCTCTATCAAATTGCCATGGTCTACCAAGTAACAAAGAACAAGCTTGCATAGGTACAACATCACAATCAACAAAATTAGAATATGTACCAATAGTAAAATGCACGTGTACCGTTCTTGTTACCTTGATCTTGCGAGAACTCTCAAACCATTGGATGTAATATGAATGTGTGCGTTGTCTTGTTGGAAGTGCAAGCTTCTCTACCATGTCAACACTAGCCAGATTATTACAACTCCCTCCATCAATGATGATCCTTATAGCTCTTTCCTTGACAACACCACGTGTTTGGAACAGGTTGTGGCGTTGATCTTGCTCAGATTTTCTCAACTGCACACTCAACACACGTTGTGTAATTAAGCTCTTGTATTGATCAGCAGTTTCAGCTCCCATTACCTCTGTCTCTTCATCAGAATCACAATTGTCTCCAACTCGAGCAGAAATAAGGGCTAATGTATCTTCATCAAAGTCACTTGCTGAATCATATTGACCATCATCACGCACCATCATAACACGTTGTGTTGTGCACTGTCTCTCAATATGACCAAAAACCCCAGCACTTGCGGCATTGTATATCCTTTGTTTTACCCGTGGAGGCCATAGAAGAGGCACTACGAGCAAGAGCATTGGGTGACGGTGGAGGAGCACCTGGAAATCTTGTGGTGGCCTTGGAGAATCACGAGAAGGAGGCACTGATTGTCGGGATGTCCAAGTGGATGTGCGACCTGTAGAATTATTAGTCCTCCTCCATGGTGTTTGGCGATCCTGCACTTCACGTTCAGCTTTGCAAGCAATATGAAACAAACGAGTGATAGAATTATATTCCTTATAGTCTAATATGTGTTGAATGTCCTTGTTTAATCCACCAAAGAAACATGAAAGCATTTTTTTAGTAGATTCAACAAGACCACATCGAACCATCCCCGTTTGCAATTCCTGATAATACTCTTCTACAGAATTTTTCCCTTGTTCCAAACGTGTCAGATTCTTTAGTAAATCACGTTGATAAGTGGGAGGCACAAAACGAACACGCATAGCAGTTTTTAAAGCAGTCCAAGTACTAGGAATAGTAGTAGGATTTAAACGACAATACTCAGACCACCAAAGGGAAGCAAATTTAGTAAATTCACATGTAGCAGCACTAACACGCATATTCTCAGGATATTTTAAGCATGCAAAACGTTGTTCTACTTCCATCTCCCATGTAAGATATTGCATCAGGATTATATATACCCTCAAAAGATGGAATATTTAATTTAAGCTTTGCAACATGATCATCATCATGTACCGGTGGTCGAGCGTTGCGGCGGTAAAGTCGGGTACGTCCAGAAGGGTGTGGAGGTTGTTCAACCTCCTCGTCAAACAAATCATCGTCGTCGAGGTCGTAGTAGTACCCGTCGTCTGCCCCCAATGTCGCAGCAGCACCCGTGGTGGAAGTCTGAGGTGTCTCAGCTGCAGGGGTAGCCGACTGAGGTGCGGTGGCATCCGAACCAGCAGTACGACCCATGATCGGAATGCGCCGTGCGCCATGCCGAGGTGCCAATGGGGCGGGTGCGGGTGTCGGCAATCTGTCCAAAACCTCCTTGAACCGAGCGTCAAGATTGTCGTTGAAGGATTTCTCGAGTCCATCGATCTTGTCCATGGCGTTGGTGAGCTTCGTGTCAAACTCCCCTAGTCGTGCATCCACATCTTCAGCGCGACCGACCAAGAGCTCGGAGAAGTGGGCATGTAGTTCTTGGTTCGTCATGGTGGCAGGGTTCCGCAAAGTATCTGTCATGGTTAGTCCTCTAAAAAGCACAGGTATATACGCCTATAACTACGGAAATATGGTGGAAGGCATGCGTAATCCGTCAAGCAATATACGAAGCTCTTACAAGTTCTTACCAAACAGCAGGAAAAAGGCGATGTGCAACCGCGAGGAGCAGTGGGTCCAGAGATTGAACCAAGCGATTACTAGGAGTCGAGACACCGCACGTGGAGAAATCTGGAGCTCTGGGAAGGCTTAGCAAAGGGGTTAGCAATTATCAAAACAACAATGCAAATGTTGAAAGAATGCTCAACGACGGTACTGTGCTGGTCCTAGGCTAGACCGTACTAGAGACGCGAGCCTAGATCACCAATGATGTCACGACGCGACACAACATGCAATGTAAGATGATATGGCACCCTGAAAAGCGAACCGAGATGTCGAAAATCACTATGATGGCGAGTGCCTAGAACTGATCTACGAGGTCTAAAGTTTTTTTCGAAATTTTTGTAGTATGCTCCGGAAAGCGCGCAGGTACCAAAAAAATATCGCTATAACGGCTGATGGAGAAAAGTGATCCCCGGGGCCAAAAATTAGTATAAAGAGAAAAAAAATTCGGAGGCGGTTCCAAACTTTTTTTTTGCTCTCCTTCTGGACTTACGACCGAACTCTTAGCTTGACACGGACTTTAGCTCAACACGGAAACAACAAGGAAGGAAAGTAAAAAGAAAAAGTACAAAACAATAACTCAACTCGGACTTGTGTCGAGGCAGGAAAAGTGATCGGATCCGTGTCGCGGTAGGCAGGCGGTGGCGGAGTTTTAGAGTCTACTCTGGCATTGTTTCAAAGCAACACAAATAGTTCAAGTTAAGACAAACCCTCTGAAGCTAACCTGCCTCCACCTCGACTAAGGACCAATAAGAAGCGTCGCTAACCACTAAAACTACCCCAAGTTAACCCTTACGGCTTCGATAGGAAACCACCATGGGAAGGTAGTCGCAATAAGGCGTCACTCAAAGACCTCAACTCAAGTATCACGCCCTTGCCCCAAGACGAAGGATCCACCCTAGCCTTGACGACCCTCAGTAAAGCTCTAAGGTGGAAAGACTGCGCAGTTCCACTCATTTCCAAAATATCTACTACTGGAAGATACCTCAAGAAGATCTCCAATCCAAGAACCTGCTCCAAGCACCACCTTGAGAGTTGTCAGTGGAACAGAAAACAAACCTCATCAATAACCTTTCGAAGTCTGCTCGATCCTCCCAATACCCGTGACGCTCAGAATTAGGATGACAAGACTACCCGACGTCACCAATACTATTCTTCAAAGGGAAGAAAGCAACCCAAAAGTTCGAGATTCTCTGAAAATGGCGCAAAGCGCCTTCTCTGCTATCTCTGCTAAGACCCACCTAAAAAGGCCCCTGACCTTGCTAACCCCAGGACTGAAAATGAAGAATTGTCCCTCTACGAGTATCAACCCATCTTCCAGTCACAACCCTTGGAAGATCCACTTGTCGAAGGAGTCATCAGGGAAGGAACGACCATCACTCTCACTGCTGAAGGGCTGAATATCCCTCATACCCCCGTGGAACTACAGTAGCCGAAGTTAGTACACCAACCCGAGAATGGCGACAAGACTCGATTAGTACTCATGGAGTAGTCCTTCCCACCCTGCAACTCACCCTTATTTCATAGGGTAGAGTTATGTATCGTTCTAAAACCGGTGTTGTAAAACCCTAAGTGCCTTGACAGCTGGCAGCACAGACCTGTTTGATAATGCTATAAGTACCCTCGCCGCTAGTCGACGCAGACCTATTAATTTATGCTTGAGCTCAGTTTGATGATATGCTAGTCTGAGTTTCACTTATACATTATTTACCCATGACGTTGCATCAGACCCAACCCATAAGGGCCGTACCCCATAGGACCCCCTTCCTCGACCGTCAACCGCAACCAACATTTTTCTAACCGTTGAAAACTCTAAACCAGATCAGGCACCTCTCTAGAAGCGGCAGGTACTAGGTCAACCAAAGATAACCATTACTAGATGAAAGGTGCAACGTTTTCTCAGCATTCATCCGACTCCAAAAAAAGGAGGTCTGTGACTTCATCAAGCACACCTAATGTCGCTCTAAGGGGGAAAGATTGTGTATTTCCCGCCCAAAACCCGATTAAACCCTTGAATTGAATCCTAGTCATCGTTAGGTGACAACCGTCCACTAAATCAGAATCATGGACCCTTCCTGAAGGATAACAATCGCCACTTCTCTACAATCAGAAGACACTTCGGGAAAGCCCTCCATCACCGAGTTGACCATCCAGCCGACACCCTGGGTATCAAGACAAGGAAGATAGAGAATCTGACTATCGTGGTAAAGGTTTGAATAAGGCTCAACTCGCCGTCTTGCCTCAAGAAGGAAGGACCCTGTCAACACTAAAACCTAGCTAGAATCGTCCTAAGGGGAAAGACTGCGTCTTTTCCATTTGTTTAATCTAAATAGCTCGATCTGAATCCACTCATCTCTGACTTATAGCTCACCACGCCTATTTGTTGTAAAACTTGTTAGCGTATAATAATTCCACCGGTTAAATTGTTAAGCGGATGTTATCACCCAACCCTACTCCTCCCTAATCTCGGTACGAGATTATTTTAAGGGGGGAAAGGTCTGTAACATCCCAATTTCAGCAACCCTGATCTTT
Organism: Avena sativa; assembly: GCA_916181665.1. Taxonomy (NCBI): domain Eukaryota; kingdom Viridiplantae; phylum Streptophyta; class Magnoliopsida; order Poales; family Poaceae; genus Avena; species Avena sativa. The sequence continues at coordinate 127,470,607 of OV702284.1, forward strand.
TGTCAAAAAGGCAAAAATCAAGGGGAACAAAAAAATTCTTTTTAAGTGTTGCAATGCTTGCTTATTTGACTGCTTGTTCATACATTTGATTGCGTATTAGGTGATATACTTTTCACCTCAACCTCAGTTGACAAAACCTATTTTTCAAAAGGGATCTCTTGGCTCAATTTCCATATTCTCAAATGTTCTGACAATTCGAACTTGAGCAAGGTGACTTTACAAAAACCAAATATCTCACTAGTTATATTAACAAAACTATGGAGACCTATATATTATCTCCTTATGTTTTAAAGACATACCCTTCAATTATTCTTATCTATAGGTTGTCCCAAAACTTTTCTAAAACCTTCTCATCCCATCTTGGTAGAAATACCAAGAGGCCCTTATCTTAATTCAAAATCACAACCTCTTCAAAACACACATGCGTACCTCAAGCTAGGCTTAATGGTAACCTTAATAATAGTTGGATAAGTTGATAAGATGAATTGCCTTGATCTGATGTCTAATGAATTGCCTTGATCTGCTGATTGCCTTGTTTTCTTAGGAACTAGAGTAAGCTAATCTAGTAGCTCATCCTTAGGTATCAAACCAATAGTTGAGATCATCAATCTCAAACTAAGCAACCCTAGACTTAATATATCTTGAATCACTCAAGTGAATCCCAAATCTACTTAACCAGATCAATCCTAAGCTAATCCTTTGTATTAGCATCCAGCCCATCAAGGATCAAATACAAGCATGGATCTCTGCTAAACAATCTATTACCTCAATATAAACCACTTGATGAAGAGGATAAACCATTGCCACTCTCTAAAATGTTTCCCTTTGTCATACTAGTCCAAATCCACAAGTTTGCAAAATTTGGCAAAGTCTGGAATCTTTAACTAGATTCAATCTTTGGAACTTCACCTACTCTAATATGTGTGCATTCGTGAGAATGTACTTGAACCATATTGTATTACATCATTAGTACTACCAAAGACCACTTTTGCTCTTTGCTAAACCATTCTGGTTCCCACCCATCCATGATGATTTTGTAGTCAAGATAACAAGCTTTTCTGCAAATCTTATCATCTTGCCTACTTTGATAGAAACACACATCCATATGCTACGACCACTTGAACAAATTTTTGCACGATTATGATCTACTAATCATGTTCTATCAATCCACTATGCAGTTGTTTCAATTGGAGAATTGTGCTTCTTAAACCACATGGTTTATGAGGCATCATGATGTATCTGTTATGGCAGCCTTAATTTCAACAAAGTTTGCCGTCACTTCTAGATCACCTCAAATACAACCAAGCCAAGTATTTTCCGCCATGATAATTTTCATAACATGGTATAACTATCCATATATCCGTTGTACCAAGGTGAGCTCTGAGCTCCCTAGTCCAAGCATGTTTAGGTGGCATAAAAATATCAAAACCCTAGATCCCCCCAAATCTAGTTTCTTCCAATTTCACAATAATACTTCAAACCCCAAGTGGACAATGATGTATAAATCAAGTTGAAATAATATACCTTGTAGATAATAATTCACCAAATAATTCCCATAATTATTTGGAGCCTAAACTATTTATTTCCCTTTAATTGCAAAATCTTCAAAACCTTCTTTATAAAGGCAAGTTGGTTTTTCTTCGAAATACTTTGCAAACTCAAGGCATACTTGGTGCCTATAAATCATATCATGTCTTCCCATCTCAAAATTAAATATTTTTGAGATGCTTTATTATTTCTTTTTTCCATTTTTCTTAAATGGTAGAAAAAAGATATAATTCTTTATAAATACTTTCCCATCCTAATAAATTCCAATAAAATTACCCAATGTGTGATATGGTATCTAGAACCATTTAGAACCAAAATATCACTTTGTCTAATGTAAATATATCACATTAGCTTCTAGAAACCATTTCTGCACTTTTTGAATAAATGCTTTTAAATGGACTTACAAGCTTTAGAAAAACCCCACATAAATCTTGGAGAGATATCCTGACCCCATATATGCACCAGTACCATTATATCACTATGCCCAACGCACATTTTCAAACTTCCTTCACAACCCCCATCATGATCAAACTTTGCAAACTAATCAAACCCATTAGCCAAAATAAATCAAAACCTAAACAAAGCTTGCCAAGAAATCCTCCAGTACCTGGCACACCTACTAGTCATGCTACACTGTAGCATTGCACTACAGCCCACTTACACCACTTGTCCCATGTGTTTGATGAGAGAGAGAGCCAAAGGGTATGTCTTGTCCTTACCTCCTTTATTCAATACATCACCACCCCACTCCCTCTCTGCCCCTACCCGACCAGAGCACCTCACACCCTCCCTCACCTACACCTGGCCACAACCAAGCTAGCCCTACCCCACTCCCATGTCCAAAATGGACATTTCCACCATTAGGCTATTTCCTTGCAATAAAAGGGCCTGAGGCCCTCGGCCCCCTCTCCCGCTCCTCATTTGCTTCATCCCCTTCTCAATTGTCTCCCCCGAGCTCCCCTCCCTTTCCTCTCCTCTGTTCTGGCCAAGAAGAACTCAAAGAACCCCCTTGGCCATTATTCAAGATCTTGGCCTACCTCCTCATACCCTTCCCTCCTCCTCCTGCATGTAGCCTAACAGTGACCACCTACCTCTGATCTACCACCAACGAGCTCCAGAGCCTCTCCCCTGACCTGCAACTCCGTGGAGAGGAAGAAGAACTAGACTCGGGTGTTTCAAAAGGTTCACCTCTACTCCCTCTCTACTGCCTCTCTCCCTCTGTTTTCTTCTTAGGAAAGATCCCATGGATGGTATCTTGCTAACCCTACCCTCCCTTTGTCCATGCATGCGTCTGTGGTTCTGCTCCGATGATCTCCCGAACTCCTCCGCTAGGAGTCACCGTGGGAGAAGGATCCTGTCGCCAAATCGGCCACTGCTGCCCATCTATGAGCTTGGCATCATGCTCCGCATTTATTCCCCTCCACCCTGACTCCTCTCCATCGCCCGGTGAGCCCTCCCGACAACCCTGCTCCTTGTTAGGGTTTCTGCTTGGTGGAGCCTGCCCCGCGAGGAAGACGATGGTGCGTTGTCGATCTCTTTAAGATCGAACGGCCACCCCTCCCTCATACCCCTTCGCCCTCTGGGCCTACTACCCATGGGTGGGCAGGCCCAGTGCCGTTTCCCCCACTCCCCTTTAAATACATCCCACACTCCTCCATGTGGTTCTTTTTGTTCTATCTTTAATTCTAGATCTAGAAAAAGGCTGAAAGGATTAAATCCTTTTAAAATGTAAAATACCAAGAATTTGCTAGATCTAAATTCCAACATGTTCGCTAGTTTTTTACCAAACATGCAGCGCAAGTTTTGTAACAAAACTATATACATCTAGGTTACTACAAATAAAATGCAAAAATGTATCTCTTGCACTAAATATTTATTTCTGGGAGCTTGGTAAATCCATATGGGGTAAACCCAAGTGCCTCTGCTAGGTATTGCATGTACCTACCTCATGACCTTGTCCTCATACTATCTTGCTTCCTATTTTGCTAGTAACAAAAATGCCAAAAACAATTAATTATAGACTTTAGGAATTTCCCTACACCAAACCATAATATGTATGGACCTAATTCCAACTCCCAGTACACTTTTATATCAAGGTCTCTTTGAATTTTGGTGAATTAATCTTTTATGTGCATAGGTAATTCACCAATAAATTCATGTCAGTAGTTCTGTAAAACCAAATAGGGTGAGTCCAATTTCTACAGAAGGGTATCCTAACAACTTAACTCGTGTCTTTGGAATCACATCAAAATCCCTTATATATTAATTCTGGTTAAAAAGACAAAAACCCTCCAATACTGCTTTGGGAATTTCCTGAGGGCATTCTGTTAATTATTTTAATATAATTCCAACTCCACTTGATTCAATCCGCCAAACTTTATTTAACCATCCAAGGAAATAATGTTTGGAGATCCAGAACTTTTTTGGTGAATTATTTCCTAAAACTAGAGTTTTATACACTATAAAAATCATTATAAATCAATGACAATGGATAAAATAGTGAAACCACGTTTGTTGGTTTCATTTTATCAATACCAATCTGATGATATCATTGTTATGCAATGTTATCATACTGAGGATGGACTTGATCTAAAAACCCCCTTCTAAATAGTTTCCAAACTATAACCCATATAGGAATTTCCACCAAATACTTCCAAGACAATTTCCCCATCTTTCTAGATTCTTTCTTCCTAAACCCCATTAAAGTGTAGCATGTATCCTTTGATCGCTTGTTGTATGTATGAATACTTGTATGCCTTGTGTTGATTGTGGCTTTGCTTGTTTGCATGTATACTCGATAACGGCGATAGTTGCGTTTGTGTACCATCGAGAAGAAGGAAGCCTCAGAGTATTATTATTACCATCGCTATTATTTTGGTATGTTGGTATTCTATGGAGTCACGGGACATCTCGCTGGTCACAGACAAGTGTAACATCCCAAAAATACCAAACTTAGATCATCAAACACTAATCATCAAGATTAGGGTTAACAAAAACTTTTCTAAATAAACTCATGAATGCATGCATATGTGTATGCATGGATTTTGAATTTCTTTAAAAACCACCTTGTTTGTGTGATCCATTGCTTGTAAAATGTTTCTTAGGTGAAATGAACATCATCTAAAACATTTCCCACACTTTTCCTAAAGACAAGTAAATCAAAACAAATATATTAAGTGAATGGTCATTGTGAACAATTTAACTCCCATGCCTACTTTGGCTGTCCCAAACTTTCAAAACCTAACAGAAACTTTTCTGGATCTTTGCACCCCTTGAATCTACTCATAACAAGGTATCAAGGCCCACTGTGTGATCATCCAGAAACTTTCAAATGCATAGTTTAAATGAAAATTCAAAATTGAATCTTCTTCATATGGGAAGATCCCACCTTTTCAAAACCCACTCAAACAAGATCAACTTTCAAAACCCAAGCATCTGCAGACTCACCAGCACCAATCTAGCAAATGCACAAAAAATCATTTCAAAATTCAAAACTTGATTTCATGCGGCCATTTCATCAAACAGGTTGCAGACACAAATCAAACAAAACATCAAACACTATAGTGTGCAGTGATTCTTGCCTAACTTGTTCCCTAGTTAGCTCACACACAACTCAGTAGATCATCTAGAAAGATTATCCCAACACTAGCACCCCTGTGAACTTGCCATTTCCATTAATGGTGAACAGCCGAGCACCTCAATGCCACCCCATAGTCGACAGCAGGCTAGAGGAAGAACTAGCCGTGCCACCCTTGTCTGGGAGGCAGCCCACCGTCCATCGCCAGTCCCTGTCCCAGCCGCGAGCGTTGCCAAGCCCTGGACCACGCGCACAAGCCGCGCCCAGACCATGCCGAGCGTGCGCCAGAGCGCCACCCTTGACCAGCGTCCCCAGACCGCGCCCCGCCCTCACCGCGTGCACACACGATCACCACCGACCCAGGAGACCGCCAGACATCCCCGTTTGCCGCCCCGTGCCATACAGCCACCGCCCGCCGTCGAAGACGCCGCCTCTGCCGCGCAGAGCACCGGCCGTTCCAGACCAAACCACACCGCCCCAAGCCTCGCGACCATGTCGTTGAGCATCACCAGGAGACACAGCACCGTCCCCTACCCTTGCCCATGCCTTTAGCCGCCTGTAACGTCGCCCCCGACGAGCTCACCGTGCGCCCCGACGGTCCCCTCGCTCGACTATAAATAGAGGCCACCCCCGCTCGATTTCTTCTCCCCTCTCCTCACTGACCGTGCCACACCATTCTCAGAGCAAGGCGAGCACCACCTCGCCGGAATTTCACTGGAGCCTGCCGCTGCCGGAGAAGAAAGGAGCCAGCGATTGGAGCCGCCCCAGGAGAAGCCACTGGTACCAGGAGGTTCGCCTCGCCGACCCTCGCCCGTACCCCGGTGAGCCCCCAGCACCCCTCACTGGCCGCGCTAGGTTTCGTTCTCGCCGGAGTTGTCTCGCGTCGACGATGACCCACAGCCGTTGGATTAGAACTAGATGGAACGATCCACGTTGCCCCATACCGCTTCGCCCAGCCCCGTGTCACTGACGAGTGGGGACACCCACTTAAGCAGCCTGCGGGAGCACTGCGCTTAGCAGGCCGGCCCAGTAACTTTTCCCGCGCAGCCCAGCAATTCAAATTAAATCTTTTTCTATTTCAATTCAAACACACTTCAGCACCCAAATTCAAAAATCAACCCAGATCGATTCAGTGCACCAAATTGGATGAAACCAATTTTGTTGGAAAGGTCTGTGAATGCTTAATCCAAGCCCGTTGGATTCAAGTCATTTGGATCTGTAGATCACCCATAGTAAAAATAACAAGGCATAAGCTTTTCTGCATTCAAACATTTTTCAAATTTAAACCATAAAAGCTTTTGAGTTGATTCCAACTCTCAAAAATCACATTTACCATACCTTTCAGAATAAAAAAAAATATATAGGTTACTTGGATAAATACTGTTCAAGTAATAAAAGAATGCTACATAAGCATTTCTAGCAACTTTAATTAATTAAAATAAAAGGGTAAAACCTTATTAAATTGTGACACCACTTTAAATCACATTCCAATGGACTACAATATGTGGTGATGACATGTGTCAACATGATCCCATGTTTAGTTTGGAGAATATTAAATCTTAAGTAGTTTTTCAATGAGTAGAAATTACTTATCTAAAAATAAAAAGATTTAAATCAAGTCTTAACCTTGTAATGTTAGAGATGATGCTAGATCATCTATAGGACCCTTGTGTGTAATGATTGCAAGTAGTTAAGTATTGTTTGGTGATTGTGTACCTCGTATTTATTCATAGACGCTAGTACCGACCAAGGATACGAGGAGGAAGGAGGATACTACGAAGAGGAAGCCGAGGAGAACTTCAACCACTGCTCTGCACAAGGCAAGCTAACACTTGCAAGATACTATACCTATGCAAGCTTATACTGATATTGATGAAAGCTAACCCTTGCCAGATACCCTACTGCTGCCACAAACCCATACTTGTGATATGACTACTATATGCCTTAAGCATATGTGATCATACCCACTTGATAAACCAAATCCTAGTTTTATGTGCAAGCTTCTTACATTATTTCTTTATCAAAGCTCATTTAGAGTCTACCTAAGAGTTTGGTAGATACTAGACAGTTGTGCTGAAGGTTGCATAAAGAGCATAAAATTTGGCCTAAGCTAGAAACCTTGATATTAGCCTAAGATATAAGGTTGGACTTAGTGACAACTCCACTAGTTACCACCCCTCATTAGTACTACCCCCACCTGTAGATGCTAGTGCTAAGCATAAAACTTGATCAACTTTTAGATGGGATTACTTGGTGGAAAAATGGTTATGAAAACCTTGGAATGATGGATCATTCTATTGAAATGTTTTGGACATGTGTTTCCAAAAACTGGATGATTCTGGTGATAAAAATGTTGAGGCATGATCCTTAGCCCTTTATAAAACTGATGGTTGTCTGGATGCGATACCATTCCAATTTTAGCGTACAACCATAATACCCGAATATTGGGTAGGGCTTGACTGGAAACTTATATACCTTAGTATTAGTTCCCTCACGGCCAAGGTCTAAGCTGAGGCTACCTTGTGAAGATTGTCCACCTGTGCAGTACCCAAGATGACAGTGCTCATGGTTGGGAGGCCAAACTCACAGGAGAGGTGCTTATACTAGGGTGTGTAATTGAAAGGTTAGGATTGATTATCCGCATACTGAGTATGGTGAATTCAGGATTTGTTCCTGACGGATGTATCGAATGTTGTAGTGAAAGTGTACAATCTCTGCAGAGTGTCAAACTATTCGAATAGCCGCGTCCGCGGTTATGGACAGTTGGAGTGGCCATACTGTTCCCCCGTCAGACTTTTCAAAATGACTTATGAAATGAATTGAGACTTTGACTTGACCACAACAGAGTTGTGACCTGAATTACAAGATCCCACTTAGGAGTTATAAAATTGTGACTAGCTTTGGAACTTAGTAGAGATAAACCTGGCTTTTGCAAAACAACCCTAGAGCCTAGTGTCCTATTATCCAAAAACCACTTACCTGTTAGTATTAGTTTGCGAGTACTTAAAGAGTACTCATGGCTTTGTCCCTGGCTATTCCCATGGCCAGACTATGAAGAGGAGTACCTGGAAGATGGACCCCAGGAAGGTTATGACAACTAGGATCATCTCCCATCGTCAGCATTGCCTGTGACCCCGAAGATGGAGCTTCGCCTATGCTACCGTTATTATTACGTATTCCGCTGCTTGATGTTGTATTAAGAACTGGATCATGAGATCCCTATTTGTGTAAGAGCTTATGTATTGTTTGTAATGGATGAAGTACTATGGTATCCAATTCTGTTATGTTTCGCAAAAATGGCAATCCTGGGATTGCGATGTATGGCATAACAGGCATCTAGGATTGAAAAATCCGGGTGTTGACAAGTTGGTATCAGAGCCATCCTGACCATAGGAGACCCTAGTTAGATTGGACGTTGAACCCAAAAACTTAGTTTCAAAACCAAAGAACACAAATATTTATGAAAACTTATTCTCATTCTTACCTCTTTAATTCTTTAATAAAACTTCATGTTCCTCAAAAACTATTGCAAAATAGATAAAATTTTGACACACTTGATCACTCTGCTAATCTACGCATCCTCTATTTTTATAGATGGACGTGAAGTACATCAAGTTTTACCAACTTGGGAATGGAGGAGACCTTATCTTTGAGAGGGATCTGGATCAGCTTTCGGAACTTCTGGAGCGTCCGCATCCCGAGTTATTCGGAGCTCAGCTCAATGATCAAGGAGGAGAAGATCTGCAGTGGCTAATTGTTGCAAGTCTCCGAGGAAAGATTGAACCTCCCACTGCAGAGGGAATTCAGGTTACCTTGAGGGAAAACAACTGGCTCGATGGACTTGCCAGAGTAATGCAGGAAGCTCTTTCCCGTCTGTGTGGGCAGAGCATCAATCAGATCAAGGGTACTCGCTTTGAGTTTTGCCCAAGGCGTGATGCAAATGGCCAACCACTGGAAGCCCCATACCACCCCGAGCTGAAGACTCAATTGGACCACCTTAGCTTCATGATGTATGATCATCAGCAGGAGTTGGACAACTGCCGTGACTATTGCAACCACAAGTCTGCCATCATCAAGACGAAGGATCAGACCATCGCCATGCTAGCAAAGGATCGCAAGTCTCGCCGCCGTCAGCTCGACAAAAAGGAGCGCATCATTGCCCGTCTTCGCCACCGCATCTCATCTCTGGAGGAGACCATCCATGAGAGAGACATGCAGTTAGAGGAAAGGGAGAATGCCGGAGAGGATATTCGTGGAGACCCTTACTCCTATCTCAGCGATGACGATGATTTTCTGGAGGATCAGGCCATGGACTTCTTCACCGATGAGGATGATTTTTCCTTCATCGATGATGATGAAGATGATGAAGCCACAGACTCCGAGGAGTAGTAGCACTGAGCACTAGCGTAGTGAGTAGTACTCGGTCCCACTGTATCGTAGTTTCCAGAATTGTTCTTAAAACCATCTGTTTTTCCTTGCTGTGGTGTGCGTTGTATCGAGTGAATGAATGAATGAAAAAGCAAGTTGCTAGAAAAACCTGAGTCAAACTCTAAAAACTTTTCAAAAACCCAAAACCTTAGAAATTTCCCTCTTTTCTCATGATCTATATCAATCTTCAGATGCCACGTGGAGGAAGTGGTTGAGCCCCAGACCCGATGTTGTGGATCCTGCAAATGTTGACTTCTGACCGCGAAGCTGAAAGAGCGGAACGTCAAGCCAACCTAGCCACTCTGCAACAGATAGCCCAGCTAGCCCACAACAACCAAGGCCATGGAAATCAGGACAACCATGGATCTAAGCTCAAGAATTTCCAGAATACCAACCCACCCGTTTTCACCAAGTCAGAAGAACCCCTAGACGCCAATGATTGGCTGCAAACCATGGAAAATAACTTAGAAGTCGCTGGAGTGGAAGCCAACGAGAAATTCCTGTTTGCCACCCATTATCTAGCCGGAGATGCCAGGGCATGGTGGAACAGTGTTCGTCTAATGACCGGAGGCCAGATGATGACCTGGGAGGAATTCAAGGTAAAGTTTAGCAGAACCCATGTGCCACCAGGTTTGATCAAGAGAATGAGAGACGGGTTCAGAGAATTGAAGCAAGGAAGGATGACTGTAGTGGAATACCATGACAAATTTTTGTCATTATCTAGGTATGCCCCGGACGAGATAGATACCGAAGCCAAGAAGAAAGAAAGATTCCTGAATGGTCTGCATGACGAGATGCAGACAGTGTTAGTCAATATCCCCTTTGTTGATATTGAAGCCCTTGTCGACTCTGCTATCCAGATGGAAGGAAAGATCAACCAAGCCAATGAGAACCGCAAGCGTCGCATGATGCATCAACCAGGAACCCATCAGACCCCAAAGTATCGCCCCAACCCATCTCCAGGATTTGCCCCAAAAACCAACAGACCCCCTATGACCCGTCCAACCTATCCCAACCGTGGAAACCCTAGACCCGTAGGAAATCACAACAACCCTAGCAACTCAAGCAATTTCACCCTTGCCCCACCCAAGTTCAACACCAACAATGCTACCGCCAACCCCAACACTGCCCCGAGGACTGGAAGCAATGTTGTGTCTGTCGCAGCCAAGGACAAGTCACAAGTGACCTGTTATGACTGTGGAAATAAAGGCCACTATTCCAACGAGTTCCCCAACAAGAAGAATGCTACAGACCCTAATGCCAATGCCCCAGCTCAGCAACAGCGTCGTGTTCAGCCAGGAAGAAGATTTGCCCCAGGGAATTCACTCAACCGCAATGGCCATCTTTTTCTCATGCATGCTGAAGAAGCTCAGGAAGCGCCAGACGTCGTGCTGGGTATGTTTTCTGTTAATTCAGTACTTGCAAGAGTGTTGTTTGACTCTGGTGCCTCACATTCATTTGTCACCGAAGAATTTGCCTGCACTAGTAAAACTCAACCAACCAAACTGAAGCATGTTATGATTGTGCAAATTCCCGGATCAACCACCAAGGCTAGGAAAATTTGCAAAGCCGTCCCTATCCGAATCCATGGCATAGATTTTTATGCTAATTTAATAGTACTCGGAACTAAAGGTTTGGAAGTAGTACTAGGAATGGATTGGATGTCCAAACATAAAGGATTGATTGACTGTGCCAAGAAAGCCATCACCATGACCAGTAAAGCTGGAATATCAGTCGAGCATATATCTGAAACCTTACCTCGCCAATTCAAGTGTAACAAGAGTCTAGCCCAACCTACCACTGACCAAGTCCGAATAGTCTGTGAATACCCCGATGTATTTCCAGATGTTTTGCCCGGCCCAGATCGGGATATCGAGTTTATCATTGAACTAATCCGCGAAACAGGACCCATAGCCCAGAGACCCTATAGTATGAACCCGTCAGAGCTCGCAGAACTGAAGAAGCAACTGGATTCCATGTTGGAAATCGGATTTATTCAACCAAGTGCGTCCCCATGGATATCACCTGTCTTGTTTGTGGACAAGAAGGATGGAGGTAACCGTTTGTGTACGGATTATCGGAAGTTGAATGATGTCACCATAAAGAACAAGTACCCCTTTCCTAAGATAGAAGATTTGTTTGATCAGTTGACCGGTGCCAAAGTGTTTTCTAAGATTGATCTTAGGACTGGCTATCATCAACTCAAGATTCGTGCAGAGGATATTCCAAAGACTGCCTTTAGCACCAGATATGGATTGTATGAGTATACAGTCATGTCTTTTGGATTAACCAATGCCCCCGCTTATTTCATGAACCTCATGAATAAGATTTTTATGGACTTCCTGGATAAGTTTGTCGTTGTTTTCATCGATGACATTCTGATTTATTCAAAATCAGAAGAAGAACATGAGCTACACCTAAGGACCATTCTTGGAACCCTTAGAGAGCATCAGCTGTATGCAAAATTTAGCAAATGTGAATTCTGGTTACAGGAAGTAGGATTCCTCGGTCACATTGTATCAGCCGGAGGAATTGCCGTTGACCCTGCCAAAGTGAAAGATGTAGAAGATTGGCAAGCCCGAACCACTCAAACCCAAGTTCGTGCTTTTCTCGGATTGGCGGGATATTACCGCAAATTTGTAGAAGGATTCTCTAGTATCACCCGACCCATGACCCAATTGCTGAAGAAGGACAAGAAGTTTGACTGGACAGACAAGTGTGAAGCGAGTTTTCAAGAACTCAAGAGGAGATTGATATCAGCCCCAATCTTAATTATGCCGGATATCACGAATCCCTTTGATGTGTATTGTGACGCATCCAAGATTGGTCTCGGATGTGTGCTAATGCAAGAAGGCAAAGTTATATCTTATCTATCTCGACAATTGAAGCAACACGAGCAAAACTACCCAACCCATGACCTCGAACTCGCAGCCGTAGTTCTAGCCCTGAAGACATGGAGACATTACCTGATGGGAAATCGTTGTGAGATTTATTCGGATCACAAGAGCCTAAAGTATATATTCACTCAGAAGGAGCTGAATATGAGGCAGAGAAGATGGATTGAGCTAATCAAGGATTATGACCTGGACATTCACTATCACCCTGGTAAAACCAAGGTGGTAGCAGATGCCCTTAGCAGATTGCCGTGCCGCTTGAACTCCATGATTTTGAAGGAGAAACCAAGTATGCACAAAGAGATGGAAGATTTTCGAATGGAATTAGTAAGTGAAGGATTTTTGGCTAGCATAGAACTCCAGCCCACTTTGATCAGTCAGATTAAAGAAGCGCAGAAGGGAAATGCTAGTATCGACGGAATCAAGCGTCGTATCGGTACAGGCAAGGTACCCGGATTCACCGAGGACGAAGAAGGAGTTCTGTGGTACAAAGGACGCCTTTGTGTACCAGCAGATTCGGAGTTGAAAGAAGTTATCTTGAAGGAGGCTCATGATACTCTTTATTCAATCCATCCCGGAGGAACTAAGATGTATCAAGATTTGAAAGAGCAATTTTGGTGGCATAAGATGAAGAGAGAAATCGGAAGCTATATCGCCAAGTGTGATATATGTCAGCGAGTCAAGGTAGGACATCAAAGACCCGCTGGATTGTTGCAACCTTTGCAAATTCCGGAATGGAAATGGGACTCTGTAGGAATGGACTTTATCACTGGACTACCTACTTCTAGTAGGGGAAATGACTCTATCTGGGTCATAGTGGACAGGTTGTCCAAAGTCGCCCATTTCTTGCCCGTTAAAACCACATATCAGAGTTCGAAGCTAGCGGAGTTGTACATCGCTAGAATAGTTAGTTTGCACGAAGTCCCCAAGAACATAGTATCGGATCGAGAAACTCAGTTTACCTCGAGATTCTGGAAGAAAGTCCAAGAAGGTTTAGGAACCCGCCTAGATTTCAGTACCGCGTATCACCCCCAGACCGATGGACAAACGGAGTGGGTAAATCAAATACTCGAAGATATGCTTAGAGCATGTGTGCTAGAATATGGATCCAAGTGGGAAGACTGTCTGCCATTTGCAGAATTTTCCTACAACAATAGTTACCAAGCCAGTTTGCAAATGGCCCCATTTGAATTCATGTACGGAAGAAAGTGCCGCACCCCTTTGAACTGGTCGGAAGTAGGAGAGAGTCAGATCTTCGGACCCGACATCCTATGAGAAGCAGAAAAGAAGGTTCACAAGATTCGTGAGCACCTCAAGACAGCCCAATCCCGACAGAAGAGTTACGCCGACAAGAGACGTCGAGACCTCGCCTTCAACATCGGAGATTTTTTTTATCTGAAAGTGTCGCCATTGAAGGGAATGCAGCGTTTCCAACTCAAAGGAAAGTTAGCCCCCAGATATATCGGACCTTTCAAAATTTTGAACCGTCGAGGAGAAGTATCATATCAATTTGAACTACCTGAAGAGATGTCAGCTGTGCACAATGTGTTCCATATCTCGTTACTTCGCAAATGTCTCGAAGTCCCCGAGAAGACCGAAGTGTTCAAGAATATCGATCACCGGACCATAGAGATCAACGATGACCTAACCTATCCCGAAGTACCCATCCGTATTTTGGAAGAAGCCTTTTGAACTACCAGAACCCGAAGCATCAAGTTTCTCAAGATTCAGTGGAGCAACCACACAGAAGAGGAAGCTACCTGGGAGCGCAAAGATCACATCAGGACGGAGTTTCCCGATCTCTTCAAATCCTAGGTAATCTTTTCGTCCTTTTCAAATCTCGGGACGAGATTTTGTTTAAGGGGGGAAGGTTTGTAACATCCCAAAAATACCAAACTTAGATCATCAAACACTAATCATCAAGATTAGGGTTAATAAAAACTTTTGTAAATAAACTCATGAATGCATGCATATGTGTATGCATGGATTTTGAATTTCTTTAAAAACCACCTTGTTTGTGTGATCCATTGCTTGTAAAATGTTTCTTAGGTGAAATGAACATCATCTAAAATATTTCCCACACTTTTCCTAAAGACAAGTAAATCAAAACAAATATGTTAAGTGAATGGTCATTGTGACCAATTTAACTCCCATGCCTACTTTGGCTATCCCAAACTTTCAAAACCTAACAGAAACTTTTCTGGATCTTTGCACCCCTTGAATGTACTCATAACAAGGTATCAAGGCCCACTTTGTGATCATCCAGAAACTTTCAAATGCATAGTTTAAATGACAATTCAAAATTGAATCTTCTTCATATGGGAAGATCCCACTTTTTCAAAACCCACTCAAACAAGCTCAACTTTCAAAACCCAAGCATTTGCAGACTCACCAGCACCAATCTAGCAAACCCACCAAAAATCATTTCAAAATTCAAAACTTGATTTCATGCGGCCATTTCATCATACAGGTTGCAGACACAAATCAAACAAAACATCAAACACTATAGTGTGCAGTGATTCTTGCCTAACTTGTTCCCTAGTTAGCTCACACACAACTCAGTAGATCATCTAGAAAGATTAGCCCAACACTAGCACCCCTATGAGCTTGCCATTGCCATTAATGGTGAACAGCCGAGCACCTCAATGCCACCCCATAGTCGACAGCAGGCTAGAGGAAGAACTAGCCGTGCCAACCTTGTCTGGGAGGCAGCCCACCGTCCACCGCCACTCCTCGTCCCAGCCGCGAGCATTGCCAAGCCCTGGACCACGCGCACAAGTCGCGCCCAGACCATGCCGAGCATGCGCCAGAGCACCACCCTCGACCAGCGTCCCCAGACCACGCGCCGCCCTCACCGCGTGCACACACGATCACCACCGGCCCAGGAGACCGCCAGACATCCCCGTTTGCCGCCCCGTGCCATACAGCCACCGCCCGCCGTCGAAGACGCCGCCTCTTCCGTGTAGAGCACCGGCCATTCCAGACCAAACCACACCGCCCCATGCCTCGCGACCATGTCGTTGAGCATCACCAGGAGACACAGCACCGTCCCCTACCCTTGCCCATGCCTTTAGCCACCTGTAACGTCGCCCCCGACTAGCTCACCGTGCGCCCCGACGGTCCCCTCACTCGACTATAAATAGAGGCCACCCCCGCTCGATTTCTTCACACCATCTCACTCCCCTCTCCTCACTGACTGTGCCTCACCATTCTTAGAGCAAGGTGAGCACCACCTCGCCGGAATTTCACTGGAGCCTGCCGCTGCCGGAGAAGAAAGGAGCCAGCGATTGGAGCCGCCCCAGGAGAAGCCACTGGTACCAGGAGGTTCGCCGTCGTCGACTTCGTCGTTCGCCCGCCTCGCCGACCCTCGCCCGTACCCCGGTGAGCCCCCAGCACCCCTCACTGGTCGCGCTAGGTTTCGTTCTCGCCGCAGTTGTCTCGCGTCGACGATGACCCCCAGCCGTTGGATTAGAACTAGATCGAACGATCCACGTTGCCCCATACCGCTTCGCCCAGCCCCGTGTCACTGACGAGTGGGGACACCCACTTAAGCAGCCCGCGGGAGCACTGCGCTTAGCAGGCCGGCCCAGTAACTTTTCCCGCGCAGCCCAGCAATTCAAATTAAATCTTTTTCTATTTCAATTCAAACACACTTCAGCACCCAACTTCAAAAATCAACCCAGATCTATTCAGTGCACCAAATTGGATGAAACCAATTTTGTTGGAAATGTCTGTGAATGCTTAATCCAAGCCCGTTGAATTCAAGTCATTTGGATCTGTAGATCACCCATAGTAAAAATAACAAGGCAGAAGCTTTTCTGCATTCAAACATTTTTCAAATTTAAACCATAAAAGCTTTTGAGTTGATTCCAACTCTCAAAAATCACATTTAACCATACCTTTCAGAATAAAAAATATATATAGGTTACTTGGAGAAATACTGTTCAAGTAATAAAAGAATGCTACATAAGCATTTCTAGCAACTTTAATTAATTAAAATAAAAGGGTAAAACCTTATTAAATTGTGACACCACTTTAAATCACATTCCAATGGACTACAATATGTGGTGATGACATGTGTCAATATGATCCCATGTTTAGTTTGGAGAATATTAAATCTTAAGTAGTTTTTCAATGAGTATAAATTACTTTTCTAAAAAAAAAAGATTTAAACCAAGCCTTAACCTTGTAATGTTAGAGATGATGCTAGATCATCTATAGGACCCTTGTGTGTGATGATTGCAAGTAGTTAAGTATTGTTTGGTGATTGTGTACCTCGTATTATTCATAGACGCTAGTAGCGACCAAGGATACGAGGAGGAAGGAGGATACTACAAAGAGGAAGCCGAGGAGAACTTCAACCACTACTCTGCACAAGGCAAGCTAACACTTGCAAGATACTATACCTATGCAAGCTTATACTGATATTGAGGCAAGCTAACCCTTGCCAGATACCCTACTGCTGCCACAAACCCATACATGTGATATGACTACTATATGCCTTAAGCATATGTGATCATACCCACTTGATAAACCAAATCCTAGTTTTATGTGCAAGCTTCTTACATTATTTCTTTATCAAAGATTATTCAGAGTCTACCTAAGAGTTTGGTAGATAATAGACATTTGTGCTGAAGGTTGCATAAAGAGCATAAAATTTGGCCTAAGCTAGAAAACTTGATATCAGCCTAAGATATAAGGTTGGACTTAGTAACAACTCCACTAGTTACCACCCCTCAGTAGTACTACCCCCACCTGTAGATGCTAGTGCTAAGAATAAAACTTGATCAACTTTTAGATGGGATTACTTGGTGGAAAAATGGTTATGAAAACCTTGGAATGATGGATCATTCTATTGAAATGTTTTGGACATGTGTTTCCAAACACTGGATGATTCTGGTGATAAAAATGTTGAGGCATGAGCCTTAGCCCTTTATAAAACTGATGGTTGTCTGGATGCGATACCATTCCAATTTTAGCGTACAACCACAATACCCGAATATTTGGTAGGGCTTGACTGGAAACTTATATACCTTAGTATTAGTTCCCTCACGGCCAAGGTCTGAGCTGAGGCTACCTTGTGAAGATTGTCCACCTGTGCAGTACCCAAGATGACAGTGGTCATGGTTGGGAGGCCAAACTCACAGGAGAGGTGCTTATACTAGGGCGTGTAATTCAGGATTTGTTCCTGACGGATGTATCGAATGTTGTGGTGAAAGTGTACAATCTCTGCAGAGTGTCAAATTATTCGAATAGCCACGTCCGCGGTTATGGACAGTTGGAGTGGCCATACTGTTCCCCCGTCAGACTTTTCAAAATGACTTATGAAATGTATTGAGACTTTGACTTGACCACAACAGAGTTGTGACCTGAATTACAAGATCCCACTTAGGAGTTATAAAATTGTGACTAGCTTTGGAACTTAGTAGAGATAAACCTGGCTTTTGCAAAACAACCCTAGAGCCTAGTGTCCTATTATCCAAAAAACCCTTACCTGTTAGTATTAGTTTGCGAGTACTTAAAGAGTACTCATGGCTTTGTCCCTGGCTATTCCCATGGCCAGACTATGAAGAGGAGTACCTGGAAGATGGACCCTAGGAAGGTTATGACAACTAGGATCATCTCCCATCGTCAGCATTGCCTGTGACCCCGAAGATGGAGCTTCGCCTACGCTACCGTTATTATTACGTATTCCGCTGCTTGATGTTGTATTAAGAACTAGATCATGAGATCCCTATTTGTGTAAGAACTTATGTATCGTTTGTAATGGATGAAGTACTATGGTATCCAATTCTGTTATGTCTCGCAAAAATGGTAATCCTGGGATTGCGATGTATGGCATAACAGGCATCTAGGATTGAAAAATCCGGGTGTTGACAACAAGCCACCTTATTGCTCATAAGCCCTTGTCCTACTACTTTATCTATGCATGTTTAATCTATTTACTTTTGCAAATTGCGTTGTTTACCAAGTTATGCTTTATATGTGGGAATGTTTGGATCCTCCAAACCATTACCATTTTTACTTCTAAGTACATCCCCCTTGTTGACACCTACTTGACCCTAGTATGATAGATGGTGTTTAACACCATAACCCCTTGGAGACCTTGTTTTAGCCAAAGTAAAAGTATAGGATGGGAAGACCCTGGAAAGTTTACACAAATGTTTTATGAGAAAACCTTATTGAGGTTTTCCCTACCAAGAGAGTTTGAGAAATAAAAAGGTTTTGGTTTTACAAATGAAAAAAGAAAGAGGAGGAAAATGTTTACGAAAACGCACCCAGTTCTTTGCAGCTTCAGCTATAACCACTTAACCCATTGAACTACATTACTCTGGAATGGGACATGGCTGGATTTGATGTTTGTTTAGTCGTGTAAAAGCATCCTCATAACTACTACAGGGGTATATAAATCCCTACAGGGTGGGCCTTCTTTGGTAAAATGGTCCATGTAGAACATTGACCGGTAGAAGGAACTAAGGGTCTACAGGCCTCCACGCGTTACTATGAGGCCCTCATTGAAAGTGCACACTTGTCGCAGTGCAAAAAGTGCTTCGGTTGGCTTGTAAACTATATAGGGCATCTCGGTGTTGAGGGGAACAACACTCATATGGTATGCACTTATATTGGAGTAGGCATCCAGAGAGTCTTAAATGGTTACTCGACCCACGATCGGTGTAGATCAGGGAAGTGTAATCGGATGATGGGTAAAGTGTAGAACCTCTACAGAGTGTAAATCTAGGCGAATAGCCGTGTCCGTGGTTATGGACGGGTTGGAAAAACTACTATTTTGATTTCAGAGATGTTTTGACCAGGGGATGGTCGGAAAAGGAGGAAGGAGTTTGGTCATGGGATGGCCGGAAGGAAAAACAAATGGGTGACCCAAATCCTAGTATTTTCTAAAACTTTTCAAAAAGGTTTCCAAAATTTTTTACAAAGGTTTTCAACAAAACCTTGTACATGCTATATCTATAAGAGAAAATACATTAGAAAAGAACCTCTTATGGAGCCATCCTACCACCTCTTCCATATTGCATACCATTTTATTGTTATTATCTTAAGGTGGTTTGTGAGTACATTCAAAGTACTCACCGGGATTGTCCCTGGCAATTTACTTGGCCAGATTTTCAGATGATCGAGAAATGAAGGGAATGATGACGTCTATGTGAGTTAGGCCATCTTCCCAGTCAGTCGCCTGTAGGTTAAGGCATGACCTGCGCTCTACGCTTGAAGACTTCCACTATTGAGGATTGTAATCGCCATGATGGAAATAATGTAAGCTTTGTACTCGTTACTTTCTAGATGTTGTCATGATACTCGTCAGTTATGCTCAGGGCTCCCTGATCATGGGAACGTGAATTGCAAGCATAACAGGGATTCTCGGACCATAAATCCGGGTTCCCACAGTAAAAAAGACCAGAACTATAGCAGGCCAGACCAGTAACATGCCGGAATTGTGCCAGGCCAGAACAGTAACATGCCGAGAAACTTACCACGCTAGAACAGTAACAGGACAGAACCTAAGCAGGCCGCTTATGGGCCAGAACAGTAATGGGCATGTTAGTGGGGGGCATGATGGGATTTAAGAACACTGATGGGCCGACCGCATGCCTTAACAATACCAGGCCAACATTATTTAGGCATCTAATGGGTCGCGCAGTATTGAGCCGAGGCGGGCCTTCTATAGGCCAAAACAGTAACTGGCATGAAATGTTATTGTTGGGCCACGCTGAGATAAAACAAAACTTTTTCCTCTAACGTGGTGATCCCAAGACCTAGCTGAGGTAGAAGGCCACGAGGTTTACCACTAGACGCGCAGTTGCGGATTACTGATGAAGCGCGTCAGTTGATGCAGTGAAGTCCTCACGATCCGATCGTCCTGGTGCTGATCGCACAACACCTCTGCTGGTATCCACACGTACAAGGAGGAGCGCCGGCGGCGAACTGCTAGGTTCGTTACGGCGGCTGGACTGCTGTGGAGCTAGGGTTTCCAACACATGGAATGACCTAACCGAACAACGATTAACCTTTCTGGGTTACAGTGCTCCACTATATATAGGGAGTGAACGTGGGCTCTGCTCACGCGACCCATTCACTAAAGCCCATATAACACTAGTCACCGTGAGTCCAACTCACTAACTCAGTCCTAATCTGGTTTAGGTCCAACCCAACCAGATTACTGATTCGGATCCAATCCGAACTTGCTCCCGCTCTTAAGTGTGTGACCCCGCAGGCTCATGGTTACTTGGACACGATTAGAGTCCAACTCACAATCGATCAATCGGCATCGGCTCCTAGCAGAACGTGCCGATTCCCAAGTACCAAAGAGTCATGACGACTTTCCTTTCCAATGCGACTTACGTCTGAGTCCCTTTTGCCTCACGATATACCTTGTCAGACTATAGGCGAATATATGTCATCCCTTAAATAGTCCGACTCTCTTCTCGATCCGAGATAAGTGATTCACCCGACTAACTCTTAGCCGATCGCCTCGGTTAACACTTAACCGAGTCGTGCATGGCCATGCTTTCCGAATCATATCTCACGAGAGGGCCCAGAGAATATCTCTCCAAGTGGAGGGGCAAAATCCCATCTTGGTTATTCACATCACGCAGCTTGATTCTCAGTCGACCCGAACCCTGCCTTTATAACTGCCCAGTTACGGATCAGTGTTTGACAGAACCTAAGTCGGTGATCCTCAACTCGGACTATGCAACAACCTCAGGTCTAAGGATTACATTGATTGAGATATACAAATGACAACTAGTTCGTTGTACCTCAATATGGGTCAATCCGACTCGCTAAACTCTTTAGCCGAATCTGTGTAAGTTGGAATAGCATCTCCATGCCCATGACAAGTGGAACCGAGTCATCAAGCCAACTTTCACATTGGTCTAAGTTGTGTGTCCAGCACAACCTCAATGACCAATGATATTTAGTACAAACAACATGAATGCATAGTTCCACAACTGAATCACATATTCAATGATACACATCAGATGTTTATACAAGGACTACTTAATAACTTTATGAATACAATGGGAAATATCATCATACATGATTGCCTCTAGGGCATATTCCCAACAGTTATGTGCCATAGCGGGCAGCATTAGTGGGGCCATTTCAAACATTCCATGTCAGAACAGTAAGGGGTCGTGATACTATTGGGCTCTTTTAATAGGTTGGCCTACTTAATAGTTAGCACGTCTTAGCTAGTCCTGGCGTTCTACCACAGTTTCGTTGATCGTTAACGGCGGTAACTTCCATTAACAGTGTTTGCCACATGGTAGTTTGCATGACGCCAGCGGTCAATGTGTCTAGAAAACAGATCTACGACATAATAAGTTTTCATGGCTGAAGGGTGCGATACACCATGGTGGGAAAAAATCATGGTAGATTATTTTGTGACAGGGCTTTTACCATAAAGGGCATCCGTCATAGAAGGATTTTCAACCACGAAAAAGATGCATTCAACCATGAAAATCGTCTGTTGTAAAAGGCGATTTTTCTTGTAGTGTTAAGCCCTCTGGAATCGATTCATATTTTCTGCATCTCGTTGCATGGTCAGTATGGACATGACTTATGGGTACGTCCCCCCGTACCAACGCTCGTTATGCATCCAGTAACTTCTCTAGAAATTTTCTGACCGCAACCATCACCGAGCGAATCCAGTACGGGCGTGCGTTGCAAGATCGTCCCCCATACTGATGTTTGTTAAACTTCTGGACAATCCAAATCAGCCTAGTCTTTCTGAAAAATATTCCAAGGACCTGAAACATTACTTCAACATCCAAACAAAGCATACGTATATTTTTTAGAGAACTTTTAACCATGATATGCAACGCATGATTAGAGCAACAATTCTTCTTTTGAAAATGGTCCCAAGACAACTCTAATTGGAATTCATGCAAAGATACAAGTGCCAATGCAACATGAATGCAACTAGACTCAAGACACAAAATTAAGAAAGACACCTAAATACTTATGGGTTGCCTCCCTTGAAGTGCTTTCTTTAAATGGATTTCTATTTTCGTGCCCTTGGTTCATTAGTTGTACTCACTTTTCCCTAGCCACTTAACGTTTTCTCACTTTTCCCCTCCCTCTATTCTAAAATCTTTGTAGAAGCTCGGATGGAGGGATTCCGTCAGGTCAAAGGCTTGACCGTTACAGTTGACTGGTGGGACCGCGTTGGGACAGGTCATGCATTGAGAGTTATGTTATGTGGCCTCGACCGTTACATGATGAAGGGTGGGGCCGCATTGGGACGGATCCTGCATATGTGGTGAAGTGTGCGGACGCGTTGGGATGAGTCTTGCATATGTGGTGAAGGGTGGGGCTACATTGAGACACGTCGGACCGGCCATTCTTGATCTCCCGAAGCATTTACTTCCCCTGAGCCTGGAACAACTCCCACACCGCCCCTCCGCTGCCCCGCTGTCGTGCCCTCCTACCTTATGACTTCCTCAGCCCCCAAGCCGCCCCCTCCCCCGGGCTGCGGAGCACACTCCACCTTCGGTTCCGCTCCTGTCCCCTCTAGAGCTACCCCTTTCACGAAACAATATGCAAAGCCAACTGGTGTACATCTCTTGCCCATCGACCGCAGATAAGATTGGGTGGACTCGGATGGATCTAACCCATCGATTCCATCTGGGTAAGCATCATTTCCCTTTGTGGATTAATTATATGCAGTATTTGAGCGTGAATCACTGGTGCTCAACTAACTGCCTTGATTTTCGAACAGGATTGATCCAGTGATGGCATTTCGGCTGGCGGTTAGACCCCATGCGAATGTAATTCGTGGTTGCAAAAAAATCTCTCTGGATTTTACTTCCTAGCGGTGGTTGCAACCTCCATAACTCTCAGAGATTTGAAAGAAAAAATGTATTCAAAATTCCCCTAGAGCCATGGTGATTCAGTTGATTTGCAATATTTTAACAATAGTGAGCAAAGATTGCTCCCACTAAGTTGCGAAGCTGATCTGGTAATGCTTTTCTCTTTTAGTGCTGCCACACGTTATGGTCAAATTCGTCTCCATGCGCAACATAAAGTTGAGCTCACATGAAAGAGGGTTAAAGCATCATCTAGTGGTCAGGCATCATCATGTGGTCGGGCATCATGTATCTCTATTGTCTCTGCTAATAGTGTGCGCCCCCACACTCCTTGTAGGTCCACATCAGTACCATATGTTCACACTATGAGTGTAAGCCAAATCACTCGTGTGGCCGATGTGGAGGACGAAGCAGAGCCTGACTATGCAGCGCCTGCACTAGATGATGAGGATGAGATGGTGTTTCCTAAATTGGTAGATAGATTCAGTAAACATGCACTAGAGGATGAATACACGGAGGAAATGGCCCATGGTGCTAGACTTGATGACACTGATGACGAAGATAATGAGGAGAACAATGATAGCCTCGTTTTATCCGAGAATGATGGTGATGACTTGCCAGTAATTGGGTGGGGCATGGACGATCCTAAGCTTTTAGAATGCACCATATTTGAAACAATGCGAGACTGTCATAATTCCCTTACTACAGATTGCATTCTCACCAATAATGATTATGATGTTATTAAGAGTGAGCCAGCAAGGTTCATAGTGAAGTTCCCATACAAGAGGTGTAGGTGGAGGATGCATGCATCCACTAAGCTCAGGAGCAGTTTGGTTCAGGTATTATAACTAGTTGTATATTTTAGAACATTGTGTAGAGTTTGTTAATTATACCTGACATTTTAATTAAGTTTTAGATAAAAAGGAACCGATGCAAAAATTCTTGTCCACCTCAAGGGGTACAACCAAAGGAAAAAAAACTATCAAAGACTAGGTGGTTGGCAGATGCAATCATGGATTGGATGAGAGATAAACCATCACTTGTTGTAACAACGCTCATAAAAAAGTTATTAAAAAGTTTAATATTACAATACCTTACATGAGGATGTTCTATTCGAAGTAAATGTCTCTTGAAAGGATCAATGGTCCATGGAATGGAAGCTTTCAGTTGCTTTACAGCTTCAAAGCTAAAGTGGAGATGGCTAGTCCAGGTAGTGTTATACAGATAGATATGCATAAAGTTCAGTACAAAATAAGAGAGAATACAATGGAGAAGGAGTGCTTTAGAAGGGATTTTGTTTGTTTCAAAGATTGCTAGCAAGGGTTTCTGGATGGTCACATGCCTTATTTGGTCGTGGATGCAACAACTCTTCATGGCAAATTTAAAGGATAGCTAGAAGCTGCTACTGTAGTTGATGGACACAATTGGATGTTCCCTGTTGCTTATGTAGTTTTGGAGGAGTCAGAGGAAAATTGGACTTGGTTTCTATAGAATTTGCGTGACCTTATAGGTCATCCACCAATACTTAATATCCACATGGACGCTTGCAAAGGTTTGGAGAAAGCTATAGAAGCAGTATTCCCTAGAGTGGAGCATGGGGAATGTATGGGACACTTAGTGCAGAATTTTACAAAGAAATTCAAGGGTAGAGTTTATACTAACAACATGTGGCTAGATTCATACACATGGAGTTTGAGTAAGCATCTATATCATTTGGAAGTGTTGTATAAACAAAAACCTGTGGTGAATGAGTACTTGGATGCACATCATGGAATGGTGTTGTTAAGAAGCCAATTCAATAAATTTGCAAGGTAGACTATGTAACAAGTAACCTTGCAGATAATTTCAATGCAAAGGTCAAGTCATTGAAAGGGCTTATGTTGTGGCAAATTTTTGATAAGATTAGGCAGATGATCATGATAAACATCAATTTGCGTAAAATAATTGCATCAATAATATATGCTGGCCATCTCATCCTCCCATCTTTGATCAAGGCAATGCATGACAGGGCAAAACAATTGAAGATGAAATGCATTAGAAGAGGAATGGAGGCTGAGGTAACGTACATTGATAGTAAAGATATGCAATGGAGGTATCCAGTGACTTTGGTTGATAGGACATGCCATTGCAGGCAATGAAAGATCCATGGGAAACCGTGCGTACATGCATTGTTTTTCATGGGTGTTCTAGTAGGTGAATAGGGTGCAGTTGATCAGTACGTGCCGAAGTATTTCTCCATTTGCAAATTTAGGGCAGCATATGCTTAGAATGTTCCCGCCTTGTTGGGAAAACACCAATGGATGGAAGTGGATCCAGGCTTCAAGCTATACCCTCCAGTTTTTACTAGACCAGCAGGTAGCCCAAGGAATAATAATATGCGAGCTAGTGTAGAGGGTGGTGCACCACCTCGACGTAAGTGCAAACATTATGGTATCCTAGGGCACAATGCTAGGCTTTGTAAAAATGCAGTGGACCCAACTAATGGAATGGATGATTAGGTGGGAGAAGAAATGTCAATGACAATGAAGTATTTGAACAAGAGGAGAATGAAGAAATGGAAACATTGTAGATTGAACCAATGGTTCGAGAGGATATTGAGCCAAATGCAGAGGAGATTGAAGCAATTCATTCATTGGATGCAAAGAATAAAGGAATTACACTAGAGGATATTGAAGAATTGTGGCCATTGTAGTTTGAACCAATGGATCGAGGTGATATTGAACCAATTGTACAACAGACTGAAGCAATTGATACATTGGATGAAGAGAAGAAGAATAAAGGAATTACACGAGAGGAGATTGAAGTATTGTGGCCATGGCGATATGATCCAATGGATAGAGACTTGGTTGAACCAATTGTATGACAGACTAAAGCATTGATTCATTGGATGCAGAGAACAAGATCAAATAGAAGAAGATGATGGTGGACTCCGAGAATATTCCAGCTAGCATCACTCGAAGCAAGGTGGAGAACCAAACAAAAAACACTAGGATCAAGAAAAAAATTGAATTTGAATTATTAATTTGAATTTGATGATGAATGTGAACTACTATCAATGTTTGTATTGAATTCAAACTAGTGTGACACTCCCAAGTTTTTATTTTGGTTAATCCCATAATGTTATTTGTTATTGCAAGTTTATAAGGTCAACCACCTAGTTTCCTAGCACAGCTTAGTTTTGCCCTCTATAAGACCCCACCTTTATAAAGGTAAAGGCCCCTGTGATTGCAATGCTAGTCCCTGGATCAAATGCTAGCATCCATAGTTTAAGATGAAGTACATAGATACAAAGGTCTTTATTACATCGTCATTCCAGAGATATACATAATCTTTTACAACTCAGTAGCCAAAAGCTTAAAACAAGAGTTCATAACACAAAGTAAATAACTATAAGTATTCATCTTCATGTGCCACAGGCAAGCATGTTGAGTGTAGATTCACAACCCTAATCTCCAGCAGAGTAACCTGCAACATTATAAGTTACATCCACAGTGGGTCAATACATTTGGAATTGTATTGGCAAGTGATACCTTAGTAGAATGGTAGTAACTAACATCTATACGAAATTGGCTAAGTGTAGCTTAGGCTTGCTTTGCTCCAAATATGTTTTTCTTATCAGTTGAAAACACTAAGTTTTTGTTTGAAAAAAACTCCCAAGGAACCACCAATGGACATTGGTGAACCTTTAACCCTTGTTTAACCACAAGTTTTTAACTTAGAAATTCGGATGAGAAGATGCTTGATAGCTTCAAGGTCTTGACGCTCAATTTGTCCGTTGCCGGGGACACGGCTAAGTACTTAGGTTTTACCCTCTCGAGAGGTGGTGCACTTTCCCCACAAGACTCGACATGCATCGAGACGAGATCTTTCAGAAGCCTTACCTTAGACCACCATGGATGCGTTCCATCCTATCACCCTACCACCAATTGTCCATCTGGCTAAGTTATTGCAACCTATCTGATCAAGGAAGAGCCCATATGCCATGTGATTGCACTAGAAGCTTCTAAAAACTAAGTATCTCAAATCCCTTTGTTCCTAGGTGGCTTTCCAAAAGTGTGATACACAAGGTAAACCATAGACATGGGCCTTGTGTAACCACTCAACACAAACCATCATACAATTCCACCTACGTGATTCACTTAGTTGTTTTATTAAGCAAAAACACAAGTCAAAAGACTTAGCAAAATTTACCTAGCATGATTATAATCCACCCTTGTTTGCTACTAGCTAGGCTAAGCATGATAACATAACAAGTATCTTAACTTAGAGAAAATTCTACGAAGACTACAACTACTAGGATCTCCCAATGAATAGCATATATGTAATTAGCAAAAATTCCATGCAAGCCCTATTCAAAATATCACTAGTGAATAGTCAAAAAATAGGACAAAATACATGAAGCACCACTTGCCTTAGTAGTAGTTGGGGGAGTAGCAGCAATCCTCACACTCACAATCACCACTAGCACCAAAATCTACACATAAAATAATAGCACCAAATTCACATTCAAATAATCAAGCAAAAATATATGAATGCATGCAAATGCAATGGAATGAATTTTATATACTAACAAGTCTAACCAAACAGTACTGAACTCAAAGCCATCAAATTCAAGTCTAAACAAACATATTTGCCTCAAAATAATTTTATAAACATTTTATATAGTCAAAATATGCTTATAAAGTGTTATGCATAAAATTCTATTTTTCCAGAGGCAAAATAAAACTTTAAGCCCACAGTAATGTAGAATTTAATTTTCTGAATCCATTGATATATTATTTGCATTTTTTGGATAAACAGAACTCAACATATGAATTTTACAAGTTTAAATCTCTAATAGATATAAAAACATATTTTAAAACAAATTCACAGACACGTGGTCGTGTCTGATTGGCCTGTACCACTTCGTGCAGATCGACCAACACGAGCCGTTGGATATAAGTGACAACGCACGGTCGGATCTGTTGATACTGGTTCACGTAAGTGATTTAATCTACACCCTACAATCCAGATCTAACGGTGCCAACGCGTGCTCCGGCGATTCTAGAGGGGAATAGGGGCTGTGGTGATGCTTACCAGCATCGCAAGGTCGCGACGAAGATCAATGTGGCCTTGGTTCGGACGAGGGCGAGTTGTTGCCGTAGCTGGGGCTCGTTAGAGATGCGGACAGTGTCGGGCTCGTGCGGACGACGACGAAGGCGTCAACCTAGGCCACCCTAGAGCAAGCCAAAGGCGTCAGCGTGTGCACAAGGACCAGGCGAACAAGATGGTGTGAACCAAAAGCTAAGGGGCGGTCGCGTCTTACCAGAATTGCTCGCCGAAGACGAGGGCGGCGTCGGGTGCTCATGGTGTTTGACGAAGCCGACGTTCTGGATCACGAGAAGATGAACAAAGTGCATGATAAGGAGCGCAAGCTCAAAGGAAGAACAATAGCATGAACGAGAGGGGCGGGGTGAACGATGCTCACTGGAATATGTCACCGGAGACGCTCGGGAAGCAGGGTTTTGAGTTGAAATACGAGCAGCCTGGTGGCGAATAGGGGGCGAGTCGGGGGAAATGCTCGCGGCGGGGTGGAGCTTAAGTAGCCAGCGGGGGCGAGGGAATCACGCTGTGATTCAATGGCAATCAAGCCCTAAATCAATGCGGTGGTGTATGGGGAAGAAACATGCGGCGACGGCATCTGCGCGAGGTGTGGGGAAGAAGGTCCTGAGCTGGCGCAGGGCCTAGTGGCAGTGACAGCAGGGTAAGCTAGTGCGCGTGACAGAGAGATGGAGAGGGAGAATGGCCCAGGTGGGCTGCTGGGCCGTTTCTGGATCTGGGCCGAATAGTTAGCGAGTTGTTTTATTTTTTTCTCTTCTCCTTTTCTTTTTCTATTTGATTTTTCAGGAATGTTTTTCAAACCCTACTTCAAACAAGTTTGATACCAAATCTTCTCTACATTTTTATACAATAAACTTTGCACTCTTAGGTGTGACAAACACACTTGTCCACTCAAATTCACTTTGTCCCTTTGGAAATAAAATAAAACCATGCCACATATGATTTAATAAAATGGGCAAATTAATGGTTTTAATTGGATTTTTGGTTTGAAACTTTTTGTGCAAGAAAAATATGATATGACAATATGAATGCAATGCATGATTTTGTAATTCATCAATTTTGGGATGTTACAAATCTAACCCCTTAAGATGAATCTCGCCCTCGAGATTCGGATTGGCTAGCAAATAGGTGAGGGTGATCTTTCTGAAGATCATATTCTCTTTCCCAAGTTGCTTCTTCTTCGGAATGGTGGTTCCACTGAACTTTGCAGAATTTGATAGTCTTGGTACGAGTAAATCTTTCCACAGTCTCGAGGATTTTGATAGGTTTCTCCTCATAGGTGAGATCACTCTCCAACTGAACCTATTCCAAAGGTATAGTATCCTTCAAAGAAGTTTCTTCCATCTTCGGATGGCATTTCTTCAATTGACTCACATGAAACACATTGTGAACTGCTGATAGTGATTTAGCAATTCAATCTCATAAGCCACTTCTCCTTTGCTGCTCAAAATCTTGAATGGTCCAACATATTTTGGTGCCAATTTTCCTTTGACTCCAAATCTCTTCACACCACGAAGTGGTGAGACTCTAAGATAAGCTCTATCACCTACCTCATAGGTGACTTCTCTACACTTTGGATCTGCGTAGCTCTTTTGTCGGGACTATGCTATCTTCAATCTGTCTTTTACCAATTTAACTTCCTCTTCTGCTTCCTTAATCTGTTCTAGTCCAAACAAATTTCTTTATCCAACACCATTCCATAGAAATGGCATAGTACATTTCCTTCCATAGAAAAACTCAACGGTGCCATCTCAATGCTGGCTTGATAGTTGTTATTGTAAGAGAATTCTGCGTAAAGCAGACTTTCATCCCAACTAGCACCATAGACTAGGGCACAAGCCCTCAGCATATCTTCTAAAATCTGATTAGTCCTTTCTGTCTGTCCATCAGTCTGGGGGTGAAAAGATGTGCTGAATTCCAATCTTGTTCCTAATGACTCATGTAATTATCGCCAAAAATGCGAGGTGAACTGAGTTCCTCTGTCAGACACAATACTCTTGGTTACTCCGTGTAGACATACAATCCTGTTCATATAGATCTTGGCTAAATTGGCACTTGTATAGGTAGTCTTCACGGGTATGAAATGAGCCACTTTAGTTAGGCGATCTACAACAACCCAAATAGAATCATATCCGGACCTAGTCCTTGGCAGTCCGGTGATAAAATCTATACCAATCTTATCCCACTTCCAATCAGGAATAGGTAGTGGTTGTAATAACCGTGCCAGTTTCTAATGTTCCACTTTCACTCGACTACACGCATCACACAAATCAATATGTTCTGCGATGTCCTTCTTGAGATTATTCCACCAGAATCTTTCCGTCACATCCATGTACATTTTGGTGTTACCTGGATGAATGGAATATGGTGAGTTGTGTGCTTCTTGCAGAATCAGTTTCCGAAGCTCTGGATCTTGCGGAATGCAGATACGTTTTTCATACCATAAAGTACCCTGTTCGTCTTCATGGAATCCTTTAGATTTCACTTTGCTAATTTTACCCTTAATCTCTTCAATTTCCTTGTCCAACTTTTGGGCTTCTATGATCTTTTCCAACAATGTGGGTTGAACATTCAATGACATGAGATATCCTTTGGGCACTATCTCCAATCTGATATCTTTGAATTGGGCACACAGATCATCTGGCAATTCTCCCTTAGTAAGGCCATTCACATAAGTCTTGTGGCTTAAAGCATCCGCTACAACATTTGCTTTACCGGGATGGTATTACAAACTCAATTCATAGTACTTGATGAGCTCTAGCCATCTTCTTTGTCTCATATTGATTTCCTTATGAGAGAAGATATATTTCAAAATCTTGTGATCCATGAACACTTCACAATGCTTTCCCAAAAGATAATGTCTCCATGTTTTGAGTGCATGGACAACAGAGGCTAACTCTAAATCATGAGTAGGATAATTAACTTCATGAGTTTTGAGTTGTCTCGAGGCGTAAGCCACAACTTTCCCTTCTTGCATCAAAACTCCACCTAATCCATGATGAGATGCATCACAATATACTTGGAAATCTTTCTCCAAATCTGGCAGACATAAGACTGGTGCTGTCATGTAGAGGTCCCAACCTTTATAAGGTAGAGATTCCTGTGTTTACAATGCTAGTCCCTGGATCAATAGCTAGCATACACTGCTTAAGATGTAATATAGA
The DNA here is from genome assembly GCA_916181665.1 of Avena sativa. Lineage (NCBI taxonomy): Eukaryota > Viridiplantae > Streptophyta > Magnoliopsida > Poales > Poaceae > Avena > Avena sativa. The sequence continues at coordinate 127,502,144 of OV702284.1, forward strand.
GAAACAAAGGTCATAATACAACTTTATAACCAGGAATAAAATAATTCATTACATCTTTTCACAATGCAGCAAAAATAACTATATAGCATGGAGTCCTTTATCTTCAAAATGCCACAGGCAATCATGTCGGTTGTAGACTTGTAATCCTATTCAACACACTTCACTAACATCAAACAAACCTGCAACATAATAAGTTACAGCCACAAGGGTCAATACGTTTGAATTGTATTGGGAAGTTTCACTACTATGTGGAAATAAGTTGGAACCTATCAATATATGCATATTTGGCTAAGTAGGGTTTAGGATCATTTGCAGAAAGCAATATTGTTTTATCCTATCTTTTCAAAATAGTTTTGATCTTTTAACAATCTTTCTGAACTCCTTGGCAAACTCCAAGTGCTTCTCATGCCTTGTTGACACCATCAAGTTTTACTTTGATAAATTGGAATGTCGAGATCTTCCATAGCTTCAGTCCTTAGTTGCTCAGAGTTGTTCGTAACCGGGGACACGGCTAAGTACTTAGAATTTAATCTTCTACAGAAGTTGTACACTTTACCAACATGACACAATCTCGTCTTGATGCCACCAGTGCTCGCTGGATAAGTACACACCAAAAGGAGTACCGACAAATCGAGAATGTGACAAAGTCTTTCCGTAGAAGTCCTCCCAATACATTATGCTAGAACAACTACCAGGCACCAATGTAAGGATATATTTCCAATACATAATTCTAGTTAACCTGAATAGGTGCCAATGCAAGGGTCTTCCTCTATGTAATTGACTAAGAAAGAGCCCATTTAGCATGTGGATGTACACGGAAAGATATGGGTGGTATTCTTCTAGTGCACACACGAAAGATATGGTTCCCTTTGTTGCCACCTTATTCACAATCGAGTATCCACATTCCACCCAAGTGATTCATTGAGTACTTGTTTTATTATATAAAACATATATTTTTCCAACACTTCATATATTCATAACATGGTATTCCACCCCAAGTCTATAGCAGGGCTAAGCATACTACAACTACGAGGTTTCCACTAAGGAAGATATAAAGGATATCCTAATAGGACATAGCATAGCATAGTAACATAGTAGCCCTATAATGCAGACTACAAAAATTCAACTAAGTGTATTGAAAATAGTAGGACATGGATGATAGTGCCACTTGCCTTTTTTTAGTAGAGAATATAAGTTCACTCCTTGATCTTGCAATAGTCTCACTCTTCAAATTTCACTACAATTCAATCAAGACACAAATTCAAACTAGCATTCAAACAATTCACCACATAAAATAAAGAAAATAGGACAATGCATGCAAGCATGTAAAACATTGTTTTATTTGGAAAAGTGGTTTCTAATAATCTATAAACATTTTAAAACACCTATTGGTCATTTATAAATGTGGCAAAATCATTTGAAACCAAGTTAGTGAAAAAGGCCATTTATATCATTTTTTGGTTGTGTTGGAAATGATTTTAAATCGAAGTAATATTTTGTAGAGTTAGCCAAATATGTTTTTAAACACCATGTTAGTGTTTAGGATTAAAGTTTTTTAAAGAAAATCTATTTACAAGAGGTTTCACCCAAAAATCTTTTTTAAAATTAAAGCAACATTTTATTTTACTTAAAATGCCTTTAATCAAAGTAATAATTTTCTAGGGTTAATCAAATACATTTTTAAATCCAAAACTTAGTGTTTAGGGTCATAGAGTTTAAGTCAAACTATTTTCAAAAGGTTTTACTCAAAAATTATTTTTAAAACATAATCAACAATTTTTGTTTTACTAGAAATGCTTTTATTCAAGGAATAATTCCTTAGTGTCACAAAATATACTTTTAAATCCAAAAGTTGGGTTTTATGGTCAGTAGGTTCAAAACAAAACAATTTCAAAAGATTTTGCCCGAAAAACATTTTTAGAATAAGTTTTATATTCAAAATAGACCTAGAAATGTTTCTGCAAAAACAACCAATTTTCCTGAAGCAAAATGCTAAACTAAGGGCATGGTTGCAAATCTCACATTTTTGTGAATCCATTGATATAAAATTTTCAAAATTTGTACATGTAGATCTAAAGTTATGAATTTTTCAAATCTAAACATCTAATAAAAATGTTTCTGTCTTTAAAACAAATTACAGGCCACGTGTCTTAATATTACTGGACGATACCGGTTCGTATGGATCGAGCGACATGGGGCGTTGGATCTAAATAGGATCGTTCAGCATAGATCAAGTGTAACGGTTCGATTAAGTTAATCTATCGCGTCCATCAGATCATCATCCAACGGCTCATTGCACGCCAACCATAGATGGGCGACGCTGGCGACGAACGCGCAACAGCGGCGCTCTGTCAGCGACATCCCGGCGATTACAGGAAGTGAGGAAGAGGGGTAAGGGTCTCACTGTGTTTGCCGGGGTGTGGCGAAGCTCAAGGTACTCGTAGTTGACGAAGGGGCGCATGAGGTTGGGCTGAATCGCTCGTCGGAGATGTTGCTAACGACGGTGTGCTCGGGCCGTCGTTGTTGGCGATGCTACGGTTCAAACTAAGGGAAACAAACACTTGCTTCAGATGCGCATGAGGTCACTGGTCACACGCGATCATCGAGAGGGAGAGGGAAGGTCAGAAAATACCAGCGGCGTCGCCGGAGTTGGAGCAGGAGGCGGTGGTGCTCAGACGTCATTGTTGCCGAGGCTGTGGGGAATGCTCGGGCGAGCTGTGGGTGCTGGCGGATGCGCAAGAAGATGGGGAGCATGATCATTTAAGCTAGGGGCAGTGGGGTTGGATGTTCTCGGCGGAATCGAGGTTTAAGGCTCGCTGGAGGCAGTGAAGTGCAGCGAGCAATTCAGGCAGCCTAGGGGCGGAGAGGGAGTGGTGTCTGGGGGAAGTGAGAGGGGACGAAGGCGTTTATAGGGCGTGGATGCTGGTGAGTATTGATCGTGGTATTGACTTGAATTGATGCGCGGAGTAACGACCGGAGGAATGAGGGGAACAGTCGTGGGGTTGAAGACGATGACGTGTTCGGTGGGGTCCAACGGTTAGCGAGGTGAGAGGTTACGCGCGGGGTTGTTTTGTTAGTGACAGAGAGGGTGTGCGCGTGAGTGAGAAAACGGTCCGCGAGGAGGGGAGAGAGTGGGCTTGGTGGGCCAGATTAGGCCAGGTTAGTGGGTCTGGTCCTTTTCATTTTTTTCTTCCTGATTTCTTTTTCCTTTTCTATTTTGATTTTCTGTTTTAATTTTATTCAAATGATTTCAAACTCTCATTTGATTTAAAACTTTTCCCAAATTTCATGTTTTAATACTGTTTATTAATATATTCTAAAGTCCATTTTAGAATATTTCTTTTATACTCTTTATGGTTTATCTTTTTATTTAAAGATAGACACTTGTCTTTATTTAAATAAGATTTTAAGTATATTTCCAATTCATATTATATATTAAAATAATTCTGTTATTATTTTTAAGTTAATTAGATAACTTTTAAATCCACTTTGGCAATTACAAATTATTATTTTCTCATGATATGGTTTAATCCCATATACTTTTATTTGAATATTCTTTAACCCTTTATTTATTTGGATTGGGATTATCTTTGTTTCATTTGATTATGGATTTAACTCAAGGTTTAAATTGTCTTCTAAACAATGTTATTGGGATTTATTATTTAGATTAGGCAATTTGTCTTTATTTAAATAAATTGAATATTGTTGAAACCTTATGATTTTATTTAAATAATCTTTTACTCTTTTTTATAATTCAGTAACTTTTTATTTGTTTATGGATTTGGCCAAGATTTAATTTGGCTTTTAAATATTCCTTATTTATTTATTTCTTTCTTTCTTTGTCTTATAAAATCCATATCTTTTTATTTATAGATTCAAAATTGGTGATTCCAATTTGTATAATTTTATTTATTATTTGTTTATCTTTTTAAATCCTTTTAGGATTAATTTGCTTACAATTTGGTATGGATTTTTGCTAGGAGCTTCATTAGCTTTGGAATTTAATTCCTCTCATATTATTATATTCATAAGTTTTTATCCATGGCTCCAAATTGAATGAAACCAATTTCTATGGTTTTATAATATTTTTGTTTATCATTTTTGATCATTTATAAATGTTCGTTGCTGAATTTTTATATGGATCAAATCCATATTCTTAGAGAGAGATCTTGGAAATGATTTTCTTTCATTAGGGTTTTAGGGTTTTGGTTTATTTTCCCAAATGTAAATTTCAAGATACATTCATTGATGAATGCATTTCACTTGTTTGAAATTTTGTTGGATTCCCTTTTCATTCCAATTTTGTTCAACAAGGGTTTTGATGTTTCCATTTAGAATCAAAAAGTTTCTTTTCACCCTAAATTTCAACCATTATTTATTTTGTTTCATTATTTTTCACATTTCAAAATTTGGAAAATTTTGGGATGTGACATGTCACTAGTCTCTTCTTCAATTCCTAGAAACTAAATTCACATCCTTAGTCCGGTCAAACTTCTTATCGTTCTTAACTAATTCTGTCATTGGCTTAGATACCTTTGAGAGATTCTCAATGAACCTTCTATAGTATCTTGCCAAGCCTACGAAACTACAAACTTCCTTAACTGACTTGGGATATTCCCACTCAGTTACAGATGACACCTTTGAGGGGTCGACGGCAACACTATCTCCCGACACAATGTGTCCAAGAAATCCAACTTCATTCAACCAGAATTCACATTTGCTGAACTTGGCATACAACTTGTGCTCCCTGAGCTTCTCAAGTATCAAACGCAAATGTTATTCATGCTCTTCTTTCCCCTTGGAATAGATCAAAATGTCATCAATAAATACGACAACAAACTTGTCAAGAAACTCAGTGAACACGTTATTCATCTTGTTCATGAAATAAGCTGGTGCATTTGTCAATCCAGATGGCATCACAGTATACTCATACAATCCATACCTAGTGGTGAAAGCAGTCTTAGGTATGTCTTGCTCTCAAATCTTTAGCTGAAATTAGCTTGATTGGAGATCAATCTTTGAGAACACACGGCTCTTTCTAGCTGGTCAAATAGATCATTGATTCTAGGCAAAGGGTATTTGTTCTTTATAGTCACTTCATTGAGTGAACGGTAATCTATGCATAACCTTTGACTTCTATCCTTCTTTTCAACAAACAGAACCGGTGCACCCCAAGATGAAGAACTTGGTTGAATAAATCCTTTTTGCAACTGTTTTCCATGTTGTTTCTTCAGTTCCTTCAACTCGTTAACTGACATCTTGTAGGGTCTCTTTGCTATTGATCCAGATCCTGGTAACAAGTCAAACAGAAACTCCACATCTCTATTTGGTGGCATTCCTGGTAATTTTTCCGGAAACACATCCGGATAATCCTTCACAACTGGTACACTGTCTATGCTAACCCCCTTAAGAGAATTAAGCTTACTCCCTTTAGATTCAAAGTTGGACTTGAACCTAATCCGTTTCTTGTTCGGGGTTGTGAGTGTAACAGTACGATTGGCACAATCTAGTACTCCTTCATACTTATCCATCCAATCCATGCCCAAAATAACATCCAATCCTTGGGAATCTAGACTTATCAAACTAACTAGAAACTTGTACTTTCCAAATTCTATCACTAGATCATGACATCCAAAATTCACTATCATCTTTCCACCGGGAGAGCTTACTTTAATAGGACACCCAATAGTTTCAGTTGGAAGTCCATTTTTATAAACAAATTCTCTTGATATGAATGAATGTGATGCTCCGGTATCAAAAAGAACAAGTGCTGGAAAAGAATTAAGCTTGAGCATACCAGCCACGGCATCAGACTCTTCATAAATTTCTTCCACATTGATGTGGTTCACTTGTCCCTTCTGGAAAGGGTTGGGCTTGTTGGCTCCTTCAACTTTCTTTTCTAGGCATTCATTTGCATAGTGCCCAGATTTCTTGCATTTGAAGCACTCAACCTGACAGATATCTCTTTTGGCAGGCTGACTCCCATTGCCATTCCCACCGTGGTGGCTCTTGTGTCCACTCGTGTGGTTCTTATACTTATCATTTTCATGGCTGTGGTGGTGCTTGTTGTCATGGTGACGGTTACTGTTGCGGTGGCTGTTATACTTCCTATGCTTGTGGGATCCCGAACCTCCACTATCATCACCATGGGATCGTTTATGAGACGATATGGAGCTGTGCTTGTCAAAGTGATGCTTCCTCTTCCTGTTCTCAACCTGCTTTATCTTGCTTTCCAAGATGGTGGCATTGTCACATAGTGATTGGTATGTTGGGACATAGGCAAAAGATAGATGCAGGTTCATTTCATCATTCAATCCCTCGAGGAACTTTTCCTTCCTCTTGACATCGGTATCAACCTCATCCGGCGCATAACGTGCCAGATTGTTGAACTCCTTAATGTATTTAGCCACACTGTTGTGATGCTATTTTAGATTGTGGAACTCCTTCTTATTCAAGTTCATCACTCCTGATGAGATGTGGGCAGTACATAATCCATCCTAAAAAATAGCCCAAGTCACATCCTCAAGGGGAGTGGTGATCTGAAAGTTGTCCCACCATGTTACCGCTGGTCCTTCAAGCAGATGTGCTACGAACCTGACCTTTTCCTCGTCCGTGCAGCCAACAGTGACTAAGTCCTTGTTCACGGAACGTAACCAGTCATTGGCTACCATTGGATCAGTGGTTCCCGAGAACTTGGCTGGCCTCAACCTCAAGAACCTTGTAAGCATGTCAAATGTTGGTGGGTTGTTGGGATTGTCGTTATTATTGTTGTTCTCGTCCTGATTTTCATTGGACATGAACTAGGTCATCATCTGCATCAGTTGGGTTTGAGGAGTCATCAACTGCTATGTCTCGGGATTGACGTTATTGTTGTTGTTTTGGTTGGGATTGGCACGACAGGGAGGCATCTGTGGTTTCAATAAGGATAAGGAATGAGATATAACCCATAGATGCCATGCACACTACATCACATAGCAACAAACAAGATAAACAATAACAAGTTAAACATAGAGTTTTGAACAACGTAAACAACAAGTTTTGGAAGAGTAAACATAATAGCAAGCCATCCACATGTCAGATGATCATTGCGACTCAATAATCAAAGGATGATAGATAAATAGGTAGCTGAATAATCAAGCTACTCCTCCATGTCAACCTCCACATCCACAAGAGTATGTCCGGCTGTCTCCATAGCTGACTTGTACTCCTCCACGCTGGTGGTCAAGGCCTCAATCTTCGCGTGATGGGCCCTCTTCTTCGAGCGAAGCCTCTCTATCACTCCCTGCTAAGTCTCTAACTCAAAGTCCTTGGCTTCTATCTCGGCCCTCATGTCCTTGATATTCTTGTATCTGTCCTGAACTCTCTTCTCCTAATTCTTGAACTTATTGTCCTGGCTCTCGAATCTGGCTTCCAACTCCTTCACAATCTCGTCTTTCTCCGTGAAGAGCTTGTCCTTCTCCCTCAACTGAACCTGGATCTCGTCATTGCTAAACATGATGTTGGACCTATCTGTGTTGAGGTGCCTAACAAGACTCTCTAAGTCCTGGAGGTAGAAACGTACAAGCTTAATCGTCTCTCTAGCAGCGTCATCATACGCTACAGCCTCACCCTTCTCATCACGTCTCCCGAACGGGTGAAAGTAGAGGCCCCGGAGCTCGGTGGAGTGTCATCTACAGAGGCGTCCAAGTAACTCCTGCATGACTACATCTAGTCCCTTATCCTTGTCATCATGCATCAGTTTGAAGGTGATCTCCTCCGTGAGTGGCTCCGTCTGGCGTCCTAGATGTGACACTCTAAAGCCCCAAAGATCCTTCCTCTCAAACTTAGTGAGCTGAAGTGCCTTAATACTAGGAAGTGGGATGTTGAGCACACTAGTGAGCTCCACAAGACGAGAAGAGAAACGAGTTTCCTTGAACTCCTCGGCAGTGCTGATAACAATGTTAGGAATCTATTGCATAAGATAGAGAAATATTAGAACAACACAAGTAAGAGAAAAACAAGACAGTAAAAATATAGCAAAAAGCATACACTTCACCAATAAAACATACAAGTCATGGCATTCAAAGTCTACCACAAGCACTAAGGTTTAAACATTGCTTAGAAATTTTTTTGCGAGAAACGACAAGTGTGGTGGTCGAACTAGCGAAGTACGTTACAATTCTCACTCATATGCTAAGTCTATGACATCTTCCCTTAGATGTTTTATGGCGGTCTCTAAGTCTTGGGTATACTTCTTCTCCTCCTTAAGGTCATTTTGGGTATTGAGCATTCTATACTTGAGTCTTTCACCAAGATCCTTGATAGCATTCCATGCTACGTTTCTTGCAGAGTCAAAGAATGTCGTATACATTTCTGAGTTGGTGTCCATGTAGAATCCCGACTCTTTATGGTTGTCTCCCTTGTTTTTGTACAAGTGAAGTTGCACCAACCAATATTTTTCTCCTTCATCCATAACTGGAAATCCCTTGTACACGGCCTAACCATGTATCCCCAAGATAACCTTAAGGGTTTTGAGTGCTTTGGGGAACTCCGTCTCACATTCTAAAGTCACGGTAATGAGTGGTCCCTTCTTGATAACTTCGTTGAGGGTGGCCATCTACAAATTGAGATGAGAAAGAAGATTAGAAGAGGTTTACGAGAAGAAAAAGACAAGTGTGGAGTTTGCAAAGAGTTGCATTTTTTCCTTAGTGGTTTTCTTAGTCTTATCCAACTTAGGGTCATAATCCTATAGGCAACACAGTGCTCTGATACCATCTATAAGACCCCACCTTTATAAAGGTAAAGGCCCCTGTGATTGCAATGATAGTCCCTGGATCAAATGCTAGCATCCACTATTTAAGATGAAGTACACAGATACAAAGGTCTTTATTACATCGTCATTCCAGAGATAAACATAATCTTTTACAACTCAATAGCCAAAGGCTTAATACAAGATTTCATAACACAAAGTAAATAACTATAAGTTTTCATCTTCATGTGCCACAGGCAAGCATGTTGAGTGTAGACTCGTAACCCTAATCTCCATCAAAGTAACCTGCAACATCATAAGTTACAGCCACAGTGGGTCAATACATTTGGAATTGTATTGGCAAGTGATAACTTAGTAGAATAGTAGTAACTAACATCTATATGAAATTGGCTAAGTGTAGCTTAGGCTTGCTTTGCTCAAAATAGGTTTTTCTTATTAGTTGAAAACACTAAGTTTTTGTTTGACAAATACTCCCAAGGAACCAATAGACATTGGTGAACCTTTAAACCTTGCTCAACCACAAGTTTTTAACTTAGAAATTAGGATGAGGAGATCCTTGATAGCTTCAATGTCTTGACGCTCAATTTGTCTGTTGCCGGGGACATGGCTAAGTACTTAGGTTCTACCCTCTCGAGAGGTGGTACACTTTCCCCACAAGACTCGACATGCATCGAGATGATATCTTTCAGAAGCCTTCCCTTAGACCACCATGGACGCGTTCCATCTTATCACCCTACCACCAACTGTCCATCTATCTAAGTTATTTCAACCTATATGATCAAGGCAGAGCCCATATGTAAGGTTCCCAACCTTTAATAAGGTAGAGTCCCCTGTGTTTACAATGCTAGTCCCTGGATCAATAGCTAGCATCCACAGTTAAGATGTAATATCAAGAAACAAAGGTCATAATACAACTTTATAACCAGGAATAACATAATTTTATTACATCTTACATAGCTCATTTGGCTATTACATTACATTGCAGCAGAATATCTATAAGCATGGGGTCCTTTATCTTCAAAGTGCCACAGGCAGACATGTTGGTTGTAGACTCATGACACCTAATCCTCATCAGAGTAACCTGCAACATCACAAGTTACAGCCACAGTGGGTCAATACTTTGGAATAGAATTGGCAAGTGATACCTTAGTAAAATTTAGGTGGACTACATTACTATATGCATTTTGGCTAAGTGTAGCTTGGCTTGCTTTGCTCAAAATAGGTTTTTCCTATTAGTTGAAATCACTAAGTTTTTCTTTGTCAAAACTTTTCCCAAGAAACCATCAATAGACATTGAGGTCCTTCACCATTGTTCACCCACAAGTTTTTACTTAGAAGTTGGAATGATGAGATTCTTGATAGCTTCCATGTCTTGACGCTCAAATTGTCCTTTGCCAGGGACATGGCTAAGTACTTAGATTTTACACTCTTCAGAGGTGGTGCACTTTCCCCACAAGACTTGGTTTCACCAAGACAAGATCTTTCAGAAGCCTTCCCTTAGACCAAGATGGACGCGCTCCAACCTATCAAACCCTACCACCAACTGTCCATTTGGCTAAGTTATTGCAACCTATATGGTCCAGGCAGAGCCCATAATGCCAAGTGGTTGCACTTGAAGCTTCTCAACATTTGACATCTCAAATCTCTTTGTTCCTGGGTGGCAATCCACAAGTGTGATACACAAGGTAAACCATAGCCATGGGCCTTGTGTAACCACTCAACCAAAAACCACCAAGCAATTACCATTCCACCCAGGTGATTCATTAACTTAGTTATTTTATTAAACAAAAACACAAGTCCTCACACTTAGAAATTTTTCCATAGTATGAATGTATATTCCACCCTTGTTTTCTATTAGCTAAGCTAAGCTTGATAGTAGTAGGAATCTTAACTTAGGAAATTTTCTACTAAGGTTTCGTCTACTAGGATTTCCCATAGCAAGGTTTATACTTAGCAAAAATTCCATGCAAGTTTTACTTAGAAAATCACTAATGCATAGTGAAACCAATGGGACAAAAGTATGAAGCATCACTTTCCTTTTTGGTATAGTGTAAGTTCCCTCCTTGTCCTTGCTACAATCACACTCTTCAAGTCACTACAATTCAATCAAGCAAGGCACAAGTTCAATCTACCATTCAAGCAATTCATCACATAAAATCATATAAACAAGATAATGCATGCAAGCATGCCAAGCTTTGTTTTATTTGAAAAAGTGGTTTCTAATGGGTCATAAACATTTGAAAACACCTATTGGTCAATTTATAAAGTGGCAAAAAGTCATTTGCAAGGGATTTCACTTCCTAAACCATTTTCAAAACAAAGTATCATTTTATGTGGTATAGAAATGTTTTTACTAAGGAATTAATCTATAGGGCTCACAAAATATGTTTTCAAACCACAAAACTTTGTGTTTAGGGTCAGAGAGTTTAAAACAAAACATTTCCCAAAAGTTTTCTTCCAAAACCATTTTTAATAAATAAACTATATTTTTATTTGTCTAGAAATGGTTTTAAATCAAAGAATCATTCTTTTGCATCACCAAATATATTTTTGAAACCACAAAGTGATTCCTATGGTCAGTAGGTTCAAAACACACCATTTGCAAAAGATTTTATCCCCAAAATCATTTTTGAACAATTTTTATAACCTAAACTAGAATACAAAAGTTTCTGCAAAAACAACGATTTTACCAGAAGCTTTTTACTAAACAAATTGCATGGTTGGCTAGGGCTTGTCTTGCTGATTCCATTGATATAAAATTTGCAAATTTTGGACGTGTGGAACTAAAGTTATGCAATTTACAAAATCACATATCTAATAGATCAATTCTGTTCTAATTCAACTCAACAGAGACACGTGGCGTGTTTCTATTCGCTGATACCGCTTCATCTGGATCACGCGCTGTAGGCCGTAGGATTAAACTAACATCACACGGCGCAGATCGATCGATACCCCTTCGGCTAAGGTTCTGTCGTGACCATGCAATTAAGATCTGACGGTGCTAAGCCTACTAGCCTGAGATGGGCGGCGCTGCGGTGGCTACTGGCGGCGGAGCGCTCAGGTGGTGGCGGTGCTGGCGAAGCAGGAAGCGAGAGAGGATGGGAAGATGCTCACCGTGTTTGCAACGTCGTGGGTAAGCTCAAGGTGTGGTCAGTTTGTCGTGGGGCGCTCTGGTTCGGCGTGGATTGCTCACTGGAGTCCACACGGCGTCGGGCGTGCTCTGCTCGTCGTTGTGGGCGAGGCTACAGGGCGTGCCGAAGCAAAGTAAAGGATGAGTTAGACGCGCATGGTACTAAGGAGCATGTGAGCATCACTGAATGGCATCGGGGCGGTCCGAGCTTACCAGGAAGACTCGCCGGTGTCAAGGCAGACGGCGGCGATGTTCAGCTGTCGTCGTTGCCGATGCTCAGAGGCGCGCGTGAGCGAGCTGCGGATGCAGAAAGATGCATAAGGTCCTGGGAAACTTGCCCGTGTGCTTGGGTAGGTAAGGGGCGATGCGGTGCTGCCGGAATTGGCCAAGAACCTCGTCGGAGAAGGCGGCGGTGCAGAAGAAATTGGGGACAGCCTGGGGGCAAGGAAGGTCTGGCGAGTGAGGGAGATCAGAGAGGGGAGAGGGATGCTTAAATGCGCGCGGTCATGGGGCTGATTCAACGCGTGGTTATGAGGAATCATGCATGCAGTTATTTGGCAGAAACGGCGACGTGGTTTGGGGGAGAAGAGGTCGCGGCGGGTGAGGAAGAAAGCTTGGGTGTGGGGCCGTTTCGTCATCGGAGTGAGAGAGGGGAGTTGGGGTCCACATGTCTGCGTCTGTGTGGGTGTGAGTTCGAGTGAAAGAAAACGCTTCGGGAGGGAAAAGAGGAGGTGGGCTGTTGGGCTTAGTGGGCCAGGTTGGGTTGGGCCGTCCTTGCTCTATTTTTTTCTATTCTGAAACTTTTTCTTTTTCCATTTCTTTTTCTGTTTTTGAAATTCAATCAACCAATTCAAACATTTAAATCAATCAAATTTCTACCACACATTGTATTGAGTTTTGGTTCTGTTTAACAACACAAACCAAAGTCCCAAAATAAATTTTTTTTTATTTTAGGATCTATTTAATAATTAATTAAAATAGACCTTAGTTAATAATTCAAATAGGATTTGTTTTATTTAAAATCTCCATTTGAAATCTAATTAGTACAAGAACCAATCAGTAGGTTTTATTTGAAAATACAAAACACTTGGAAAACTTATTTAAAAATAAATAAATAAGTTTTAGTGTTTATTTAAAATGGGAAAAGCCTTTACTTAAATAAATTTGGTTTATTAATAAATCCTCATTATTTAAAAGACTTTTATCTCTTTAATCAAAACAAAACATTTTATTTCAAAAGCTTGGCCAAGGTTTAATTTGGCTTATAAAATAATACCTATTTATATTTCTACCTTTTTATTTGAAAACTAAATCTTTTATTAAAAGATCCAAAAGTAGTAATTTTTAAATATTTTTAAGTTTATTGTTTATTTAACTTTTTAAAATCCTTTTAGGATTTTATTTGATTCAAATAGGTTTTGATAGTTTCCAATTGGATTCAAAAGTTTCTTCTCATCCTGAAAATCAACAAAGTTTTATTTTATTTATTTATTTTTCACATTACAAGATTTGGAAAATCTTGGGATGTGACAGACTACCACCCTTAAAATAAATCTCATCCCGAGATTTGGGAGGCTAGGGGTTACAAATAGGCTCAAGCATCTACGGTACTACCACCCTTAAAAAATTTCCAATTACATCTTGTCTCACTTGGGATCTTGATGTAACTTTCCTGGACAGAAGTTTGCATAGTGGCCTAGTTCTTTGCATTATGATGCATAATTTCCTAACTCTTTGCAGTGGTTGCACATCACTTGGCTAAAATCCTTCCTCATCTTGGGTTTCACTAGCTTTTGTTTGTCTTCTTGGCTCTTCTTCTTTTCTGGGCATTCACTAGCATAGTGTCCCATCTCTTTGCAATTGTAACATTGCACTTGAGTAATATCCTTCTTGTTAGTGTTGGGGCATTTCTTCTTCTTGGGTCTCTCCAAAGCTAGGAGTTCTTCTAGTTCATGCTCTTCATACCTCACCTCAAAGGTGGGAAATCTTTCTCTCTTCTTGGGGCAGTTACTAGAGATATGACTTCTTCTTCACAATTAGGGCATTGATCTTCATGCTCCTTCGATGTATGATCCTTGTCTCCACAAATATTGCATGCTTGGGTTCCTTCTAGAATAACATCTTTGTTATCCTTGTTGTCATTAGCTCTTTGAGAAAAGTTTTCTCCCATGTTGATCATTTGAGTAACCAATCCTTGCAACAATTGGGATTGAAGTCTCAAAATCCTTTGTATGGCTGGGTATAGTCCATTGTTGTTAGCTAAAAGCTGAGTTGTCTCTTGGCTCAACTGGTTTTGGGTTGCTATGAGTTCTCTCATGTTGTTCTCTTGGTTGTTGTTGGTATCACCATCCTTGATGTTGGAGTCTCTTGGAGTAGTCATCTGTTTGGGTTGGATTGGGATTAGAATAGGCAAAATATTTCTAAGGGAATAATTCTAATCACACACATCACAATTCACTCAAGCAATGTGCAAGCAATCACAAACAAACATTCCACTCAAACAACAAGTTTCAAGCATATTTTTTTAGGCAACCAAAATATTTTTGTTACACCACATAAGTTGGTGTGTTGGACTTAACTAAATATGGTAGTCCATCTATATGGTTCACTTGTGATCTTTCTTTCCTTCTTTGGTTGATCCCTTCTTGCATGAGATCATGGTTTCCTTGGAAAAACTCTTGGTCACAAAATTTCAAAGGTGATGGTGGCTCCTTCTATTTGGTGTTTCCTTAGTCTCCAAATCTTGAGCAAGATTTCTTGTCTCACTTGTCCCTAGTAATATCTAAGGTTGAAGTCCTTGGTGAATATGCTGAAGATGTTGAAGTCATTAGAGTTGAAGATGTTGAAGTCATTAGAGTTGAAGATGTTGAAGTCATTAGAGTTGATGAAGTCCTTTACACATGGTGAAGTCTTTGGCCATGGGGTAGGTTGTTCATCAAGTTGAAATAGAAGAGTTTTAGAATCAAAACCAAAATGGTTGAGGAAAGGGTTTACAAGATTGTTTGTAAATAAGTTTTGGAACAAATACAACTCCTATTTTTCTAAGGGTTTTTGTCCAATCCTAGGTTTACAAATCCTACAGGCAACACAATGCTCTGATACCATCTGTAAGGTTCCCAACCTTTAATAAGGTAGAGTCCCCTGTGTTTACAATGCTAGTCCCTGGATCAATAGCTAGCATCCACAGTTAAGATGTAATATCAAGAAACAAAGGTCATAATACAACTTTATAACCAGGAATAACATAATTTTATTACATCTTACATAGCTCATTTGGCTATTACATTACATTGCAGCAGAATATCTATAAGCATGGGGTCCTTTATCTTCAAAGTGCCACAAGCAGACATGTTGGTTGTAGACTCATGACACCTAATCCTCATCAGAGTAACCTGCAACATCACAAGTTACAGCCATAGTGGGTCAATACTTTGGAATAGTATTGGCAAGTGATACCTTAGTAAAATTTAGGTGGACTACATTACTATGCATTTTGGCTAAGTGTAGCTTGGCTTGCTTTGCTCAAAATAGGTTTTTCCTATTAGTTGAAATCACTAAGTTTTTCTTTGTCAAAACTTTTCCCAAGAAACCATCAATAGACATTGAGGTCCTTCACCCTTGTTCACCCACAAGTTTTTACTTAGAAGTTGGAATGATGAGATTCTTGATAGCTTCCATGTCTTGAGGATCAAATTGTCCTTTGCCAGGGACATGGCTAAGTACTTAGATTTTACACTCTGCAGAGGTGGTGCACTTTCCCCACAAGACTTGGTTTCACCAAGACAAGATCTTTCAGAAGCCTTCCCTTAGACCAAGATGGACGCGCTCCAACCTATCAAACCCTACCACCAACTGTCGATTTGGCTAAGTTATTGCAACCTATATGATCCAGGCAGAGCCCATAATGCCAAGTGGTTGCACTTGAAGCTTCTCAACATTTGACATCTCAAATCTCTTTGTTCCTGGGTGGCACTCCACAAGTGTGATACACAAGGTAAACCATAGCCATGGGCCTTGTGTAACCACTCAACCAAAAACCACCAAGCAATTACCATTCCACCCAGGTGATTCATTAACTTAGTTGTTTTATTAAACAAAAACACAAGTCCTCAGACTTAGAAATTTTTCCATAGTATGAATGTATATTCCACCCTTGTTTTCTATTAGCTAAGCTAAGCTTGATAGTAGTAGGAATCTTAACTTAGGAAATTTTCTACTAAGGTTTCATCTACTAGGATTTCCCACAGCAAGGTTTATACTTAGCAAAAATTCCATGCAAGTTTTACTTAGAAAAATCACTAATGCATAGTGAAAGCAATGGGACAAAAGTATGAAGCATCACTTGCCTTTTTGGTAGAGTATAAGTTCCCTCCTTGTCCTTGCTACAATCACACTCTTCAAGTCACTACAATTCAATCAAGCAAGGCACAAGTTCAATCTACCATTCAAGCAATTCATCACATAAAATCATATAAACAAGATAATGCATGCAAGCATGCCAAGCTTTGTTTTATTTGAAAAAGTGGTTTCTAATGGGTCATAAACATTTGAAAACACCTATTGGTCATTTTATAAAGTGGCAAAAATTCATTTGCAAGGGATTTCACTTCCTAAACCATTTTCAAAACAAAGTATCATTTTATGTGGTGTAGAAATGTTTTTACTAAGGCATTAATCTATAGGGCTCACAAAATATGTTTTCAAACCACAAAACTTTGTGTCTATGGTCAGAGAGTTTAAAACAAAACATTTCCCAAATTTTTTCTTCCAAAACCATTTTTAATAAATAAACTATATTTTTATTTGTCTAGAAATGGTTTTAAATCAAAGAATCATTCTTTTGCATCACCAAATATATTTTTGAAACCACAAAGTGATTCCTATGGTCAGTAGGTTCAAAACACACCATTTTCAAAAGATTTTATCCCCAAAATAATTTTTGAACAATTTTTATAACCTAAACTAGCATACAAAATTTTCTGCAAAAACAACCATTTTACCAGAAGCTTTTTACTAAACAAATTGCATGGTTGGCTAGGGCTTGTCTTCTGATTCCATTGATATAAATTTTGCAAATTTTGGACGTGTGGAACTAAAGTTATGCAATTTACAAAATTACATATCTAATAGATCAATTCTGTTCTAATTCAACTCAACAGAGACACGTGGCGTGTTTCTATTCGCTGATACCGCTTCGTCTGGATCACGCGCCGTAGGCCGTAGGATTAAACTAACATCGCACGGTGCAGATCGATCGATACCCCTTCGGCTAAGGTTCTATCGTGACCATGCGATTAAGATCTGACGGTGCTAAGCCTACTAGCCAGAGATGGGCGGCGCTGCGGTTGCTACTGGCGGCGGAGCGCTCAGGTGGTGGCGGTGCTGGCGAAGTAGGAAGCGAGAGAGGATGGGAAGATGCTCACCGTGTTCACAACGTCGTGGGGAAGCTCAAGGTGTGGTCAGTTTGTCGAGGGGCGCTCTGGTCCGGCGTGGATTGCTCACCGGAGTCCACATGGCGTCGGGCGTGCTCTGGTCATCGTTGTGGGCGAGGCTACATGGCGTGCCGAAGCAAAGTAAAGGATGCGTTAGACGCGCATGGTACTAAGGAGCATGTGAGCATCACTGAATGGCATCGGGGCGGTCCGAGCTTACCAGGAAGACTCGCCGGTGTCGATGCAGACGGCGTCGATGTTCAGCTGTCGTCATTGCCGACGCTCAGAGGTGCGCGTGAGCGAGCTGCGGATGCAGAAAGATGCGTAAGGGCCTGGGAAACTTGCCCGTGTGCTTGGGGAGGTAAGGGGCGATGCGGTGCTGCCAGAATTGGCCAAGAACCTCGTCGGAGAAGGCGGCGGTGCAGAAGAAATTGGGGACAGCCTGGGGGCAAGGAAGGTCTGGCGAGTGAGGGAGATCAGAGAGGGGAGAGGGATGCTTAAATGCGCGCGGTCACGGGGCTGATTCAACGCGTGGTTATGAGGAATCAAGCGTGCAGTTATTTGGCAGAAACGGCAACGTGGTTTGGGGGAGAAGAGGTCGCGGCGGGTGAGGAAGAAAGCTCGGGTGTGGGGCCGTTTCGTCAGCGGAGTGAGAGAGTGTAGGGGTCTCAACCTAATAAGGTAGATTCCTCCTGTGTTTACAATGCTAGTCCCTAGATCAATAGCTAGCATCCACAGTTAAGATGTAATATCAAGAAACAAAGGTCATAATATAACTTTATATCCAGGAATAACATAGTTTTATTACATCTTACATAGCTCATATGGCTATTACATTACATTGCAACGGAATAACTATAAGCATGGGGTCCTTCATCTTCAAAGTGCCACAGGCAGATGTTGGTTGTAGACTTTGTAATCCTAATCAATCAATCTTCACTAAAATCAATCAAACCTGCAACATACAAGTTACAGCCACAAAGGGTCAATACATTTGAATTGTATTGGCAAGTGATACTATGGTAGTATTGTGGAGTCTATCAACTATATGCATTTGGCTGAGTGGAGTTGAGGCTTGCATTGCTCAAAATAGATTTTTCCTTAACATTTGAAAATACTAAGTTTTTGTTTTGACAAAATCATTTTTCTCAATCAAAGATTGAAGATCCTTTACAAGGCATCTCCCAATCAAAGATTGAAGATTTTAGACAACCCTTGTTCAATCCACAAGTTTTAACTTTAGAAATTTGAATGATGAGATTCTTGATTGCTTCCATGTCTTGATGCTCAAATTGTCCTTTACCAGGGACATGGCTAAGTACTTAGATTTTACACTTTGCAGAGGTGGTGCACTTTCCCCACAAGACTTGGTTTCCCAAGACAAGATCTTTCAGAAGCCTTCCCTTAGACCAAAAATGGATGCGCTCCAACCTATCAAACACTACCACCCACTGTCCATATGGCTAAGTTCTTGCAACCTATATGATCATGGCAGAGCCCATATTGCCAAGTGGTTGCACTTGAAGCTTCTCAACATTTGACATCTCAAATCTCTTTGTTCCTGGGTGGCCATCCACAAGTGAGATACACAAGGTTCACCAGTCCCCTGGCCTTGTGTAACCACTCAACATACACCATTCCTTCCATTCCACCCAGGTGATTCATTCACTTAGTTGTTTTATTAAACAAAACTCAAGTCCTCAGACTTAGAAATTTTCCATAGCATGAATATATGTTCCACCCTTGTTTTCTACTAGCTAGGCTAAGCTTGATAGTATTAGGAATCTTAACTTAGGAAAATCCTACTAAGGATTCATCTACTAGGTTTTACTATAGCAAGGTCTATACTTAGCAAAATCCATGCAAGTTTTACTTAGCAAAATCTCTAATGCATAGTGAAAGTAATGGGACAAAAAGTATGAAGCATCACTTGCCTTTTTGGTAGAGGGTATAGGTTCACTCCTTGTCCTTGCAACAATCACACTCTTCAGTTCACTACAAATCAATCAAGCAAGGCACAAGTTCAATCTACCAATCAAGCAAACAACACATAAAATGACAAAGTCAAAGAAATGCATGCAAGCATGCCAAGTTTTGTTTTGTTTGAAAAAGAGGTTCTTAATGGTTCATAAGCATTTGAAAGCACCTAATGGTCATTTTGTAAGGTGGCAATGTCATTTGCAAAAGGTTTCACTTTTAGAAACCATTTTCAAAACAAAGTATCATCTCATGTGGTGGAAAACATTTTTATCAAAGCAAAACTTTATGTTTTTCACCAATTGAGTTGCTATTGCAAAACTTGGTGTTTTGGGTCAGTAGGTTTGGTCTAAATCATTTTCCCAAAGTTTTCTTTACAAAAACTTTTTAATAATAAAATCAATAATTTTATTTGGCTAGAAAATGGCTAAGTCAAATAATTCAACCTAAATTTTACCAAAATCATTTTTAACACCAAGGGTTGGTTCCTAGGGTCAGTAAGGTCACATCAAACCATTTTGCAAAAGTTTTAACCTTAAATTCAATTTTAAACAATTTTTCTACTCTAAACAAGCACACAAAAGTTTCTGCAAGTTCAATCAAGATAACAGATACTATTTGCTAAACTAAGGGCATGGTTGTCTAGGGCTTGCTCTCCTTATTTCAACGATATAAAGTTTGCAAAATTTGGACGTGTGGTTTGAAAGTTACAAGGGTTTGAAAATTACAAACAAATCTGTTTTCAATTTCTGTTTTAAACACTAGCTGGCCACGCGTCATGTTTTAATTGGCCGAAAACGGTTCGCGTGGATCGACTGACAGCAGCCGTTAGATCTAACTGATATCGTACGGCTCAGTTTCTCTCTTACCCCTTCGTTCTACTTTCTATCCTATCCACCGGATCAAGATCGGATGGCTCTCAGTGCCTTGCCAAAAGCTGGCGGCGCGACGACGGTGGCTAGCGGCGGAGCGGCCAGTCGATGACGGCGTCGGCGATGCAGGAAGCAAAGGAGGGTGGGGAGATGCTTACCGGAATCGCTGACGCTCGCTGATGCTCAACGTGGTACTTGTCCGTCGAGGGGCGCTAGGGGGCAGCTGCGATTGCTCGCCGGAGTAGAGAGTAACGCCGGACGGCTCTGTCTGTGGTCGAAGACGACATTGCAGATCAAGCGGAGGCAAACAAAGGGCACGGTTAGATGCGTATGGTCGAGGGGATGACGCGTGTGTGAATGAGGGGGAGAGGAGCGGTCTGGTACAACCTGTGGGCATCGTCGGAGACGAAACAGACGGCGGCGCTGTCGGAGCTTGTCAAAGCCGACGCTCCGGGGCGCCCGCGGTTGAATGAAGGGCACGGGGAGAAGCGTCTGGGAGTGGTGAACGTGCTCGTCTGCTCGGAAAGGCAGGGGGCGGAGTGTACTGGTCTGAATTGGCCGGAGATGGTGGTCGGAGCCGAGGCAGTACAAGGCAAAATTCTGTGGACTGGGGGCGTGCTTGGGGAAGAAAACAGAGGGGAAACGGAGAGGATGCGCTAGCGTTTAAAGGTGCTTGATCGCTGCGAGTTAAAGTGGTCGTGTTAAGGCGAATTCAAGCCCCGAATCAAAGCTTGCAACGGCCGGCGAGGGGGAGCAGTGGTCGTGCGGGGTGTGGACGATGAACAGGAAGAGTGGGGTCTACCTGGCAGTGGGAAAGGAAGTGAGAGGAGGGTCCACTGGTCAGCCTCTGTGTGGGTCAGAATCTGGGTGCGAAACGTTTCTTTCGGGGTGAGGGGAAGCTGGGCTGGATTGGGCTGTGTTGGGTTAGTTGGGCCAGAGGGTGAGCTGTTCTATTTTTTTTCTGTCTGAATTCTTTTTCCTTTTCTATTTCTATTTTTCTGTTTTGAATTTCCAAACAAACAAATCACACCCAAATCAGTTCAAACAATCATTCAACTTTGTAATTTTGAATTTGATTCTGTTTATCAACATACCCAAATTCCAGAATAAAATAATAATTTTCATTCTTTTGAGGATCCATTCATTAATTAAATAAAATGGCCCTTTAGTTATTTAATCAAATAGGGTTTGATTTAATTAATAAAATTTCCATTTGAAATCCAAATATTTTCAAAACTCAAACAGTAGATTTTATTTGGAAATAAAGAATATTTGGAAACTTGTTTAAAACAAAATAACCCTTTTATTTTTGGGTCCATTAATAATTAAACAAAATGGCCTTAGTTATTAAATCAAATAGGATTTGTTTTATTTAATTATTTATTTTGAAATCTAAAATAAAGTCAAAACACTTCAGTAGGTTTTATTTGTGAATATCAAATATTTGGAAAACTTATTTTAAATAATTTAATAAGTTTTGATGTTTCAATTAAATTGGTAAAACCTTTTATTTAAATAAAGTTGGATTTTAAATCCTTATTAATTTATTTAAATCAACTTTTGCTATTTTTTTATTCAAAACAAAATGTTTTAAATCCAAAGCTTGGCCAAGGTTTAATTTGGCTTTATAAAGTAATCTTTATTTATGAATCCACCTTTCTTTTGAAAACTAAATCTTTTATTAAAAGATTCCAAAATAGTATCTCCAAAATATTTTATTTTCCTTTATTTAAAATGTTTATCTTTTTAAATCCCTTTAGGATTTTATTTAATCCAATTGGTTTGAAGTTCCAATTAAATTCAAAAAGTTTCTTCTGGTCTTTAAAATCAAACAAAGTTTTATTTTATTCATTTATTTTTCACATTACAAGATTTGGAAAATCTTGGGATGTGACAGAGAGGGGAGTTGGGGTCCACATGTCTGCATCTATGTGGGTGTGAGTTCGAGTGAAAGAAAACGCTTCGGGAGGGAAAAGAGGAGGTGGGCTGTTGGGCTTAGTGGGCCAGGTTGGGTTGGGCCGTCCTTGCTCTATTTTTTTCTATTCTAAAACTTTTTCTTTTTCCATTTATTTTTCTGTTTTTGAAATTCAATCAACCAATTCAAACAATTAAATCAATCAAATTTCTACCACACATTGTATTGAGTTTCGGTTCTGTTTAACAACACAAACCAAAGTCCCAAAATAAAATAATTTTTTTTATTTTAGGATCTATTTAATAATTAATTAAAATAGACCTTAGTTAATAATTCAAATAGGATTTGTTTTATTTAAAATCTCCATTTGAAATCTAATTAGTACAAAAACCAATCAGTAGTTTTTCTTTGAAAATACAAAACACTTGGAAAACTTATTTAAAAATAAATAAATAAGTTTTAGTGTTTATTTAAAATGGGAAAAGCCTTTACTTAAATAAATTTGGTTTATTAATAAATCCTCATTATTTAAAAGACTTTTATCTCTTTAATCAAAACAAAACATTTTATTTCAAAAGCTTGGCCAAGGTTTAATTTGGCTTATAAAATAATACCTATTTATTTTTCTACCTTTTTATTTGAAAACTAAATCTTTTATTAAAAGATCCAAAAGTAGTAATTTTTAAATATTTTTAAGTTTATTGTTTATTTAACTTTTTAAAATCCTTT
The DNA here is from genome assembly GCA_916181665.1 of Avena sativa. Classification (NCBI taxonomy): domain Eukaryota; kingdom Viridiplantae; phylum Streptophyta; class Magnoliopsida; order Poales; family Poaceae; genus Avena; species Avena sativa. The sequence goes on from OV702284.1 coordinate 127,524,948, forward strand.
TAGGATTTTATTTGATTCAAATAGGTTTTGATAGTTTCCAATTGGATTCAAAAGTTTCTTCTCATCCTGAAAATCAACAAAGTTTTATTTTATTCATTTATTTTTCACATTACAAGATTTGGAAAATCTTGGGATGTGACACCATATGCCATGTGGTTGCACTAGAAGCTTATAAACACGAAGTATCTCAAATCCCTTTGTTCCTAGGTGGATTTCCACAAGTGTGATACACAAGGTAAACCATAGACATGGGCCTTGTGTAACCACTCAACACAAACCATCATACCATTCCACCTAGGTGATTCATTCACTTAGTTGTTTTATTAAGCAAAAACACAAGTCAAAAGACTTAGAAAAATTTCCCTAGCATGATTATAATCCACCCTTGTTTGCTACTAGCTAGGCTAAACATGCTAACATAACAAGTATCTTAACTTAGAGAAAATTCTACTAAGAGTACAACTACTAGGATTTCTCAAGGCATAGCATATATATATAATTAGCAAAAATTCCATGCAAGCCCTATTAAAAATATCACTAGTTCATAGTCAAAATAATAGGACAAAATACATGAAGCACCACTTGACTTGGTAGTAGTTGGGGGAGTAGCAGCAATCCTCACACTCACAATCACCACTAGCACCAAAATCTACACATAAAATAATAGCACCAAATTTACATTCAAATAATCGAGCAAAAATATATGAATGCATGCAAATGCAATGGAATGAATTTTATATACTAACAAGTCTAACCAAACAGTACTGAACAAAAAACCATCAAATTCAAGTCTAAAAAAACTTATATTTGCCTCAAAATAATTTTATAAACATTTTATATAGTCAAAATATGCCTATAAAGTGTTCTACATAAAATTCTATTTTTCCAGAAGCTAAATTCAAATTTGATCAAATAGTAATGTAGGATTTAATTTTCTGAATCCATTGATATATTACTTGCATTTTTTGGATAAAAACAACTCAAGATATGAATTTTACAAGTTTAAATCTCTAATAGATATAAAAATAGGTTTTAAAACAATATCATAGACACGTGGCCGTGTATGATAGGCCCGTACCGCTTCGTGTGGATCGACCAACATGAGACGTTGGATCTAAGTGACAATGCACGGTCAGATCTGTTGATACCGGTTCACGTAAGTATTCTAATCTACACCCTATGATCCAGATCTAACGGTGCCAACGCGTGCGACCATAGCTGGGCGGCGCAAATGGCCACTAGCGGCGGCGACGCTACTGGTGACGGTGCTCCAGTGATTCCAGAGGGGGCTAGGGGCTGTGGTGATGCTTACCAGCATCGCAAGGTCGCGAGGAAGCTCAACATGGCCTTGGTTCGGACGGGGGCGAGCTACTGTGGTCGCTGGGTCTCGTCGGAGTTGCGGACAGCGTCGGGGTCGTGCGGACAACAGCGAAGGCGACGACCTGGGTGACCCTACCGCAAGACAAAGGCGTCAGCGTGTGCACAAGGACCAGGCGAACAAGATGGTGTGAACCAGAAGCCAAGGGGCGGTCGCATCTTACCAGAATTGCTCGCCGGAGACGAGGGCAGCGTTGGGTGCTCACGGTGTTTGACGAAGCCAACGTTCTGGATCACGAGCAGATGAACAAAGTGCATGAGAAGGAGTGCAAGGTCAAAGGAAACACGGTAGCATACACGAGAGGGGGCGGGGTGGACGATGCTCACCGGAATATCTCACCGGAGACGCTCGGGCAGCGGGGTTTCGAGTTGAAATACGAGCAGCCTGGTGGCGAATAGGGGGTAGCGAGTGAGGGGAAATACTCGCGGCAGGGTGGAGCTTAAGTAGACAGCGGGGACGAGGGAATCATGCTGCGATTCAATGGAAATCAAGCCCTAAATCAACGCAGTGGTGAATGGGGAAGAAACGGGCGGCGACGGCGTCTGCGCATGAGGTGTGGGGAAGAAGGTGCTGAGCTGGCGCAAGGCCTAGTGGCAGTTACAGCGGGGATAGGCTAGTGCGCGTGAGAGAGAGAGAGAGGTACAGGGGAAATGGCCCGGGTGGGCTACTGCGCCGTTTCTGGCTCTGGGACGAATAGGTAGCGAGTTGTTTTATTTTTTCTCTTCTCCTTTTCTTTTTCTATTTGATTTTTCAGGAATGTTTTTCAAACCCTAATTTAAACAAGTTTGATTTCAAATATTCTCTAAATTTTTATACAGTAAACTTTGCACTCTTAAGTGTGACAAACACACTTGTCCACTCAAATTCACTTTGGCCCTTTGAAAATAAAATAAAACCATGCCACATATGATTTAATAAAATGGGCATATTAATGGTTTTATTTGGATTTTTGGTTTGAAAATTTTTGTGCAAGACAAATATGATATGACAATATGAATGCAATGCATGCTTTTGTAATCATGAATTTTGGGATGCTACTGTTGGAGATATGCCATAGAGGCAATAATAAATGTAGTTATTATTATATCTTTGTGTTTATGATAAATGTTTACATTCATGCTATAATAGTATTAACCAGGAAACATTAATACTTGTGTGATTTGTAAACTAAATTAGAGTCCCTAGTAAAGCCTCTTCATAATACTAGCTTGTTGGCTAATAGATGATTATGGTTTCCCTATCATGAACATTGAGATGTTATTAACAACAAGATCATATCATTAGGAGAATGGTGTGATGGACATACTCCTATAGATAAGCGTAGCATAAAGATCAAGTCATTTTAATAGTTCAATTGCTATAAGCATTCTGATACATAGTAACCTAATTCCTTCGACCATGAGATCGTGCTTATCACCATCACCGGAAGGATGCTTTGATGACATCAAACACCACACCGTAACTGGGTGGCTATAAAGGTGGCATTGAGTGTTCGGAAAGTATGGGTTGAGACACATGGATCAAGAGTGGGATTTGTCCATCCATATGATGGATAGATATACTCTGGGCCCTCTCGGTGGAATGTCATCCAATTAGCTTGCAAGGATGTGACTGGCTCACAAGGGATCACATACCACGGGAACGAGAAAATAGTACTTATCGGTAACGAGGTTGAACTAGGTATGTAGAGATACCGACGATCAAAACCTCGGATAAATAAACTATCATGAGACAAAGGGAAATTGGTATCGTATGTAAGTGGTTCATTCGATCGCAAAGTAATCGTAAAAATATGTGGGAGCCATATGAATTTCTAGATTCCTCTATTGGCTATTGTTCGGATAAGTGTCTTGATCATGTCCGCATAATTCATGAACCGTAGGGAGACACACCTAAGGATTCGATGTTGTTGAGTAGTTATGGAATGATGAGTAAGATACTGAATTTTGTTCGGAGTCTCGGATGAGATCCGTGATATCACGAGGTGATCCGGAATGGTCTAGAGAATAAGATTCGTATAAGGAAAGTCCTGTTTCGGAGTTGGGGAATGATTCCGGTGTTTTCATCGGGAATGTTCTAGAAGGTTCCGGAAGGTCCGGCACTCCGGAGGGGAAGGGTACGTGAATGTGTCATGACAATGTGGAATGGTTGCATCATGTACTAGGTATCATGGCTGGGAAAAATAAAGGAAGAAATCAAATCCTAGTTTGAAAAGTCAAACGCCAATTTGAAAAGTCAAACGGCAGTTTTGCTTGGTGGAGGGAGAGTAGGAAACCTACTTGGGGAGGAGTTCCTCTCCCTCCACCTGCCGACCAAGGAGGCCGACTTGGGAGAGCACTCCCTCCCCCTTCGACGCGCCCTCCCACCTATAAAAGGAGGGGCAGGGCTGCCCCTCTTCCCTACACCCAACACCACCCACACCCTAGCCCTAGCCGCCGGCCACCAGAAGTCGCCGCCGCCCTAGGGTTTCCTCCTAGCCGCCGAGTTAGGGCTCTCCCCAAGCCCTAGACGCCTGCCAAGCTTCCTCCCTTGGTGCCTATATACCCTAGATCGCCAAGTCCTCTCTCATAGTCCACCATACTCGCTCCGTCTTAAGGAGAAGCCCTGCGAGATCTCCCCTCTACTTCCGGTACCACGCCGTCGTGCTGCTGGAATCGCGAGGAGAGTGCTACAACCTCCGCTGCCTGCTGGAACAAGGGAGAGGAAGGTCTTCATCGAGTACCGAACGTGTGACCGACTGCGGAAGCGCTACCGGAACGCAGCTCCGGAAGGATCGTCTACGCGATCTTGAGATTGGAAAGAGTACGACTACATCACCCACGAGAATCTGCTCTCGTTAACCGCTTTGGAATCTTCGAGGGTGAGTTCCTCTATCGACTCGTTGCTACAATCTAGTAGATAGATCTTGGCTTGTTTGTTTGCATGCGGTAGAAATTTTTTGTTTTCCATGCTACGAACCCCTACAGTGGTATCAGAGCCGTGTCTATATGTAGATCTGTTGCACGAGTAGAACACAATGGTCATTGTGGGCGGTGGTGCTTTTATTATCAATTACTTCTTATGTACTTTTCATCTTGCGGTATGATGGGATGAAGCGGCCCGAGCTAACCTTACATGACATCGTTCATGAGACTTGCTCCACGCTCAACATGGAACTTGTATTGCATGAGTGGCTTTGCGGGTGTCTGTCTCTCTCATCATAGTATAGATCCAATTTACAATGGGCACTTGATAGTTCAAACATCAATGTTGTGGTTCTTGTTCGTAAGTTAGAACGACACTTATTGAAAGCCCCAAACCACGTAAAATATGCAAAGAAAATTAGAGGTGTCTAACTTTGTTTTGCAAGGGTGTGCTGGGATGTGATATGGCCATGATTGTGATTATATTTGATGTATGAAATGTTCCTTATTGTAAGTTGGCAACCGGCAGGAGCCATATGGTTGTCTTTAAATTCTGTTAAGACCCGCGTGTCTATTCAAAGTAGTTGTAATAGTTGGAGCTGCTGGACGACAACCATGAAGCGGCGCCATTGACCTTGACGCCATACCGGTGATGATGGAGATCATGTTCGTGCTTGAAGATGGAGATCGGAAGCACAAGAAAAAAGGCCATATCATATCACATATTATCAATTGCATGTGATGTTAATCCTTTATGCATCTTGTATTGCTTAGTTAACGACGGTAGCATTATAAGATGATCCCTCATGCACATAAATTTCAAGTTTTAAAGTGTTCATCCTTAGTAAGCACCGTTGCTAAAGCTTGTTGTTTCAAAGAACCATGTGATGATCGGGTGTGTTAGATTCTGCAAGTGTATACAACATGAGCAAGCCAGATTTGCTCATCCAGAAGCTAAGGTTTGATCTTGACGAGCCTAGCATGTACAGACATGGTCTCGTAACACGGATCACCGAAAGGTAAAGCATGAATCATATAGTAGATATGATGAACATGTTGATTATTCGCCATTGAAGCTACATCAACTCTCGTGATGATCGGTTTTGATGTGGTGGATTTGGTTCATGTGATCACTAATACAATGTGAGGGATATTGTTTTGAGTGGGAGTTCACCTAGATTAATTTAACTATTAATTAGAACTCAATTTGTCATAAACTTAGTCTAAACTATTGCAAATATGTTGTAGATCAATGGCGGCCCCTACCATCAATTTTAATGCGTTCCTAGAGAAAGAAAAGTTGAAAAACAATGGAAGCAACTTCGCGGATTGGTTCCGCAATTTGAGGATTGTCCTCAATGCTGGTAATTTGACCTATGTGATGGATGCAACGCTGGGTGACCCGCCTGCAGCTGATGCTACCGTTGAAGTAAAGAACGTTTACCTCACTCGGAAGAATCAGTACTCCACAGTTCAGTGTGCTATCTTGTATGGTTTGGAATCAGAGCTTCACAAAAGTTTTGAGAACCATGACCCACATGATATTGTCCGTTCACTCAAAATGATATTTGAGGCTCACGCGGAAGTTGAGAGTTATAAGGCTTCTGAAAAGTTCTTTAACTTCAAGATGGAAGAGGGCAGCTACGTCAGTGAGCATGTGCTTAAGATGTCTGGGCACGCAAACAAACTCCAAAGTTTGGGTATAGTGATTCCTAATGCTTTGGGGATTTACCGTGTCCTCCAATCACTGCCACCAAGTTACAAGAACTTTGTGATGAACTACAATATGCAAAACATGAACAAGACGTTGCCAGAACTCTTCTCCATGTGTAAATCTGCAGAAGTGGAGATCAAGAAAGAGCATCAAGTGTTGTTGGTCAATAAGATCACCAAATTCAAGAAAGGCAAGTCTAAGCAAAAGGGAAACTTCAAGAACGGTGGTAAGAAAGTTGCCGCACCGGCGAAGAAGACCAAGGCTGGACCTAAGCCTGATACTGAGTGCTTTTACTGCAAGGGTGAGGGTCACTGGAAGCGGAATTGCCCAAAGTACTTGGCGGATTTGAAGAATGGCAACATCAAGAAGAAAGGTATATCCGATATACATGTTATTGATGTGTATCTCACTAGTACTCGTAGTAGTGCCTGGGTATTTGATACTGGTGCGGTTGCTCATATTTGTAACTCGAAACAGGTGCTGCAGAATAAACGGAAGCTAGCGAAGAACGAGGTGACGATGCACGTTGGAAATGGATCAAAGGTTGATGTGATCGCGGTCGGCACGCTACCACTTCATCTACCATCGGTATTAGGTTTATACTTAAATAATTGTTATTTGGTGCCTGCGTTGAGCATGAACATTATATCGGGATCTTGTTTATTGCGAGACGGTTACTTGTTTAAGTCCGAGAATAATAGTTGTTCGATTTATATGAGTAATATGTTTTATGCACATGCACCTTTGATATATGGTCTATTATTATTGAATCTCGATAGTGGAAATACACATATTAATAACATAGAAGCTAAACGTTTGAAATTGAGCGATAACTCGACCTATATGTGGAACTGTCATCTTGGTCACATTGGAGTGAAGCGTATGAAGAAACTCCATTCCGATGGACTTCTTGAATCACTTGATTTTGAATCACTTGACAGATGCGAAGCATGTCTGATGGGTAAAATGACTAAGAGTCAATTTTCTGGTATGATGGAGCGAGCTACGGACTTATTGGAAATCATACATACCGATGTGTGTGGTCCAATGAGTGTAGCATCGCGCGGTGGTTATCGTTATGTTCTTACCTTCATGGATGACTTGAGTAGATATGGGTATATCTATTTCATGAAACATAAGTCCGAAACTTTCGAGAAGTTTAAGGAATTTCAAAGTGAGGTAGAAAATCAACGTAACAAGAAGATTAAATTTCTACGTTCTGATCGTGGAGGTGAATATTTAAGTTACGAGTTTGGCGAGCATTTAAAGAAATGCGGAATACTTTCACAATTGACACCGCCGGGAACACCACAGCGTAATGGTGTGTCCGAACGTCGTAATCGAACTCTCTTAGATATGGTTTGTTCTATGATGTCACTTACAGATTTATCGCTATCGTTTTGGGGATATGCATTAGAAACAGCCGCATTCACTTTAAATAGGGCACCATCTAAATCCATTGAAACGACACCGTATGAATTATAGTTTGGGAAGAAACCTAGATTGTCGTTCCTTAAAGTTTGGTGTTGCGAAGCCTATGTGAAGAAGTTACAACCGGACAAGCTTGAGCCCAAAGCGAAAAAATGCGTCTTCATAGGATACCCGAAGGAAACTATTGGGTATACCTTCTATCATAGATCCGGGGGCAAAATCTTCGTTGCCAAGAATGGATCCTTTTTAGAGAAAGAATTTCTCTCGAAAGTAGTGACTGGAAGGAAAGTAGAACTCGACGAGGTTGTCGAACCTTCTCTCGAACTTGCGAGTAGCGCAGCGCCGGAAGAAGTTCCTGTGGAACCTACACCAATAAGAGAGGAAGCTAATGATGATGATCATGAAACTTCGGTTGAAGTTACTACGGAACCTCGCAGGTCAAAGAGAACTCGTACCACTTCTGATTGGTATGATCCCGTTATGAGTGTCATGTTGGTGGACAACACCGATGACCCTACGACATATGAGGAAGCGATGATGAGCCCAGATTCCAATAAATGGCAAGACGCCATGAAATCCGTAATTGGATCCATGTACGAAAACCAAGTATGGACTTTGGTGGACTTACCGGATGGCCGGAAGGCTGTCGAGAACAAATGGATTTTTCAAGAAGAAAACAGATGCTGATGGTAATGTTATTGTCTATAAATCTCGACTTGTCGCAAAGGGGTTTCGACAAATTCAAGGAGTTGACTACGATGAGACTTTCTCACCAGTAGCGAAGCTAAAGTCTGCGAGGATTATGTTAGCAATCGCTGCATATTACGATTATGAGATATGGCAGATGGATGTCAAAACGGCGTTCCTCAATGGAGACATTGATGAAGAGTTGTATATGATGCAACCCAAAGGTTTTATCGATCCTAAAGATGCTAACAAGGTATGCAAACTTCAACGGTCCATATATGGGTTGAAGCAAGCATCCCGAAGTTGGAATCAACGTTTTGTTAAGGTAATCAAAAGTTTTGGTTTTTATACAAACTTATGGAGAAGCTTGTATTTACAAGAAAGTGAGTGGGAGCTCTGTGGCATTCTTAATACTGTATGTAGATGACATATTGTTGATTGGGAATGATTTAGACCTTCTTAATAGTGTCAAGGAATATTTTTATAATAGTTTTTCAATGAAAGATCTTGGCGAAGCAGCTTACATATTAGGCATAAAGATTTATAGAGATAGATCGAGACGCCTAATATCATTGTCACAAAGTACATATTTGGACAAAGTTCTAAAGAGGTTTGGAATGGAAGATAGCAAGAAAGGGTTCTTTCCCATGTTGCCCAATACGACGTTGAGTAAAACTCAAAGTCCAGCAACGGTAGAAGATAGAGAAAGGATGAGTAAGACTCCCTATGCTTCATCCATAGGATCTCTAATGTATGCCATGCTATGTACTATACCCGACATTGCATATGCTGTTAGTTTAACTAGCAGATATCAATGTGATCCAGGAGTGGATCATTGGACAGCGGTCAAAAACATCCTTAAGTACTTGAGAAGAACTAAGGATATGGTTCTTTCTTATGGAGGTGATGAACAACTCTTTGTTAATGGTTACACCGATGCTAGTTGGAACACCGATCCGGATGATTCTAAATCTCAATCTGGATACATATTTACCTTGAATGGTGCACAGTTAGCTGGAGGAGTGCAAAGCAAAGCATTGTGGTAAGATCTTCAACTGAATCGGAATACATAGCTGCTTCGGAGGCTTCACAAGAAGCGATATGGATGAAGGAGTTCATTATAGAGTTCGGTGTGGTTCCAAGTGCGCTGGACCCAATGTCTATCTAATGTGATAATATGGGCGCCATAGCCAATGCGCAAGAACCAAGGTCACACAAGAAGCTGAAGCACATCAAGCTACGTTTTCACACTATTCGAGAACATGTCCAAGATGGAGACATAAAGATTTGCAAAGTACACACATATCTGAATGTTGCGGATCCGTTGACTAAACCTCTCCCGAGGGTAAAACATGACCAACACCAAACTGCCATGGGTGTTCGGTATATTACCATGTAATCTAGATTAGTTGACTCTAGTGCAAGTGGCAGACTGTTGGAGATATGCCCTAGAGGCAATAATAAATGTAGTTATTATTATATCTTTGTGTTTATGATAAATGTTTACATTCATGCTATAATAGTATTAACCAGGAAACATTAATACTTGTGTGATTTGTAAACTAAATTAGAGTCCCTAGTAAAGCCTCTTCATAATACTAGCTTGTTGGTTAATAGATGATTGTGGTTTCCTTATCATGAACATTGAGATGTTATTAACAACAAGATCATATCATTAGGAGAATGGTGTGATGGACATACTCCTATAGATAAGCGTAGCATAACTATCAAGTCATTTTAATAGTTCAATTGTTATAAGCTTTCTGATACTTAGTAACCTAATTCCTTCGACCATGAGATCATGCTTATCACCATCAGCGGAAGGATTCTTTGATGACATCAAACACCACACCGTAACTGGCTGGCTATAAAGGTGGCATTGAGTGTTCGGAAAGTATGGGTTGAGACACATGGATCAAGAGTGGGATTTGTCCATCCATATGACGGATAGATATACTCTGGGCCCTCTCTCGGTGGAATGTCATCCAATTAGCTTTCAAGCATGTGACTGGATCACAAGGGATTACATACCACGAGAACTAGAAAAGAGTACTTATCAGTAACGAGGTTGAACTAGGTATGTAGAGATACCGACGATCAAAACCTCGGATAAGTAAACTATCGTGAGACAAAGGGAAATTGGTATCGTATGTAAGTTGTTCATTCGATCGCAAAGTAATCGTAGAAATATGTGGGAGCCATATGAATTTCCAGATTCCTCTATTGGTTATTGTTCGGAGAAGTGTCTCGATCATGTCCGCATAATTCATGAACCGTAGGGAGACACACTTAAGGATTCGATGTTGTTGAGTAGTTATGGAATGATGAGTAAAAGACTAAATGTTGTTCGGAGTCTCGTATGGGATCCGGGATATCACGAGGAGATCCGGAATGGTCCGGAGAATAGGATTCGTATAAGGAAAGTCCTGTTTCGGAGTTGGGGAATAATTCTGGTGTTTTCATCGGGAATGATCTAGAAGGTTCCGGAAGGTCCGGCACTCCGGAGGGGAAGGGTACATGAATGTGTCATGAAAATGTGGAATGGTTGCATCATGTACTAGGTATCATGGCTGGGCAAAATAAAGGGAGAAATCAAATCCTAGTTTGAAAAGTCAAACGCCAATTTGAAAAGTCAAACGGCAGTTTTGCTTGGTGGAGGGAGAGTAGGAAACCTACTTGGGGAGGAGTTCCTCATCCTCCACCCGCCGGACAAGGAGGCCGACTTGGGGGAGGACTCCCTCCCCCTTGGACGCGCCCTCCCACCTATAAAAGGAGGGGAATGGCTGCCCCTCTTCCCTACACCCAACACCACCCAAACCCTAGCCCTAGCCGTCGGCCACCAGAAGTCGCCGCCGCTCTAGGGTTTCCTCCTAGCCGCCGAGTTGGGTCTCTCCCCAAGCCCTAGCCGCCGGCCAAGATTCCTCCCTTGGTTCCTCTAAACCATAGATCGCCAAGGCCTCTCTCATAGTCCACCATACTCGCTCCGGCTTAAGGCGAAGCCCTGCGAGATCTCCCCTCTACTTCCCCTACCATGCCATCATGCTGCCGGAATCGCGAGGAGAGTGCTAGAACCTCCGCTGCCTGCTGGAACAAGGGAGAGGAAGGTCTTCATCGAGTACCGAACGTGTGACCGACTGCAGAAGCGCTACCGGAACGCAGCGCCAGAAGGATCGTCTACGCGATCTTGAGATCGGCAAGAGTACGGCTACATCACCCACGAGAATCTGCTCTTCTTAACCGCTTTGGAATCTTCGAGGCTGAGTTCCTCTATCGACTCGTTGCTACAATCTAGTAGATAGATCTTGGCTTGTTTGTTTGCATGCAGTAGAAATTTTTTGTTTTTCCATGCTACGAACCCCTACAGTGGTATCAGAGCCGTGTTTATATGTAGATCTAATGCACGAGTAAAACACAATGGTCATTGTGGGCGGTGGTGCTTTTATTATCAATTGCTTCTTGTGTACTTTGCATCTTGCGGTATGATGGGATGAAGAGGCCCGGGCTAACCTTACATGACATCGTTCATGAGACTTGCTCCACGCTCAACATGCAACTTGTATTGCATAAGTGGCTTTGCGGGTGTCTGTCTCTCTCATCATAGTATAGATCCAATTTACAACGGGCACTTGATAGTTCAAACATCAACGTTGTGGTTCTTGTTCGTAAGTTAGAACGACACTTATTGAAAGCCCCAAACCACGTAAAATATGCAAAGAAAATTAGAGGCGTATAACTTTGTTTTGCAGGGGTGTGTTGTGATGTGATATGGCCATGATTGTGATTATATTTGATGTATGCAATGTTCCTTATTGTAAGTTAGCAACCGGCAGGAGCCATATGGTTGTCTTTAAATTCTGTTAAGACCCGCGTGTCTATTCAAAGTAGTTGTAATAGTTGGAGCTGGTGGACGACAACCATGAAGCGGCGCCATTGACCTTGACGCCATACCGGTGATGATGGAGATCTTGTTCGTGCTTGAAGATGGAGATCGGAAGCACAAGAAGAAAGGCCATATCATATCACATATTATGAATTGCATGTGATGTTAATCCTTTATGCATCTTGTATTGCTTAGTTAAAGATGGTAGCATTATAAGATGATCCCTCATGCACATAAATTTCAAGTTTTAAAGTGTTCATCCTTAGTATGCATTGTTGCTAAAGCTTGTTGTTTCGAAGCACCACGTGATGATCGGGTGTGTTAGATTCTGCAAGTGTATACAACGTGATCAAGCCATATTTTCTCATGCAGAAGCTAAGGTTTGATCTTGACGAGCCTAGCATGTACAGACATGGTCTCGGAACACGGATCACCGAAAGGTAAAGCATGAATCATATAGTAGATATGATGAACATGTCGATTGTTCGCCATTGAAGCTACATCAACTCTCGTGATGATCATTTTTGATGTGGTGGATTTGGTTCGTGTGATCACTAAAACAATGTGAGGGATATCGTTTTGAGTGGGAGTTCACCTAGATTAATTTAACTATTAATTAGAACTCAATTTGTCATAAATTTAGTCTAAACTATTGCAAATATGTTGTAGATCAATGGCGGCCCCTACCATCAATTTTAATGCGTTCCTAGAGAAAGAAAATTTGAAAAACAATGGAAGCAACTTCGCGGATTGGTTCCGCAATTTGAGGATTGTCCTCAATGCTGATAATTTGACCTATGTGTTGGATGCACCGCTGGGTGACCCGCCTGCAGCTGATGCTACTGATGAAGTAAAGAACGTTTACCTCACTCAGAATCAGTACTCCACAGTTCAGTGTGCTATCTTGTATGGTTTGGAATCGGAGCTTCAGAAAAGGTTTGAGAACCATGACCCACATGATATTGTCCTTGAACTCAGGCTTCTGAAAAGTTCTTTAACTGCAAGATGGAAGAGGGCAGCTCCGTCAGTGAGCATCTACTTAAGATGTCTAGGCACGCAAACCAACTCCAAAGTTTGGGTATAGTGATTCCTAATGATTTGGGGATTTACCGTGTCCTCCAATCACTGCGACCAAGTTACTAGAACATTGTGATGAACTACAATATGCAAAACATGAACAAGATGTTGCCAGAACTCTTCTCCATGTTGAAATCTGCAGAAGTGGAGATCAAGAAAGAGCATCAAGTGTTGTTGGTAAATAAGACCACCAAATTCAAGAAAGGCAAGTCTAAGCAAAAGGGAAACATCAAGAAGGGTGGTAAGAAAGTTGTCGCACCGGTGAAGAATACCAAGGCTGGACCTAAGCCTCATACTGAGTGCTTTTACTACAAGGGAGAGGGTCACTGGAAGCGGAATTGCCCAAGTACTTGGCGGATTTGAAGAACGGCAACATCAAGAAGAAAGGTATATCCGATATACATGTTATTGACGTGTATCTCACTAGTACTCGTAGTAGTGCCTGGGTATTTGATACTGGTTCAATTGCTCATATTTGTAACTCAAAACAGGTGATGTAGAATAAACGGAAGCTAGCGAAGAACAAGGTGACAATGCGCGTGGGAAATGGATCAAAGGTTGATGTGATCGCGGTCGGCACGCTACCTCTTCATCTACCATCGGGATTAGTTTTATACTTAAATAATTGTTATTTGGTGCCTGCGTTGAGCATGAACATTATATCGGGATCTTGTTTATTGCGAGACGTTTACTTGTTTAAGTCCGAGAATAATGGTTGTTTGATTTATATGAGTAATATGTGTTATGCACATGCACCTTTGGTAGATGGTCTATTCTTATTGAATCTCGATAGTGGAAATACACATATTAATAACATAGAAGCTAAACGTTTGAAATTGAGCGATAAATCGACCTATATGTGGCACTGTCGTCTTGGTCACATTGGAGTGAAGCGTATGAAGAAACTCCATTCCGATGGACTTCTTGAATCACTTGATTTCGAATCACTTGAAAGATGCGAAGCATGACTGATGGGTAAAATGACTAAGACTCCATTTTCTGGTATGATGGAGCGAGCTACAGACTTATTGGAAATCATACATACCGATGTGTGTGGTCCAATGAGTGTAGCATCACGCGGTGGTTATCGTTATGTTCTTACCTTCACAGATGACTTGAGTAGATATGGGTATATCTATTTCATGAAACATAAGTCCGAAACTTTCGAGAAGTTTAAGGAATTTCAAACTGAGGTAGAGAATCAACGTAACAAGAAGATTAAATTTCTACATTCTGATCGTGGAGGTGAATATCTAAGTTACGAGTTTGGCGAGCATTTAAAGAAATGCGGAATACTTTCACAATTGACACCGCTGGGAACACCATAGCGTAATGGTGTGTCCAAACGTCGTAATTGAACTCTCTTAGATATGGTTCGTTCTATGATGTCACTTACAGATTTACTACTATCGTTTTGGGGTTATGCATTAGAAACAGCCGCATTCACTTTAAATAGGGCACCATCTAAATCCGTTGAAACGACACCGTATGAATTATGGTTTGGGAAGAAACCTAGATTGTCGTTCCTTAAAGTTTGGGGTTGCGAAGCCTATGTAAAGAAGTTACAATCGGACAAGCTTGAGCCCAAAGCAGAAAAATGCGTCTTCATAGGATACCCGAAGGAAACTATTGGGTATACCATGTATCATAGATCCAAGGGCAAAATCTTCGTTGCCAAGAATGGATCCTTTCTAGAGAAAGAATTTCTCTCGAAAGAAGTGACTGGAAGGAAATTAGAACTCAACGAGGTTGTCGAACCTTCTCTCGAACTTGCGAGTAGCGCAGCACCGGAAGAAGTTCCTGTGGCGCCTACACCAATAATAGAGGAAGCTAATGATGATGATCATGAAACTTCGGTTGAAGTTACTACAGAACCTCGCAGGTCAACGAGAACTCGTACCACTCCTGATTGGTATGATCCCGTTATGAGTGTCATGTTGGTGGACAACACCGATGACCCTGCGACATATGAGGAAGCGATGATGAGCCCAGATTCCAATAAATGTCAAGACGCCATGAAATCCGAAATTGGATCCATGTACGAAAGCCAAGTATGGACTTTGGTGGACTTACCGGATGGCCGGAAGGCTGTCGAGAACAAATGGATTTTCAAGAAGAAAACAGATGCTGATGGTAATGTTACTGTCTATAAAGCTCAACTTGTCGCAAAGGGGTTTCGACAAATTCAAGGAGTTGACTACGATGATACTTTCTCACCAGTAACGAAGCTAAAGTCTGCGAGGATTATGAGCAATCGCTGCATATTACGATTATGACATATGGCAGATGGATGTCAAAACGGCGTTCCTCAATGGAGACATTTATGAAGAGTTGTATATGACGCAACCCAAAGGTTTTGTCGATCCTAAATATGCTAACAAGGTATGCAAACTTATGGAGAAGCTTGTATTTACAAGAAAGTGAGTGGGAGCTCTGTGGCATTCTTAATACTATATGTAGATGGCATATTGTTGATTGGGAATGATGTAGACCTTCTTAATAGTGTCAAGGAATATTTGAATAATAGTTTTTCAATGAAAGATCTTGGTGAAGCAGCTTACATATTAGGCATAAAGATTTATAGAGATAGATCGAGACGCCTAATATCATTGTCACAAAGTACATATTTGGACAAAGTTCTAAAGAGGTTTGGAATGGAAGATAGCAAGAAAGGGTTCTTGCCCATGTTGCCCAATACGACGTTGAGTAAAACTCAAAGTCCAGCAACGGCAGAAGATAGAGAAAGGATGAGTAAGACTCCCTATGCTTCAGCCATAGGATCTCTAATGTATGCCATGCTATGTACTAGACCCGACATTGCATATGATGTTAGTTTAACTAGCAGATATCAAAGTGATCCAGGAGTTGATCATTGGACAGCGGTCGAAACATCCTTAAGTACTTGAGAAGAACTAAGGATATGATTCTTTCTTGTGGAGGTGATGAACAACTCGTTATTAATGGTTACACCGATGCTAGTTGGAACACCGATCCGGATGATTCTAAATCTCAATCTAGATACATATTTACTTTGAATGGTGCAGCAGTTAGCTGGAGGAGTGCAAAGCAAAGCGTTGTGGCGAGGTCTTCAACTGAATCGGAATACATAGCTGCTTCGGAGGCTTCACAAGAAGCGATATGGATGAAGGAGTTCATTACAGAGCTCGGTGTGGTTCCAAGTTCGCTGGACCCAATGTCTATCTACTTTGATAACATGGGCGCCATAGCCAATGCGCAAGAACCAAGGTCACACAAGAAGATGAAGCACATCAAGCTACATTTTCAAGCTTTTCGAGAACATGTCCAAGATGGAGACATAAAGATTTGCAAAGTACACACAGATCTGAATGTGGCGGATCCATTGACTAAACCTCTCCCGAGGGCAAAACATGACCAACACCAAACTGCCATGGGTGTTCGGTATATTACCATGTAATCTAGATTAGTTGACTCTAGTGCAAGTGGGAGACTATTGGAGATATGCCCTAGAGGCAATAATAAATGTTGTTATTATTATATCTTTGTGTTTATGAAAAATGTTTACATTCATGCTATAATAGTATTAACCAGGAAACACTAATACTTGTGTGATTTGTAAACTAAATTAGAGTCCCTAGTAAAGCCTCTTCATAATACTAGCTTGTTGGTTAATAGATGATTGTGGTTTCCCTATCATGAACATTGAGATGTTATTAACAACAATCTATAATCTTTCTTATACATAGATGATGGACATACTCCTATAGATAAGCGTAGCATAAAGATCAAGTCAGTTTAATAGTTCAATTGCTATAAGCTTTCTGATACATAGTAACCTAATTCCTTCGACCATGAGATCATGCTTATCACCATCACCGGAAGGATGCTTTGATGACATCAAACACCACACCGTAACTGGGTGGCTATAAAGGTGGCATTGAGTGTTCGGAAAGTATGGGTTGAGACACATGGATCAAGAGTGGGATTTGTCCATCCATATGACGGATAGATATACTCTAGGCCCTCTCGGTGGAATGTCATCCAATTAGCTTGCATGCATGTAACTGGCTCACAAGGGATTACATACCACGGGAACGAGAAAAGAGTACTTATCATTAACGAGGTTGAACTAGGTATGCAGAGATACCGACGATCAAAACCTCGGATAAGTAAACTATCGTGAGACAAAGGGAAATTGGTATCGTATGTAAGTGGTTCATTCGATCGCAAAGTAATTGTAGAAATATGTGGGAGCCATATGAATTTCCAGATTCCTCTATTGGTTATTGTTCGGAGAAGTGTCTCGATCATGTCCGCATAATTCACGAACCGTAAGGAGACACACTTAAGGATTCGATGTTGTTGAGTAGTTATGGAATGATGAGTAAGAGACTGAATGTTGTTCAGAGTCTCGGATGGGATCCGGGATATCACGAGGAGATCCGGAATGGTCCGGAGAATAAGATTCATATAAGGAAAGTCCTGTTTCGGAGTTGGGGAATGATTCCGGTGTTTTCATCGGGAATGTTCTAGAAGGTTCCAGAAGGTCCGGCACTCCGGAGGGGAAGGGTACATGAATGTGTCATGACAATGTGGAATGGTTGCATCATGTACTAGGTATCATGGCTGGGCAACATAAAGGGAGAAATCAAATCCTAGTTTGAAAAGTCAAACGCCAATTTGAAAAGTCAAACGACAGTTTTGCTTGGTCGAGGGAGAGTAGGAAACCTACTTGGGGAGGAGTTCCTCTCCCTCCACCCGCCGGCCAAGGAGGCCGACTTGGGGGAGGACTCCCTCCCCCTTGGCCGCGCCCTCCCACCTAGAAAAGGAGGGGAAGGACTGCCCCTCTTCCCTACACCCAACACCACCCAAACCCTAGCCCTAGCCGCCGACCACCACAAGTCGCCACCGCCCTAGGCACTACTAGAGAAAAGCCTATGCAAGGCGCACCTAAAAGCCTATCCGAGGCGCATATCATATGCGCCTCTAGCTTCAAGCCTCGGGTATTTTTTATGCGAGGCGCATATGATATGCGCCTCCTATACTTCACATATGCGAGGCGCATATCGATATGCGCCTCGCATATGTGAATTATAGGAGGCGCATATCATATGCGCCTCGCATATGTTTTACAATGCGCCTCGGATATTTATAGTATATGCGCCTCTTATAGTATCCTATATGTGCCTCCGGTAATATTTTCGAAATTCAAGTTTTACTGACCACTATAAATAATAATATACAGATATTCAAATATACAATATAGTCCAGAATACAGTATAAAGAGCACAGAATTTGTCAGAAACTTGCAATTTGCCAAAGCATAATAGAACCAACATGAATACAATACATTACACATCAATCATGACATACAAGTTCATACATCAAGTGTTTGTGCCACAAGTTCACACCTCCGAGTACAAGTTCACAATCACATTACACCTTCGAGTACAAGTTCACAATCACATTACAACTCCAACGACGTAGCTCTACCTAGATGAAGTAGAACACATAACCTACCATGAAGAGCAACAAGGTGGTGATCACGAGGAAGTTCCTCCACTTCTTCCTTCCATGCCTCCTCCACTTCTCTTCCGCCACCTCTCTACTCTCATAGCCTTGGTAGCTGTTGCCCGAGAAGTTGTTCACTTGCTTCTGGCAGTCTTTCCACTCCTCGTACACACCTGGAACCCGACCGACGTAAAATTCTATTGACATAATTACTAGTCTACTTGGCACACCAGATCCGCCATAACATGTTCTAATCATCGACATTTCGAAGAAAGACAAAGAAAGCAAACCACAATTCTATTGACATAATTTCCTACTTCACAGAGATAACACCAAATCCAACACTCCCAACTTATGTAGATCGTCTCTCACGTGATGTTGAATAAAAGCAGAATAAGTACAATTATTTTTACTGCAGATCCAACTAAAATACCTGGCAAGCAGATTATAAAATATCTCTGCTACAATACTACCACAATGATAGATCAAGAACCCCATCAGGCAGTTCATTGCTTTAATAAGTTATTACTACCTAAAATCCAACTAGTATTTGATTGCAACGACGATAAAGGATACTGCCAAGTTCAATTTCATGAAACACCATGAATGAAAGCGAAACGAATGTCTGTACCTTCACCAGCAGAGTCTTGAGGCAGAATATCTTAGGGGCATCGACGTGTTCAAGTAGGCCTTCACCTCTGGGATGCCGGACCCAGCTGCCGCCGGCGCCACGTACACCGTCAGCGCCGTCGCGAACATGGTGAGCAGGAAATTTGAAGCGAGGAACACCGTAAACGCCGATTCAAACCTGACGGAGTCAATTTGGAGTCAAGACCAAAAACGCCTGAATCGCGACCAGCTCAACAGAAGGCCTCGAGTGTCCCTCCACTTCTGCTCCTTACCTGCGCTCTAGCATGAGGTTGGAGGTAACGACGAACTTGACGCCGGCGACGTTCTCGACGCCAAGATTGGCGACGAAGGCGGCGGCGGCGGTGAGCGTCCCGACGAGGAAGAAGAGAGCCCACTTGAGCGCGAAGTAGCGCAGGATGTGGGTCTGCCCCCGCGCCCTCGAGTCCTGCTTGAACACGTCGTTCTCGATCAACCTGCATGGGACCGATGGAGTCAGTCTAGACCAAATGAAGCCAAGCTAGCAAACGAATCGCGTGAAATTTTGGGGGAGATGGGCGTAGTGCGTACTCGTAGTCGAGGCTCTCGATGGGGCAGACGTCGGTGCCGACGAGCGCGACCTGGGAGGTGACGTTGGACCGCAGGCGGCCGAAGGAGGAGAGGAACCGCCACCGGGCCCGCCGCTGCTGCTCCTCCTCGCCGTCCTCGCCCGCCGCGTCCTGGAAGAAGAAGGACGATCCAGATGAGATGAGCGGGGCCTCGATGTCAGCCTCCGGATCCGCCGCGCCGCCCCCACTCCCGCCCCCCTGCAGCTCCCTCGGAGCCATCGCCTCTCCGGCTCCACCAATCTGCTCCACTGTTCCGCTCCCGGCCACCAGTACACCACACACGACACGAGCAGGGGAGTGGTATGACTGGGACACTGACCGATGGGACCAGAGGCCACGGGGTCCCACGTGTTATTCAACAGTATCTCTGTGAAGTTGGCTCCATGTGGGAAAAGCTGGAAAAAAGTGATGTCAGGTTATGCGAGGCGCATATTGCACAACATGCGCCTCCTATAATTCGAACTATAGGAGGCGCATATAGCAATATGCGCCTCGCATATGCGGCCACCTACCACCGCCCGGGCCCGCAGGAGTTACTTGAGGCGCATATGAGCATATGCGCCTCGCATATTATCAAATATAGGAGACACATATAACCATATGCGCCTCGCATATTCGTGCACCTACCAACACGCGGGCCCACACAGATTATGCGAGGCGCATTCTGTCCATATGCGCCTCGCCTATCTGATATATAGGAGGCGCATATGACTAGAATGCGCCTCGCATAATATGGGGCTGCTAGATTCCGTCCGTACAGGGATTATAGGAGGCGCATTCTTATCATATGCGCCTCGCCTATTTTTATACTAGAGGCGCATATCGCAAAGTGCGCCTCGCCTATTTTATAGGAGGCGCATATTTCTAAATGTGCCTCGCATAAGCATGTCTCCTATAGCCTTTTCTCTAGTAGTGAGGGTTTCCTCCTAGACGCCGAGTTGGGGCTCTCCCCAAGCCCTAGCCGCCGGACAAGCTTCCTTCCTTGGTGCCTCTAAACCCTAGATCACCAAGGCCTCTCTCATAGTCCACCATACTCGCTCCGGCTTAAGGCGAAGCCCTGCGAGATCTCCCCTCTACTTTCGGTACCACACCGTCGTGCTGCCGGAATTGCGAGGAGAGTGCTACAACCTCCACTGTCTGCTGGAACAAGGGAGAGGAAGGTCTTCATCGAGTACCGAACGTGTGACCGACTACGGAAGCGCTGCCGGAACGCAGCACCGGAAGGATCGTCTACGCGATCTTGAGATCGACAAGAGTGCAACTACATCACCCACGAGAATCTGCTCTCGTTAACCGCTTTGGAATCTTCGAGGGTGAGTTCCTCTATCGACTCGTTGCTACAATCTAGTAGATAGATCTTGGCTTGTTTGTTTGCATGCGGTAGAAATTTTTTGTTTTCCATGCTACGAACCCCTACAGTTACACCCTCGACGGGTGGTCCATAGATGGGGTTTAGCTAGTTCATGGCTTAAACCGTAACAAACATTGACCAATTGATCCAAAATTTGGTATACTTGTGTATCTTGGATTGATACAGCATACGATATTGGAAATTTTGTATTTACTTCTAATCAACCACAATTTTATTTTTCTAAGTTACTAAATTCAAAAAATAGTTTTAGGGTTAGTTTAATCCAAAAAATGTCAAAGCATATTGCAAACTTTGCATGGAGTCTTGTTAGGTTACCTATAACCTAGCATAAATAATAAAGGAAAATCAAATAAAGAGAAAAAGACATATCCCCTAAACCACTTCTTAAACCCTTCTTGGAATGAGCTACTAGCAATGAAGATGCATGGCTTTCTACTCAATCCACCTCCAAAATAACCCATTCCAAAACATGCTTTGTCTAAATGAGGCCAAATTTGTAACACTTCTTAGACACTGCTTAGTCCCTTCTTATTCTAAATAACCTATCCTAAAACCACTTCTTAGTCCCTTCTTAGAATGAGCTACTAGCTATGAAGATGCCTGGCTTTCTACTCAATTCGCCTCCAAAATAACCCATCCCAAAACATACTTTGTCTAAATGAGGCCAAATTTGGAACACTTGTGTATCTTTGAGTTGCAAACAACATAATGTTGGCCAAGATGGATTATTTTGTTCAAATAACACATTTTCCATTTTTATGCCAAAATATTGAATTTCCCTTACTCATTTTTTATTTGAGTGCCCTTGGTTTCCTTAGCTCTACTCACTTTTCCCCTTCTGCTAAACTTTTCCTCACTTTTCCCACACAATAACTCACACAATAACTCAACTGGCGCTCAGTTTGGCTGCACTATGATTGGTCGAGATGTATGTCACACGGATCTTGTCCAACCACTGTTGGATACATCATGATCCTACGGGATGGACGTCTCTCTCTCTCTCCCGATGGGCACACCTACCCTATATGGAGAGGAGAGCCTGACAGGTTGGATGTCTCTCCCTTCCTTTCCCTATTGCACGTATACCAACCGCATCAACTTGCGCTTAGTTTGGCTGCACTCTGATTGGTCGAGATTTATGCCACATGGATCTTGGCCAACCACCGTTTTATACATCATGATCCGACAGGCTGGACGTCTCTCTCTCCCGATGGGTGCACCTACCCTGTATAGAGAGGAGAGCTAGACAGGTGACGGCTCAATTGATGTGGAGCCTGTTGGGAACCCCAAGAGCAAGGTGTGAAGCAGCACAGTAGCAAGTCTTCCCTCAGCAAGAAACCGAGGTTATCGAACTAGTAGGAGGAAGGAAACATCACACAGGTGTTGCAAGCAACGCGGAAACCTGCACAACACAAACTCAAGACTTTGCCCCAACTAATAGTGAGGTTGTCAATCTCACTGGTTGCTATAACAAAGGATTAACTATATGGTGTGGAAGGTGATGATGGTTTGCAGCAAGTAAACAAGTAACAGTGGAATATGTATCAATCATAAAGATTGGACCGGGGTCCATAGTTCACTAGAGGTTCTCTCCTTAGATAAACAACATGGCATGAAGGGTAAACAAATTAAAGCAGGGCAATTGAGAGGAACTGAGCAAGGAATAACAATGCAATAGAAGACAAAAAGATCCTATGAGATTCGATTGGGCAATACAACAATATACATAGACCGCCATCCAATTGCATCTATGACTAGAAGTCTACGTTCAGATTATCATCTGAACCCCCTCTAGTATTAACTTGCAAGCAACAGACAACTCCTTTAATCAAAGTGTGTAAGGTAAACAATCCACTTGTTACATGAATAAGAGACCGTTGTTTTCTCCCTAGTGGCAACTGCACATCTACAACCGAAGAGATTTTTGTCACTTCCCTTGGAAACTAGAGGCATGAACCCACTATCGAGCATAAATACCCCCTCTTGGAGTCACTAACAACTACTTGGACAAGATAGCTACTAACAACGGAGAGCATGCAAGATCACAAACAAAACAGACATGATGGTATCAAATAGACAAAACTATTAATCAATCTGACATAGTAATCTCAATATCCATAGGATCCCCGCAAACACAACATGCATAATTACAAATAGATTAGATCTGGCAATCACCTTTTTGGGGAATCATACCGAATGGGAACGTTTACGTGATCAGGGCAATGGCTCCCCCGATATCCCGGATGACACCGGATAAGAGAATTATCCGTGGTTACCACGGATGACCACCCAGATCAATCTGAGGAGAAGTAGCCCATATGGAACACGAAAAATGTAACGCGGCAATCACCTGTTTGAGGAATCATACCGACTGGGAACGTTTACATGACCGGGGAAACGGCTCCCTCGATATCCTGAATGATACCGGATTAACACGTTGTTGCGCGGCGGAGGTCAAATCGTCAATTTCATGGTGCTACACCTCATGCAATACACCTCAGACCCAGATCCCCATACGGATACTAAAGGACCGGTTTACGGTGATGGTTACAGGGAAACAACATCCGACTCATGAACGGAGCTCACAAGATCTATACATGAAAGCACAAAGGAGGAGATACAACCATCTAGCTACTACATGGACCCGTAGTCCAAGGTGAAACTACTCACGCTTTATACCGGAGAAGAATGCCTCCAGGATGATCTCCCCTCCGGCAGGGTGCCGGGAAGAACTTCAGATCCCGTCGATCTAGGGACAATGGTGGCGGCGGCTACAGATGGTTTCGTGGAGTTTTGATCGGGTGTCTAGGGTTTCTGTATCGGGGGCTTCTTATAGGCGAACAGGCGAGGCTATAGGAGGCAACCAGGGGGCCACACCCTGCCCAGGCGCGAGCTAGGCCCACCCGCGCCTAGGGTGGTTTCGCCGCCCTGTGGCGCCTCTCCGTCTCTCCTCTGGACTTCGTGACGCCCACGGTAAAATATTGACTTTGGCTTTTGTCCCGTCCAATTGATTTTCTGCCTTTCTGGAACCAAAAATAGAAGAAAATAGGCAACTGGCACTGTGGCAACTTGTTAATAGGTTAGTTCCAGAAAATATATAAAAACACCTCAAAGTGTAGACAAAGCAAAGCAAAGTAGATACAAAACAAGCATGGAGCATAAAAAATTATAGATACGTTTCTGACGTATCAAGCATCCCCAAGCTTAACTCCTGCTCGTCGTCGAGTAGGAAAGTGATAAAAAGAATAACTTTTGAGGTGACTTGCACCATCAAAACCAAGATCAAACCATTTACAAGAATTGAAAGCTGGGATCAAAGAACTCTAAACATGTGCATGAAAGATGGACTTCTAACAATAAGAGAAAGTAACTATGCATGCAACATGAAAGGCTACAAACAAAGATCATGAACAACATGCATTGAAAAACGTTTATTTGTTTCACATATAGAAAACATGGCATAGTGGCATTCAGCTTGTCCCTCATAGAGTAGAAAATAGATGCATAGGACACCTTCAAAGTTCATAAGAGTGACTAGATACAAGAAGCACAAGAACAAGTAATATCACAATATGCATCAATCAATAATTTTTAGGACACCGCACACAGAATGGCAACTATGCTCTCTTAATGGTGCCTAAAGGTAGAAGGTGGAGACTCAATATAATAGTGGAAGAAATGCCCTTCATAAAGGGAAGCAGGGATTTCAAGTTTCAAAAAGAGCTTCCAAAAATTATGGTACTGGTTAGCTTTCAGCCCTCATTGCCCCTATCATAAGAATCTTGAAGTGATTAAGTTTAAATGAACAAACTATGGAGTATATGCTTCACAAAGTATAAGTTGGCAATCTCAAGTCCCTTGAATAGGAGGGCCACACCTCATGGTACTCAACTTTAGTCACCTATAAGTTCTTGTCATAGTAAGTACATGTGTGTCATAGAGAACCGCCAACGGGGTACCCCTTTCACATTGATGTGGACATCCCTTTTATTGATACAACTGTTGTACCTACAGCTACACACATACAAGGACCCATCACAAGATCTCGTGCCAAACAACTTAACTATCAGGTACTTTCTTTTCTTGGAACTATTCCTCACATACATGAGAATATGATGCTGCCTAAATCAGA
Organism: Avena sativa; assembly: GCA_916181665.1. Taxonomy (NCBI): domain Eukaryota; kingdom Viridiplantae; phylum Streptophyta; class Magnoliopsida; order Poales; family Poaceae; genus Avena; species Avena sativa. The sequence continues at coordinate 127,550,247 of OV702284.1, forward strand.
TGTATTTCTTACTCTTAGGAATGATGGACCAAGCATGGATGAGAGGGATAAGCATTGGAGCATGGCCATGCATGGAGACGGCAGCAAGCATGTGATGATCCAAGAGAAAGCCACGGGTGGAGATTTCAGAACTTTGAGGCCACCATAATGAAGAAAGAAGGCTTGGACGAAATATTCAAGATTAATACTTCACGAATTCGTCCATAGCTTAATATGGTGCCGCGACACCTTTAGTTTGGGCCAGGCCCATGTAATTTTCGTAGGATTCTAAATAGCCACTTTTTAGAGTCCGTATTTGAGGGGAAAAGGACTTCTAGGGTTGGATTCAGCCACCACTTCCATGGCTGGCCGAAACCCCACCTTTTCCTCCTTAAATACTCCCCATAGCGGTCACCCTAGACTCGGATTTTGTTTAGACATTAAGTTAGCCATCATAGCAACTTCACCAAGGCTCGAGCATCGCAGAGGCCTCTTGTACTTCGCACCTATTCATGATCGCACCTTTTCAATAAAGCTTTCCTCTTAATCCGCAATATCTTGATTGCAATATTGGTTCTTACTTGTTCTCGATTTCAGGTAGGAATTAAGACCCTCGCTGGTCAGGCTGATCGTGTTCCCGCAGGATCGGTAACCTCCGGGAGATTGGCCTAGCGATTGCATTGGCGCTCGTGCTCGCACGTGTAGTCGGATTGTCAAGCCCGAACTCCACCAAATCAATTATCGCCATCTCATCGAAAGATCGGACACCTTTGCCCTATCAAGTGGTATCAGATTGCAGGTTGCTCGGTGAGATTTTACTGTTTTCGTAGATTAGATTTGTTTTACCTATAACCCACGAAAAAGCCAAAAACACAGTTAGAGTTTAGATCCATCCCATCACCAATCTATGCCTTGCATTATCTTTTCAGTTTTTGCATTGTTGAATTTGTGTCTACATCGTCGCGTCGAGTTGCTGGTCTTAGTGTCTCGTCCCTTAGAGTTTCGAGTTCTGATCATAGTAGTCACCGCCACACTCGCCGATCACCGCCACCATATTCCGCCACCATATTCCGCCGCCATACACCCAACCACCATAAACCCTAAAAACTCCGCCACCGCCTTTCTACCACGACACGGATCCGATCACCTATCCTGCCGCGGCACGAGTCCGAGTTCCGTTATTGTTTCCTAGTTATTTCTTTTTACTTTCCTTCTTTGTTGTTTCCGTGTTTAGCTAAAGTCCGTGTCGAGCTCAGAGTTCGGTCGTAAGTCCAGAAGGAGAGCAAAAAAAAATTCTCCATCGGCCCCGGGGAACAGCCTCCGAAAAAAATTTCTGGCTATACTGTTTTCCGACCCGGGGATCACTTTTCTCCATCTGCCGTTATAGCGACATTTTTTTGGCGCCTGCGTGCTTTCCGGAGCAAAATAAAAAATTTCGAATTTTTTTTTGGGGCTAACCTATTTTTAGACCCCGTAGATCAGTTCTAGACACTCGCCATCATAGTGATTTTCCACCTCTCGGTTCGCTTTTTAGGATGCCATATCATTATACATTGCTTGTTGTATCGCGTCGTGACATCGTTGGTGACCTAGGCTCGCGTCTCTAGTACGGTCTAGCCTAGGACCAGCACAGTACCGTCGTTGAGAATTCTTTCAACTTTTGCATTGTTGTTTTGATAATTGCTAACCCCTTTGCTAAGGCTTCCCAGAGCTCCACAGATATCCTCCACGTGCGGTGTCTCGACTCCCGGTAATCGCTCGGTTCAATCTCTGGACCCACTGATCCTCGCGGTTACACATCACCTTTTCCTGCTGTTTGGTAAGAACTTGTAAGAGCTTTGTATATTGCTTGACGGATTACGTGTGCCTTCCACCATATTTCCGTAGTATATAGCTGTGCTTTTTAAGGACTAACCATGACAGATACTTCGCGGAACCCTGCCACAATGACGAATGAAGAACTACATGCCCACTTCTCCGAGCTCTTGGTCAGTCGCGCTGAAGACGTGGATACACGCCTAGGGGAGTTTGACACCAAGCTCACCAACGCCGTGGACAAGATCGATGGACTCGAGAAATCCTTCAACGCCAAGCTTGACGCTAGGTTCAAGGAGTTTTTGAATAGATTGCCCGCACCCGCACCCACACATGGCGCACGGCGCATCCCGATCACAGGTCGGACTACTGGTTCGGCTGCCGCCGCACCCCAGGCGGCTACCGCTGCGGCTGACGCACCTCAGACTTCCGCCGCGGCTGCTGCTGCGACATTTTGGATAGACGACGGGTACTACTACGACCCCGACGACGACGATCTGTTTGACGAGGAGGTTGAACAACGTCCACAGGTACCTGCTGGTCGTCCCTGACATTACTACCGCAACGCTCGACCACGGTACGTGATGATGATCATGTTGCAAAGTTTAAATTAAATATTCCATCTTTTGAGGGTAAATATAATCCTGATGCATATCTTACATGGGAGATGGAAGTAGAACAATGTTTTGCATGTTTAAAATATCCTGAGAATATGCGTGTTAGTGCTGCTACATGCGAATTTACTAAATTTGCTTCCCTTTGGTGGTCTGAGTATTGTCGTTTAAATCCTACTACTATTCCTAGTACTTGGACTGCTTTAAAAACTGCTATGCGTGTTCGTTTTGTACATCCCACTTATCAGCGCGATTTACTAAAGAATCTGACACGTTTAGAGCAAGGGAAAAATTATGTAGAAGAGTATTATTAGGAATTGCAAATAGGGATGGTTAGGTGTGGTCTTGTTGAATCTACTGAACAAATGCTTGCACGTTTCTTTGGTGGATTAAACAAGGACATTCAGCACATATTGGATTATAAGGAATATAATTCTATCACTCGTTTGTTTCATCTTGCTTGCAAAGCTGAACGTGAAGTGCAGGATCGCCAAACACCATGGAGGAGGACTAATAATTCTGCAGATCGCACATCCACTTGGACATCCCGACAATCATCGCCTCCTTCTCGTGATTCGCCACCAGCTACTACCACATCCAAGGCCACCACAAGATTTCCAGCTGCTCCTCCACCGTCATCCAATGCTCCTGCTCGTAGTGCATCTTCTATGGCTTCCACGGGTAAGACAAAGGATATACAATGCCGCAAGTGCTGGGGTTTTGGTCATATTGAGAGACAATGCACAACACAACATGTGATGATGGTGCGGGATGATGGTCAATACGATTCAGCGAGTGACTTTGATGAAGATACATTAGCCCTTATTTCTGCTCGAGATGGAGACAATTCTGATGCTGATGACGAGACAGAGGTAATGGGAGCTGAAGCTGCTGATCAATACAAGAGCTTAATTACACAACGTGTGTTGAGTGTGCAATTGAGCAAATCTGAGCAAGATCAACGCCACAACCTGTTCCAAACACGTGGTGTTGTCAAGGAAAGATCTATACAGATCATCATTGATGGAGGGAGTTGTAATAATCTGGCTAGTGTTGACATGGTAGAGAAGCTTGCGCTTCCAACAAGACAACTCACACATTCATATTACATCCAATAGTTTGAGAGTTCTCGCAAGATCAAGGTAACAAGAATGATACGCGTGCATTTTACTATTGGTACATATTCTGATTTTGTTGATTGTGATGTTGTACCTATGCAAGCTTGTTCTTTGTTACTTGGTAGACCATGGAAATTTGATAGAGAATCTGTTCATAATGGCAAAACTAATCACTATTCTCTCATGCATGATGGAAATAAAATTGGTCTAAAACCTATGACTCCTGAACAGATTTTAAAAGATGATCTTGCTAGAGCTAGTAGAGCTAAAACTGAGGAGAAAAATAAAAGTGAGAATCAGATTGTTGCTGCAGATTTTGTACCACCAAAGAACACTAAATCTGATTCTACACATGCTACTGAAATTTGTTTGAAGAGTCCATGTATGCTTGCAAATAAAATTGATATTGCTGAACTAGATGTAAAAAATACTCAATGTTATGCAATTGTCTGCAAAGAGGTTTTGTTTTCATTTGAGGATATGCCTCCTTCTTTGCCACCCGCTATTGCTAACCTTTTGCAGGAATATGAGGACGTCTTTCCCGCTGAGCTACCTCCAGGACTACCTCCTATTAGAGGAATTGAGCACCAAATTGATCTAGTTCCTGGTGCTACGTTGCCCAACCGCGTGCCATATAGAACCAATCCAGAGGACACAAAGGAGATACAACGCCAAATTCAGGAACTACTCGACAGAGATCATATTCGTGAGTCCCTTAGCCCCTGTGCTGTTCCTATTATTTTGGTACCTAAGAAAGATGGTTCTTTGCGCATGTGTACTGATTGTAGAGCTATCAATAATATTACTATTCGATATCGTCATCCTATTCCACGTTTAGATGACATGCTTGATGAATTGAGTGGCTCTACCATGTTTTGTAAAGTTGATTTGCGTAGTGGTTACCACCAGATTCGTATGAAATTAAGAGATGAATGGAAAACAACATTTAAAACTAAGTTCAGTTTATATGAGTGGTTAGTAATGCCGTTTGGTTTAACTAATGCATCTAGCACTTTTATGAGATTAATGAATGAAGTTTTACGTGCTTTCATTGGACGTTTTGTAGTAGTCTACTTTGATGATATTCTGATTTATAGCAAATCTTTAGAGGATCATTTGGACCATTTACGTGCTGTTTTCAATGCTTTACGTGATGCACGTTTGTTTGGTAACCTTGAGAAGTGCACCTTTTGCACCAATCGAGTTGCGTTTCTTGGCTATGTTGTTACATCACAGGGTATTGAAGTGGATCCAGCCAAGATTGAAGCTATTGAGAATTGGCCGCAGCCCAAGACGGTCACACAAGTGAGGAGTTTTCTTGGCCTTGCTGGTTTTTATAGGAGCTTTGTCCAAGACTTTGGATCAATTGCCGCGCCGCTGAATGAGCTTACCAAGAAGGATGTGCCCTTTGTTTGGGGCGATGCACAACAACAGGCCTTCGTCATATTGAAAGATAAGCTAACACATGCTCCCTTACTCCAACTTCCTGATTTTACTAAGACTTTTGATCTTGAATGTGATGCTAGTGGAATTGGTTTGGGAGGGGTGTTATTACAAGAGGGAAAACCTGTTGCATATTTTAGTGAGAAATTGAGTGGGGCTAGTCTGAACTATTCTACTTATGATAAAGAATTATATGCATTGGTTCGGACATTAGAAACTTGGCAACATTATCTATGGCCTAAAGAATTTGTTATTCATTCTGATCATGAATCTTTGAAGCATATTCGTAGTCAAGCTAAGTTGAATCGTCGCCATGCAAAGTGGATTGAATTTATTGAGTCTTTTCCTTATGTTATCAAACACAAAAAGGGTAAAGATAATATTATTGCTGATTCTTTGTCGCGCCGTTATACTTTGTTATCTCAACTTGACTTCAAAATATTTGGATTAGAAACTATTAAGGAAAAATATGTGCATGATGCTGAATTTAAAGATGTGTTGCAGAATTGTGGAGATGGTAGCAAGTTCGTCTTCAATGATGGATTTGTGTTTCGTGCTAACAAACTATGCATTCCGGATAGTTCTGTTCGTCTTTTGTTGTTACAGGAGGCGCATGGAGGAGGATTGATGGGACACTTTGGTGTCAAGAAAACGGAGGATGTTCTTGCTGCACACTTCTTTTGGCCACGTATGCGTCGAGATGTTGAGAGATTTGTGGCACGCTGCACTACTTGTCAAAAAGCTAAGTCTCGCCTTAATCCACATGGTTTATATATGCCTCTTCCTGTTCCTAGTGTTCCTTGGGAGGATATTTATATGGACTTTGTTTTGGGAATGCCACGAACACATAATGGGAGGGATAGTATTTTTGTAGTTGTGGATCGGTTTTCTAAGATGGCACACTTTATTCCTAGTCATAAAACGGATGATGCTGCGCATATTGCTGATTTGTTCTTTCGTGAAATTGTTCGTTTGCATGGTGTGCCAAATACTATTGTCTGTGATCGTGATACTAAATTTCTTAGCCACTTTTGGAGATGTTTATGGACAAAGTTGGGGACTAAATTTCTGTTTAGTACTACATGTCATCCCCAAACTAATGGACAAACTGAAGTAGTAAATAGAACTTTGTCTACTATGGTGCGGGCTGTTTTAAAGAAGAACTTAAAATTGTGGGAAGAGTGTTTACCTCATATAGAATTTTCTTATAATCGTTCGCTGCATTCTACCACAAAGATGTGCCCGTTTGAGATCGTGTATGGTTTTGTTCCTCGTGCACCTATTTATTTATTGCCTTTACCTTCTTCGGTGCAAAATAACTTGGATGCTACACAACACGCTGAAATGATATTAAACTTGCATAAAACTACTAAAGTAACATAGAACACATGAATGCTAAGTATAAACTTGCTGGGGATAAAGGGAGAAAGCATGTTGTGTTTGATGTTGGAGATCTTGTTTGGTTACATTTGCGTAAAGATCGTTTTCCTGATTTACGCAAGTCTAAGTTAATGCCGTGCGCTGCTGGTCCCTTTAAGGTGTTAGAGAAAATAAACGATAATGCATATAAACTTGAGTTGCCTGCAGAATTTGGTACGGTTAGTCCTACATTTAACATTGCAGATTTGAAGCCTTACTTTGGTGAGGAAGATGAGATTGCGTCGAGGACGACTTCAATTCAAGAAGGGGAGCATGATGTGGACATCCCTTCTATTGATACAACCGTTGTACCTACAGCTACACACATACAAGGACCCATCACAAGATCTCGTGCCAAACAACTTAACTATCAGGTACTTTCGTTTCTTGGAACTATTCCTCACATACATGAGAATATGATGTTGCCTAAATCAGATGTATTTCTTACTCTTAGGAATGATGGACCAAGCATGGATGAGAGGGACAAGCATTGGAGCATGGCCATGCATGGAGATGGCAGCAAGCATGTGATGATCCAAGAGAAAGCCACAGATGGAGATTTCAGAACTTTGAGGCCACCATAATGAAGAAAGAAGGCTTGGACGAAATATTCAAGATTAATACTTCACGAATTGGTCCATAGCTTAATATGGTGCTGCGACACCTTTATTTTGGGCCAGGCCCATGTAATTTTCACAGGATTTTAAATAGCCACTTTTTAGACTCCGTATTTGAGGGGAAAAGGACTTCTAGGGTTGGATTTGGCCACCACTTCCATGGCTGGCCGAAACCCCACCTTTTCCTCCTTAAATACTCCCCATAGCCGTCACCCTAGACTCGGATTTTGTTTAGACATTAAGTTAGCCATCATACAACTTCGCCAAGGCTCGAGCGTCACAGAGGCCTCTTGTACTTCGCACCTATTCAGGATCCGACCTTTTCAATAAAGCTTTCCTCTTAATCCGCAATATCTTGATTGCAATATTGGTTCTTACTTGTTCTCGATTTCAGGTAGGAATTAAGACCCTCGCTGGTCAGGCTGATCGTGTTCCCGCAGGATTGGTAACCTCCGGGAGATTGGCCTAGCGATTGCATTGGCGCTCGTGCTCGCACGTGTAGTCGGATCGTCAAGCCCGAACTCCACCAAATCGATTATCGCCATCTCATCGAAAGATCCGACACCTTTGCCCTATCACACATGGTACAGGAGCTATCCCATAACCAAAATGACAAGGCAAGCAGACAATGAGCATCTCAGCGATCTTTTTATTTACTATGTGCATAGGTTTTTATTGAGGATGCTTCACAGAATGCTCATTATTGTTATGCTGCAAGTTTCCACCATGATTAGGCATGGCTTAGGATAGCGGCCCAGGTGTTTCTCTAACACAAAATACATAACTCCATGGACTTACAAGATTCATCTTTATTTCACACCGGTGACATCCATAGACAAAAGAGCATGATATCCACTGTGTACAAAGTATAAGTGCAATGTTGAAAACGTTCCACATGACAGCATGGTTCTGCTAATTCCAATGTATAAGTGCAAGCATATACAACATAGATGACACAATGTTTCAATTTATTAGGGGCAAAGAATATAAAGTGTGCCATCAAGTTTGTGAGGGCTTTAATCACTAAGTTTTCACATAACAAAATATTTTTTTTAATTGGAAGATATCTGAAAACAAGAATATACTTGGAATGGTGTAACACACCATGCATAGGAATTTATAGTGGACACTTTGGAATAACTTGGTTTCTTGGGATTTGGTAGCATGAGTAGAACTTACTCATACAATTGGAGGCTAGCAAAAGACTGGGAGCAACCAACTAAGAGAGCAATAATCGCTATAATCATGCAGAGGAACAAAACATTACTAATCAAAGAATAGAGTGGTACTACAAGTCATGGACTAAATGATCAAAGAGGCTATGGTGACTTGTTCATAGTCATAACATGGTGTGAGCATGTGCCAAGTCAACCCAAACAAAGCATCAAAGGAGAATACAACAATACTATGCTTTTGCATGCTAAACAACACATAATTCTTTCAAGGCACACTAAGCAATCCCAGTTGTTTGGAACAAGACATTCTACAACAATAATCACTAAGCATAAGTTTAAAACAACACCTAGCATGTCATGCTAAAGTCTAAGTCATGGTCAATGCAAGCTCCTCGTGCACTTCCAAGCAAGAACTTACTACTCCTTTCCAACACCAAGCAACTTATTTGAAACAACAAAGCGAGAACGGGGTTCGAAACTACTTTATTCAAGCAAACTAAACAAACTAAGCAAAGAAAACAAAAACTAAGACGCTCTAAGAACAACACAACAGTGCATGAAACAAGAAAAACGAAGTGTCTAGAAAGACCTGAGCTTTTTATTGATGAAGAAGGGGGTGCCTTGGGCATCCCCAAGCTTTGGTGCTTGTACCTCATGGATATTTGTTGGGGTGACACCGGGGTGGCATCCTCAAGCTTGAGCTTTTGTCCATCCTTCATCTCATTACATCATTCTCTCTTTACACCTGAAATTTTTCCTTCATACAAAACTTCACACAATCTTCATTAGCAACATTAGTGTATTCAAAAGATAATAGACCTTTGTGTTTAGCTTTGGAACATCAAAACTTTTCACTAAAAACACATGCTACTATAGAAACTCCTTCAAAAATCTCAATTCCCCAAAAGACAATTCAAAAAGGAATCAATAAGAAGCAAATTCAAATAATGGCAGAAATCTGTCAAAACAGACCAGCAGGTAGAAACCGATTTTTTCGAAAATCTTCTGCTTCTCAAATCAAAAAGTGTTGAACAAACGAAAGTTATATAACATACTGGGGGATGTATTCATAAATTTTAAGCTCAATCCGACTTATAGAGACTCCTCACTAATATTTATGGTGGAGGACAGAAATCTGTTTCGGGACAGCAACTCTCCAAATCTTACTTCCCTCTCATTAGAGTTCATTCTTGCCACAAAAAGCAAACAAAAAGGATAAGAGAGGTCATGATGGAAGTAGTAACTTCCAAGACTCAAGGAAACTCTTGGGTTATCTCCCAACAGGTACTTTTCTTTAATGCCTTTAAGTTAGGCTTGATAGCTTGAGAAGATCCTCACATAAGAAATATGAATTGAAGTAAAAGAGAGCATCAAGAAGCAAATTCAAAACACATTTAAGTCTAACCCACTTCATATGCATAGGAATCTTGTAAGAAAATCAATCAAAGAAGCACATAGTAACAAGAATGGGTAGATAAATGTAAGATCCCTCACTTTATAAAGGTAAGGATCCCTATGATTGCAATGCTAGTCCCTGGATCAATGCTAGCATCCAGAGTTTAAGATGAAGTACACAGAAACAAAGGTCATTATTACATATCATTCGAGAGACAACATAGTCTTTTACAACTCCATGGCCACAGGCCTAATACAAGAGTTCATTATATAATAAGATAAATAAGTCTTCATATTCATGTGCCACAGGCAAGCATGTTCAGTGTAGACTCATAACCCCTAATCATCATCAGAATAACCTGCAACATCACAAGTTACAGCCACAATGGGTCAATACATTGGAATGGTATTGGCAAGTGATACCTTTGTAGAATATTAGTAGTCTATATTCTATATGCATTTTGGCTAAGTGTAGCTTAGGCTTGCTTTGCTCAAAATAGGTTTTACCTATTAGTTGAAAACTCTAAGTTTTTCTTTGACAGAACTTTTCCCAAGGAAACACCAATATAAATTGGTGAACCTTCACCCTTGTTCACCCACAAGTTTTAACTTAGAAATTGGGATGAGGAGATTCTTGATAGCTTCCATGTCTTGATGCTCAAGTTGTCCAATACCAGGGACATGGCTAAGTACTTAGATTCTTCCATCTGTAGAGGTTGTGCACTTTCCCCACAAGACTTGATTTTCACCAAGACAGGACCTTTCAGAAGCCTTCCCTTAGACCAAATGGACGCGCTCAACCTATCATCCCACTATCACCAACTGTCCAAATGGCTAAGTTATTGCAACCTATATGATCCAGGCAGATCCCATAATGCCATGTGGCTGCACTAGAAGCTTCTTAACATTTGGCATCTCAAATCCCTTTGTTCCTGGGTGGCTTTACACATGTGAGATACACAAGTTAAACCATAGAAATGGGCCTTTTGTAACCACTCAACATAAACCATTCCTTCCATTCCACCCAGGTGTTTCATTCACTTAGTTGTTTTATTAAGCAAAAACATAAGTCCAAAGACTTAGAAATATTTTCTCATAGCATGAATATATAACCACCCTTGGTTGCTACTAGCTAGGCTAAGCATGGCATTGATAAATATCTTAACATAGAAATTTTTAGCAATTCTACAACTACTAGGATTTCCCAAGTATAGCATATAGATCAAAATAATCATGCAAGTGTAGCAAAATATTTCTAGTGCATAGTTGAAAAACATAGGAACAAAATCATGAAGCACCACTTGCCTTGGTAGTTTGGGGAGTAGCAACAATCTTCACAATCACAATCACTATTTGCACCAAAATCTACACATAAAATAATGGCACCAAATCACATACAAAATATATACAACCAAAAATATATGAATGCATGCAAAATGCCATGTGATGATTTTCTACACCAAACAAGACAAGTGCACAGTGCTGAATCTCTAACAAGTTCAAAACTTTCCAATTAAACTTTATTTGAACAATAAAACATTTTTCAAATAATTGCTATACACAAATTATGCCTACAAATGTTTCTGTAAAAACAATCATTTTAACAGAGGAAAAACATTAAAAACATTGCATAAATGGAAAGGATTTTCTCTCCTTATTCCAATGATATAAAATTTATCAAATTTGGACGTGGGAATCAAAAGTTATGAATTTTACAAGTTTAAACATCTAATAGATCTAAATTCTGATTTTAAATCAGACCTAAAAACACGCGGCGTGTTCTGATTGGTTGATACCGTTTCACGCGGATCGACTAACATGGACCTCCATATCTAACTTAAATCGCACGGTCAAATCTACTCCGTACCCCTTCGTTAAGTGATCTATCCTACACGTTGGATCTAGATCTAACGGCTCGCGATCAAGAGACCAAAGCCTGGCGGCGCTAGCGGCGGCCGCTCTGTCCGAGACGTTGCCGATGTTCTAGGTCACGCGGGAGAGGGAGAAGGCGCTTACTGTGCTCGCCGTGTGCTGCTGATGCTCCAGGTAGGCTTCGTTGGCGAAGGGGCGCACCGTGGATGTCGCTGCAGTTTGTCAGAGTTGTGCGCGGCGTCGGGTGGTTGCAGACGTCAATGTTGCCGAGGTTCTGGGGCATCCTGGCATGAACAAGATGTATCAGGGGATGCGCAAGGTCACGCGGAGCAAGATAATTTCAAGGAGAAGACAAGGGGCGCTGGGTTCATACCGTGATTTCACACGGGAGTTGAGGAAGGCATCGGGCACTTGCGGTGGTTGTCGAATCCGTCGATCTAGGCCACGAGCAGACAAAGCAAACGCATGACGTGAGTCGCGTGGTCAAGGGAAGCATGCTAGCGTGAATGAGACAGAGTGGGGTGGACGATGCTCACCGGAATTGGTCGCCGGCGGTCGTCGGTGCTGCGGGGTTCCGAGCTTGATTGCACGCAGCTTGGTGGCGAGGAGAGTGTGCAATGTGGGGGAAATGACCGCGGCGGGGTGGGGTTTAAGTAGAAGGTGAAGGCTGGGCGAATTACTGCTGGAATCAAGGGAATTGATTCGATTTAATCCGCGAGGTAACGGCGGCCACGATGTGTTCATCGCGCGGAATTTTGGGGAGGACGATGACGACGTGGCAATGGGGCCACTGGCCAGTCTATGGTGGGTTGATTCAGCGCGGGTGAGAGAGAGAGGGGGAGGGAATGTCCCGGGTGGGCTTAGTGGGCTCGGTCTGATGCTGGGCTGAAAGTCTGGCGCTGGCCCAGTTGGGTTTTCTATTCCTTTTTCTTTTTCTAATTCGATTTTCTGGAATCAAATTCAAACAAATTTAAAAGCACCTGAATTTCAAATCTTTCAGGCCTTTTGTAATAAGAATCCTGTGTAAATTTGAGTATTAAATCATGCTGCCTTGCTGGACTTGCATGGTCCTTTGAAGATTTTTAAAAATAACAGTGCCTTAGCACATGGTTTGATGAATATTTAAAAATGGTTTTTAAAACCATATTTGTTTTGAAAATTTTTGTCCAATCTTGGAACTCATCGAACCAATCTTATGAATTCAAACAATGGTTTTTTTAAAACAATTATTCTCTCTCTTGAGAGTGGCATTTGATTAGTGTTTGTTCACATAAAATAATATTACTTGATTATCTTTCTGAAATAATAGCATTTGATTAGTGCTTCTGTTTTCTTGAAATGAGTTTGGAAAATGATCCCTAAATGATATGCATGCATGAATGATATGCAATCTTTGAAAACATGATTTTAGGAATGTTACAATAAAACAAGAGCAACTTCAAAACTTTTAACACATAGAGAGGTGTTTCAATACCATCAAAACTTCTACAACCATATTTTCCTCTCTAATAATAATTTTCAGTAGCCTCATGAATAAACTCAACAATATAGCTATCACATAAAGGATGCTTTTCATGATCTACAAACACATAATTTCTATCAAGCTCAAAAATATTTGGATTAAAACCTTCATAGGTTTTACCCAAAGTAGATATTTCAAAAGGATCCATAGGAACATAACATTCATCGCCTTTGGTAAGCATGGGGGACAATAAAATAATATTAGGGATAAAGAGTTACTCTCATTAGAAGGTAGGCATGGGTAGATCCATTCTTCCTCCTTTTGTTCATCACTATCCTCCTCTTTTTATCTAATGAGCTTCCAGTTTCAACAATTTCTTCTTCCATAGGCTCCTACAAGGCATTAGTCTCTTCCATTTGTGGAAAGCATCTATTAAAATATTCAAGAATATATCCATTTTCTTCCTTGTAATTATCAAAGCAAAATTAAAGTATCTCATAAACCTCATATTCATAAGGTGCATCATCAGTATTTTCAAGCAAACTGGCAAGTTCAAATGCACCCTTGAAGGCAATAAATTCTTCAATTTTTTCCACATCATAAAAGTCATAATTTCCTTTAACATAAGAGGATATGGTAACATTATCATTATACTCACACTGAAAAGGGAGGTGTTTATACCTCCTACAACAACAAGCTTTATCAAAGCAATAAGTAACATTATAAGTAGAGCACACCTCTCTAGCAATAGTATTCAATTTATGAATTTGTTCCCATAGGTGTTTCCCTTTTTGTGACAAACGGTGTTCCTTATGATAATACTTTTGTTCTTCCGTGAACCCACCTTGCCAATAAGAACTAGTTTCAAAGAAACCATCCATTGATAGAAAGCATGCCCAAGCAAGGCAATAACAGACCACCAACTAGAGTAGGAACTATTTTTTTTGTGTTTTTATAAGAGAAAGCAAACCAAACTAGACTATTTTTTTGGAGTTTTTGATAAAAAAAGGCAAACAAAACCAAGAAAAAGAAACTAAGCAAACAAAAAACAAAGTAAAGAGAAAGGTTGAGGAGGACTCCCCTTATGAAGACGTCCTTAGCCTCCCCAACAACGGTGCCAGAAAACTTGTTGATGGCTCAATTGATGTGGAGCCTGTTGGGATCCCCAAGAGCAAGGTGTGAAGCACCACAGCAACAAGTCTTCCCTCAGTAAGAAACCGAGGTTATCAAACCAGTAGGAGGAAGGAAACATCACACATGTGTTGCAAGCAATGCGGAAACCTGCACAACACAAACTCGAGACTTTGCCCCAACTAACAGTGAGGTTGTCAATCTCACCGGTTGCTATAACAAAGGATTAACTGTATGGTGTGGAAGGTGATGATGGTTTGCAGCAAGTAAACAAGTAACAGTGGAAGATGTATCAATGATAAAGATTGGACCGGGGTCCATAGTTCACTAGAGGTGCTCTCCTTAGATAAACAACATGGCATGAAGGGTAAACAAATTACAGCACGGAAATTAACAGGAACTGAGCAAGGCATAACAATGCAATACTAGACAAAAATATCCTATGAGATTCGATTGGGCAATTCAACAATATACATAAACCGCCGTCCAACTACAACTATGACTAGAAGTCCACCTTCAGGTTATCATCCGAACCCCCTCCAGTATTAAGTTGCAAGCAACATACAACTGATTTAACCAAAGTGTGTAAGGTAAACAATCCACTTATTCCATGAACAAGAGACCGTTGTTTTCTCCTTAGTGGCAACAACACATCTACAACCGAAGAGATTTCTGTCACTTCCCTTGGAAACTAGAGGCATGAACCCACTATCGAGCATAAATACCCCCGCTTGGAGTCACTAGCAACTACTTGGCCAAGATAGCTACTAACAACGGAGAGCATGCAAGATCACAAACATAACAGACATGATAGTATCAAATAGAAAAAACCATTAATCAATCTAACAAAGTAATCTCAATATCCATCGGATCCCCGCAAACACAACATGCATGATTCAAATTGATTAGATCTTGATCATGAACGGAGCTCACAAGATCTATACATGAAAGCACAAAGGAGGAGATACAACCATCTAGCTACTACATGGACCCATAGTCCAAGGTGGAACTACTCACGCTTCATACCAGAGAAGAAGGCCTCCAGGATGATCTCCCCTCCGGCAGCGTGCCCTGAAGAACTTCAGATCCCCCCAATCTAGGGACGATGGTGGCAGCGGCTATAGAAGGTTTCGTTGAGTTTTGATCGGGTGTCTACGGTTTCTGTATCGAGGGCTTCTTATAGGCGAAGAGGCGATGCTGGGAGGCGACCAGGGGGGCCACACCCTGCCCAGGCGCGGGCTGGGCCCACCCGCGCCTAGGGGGGTTTGGCCGCCCTGTGGCGCCTCTCCGTCTCTCCTACGGACTTCGTGTCGCCCACGATAAAATATTGACTATGGCTTTTGTCCCGTCCAATTCCGAGAATATTGATTTTCTGCCTTTCTGGAACCAAAAACAGAATAAACATGGAACTGGCACTGTGGCAACTTGTTAATAGGTTAGTTCCAGAAAAGATATAAAAACACCTCAAAGTGTAGACAAAGCAAAGCAAAGTAGATACTAAACAAGCATGGAACATCAAAAATTATAGATACGTTTTCGACATATGAATAGGTTGGATGTCTCTTCCTCCCTTTCCCTGTTGCACGTATACTAGCCACATCTTCCTCCCCTCCTATCGATGTATGGTGGCATGGCAGTTCGCACGGCGTGAGATGGCTCAGACTGAAGCGTGGCCGTCCGAACGGTGTGCGACGGTGCAGATCTAAGTGTGGCTGTCCGAACGACGTGCGGAGGCACGAATCTAAGCACAGAAGTCCAAATGTCATGCGGAGTTGTGGACCTAAGCATGGAAGTCGGAAGGACATGGACCGACACGGATCTAAGCGTGGAGGTCAAAACGGCTTGCAACGTCGTTGATCTAAGCGTTGCGTCTAGAACAGCATGCGGAGGTGAGGATTTATGCGTCTAAAATTTCTATAACGTCTCTGTCTATCTCACTTCCATTCACCTCCTCATATTTGTTGCTGATGAAAGACACCGAGGCAGTAGCGGTGCCGACAGTGGTCATCGATGCAATGACGATTGAAGACATCATCCACAACATTAGTGTGACGGTGGTGGTGCCGACATTGGTCATCAATGCGACGATGATTGTAGCCATCATCTACAACATCACTGTGATGGGGTGGTGCCGACAATGGTCATGGATGCGATGACAATTGAAGCCATCATCTGCAACATCACTACGACGATGGTGGTGTCGATAGTGGTCATTGATGCAATGACGATTGAATCCATCATCCACAACATCACTGGGATGACGCATATCCAGCCCTTGTGAACAGAAGTTGTGGGAGGCAGGCCAAGGCTGCGGCTGGCACGTCGAGGTGCACTTCGACGGTGAAGGCCGGATGTATCTCCTGGCCGGATGGACAGGAGCAGTTTGCCTGTACTTCTTGGAGTACACATACGGCAGGGAGGGAGGCTAGCTCACTGTCCACTTAAGATTGGGACAAATTTGAGCCCAGTTTGAACCAAAATTCCTGTGACTTCAAATATATGTATGATTTGAATAAATTTGATATGTATTTTAGCTGTGAGACTAGTGGATATGCTGTAAAGCTGATTCATAAATAGTAGTACTTTCTTTGACATTCTCCGGTGGGCTTGTATAAATTTGATCGAAATATGTATGATTTGAATCAAATTTGATATGTATTTGAGCTATGAGGACGGTGGATATGCTCTAAAGCTGATTCATTAGTAGTACTCCCTCCGACCCATATTGTAACTGCTAGGATAGGGATAAAAACTACTAAAACTTCCCAGATGAATCTACTATTCTCCTCCCCTTCACTTGAAGTTCATGTTTTAGATTTTCTACCACTTGATCAGATACGACAAGATCAACCTCAAGTGTCAACTTCTCCTTGCAAATAAACTCTGAATTCTTCTTTTCATCCTCGACGGTATGCTTCAGCTCGAATATCAACAGGTTTTTATTGGCCAATTCATCACCTAAATTGGCAACCATCTCCTCTAAATCCATCCTCTGGCTAGACCACTAGGTTGATTCACCTTGGTATGCAATGTACCATGGATCATCATCCTTCATAGAACACTGTAACAATGCCAAAACAAACCCAATTGAAATTAGTTCGATAGGACATGGAGACACTTCAAATTCAATGGTACTACAAAGAGAAGGAGCTACCTAATCTCTCGACGTGGTAGGATAAGGAGAATGTGGTCGCGACATGATCGAATCCCAACCCTCGCCGGTGTACCCGCTATGACCAGACATTGAGGACTAATTCGCACCTGCAATATCAAGGAAATTATGGGAAGCGAATCCATTAGGGTGGGCGGAGCAGGAGAGAAGGTCTTATCAAGCACTACAAGCAATTGCTGCGACTGTTGGTCAGGTTATGGCGGTGGAACAAAATCCCGGTCATCATGGGCGGCAGACCTACCTACGCGGTACTGCCTCAACGTACAATGTATGTGGACGACACATGTGGTGAAGCCGTGGTTGAGGTGCAGTGCAGCAGTCCGTCTGACACCGCCGTAGGACGGAGCTGGCCACGCGACGACGTGACGATGATGGCTGCTCTTTCCGTCGGTGGGATAGGAGCTGCATGGGGCTGGGGGCTAGGAGCGGATGAGAGAGAGCTGACTTCACGTGTCATACACGACCCCACCTGTCAATGTTTGGGAGAGTAGCTGCAGGATTGTTTCCTATAATCCTTTTTTACATATTTTCCAAACTTATTTCTGAATTTTTCATATTTGCCACATGACGACCACATGTCAGTGACACATAAAATAACAAATATGCAAGTTGCAAAGTAAAATGTAGAAAATATGCAAATGCCCCCTCTAGCCCCACATGAAGGCCCCACATGATGGCCCCATCGGTCATTGGCTTCGATGACCCCATAGAATGGCCCCATTTATCATTGGCTGCATCGGCTACACAATCAGGAAATAAAGCAGCCCACAAGTTAGTGGGAGATGGATGGCTGGTCCAACGTGTATCTAGGCCCCACCTGTCGGCATGAAATGGTCAAGCCTTTGACCTGACAGCATCCCTCCATCCGAGTGTCTGCGAGGGTTTTAGAATAGAGGGAGGGGAAAATTGATGAAAAGTTAAGTGGCTAGGGGAAAATTAGTACAATATGAACCATGGGCATGAAAAGAGAAACCCCTTCTTTAAAACCATATAGCGAGGCTCGATGCTCCATTAAATTATCCACTGGATCCCAGAAGATATCAACCCAAGGTGTAATGGTACTTGAGCGTTGGATCATATCATAACAGAGTATGGTTGGAGGTGTACCCTCTTGCGATGCATCAATATCATGTAGATGAATAGGTTCTCACTTTGAAGCGAGTGTGGATGCACCAAGCATGATCATGCCTTCCTATGTAGCTGCAACGAGAGGATTGGAGTTTCAGATGTAATTTTAATTTTTTACCTTGATTATCATTGTAGGGGAACACTTCATAGGATTCTTCCTTTGCAACATGGACTGACTCCTGCATATTATCATCAAAATACTAATATTAAGATCCTATCTCTAGTTCATAATTATTAATGCTCTCTTCATGAGTATCTAGGCACGAGGCTTTCGCAGATAATTTATGATCATTTTTAGCATTATAAGAATCATCCCTAAATAGAGGAATAATATTGAAACAAAGTATTTGTAATGTACCACTCTTTGTCAACCTCACCTTTTTGGTGCTCCTCCTCTTTATCTTATGGTTCTTGTAAATGGTTATTTTCGGGCACTAAGGTTTTACACCATGCCTTCCTTTATACCACAAGTGTATTACCACTAAGACATACAATGTGTGTGAACGACACATGTGGTGAAGCCGTGGTTGAGGTGCAGTGCAACAGTCCATCTAACACCGTCGTAGGACGGAGCCGGCAACGCGACGACGTGCCGATGATGGCTGCTCTTTCTGCTGGTTGGATTGGAGCTGCTTGGGGATGGGGGCTAGGAGCGGATGAGAGAGAGCCGAGCTCACGTGGACCCCACCTGTCAATGTTTGGGCGAGTAGCTGCACCGAGATTTTTTCATATTTCCTTTTTTCCATATTTTCCAAACTTATTTCTGAATTTTGCATAATTGCCACAAGACCACCACATGTCAGTGACACACAAAATGACAAATATGCAAGTTGCAAAGTAAAATGTAGAAAATATGCAAATGCCCCCTCTAGCCCCACATGAAGGCCCCACATGATGGCCCCATCGGTCATTGGCTTCGGTGACCCCATAGAACGGCCCCATTTGTCGTTGGCTGCACCGGGCACACAATCAGGAAATAAAGCAGCCCACAAGTTAGTGGGAGATGGATGGCTGGTCCAACGTGTATCTAGGCCCCACCTGTCAGCATGTAACAGCCACGACAGGAGCCATCCCAATGCGGTCCCACCGGTCAACATGTAATGTTCAAGCCTTTGACCTGACAGCATCCCTCCATCCGAGTGTCTGCGAGGGTTTTAGAATAGAGGGAGGGGAAAATTGATGAAAAGTTAAGTGGCTAGGGAAAAATGAGTACAACTAATGAACCATGGGCATGAAAAGAGAAACCCCTTCTTTAAAACCATATAGCTAGGCTCGATGCTCTATTAAATTATCCACTGGATCCTAGGAGATATCAGGTGTAATGGTACTTACCTCCTTCTGAGGGTTGGAGCATATCATAACAGAGTATGGTTGGAGGTGTACCCTCTTGCGATGCATCAATATCATGTAGATGAATAGGTTCTCACTTTGAAGCGAGTGTGGATGCACCAAGCATGATCATGCCTTCCTATGTAGCTGCAACGAGAGGATTAGAGTTTCAGATATAATTTTTAATTTTTTACCTTGATTAGCATTGTAGGGGAACACTTCATAGGATTATTCCTTTGCAACAGGGACTAACTCATCCATATTATCATCAAAATACTAATAACAAGATCCTATCTCTAGTTCATAATTATTAATGCTCTCCTCACGAGTATCTAGGCACGAAGCTTTCGCAGATAATTTATGATCAGTTTTAGCATTATAAGAATCATCAATAAATAGAGGCATCATATTGAAACAAAGTATTTGTAATGTACCACTCTTTGTCAACCTCACCTTTTTGGTGCTCCTCCTCTTTATCTTATGGTTCCTGTAAATGGTTATCTTCGGGCACTAAGGTTTTACATCGTGCATTCCTTTATACCACAAGTGTATTACCACTAAGACGTTCTTGACAATAAGATTGTAGCATAGGTAACAATATGGTAAGTTTCATATGAATCATACTATCACTACTCATACTTATGATTGATTTTTTTAAGAGTAGATGATGGACAGTTTTATAAACTGAATACTCTATGACTTCATCTCTAGTGTGAGATACCAGAGATTCTTCAAGAGTAATGGAACATTGAAAACTAAAGTGCCCAACTGCCATACATTTATCACAAGTCACATTGATGAGGACATCCCTACTAACCTTCTATCTCCAACTCCTAATGAAGTTGTCCATATTGCTGCCTAGACCAAGTCCAATGAGATTAGGATTGGACCCGTTACTCGAGATCATGCCAAGATACATGAACAACAGGTGAATTCGCTCCTAAATAAATCTGATGTTTTTACTGATGAAAATTTTATACTACCTAAGTCCATGCACATGTGTATGATCAGGTTCATTGAGGAAGGAAGCATGACGTGAGGAGGAGAAGCGCTGCTGCGAGAGGTGGCCAACATGATGATCATCCCAGGATGCACGAGGGAGGAGTGGTAGGCAGGCGCAAGGGACAAGGAGAAGATCATCGAGAAGGGCGCGTAGATTTATGCAAAGACCGGAGTGTCTGACAAATACCAACTAGACAATCTGGCCTACTCCGAGACGTGTCAAGGTGGAAGCCAAACAGAAGCCAAAACGGAAGCTCACAAATGGAAGCCACTTGAATACCACACGGAAACTTTGTAGTTTCCACTCGGACCGTACTATCTGGCTCACTCCACCCGGGGTGTTCGACCCGGACAGAATGTTCGTCCCATACCAACCGGAATGTCCGGCCGGTGATGGATTGTAGTCCGAGTAGGCTTGTATCAGTTTGACTCAGACACATCTTTTTTTTGGTTTTTGGCCATCCCAAAAATCCATATAAGCACTGTGACACCCCTTAGCTTAGTGAAGACTACGTTTAAAGTAAACCCTTTATCTATTGAGTTGCTACTTGCTTCCAATTGACTCCCTACACCAATTCGTATTGATCTTGTAGTTGCTACCATCAATCAAGTTTCATTAGTTGTTTCGTTGGGAATTAGCCAATTGCAAGTTTTGTTTGATCTAATTTTCCATTGGAAATTAGAATATTCTAATTACCGCTTCGTGATCAACGACTACGTGTGCAAGTCTTTGAAGCTGCGAATATCTATAAGGTTTGAGAGCCGTTGCATAGTTAACGGGGATTAATCGAGAGATTCGTGAGCGTCATACTAGTTATCTCCACCGACTATCATCATTGACAACCCTCACTTACTGAGGAGATCGGGCCACCCCATATCACCCATGATATGAACTACAAAATGATTTTGCACAACCAAACTTCCTACACCTTAATACGTATTATGTCGCAAATTTTAGTAAATGTATTAAGGTGCAAACCTGAATCTTTAGAAGGTGAACCTCCAAATTTGTTCTGCTGAACGAAACTCAAAAGGTTAGGCTTTATATCATAAGTTTCTGCATCAACAGCGGGTTGAGTAATAGGTGCATGAATATAATCATCAGTGGGCGTAGAATACTCCCCAAGTTTCTTTTGAGCCATCGCTTTTTTCTGATTTGGTGTTTTTAAAGTAAGATAAACAAATAAATAATTAACTAATTTTTTTGGGTATTCAAATAGATAACAAGAAAGTAAACTACAAACAAAAATTAAATCTAAAAACAAGTTCTCTAGTGACCTCACAAGGATAGAGAATTGCTTCCCCGGCAATGGCACCAGAAAAAGGGTTGGTACCTTCGATCCAGATTACGGATGCAGTATAGTAGCTTTTTCCCTAGTAGACCTAGGTTTAATCGAATCCTTGGGGAACAACTGTAACATCCCAATTCCAGCAACCCTGATTTGTTGTACAAAATTAAAAAATAAGGGGGAACAAAAACTTTTTCTTGTTAAGTGGTGCAATGTTTGCTTGCTTGTTAGTTATGCTTATGCATATTATTGTGTAGTACATGATATAGTTCTTACCTCAATCCCGTTTTTACAAAAGCTATTTAAAAGATATGTCTTATCTTATTTTACAAATTCTCAAAGGCTCTAACACTTCAAAAACTTGAGCCAAGATGATTTTTCCTCAACAAATGTTTTACTAGCTTCTTTTAACAGAACTATGGAGATCTATCAGGTATAATCTCCTTATGTTTTCAAGATAGAACTTCCAACTACTCTTATCTCTAGATTTACAAACCCTTTTATAAAACCTTTTGAACTCCACTCTTGGTACAAATACCAAGAGACTCTTATCTTATTTCAAAATGCAAACCTTTCAAAATACCCATCCCTACCTCAAGCTTGGCTTGATGGTAACCTTAGTAGCAGTTTGTGAAGTTTGTAAGATGAATTGCCTTGATCCGCTGAATCGACTTGATTTCTTAGGAACTAGCATGAGCCACCCTAGGAGCTGATACTTTAGGATCAAGCTAAATCAAGAATATAAATCCTGCGAAAATCTCCTAAGTTTGATATGATCAATAGTCACTAGGTGAACTTCTCATCTCTTAATCAGATCAATCAAGGGTTAACCCCTTCTGATAGTTTCCAACTCAACAAAGACAAAATCTAAGCATGGATATTTTCTACTTAATCAACACATCAACATCATCCACTTGATCATGAGTTTGGAACCATGCATGATCTCAAAATCATCTCCTCTTGTAATCCAGTCTAAAACCCTAAATCTGCCAAAATGGGCAAGTCTGGTAATGTTCTCAACATCACATCTTCGAGCCCTTGCATTTCTCAATCCTTCTAACTTTTTGGAAATGCATTTGAGACATCTTGTATACCATCATAAGGACCTTCAAATACAACTCTTTCCCTTGACTCAATAATCCTTTGACCCACTTTTTCTTGATGGGTTTTGCAGGCAAGAAATAATAATTCCTGTAAATCACATCATCATGCCTACTTTGGTAGAAGCTCCCATCCCATGTTATCTTATTTTGACCAACTCTTTGAATGGTTCTGATCTACTAACCAAGGTCTATCAAACCACACTTCCCTTGTTTACATTGGATCTTTGTGCTTCTTAAACCCACCTGGTTTATGAGGCTTCATGATAAACCTGCTATGGTAGCCTTATTTTCTACAAAGTTTGCTATCACTCCTATAGCACCTCAAATAAAAACAAGCCCAACTCTTGGTACATTTATCATCTACATTATTTGTTCTATCCATTTATCCATGCCTTGCATCAAGGTGAGCTCTAAGCTCACTAATCCAACAAGGTTTAGGTGGCATAAAAATATTAATGACCTAGATCATAAAATCCTTCCTTCTTCCAAAACCAATTTCATTTTTAAAAGCCCAAGGTTGCAAATGATGGATCTAAAATGTTGACATCATCTACCTTGATTATAAAGATTTATAAAAATTTCCATAATTATTTTGGCCCTAAAATTATTTAATTCATTTCTTTTGCAAAATATCCAAAACTTCCTCTAGTAAAGAAACTTTGTTTTTATACAAAACACTTATTCAACTAAAGTCACCTTTGAAGCCTATATACTGATTCCTATCTTCCTACTTCAAAAATAAATAAATATTTTTGAATAGTTTTATTATTTCTTTTCGCCATTCTTCCTAAATGGCAGAAATAAGAAATAATAGTTTGAAAATACATTTCCTCCTCAATAAATCTTGGGAAAATTCTCCAAAGTGAATTAATATTTGAGACCTTCTCAAACAAAAAACCATCCTTGTACAATCCAAAAATATTAAAACAACTTCTGAAAACCCTTTCAACACTATATGAATAATAGATAAAATGATGATATAAAATGTTCTAAATACTCTCAAATAAATCTTTGAGCTCTTTCTAGACTATCTCTATCTACTAGAATCATTACCTCATCTTGCAAAGATCAATTTTTGGAACCTTGCCTCATGAGCATCATTATGGCCAAATTGGATGCTTGGCGAAAACTTGATCAACTACTAAACCAAACTCCCATCAAACCTGGCCAAGCAATACTCCATAGCAACCACATCACCTCTTGTCGAGTTACATTGTAGCATGCACTGTAGAACCCCCTCATTCTTGTCCCATGTTCCTGGATATAAAAGAGACACTAGATCTTTCCCATCTTACCCATTAAAACCTCTTAGAACAGCAACACCTCTCTCCCTGACCCTCTGCATGACTAGGACCCCTCATCCCCTCTGCACCACCCTTAGAACCCAATGAGTAGGCCACTAGCTCTTCCATGAACCAAGTCCACCGTGAACCATTCCCATAGGTATACAAGGACAAAGGGCAGTACATCCCTCCCATGCCCCCACATTTCACTCCCTGGCCCTCCAGAGCACCATGACACTCGCCCCTGCCCACTCCCTCTTCCTACTCCTCCTTAGAGAGGAAGAACAACCTCCCTCTAGCCATTTTCAAGATACCGACCTCGTGCTCATTTCCAAACACCCCGAACCCCTCCACTGCTACCAGAACAGTCCCCTACCTCAGTAATCCCCTCCCCTAAAACCCAATAGTTCCCTCCCCCTCTGCTGATTGGGAGAAGAAGAAAACCCTCTCAGGTCCGAGCTTGCGAGCTGGTTTGCAGGGCCACCTGACCTCCCTCACTCCTTCTCTCAGCTTGTATGTCTTCTTCTAGACTAGATCTACCTAACCCTGCTCTTCTACTCGACATTCAAGTGACGCCAAGGTGCTCCTTAGCATGTTCCCTCACGGTCTTCCTCGCGCGAGCTCATCCCCATAGTCAACACTGCCGCCACCGACCATCACCGGAATCCCCGCGCCTTCCTATATCTGCCCCGATCGTCGGCGAGCTCTCAGGTGAGCCCCTGCTCTTTCCTCGGGGTGACCTAGGGTTTCCCCGCTGCCGTGTGAAGCCATAGGTGGACGAAGGCCCTCAACCGTCGATCCTCTCTTAAATGTGTGGCTAGGATCCTTTGGTACCCTTTTAGCCCTGCTCCCTCTACCATCTAGGCCTCGCCCCGACCAACTCAAACTTACCCCCGCGCATGCCGACGCGAGTTGGGCCGGCTTTAGCTTTGTGCGGCCCAGTTTCGCCTTAGAACCGACCCATGTTTCCCTCCATATTTTCTTTTATCTGATTACATTTCCATATCTATCCAAAGGTATTTGGATTAAATCATTTCAAAAATGTAAAATAACTCAAATTCCCAGATCTATACTTCCTAGGGTTCCTGAAAGATTTCTTCAACATGCAGAACAAACCCTCTGCTCAAAATAATATTCATTATTTTCTGGTAACAAAAATGCAAAGAAGTATCTGTTTTTACTAATAAATTATTTCAGAGAGTTTTATAACTCAATTTGGGTTGAATCTTTTTTGTACATCAAGGTATCTATGACACCTTGCATGCCACCTTCGCCCCATATATCTTTGCTTCCTAGTTTGCCCTGTAAAAATAATAAAAATATTCTAATTATTGCTTTAGGAATTTATCTAGGTCAAACCAAAAATTGTATTGACCTAATTCCAACTCCGAGAACTCACAAATTCTCATATATTTCAAACCCTATGAGCCCAAAAATTATTAATCGTTGGTTGATATTTAGTGAATAGAACTATCCTGTGCATGGTTGATTCACCTATAAAATTACTCTAGTAGTTCTAAAATCCAAAAAGGGCGTTTCCAATTCTTACAAAAAAGTATTTCAGATACCTAACATGGGTCTTTGCAATCATATCAAAAGACCCTGTAAATTAAATCTAGTGAAAAAGCCAAATATCATCTAGAACTAACTTTGGGTTTTTCCCAAAGGCTTTCTAGTAAATATTTTTAAATGATTCCAACTCTCTCTGAACTAGTCCATCAAACCCTAACAAAACATAAGAGTAAATAATTTTTGGATCAACATATCTTTTCTAGTGAATTATTTCCCAAAACTAGAGTATTTATCACTAAGGAAAATGATAAAATAGTGAAACCACTTTGGTTGGTTTCATATTGTCAAAACATATATGATGATATCATTTTTTGTATATTGATATCATATAGAACAAATCCTTGGCCTTAAACTCCTTACCTAAGTGATATATGCCACTTATATCATAAAGGAATCTCCACAAATGCAAATAAAGTATTTCCAATTGCTATAAACTCAATTATCACAACATAGTGAAGTAATGATGTATTGAATGTTTTTATGTACTATATTGGCGTGGTATGTCTGGTGTTGATTGTGCCTCTTGTTTGGTTGCATGTGTGACCCTCGACGATGATAGTTGCGATTGTACTGATGACGAGAAGAACAGATCAACTTATAATTATGGTATTCCAAGAAGAAATCTAGGGACATATTGCCATATTATTGATCACGGGAAATCCACCTTCTTACTCATAAGCTTTGTCCTACTATTTTACTTATGCATGTTTTACCTATTGTTTATGAAAATTTCATTGTTTTGTTATACGATGATCTATATCGAGTAGTGGCTTGGATACTCCAAACCATTACACATTTGTACTACTAAGTACAACCCCCTTTATTAAACCTACTTGTCTGTATTATGGTAGATGATGTATAATATCATACATCTTTGGATACCCCATTTTAGCCAAAGCAAAACAATTGGATGGGAAGACCCCGAAAACAGTTTACAAAAATGTTTTATGAATACCTTGGTGAGGTTTGACCTACGAAGATAAGTGTGAGAAAATAAAAAGGTTTTTGAATTACAAAGGATGTTGAAGGAGAGGAGGAAAAATGTTTTCTAAAATGCACCCTTTTTTGTAGCTTAGGTATAACAACTTAACTCGTGCAACCACATTACTCCTATATGGGAAGGGGCTGGACTGGAAGTTTGTCTACTCTGGTATAGGTGCCTCACAACTACTATAGGGGATTTCGATCCCTCGAGTGTGGGCCTTATCCGGGTCCCTATAATGCATTTCAATCACCCATGAGAAGGAATGAAGGGTTTGCGTGCCTCCATGCATTACTATGAGCCTCTCATTGAAAGCGTACAAAGGCACTCCAGTTGGACACCGGTACCCGATGTCCCGATGTTGAGAGGAACGACTCATAGGTTAGGCGCTTGTACTTGTGGGACCCCGGGTTTACATCTCGAGAAGTCCACGTTATGCCTACAATTCACGTTCCCATGATTAGTGTGTTGTGAGCATAACTAAAAAGTATCATTACTACATCCAGAAAGTAATGACTACAAAACTTACATTAGTACCATAATGGCGATACGACCTCAACAGCGGGATTTCTCTAATCGCAGAGCCCATATCATTCCTTAACCTATAGGAAACTGACTTGGAAGACGACCTAGCTCGCATAGACGTAACGTCATCATTCTTCTTGCTTCTGAAAGTCTGTCCAGTTAAATAGCCAGGGACAAAGTCGGTGAGTACTTTTGAATGTACTTACAAACCACCTTAAGAGAAAAATAATAACAAGAGGATATGCAATATGGTTGTGGTAGTAGGAGGGCTCCAAGAGAGGTTCTTTTTGTTTAATAGTTTCTCTTGTAGATATATCATCTACGTATCTTTGTTGAAAACTTTTATAAACATTTTGAAAAACACTAGGATTGAGTCACCCATTTGTTCCCCCTTCTGGTCATCCCATTACCAAAATTTCTCCTTCCTTTCCAACCATACCATGGTCAAAAAATTTCCAAAGACTTTTCTTTTTCAAAGTCCTTTTTTGGAAATAAAAAACAACACTGCTCTATAGCAATCTTCCCAACAGTCCATGAATCTGTACACGGCTATTCGAGTAGTTTTACACTCTACAAAGGTTGTGCACTTTACCCACAAGATTTGATACATCCACCGGGATGACCCTCGTTCGTCATACGAAAGTATGCGGGTCTCAGATAATCAAATAAGACCTTCAGGAAACCAACTCCAATATAAGTGTCTACCCTATGAGTGTTGCTCCCCTCAAAACTGGTATGCCATGTATACTTCAAAAGCCAACCGGAGCGCCGTTTTTCACTTCACAAGGTGTGCACTTTCTATGAGGGGCTCATAGTAACGCCTAGCCGCCCGAGGGCAGTTCGTTTCTTCTCCCAGTCTTTACTTGTAGGGACCGTTGTACTAGAGAAGACCCAGCCTCCAGGGATATTCACCCCCCTTTAGTAGTTGTGAGACAACTTATACCAAAGTAGACAAGCTTTGGGTCAAGCCCCTTCCCATCTAGGAGTAGTGTGGTTGCACTGTAGAGGTCCCAACCTGATAAGGTAGAGATCCATGTGTTTACAATGCTAGTCCCTGGATCAATAGCTAGCATCCATAGTTTAAGATGTAATATCAAGAAACAAAGGTCATATTACAACTTATAACCAGGAATAAAATACTACATTACATCTTACATAGCTCATTTGGCTATCTCATTACAATGTAGCAGATATAATTAAGTAGCATGGAGTCTTTCATCTTCAAAGTGCCACAGGAAATCATGTTAGTTGTAGACTTGTAATCCTATTCAACACACTTCACTAACATCAAACAAACCTGCAACATAATAAGTTACAGCCACAAGGGTCAATACATTTGAATTGTATTGACAAGTGATACTATGGTAAAATTGTGGTATCTATCATCTATATGCATTTGGATAAGTGTATCTTAGCCTTGCTTTGCTCAAAATAAGGTTTTCCTTATAAGTTGAAAACACTAAGTTTTTGTTTGTCAAAATCACCCAAGGCATCTACCAATAGAAATTGGTGATCCTTTAACCCTTGTTCAACCACAACTTTTTAACTTAGAAATTGGGACGAAGAGATCCTTGATAGCTTCCATGTCTTGATGCTCAAATTATCCATTGCCGAGGACACGACTAAGTACTTAGATTTTACTCTCTCGAGAGGTGGTGCACTTTCCCCACAAGACTCGACATGCATCAAGACAAGATCTTTCAGAAGACTTCCCTTAGACCAAATGGACGCGCTCCAAACCTATCACCCCTACCACCCAACTGTCCATTTGGTTAATTTATTGCAACCTATATGATCCAGGCAGAGCCCATAATGCCATGTGGCTGCACTTGAAGCTTCTCAACATTTGACATCTCAAATCTCTTTGTTAATGGGTCTCTTTCCACAAGTGATATACACTAGGGTAGGCCATAAATATGGGGCCCTTTGTAACCACTCAACAAAAACCATTCTTTCCATTCCACCCAGGTGATTCATTCACATAGTTGTTTTATTAAACAAAACACAAGTCATAGACTTAGAAATATTTCATAGCATGAATATAATCCAATCTTGTTTTCTACTAGCTAGGCTAAGCATAATAGTAGCAATAATCTTAACTTACGGAAAATCTACAAAGGCATCATCTACAAGAATTTCCCAAGGCATAGCTTATACTTAGAAAATTCCATGCAAGTCCTACTCAAAATATCACTAATGCATAGTGAAAATAATGGGACAAAAGTATGAAGTACCACTTTCCTTTTTAGTAGAGAATATAGGTTCACTCCTTGATCTTGCAATTATCACACTCTTAAAAGTTCACTACAATTCAATCAAGGTATAAATTCAATCTAGCATTCAAACAATTCACCACATAAAATAAAGAAAACAAAACAATGCATGCAAGCATGCATGCAAAATATTAT
Source organism: Avena sativa (assembly GCA_916181665.1). NCBI lineage: Eukaryota > Viridiplantae > Streptophyta > Magnoliopsida > Poales > Poaceae > Avena > Avena sativa. The sequence goes on from OV702284.1 coordinate 127,580,080, forward strand.
TTTATTGGAAAAGTGGTTTCTACTAAGGCTATAAACATTTTAAAACACCTATTGGTCATTTATAAAAGTGGCACAACCATTTAAAAACAAGTTAGTGAAAATGGACAATTTAAATCATTTTTATTTTGCTAGAAATGATTTTAATCAACGGAATAATTTCTAGTGTTAGCCAAATATGTTTTTTAAACACAAATGTTAGTGTTTATGGTCAAAGTATTTAATACAAATCCATTTCCAAAAGGTTTCACTCAAAACCATTTTTAAATCAAAGCAACATTTTATTTACTAGAAATGCCTTTAATCAAAGTTATAATTTCCTAGGGTTAATCAAATACATTTTTAAATCCAAAACATACACTGTGTTTGGATGCATGGAAATGGGCCTGGAATCAGGGAATTGGAATTCGAGCCTCTGATTTAACCGTTTGGATGGGCTAGAATTTACAGCATGGAAACGAGGACCAATTCCAGGCCGCGCGACCCCGTGTGGAAAATCGACTCCGTCGATTCGGACCTCCTGAGCTCGGAAACCTCCTGGAATCAGCGAAGCGGTACTAGGCTAGAATAGAAATTGCAGCCTGGCGACCTCGCGACCTTGCGCACAGGACCCCAGCGGTGGCGCTCAGGTAAGCCCCCTCCCTGCCAGTCCGTTTCCATGGCCGATCTTCCCCTGAACTTCCTCTTCCACGGCCGCCCTCTTCCCGACCGTTCCTAACCCTATTTACCCTAGCCGCCTATCAACACCCGGATTTTTAATCCCAGATGCCTGTTATGCCATACATCGCAATCCCAGGATTACCATTTTTGCAAGACATAACAGAATAGGATACCACAGTACGTCATCCATTACAAACCATACATAAGGTCTTACACCAATAAGGATCTCATGATCCAGTCTTAATACAACACAAGCAGCAGAATACGTAATAATAACGGTAGCGTAGGCGAAGCTCCATCTTCGGAGTCACAGGCAATGCTGACGATGGGAGATGATCCTAGTTGTCATAACCTTCCTGGGGTCCATCTTCCAGGTACTCCTCCTCATAGTCTGGCCACGGGAATAGCCAGGGACAAAGCCATGAGTACTCTTTAAGTACTCGCAAACTAATACTAACAAGTGAAGGGGGTTTTTGTAGTAGGACACTAAGCTCTAGGGTGGTTTTGGAAAAAGCTAGATTTACCTCTACTAAGTTCAGAAGCAAGAGAAAGCTAGTCAAATTTTATAACACCTAAGTGGGAACTTGAATTCATATCACAACTCTGTTGTGGTCAAGTCAAAGTCTCAAGTCATTTCACAAGTCATTTTGAAAACATCTGACGGGGGAACAGTATGGCCACTCCAACTGTGCATAACCACGGACACGGCTATTCGAATAGTTTGACACTCTGCAGAGATTGTACACTTTCACCACAACATTCGATACATCCGTCAGGAACAAATCCTGAATTCACCATACTCAGTATGCGGATAATCAATCCTAACCTTTCAATTACACGCCCTAGTATAAGCACCTCTCCTGTGAGTTTGGCCTCCCAACCATGACCAACTGTCATCTTGGGTACTGCACAGGTGGACAATCTTCACAAGGTAGCCTCAGCTCAGACCTTGGCCGTGAGGGAACTAATACTAAGGTATATAAGTTTCCAGTAAAGCCCTACCCAATTCTCGGGTATTGTGGTTGTACGGTAAAATTGGAATGGTATCGCATCCAGACAACCATCAGTTTTATAAAGGGCTAAGGCTCATGCCTCAATATTTTCATCACCAAAGTCATCTGGTGTTCAGAAACACATGTCAAAACATCTCAATAGAATGATCCATCATTCCAAGGTTTTCATAACCATTTTCATCAAGTATTCCCATCTAAGTTGATCAAGTTTTATGCTTAGCACTAGCATCTACAAGTGGGGGTAAGTACTAATGAGGGGTGGTAAACTAGTGGAGTTTAACTAAGTTCAATCTCATGCCTTAGGATGACATAAAGATTATCTAGCTTAGCCCAAGTTTTATGCTCTTTATGCAACCTTCAATTATCTCTCTAGAATCTACAATTCACTTAAGTAAGCTCTAAGTACTAGCTTTAATAAGGAAATAAAGTATAAAGCTTGTAAGTAAAACTAGGAGTGGTTTATCAAGTGGGTATGATCATATATGCTTAAGGCATATAGTTGGCATGGTAACAAGCAAGTATTTGCTTGCATAGGTATAGTATCTTGCAAGTGTTAGCTTGCACAAGTATCACTATAAGCTTGCTAAGTTAATAGCTTGCAAGTATTGGCTTGCCTTGTGTAGAGTAGTGGTTGAAGTTCTCCTCGGCTTCTTCTTCGTAGTATCCTCCTTCCTCCTCGTATCCTTGGTCGGTACTAGCGTCTATGAATAAATACGAGGTACACAATCACCAAACAATACTTAACTACTTACAATCATCACACAAAAGGGTCCTATAGATGATCTACCATCATCACTAACATTACAAGATTAAAGCTTGGTTTAATTTCTTTTATTTTTAGAAAAGTAATTTCTACTCATTGAAAAAATAATTAAGATTTAATATTCTCCAAACCAAACATGGGATCATGTTGACACATGTCATCACCACATATTTTAGTCCATCGGAATGTGATTTAAAGTGGTGTCACAATTTAATAAGGTTTAACCTTTTATTTTTAAATAAATAAAGTGACTAGAAATGCTTATGTGGCATTCTTTTATTACTTGGTCATTTTTTCTGTAAGTAAACCTATATATTTTTATATATTCTGAAAGGTATGGTTAAATGTGATTTTTGAGAGTTGGAATCAACTCAAAAGCTATTATGGTTTAAATTTGAAAAATGTTTGAATGCAAAAAATCTTCTGCCTTGTTATTTTTACCAACGGTGATCTACAAATCCAAATGATTTAAAACCAACGGGCTTGGATTCAGCACTTCAAGTACTTTCTAACAAAATTGGTTTCATTCAATTTGGTTCACTGAATCGAGCTAGGTTGATTTTTGAAACTAGGTGCAGAACTATGTTTGAAATAAAATGGAAAAGGTTAAATTCAAAAGACTGGGCTGCGCGGGAAATGATACTGGGCCGGCCTGCTAAGCACAGCGCTTACGCGGGCTGGTTAAGTGCTGTCCCCACGCGTCAGTGAGACGAGGGGGTGCGAAGCGGTACGGGGCAGTATGGTGCGTTCGATCTAGTTCTAATCCAACGGCTGAGGATCGTCGTCCACGTCGGGCAACGCCGGCGAGACTGAACCCTAACGCGGCAGGTGGGGGTCATAGGGGGCTCACCGGGGCTCAGGAGAGGGTCGGCGAGGCGGGCGAATGACAAAGTCGACGACGACGAACCTCCTGGTACCGGCAGCTTCTCTGGCTCCCTTCTTCTCCAGCAGCGGCGGGCTCCGGTGAAATTCCGGCGAAGCGCTGCTCGCCTTGCTTCGGGAACGGGGTGGAACGATCAGTGAGGAGAGGGGAGTGAGATAGTGTGCTCAATTCGGCTGGGGGTGGCCTCTATTTATAGTCACGACGACGAGACCGAACGGGATGGGCAGGCGATGGTGGCGACATGGCTACGGGCTGCTAGAGGCATGACAGGCGGTGGCGATCGCTTGATGGTCTCCTGTCGATGCTCTACGGCTTTAATGCGCATGTAGGGGCGGTGGCAAATGGTCTGGAACGTGCGATGCTCTACACGGCCGAGGCGGCGTCTTCGACGGCGAGCGGTGGCTGTGAGGCATGGGGCGGCAAACAGGAATGTCTGGCAGTCTCCTGGGTCGGTGGTGATCCTGTATGCATGCGGCGAGGGCATCGCGCGGTCTGTGGGCGTGTGTCGAGGGCGGCGCTCTGGCGCATGCTCGGCATGGTTGCTGGCGAGCTGGGCACGGTCTGTGCATGTGGTCCAGGGGTTGGCAATGTTCGAGCGCTAGACAGGGAGTGGCGGTGGGGTGTTGGCTTGCTCCCAGACATGTTGGCTAGGCTTGTTTCTTCTCCTATCTTGCTGTCCACAGTGGGGTGACATGGTGAGCTTCGACTGTTCACCATTGATGGCATTTCCAAGCTTACAGTGGGGCTAGTGCTTGTTTTAGTTTGCTAGATGATCTACTGAGGTTGCTGTGAGCTAGAGAGGGAGCAAGTTAGGCTCCAATCACTGCTCACAATAGTGTTTAGATTTTATTTGATTTGAATTAGCAAGGTGTTTGATGAAATGGCCGCAAGAATTCAAGTTTTTAATTTTGAAAAGATTTTTGGTGGGTGTGCTAGGTTGGTGCTGGTGAGTCTGCAGATGCTTGGGTTTTGAAAGTTGAGCTTGTTTGAGTGGTTTTTGAAAAAGTGGGATCTTCCCATATGATAAAGATTCAATTTTGAATTATCATTTAAACTATGCATTTGAAAGTTTCCGGATGATCACAAGGTGGGCCTTGATACTTTGTTGAGAGTACTATCAAGGGGTGTAAAGATCCAAATAAGTTTCTGTTAAGTTCTGAAAGTTTGAGACAGCCAAAGTAGGCATGGGAGTTAAATTGGGCAAAATGACCATTCACTCTATTTGGCATATTTTATTTTATTTGCCTTTGGGAAAAGTTTGGGAATTGTTTATATGATGTTTATTTAACCTAAGAATCCTTTTACAAACAAAGAAACACATAAACAAGGCAATTCAAAAGAATTCAAAATGGGATGCATACACACATGCATGCTTGCATATTTTTATTTAGAAAAGTTTTTGTTGACCCTAATTTTGATGATTAGAGTTTGATGATCCACGTTTAGTATTCTTGAGATGTTACACCGCCCCTCCCCTCCTTGTTCGAATCTTGGTTCGTGGGCAGGAACGGTGGTGAGCGGGTGAACGGCGGCGGAAGGAGGGTGAACGACAGGGAGGGGACTATGCTGCCGGGTGGGGACTGCCGCCAACTCTGATCGAGTGCCCTCGCTATCAGGTTCGTTTCTGAACTCCATTGCGTTTCATCCTTGTAGCTACAGTACATGGTATAGAAGGGTAGTTAATTTGGTCTAGCTAGTTTCTCCCAGGCGATCCACTGTTCCAGTACTGGATGCTTTGCGACAGCCGCATCAGGGGATGGTTACATGTGTTACAGTACTATGATTGATTGATTAGTTGACAGTTAATACTCTTTGTTTGCAATCTCGAGAAAAGTACTCTTTGTTTGCTCTAGGGACAAACGTATATTGCTGTAGACAAAAGGGATTGCGTGTGAGTGATTTCTTGGCAGAGTGTGAATATAGCTGCCTAGTAATAATATTGCATGCGAGAGAAAAATACTCTTTGTTTACTGTTGATTCAGTGATGATCACCTGTACCTAGTAATAATATTGCTATGGTGGCTTAGCGTGAATATTGTTGTGGATGTGATTCTGATATAGATGTTTCAGTCCATGATCTATTTCTTCAATGACACTATTTAGAAGCCTGTCTTTTGTAGAAAGCCTTAGTTTACATTTTGGACTACTTTTAATTTGTGTATCTCTCTGACGAAATGTTGTTTCTAGATTGTAGATGTCAGCTTCGGGATAGTCTGTTTGCATCTGTTTCCAACAAGTTGTATTCCAACTGCTCTCTCCTAGTCCATCCTGAAGAAACTGCATTAATAAAATTTATCTTCGTTACCAAGTGTTAGTAGTCGGATGCTTTTGAAAATTTGTATCTGAATGAGAAAGGTTTTACAATCTGCTGATGGTGGCACCAAGTGCACGGTCAAATGGATCTACTGCTAACCTGGAGCCTCTAGTTCTTATTGAACGGACCAACGATTTCTGAGCAGCTCGACTTTTCTTCTGAGACTTAGTAGTAGGCTTCTTTGACCCAGTCTAATATGTGACCAGTTTCATGAATTTTACGTGTAATGGATCATATCAGAGTTTTTGTAATCTGGTTGTTACCTTAATTAGTTAGGTTATATCTTGCTTCTTTTGTTGCACAGAATTATGTGAAAAATAATAGTATATAAAAATATACACATGATATTTTTCATACATGTACAAAAGTTTGTATCATCCAAACTCAATAAAACATCGAATTCCATGATTTGTTCGTCCAAACAGGAATTAGAATTGGGTATCACCTTTTGATTCCAAAATCAAATTCCAAGCACACCAAACAAGAGAATTCGAATTGGAAGTCCTTTCCTTTCCAGCTTGGATTTGGAATTTCACTGCAATTCAATTCCAAGCTACAATTCAGCGTATCCAAACACAGCGTTAGTGTTTAGGGTCAAAGAGTTTAAATCAAACCATTTGCAAAAAGTTTTTAATCAAAAAAAAAATTTAAAACAGAATCATTTTTTTTTGTTTTACTAGAAATGATTTTATTGAAGGAATAATTCCTTAGTGTCACAAAATATACTTTTAAATCCAAAAGCTTGTTTTTATGGTCAGTAGGTTCAAAACAAACCATTTGTAAAAGATTTTACCCTAAAATCATTTTTAGAACAATTTTTATAACCAAAATAGCACTAATAATGTTTCTGCAAAAACAACTAATTTTGCAGAAGCAAAATACTAAACTAAAGGCATGGTTGCAAAGCTCACATTTTTATGATTCCAGTGATATAAAATTTGCAAATTTTGGAAGTGTGGATCAAAAGTTATGAATTTTGCAAATTCATTCATCTAATAGAGAAGTTTCTGTTTTTAAAACATAAGACTGGCCACGTGGTGTAATCCTATTGGTCTGTACCGCTTCGGTAGGATCGTGCAGCGCACTGCGTTGGATCTAACTTAATCATACGGTGCAGATCAATACATACCCCTTAGATTAGATCTAATCGTATCCGCTAGATTCACATCTAACGGCTCAGATCGAGACGACCATTAACCAGCGGTGCTTGGCGATGGCGCGCGGCAGCGGAGCTCGGGCGGTGAAGTTGCCGGCGAATTAGGGGGCGAGGAATAGAGGGGAAAGGCTCACCGGGTTCGCAGGGTTGCGCTGATACTCGACATTGTCGTTGTCGGCGAAGGGGCGCAAAAGGACGACATGAATTACTCACCGGAGTTTGTATCCGCGTCGGGCACGTTTTGTCGTCGATGAAGGTGAGGCTACAGGGCATGGGGAGACAATACAATGAGTGTGTTAGACACGCGATAGGGAGTAGAGCATGCGAGTGTCAACCAGAGAGGAGGGGGTGGTTAGTGCTTACGGGGAGAGGTCGCCGGAGTCGGGGAAGGTGACGGTGGCGCTCAGTCGTTGACGTTGCCGAGCCTTTGGGGCGTGCGCAGCCGAGCTGGAGGTATGGGTAGATGCGTACGGAGTTTGAAAACACTCTAGTTCAAGTTAGGGGCAAGGGGATGGCCGGGGTTGGTCGGAATTTGACGGGGAGCTCGTCGGAGCAGTGGTGGTGTTGGCGAGAAATTCTCGCAGCCTGGTGGTGGAGAGGGAGTAGGGTCTGAGGGGAAAGAGAGGAGAGAGGGAGGTGATTAAATTGGCAAGTTCACGAGACGAATTATGGGAGCATTCAACGAGAATTGACGATGCAAAATCAAAGCAGAAACGGGCGAGTGAAATGGGGAAGAACAGGTCGCGGGGTAGACGACGATGACGTGTTCGATGGGGTTGCGCTGTCAGCGAGGTGGATGATTACATGTGGGGTCACCTGGTCAGTGAGGGTGCGGGTTAGTTTGCGGGTGAGAAAAACGGTTCACGGGGAAGAGAGAGGTGGGCTGATGGGCTTGTTGGGCCCGCTTAGTTGGGCCCGCTTAGTTGGGCTGGGGTTTCTTGGCTGTTTTATTTTCTATATTTTTTTCTTTTGTTTTATTTTTCCTTTTCCAATTATGAATTTTGTTTTAAATTCAAACAAATGATTTAATCTTCAATTTGAATTCAAGTTTTGACCAAATTTTCAGTAGGTTTTTAATCTGTTTTAGCCATGTATTTAACGCCCATTTTAGAATAATTTCTTTTATTCTTTTATGATTTATTAATTATTTAAATTAGACACTTGTCTTTATTTAATTAAGATTTGAAATATGTTTTCAAACTTCTCTTTGAATTCCAAATTTTACCAAACCTTTTTCATTAGGTTTTATTGATTCATTAGTCTGTTAAATAATTATCTTTGAAATATTTAAAATATTTTAACATGATTTAATATTCATTTAAATTGGGCATTTGTCTTTATTCAAATAAAATCCAATATGGTTTTAAACCCATATAAATTTTATTCAAATAATTATTTTATTCTTTTTAAGTTAATTAGATAACTTTTAATCCACTTTGGCAAATCCCAATTTATTATTTTATCATGATTTAATTAATCATTTATATTAGGGATTTTTTTCTTCCTTTAAATCAAATGTAGTTCAAGTCCATATTATTTTTTATTCAATTAATCTTTATTTCCTTATTTTATTTGGATTACCTTTATTCCATTTTCTTATGGATTTAAGTCAAGATTTTAAATTGACTTCCAAATAAATTTTTTGGATTTATTATTTAGTTTAGGCAATTTGCCTTTATTTAAATAAAATTGGATATTGTTTAGTCCTTATGATTTTATTTAAATAATCTTTTACTCCTTTTTATTGTTCAATAATCTCTCATTTGTTTATGGATTTTGGCAAGATTTTATTTGACCTTTAAATATTCCTTATTTATTTACTTCTTTCTTTATCTTATAAAATCCATATCTTTTTTATTTATAGATCCAAAATTGGTGATTCCAATTTATAGCAGCATCATTACCTCATCTTCCCAAGATCAATTTTTGCAACCTTGCCTCATGAGCATCATTATGGCCAAATTGGATTCTTGTCTAAAACTTGATCAACAACTAAACCAAATTCCCATCAAACCTTGACAAGCAATAGTCCATAGCAACCACATCACCTCAGGTCAAGCTACACTATAGTAGGCACTATAACAATCCCTCATTCTTGTCCCATGTGCTTGGATATGAGAGAGACACTAGATCTTTTCCCATCTTACCCATTAAAAACTCTTGCAGCAACAACACCTCTCTCTGACCTTATGCACGACCAGGACCCCTCAGCCCATCTCCACCGCCCTTAGCACCCAATGTGGAGGCCATGGACCAGCCACTAGCTCCTCCTTGAACCAAGTCCACCGTGAACCCTCCCCATCGGTATGCAAGGACAAAGGCCGGTACATCCCTCCCATGTACCCTCATTTCACTCCCTGGCCCTCCAGAGCACCACCCCACTCACCCCTGCCCACTCCCTCTTCCTCCTCCTCCTCCTTAGAGAGGAAGAACAACCTCCCTCCAGCCATTTTCGAGATCCCGAGCTCGTTCTCGTTTCCAACCACCCGGAACCCCTCCACTGCTGCTAGAACACTCCCCTACCTTAGTACTCCCCTCCCCTAAAGGCCCAACAACTCCCTCTCCCTCTGCTGCTTGGGAGGAGAAGAAGAAAACCGTCTCGGGTTCAAGCTAGCAAGCTGGATTGCAGGGCCACCCGACCTCCCCCACTCCTCGTAGATCGCGGGAACACACAAAAAGAAAAGATCTAATCTACGAGATCGGTGCAACGAGTTTGTAGAGAACTAAACCTCGTAGATCCAAAGCGTTTAACATCGGATTCTCGTGGTTGATGTAGTCGATTACTTGCCGATCTCAAGATCGTGTAGACGATCCTTCCGGTGCCACGTGCCGGCAGCGCTTCCATAGTCGGTGAAACATACGGTAGTCGATGAAGACCTTCCTCTCCCTTGTTCCAGCAGGGAAGCGAAGGTTTGTAGATCTCCACGGAATCCCAGCAGCATACGAAATCGCACTCATCCGACTTCGCTCATCAGTTGTCGAAGGACACTGAGTCTTGCTAAGTTTTACACCATGGGACATCAGTAAGAACCCCTTCTTAGACGATTCCATGTTGAACTTCTTCAACACTTTGTCCAAATAAGTACTATGACTCAATCCAATGAGCCTCCATGATCTATCTCTATAGATCCGGATTCCGAGGATGTATGTTGCCTCACCCAAGTCCTTCATTGAGAAACTCTTTTCCAATGATTCCTTGGTTTCTTGCAACATCTGGACATCATTTCCAATCAATAATATGTCATCCACATATAAGATTAGACAGTTTACTTTGTTCCCACTGAACTTCTTGTACAAACAAGAATCATGATCACTCTTGATGAAGCCAAACGATTTGACTACCTCATCAAAGCGAATATTCCAACTCCGAGATGCTTGCTTCAACCCATAAATGGATTTCTGAAGTTTGCATACCTTGTCAGCATTAGCCGGATCGACAAAACCCTCGGGCTGTATCATATACACGTCCTCGGTTAAATTTCCATTAAGGAAAGCCGTTTTGACATCCATCTGCCATATCTCATAGTCGAAATAGGCTGCTATAGCTAACATGATCCGAACTGATTTAAGCATCGCTACGGGCGAGAAAGTCTCGTCGTAATCAACTCCTTGAACTTTTCGGAACCCCTTCGCGACAAGGCATGCTTTATAGACGGAAACATTGCCATCCATATCAGTTTTATTCTTAAAGACCCATTTGCACTCGACGGGTCTTGCACCGTCTGGCAGATCAACCAACTTCCAAACTTGATTTTCATCCATGGACTTTAATTCGGATCTCATGGATCCAAGCCATGACTCGGAATCAGATCCCACCATCACTTCCGAATAATTTGCCGGCTCATCACTGTCTAACAGTAACACATCACGAACACTTTGTAATCTCGCCGATCTTAGTAGTACAGGTGCTTCTGCCGGCTCAGCTACCACGACTGGCTCAAGCTCCAAGGTTTTTTCCGAATCGCTTCTAGCCCATTCCTCTCGAATTTCTTCGAGCTGAACCGTGCTCCCACTTACTCCCCAACCGAGAAACTCTTTCTCAAGGAAGACACTGTTCCGAGCGACAAACACTTTGCCCTCTTCTCGGTTGTAGAAGTAGTAACCTAAGGTTTCCCTCGGATACCCCACGAAAATACACTTATCCGACTTGGCCGTAAGCTTGTCCGACTGGAGTCGCTTGACAAATGCTTCACAACCCCAAATCTTAAGAAAAGACAAACTCGGCTTTTTGCATGTCCACATCTCATGCGGTGTCTTCTCTACTGATTTTGATGGTACTCTATTTAGTGTGAACGCCGCTGTTTCTAGACAATAACCCCAAAATGATAAAGGCAGATCTGTCCGACTCATCATTGACCGTATCATGTCCAACAAGGTCCGACTCCGCCTTTCCGAAACACCGTTCCTTTGCGGCGTTCCTGGCGGAGTAAGTTGAGGAACTATTCCACAACTTTTCAGATGGTCACCAAACTCATGGCTCATGTACTCGCCTCCTCGGTCCGACCGAAGAAACTTTATTTTCTTGCCGAGTTGATTCTGTGCTTCATTCTGGAATTCTTTGAACTTTTCAAAGGCTTCCGACTTATGTTTCATCAAGTAGATATATCCATACCTACTCAAATCATCAGTGAAGGTAATGAAGTACTCATAACCACCCATGGCTGTCGTGATCATTGGTCCACATACATCACTATGTACTAGTCCCAACAAGTCGGACGCCCTTTCGCAACTCTTTGCAAAAGGTGTCTTGGTCATTTTGCCGAGTAGGCAAGATTCACATGTCTCGAACGACTCCAAGTCGAACGAAGTTAGGAGTCCACCATCATGGAGCTTCTTCATGTGTTTCCAACTTATATGACCAAGCCGACAGTGCCAAAAGTAAGTCATATTCAGATCATTTGGTTTCAACCTTTTAATATTTATGTTATAAACTGACTCACCATCAAGATTCAAAATAAATAACCCGTCCTGAACAGGTGCAAAGCCGTGAAACATATCATTCAAATACAAAGAACAACCATTATTCTTGATATTCGACTCATAGCCTTGCCTCATCAAACATGAAGCAGAAATGATGTTTCAACTAAGCACTGGAACATAATAACAATTATTCAGTTCCATAATGAATCCGGAAGGTAAATGAAGTTGCATCGTGCCGACTTCCAACGCAGCAACTCTTGCTTTGTTGCCGACTCGAATATCAACCTCGCCTCTTGCTACGCTCCTAATTCTTACCAGTCCCTGCAACGAGTTGCAGATGTGAATAACTGATCCGGTATCATATACCCAAGAACTATTAGGTGCATCAGCAAGATATATGTCTATAATATTGCAAACAAGTGTACCTGAGTCAGAAGTCATACCTCCACTCTTGGCTTTGTAGGCCAAATACTTTCTGCAGTTCCTCTTCCAGTGGCCATCCGCCTTGCAGTAGAAGCAAGTGGATCCGGCTGAAGGAGATGGCTTGGTCCCTGAGGAAGCTCTTGGGACCGGGTCCTGAGCCTGCTTTCCTCCTGACTTAGCCTTCTTCTTAGTCCAAGAACTCTTCTTGAAATTAGCCTTATTCTGCACCATGAACACTTTACTGGCGCCATTCTTGAGATCCGCCTCTGCCTGCTTGAGCATCCCATGCAATTCAGTGAGCTTCTTATCCATACCATGCATGTGGTAGTTCGAAATGAACTGCCCATATGCACTAGGAAGAGAGTTCAGAATTATATCCGTAGCGAACTCTTCGCTAATAGGGTAGCCAAGCCTTTCCAGAGACTGCACATAACCAACCATTTTGATCACATGCGGACTCAGTGGATCACCATCCTTAAGTTTGCAACTCAGCAAAGCCTGAGAGACTTGATACCTCTCAGTCTTCGCCTCAGCCTGGAACATACTTTTGAGGATTTCGATCATATCGTAGGCCTCAACATGCTCGAACTGCTTTTGCAAGTCCGGTTCCATGTGAGCAAGCATAAGATAGCCAATATCCGTGGACTCATCCTTATCCCGACGATAGGCATTGGTGGCAGCGACAGTCGCATTCTCATTCGACTCATCTGGAAGTGGGTTGTCTAGGACATGGTCCTTCTTTTCTTGTTTGAGAACAATTCTCAGATTTCGATACATACCATTTGGTAAAATTAGTGTCGTTCAGTTTATCTTTCTGAAGGATAGTTCTCAATGCAAAATCGGATATCTGAGAGTGACTGCTACTTGGTGCCATGATCTACAATAGAAAATATGCAAAACACTTAAGACATGTATTCATAAAAGAGCAAGCATATTAAATACTTTAATATTTTATGCTCCCACTAGAACCAACACCCCTCCGATGGTTACTTAGTGATTCAGGATCCTAATTAAGCAAGTCGGCTAGTGAGCTTTAACATCACCGCTAGCCGCCAAGTGATCTAGGTAGACAACTCCTTGTTAATCGTATCTCATACGACTCCTGTTGGACGGGTGGCATCACATGCTCCGGCTCCCATCCGACTTTTCCCCGAGCCCCACAACCGTTGTGATAGACCCGTCTAGCTTACCGAGTGTTTCTGTAGTAAGAGTCCGACTTGAACCCACCTAGTCGGAAAGAATTGGCAGCACCTCAATTTTATGAGCCCACTACCAAAAATGTCCGACTTGTGATGGTGCAAACACTGGCGGGAAAACCGACTAGACCTTCTTTGAGGGATTAAATTTTACCGACTATCTAATAGAGGTAAAAAACAGACATAACAATAGCACAAAATAAAGCAATTATAATGTGAAATGGTATGGCTCTCTTCATGGCGATCTCCATCTCCACAAAGCCTGTAATCCGACTCGTGCCAACTCTTGTCACTTGCCATCTTACTCCATGTCGCCGACATGTACAACGCCTTGCATGCCTTCCGGGTTCTCCAAACAGCTATACTAGCTTAGTAAAGTAAATTACATAGAGAATCCGACACGCAGGTTGTAATACAATAACATGACAGCACCTAGGCTCCAGCCGGCTGACAAAAACCGTGATTCACAGATCACGTATGGATTACACACATACATCACGTGCACATGAACCATACCATTCACAACTTCCTGCAAAAATAAGTTATGCATAGATACAATATCTACCGGCGTTTTGAAACTCGCAACGACATCTAAGGCGCTACGACAGGACGAAGCCGGCGGTCCCTCGCGGGTGCGGGCAGCGCCCGACGATTTTTCTGAAAACATAGATCTCATCTACGATCCGAACATGGATTCCGACCATCGTTCCGATTTGATCAAACTCTTTGATCTTTGATCATCACATCTGGATTTACGTGTCACAGTCTACCCCGATGGAGGAAGCCGACCGGTAGGGGTATGTCGTTCCACGACCTCAGCAGTATGATCACGGAAATCAGATCTACCATTACCCGAGTATAGTTGATCCAATCAACCTCATACAAAACCGATCTATCTCATAGATCAATGATGTGGACATCCCATCTATTGATACAACCGTTGTACCTACAGCTACACACATACAAGGACCTATCACAAGATCTCGTGCCAAACAACTTAACTATCAGGTACTTTCGTTTCTTGGAACTATTCCTCACATACATGAGAATATGATGCTACCTAAATCAGATGTATTTATTACTCTTAGGAATGATGGACCAAGCATGGATGAGAGGGACAAGCATTGGAGCATGGCCATGCATGGAGATGGCAGCAAGCATGTGATGATTCAAGAGAAGGCCACGGATGAAGATTTAAGAACTTTGAGGCCACCATAATGAAGAAAGAAGGCTTGGACGAAATATTCAAGATTAATACTTCACAAATTCGTCCATAGCTTAATATGGTGCTGCGACACCTTTATTTTGGGCTAGGCCCATGTAATTTTCGCAGGATTTTAATTAGCCACTTTTTAGAGTCCGTATTTGAGGAGAAAAGGACTTCTAGGGTTGGATTCGGCCACCACTTCTATGGCTGGCCGAAACCCCACCATTTCCTCCTTAAATACTCCCCATAGCCGTCACCGTAGACTCGGATTTTGTTTAGACATTAAGTTAGCCACATAGCAACTTCGCCAAGGCTCGAGCGTCGCAGAGGCCTCTTGTACTTCGCACCTATACAGGATCCCACATTTTCAATAAAGCTTTCATCTTAATCCGCAATATCTTGATTGCAATATTAGTTCTTACTTGTTCTCGATTTCAGGTAGGAATTAAGACCCTCACTGGTCAGGCTGATCGTATTCCCGTGGGATCGGTAACCTCCAAGAGATTGGCCTAGCGATTGCATTGGCGCTCGTGCTCGCACGTGTAGTCGGATCGTCAAGCCCGAACTCCACCAAATCGACTATCACCATCTCATCGAAAGATCGGACACCTTTGCCCTATCAAGGGGTATCAGATTTCAGGTTGCTCGGTGAGATTTTACTGTTTTCATAGATTAGATCTGTTTTACCTATAACCCACAAAAAAGCCAAAAACACAGTTAGAGTTTAGATCCATCCCCACTACTAGGAAAACGGCTATAGGTAATCCAAACTTCCATGGCTCACGTGGTTGAAGTGCCCCACGGGTAAAACAGGCGTGGCTCACCTGTGGGTAGTGCCCTACTAGTAACTACAACAACTGTGGCGCACATGGTGATGGTGCACCACATATGTGTGTGGGCCAGGGCCCTGCTAGCCGCATGCCGCATATCTGTAGCGCACATGGGGAAGGTGCGCTACGGATGTTATGGTTAACCGTGGTGCACATGGAGGGGGTGATCTACGCCTAAGTGGAGGCCTCTCTGTTCTGTAATGGACAGACACATATGTGGCGCACTAGGGCCATGTGCGCCACGGTTGTGTTTTGTTCCTGTGGCGCACTAGGGACATGTGCGCCACGGTTGTGTCGACCAGTATTTTTTTGGTAGCTCCACTTTGTGCACATGTGTGATTATCTACCACCTCACACTTCACTTTCCCCTTCTTCTTCCTCCTTAGATCTAGTCAGGATTCTTCTCCTTCCCACCTCAATTTCTCCACTCATTCACCATTTTTAGCATGTGGAACTTGCCTTGGATGTTACATACGTAATAGAGGAAACTCTTCGGTCTCTCGCATCTCCTTCTCTAGTCTCGCGCGCACCTCTCCTTTCCATATTCTCACGATCTCGGTCTCTCATATCGGTAAGTTGTCCATGTAAGTATGTGCTCATATGTATGTAGATGATTGATGCTCATGATGTGTGTATGGAGAGGATCGATGGTCATGTGTGTGTATATATATATGGAGAGTATCGATGCTCATATGCATGTGTGTATGGAGAGGATAATGATATGTTCATGTGTGTATGGATCGGTCTCTCTCTTTCTTGTGTTTGTGTGTGAACAAGTTGCCATTTGTTTTGCCAAAATGTTGATTCATTTCCATTTTGGCAAGACTTTGGCATTTCGCAAAGGTCCTAATTTTAGGATAGGTCATGCCGAAATTTTCTATCGACCATTGCATGCATGCATTCATTATGTGGTTCTAATAGACTTATAATTGTACCGTGTACACCGTGCAGGCAAAAATGGTCCGCATAATGAGTGAAGGAATTGTGGCTAGATTTTTGAAATGTGCGACGGCCGACATGATACGAAATAACAAGACGGATATAAGATGTCCATGCAGAAGATGCAAACTCAACTGGGTGATCGACCCAGATGGAATCTGCAGGCGCACCTGCTCCGCCATGGTGTCATGGATGGATACACTCGTTGGATAAGAGATGACGAAGACGATGGAGACGGTGAAGGTGGGCAACATGACGATAATCATCATCACGGCGAGAACGGGCGAGATGATGAAGAGTCTCCTGGAGATGGTGAAGGTGCAGAAGAAGACCGAGATGATGATGATCTAGATGCCGGAGGAGGAGACGACGATGGAACAACGTCAGGCTGGGTGCGCGACCCTTATGTGCAAGAGCTGCTTCTCTAGCAGACGAGTAACGCCAGGGCTGCCGCTAGAGAGAAAGCCAAGCTGGCGCAACTTGAGAAAGACGCGGTTACTCCATTGTATGAAGGATGCAGGCCCGATGATACCCGGTTGAATGTAACGATCAAGGCTATGGAGATGAAGGCAAAACACAAATTGAGCAACGCAAGCTTCGATGATATGATGGCATTCTGGCACGATCGTCTCCCGGAGGGGAACACATGTCCAACTAGTATCGAGGAAGCCAAGAAAATCGTCTATCCTCTCGATCTACCGCACGTTAGATATCACGTATGCATCAACGATTGCATCATTTATCGGGGCGAGGACGCGGAGAAAACCACATGTTTGGTGTGCGGCGTGAGTCGATACAAGAAAGGGAAGAAAGCACCTCGAAAAGTGGTATGGTACTTTCCTATCACTCCTCGTCTGCAGTGCTATTTTGCGGACCCTAAGGAAGCGAAGCTCATGCGATGGCATGCGGAAAGGAAGAAGCGAGGAGATGACGATGATGACCCCGAAAAGGATGAGCTGCTGACGCACCCTTCAGATGCTAGCCAGTGGAAAGCATTGGACCTCGAATTCCCAGAATTCGGTGGAGATTCGAGGAACATCAGGCTTGGTGCGAGAACCAATGGACTCAATCCGTTCGGTAGCCAGAGCAGCACGCACAGCACTTGGCCCGTGTTTGTATGGATGTATAACCTCCCTCCATGGTTGTGCATGAAGAAGAAATACATACAAATGAGTATGCTAATTCAAGGGCCGAAACAACCTGGTAACGACATCAATCTGTATCTCGGGCTGTTGAAAGAGGAGCTAGCCACGTTATGGGAATTTGGAGCCAATACGTACGACGCCGTCACACAAGATTATTTCACTATGAGAGTTGCGTTGGTCACTACAGTGCAAGACTATCCAGGTTGCGGGTATATCTCGGGGCAAGTTATCCAAGGATTCTGCGCATGCGCTAGGTGCATGGATAACACAAGCTATCTCCAACTAGAGAAAGATCCAGGGTCTTCGAAAACCGTGTTCATGGCGCACCGGAGGTGGCTCGGCAAGAATGATCCATGGAGAAAACGTGGAGACCTGTTCGATGGCAAATCCGAGACCCGAGGAATCCCAGAGCGTAGGAGCAGTGAAGAAATGGAAGAGTTGCTGAAAAACTGGAAAGATTGTCCTAAGCCTGGAAAGAAGCAAAAGAGGCAGCAAGACAAGCCGCTGATGAAGGTATGGAAAACAAGGTCTGTTTTCTGGGAGTTGCCATACTGGAAGTTTCTCCGGACGCCTCATAGCGTCGACATCATCCATATCACGAAAACGTGTGCGAGAGTCTGGTCGCCACCATAATCAACATGCCAGATAGGACGAAAGATTGAAGATGACGACGACTACGATGCAGCAACATACAAGAAGAAAAAGGACAACCCTACCCAAAAAAGGTAACCCGTTCAAAAGAAAAAACATTAAAGTGCCGGGGCTAAATTATTCAACCGCGACAAATAAGGGAAAAAAGATTATAAAACGCTAGCTCGAAAAATATTGTAAAACGTGTGGTCTAAAAAGATTGTAATATTCATGGACAAATTATTATGACATATTTGTATCATGGACAAATTATTATGACATATTTGTATCATGGACAAATTATTATGACATATTTGAATCATACTTAATTTGTACCACTTTTATGACATATATTATCACTTTTGGGCATTTTGGAATATTTAAAATTATTTTAAAAACAAAACAAAACTTTTATGGAATATATCACCACTTTTGGGCATTTTTTGGAACATTTAAAAATATTTTTAAAATAAAAATAAAAAAGTTGGGCACCAGGATTCGAACCTGGGTGCACACAGGTTTAGATTAGAGCAGTGGGTGGAACCAGTGGGATAAGGCAGTATTAGTGTTAACTATGGGGGTGGCAGCCCTCTTATCTGACTAGTCCTACCCACTTAGGCGTAGCGCACCCTGGCCAAGTGCGCTACGGATAACCGTAGCGCACTTGACCAGGGTGCGCTACGCCTAAGTGGTTAGGACTAGTCAACCGCCGCCCTCGATCCCCATCCTCAGACACACATAACCCCATCGTCCCCATCACGTCCCCATCCCCATCGTCCCCATCGTCCCCATTGACGCGCCGCCGCCGCCGGAGGTCAAGAGGAGGAGGCCGCCACGCCAGGAGGAGGAGGCCAGAGTTCACCACGCCAGGATGAGGAGGAGGATGCGGCTCGACCACACACGCCAGGAGGAGGAGGAGGACACGGCTGGACCACACACGGCGGCGGATCGACCACACACGGTTGCGACGGCTGGCAAGGTACCTCCCTCCTCTCCCCTCTCTCCTCTAGGCTGCTCCTCCTCGCTCGTCTCTCTGTCTTGGCTCAGAGGTTAGCCTTCTATCATGCCAAAATGAGGTTGTATAGTGGCGACCATGCCACGCGCCTGCTGCTCGGGCCTTCCCGCTGCCTGAACCGAGAGCCGAGCGACGTGTGGGTACACCTGCCCAGACCTAGCCAATGACCTAAGCCTGATGCTGCTGATGCATGTCTTTGTCTAGTGTGGTTCTGCATAGTGAAGTAAATCCCTACTTCATTTCTTGGTTTGTTTCTAGGGCTTTTATTTGTGTCATGTGTTAATTAGTTCTCCCAGTTACAAGATCCAGATGAACATGTAGACCTTATGTTGCAGCTATAAACTTTGATTCGCCATGGTTTATTTGGAGTAGTTGATCATATCCTGATGCAACACCAATTCACCATGTTTCTCATATTTTGGATATTATTTAAACACCAGTACCATCTGCTATGTAAATGTCTACTCTGTAGTAATACATCCCCGGTTATATTATTTTCATAATATTATAGCAGCCACATGGATAATATTTTGGACCTGTTTTGATGTTTGCCCTTCCGTAGGCACTAAAATGCTTCGATTTATCAATTTTTCATGTTGCTAGTATTATTCAGTCCCATGAAAAGATTGTTGGCTACAAGTACAACCAAAAGAATGGTATGTAGACCTCTGTTCTGTAAACATAATGCTAATCAGTTGAGATTAGTGGTGGCATGTTTACCTATAGTGATGCACCTTATAGCAAATCTTCTTGCTCTTTCATAGCCCACGTTATGTGTGCCATCTGCAACTCATGGATACATGTTCACCTTAAAACACTAGCTGTTGGTATGCCTATCTTTGACTGATGGTTGTAAAGGTCTACATATACACCTCTGAAAATACAGTAGAGAATTGTTCCTGGGAATTTGCCCTTTTCTGATGCTTTGTATAAATGCCATGATAGGACAGTGTCATCATGACTAAGGATCTCCATATGACTTGGTGCGCTGGAACTTCACATCGCCATGCATACACCTTGGTCTTATTTTTTCATAACAATATTACATGACCATAAAGATAAGTAGATACTACATGACCATAAAGATAAGGCCGTACCTCATGTACTGCATTCCAATGAACACCACACTCCAAATATGCTCCTGTGAATACCAACTAATTTGCTAGGCAGGTGATTCTTGAATGTCAAGGTACTGTTTGTGAATTGTTCATAGTTTTGCTAGAACACAATTTAGATTATTGGTAGAACACAAGTTGAATGTCAAGGTACTGTTTTGCTAGAACACAAGTTCTTACTTTGATGGTTGTAGGTTTTTATCTCATCAGATAAACATTTCATTTTAATGGATGTAGTTGTTGGATTAATATAGGCATAACCTGATGCTAGACTTGATGGAAAACCTGATGCTAGGCATAAACTGATGTAATTAATCAGTGAGAATTCCTAGACTTGATGGAAAACCTGATGCTAGGCATAACCTGATGCTAGGCATAACCTGGTGCTAGACTTGATGGAAAACTATATGTGCTACTTTTTTTGATCATCTAGGTATTGCTGTTCATCTAGGCACTGTTGTTCAATATTGATTTGTTCATCAACATGTTGTTCAAAATCTGGAGCTACTGTTTTTGCACTATTTTGATCCAGCTTTAAATCTGGCTGCAAAAAACTACTGTGCTGCTAGTACTATATGTGTTGCTGGATCTGGCCATTTATTTTTATATACCTAGTAATGATCTGGATGTGCTTAGTGTGCTGGTAATGTGCTGGTAATGTACTGGCTGTGCTGGCTTTGCTTGTGCTTGTATGAAGCACTTTATTATGTCGTGTATGCAGGTTCTTGTATGAGATGAGTCCTGATTTTTTCCGGAATGTTGATTAACTTCCGTTTCGGCAGAAATCGGGCACTCCTAGTTTATGAAAATTAGCAAAGGTCATGCCGGATTTTTCCGTGCATTTAACCAATTATTTGTTTTTTATTAGTGCAAAGATGTGTGACAACGACGAGGCTGGATGTTCTAAGCGCATCAGCGCTGAAGGAGAACTCAGACCTCCGAATAAACAATTGACATTCTGGGAGGCGGCCTAGCGGCTACAAGACGATGAAGAATACCATCCTTCGGAGAGCGAGGATGATGTGATGGAAGACACGGAGGAAGAAGCCGAAGGAACGACGGGTGATGAAACCACTGATGGCGGCGAGGGAACAGGGAGTGGTAGCAATCCTCCTAATAAGAATAAGAAGCCGAAGGACCGGTGCCCGAACATGGTCGACACAGTCAGGGAGGAAATTACCGAAGTGAGCCCATCAGGGGTTCCTTTGGAGCCCGCCCTTGTCGTCAGAGGGTATGGTGGGCAAGTGGCGGCGATCACCCGGACAACCATCTCGATTAACACCGAGAATCTCCGGCATAAAGATAATGGCCACTTGCGCACACTCCTCTTCGAGAAGCTGCACGCAAGATACAAGTTCCCCGCTAAGTATCAGAACACAAATTAACATGGGAACAAAGTAAACAAATCCGCCCTCACAAAGATGAGCACCGCCCTGGCCAGCTGGAGAACCCGGATAAAGAAGAAGATATATAAAGAAGGCAAAAGTCTCGAGGAGATCCAGAAGATTGACCCGCAGATCACCGAAGATCAGTTCTGGGAGTTCAAGGAGAGGTGTGAATCCGAAATAGCCCTGGCCAATAGTAATCGGGGAAAGGTGCTGCAGGCGATAAATATAGGTCATCACCATCTCGGATCTGGTGGATACAGAACCACGGAGGCCAAATGGAATAAGGAGGACAAAGAGTATAGATCCAAGGGGATAGAAAACCCCTTTGCGAAATTCGAACCCGGGCAGGTTCAAAACTTCATCAGGGCCCGTTACCATGTGGACCCAAAAACCAAACAACTCACCGCAGATCCTGCGGTGAAGGAATTCGAGGAAATTGTGGTAAGTAATATAATTACTGCGGATCAACTCGATTGCATGCTAATCGATGATCTAAACGATTCACTGTTACTTCTTCTGCAGGAGGAGGAAATTGTTGCTAGTCATGGATCCTAGGGTTCCTCATCCAAGGGGTCGACGGCGGCCACCCGGTGGGATAACACTTTTAACAGGGCGATGAACCGGTCTAAGAAAATAGAGCCAGTTACGAAGAAGCCTTCGTCGGCTGGCCGTCTAGCCGGCCTCGGGGGTAAGAATTGGGTGGATCATTTTGGTCCACCGCCGTCGGGAAGGAGCGAGGAGGAAAACTGCGAGGTTCAAGAACTTAAGGAACAAGTGGTGCGGATCCCGCAGATCGTCCAAGACAACCTAGCAATCACCCTCACGTCCTTCCTTCCTACTTTGGTGGAGTCAGTAGCGAACTGGAGTGCGGGTGGTCGAGTAGGGCCGTGCCCGATTCCAAGCATGGTCAGCAGCCACTCGAATAACACCGCGCCGACGAATCAGGCGAACTACGTGTTCGTGACTCTGCCCGCTAGCACTGCGGCGCCGCAAGTGTTGGTGACTCCCCCTGCCATCACCGCAACGCCGGAGTACATGTTGGTGGCCCCCTGCCATCGTCGCGGCGGCACCGGAGCTCCAAACACCCGGCGGTAGGGAGAATACACCGCCGGCCAGCACCGCGCCATCAAGCAGCTCTTCCGTCTCTTGGATGCCCGTCGCCGTATGCGGTGCCTCGACATTAGCCGATCTCGACGCCATCACTGTAAAGAAATTGCTTTACCGCCTTTCACGCCATCTATTACTCTTATGGCATCTCTGACGATGCCGTACATGTTTTCCGCAGACGGATGTTTCTTGCACTCTCTTATGCTACGTGAACAACGAGCTGAGGGATGTTGCCAAGGGTACCATCATTCAACCCTTGCAGCCCACGTTCCACTCAAGGCCGATGCCAGATAGCGTGCACAGGGTTAAAATTAGTCGGGTGCTAAGGGGCTGCGATGACCTAGATCCTCCCATTCAACCCCCAGGAGCGGATGAAGAAGAGCCGGCTGTCCTCAGAAGTTGCTTCGGCTTATTATTGCAATGGCCAAAGAGCATGATCCGTTTGGGGACGGCGGGGGCCATCACGCCACAGACAACAACACCCCCTGTCGTGCCAGCGACAAGCGGTGTCAAGGCCCCCTTACCGCCCACGCCGTCACCTCCACGCAGTGGGTCGGATGATCATGTTGATGATATGCACATGGCGCAGGATCCGGCCGAGGACGACAAAGACTGGAATGATCACTTCTTCAACACTCAGTTTAGCAACGAAGACCTAGCTAGTGTCCCCATAGAGAAAGCCACTATCACCAAGCGTCTGCTTGGTTCTCAGGAGACGCCTCCAGCTTGCGCCTTATAGAGCCAGCTGATACAACCAACCGGCCCATTATTCTAAGCCCTGACACACTACATAGGGTGGCCGGTGCTCAGATTGCGGTTCCTGTCCGCTCTCCAAAAGGAAAAAAAGGCAGGAAAAGCAAATCTAGCAGCTCGAGCCAGCCAGTGGCGTCAACAACTGCGAATCCGATCAGGTTTCAGGACGGGCCACCAAGACCAGAGGGTATTATGTGGAGGATTCATGTGGCGGGTGAGCCCATGCTACCTAAAAATTTGCGGAGGCTCGCCAGTTCGGAACTGCAGAGTGTGCATGACGGCGTGCTGACGATAGAGAGACGACTTCTATCGGAGAAAGATCCCTCGCACCCGGTATTCGTGGTTAAGGTGCCAACAGGCTTGGGCTTCGTGGACAATGCCCCTGCGGATCTGTTCTTCCTACAGTTCGACGACATCTTCAATATGTTCCACCTATACCCGCTGCACTATACCATGGTCCGCCTGTTTTCTCTCAGCTTGGCCATGCAGATCATTAGAGAGAACACACCGGGCATCGCTATAGTGGACCCCTAATACATGCGTGACGGCTGCTTGGGTTCCCCCGCCGAACGACGTATTGTGGCCTCGTACCTAAAAATAATCCTCATGGCGAACAATACAAAGGAATACATTCTCGTGCCTTACTTTCCCGAGTAAGTCGTTATTCACTCGCCACCGTCGATTGGCTTTATTAGATTATCATCATTCTTTTTCCAACACATTCCATTTGAATTTTTTGCGTAGAGATGAACACTGCACGCTCATCTCCTTATCGCCGAAGCCTTCCCACGCCACGTATTTCGACTTGGGGAGTCTAGAAAAGAAGAAAAACTACGACAAGATCAAGGAAGTTCTGGATGATGCTCTCACTGGCTATGCCTCGACGGAAGGCACCACCTTCGTGCGTACGAAGGTCAAGTTTGGCAGGCACGTCTTCAACCACGTAACAGAGTTCCCCTGCGTGAAGCAGCCGGAAAAAAGTAAGAAGGAAGCCTACTACACACTCCATCACATGAGGGCGTTCCTACTTGACCAGCAGAACTCTACGCTGCCAGATCAACTCAAACAGTGGGCCGAAGCAAAGGCCAAGATCACTGATTCAGATATTAGACAAGAGATGTATCGCATCTAGCAGCAGTTTGGGGCAATCATCTTTCGTGATGTCATGACTTCGGGGGGGGGGGGGGGATCT
This sequence comes from Avena sativa, assembly GCA_916181665.1. Lineage (NCBI taxonomy): Eukaryota > Viridiplantae > Streptophyta > Magnoliopsida > Poales > Poaceae > Avena > Avena sativa. The sequence continues at coordinate 127,604,726 of OV702284.1, forward strand.
TCTACGGAGGAAATATCCCGAATAACCGTGACATATAAGATCGCCTAGAGATGCAGGGTGACTATAGGAAGTTCATGACGAGACAAGGCATCCTCCCGTTCCCTAAGACAAGCCAGAAGGCTTGATGTTGGCCTAGTTGTAGTTACAAACTATAGATGACCTTTGTGTGTATGTGGACAAGTGTACATGCTACTATACTTATCTTATTAGGTTTATGAGTCATCGCTTACTTCTTTTGCTTATTATTATTATATATCAATAAATGATTGGTTTTTTTGCTTACTCTTTGGTCCTTTGCTCATTTTGGTCCTTCTTTTTTCCCTTAATTTATTAGTCTTGTTTCGAGAATAATGCCGATGATTGAAATGTCATGGCACAATATATATGTGAATGTGCTACGACGAGATTGTGAGCCTTGTGATATGCACAAGTCCAGGTGTTATGTATCCTACTTGGCTCATAGTTCCATCGTAGCATATTCCTGTGTCTAACGACCTATGTATATATATATGAGGCATTATTTTTGATTTACTTTGGTCTTTTTCGAGAATAATGCCGATGATTGAAATGTCGTGGCACACTATATATGTGAATGTGCTGTGATGGGATTGTAAGCCTTGTGTTATGCACAAGTCCAGATGTTGTGCATCCTACTTGGCTTACGGTTACATCATAGCATATTCCTGTGTCCAACGACCTAGCTAGTTATATATGAGGCATTCTTTTCGAGTTACTTTGGTCTTTTTCGAGAATAATGTCGATGATTGAAATGTCGTGGCACACTATATGTGAATGTGCCGCGATGGGATTGTCCACCTTGTGCTATGCACAGGTCCAGGTGTTGTGCATCCTACTTGGCGGACAGTTCCATCGTAGCATATTCCTGTGTCGAACAACCTAGTTATATATGAGGCATGCTTTTTGAGTTTGGTCTTTTTGATTTAGGAGTACTTTCTATAAGTGTATCTTCATATGCGAATTTAATTATATATGTTTTTTTAATCATTGGTTAATTATTATTGTCAACTTGTAGATGACGTGGTACGTCGTGTACAAGGGACGGGTTCCCGGAGTCTACGATGATTGGGAAGACTTCCGGAGACAGGTGCACCGTTTTCGCGGCAATAGCTAGAAAGGGTACAACACTATGGCGGAGGCGGAAGCTAGATACACGCACTATATAGCGGGAGTTAGGACGAGGAACCGGATGAAGACCTGCACCTTCGTCGCAGTGATCATGCTTATCTTCTTTGGTTGTTTATCCCGCGTTTGTGTCTAGCTAGTTTAGATGTCTAGGCGAGCTTCCGAGCTCTAACTTGTTCGATCGACACATGTATTCGCATGTCACCAACTACTTTGTAACTTGATCGAAACAATGTATAACTTATGTATTCATGTATGAGACTTATCTATATGTATTTGTTTCAATCTTGTTTTCCGAATTGTGTATTTATATATATAACTGTATATCTTATATTTGTGCATATCTGTGTGTATATCTGCTTATATAATCTGTATTGTATATCATCTGGCCCTGAAATTAAAAAAAAGACACCCATGGCGCACATGGCACAGCTTCTGTGGCGCACTACAACTAAAGCGCACCTGCGCAGCTTAGTGGCACACTGCAACGTGCTCCACAGAAGACCCAAGATGTAGCGCACCTACCAACATATCCGTGGCGCACTAGCAGGTGCGCTACGCCTATCTCGACATAACCATGGTGCACCAGGCAGTGCGCCACGGCTAGGAGATAGCCGTAGCGCAAGGCCCATGGAGAACCACTAGTGTGCGACGGATGGGCCTTTTAGGTGCGCCACATACGACCGTTTTCCTAGTAGTGCCCATCACCAATCTACGCCTTGCATTATCTTTCAGTTTTGCATTGTTGAATTTGTGTCTGCATCGTCGCGTCGAGTTGCTGGTCTTAGTGTCTCGTCCCTTAGAGTTTCGAGTTCTGATCACAGTAGTCACCGCCACCTTCGCAGATCACCTCCACCATATTCCACCACCAATTTCCGCCGCCATACACTCAGCCACCATAAACCCTAAAACTCCGCCACCGCCTTCCTACCGCGACATGGATCCGATCACCTTTCCTGCTGCGGCACGAGTCCAAGTTGAGTTATTGTTTCCTAGTTATTTCTTTTTACTTTCCTTCTTTGTTGTTTCTGTTTTGAGCTAAAGTCCGTGTCGATTTAAAAGTTCGGTCGTAAGTCTAGAAGGAGAGCAAAAAAAAAGAGTGGCATATCAGATCTGGAACCGCCTCCAAATGTTTTTTCTGGCTATACTGATTTTCGGCTCCGGGGATCACCTTTATCCATCGGCCGTTATAGTGATATTTTTGTGGCGCCCGCGCGCTTTCCGGAGCATAATAAAAAAATTTCGAATTTTTTTTTGGGCTAACCTGTTTTTAGACCCCGTAGATCAGATCTAGACACTCGCCATCATAGTGATTTTCGACATCTCGGTTCGCTTTTCAGGGTGCCATATCATCATATATTGCTTTTTGTGTCGCGTCGTGGCATCGTTGGTGATCTAGGCTCGCGTCTCTAGTACGGTCTAGCCTAGGACCAGCACAGTACCGTCGTTGAGCATTCTTTCAACATTTGCATTGCTGTTGTGATAATTGCTAACCCCTTTGCTAAGCCTTCCCAGAGCTCCACAGATTTCTCCACGTGCGGTGTCTCGACTCCTAGTAATCACTCGGTTCAATCTCTGGACCCACTGCTCCTCGCGGTTGCACATCGCCTTTTTCCTGCTGTTTGGTAAGAACTTGTAAGAGCTTCGTATATTGCTTGATGGATTACGCGTGCCTTCCACCATATTTCCGTAGTTATAGGCATATATACATGTGCTTTTAAAGGACTAACTATGGCAGATACTTCGCATAACCCTGCCACAATGACGAACCAAGAACTACATGCCCACTTCTCCGAGCTCTTTGTCGATCGCGCTGAAGATGTGGATGCACGACTGGAGGAGTTTGACACCAAGCTCACCAACGCCATGGACAAGCTCAATGGACTCGAGAAATCCTTCAACGACAAGCTTGACGCTCGGTTCAAGGAGGTGTTGGACATATTGCCGGCACCCGCACCCGCCCCATTGGCACCTCGGCATGGCGCACTGCCACCAGGACTACCTCCTATTAGAGGAATTGAGCACCAAATTGATCTAATTCCAGGTGCTACGTTGCCCAACCGAGCGCCATATAGAGCCAATACAGAGGAGACAAAGGAGATACAATGCCAAATTCAGGAACTACTCGACAGAGATCATATTCGTGAGTCCCTTAGCCCCTGTGCTGTTCCTATTATTTTGGTACCTAAGAAAGATGGTTCTTCGCGCATGTTTACTGATTGTAGAGCTATAAATAATATTAGTATTCGATATCGTCATCCTATTCCACGTTTGGATGACATGCTTGATGAATTGAGTGGCTCTACCATGTTTTCTAAAGTTGATTTGCGTACTGGTTACCACCAGATTCGTTCCCTTTGTTTGGGGCGATGCACCACAACAAGCCTTCGTCATATTGAAAGATAAGCTAACACATGCTCCCTTACTCCAACTTCCTGATTTTAATAAGACTTTTGAGCTTGAATGTGATGCTAGTGGAATTGGTTTGGGAGGTGTGTTATTACAAGAGGGAAAACCTGTTGCATATTTTAGTGAGAAATTGAGTGGGGCTAGTCTGAACTATTCTACTTATGATAAAGAATTATATGCGTTGGTTCAGACATTAGAAACTTGGCAACATTATCTATGGCCTAAGGAATTTGTTATTCATTCTGATCATGAATATTTGAAGCATATTCGTAGTCAAGCTAAGTTGAATCGTCGTCATGCAAAGTGGGTTGAATTTATTGAGTCTTTTCCTTATGTTATCAAACACAAAAAGGGTAAAGATAATATTATTGCTGATGCTTTGTCGCGCCGTTATACTTTGTTATCTCAACTTGACTTCAAAATATTTGGATTGGAAACTATTAAGGAACAATATGTGCATGATGCTGAATTTTAAGATGTGTTGCAGAATTGTAGAGATGGTAGAACTTGGATAAAGTTCGCCTTCAATGATGGATTTGTGTTCCGTGCTAACAAACTATGCATTCCGGATAGTTCTTTTCGTCTTTTGTTGTTACAGGAGGCGCATGGAGGAGGATTGATGGGACACTTTGGTGTCAAGAAGACGGAGGATGTTCTTGCTGTACACTTCTTTTGGCCACGTATGCGTCGAGATGTTGAGAGATTTGTGGCACGCTGCACTACTTGTCAAAAAGCTAAGTCTCGCCCTAATCCACATGGTTTATATATGCCTCTTCCTATTCCTAGTGTTCCTTGGGAGGATATTTCTATGGACTTTGTTTTGGGATTGCCAAGAACACAGAAGGGGAGGGATAGTATTTTTATTGTTGTGGATCGGTTTTCTAAGATGGCACACTTTATTCCTTGTCATAAAACGGATGATGTTGCGCATATTGCTGATTTGTTCTTTCGTGAAATTGTTCGTTTGCATGGTGTGCCAAATACTATTGTCTCTGATCGTGATACTAAATTTCTTAGCCACTTTTGGAGATGTTTATGGGCTAAGTTGGGGACTAAATTGCTGTTTGGTACTACATGTCATCCCCAAACTGATGGACAAACTGAAGTAGTAAATAGAACTTTGTCTACTATGTTGCGAAATGTTTTAAAGAAGAACTTAAAACTATGGGAAGAGTGTTTACCTCATATAGAATTTTCTTATAATCATTCGCTGCATTCTACCACAAAGATGTGCCCGTTTGAGATCGTGTATGGTTTTGTTCCTCGTACACCTATTGATTTATTGCCTTTACCTACTTCGGTGCAAAATAATTTGGATGCTACACAACACGCTAAAATGATATTAAACTTTCATAAGACTACTAAAGATAACATAGAACACATGAATGCTAAGTATAAACTTGCTGGGGATAAAGGGAGAAAGCATGTTGTGTTTGATGTTGGAGATCTTGTTTGGTTACATTTGCGTAAGGATCGTTTTCCTGATTTACGCAAGTCTAAGTTAATGCCGCGTGCTGCTGGTTCCTTTAAGGTGTTAGAGAAAATAAACGATAATGCATATAAACTTGAGTTGTCTGCAGACTTTGGTATGGTTAGTCCTACGTTTAACATTGCAGATTTGAAGCCTTACTTTGGTGATGAAGATGATATTGCGTCAAGGACAACTTCAATTCAAGAAGGGGAGCATGATGTGGACATCCCATCTATTAATACAACCGTTGTACCTACAGCTACACACATACAAGGACCTATCACAAGATCTCGTGCCAAACAACTTAACTATCAGGTACTTTCGTTTCTTGGAACTATTCCTCACATACATCAGAATATGATGTTGCCTAAATCAGATGTATTTATTACTCTTAGGAATGATGGACCAAGCATGGATGAGAGGGACAAGCATTGGAGCATGGCCATGCATGGAGATGGCAGCAAGCATGTGATGATTCAAGAGAAGAAAACGGATGAAGATTTCAGAACTTTAAGGCCACCATAATGAAGAAAGAAGGCTTGGACGAAATATTCAAGATTAATACTTCACAAATTCGTCCATACCTTAATATGGTGCTGCGACACCTTTATTTTGGGCCAGGCCCATGTAATTTTCGCAGGATTTTAATTAGCCACTTTTTAGAGTCCGTATTTGAGGAGAAAAGGACTTCTAGGGTTGGATTCGGCCACCACTTCTATGGCTGGCCGAATCCCCACCTTTTCCTCCTTAAATACTCCCCATAGCCATCACCGTAGACTTGGATTTTGTATAGACATTTAGTTAGCCAACATAGAAACTTCGCCAAGGCTCGAGCGTCGCAGAGGCCTCTTGTACTTCGCACCTATACATGATCCCACCTTTTCAATAAATCTTTCATCTTAATCCGCAATATCTTGATTGCAATATTAGTTCTTAGTTGTTCTCGATTTCAGGTAGGAATTAAGACCCTCGCTGGTCAGGCTGATCGTGTTCCCGTAGGATCGGTAACCTCTAGGAGATTGGACTAGCGATTGCATTGGCGCTTGTGCTCGCACGTGTAGTCGGATCGTCAAGCCCGAACTCCACCAAATCGACTATCACCATCTCATCGAAAGATCGGACACCTTTGCCCTATCAATCGACCACCAAAACAGCACATAGATCTCATCTACAGCCAACCGCATATCACATATGCGAGATCTCGAGACTAAAACCAGAAGCTATCGCTCTGATACCACTGTTGGGCCACGCGGAGATAAAACAAAAAAATTCCTCTAACGTGGTGATCCCAAGATCTAGCTGAGGTAGAAGGCCACGAGGTTTACCACTAGACGCAGAGTTGCGGATTACTGATAAAGCGCGTCAGTTGATGCAGTGCAGTCCTTTGCGATCCGATCGTCCTGGTGCTGATCGTACAACACCTCTGCTGGTATCCACACGTGCAAGGAGGAGCACCGGCGGCGAAGTGCTAGGTTCGGTACAACGACAGGATTGCTGTGGAGCTAGGGTTTCCAACACATGGAATGACCTAACCGATCAACGATTTCACTTTCTGGGTTACGGTGCTCCACTATATATAGGGAGTGAACGTGGGCTCTACTGGCGCGGCCCATTCACTAAAGCCCATATAATGTTAGTCCCTGTGAGACCGACTCACTGACTCAGTCCAAATCAGCCTCGGGTCCAACCCAACCAGATTTCCAGTTCAGATCCAATCCAAACTTGCTCCCGCTCTTAAGTGTGTGACCCCGCAGGCTCATGGCTACTTGGACACGATTAGAGTCCGACTCTAAATCGATAAGTCGGTAGCGGCTCCTAGCAGAACATGCCAACTCCCAAGTACCAAAGAGTCATGACGACTTGCCTTTCCAATGTGACTTGCGTCCGAGTCCCTTTTGCCTCACGATATACCTAGTCAGACTATACGCGAATATATTTCATCCCTTGAATAGTCTGACTCTCTTATCGATCCGAGATAAGTGATTCACCCGACTAACTCTTAGTTGATCGCCTCAATTAACACTTAACTGAGTCGTGCATGGACATGCTTTCCGAATCATATCTCACGAGAGGGCCCAGAGAATATCTCTCCGAGTGGAGTGGCAAAATCCCATCTTGGTTATTCACATCACGTAGCTTGATTCTCAGTCGACCCGAACTCTGCCTTTATAACTGCCCAGTTACGGATCAGTGTTTGACAGAACTTAAGTCGGTGATCCTCAACTCGGACTATGCAATAACCTCAGGTCTAAGGATTAGATTGATTGAGATATACAAATGACAACTTGTTCGTTGTACCTCAATATGGGTCAATCTGAATTGCTAAACTCTTTAGCCAAATCTGTGTAAGTTGGAATAGCATCTCCATGCCCATGACAAGTGGAACCGAGTCATCAAGCCAACTTTCACATTGGTCGAAGTTGTGTGTCCAGCACAACCTCAATGACCAAGGATATTTAGTACAAACAACATGAATGCATAGTTCCACAACCGAATCACATATTCAATGATACACATCAGATGTTTATACAAGGACAACTTTATATCTTTATGAATACAATGGGAAATCTCATCATACATGATTGCCTCTAGGGCATATTCCCAACATGAGGGGCTATGGGGCGCCCCAACCCCTCCTTATATGGGTGGAGGACAGGGTTCCCAGCCCTAGCCGAGTCCCACCCCAAGCCCTCTTGGCCAGCAGCAAGGAGAGGGAGGTTTCCTTTCCTTCCTCCAGTAGGACTTTGACTTTCAAACTAGGATTTGACTTTTCAAAATAGGATTTGACTATTCAAATTAGAGTTTGTGTCTCTCTTCCTTGTCAATGGATGGCTTGACCTAGGGTTCCATGCGCCTATCCCATTAGGGTATGATGCATTCCAGGTACCCCTCCCGGGGTGGTGGACCTTCCAGAACATTCTAGAAGCTTTTGGTCAAAATACCAAAAATATTTCCGAACCCCAGAAATTGACTTTCCTTATATGAATCTTATTCTCTGGACCATTCCAGATCTCCTCGTGATGTCCTGGATCCAATCCGGGACTCCGAACAACATTCGGTCTCCAACTCATACTGTGGCACCCCAGATTTATGGTCCGAGAATACCAGGTATGCATACAATTCACGTTCCCATGATCAGTTAGCCGTGAGCATAACCGACCAGTATCATTACATCATCCAAAAAGTATCGATTACAAAACTTACAATGTGGCTGTTATGGCGTTTACAACACAAATAGCGAAAGTCTTCAAGTGCAGAGCCCGTGTCAACCCTTAACCTACATGCAACTGACTGGGAAGATGATCTAGCTCGCATAGACGTCAACAACCTCCATCGCTCCTCTTGCTTCTGAAAGTCTGCCAAGTAAATAGCCAGGGACAATGCCGGTCAGTACTTTGAATGTACTCGCAAACCACCTTACGAGAACAATAATAGAAGATATGCAATATGGTTGTAGTAGGCAGGCTCCATAAGGGGTTCTTTTATAAACTAGTTTCTGTTGTAGATATAGCATATTTCTATATCTTTGTTGAAAAGCTTTTGTAAAACATTTTGGAAAGCTTTTTGAAAAGTTTTAAGAACACGCTAGGATTGGGTCACCCAATCTTTTTTCTTTTCTAGTCATCCCATGGTACTAACTCCTTCCTCCTTTTTCCGACCATCCCATGGTCAAATCATTTTCAAGCCCTTACTTTTTTCAAAGTCCTTTTTGAAATAAAAACCATCACCAGCCGGCATCCGCCATCACAACCGCCCATGACCAAGAACTCGACTATTCAAATAGATTTACACTCCGCAGAGGTTATACACTCTAACCAAATCATCCGATTACCCCTTGCTGATCACACCGATTGTGGGTCGAGTAACCGGTTAAGACCTTCCGGATGCCCGCTCCAATACAAGTGCCTAACCTATGATGTTAATCCCCTCAAAACCGGGAAGCCCTATATAGTTACTAAGCCAACCAAAGCGTGTTTTGCACCTCGACGGGTGTGCGCTTTCAATGAGGGGCTCATAGTATCGCGTGGAGGCCCGTAGACCCTTCGTTCCTTCTCCCGGTCGATGCTACGCCTGGACCATTTGTCCGGAGAAAGCCCACCCTCAAGGGATTGTTTGCCCCTGTAGTAGTGTGAGGCACCTATACCAGATTAGACAAACTTCCAGCCTAGCCCCGTCCCATTCCACAGTAATGTGGTTGCACGGGTTAATTGTTCTAGCATAGAAAACTGCACAGCCCGGCGTGTTTTCACAAACATTTTTCCTCTATCATTTGTCCAACCTTTTTGTAAGACAAAACCTTTCTTATTTTTCCACTTCACTTGGTAGGCCAAGCCACACCAAGGTTTTCTCATAAAACATTGTGTAAGCCTTTTCCGGGGTCTTCCCATCCTATAGTTTTTCTTCAGCTAAAACGGGGTTTCCAAAGGGGCATGGTGTTATACACCATCTATCTTACTAGGGGAAGAATAGGTGTATTCAAAGGTATTGTACTAGTATTACAAAAATGTAATGACTCGGGGGAGCCAAGACACTACCAGGTATAAAAAAATTCACAATAGAACAATGCACTTTATATAATATAGAAGATAAAACATGCATAATAAAAATAGTAGGGCAAAGGCTTATGAGCAAGAAGGTGGTTGTCTGTGACCAGCGAGATGTCCTGTGACTTCTTTAGAATACCAAAATACCAATAACCATAATAATAAGGATAACCCAGCGCTTCCTCCTTCTCAGCGTCAGACAATCGCAATTATCGCCGTTAGAGACCATACATGCAAGCAAGAAAGGTCACAATCAAAACAAGGAATACAATAATAATTGCATACAGAAAACAAGCAAGTAATATATGATGCAAGTTAATAGGTTTGGAAAGATTGGAAGTGTCTTGGAGCATTGGAAGGAAATCTATATGTGTTTTATAGTCTAGAAACCAGATAGTAGACGGGTTTTGGACCAAGAACATAATCAATAGGATATAATGGTATAAAAATGATATCATCAGATAGGTAATGATAAAATGAAACCAACAAAATTGGTTTCACTATTTTATCAATTACCATTGATTTATAGTGATTTTTATAGTGAATAAAACTCTAGTTTTAGTAAATAATTCACCAGAATTGTTTTGTAGTTCCAAATTTTGTTTCCTTGGGTGATTATGTAGTATTTGATCGACTCATTCGAGAGGAGTTGGAATCAACCTAAAATAATTACCAGAATGCCCTTAGGAAAATCCCAAAGGCAGTTTTGTATGGTTTTTGTCCTTTTCACCAGATTAAATTTATAAAGTCTTTTGATGTGATTCCAAATAAACTTGTTAGTAATTCACAATAATTTTCTGTAGAAATTATAATCACCCTTTTTGGCTTTATAGAACTAAAGATATGAATTTATTGGTGAATTACCCATGCACAGAAAGGATTAATTCACCAAAATTCAAAAAGAGCTCATCAAATTTTGGGCTCCCGGTGTTTGATATATATGGGTATGTGGATGTACAAAGAGTTGGAATTGGTTCAAAACCATTTGTGGTTTTGCCTAGAGAATTTTATAAAGGCATAAATGCCCTGTTTTTGTTATTTTTACTAATGGTAAACTAGGAAGCCATTTTATGTTGTGCTAGTGGTACATGCAAGGTATGGCTAAGATCTTTCAGTACCAATTAGGTTCATGCCATTTGGAATTGCCAAAGTTTCTGAAATCATTTATTAGTGGAAGAAGGTACTTCTTGCATTTATTTTACCTAGAAAGGATGGTAATTATTTTCGGCATAAGACCTTCTCTGCATGTTTGTAGAAACACAAAGGGACATGTACAAATTTGGATATATCAAATTTGGGTGGTTTTCCATTTTCAAACTGATTTAAACCAAACTGCAACTTTCAGATCTAGGATTTTAATCAAAAGAAAGTGGGGCTGAGGGGTTTCGCGGGCCGGATCTGGGGAGATTTATGCCGCACAGGGGGGAACACGGCCCACCCGGGCTACGCTGCACGGGCGCCGGTATTTTGAATCCCTGGTCATGGGGCCCAACGATAAGCGACCCGGGGCCGCAAAGGGGTATCGAGCCTCGTGGGCCCTTTGATCTAGGAGGATCAACAGACGCGGCTCGTCGTCCTCATCGCGAAAGGGCGCCGGCGGTGGGAACCATATATTCGTCGGGGGTGGAGGCGGGGGCTCACCTAAGGGGAGGAGAGAGGCCGAGGAGGGTCACGGGCGACGCGGTGCTCCTCGCCGAGCTCGACGATTGGCGGAAGCAGCGGTTTTGGCGCCGGGACGAGGTTCGTGTGAGCGGGGACGAGAGGGGCTTCAGGAGTTCGCCAGGGAAGCTTCTGGAGACGTTCTGGGCCAAACAAAAAAAGAGGAAAGGGTAAGGGAGGGTAGGAAAGCAAGGTAGGGAGGCATCTGAGTCAGCTAGCAAGCTCCTTTCTGAGCCCATTCTCTTCCGCAGCGAGCTAGTATGCCCAAAGCCGGCTAGAGGGAGAGAACAAGAGGGGGCAGAGCCTTGCTCAATTTGTGGAAGAGGGCCGAAGCTCCTACTCCTTGTCTCGGGCATCACATCGCAGGGGAGAGGGTGCTCTAGGGAGTTATGTGGAGGGGAAGGGAGCAAATGAGCCAGGGGAGAGGCTTTGTACTAGCCAGTCTCTTTATAAACCAAGAGGGGGAAGTGTTTGATGGACTAGGTCCATATGGAGCATGGAGGAGGGTTGCTGCTCAAGTATTGGTCAAGGGGGACAGTGGAGAGGGGTGGTGGTACCTGATACACGACCAGAGAGTAGAGGGAAAGGGTGGTGGTTGTTGCCTCTTTGATTCACAAGGTTTTTCAATATATGACTCTCTCTAATATATGCATGTGGGACCACAAGAGGGAGGTGATACAGTGGGGCATGACCAGAGCTAGGTGTGGTTGTTGTGAAACATTGATTGACTAAGTTGGATGTGGTTTGATGGGTTTTGATTTGATAAAAAGCTTGATTGGCAAAAATTGATCCAAGCAATGGTTCTGAAGGAAGTTTGAAAACTTATAATGAGGGAGCTGGGGAAATGGTACTGGTATATTGAGGAGGTCAAATCATCTCTTCAATATTTATTTGAAATTTTTCTAAAGATAATTGATCCACTTAAGATCATTTACTCAAAAAGGGCAGAAGTATATTCTAGAAGCTCATGTGATATTTTACATTGGACAAGGTTGGTTTTTGATGTGATATGTTCCTAAATACCATATTACACATTGGAGAATTTTATTGGAATTTATTGAGATGGAAAAGTATTTTTAAGGAATTCTTTCTTGTTTCTACCATTTAAAAAAAGGGCAAAAAAGGAATAATAAAGAATCCCAAAAATATTTATTTTTGAGTTTGAAAGATAGGGTATGAGGTATAGAACTCAAATGTTCATTGAGTTGGCAAAGTGGTTTGGAGAAAAACAAACTTGCCTTTATAGGAGAGATTTTGATAATTTTGCAAAATAAAGAATTTAAATAGTTCGAGGATCCAATAATTATGGGAATTATTTGGGGAATTATCTTAACAAAGGTAGATGATGTAAACTTGATTTATACATCATTGAAAACTTGATTCTTGAGGGAAATTTGGTGAGAGAGGAAGAAACTATATTTTTGGGAATCTAGGGTTTTTATAATTTTATGCCACCTAAACATGCTGGGCTTAGTGAGCTCAGACCTCACCTTGATACAAGCGATATATGGATAGATAGACCAAGGTATGCTAATACAAAGGTTTAGCTCAAGATTGATCTGGTTGAGTAGATCTGAGATTCACTTGAGTGACTCAAGATAGATTGAGTTTGGGTTGATTAGTCATTACATGTTTTTACTAGTAGTACAAACATGACCCGGAGGAGCCAAGCCACTACCATGTATAAAACATTTCACAATAGAACAATGCACTTTATATAATATAGAAGATAAAATATGCATAGTAAAAACAGTAGAGCAAAGGCTTATGAGCAAGAAGGTGGCTTGCCTGTGACCAGCGAGATGTCCCGCGACTTCTTTAGAATACCATAATACCAATAACCATAATAATAAGGATAACCCAACGCTTCCTCCTTAGCATCACTAAATCACAACTATCGCCGTTAGAGACCATACATGCAAGAAAGCAAGGGCACAATCAAAACAAGGAATACAAGCATAATTGGGTATAGCAAACAATCAAGTAATACATGATGCAAGTCAGTAGGTTTGGAAAGATTGGAAGTGTCTATATGGGTTTTATATTCTAGAAACCAGATAGTAGAGGGTTTTTGGACCAAGGACATAATCAATAGGATATCATGGTATAAAAATTCTATAATTAGATAGGTATTGATAAAATGAAACCAAGAAAAGTGGTTTCACTATTTTATCAATTACCATTGATTTATAGTGATTTTATAGTGAATAAAACACTAGTTTTAGGAAATAATTCACCAGAATTGTTATGGAGTTCAAAAATTTGTTTCCTTGGGTTATTAGGTAGGTTTTGGTGGACTTATTCAAGATAAGTTGGAATCAACCTAAAATAATTACCATAATTCCCTCAGGAAAATCCCAAAGCCAGTTTTGGATGATTTTTGTTGTTTTCACCAGATTAAATTTATAAGGGATTTTGATGTGATTCCAAAGACAAAATTTAGGAATTTGCAATACCTTTCTGTAGAAATTGTAATCACCCTTTGTGGGTTTACATACCTAAAGATATGAATTTATTGGTGAATTACCGATGCACAGAAAGGATTAATTCACTAAAATTCAAAGAGAGCTCAATAAATTTTGGTCTCCTGGAGTTTGATATATATGGGTATGCTCCTTCTCCTTCTTCTCTCGGGAAGCACAAAGTAGGGGAGAGGAAGAGGGTTCTCTTGGGAGGTGTGTGGAGGGGAAGGGAGCAAATGAGCCAGGGGAGAGGCATTTTACTGGCCAGTGGATTTGTAAACAAAGAGGGGGAAGTGTTTGATGGACTAGGTCTATATGGAGCATGGAGGAGGGTTGTTGCTCAGGTATTGGGCAAGGGGATGGTGGGACCTGATACACGACCAAAGAGTGGACTAAAAGGGTGGTGGCTGTTGCCTCTTTGATTCACAAGGTTTTTCAAGATATGACTCTCTCTCTAATATATGCATGTGGGACCACAAGACGGAGGTGATACAGTGGGGCACGACCAGATCTAGGTGTGGTTGTCGTGGAACATTGCTTGACTAAGTTGGATGTGGTTTGATGGGTTTTGATTTGAGAAAAAGCTTGATTGGCAAAAACTGATCCAAGCAATGGTGGTGAAGGAAGTTTGAAAACTTGTAATGAGGTAAGTGGGGAAATGCTACTATTATATTGAGGAGGTCAAATCATCTCTTCAAGATTTATTGTGAATTTTTCTGAAGATTATTGATTCACTTAAGATCATTTACTAAAAAAGGCAGAAGTAGATTCTAGAAGTTCATGTGATATTTTTACATTGGACAAGGTTGGTTTTTGATGTGATATGGTCTTAAATACCATATTACACATTGGAGAATTTTATTGGAATTTATTGACATGAAAAATTATATTTAAGGAATTATTTCGTGTTTCTTCCATTTAAGGAAAAGGGCAAAAAGAAATAATAAAGAATCCCAAAAATATTTATTTTTGAGTTTTAAAGATAGGGTATGAGGTATAGAACTAAAATGTGCATTGATTTTACAAATTGGTTTGGATAAAAACAAACTTTCCTTAATAGGAGAGATTTTGAGAATTTTGCAAAATAAAGAATTTAAATAGTTTGAGGATCCAATAATTAGGGTAATTATTTGGGCAATTATCTTAACCAAGGTAGATGATGTAAACTTGATTTATACATCATTTACAACTTGATTCTTGAGGGAAATTTGGTGAGAAAGGAAGAAACTATATTTTGGGGAATCTAGGGTTTTTATAATTTTATGACACCTAAACATGTTGGGCTTACTAAGCTCAGAGCTTACCTTGATACAAGGGATATATGGATAGATAGACCAAGTTATGTAGATGATCATGGAAGCAAGATTTGGGCTTGTTTGTATTTGAGGTGGTCTAGAAGATATGGCAAAGTTTGTTGAAAATAAGGCTGCCATAACAGAGTTGTCATGATGCCTCATAAACCATGGGGGTTTAAGAATCACAAGGTTCCAATGGAAACAAGGGAAGTGGGGATTGATAGTTCATGATTAGTAAATCATAATCATGCAAGGAGTTGGTAAACGAGAGGTGGCATATAGATGTGAGCTTCTGCCAAAGTGGGCCAGATGATAAAATTTGCAGAAAAGATTATTATCTTGACTAGAAAACCATCATGCATGAGTGGGCACCAGAATGGTTTACCCAAGGTAAAGAGTAGGCCTTGGTAGTACTAAAGATGTACTACAAGATTTTTCAAGTACATATCCAAAAAGGCACAAAGGTTGGAAAAGGTAGAGCTCCAAGGATTGAACCTAGATAAGAAATCCAGAAAGCCATTTTGGCAGATTTTGGGTTTTAGACTAGATTACAAGAGGGAAACAAGTTGAGAGGGTGGAAATGGTTATCGTCTTCATCAAGTGGTTGATATTGAAGTATATATTGGATATAAGAGATCCATTCTTGTATTTGGTATTTGATGAGTTGGATCCTAATACAAAGGATTAGCTCAGGATTGATCTGTTTGAGTAGATATGAGATTCACTCGAGTGACTCAAGATAAATTGAATTTGGGTTGATTAGTTTTAGATTGATGATCTCAACTATTGTTTTGATTCCTAAGGATGAGCTAATAGATTAGCTCACTCTAGTTCCTAAGTAAACAAGGAAATCAGCAGATCAAGGCAATTCATCTATTCACACCTATCAACTATGACTAAGGTTACAATCAAGTCTATCTTGAGGTAATTATGGGTATTTTGAATTGGTTGTGCTTTGAAGTAAGATGAGGAACTCTTGGTATTTCTACCAAGACTAGAGTGAAAAAGTTTTTAGGGAAGGTTTTTGGAAAACCTAGGGGTGAGCGTAGTTGAGAATTCTATCTTGAAAACATAAGGAGATTATATTATAGTTCTCCATAGTTTTGTTAGATGGAGAATAATAAGGTATTTTTTGTTTTATCAAGATAATTTTGGCTCAAGTTTGAAATGCCAGAGCATTTGAGAATATGAAAGATGAGCCAAGACATCTCTTTTGTAAAATAGCTTTTGTCAACTAGTGTTGAGATAAGAAGTATATCACCCAATACACAATAAGTTGCATGAATAGTGTAGCATCCCAATTGTCTAACAATTGCAATGCTACTAGCCTAGTCTATATAATGACTACTTCATATATATAATTTTTGCATCATCATTATATCATGCTCATGTCATCATGCCACCTTGCATTTGAGCATCATATAAAACCCCTTTTTGATTTGGTTCTTCTCTCATATGCATTGTAAATTGTAATTGCCTCTTGATATTGTATTTGGTTCTTGATATATTATGTAAATGCCCAAGATGAGTTGAGGGCATATCTTTTATTCAACTCCACCACCTTTCTTTGTCACCACCTTATCATTCTACCACCCTAATTATGTGGGTTGGGATGGATCCAATTCTAAATTCTTTTGCTTTGGCCATTATTCCACTTCTGGGGAATGCATAAGAATAATGCCATGCTATTATTTTTGTTTTCACAAGAATTTAACCAAGGCATTTATTAATTTGCATGGGCCATGCAAGAACCACCACATCTAAGTCATTTGGATTTTATTTGAAATTCTTTGAGTGGATCATTCTCTCACCTCTCTCTCCCTCCTTCTTTTTCTTGATCTAGCTTGATGCATGCAAAAACCCTAAACCCCTTGGTTGGTCTTGCCTTGGCCATACTCTAACCCTATGCACCCTCACCACCTTTTTATCTCTCTACTCCCTTGACTAGAACTTGTTTGATCTTTGCTTGATCTTGCTTGGTCTTGTCAAAAACCCCCAACCTCACCTCTCTCACCTCACCCCGCCCCCCCCTCTCTGCAAAACCCTAACCCGAGCCATCCCATCCCTCTAACCTAGCTCCAACCCGAGCCACTTTCCCCCTCTCCCTAACTCTCTCTCTGCCACCCTGGCCCCACCACCCTCTCCTTCCTTCCCTACCCCACCTGGTAGCCTCTACCCCTGCCCCAGCCCGTGCCTGCCTGTCCTCCCATGCTCGAGCACGTGAGGAGGAAGGAAAAGGTGGCCGAAGCCACCTTTATCTCCAACCCACCTCCCCACGGCACCTACCCTCTCCCGTCCTTATCTACTCCCTCACACAACCCCTCTGCCTCTCCTAGATCCGCCCAGGACCTTGCCTCCCCTCCCCTTCCTCTCCACCACCGTCTACCCACCATCGCCGGCCACCGTCGGTGTCCACCACCGATCCCCAGATCCAGCAGGCGGGCGTGGCGTGGAGGTTGTCGAGGAAGCCGAGGAGGTCCCGCTGCGTCGCCCCGTACACGCCAGCGAGGAGGAGAAGCCCCAGGAGCCCCAGAACCAGCACCGCCCCAACGAAACCCTAGCTACGCTCGGCCCCTGCCTCGTCAACGATCGCCGGCGCCTCTGCCCGAACCACCACCGTCAACAGCCTCGCGGTGAGCCTCCCGTCTCCCCTGACATGGTCCGCCTCGCGGTCGTCGCCTGTGCTCGTCGTTCGTTTCGTCGAACGCGCACCGTGCGCCGCCGCTCGCTGCTGTCTGTGCGCTCCCCTGTCGCGAAAGCCCTATCTAGGCCCCGTCCACCCTCCTAACACCAACCCCGTCCTAGCCCAGCGGTAGCCGCGTCCGTGCGCACGCCCAGGTCCCGCGTTCGAATCCCCCCCCCCCGCTCTGCGCTGCGCGTTGTTTTCCCGTCGCACGCAGAGAAGAACAACAGTGTCGCGGCCCCTTTTGCACTTACCCCCCCCCCCCCTAGCTTTTACCTGCTCAACCCGCGGTCCAGCCAGTCCCACATGTCAGTCCCGTGGCGTTTTTGCAAAAAGGCTCCCGGGATTTGGTAATCCTCAACCCGCAGTCCCCGGATCCACCACGTGTCAGCTGCCCGCTGGCCGCGCCTGCGTGTGGCCCTGGAGATGCTCTGGCCCCACCCGTCAGTCTCTAAGGCTAGCTCAACCCACAGTGACAAAAGCTATTTCTGCGCGCTGTGCTGCTGAGTCAGCCTGGTCCCACCCGTCAGCGTCTGTGGCTAACTTAGCCTGAGTAGAAAAAGCTTTTCTGTTTTCTGTTTTTAATTCAAATCTTTTCAAATTTAAATCAATTCAAAATTCAAATCAGATTTATAATAACTTTTAAAATACAAATCCAAATAATACAAATGATATATGTTTTTAGATCAGAAAAATGTGAGGAATTCAAATATGCCCTCCAAAATATATTTAGAACACTTTAAATTCCAAGTTGGCTAAAATTACAAGAAAATGCCCTTCTCCATTAATTAATTAATAACTTTTGTTTTATAACTCCAAATTTAACAAATGATATGTCTAAAATGATCAGCTCGACGAGACCTTTCTGTTTATGCATTCCATGTTCTGAATTGCAGCATGCATCATATAAATATAAAGATTACAGCAACTTAATTGAGTATAAAACATGATCAAAACTCAATAAAATGTTAATTTCTTGTATTCTACACCTCACCCATGCCATGCTAATTTATTGCCATGCAAATTGTGCATCATTCATCATGGCATGATTGTTTGCTTGTCGCATTTTATTCATATGCTTGTGCACTTTATTTATATTGGCCCTTGTTTGTTTGGTTCTTCTTCGAATAGACGCTGAGCAGGGGATATACCAAGAGGCCCAGGAGCACGACCCAGATCATTCTCTCGCTTCAACTGAGCTGCCAGGCAAGCACTACCACATGCTTGCATACATATAGTACCTATTGCCTCTTTCTTATTCTTGCATCATTGAGTCGCGATCGCATTAAACTGAATCCCAAGTACTGCATAGCCTTTACTTTTAAACTCCACCGAAGCTTGTTCCTCCATCCCATGAGCCATTACCACAGGAGTTGTTTGAGCCATGCGAGTCGTAGAACAGCATCTTTAGGGTATGTGAGTGTTTGATGAATAACGAGGTACCTAAACAACTTAACCTGAGTAGTAATGGGATAACTAATGAAAGTGGCACCGGTGAGCAATATCTGCTATTTGGTTTTTCATGCTCACTTGTGTTCCGTAGGACCCCGAGTACTTGATTCCTGTTCCTTGAATATTCGCGCTATCCACATCCGGGAGGCTTATGGGACCCCCCTGAGCCAGAGCTTGATTCAGTCTTATTTCTTGGGGCCACAAACTAGTTTGAGGTTTTATTTACTATCCTGTACTTATGCCATGCTTTACTGCTTTATTTACGATTGTGCAAGGAGCACCTGTACTGTTTAGGATCGGGACACGTTTTCGCGGTATCGACAAGCCCAGTCACACTTTCGGGTTCCCAGTCGTTTACAGCCGTCCACCCAAACCTTGAGTCCGTCTCGAAGTCAGCTAACTTTGTTGCGGGTATACTTAATGGGGTGGCCCCCTGAAATATCTCTGAATCCTGTGATTGCTTTGTCATGAAGGCCTCGTTGGGTTTTGATTTGGTTTTTCCGAGGTTGATCGAGTGTGTGTTGCTATTTGTGCACCCCTGCAGGGTAAAACTTTCTGAAAGCCGTGTCCGCGGTTATGGACGACTTGGAGCACAGTTTCTCGATCATAGACAAGCATAACTAAAGTACCGCTTTTAATTTGACTAAGCAACTGACTAGTAAATAGTGCAACACTCATGGAATGGATAATAAAACTGCCAACGGATGGGGGTTGTTTGTCCGCTTCCTCGTTGGTAAGCGAGGAGGAGGATGGATCTGTTGATATTACTGTTATAACTATTGTCATTAATTCACGGACATCCGTCTATCTTTGGTGAGGCGGATGGTTAGCGAGTATCTATAGAACTAGTAGGGTTTATCTTTTGCTGCAATTGCGTCACCCCAGGTTGTGTCCCCTTTAGAGGCATAAAGACTTGCTGAGTACCCCTAGGGTCTCACACGATAAATTATTTGATTCAGATGAACAGGTACACTCACAAGATAGATACTGGGTGGAGGAGACGGACGATGTGGGCAACGATCATTCGGTGTAGAGATTCCGGGAACGGGGATCCGTGAGATCTGTGGGCGGGATGTGTTTATTTATGGGGCATATTATGCCGATTTGCTTCTTATCCGTACTCGGATCTTGTTTGCCGCTTCCGCCTGATACTCTGATGTTTGATGTATGAGGAGATATCCTAAACTATTATATCTATCTAGGACATTTGAATCTTGCCGTATGGCGTTGCTATATTTCCTTTCTTTTTAGATGGAATGGCTCTGATGTACTGTTGTATGGTGGCTTGCATACATACTCATTTGTGTATGTAGTTGATCCCTTTGCCTGCCGATTACGCCGCCCGTTCTTGTCCCGATGTTTGGAAATGGTTGGGACGGCCGAAAGGTCTACCTGTGAGTGGCATTTGGGCCCCACCGTACTATTTCAACCATTTCCGCTCATCCAGGCTTGTAACTAGGAGCGTAATTCACCGAGGTAGTTACAATTGGTATCAGAGCCATCCCGCCCTTCAGGGTCTCAGCCAAATGGCCGTTGTCAGTCTAGCAAATATTTTTGGTAGCTATGTATACTAGGGAAAAACAAAACGCGAGAGTAGGACTGCTTCCACTTTTCTTCTTACCCACCCACCCACCCTTTTCTGGTAAGGAAGTGTAACGTTTTCTATCCTCTTCTTAAATTCAAACTAGGATTCACGTGTTCTGGGTTTCCGTAGTACCATAGGTTGAATGTGTGTGTGTGTGTAATTCCTTGTCTATCTGTTGCATCCAACATGTTATCTTTATCTGCCTTTGGTTATCAACTATTGGTACATTCCATACTGACAGGCTTTTGAAAACCGGCGCGATCTATCTGACTCCTTGTTAACCGGTGCCATCTTCTTAAGGGTGTCCTTCCTTCTAGCAACTCCACATTCTGTGAAACCATCAGTTGCTAATCTCTACCTGATAAGTGATTTTGCGCATCTATTGGTATTTTAATGCCGAAAATGCGTAAAAATTTTCTTCGATACATCTGTGCTTCCACACTCCTTTTTCAGTCGTGTGTGAAACATTATCCATCTTCCTTTTATCAGCATGTCCATGCTAACTCATTCTTTTGTCACCGGCGCTTAATCCAGAGTTTCATTTCATCTCCAATTCTCTTGGGATAATTACATAACATGTGTCAATCCGATACTGGTGATTGTAATTTGGTTCTCGGCATAGCTATATTCCACTCATGATAAGTGTCATATCGGTCTGGATGATGGAGTGGAATATGGAAAACGCAATCACCACTATCCTCCAAATGGTGACGGTTATCTCCTGTGATTTTGAGTACACCGCGATCATATCTATGCATATTCAAGCATCTTTGGCAATCCAGAGTTTCTCCAAGCACTACAGCGGTCTATCATCTGTCCATCATGCAGCACATCCTTTTGAACCCCATATCTGCACAATTCTCCTGGATACGAGGGAATTGCATCTTTTCGTCTCTGATAGCTTTGCTTAAGGTATGAGCTATCATCGGTTCTTATCCAAGATCTCTTTATCTTTGTAACCGGTGATCCGATCGACAATGTGAACCAGGTGACATCTCTTTTTCTTCCGAAGGACCAGTTAATCTATTCTGTCAGTGCATCTTCTTCAACAGGAATCCTTACTCGTAACGTTGATCTTTCAAAGAGCGTTGAGCTCAGAAAGTGTTTCGAGCATTTGTTCGTTTCTCCCGCCTCTTGAACTTGATATTCTGGGAATATCTTGTTAATCCATGGTGGTATATGTTGATAATATGCTTGCCTATTCGATATCTATGGAAGGACATGGAAGATCATCTGTGTCTCTTTCTCTCGAGCTTCGTGAGCGTTGCCTGTGTGCAAAGTCTCAAAGTGAGAATTCGGACTTTTTGAAGTCACATATCTCGACCACGTCCTTCTGCTAAATACATTACTTCAACTCTGGAATCAGCAAGTCCATTGTTAATTCCATCCTCCATCTTCAACCAATCCGGAGTTGTTCCTTGTTGGAAGTTATCATCGTCGTTCCGCTGAAGATTTCCTCAAGGCTGCTAAATATCTCTCAATCATTTCAAGAAGAACATGGAGTTCTTTCACCTCTATCTCGTTAAGTAATCTTCGAAACCCTCTCGCTCTATCGTCTATGCTCAATCCACCGGAGGCCATGAAGATTTTTCAGATCTTTTGTAATCCTTAGGTGCAAGTGATGCTATCTTTTTCTATATCTGTGAAATTTTGTAGTTGTCTCCGAGATCTTCCTTTATATCTTTCCGGTGGCTTGGTACTTCCGACGTGACGACAACATCATCATCTTTATCTATCTATGAATCCGGCGAATCGTTTGCATCTATCCTTGTTCTCTAACGGAGTTCTATGAGTTTTTGCCAACACCTTCAGTCTGTTTCGGTAGTTGGGTTGCATGATTTTCTTATTCATGTGCGGAGTAATGCTTTGAGTGCGGGATGGAGTAGCTACCATACCACTACTCTTATCATTCGCTCTTGTACATTGAGTTGGTGAATTAATGTGATTTCACTCATTCCACGGAAGTTAGAAGTGGCCTTTATCCCTTGATACTTGTACTTCCGTCCTTGTTTTCCGGAGTGCTCTTTCGAAGAAAGTAATCAATAATCTCTTGTTGGTGATCTCACCCTTTCTACACGGAGCAAAATCCTCAATTATCTGGTGGAAACAAACGAAACCTTTTTCTATCCTCGTCTTTCTACCGATGCTCGATATCCCCAAACAAGATTAAAGGAAACTATCTCTCTCTTTGTTTCATCAATTCTTTTTCTGTGGTAAAGCCAATTATGGTTGATGCCATCAGCCGCAAATCTATTGCGTTAGCCTCAAGGCTAAAGAAAGCAATAAGTATCTCTACAATAAACACAGATCCTCCATATTCTTTGCTTCTCGGGATTCCACCATGATCTGGCTTCACATCCGTCTCTGGAAGTTATATCCGCGCACCTCAATTGCGTGATCCTTTGGTTCTTACCGGCGCAACAAGAATCTAATCCGACGATGTCTAACTAGATCTTTCTGTTGTTATCAAGGGACTCTATTGTTTGAAGGCAATATTGTTTCCGAACTTCTTTTCTCAAATCTATGCCCATCCTATCCTTCTTGTCTCACGACAATCCTTCAACTCTTCTAACCCGTTGTTTCTCAAGCAAAACGCAAGACTCGCAACAAGTCTAGCAAGTTTTGCAAGGTGTAGTGGTCGCACCATTCCGTTGTTCATCAACTTGGGAACGTGAGGGTCACCTTCGTTCGAACACCCGCCTCTCCTTGTGTTGTTTTCTTTTTCCTAGGAATCTCGGGGCGAGATTCTTGTTTAGTGGGGGAGAGTTGTAGCATCCCAATTGTCTAACAACTGCAATGCTACTAGCCTAGTCTATATAATGACTACTTCATATATATAATTGTTGCATCATCATTATATCATGCTCATGTCATCATGCCACCTTGCATTTGAGCATCATATAAAACCCCTTTTTGATTTGGTTCTTCTCTCATATGCATTGTAAATTGTAATTGCCTCTTGATATTGTATTTGGTTCTTGATATATTATGTAAATGCCCAAGATGAGTTGAGGGCATATCTTTTATTCAACTCCACCACCTTTCTTTGTCACCACCTTATCATTCTACCACCCTAATTACCCATGGGCTTTTATTTTATTTTGGCATTTACTCTAGCCCATGTGGGTTGGGATGGATCCAATTCTAAATTCTTTTGCTTGGCCATTATTCCACTTCTGGGGAATGCATAAGAATAATGCCATGCTATTATTTTTGTTTTCACAAGAATTTAACCAAGGCATTTATTAATTTGCATGGGCCATGCAAGAACCACCACATCTAAGTCATTTGGATTTTATTTGAAATTCTTTGAGTGGATCATTCTCTCACCTCTCTCTCCCTCCTTCTTTTGCTTGATCTAGCTTGATGCATGCAAAAACCCTAAACCCCTTGGTTGGTCTTGCCTTGGCCATACTCTAACCCTATGCACCCTCACCACCTTTTTATCTCTCTACTCCCTTGACTAGAACTTGTTTGATCTTTGCTTGATCTTGCTTGGTCTTGTCAAAAACCCCCAACCTCACCTCTCTCACCTCACCCCCCCTCTCTTCAAAACCCTAACCCGAGCCATCCCATCCCTCTAACCTAGCTCCAACCCGAGCCACTTTCCCCCTCTCCCTAGCTCTCTCTCTCTGCCACCCTGGCCCCACCACCCTCTCCTTCCTTCCCTACCCCACCTGGTAGCCTCTACCCCTGCCCCAGCCCGTGCCTGCCTGTCCTCCCATGCTCGAGCACGTGAGGAGGAAGGAAAAGGTGGCCGAAGCCACCTTTATCTCCAACCCACCTCCCCACGGCACCTCCCCTCTCCCGTCCTTATCTACTCCCTCACACAACCCCTCTGCCTCTCCTAGATCCGCCCAGGACCTTGCCTCCCCTCCCCTTCCTCTCCACCACCGTCTACCCACCATCGCCGGCCACCGTCGGTGTCCACCACCGATCCCCAGATCCAGCACGCGGGCGTGGCGTGGAGGTTGTCGAGGAAGCCGAGGAGGTCCCGCTGCATCGCCCCGTACACGCCAGCGAGGAGGAGAAGCCCCAGGAGCCCCAGAACCAGCACCGCCCCGACGAAACCCTAGCTACGCTCGGCCCCTGCCTCGTCGACGATCGCCGGCGCCTCTGCCCGAACCACCACCGTCAACAGCCTCGCGGTGAGCCTCCCGTCTCCCCTGACATGGTCCGCCTCGCGGTCGTCGCCTGTGCTCGTCGTTCGTTTCGTCGAACGCCCACCGTGCGCCGCCGCTCGCTGCTGTCTGTGCGCTCCCCTGTCGCGAAAGCCCTATCTAGGCCCCGTCCACCCTCCTAACACCAACCCCGTCCTAGCCCAGCGGTAGCCGCGTCCACGCGCACGCCCAGGTCCCGCATTCGAATCCCCCCCCCCCCCCGCTCTGCGCTGCGCGCTGTTTTCCCGTCGCACGCAGAGAAGAACAACAGTGTCGCGGCCCCTTTTGCACTTACCCCCCCCCCCTAGCTTTTACCTGCTCAACCCGCGGTCCAGCCAGTCCCACATGTCAGTCCCGTGGCGTTTTTGCAAAGAGGCTCCCGGGATTTGGTACTCCTCAACCCGCAGTCCCCGGATCCACCACGTGTCAGCTGCCCGCTGGCCGCGCCCGCGTGTGGCCCTGGAGATGCTCTGGCCCCACCCGTCAGTCTCTAAGGCTAGCTCAACCCACAGTGACAAAAGCTGTTTCTGCGCGCTGTGCTGCTGAGTCAGCCTGGTCCCACCCGTCAGCGTCTGTGGCTAAGTTAGCCTGAGTAGAAAAAGCTTTTCTATTTTCTGTTTTTAATTCAAATCTTTTCAAATTTAAATCAATTCAAAATTCAAATCAGATTTATAATAACTTTTAAAATACAAATCCAAATAATACAAATGATATATGTTTTTAGATCATAAAAATGTGAGGAATTCAAATATGCCCTCCAAAATATATTTAGAACACTTTAAATTCCAAGTTGGCTAAAATTACAAGAAAATGCCCTTCTCCATTAATTAATTAATAACTTTTGTTTTATAACTCCAAATTTAACAAATGATATGTCTAAAATGATCAGCTCGACGAGACCTTTCTGTTTATGCATTCCATGTTCTGAATTGCAGCATGCATCATATAAATATAAAGATTACAGCAACTTAATTGAGTATAAAACATGATTAAAACTCAATAAAATGTTAATTTCTTGTATTCTACACCTCACCCATGCCATGCTAATTTATTGCCATGCAAATTGTGCATCATTCATCATGGCATGATTGTTTGCTTGTCGCATTTTATTCATATGCTTGTGCACTTTATTTATATTGGCCCTTGTTTGTTTGGTTCTTCTTCGAATAGACGCTGAGCAGGGGATATACCAAGAGGCCCAGGAGCACTACCCAGATCCTTCTCTCGCTTCAACTGAGCTGCCAGGCAAGCACTACCACATGCTTGCATACATATAGTACCTATTGCCTCTTTCTTATTCTTGCATCATTGAGTCGCGATCGCATTAAACTGAATCCCAAGTACTGCATAGCCTTTACTTTTAAACTCCACCGAAGCTTGTTCCTCCATCCCATGAGCCATTACCACAGGAGTTGTTTGAGCCATGCGAGTCGTAGAACAGCATGTGTAGGGTATGTGAGTGTCTGATGAATAACGAGGTACCTAAACAACTAAACCTGAGTAGTAATGGGATAACTAATGAAAGTGGCACCGGTGAGCTATATCTGCCATTTGGTTTTTCATGCTCACTTGTGTCCCGTAGGACCCTGAGTACTTGATTCCTGTTCCTTGAATATTCGCGCTATACACATCCGGGAGGCTTATGGGACCCCCCTGAGCCAGAGCTTGATTCAGTCTTATTTCTTGGGGCCACAAACTAGTTTGAGGTTTTATTTACTATCCTGTACTTATGCCATGCTTTACTGCTTTATTTACGATTGTGCGAGGAGCACCTGTACTGTTTAGGATCGGGACACGTTTTCGCGGTATCGACAAGCCCAGTCACACTTTCGGGTTCCCAGTCGTTTACAGCCGTCCACCCAAACCTTGAGTCCATCTCGAAGTCAGCTAACTTTGTTGCGGGTATACTTAATGGGGTGGCCCCCTGAAATATCTCTGAATCCTGTGATTGCTTTGTCATGAAGGCCTCGTTGGGTTTTGATTTGGTTTTTCCGAGGTTGATCGAGTGTGTGTTGCTATTTGTGCACCCCTGCAGGGTAAAACTTTCTGAAAGCCGTGTCCGCGGTTATGGACGACTTGGAGCACAGTTTCTCGATCATAGACAAGCATAACTAAAGTACCGCTTTTAATTTGACTAAGCAACTGACTAGTAAATAGTGCAACACTCATGGAATGGATAATAAAACTACCAACGGATGGGGGTTGTTCGTCCGCTTCCTCGTTGGTAAGCGAGGAGGACGATGGATCTGTTGATATTACTGTTATAACTGTTGTCATTAATTCACGGACATCCGTCTATCTTTGGTGAGGCGGATGGTTAGCGAGTATCTATAGAACTGTTAGGGTTTATCTTTTGCTGCAATTGCGTCACCCCAGGTTGTGTCCCCTTTAGAGGCATAAAAACTTGCTGAGTACCCCTAGGGTCTCACACGATAAATTATTTGATTCAGATGAACAGGTACACTCACAAGATGGATACTGGGTGGAGGAGACTGACGATGTGGGCAACGATCATTCGGTGTAGAGATTCCGGGAACGGGGATCCGTGAGATCTGTGGGCGGGATGTGTTTATTTATGGGGCATCTTATGCCGATTTGCTTCTTATCCGTACTCGGATCTTGTTTGCCGCTTCCGCCTGATACTCTGATGTTTGATGTATGAGGAGATATCCTAAACTATTATATCTATCTAGGACATTTGAATCTTGCCGTATGGCATTGCTATATTTCCTTTCTTTTTAGATGGAATGGCTCTGATGTACTGTTGTATGGTGGCTTACATACATACTCATTTGTGTATGTAGTTGATCCCTTCGCCTGCCGATTACGCCGCCCGTTCTTGTCCCGATGTTTGGAAATGGTTGGGATGGCCGAAAGGTCTACCTGTGAGTGGCATTTGGGCCCCACCATACTATTTCAACCATTTCCGCTCATCCAGGCTTGTAACTAGGAGCGTAATTCACCGAGGTAGTTACAAATAGAAATAGACAAGCATTGCAACAAGTAATAAGAAAAAGTTTTTGTTCCCCCTGATTTTTGCCTTTTGGTCAACCATTCAGGGTTGTTGAAATTGGGATGTTACACATATTCCATATCTATTAAACAAAATTGAATCCTTAAGTGTGTCTTCCTACGGTTTGTGAACTATGCATACATGATCGAGACTGTTGGGCCACGTAGAGATAAAACAAAACTTTTTCCTCTAACATGGTGATCCCAAGATCTAGAAGAGGTACAAGGCCACGAGGATTACCACTAGACACGCAATTATGGATTACTGATGTAGCGCATCATATGGATGGACAAATCCCACTCTTGATCTATGTTCTTCAACCCATACTTTCAGAATACCTAATGCCCCATTTATAACCACCTAGTTATAGAAGTGGTGTTTGATGTCATCAAAGTATCCATCTGGTGATGGTGATTAACATGATCTCATGGTCGAAGGATTAGGTTACTATGTATTTGAAAGCTTATATCAAACAAACTCTAAATGAATTGATCTGATTGTATGCTAACTAGAGGAGTGTGTCCATCACATCATTCTCCTAATGATATGACCTTGTTATTAATAACATCCAATGTTCATGATCAGGAAACCATGATCATCTATTAATCAACAAGCTAGTTTAACAAGAGGCTTACTAGGGACTCTTTTATGTTTACAAAACACACAAATATTAATGTTTCCGGCTAATACAATTATAGCATGTTATGCAAAAATTTATCATAAACACAAAGATATAATAATAACCATTTTATTATTGCCTCTTGGGCATATCTCCAACAGTCTCCCACTTGCACTAGAGTCAATAATCTAGTTTAGAAAAAACATGTGCATTTAACACCCATGGCTTTCTGGTGTTGTATATACACGAATGCTAGTGGTAAAAATAATCTTTGGATCCGACACTTTCAGGTCCGTGTGTATTTGCATGTCTTTGCGTCTCTATGCATCACTCATTCTTTAATAAGATGGTATTGTATAAATTTGGTCCTTTGATGAGACCTTTAGTTCCTTGGGGTTAAAACAAGTTGATACAATTGTCGTACAATATATCTTCATAGTACTATCCCGCTGTGAGCCACACCTAGTTTGATAACAAACTACTTGACACAAATTCCCTCTTTTGCTGCTACAATAATAGTCATATACTTAGCCTTTTGTTGTAGTATATGTCACAATGTCTTAACTTTCTTTCCATTATGGAACTTTCTTTCCATTATGGAACTCATCCAAATCCGTTAAGGGACGTTCTTTCCATTACATTGTGCCACCCATATGTAACTACCTCGGTGAATTACGCTCCTAGATACAAGCCTGGATGAGCGGTAGTGGTTGAAATAGTACGGTGGGGCCCCAAAAGCCACTCACGGGTAGACCTTTCGGCCGTCCCAACCACTTCCAACTCGTCGGGACCTGTACGGGCGGCGTAATCGGCAGGCGAAGGGATCAACTACATACACAAGTGAGTATGTATGCAAGCCACCATACAAAAGTACATCAGAGCCATTCCATCTAGAAAGAAAGGAAATATAGCAACGCCATACGGCAAGATTCAAAAGACCTAGATAGATATAATATTTTAGGATAATTCCTCATACATCATACATCAGAGTATCAAGCGGAAGCGGCAAAACAAAGTCCGAGTACGGATAAGAAGCAAATCGGCATAAGATGCCATGGAAATAAGCACATCCCGCCCACAGATCTCACGGATCCCCGTTCCCGGAATCTCTACACCGAACGATCGTTGCCCACATCATCAGCCTCTTCCACCCAGTATCCGTCCTGCGAGGGTACCTGTTCATCTGAACCAATAATTTATCGTGTGAGACCCTAAGGGTACTCAGCAAGTCTTAATGCCTCTAAAGGGGACACAACCTGGGGTGATGCAATTGCAGCGAAAGATAAATCCTAACAGTTCTATAGATAAACGCTAACCATCCGCCTAACCAATGATAGACGGATGTCCGTGATTTAATGACAACAGTTATAACAGTAATTTCATCAGATCCATCCTCCTCCTCGCTTACCAACGAGGAAGCGGACGAACAACCCCCCATCCGTTGGCAATTTTATTAACCATTCCATGAGTATTGCACTATTTACTAGTCATTTACTTAGTCAGATTAAAGCGGTACTTTAGTTAATCTTGTCTATGATCGAGAAACTGTGCTCCAAGTCGTCCATAACCGCGGACACGGCTTTCAGAAAGTTTTAACCCGGCCGGGGTGCACAAATAGCAACACACACACGATCAACCTCGGAAAAACCAAATCAAAACCCAACGAGGCTTTCACGACAAAGCAATCACAGGATTCAGAAATATTTCAGGGGGCCATCCCATTGAGTAGACCCGCAACGAAGTAAGCTAGCTCCGAGACGGACTCAAGGTTTGCGTCAATGGCTGTAAACGACTGGGAACCCAAAACTAGGATTGTCGATACCGCGAAAACATTCCGCTTACCTAAACAGTACAGTGTGCTCCTCGCACAATCGTAAATAAACAGTAGCATGGCATAAGTACAGGATAGTAAATAAAACCTCAAACTAGTTTGTGGCCCCAAGAAATAAGACTGAATCAAGCTCTGGCTAAGGGGGGCCCATAATTCCCCGTATGTGGATAGCGCGATAAATCAAGGAACAGGTATCAAGTACTCGGGGTCCTACGGGACACAAGTGGGCGGTCGGAAACCAAATATTATCTATCACCCACCGATGCCTCTGCTTACTTACTTCAATTTTAGTTGTTAAACAGGAATTAAAGTGAACGATAAGTAAAACCATGACCATCTCCAACATTAACATGCGGCAACACTCCAACAACTGTGGTACTGGACGACACGCAACAGCACTTGAGCAAGCGACTACGACGCGCAAGTCCAACTATCTACCAAACAACAGGTAATAGGATGTGTCCAAGGCAATATAGGGCTGCACGGGATATCACAGGTACGGGAACTAGAGCATCACAAACACAGATAGCAAAATATCAACAGGAGGGAATAATTACAATAAAAGTAAGATAGGTAGAAAGGGGGAGATGCTCGCCTGAAAACATTGCCGAAGGTTCATCCGAAGATCGGGGCGAAGCTCACATCAACTCAACGGCCTTATCCGCGAAGAAGCAAAACACTAGAATAAACACCGGGTGCAATATTTAATACTACGGTAAAAGATCGGCATGCTTATGATATGATGCATGGCATGGCAAAGGTGCGATGCAATTAGGTCATATTAAGTGGAACCAGGGGTCCCGACAAATGATTATATGGTTCAAGTTGTTTATCTACCCCGCAAATTAAATGTTGTATTACCAAGGCAAAATAAGTTACCGGTTCGCTACACAAATTTAAATGAGGCCAATATGAGACTAGATTTGCCCGCATATGGGCCCCATATTTAATTATAAGGTGAATCGGCATAAGGCCCCAAACCACATGACAAGGATGCATGCATGAACAATTAATATGCGACAAGTTGTATTATATTATAAAGTAGGGCTTTCGGGAAGGGGTCCACACATTAGGGGGGTCTCGACGAACCTAGGGTTCCGGGGTTCGGGGTTGGTCTCAGGGTTCAGGGTTCGACGGAAGCGGTCTCGGCATGAACATCTCGGACATCGGAGTAGGTCTTGTCGCAACCGGGAAGGAGGGCTTGGTTCGGCGTCGGGGGCGCATCGGGTTCTTCCGGGTCGGTGTCGTTCTTATCGTCGCGAAGATCTTGTCGGATCCGCGCTTCGGATTCCGGGAGGCGATCTTGACGCTCCATGTCGAAGTCCTTGAGGTTTTATCCTTATTCACCGGTGGCGAACTTGGAAACGGCGTCAGGGTCCTCGGGGTACGCCAGGTCCATTCTTCAAAACATCATTATCGAGACGATCTTGGCGTCCAAGGGTTCTCGGCATCAGATCCGGGAAGAAGTGCTCTGCGTCCTCGAGGGGTACTTGTCGTCTCCGGGAAGAAGGACTTCGCGTTCGGTGGCGATCTTGGCGGTTTTCGGGTCCGACTCCGGGAAGGAGAACTTGGCGTTCCGAGGGGATCTTGACGCATCCGAAAGTATTTGGAGTCCTTGCGGTTTTCTTGAAAATTCCTGGGTACATCTCCTAATAAGATCTTGTGGTACTTGGGCTAGCAACACGGGAACACATCCTCTGTGATATGAAATGGGTGAGATGCCCGTACGCGTCCCTAGCCCAAGCACTCGCTGCGTGGCCTCCAAACATCAGGGACGGGGCGAGCTGGTCGGGCACGCTCTGCAGGAAGGAGACACGGCCGAGGAGGTCAGCGACGGGGAGGTCCAGGGGCACGACGAGCTCGATGCAGACCCGAGGAAGGCGACCATGGGCTTGGCGGCGGCGGTTCTCTGTCTGGACAGCGAAGACGGGCGCCAGAGGGAGGAGGAGGGGGTGGAAGACGGGGCCTGGGAGAGAAGGGAGGTGGGGGTCGGTTCGGTCGGGGTGGGCTAGGAGCATGGGTGGGGCCCGGGTGTCGGTGGGCGGGGCCAGGTGGGAGGGGAGTGGCTTGCATGAGACTGGTCCGGGTGAGGTGGCTAGAGGGGTGGGTACACTAGGTTGGGTAGGTTTAGGAATTTAGGCGGACCGATTTGGACTGGGGGTGGTCGTTCGGGTCGAATCGGCCCGTTCGACTGCCCCACTAAAAATAATTTAATACTTTATTTGTTTAACACGGGGCTTTTACAACCCGATAGCGGACAAAACAAAAATAATCCGGAGACCCGGGTTTGCGTGTTGACAAAGGCGGGGCGTTTAGAAAACAAAACTAGGTTTTTCCGAAAATAATTTTATGCAAGAAAATGCAAGATGATGACGATGTTCAAATGCAATGTGGCATGATGACATGAGCATGCGGTCATGATGATGCAATGCACAAAAACAACGCGATTTTCTAGTAGTGGTTTTGCGGGATGCCACAATTCGACACCACTAACAATGGATCTCGCCCTCGAGATCCACCTCATGGTACCGGAAGGAAGGTCGGCGATCTGCGTCTTCTCGCTTCGATTAGATCATCACGACACCACTAACGAGAGGTCGTTGTCCGTGATTGTCGAGAGAACACTCCGGGAACAAAAGGTCGAAGGTAGAGGTATCAACAAATAAAGCCACCTCTAGCTTCGATAGAAAGAGAGAATCGATGCATTCTCATCCACTTCAATGTACACGAGCAAATAGAGTGAGTAGTCGGCATGGGGGCCAATCCATCACGTACCCAAACTATTACTCTGCACAATCAGTAGAAAAGCGTGCAACCATTCTCGGAATCAGACTGAAGATCTCGACAAGCGAGGTTCGGAAACAAAGGAGGGATGCAGACTCTGCATCGGATCTGGCGTAGATGATGTCGTCGCGTCGGAAAACAGCGGAAGGCACGAGAAGGAACAAAGAGAAGTCCACCAGTCGAAGGATTCCTCGGATAGCATGAAGACCAGATGTATCTACACCGTTATCAAAGGGGAAAGCGAAACCCTGAAGGTACGACGGAACCCAACCACGAGAAATCCTGGACTCGAAGAGAGAGAAGAGAGCGGATTAAAAACACGCAGAGGTGAGGGGAGAGCAGCAGAGGGGTAAGGAGTAAAATCAGACCTAATCAGAACTATCCAACTGATTTTGCAAAAATAGTTTTGACACTCTACTTTGGACGTTAGCTAGGTTATCCTATAGGCTGGACTTGTGGGGTATCGCAACTGCTGAGCTCTGATACCACTCTGTAACTACCTCGGTGAATTACGCTCCTAGATACAAGCCTGGATGAGCGGTAGTGGTTGAAATAGTACGGTGGGGCCCCAAAAGCCACTCACGGGTAGACCTTTCGGCCGTCCCAACCACTTCCAACTCGTCGGGACCTGTACGGGCGGCGTAATCGGCAGGCGAAGGGATCAACTACATACACAAGTGAGTATGTATGCAAGCCACCATACAAAAGTACATCAGAGCCATTCCATCTAGAAAGAAAGGAAATATAGCAACGCCATACAGCAAGATTCAAAAGACCTAGATAGATATAATATTTTAGGATAATTCCTCATACATCATACATCAGAGTATCAAGCGGAAGCGGCAAAACAAAGTCCGAGTACGGATAAGAAGCAAATCGGCATAAGATGCCATGGAAATAAGCACATCCCGCCCACAGATCTCACGGATCCCCGTTCCCGGAATCTCTACACCGAACGATCGTTGCCCACATCATCAGCCTCTTCCACCCAGTATCCGTCCTGCGAGGGTACCTGTTCATCTGAACCAATAATTTATCGTGTGAGACCCTAAGGGTACTCAGCTAGTCTTAATGCCTCTAAAGGGGACACAACCTGGGGTGACGCAATTGCAGCGAAAGATAAATCCTAACAGTTCTATAGATAAACGCTAACCATACGCCTAACCAATGATAGACGGATGTCCGTGAATTAATGACAACAGTTATAACAGTAATTTCATCAGATCCATCCTCCTCCTCGCTTACCAACGAGGAAGCGGACGAACAACCCCCCATCCGTTGGCAATTTTATTAACCATTCCATGAGTATTGCACTATTTACTAGTCATTTACTTAGTCAGATTAAAGCGGTACTTTAGTTATGCTTGTCTATGATCGAGAAACTGTGCTCCAAGTCGTCCATAACCGCGGACACGGCTTTCAGAAAGTTTTAACCCGGCCGGGGTGCACAAATAGCAACACACACACGATCAACCTCGGAAAAACCAAATCAAAACCCAACGAGGCTTTCACGACAAAGCAATCACAGGATTCAGAAATATTTCAGGGGGCCACCCCATTGAGTAGACCCGCAACGAAGTAAGCTAGCTCCGAGACGGACTCAAGGTTTGCGTCAATGGCTGTAAACGACTGGGAACCCAAAACTGGGATTGTCGATACCGCGAAAACATTCCGCTTACCTAAACAGTACAGTGTGCTCCTCGCACAATCGTAAATAAACAGTAGCATGGCATAAGTACAGGATAGTAAATAAAACCTCAAACTAGTTTGTGGCCCCAAGAAATAAGACTGAATCAAGCTCTGGCTAAGGGGGGCCCATAATTCCCCGTATGTGGATAGCGCGATAAATCAAGGAACAGGTATCAAGTACTCGGGGTCCTACGGGACACAAGTGGGCGGTCGGAAACCAAATATTATCTATCACCCACCGATGCCTCTGCTTACTTACTTCAATTTTAGTTGTTAAACAGGAATTAAAGTGAACGATAAGTAAAACCATGACCATCTCCAACATTAACATGCGGCAACACTCCAACAACTATGGTACTGGACGACACGCAACAGCACTTGAGCAAGCGACTACGACGCGCAAGTCCAACTATCTACCAAACAACAGGTAATAGGATGTGTCCAAGGCAATATAGGGCTGCACGGGATATCACAGGTACGGGAACTAGAGCATCACAAACACAGATAGCAAAATATCAACAGGAGGGAATAATTACAATAAAAGTAAGATAGGTAGAAAGGGGGAGATGCTCGCCTGAAAACATTGCCGAAGGTTCATCCGAAGATCGGGGCGAAGCTCACATCAACTCAACGGCCTTATCCGCGAAGAAGCAAAACACTAGAATAAACACCGGGTGCAATATTTAATACTACGGTAAAAGATCGGCATGCTTATGATATGATGCATGGCATGGCAAAGGTGCGATGCAATTAGGTCATATTAAGTGGAACCAGGGGTCCCGACAAATGATTATATGGTTCAAGTTGTTTATCTACCCCGCAAATTAAATGTTGTATTACCAAGGCAAGATAAGTTACCGGTTCGCTACACAAATTTAAATGAGGCCAATATGAGACTAGATTTGCCCGCATATGGGCCCCATATTTAATTATAAGGTGAATCGGCATAAGGCCCCAAACCACATGACAAGGATGCATGCATGAACAATTAATATGCGACAAGTTGTATTATATTATAAAGTAGGGCTTTCGGGAAGGGGTCCACACATTAGGGGGGTCTCGACGAACTTGGGGTTCCGGGGTTCGGGGTTGGTCTCAGGGTTCAGGGTTCGACGGAAGCGGTCTCGGCATGAACATCTCGGACATCGGAGTAGGTCTTGTCGCAACCGGGAAGCAGGGCTTGGTTCGGCGTCGGGGGCGCATCGGGTTCTTCCGGGTCGGTGTCGTTCTTATCGTCGCGAAGATCTTGTCGGGTCCGCGCTTCGGATTCCGGGAGGCGATCTTGACGCTCCATGTCGAAGTCCTTGAGGTTTTCTCCTTATTCACCGGTGGCGAACTTGGAAACGGCGTCAGGGTCCTCGGGGTACGCCAGGTCCATTCTTCAAAACATCATTATCGAGACGATCTTGGCGTCCAAGGGTTCTCGGCATCAGATCCGGGAAGAAGTGCTCTGCGTCCTCGAGGGGTACTTGTCGTGTCCGGGAAGAAGGACTTCGCGTTCTGTGGCGATCTTGGCGGTTTTCGGGTCCGACTCCGGGAAGGAGAACTTGGCGTTCCGAGGGGATCTTGATGCATCCGAAAGTATTTGGAGTCCTTGCGGTTTTCTTGAAAATTCCTGGGTACATCTCCTAATAATATCTTGTGGTACTTGGGCTAGCAACACGGGAACACATCCTCTGTGATATGAAACAGGTGAGATGCCCGTACGCGTCCCTAGCCCAAGCACTCGCTGCGTGGCCTCCAAACATCAGGGACGGGGCGAGCTGGTCGGGCACGCTCTGCAGGAAGGAGACACGGCCGAGGAGGTCAACGACGGGGAGGTCCAGGGGCACGACGAGCTCGATGCAGACCCGAGGAAGGCGACCATGGGCTTGGCGACGGCGGTTCTCTGTCTGGACAGCGAAGACGGGCGCCAGAGGGAGGAGGAGGGGGTGGAAGACGGGGCCTGGGAGAGAAGGGAGGTGGGGGTCAGTTCGGTCGGGGTGGGCCAGGAGCACGGGTGGGGCCCGGGTGTCGGTGGGCGGGGCCAGGTGGGAGGGGAGTGGCTTGCGTGAGACTGGTCCGGGTGAGGTGGCCAGAGGGGTGGGTAGACTAGGTTGGGTAGGTTTAGGAATTTAGGCGGACCGATTTGGACTGGGGGTGGTCGTTCGGGTCGAATCGGCCCGTTCGACTGCCCCACTAAAAATAATTTAATACTTTATTTGTTTAACACGGGGCTTTTACAACCCGATAGCGGACAAAACAAAAATAATCCGGAGACCCGGGTTTGCGTGTTGACAAAGGCGGGGCGTTTAGAAAACAAAACTAGGTTTTTCCGAAAATAATTTTATGCAAGCAAATGCAAGATGATGACGATGTTCAAATGCAATGTGGCATGATGACATGAGCATGCGGTCATGATGATGCAATGCACAAAAACAACGCGATTTTCTAGTAGTGGTTTTGCGGGATGCCACACCATAGTTCTAAATTGAGACAAACTTAATATGTATCTTATGACAAAACTAGTATCAATGTAACATTTTACAATGAACTATCTATCTATTTGTCACCTCTACATAAATAACAGATTCATAGTTCTTCCAAAAGATCATAAGAATATCCTTACTATTGTCCAATGATTATCTTATGAATCATTCTGGTATCTGCTCATAACATTTAGAGCATAGGACATATCTGGATGTGGACATATCATGGTATGATTGATCAAAATATTCTTGTGATTTCACTCACCTAAGTGTCAAAACACTTGAATCTTGATTCAATCCTTCCTGTGCGATAAGAACCTTTCTTGTAGTTTTTATATTGAACTATTTCAATATCTCATCTATGTACTCTTGACACAATGACACGTTGGAAACGTATCTATAATTTTTGATGCTCCATGCTTGTTTAGTATCTACTTTGCTTTGCTTGTCTACACTATGAGGTGATTTTTACATGTTTTCTGGTACTAAACTACTAACAAGTTGCAACAGTGCCAGATGCCTGTTTTCTGCTGTTTTTGGTTTCAGAAAAGTTAGTAAATAAATATTCTCGGAATTGGACGGGACAAACGTCAAAGTAAATTACTTTCCGTGGGGAATAAAAGTCCAGAGGGGAGGCGGAGGGGCCGGCCAGGGCGGCTAGACCTACCCTAGGCGCGGGTGGGACCCACCCCGCGCCTGTCTAGGGTTTGGCCCCCCTGGTCGCCTCCTCGGCCTCCCCCTTCACCTATAATAAGCCCCCGATGCAGAAACCCTGAGTACCCAATCAAATCTCCACGAAACAGTTTGTAGCCGCTGCCACCATCGTCCCTAGATCGGGGGGTCTGAAGTTCTTCCCGGCACCCTGCCGGAGGGGAGATCATCCCGGAGGCCTTCTCTCCGGTATGATGCGTGAGTAGTTCCACATTGGACTATGGGTCCATGTAGTAGCTAGATGGTTGTATCTCCTCCTTTGTGCTTTCATGTATAGATCTTGTGAGCTCCGTTCATGATCAAGATCTACTCTATTTGTAATCATGCATTTTGTGTTTGCGGGGATCCGATGGATATTGAGATTATGATGTTGGTTTGATTAATGGTTTTGTATTTATGATTCTATCATGTCTGTGCTGTTTTGGATCTTGCAAGCTCTCCGTTGTTAGTAGCTATCTTGGC
The DNA here is from genome assembly GCA_916181665.1 of Avena sativa. Classification (NCBI taxonomy): domain Eukaryota; kingdom Viridiplantae; phylum Streptophyta; class Magnoliopsida; order Poales; family Poaceae; genus Avena; species Avena sativa. The sequence continues at coordinate 127,643,166 of OV702284.1, forward strand.
CAAGTAGTTGCTAGTGACTCCAAGAGGGGGTATTTATGCTCGATAGGGGGTTCATGTCTCTAGTTTCCAACGGAAGTGACAATAATCACTTAGGTTGTAGATGTGCTACTGCTACTAGGGAGAAAACAACGGTCTCTTGTTCATGGAGCATGTGGACTGTTTACCTTACACACTTTGCTTAAAGCAGTTGTCTGTTGCTTGCAACTTAATACTGGAGGGGGTTTGGATGATAATCTGAAGGTGGACTTCTAGTCATAGATGCAGTTGGATGGCGGTCTATGTATCTTGTTGTATTGCCCAATCGAATATCATAGGATCTTTCTGACTAGTAATTGCATAGTTATGCCTTGCTCAGTTCCTGTCAATTGCCCTGCTGTAATTTGTTTACCCTTCATGCCATGTTGTTTATCTAAGGAGATCACCTCTACTGAACTATGGACCCCTGTCCAATATTTACAATTGATACATCTTCCATTGTTACTTGGTTACTTACTGCAAACCATTACCTTCCACACCATATGTTTAATCCTTTGTTACAGAAAACCGGTGAGGTTGACAACCTCACTGATTCGTTGGGGCAAAGTCTTGAGTTTGTGTTGTGCAGGTCTCCGCGTTGCTTGCAACACCTGTGTGACGTTTCCTTCCTCCTTCTGGTTCGATAACCTCGGTCTCTACTGAGGGAAGACTTGCTGCTATGCTCATCACACCTTGCTCTTGGGGTTTCCAACGAAGTGCTCCACGTCAACACCATCACACAACCATATTAGCACCTCAATCTATCCATATAGACATCAATGCCAAATATTTGGGTTTTACCTAAGTCTTTCATTGAAATGAAATTCTTAACCCATGTCAATACAAGATACATCATTTCCAATCAACAATATGTCTTTCACATAATGTATTAGAAATATGCCTTAGTGCTCCCACTTAATTTCTTGCAAATGCAAGCATCTTTATCGTCTCCGATGGAATTAAACCTTTTAATAATTTCATCATGGTGAAGATTCCAACTCCATGATGCTTACTTCAACCATTGAAGTTTGCATGCCCTCTTTGCATACTTTGAATTAACAAAACCCTTTGGATTTTTTCATGTACATGTCCTAGGTAACCATTCTATTATAAGAACTTGTTTTGTTTGTTCAACTACGATATAACAAAATTATATGTGGTTTCTACATTAATCTGTCCAGACTAAATATCGCTATGAAAGATTAAATCTTGTCATAATCATCACCTTGAACATTGTCGTGAACTCTTTCCTGACATGTCGACTATTTCATAGATGTGAAACATCCATGTCTATTTATAGATCCAAATACGACTATAAGGTCTACACCTTTCCAGAGGGTCTTCCAAGTTCAAAGCTTGATTTCTCGTGTGTGGAACTATCACAAATTTTATGGCTTCAAGCCATTTTGACGGAGTCAGGGCCCATCATCGCTTCTTTCCATACAGTCGATTCATCATTGTCAAATGATACGCCCAATTTGCATCACCATTCTATATCTTAATCTACCTCTATTCGTTGATATTTGTCTTATTATGAGGTATTACTTATGTCTTTTCCACTGTTTATGCATGTTGGATGATTCTTGGAGGATGGAATGTCGGAGTCTGGATTCTGATGGAAAAGAAGGCGTTTTGATGCAATTTCAGAAAGAACAGAAAAATACCAGAAAAATATGGGAAATTATATTTTTCCAGAAGGCAGAGAAAGCCATAAGGAGAGACGAACAAGGGCCGCAGAGGGCACACACCCCCTAGTCGTGGGCCCACCCTGGGTGGCGCCGAGGGCTGGTGTGGCCCACCTGCCCGGCTCCCGACTCTGCCCCTTCGCCTATATCTTCCCTAGGGAACCCTAAGGCTGGGAGGGCAACCACAGATAGATTTCCGCCACATCTACGGGGCGGAAAAACACCGAGAGAGAAAGATCTCTCCGGCAGACAGATTTCTGCCGGGGGAATTCCTTCCCGAAGAGGGGAGATTGTCGCTATCAACACCATCGTCAAGCTAGGCTTTATCGGGATCATCATCATCATCAACACCATCATCTCCACCAGCACCATCATCACCACTCCGTCCCGCTGTAACCACTCTGTCCCGCATTTGCAAGAAATTAAGTGGGAGCAATAAGACACATTTATAATACATTATGTGAAAGACATATTGTTGATTGGAAATGATGTATCTTGTATTGACACGGGTTAAGAATTTCATTTTGATGAAAGACTTAGCTAAACCCGAATATTTGGCATTACTGTCTATATGGATAGATTGAGACGCTAATATGGTTGTGTGATGGTGCTGACGTGGAGCACTTTGTTGGAAACCCTAAGATCAAGGTGTGATGAGCACAACAGCAAGTATTCCATCAGTAGAGACCGGGGTTATCGAACTAGAAGGAGGAAGGAAACGTCACACAGGTGTTTCTAGGAACGCTGAGACCTACACAACACAAACTCAAGACTTTGCCCCAACGATTCAGTGAGGTTGTCAAGGTCACCGGTTTGCTGTAACAAAGGATTAAACGTATGGTGTGGAAGGTAATGGTTTGCAGCAAGTAAACAAGTAATAGTGGAAGATGTATCAATGGTAAAGATTGGAATGGGGTCCATAGTTCACTAGAGGTGCTCACCTTAGTTAAACAACATGGCATGAAGGGTAAACAAATTACGGCAGGGCAATTGACAGGAACTGAGCAAGGCATAACAATGCAATTACTAGTCAGAAAGATCCTATGATATTCGATTGGGCAATACAACAAGATACATAGACCGCCATCCAACTGCATCTATGACTAGAAGTCCACCTTCAGGTTATCATCCGAACCCCCTCTATTATTAAGTTGCAAGCAATAGACAACTGCTTTAAGCAAAGTGTGTAAGGTAAACAGTCCACATGTTCCATGAACAAGAGACCGTTGTTTTCTCCCTATTAACAACAACACATCTACAACCTAAGAGATTATTGTCACTTCCCTTGGGAAACTAGAGGCATGGACCCACTATCGAGCATAAATACTCCCTCTTGGAGTCACTAGCAACTACTTGGCCAAGATAGCTACTAACAACGGAGAGCATGCAAGATCACAAACAACAAAGACATGATATAATCATAAAGACAAAACCGTTACTCAAACCAACATAATAATCTTAATATCCATCGGATCCCCGCAAACACAACATGCATGATTACAAATAGACTAGTTCTTGATCATGAAGGGAGCTCACAAGATCTATACATGAAAGCACAAAGGAGGAGATACAACCATCTAGCTACTACATGGACCCATACCAAGGTGGAACTCCTCACGCATCATACCAGAGAGAAGGCCTCCGGGATGATCTCCCCTCCGGCGGGGTGCCGGCAAGAACTTCAGATCCCCCGATCTAGGGACGATGGTGGCAGCGGCTACAGACTGTTTCGTGGAGATTTTATCGGTTACTTAGGGTTTAAGAATCGGGGGCTTCTTATAGTCGAAGGGGGAGGACTAGGCGGTGTCCAGGGACCCCACACCCTGCCTAGGAGAGGGGCAGGGCCCACCCGCGCCGAGGGGGGTCTGGACGCCCTGGCCCGCCTCTCCGGATCGCTTGTGGACTTCTTGTTCCCCACGGAAAGTAATTGACTTTGATGTTTGTCCCGTCCAATTCCGAGAATATTTCTTTACTAACTTTTCTGAAACCAAAAACAGCAGAAAACAGGCAACTAGCACTGTGGCAACTTGTTAGTATGTTAGTACCAAAAAACATGTAAAAATCATGTCAAAGTGTAGACAAAGGAAAGCAAAGTAGATACTAAACAAGCATGGAGCATCAAAAATTATAGATACGTTTCCGACGTATCAAGCATCCCCAAGCTTAACTCCTGCTCGTCCTCGAGTAGGTAAGTGATAAAAAGAATAATTTTTGAGGCGCCATGCACCCTCAAAATAAAGATCCAACCATTTGCAAGCATTGAAAGCTGGGATCAAAGAACTCTAAACATATGCATGAAAGATGGAGTTCTAACAATAGGACATAGTAACTATGCATGCAACATGACAAGCTACAAACAAAGATCATGAATAACATGCATTGAAAAACGTTTGTTTGTTTCACATACAGTAAACATAGCATAGTGGCAACCAGCTTGTCCCTCATAGAGTAGAAAGTAGATGCATAGGACACCTTCAAAGTTCACAAGGGTGACTAGAAACAAATAACACATGAACAAGGAATATCACAATATGCATCAATCAATAAGCTTTGGAACAGTGCACACAGAATGACAACTATGCTCTCTTAATGGTGCCTAAAGGTAGAAGGTGGAGACTCAAATAATGCTGGAAGAAAAGCCTTTTTGTAAAGGAAGTAGGGATTTCAAGTTTCAAAAAGAGCTTCCAAAAATTATTGATGGGGATATGCCGACAGGGGTATACCCAGTAGGATGTTTCCTACTGGACTAAGCTGCCAGTGAGTGGGCCTAGAAGACGGCGACTGGATCGAGACTTGGCAAGGACCCAGGCGACTGGAAGCTGGAAGCCCAGAAGCGTAGCTAGGCCTAGTAGGATTAGGTCAAGGACCCTCCAAATCCTTAACTAATTCAGTTGTAGATTTGTAAACCCTAGCGAGGTGAGCCTATATAAACCTCCCTAAGGTACGCATAGAGGACACGTTCCATCATACACCCCAGCGACTCGCCGCCTAGTCGTCGAGCTCGCCCTTGTACTCTCTCCATAATACAATCTAGCAGGAGTAGGTATTTACCCTCCGGCGGCCGAACCTGGGTAAATCCTTGTGTCTCCGCCCTCATCTCACACTGCAGATGGCTGGCCGCCCTTGCCCTTCGTTCTACTACTCGCTGCCGATTGCAGCATCTGTCGTGGCCATTCCCATGACAGTGGCGCCCACCATGGGGCCTGGCCGGTCAAGACGGTGTTCTGTGGCGAGATCCAATCTGCCCATCAACAAGACAATCGCCACCGGCCACATGATCGCGATCGGCGAGATCCTCCAGATCTTTCCGAGCAGCTACGTCCCGGCGATGCACCCCGTCACGCACAACGTGATCATGCCGGTCGGCACGATCAGCCTCTTCGTCGGCTTCACCGACGTCATCGTCTCGGAGGACTCGGCTCGCATCCGCGAGTCGCCACCACGCGACCGGCTCTCTGAGAGTCAGGTCTGCACCATCCACCGCCTCGCCTCCGAGTATGACTCGGCCAACAGCAACGTGGCCGAAACCACCGTGGTCGCGAACGATGCGACCCTCAACGACGACGCCGACTCGGTGACCCCGGCATCGGCCGCCGGATCCATCGTCATCGTGTCATCCGCGGGCTCCATCACCTAGGTCTCCAACATGGGAGACTTCGAGGATCCCTCCATTCTTGGGATCTTCGACTTCGACTCCGGGTCGGTGAACTCCGGCGACCTCCACGTCAGATCTGGGCGCAACGTCATGGCCTACATGGCGAATGGCGCGGACGCCCCGCCAGACCCCTTCTCCACGTCGATCCCGCTGACCGCGACAGCGACGGAGGTCGAGGAACTCCGCCTACGGTTGGAGGAGGCGGTCCGCAAGGAACAAGCCAAGCGCGAAAAATTTCTCCTCGAGCAGGTGACAGCGCAGGAGCTTTCGCGCTACCACCAACTCCGCATCAGGTCTCGCATGAACCCCATCGTCCAGGGCCGCGCCCTGAACTTCGACGATGAAAATGACCCGGCCCGCATAACCGAGCGCGCGATCTGCGAGAACACGCCGCCAGGAGGGAGCTCCCGGCTACCACTAGGCATGACGGGCAATGGTGCCCCACCACAACCACCCGGCCGCATGCCCCCCCGGGATCAGCCAAGAATCCTAGTCTCCTCGCAGGAGCGAGACGCAAACGGCCTCCTGCTATTCTCCACCCCGATGGACAACGTCGTCGTGAGCTGAGCTGCGGTCGACAACATCAACGTGAAAGGGGAAGGCGCCCTGCAGGTCCAATACGCCAAGTCTCTACTCGCCAAGGCCATCGAGCAACAAAATGCAGGAGCCGACTCACAGGGTCACATGTACTCGTGTTCGTCAGGCAGTAGGGCGGCTTCGAGTGGCCGCCCGATGGTTGCAAACACCTTCAACTACCCACCACCCGAGCCCCTGCAGCTCCAACACCGACCCGCACTCGCGGCACTCTCCACCAATGACCCGCGACCGGCGAACAACTTCGTCGCCGCCAATGGGCATCTAGTCGACGTGCGAATGCACATCATCAACAACCAGAGCTGGCGCGCACGCCAGCCTGACGACTTGAGGCATACCCTCACCAACCGCCGTGACGGCAAACCAAGGGGATCGCTGAGCCGAGTCGGACCCGAGTTCTTCGGACAGATGATCTGAGGCGAAAAATACCCAGCGAACTTCAAGGCACCGAAAGAGATTGAGAAGTACGACCCCTCGTACGACCAGTCCGTGTGGCTGGACACGTACCTCATGGCGATGGGAATCGCTGGCCACACCGACCTGCTCGCCGCTTGCTACCTCCCCCTAATGATGGAGGGAGCGTGCCGGCAATGGATCAACACCCTCCCCGCAGACAGCATCGACTCCTGGGAGGAAATACGTGACGCCTTCGTCAGGCACTTCGAGGGCTCCTACACCCGTGCCACCACCATCGAGGAACTGGAGCGATGCGTCCAGGGACCCCACGAGTCGACTCGTAGCTGGGTCCAACGGTGGCAAGACCTGTGGTACAACGCGGCCGGAATCCACCCGGACACCATGATCCACTGCTTCAAGACCTCGTGCCGCTACGAGCCCTTGGTCGCCAAACTCAAGCGAGTGTACAAAACACTCGACAACATACTGGACCTCCTCGAGATCACCAAGCGATACACGGAGGAAGACCCAAACCAAGAAACCGACGACGAGTCGGGAGGAAATCGCTGCACGAGCGGCCACGAAAACTTGAGACGACCCGAGCTACCCTATAGCACCACTCGCCTCACAGGCAAGCGCCGCAGTGACGGGCGAGTCGACTTCGTCGCCAAAACCGGGTAAGCTCCACGCAAGCCCACGAGCTTTCACCGCGACAGAGACCAACACCGCGACAGTATCGATCATCTTGCTCCCCAAGACGCTGATGGACGGCGGCAGCTCCATCAACATCCTGTACCTGGACACATTCAGGCGACTGCGGCTCCCGCAGTACATGATCGATACGACCTGCACCACCTTCCACGACATCGTCCCCGGTCGGAAGGCGTATCCGATCGGCAATGTGATGTTGCCAGTCACCTTCGGCACACCAGCAAACTTCCGCACCGAGCAGATCGTGTTCGAGCTGGTGCCTTTCAACAGCCCCTATCACTGCGTCCTGGGGCGTCAGGTGTTCGCCAAATTCATGGCAGCGCCCCACTACGAGCACAACGCAATGAATCTCCCCATCCCGTGCGGCATCTTCACTGTCCGCGGTGACCCCGACATGGCCGCAGAATGCGAGGCCAAAGGCGCTAAGCTCATCGATGGTGTCATAGCCGCAGAGGCGAACCACGCGGAAGAACTCACCAAGTACATGAGCGAGGTCAACAATGATGACCCCACCATACTCAAGAAGCCCAACTCGGAGGGCGGCGGTTCCACCGCATTCGAGGCGACGACGCACACTCGCACCGTCGAGCTGGTCCCAGGCGACTCCAGCCAGACGGTGACGATCGGAACGGGCATGAGCCCAGCATAGGAATGCGCGCTCATCAAGTTCCTACGTGAGAATCGCGACATCTTCGCATGGAAGCCATCTGAGATGCCTGGTGTCCCGAGGGAACTCGCTGAGCACAAACTCAACGCCGACCCAAAGCACGACCCGTCAAGTAGTCGTTGTGGCCCTTCAATGAAGAGCGCCGCCGAGCAATCGCCGAGGAGGTGCAGCATCTACTCGCTGCCGGCTTCATTCAGCCAATCAAATACTCCAAGTGGCTGGCAAACCCAGTCCTGGTCGAGAAGAAAAACGGGACATGGAGAATGTGTATCGACTACACAAACCTCAACAGCGCCTGCCCGAAGGAGCAATTCATCCTCCCGCGGATCGACCAGATCATTGAATCGACCGTGGATTTAGAGTCTCTATGCTTCCTTGATGCCTACTCTGGTTACAACCAGATCAAAATGGCAGTCGAGGATGAGGAGAAGACGGTGTTCATCACGCCATTCAGAGCCTTCTGCTACACCGCCATGACCTTTGGCCACAAGAATGCCGGGGCGACCTACTAGAGGTGCATGCAGGAGTGCCTTGCGAGCCAAATTGGCCGCAACAGCCACGTCTACATCGACAACGTGGTGGTGAAATCCACTCGCCAGGGCGATCTACTCGCCGACCTGGCAGAAACCTTCGCAAACCTGCGGAAGTATAAGATCAAGCTAAACCTAGGAAAGTGCACCTTCGGTGTACCTACTGGATAGTTGCTGGGGTACGTCATCTCCAAGCGCGGGATCGAGGCGAACCCCACCAAGATCAACACGATCGCCCGCCTCGGCAAACCCGAGTGCTTGCGCGACATCCAGAAGCTGGCCGAGCGAGTTACGGCTCTCAGGCGCTTCATCCCCCGGTTAGGTGAGAGGGCGATGCCCCTCTATCGCCTAATGCACAAGAACCCCAAATTCCAGTGGGACAAGGAGGCAGACGACACGCTCCACGCTCTCAAGGAGGTGCTACTCGCGGCACCACTACTCGCCACCCCCGTCGACAAGGATCCCATGCTCGTCTACATCGCGGCCTCCGAGCGAGTCGTCAGCGCCGTCATGGTCATCGAACGACCAGAAGAGGGCAAGGAGCGCCCGGTACAGCGACCTGTATACTACATCAGCGAAGTCCTCACCGAGTCGCGCCAGCGCTACCCGCATTACCAAAAATTGGTATATGCGGTCTTTAGAGCCTAGCGGCGACTGGCGCACTACTTCCAGGAGCACCCAATAACAGTCGTCTCCTCAGCACCGTTGCAGGACATCATCCGCAACTGTGAGGCGACCGGGAGAGTTGCCAAGTGGGCCGTCGAGATCGGCGTCCACAATATCATGTACGAGCCGTGCAAGGCGATCAAGTCACAGGCTCTCGCTGACTGGAAGGAGGCCCAGCAGCCAGAGAAACTGCCGTACCTCCATTACTGGAGCCTACACTTCGACGGCTCCAAGAATGCATATGGCGCAGGGGCAGGGATCGTCCTCACATCTCCAAAGGGCGACAAGTTACGCTACGTCTTGTACCTTGACTTCACCCCCTGCACCAACAACATGACCGAGTACGAGGCGCTACTCCACGGCATGCAAGCAGCCAAGGAGATGAACATCAATCGTCTGCGCTGCTACGGCTTAAAGGCCGATGAACTCTCCCGCATCGGCTTGGCTCGACTCGCACCGCTCTCCGGCGTCTTCCTCGACACCATCACCAAGCCTTCTGTCTCTCCCCCGAGGGAGATCGACATCGAAATTCCGCTGCAACCAGACGCATCCCTGGTCGTAATGATAGCCAAGCCAAGCGACTGGACCGCGCCATACGTCGCCTACCTGGAAGGAGGCACCCTACCCGCTGATGAAGCGGAGGCCCGGATGATAGCACGCCGCTGCAAATCCTTCGTCATCATCAACGGAGAGCTCCACAAGCGCATCGTGACCAGCTGTTCCAACGCTGCGTCCAACCCGCAGAAGGACGCAAGATCCTCCAGCACATCCACGCCGGCGACTGCGGCCACCAGGCTGGCACCCGCTCCCTAGTATCCAAGGCCATGTGACATGGCTTCTACTGGCTAACCGCACACGCCGACGCGGTCGACATTGTCCAACGCTGCGTCGGGTGCCAGAAGTATGCCAATCAGACTCACGTACGAAGCTCGGCGCTCAAGACCATCCCCATCACCTGGCCATTCGCCGTATGGGGCATGGACATGGTAGGCCCCTTCAAGAAGGCCCCCTCTAGCTTCAACCTCCTCCTAGTGGCGGTCGAAAAATTCACAAAGTGGGTGGAGGCCAAGCCAGTCCGCAAGTGCGACGGGAAGACCGCTACAAAGTTTCTACGCGAGCTCATCTATCTCTATGGGTTCCCGAATAGCATCATCACGGACAACGGCACCAACTTTGCCAAAGGAGCCATGGACGAATTCTGCGAGGAGCACAACATACGACTCGACCTCGCCTCAGTTGCCCACCCGGAGTCCAACTGCCAGGCGGAACGCGCCAACCTGAGCATCCTCCACGGCCTGAAGCCGCGACTTCAAGTCCCACTCGAGTGAACTCCTAGGTGCAGGGTCGAAGAGCTCCCCTCCGTCATCTGGGGCATCCACACCTCCGTCAATAGGTTGACAGGATTCACCCCCTTCTTCATGGTGTACGGTGTCGAGTCCATCATGCCAATCGATCTCGAGCACGACTCGCCTCGGGTGGTCAACTACGCGGAGACTGACAACGAGCTCACACGCCAGGACGGAGTAGCCAATCTCGACAAAGTGCGCGACCTAGCCCGCTCCCGCACCGCCATCTACCAGCTAGTGCTTCACCGCTACCATAGCCGGAGAGTACGAACCCGCACCTTCTAGGAAGGAGACCTGATACTGAATCTGATCCAGGACAAGAAAGGCATGCACAAGCTCTCTCCCCCGTGGGAGGTACCATCCGCCATCGGGCGCGTCCTGGGCAATGACGCCTACTACCTCACCGACGTCCGAGGCGAAAACTTGACTTCAAGCGGCCATGGAATGTAAATCTCCTACGAAAGTTCTACACCTAGAACTCCAGACATCTACCTCCTACCGGCTATGAAATAAAGAAGATCGATTCACACAACGTGTGTCCACTCTCCGTTTCTTGTGCCACTCGCACTAGTAATAGCAGCGCTATGCTACTCGCAGAAGTCAACCCTTGGTGATGCGACCGACACGGCTAAGTAGTGCGATACGAGGGCACTGGAAAAATTCAGGCCTCATATCGTCAACGAAAAAAGCCAACCTGGAGACCCATTGGAGTCGCCTCTCTTGACTGGCTTCCCGAGCCAAGACAACTGCATTCTCTTCCCATAGCGACCCAGTCCTGCACATCATTGGCGCAGCGACTCGCACGGCAAAGTACCATGCTCGGGGACTTAAGCCAGTCCAAACAGGAGCGCCCAGGGAAAAACGCCAAGTATGAGAGCGCGTCCTGGACTCGCCACGCGACTGGTCCCACGGATCAGGTGGGGTGACACGCCTAACACAACATGCCCCGTCCTCACCTACCTTGGGCATGCGACTAGAACCGCCAAGTACCACGCTCGGGGACTCGTCCACCCAACCTTGTTCGCGCCCGGGAAAACGGCTAAGTACAGAACACCCCTTGGAGTCACCATGCAACTGGCTTTCCGAGCCATGGCGAGTCAACCTTTACTTACTAACAGTTTAAACAACACATAAAAATGAGGTTAACCCCATAAAAGGGCGGACGCACTCGGGGACTCACACGACCAGCAACCAAATAGAAAAACACTGACAAAAGAACCTTACATTCCTTCAAAGCAGCAAAATTTGTGTTTTACAAGGGTAGATACATACTTATCCTAACTAACACCGATCGGCAAACTATTCTACTCCGCAGGCTTCAACGATGAGGCTCCACCACCCCTGCAACACGTGATAAAAGGAATCTATGGATTCGACGGGTACGTTGTGAGCTCACCCGCCATGGCCGCACGGAACGGCTCCTCCACCTTGAAGTCGCGGTGCGCCGGATTGGGGTCGTTCGGGGCGACAACCGTTTCCTGGTAAGGAATGAGGTTGCCCATCGCCCACACCCGGTCGGCGTACACCGCAGCACGCTCGGTCAGCTTTAGCACCTCGGCAATTTCGACTGCGCCCGTCGACAAAGGGTACCTGCTCGTGACGTTGTCAAGGTTGAAGTCATCAGGAAAGTGCGCGAGCCCATGGCTCAGCACAGTCGCCACACCATGACGAAAGTCCGACCGCGTCATGATTTCCACAACAGCCGGGGCCTTCTCCAGGTAGCGCCAGACCTCGACGAGGTCGCTAGGAATCACCTCTGTGGGCGAGATCTCCTGCAGATACGCCCAGATGCAGGTCGCTGATAGCGCGGCAGAATCAACCAGAGTGGTGACGCATTGTCGCGCATCGTACATCTGCGCTTCTTTGGCATTATCAGTAATTAAGCCTGCAACACACAAGAAAATAATAAGGGAGGCTCCAGCAAAATAACGCGACCCACTCGCTCGGGGACTCACCAAAGAAAAACTCACCAATCAACGGGCGACAACGCTCCGTGATGAAATCCTGAAGACCGGAGAGGTCATCCTGCAGCCCGGCGACGAGCGTGTCTGACATCTTCCGCTCCTCAACAGCAGAAGAAACGGCTGCCTTGGCCCACCCATCCGCCGAGGTCGCATCCGCCTTTGCCTCCTTGAGCTCGTGCTCCAGGTCGGCGATTCGCGTCTCCGCGGCGCTCAAGGATGACTGTGCAGCCGTCAGTTCACTCGCCGGAACTAGGCCCTGATGAGCTTTCTCCATCGCGGTTGCACTATCCTCTGCATCAACAACACCATGATTACGAGAAGAATAAGGTTTACGACTAGCATAAAGCACGACGGCCACTCCCCTGCAGTCACTCGAAGCTGCTCGTTCGTGTCCCGGACAACGAGGAGCTCCCTGTCCACACGCTCCTTGGCGGCAAGACGCTCCGCCGACTCGCGCTACAGGCCCTCCGCAACTATGGAAGCGTCAGCAACGAAAAACCTAAGTGCCTAGCCACTGAAATTCAGCGAAAAGCTACTTGGGGACTGGACAGCGAAAATCCTAAGTGCCTAGCCGCTGAAATTCAGCGACTAGCCACTCGGGGACTGGACAGCGAAAAAATCCGAAGTGCCTAGCCGCTGAAATTCAGTGACCAACCACTCGGGGACTGGACTCAAAAAACAATAAGAATCCGACCACTGAAATTCAGTGGCCTGATCCTCGGGGACTGCACATACCTGGATGGCGGCGCCTAGCATGTCGTGAAGCTCCATTGCATCCACCGATGGGAGAACGAATGGAGTACGCCCGTGACACTGCTCGACCTCCGTGCCGGTCGCCTCGGGCAATTGGCTTGATGGCACCGATGCACTCGCCGTGGAGGCCCTCGCTACAAAGCGAGGGAATGATGCCACCGCTGCTCCCGCACCACTCGAAGGTGTGCCTATCACCCCAACCGAGGCCATGGGATCCGCCCGCTACGACTCCGTGTCCATCGTGGCCCTCGGGGCTGCATCCACTGGAATTGGAGCCTCGCTCGGGGCGACCGTCAGCTTGTCCGATATCGTGATGACCTCGTCACCCTTTGCTTTCTATGCGCCTTCAGCAGGCGCCTCGATCTCGTTGACCTTCCTCTTCTTCGAAGGGTCGACTGGTGCCTCCGCGGCACCCGATGGAACCTTGGCCACCGAAGGGTGGCCTATCTTCTTCACTCCAGTCCTGTAGAACAACTCCGTCAGTAAAGTCTCTAGTCGGACATAAATAAAGCAGACAATTGAAAGGATTAAGAAACAATCACTTGGCGACTGGGATAAAACGTAGGCTAGTACGAATGCTGGACGGCTTCTCCAACTCCGGCCCCAGTTTCCGACTGAGGCCCATCTCGAACACACTCTGCGCCCAAGACACCGACGACTTCTTCGAGGATGAGGCTGCGACAGGAGGTTCAGTGGCGATCACCGCGGGAGCTCCCCTTGACGGCGAGGTCCCTACGGTTGGAGCGGCCACGAGCCAGGTGATTGGGACGAAGGGCGGCGGCAGCGACGCCAATGGCATATCGCTTTCCGCAACGGCCGCACCGGCCGCCGTGGTCGCGTGCGCTGGTGCGTCAGCTTTAGCTTCCTCGGCTACGCTGGTAGTATCGAAGCTACTTGCAGACCGAGGCGGTGATACCGGCTTAGCCGGCTTCTTCTTCTTCGGTGACGGTGGTTTCTTCTTCGATGGCGTAGCTTCGCGCCGCGAGGTGTGTTTGGGGAGTTCGTCCTCGTCTTCGTCATGAGCCTCGAGGCTCTTGCTGGCCTCGAGCTCGCGCTGATGCTGCCCGCGAGTTTTGCGAACCGTGGGTGCGGTGACCTCCACGGCCTCGTCGCCACCGTCGTCATCATCATCGTCATCACTGCCCCCGTCACTCCTGACATCGCCCTTGTCGAGTGAAGACTCGCTTTCATCCTCGCCGGACGAGTTCGAGTTCTCGTCATCTGCGGGTGGAAGCCAACCTTCCACCACCTAGAACAACTACGACAACAAAATGAAGTTAGCACGATCGCGAATGCAAAACTGCGACTGTGAAGTGCACGAAGAATAAAAGGACTCACCGTTGGAGCTTGGCGCTTCGTGGTGTAAGGGGCAACACTGGCCTTTGCGTCAAGGTACTCTGCCTCGGTCATCTTTTTCAAGGCCAAGGTGTAGTCCTGGAGCCTCCACTCGGTGTGACAGGACTTCATCGGGTCGTCCTTGCCCGTGTATTCGTACATATAGTGGGTGCGACTGGCCAGAGGCACCAGCTGCTGCCCAAACCACCAATTGTACAAATTGATGGTCTGGAGGCCCTTCTTCTTCAGGTTGCGGATCGTCTGCAACATCTCTCCGACAACCATCTGCTAGTCCAACGGGAGCTTGGTGACTTGGAGCCGACGCGGCTCGGGCCGGTCGGCGGAGTACATCGAAAGCGTCACCTCGTTGGCCGGAGGCGACTTGGTCACGTATAACTAACTCTTCTTCCATTTGTTTGTCGCCTTCTTCGGCAGCATCAGATCGAAGAAGGACACCTTCGACTTCAGGTGAAAGGTCAGGCCGCCTGCGGCCAGCATCGGGCCATTTACTTCTTCGCGGTCGATCCTCCCGTGGAACAGTTCTTGCCACAGCGGGAAATACGCTCGGGAACCTAGGTAGCACTCACAAAACTCCACGGAGATTACGAGTTTCTCGATTCTATGCTGCCCTAGGTCCAACGGTTGGATGCCGTAATAGGCGCAGAAGTGGCGGAAGTAGAGGGAGGTGGGGAATCCTAGCCCCCGCTCCAGATGGCTGGTGAAGCAGATGAACTCCCCCTCGCGTGGATCTGGAGTCACCTCTCTAGCCGCCGGGATGCGCCATCTCCTGGCGTGGAGGATCCCTGCCTCCTCGAACAACTTCAACAGCACCTTCGTGCACTTGGATCTGCCCCATGGTTCCGCCGGAGGCGCCATCAATTGAGGGATCTGGGGCTATGAGCTGCTCTGGGTCGCTCTGGTCGCTGAGCGGAATGGAGGATTGGGAATTCGCGAGATTGGAGGAAGTGTGGGAATGTTCTTCCCTCACCCGTCACTCTCCTTATATAGCGGTTGCTACCCGCCATCTTCAGGGAGCCGTTACCGCGCGGTAATTACACCGATATTACCGTTGGATTACCCAACGACTACTTTGACCAGCGCTGACGGTCCAACTTCATCCACTCGACTCGTTATTTTCAGCGACTTGATGATTCGCCGACCTGATCACTATAACAGTTACTCAATTACTCGCCGACCTATTCGCCAAGCTGCGATTCGACTAGTCATCGTTATTGTGACTAAATTGACTAGTTCTTTCCTTTATTCAGGAGTCCACCGCCGATTCGACTGGGCGTCCGAATTGTACCCGCATACTCCGACTGCCAATGAACACCTATGAAGAATCAACGACGGCCTCGGGGACTATTGATGGGGATATGCCGACCGGGGTATACCCAGCAGGACGTTTCCTACTGGACCAAGCTACCAGCGAGTGGGCCTGAGGACAGCGACTGGATCGAGACTTGGCAAGGACCCAGGCGACTAGAAGCTGGAGGCCCAGAAGCGTAGCTAGGCCTAGTCGGATTAGGTCAAGGACCCTCCGAATCCTTAACTAATTCGGTTGTAGATCTGTAAAAGCTAGCGAGGTGAGCCTATATAAACCTCCCTAGGGTACGCATAGAGGACACGTTCCATCATACACCCCAGCGACTCGCCGCCTAGTCCTCGAGCTCACCCTTGTACTCTCTCCATAATACAATCTCGCAGGAGTAGGTCTTTACCCTCCAGGGGGCCGAACCTGGGTAAATCCTTGTGTCTTCGCCCTCATCTCGCACCGTAGATGTCTGGCCACCCTTGCCCTTCGTTCTGCTACTCGCTGCCGATTACAGCATCTGTCGTGGCCATTCCCACGACAATTATGGTACTTGTTAGCTTTCAGCCCTCATTGCCCCTATCATAAGCATCTTGAAGTGATTAAGGTTAAAGTGACAAAGATGGAGTATATGCTTGACGAAGTATAAGTTGGCAATCTCAAGTCCCTTCAATACGAGGGTCACACCTCATGCTACTCAACTTTAGTCACCTATAAGTTCTTGTCATTGTAAGTATTTGCATATCATTGAGAACCGCCAACGGGGTACCCCTTGCACATGGTACAGGAGCTATCCCATAACCAAAATGACAAGGCAAGCAGAGAATGAGCATCTTAGCAATCTTCTTATTTACCATGGGAATATGGTGCTTGTTTTCTCTCTTTCCTCTTTTCTCAATGTGTCTCTCTTTTTTTATAAGAAGAATGCTTCATAGATATCACTATGGTGATGCTGCAAGTTTCCACCATGATTAGGCTTGGCTTAGGCTAGCGGCCCAGGCATTTCTCTAACACAGGATATAAACTCCATGGACTTACAAGTTCCCTCTTTATTTCACACCGGTGACATCCATAGACAAAAGAGCATGATATCAACTGAGTACAAAGTACAAGTGCAATGTTGAAAATGTTCCTCGTGATAGCACGATTCTGCTAATTCCAACGTATAAGTGCAAGCATATACAACATAGATGACACAATGGTTCAAGTTTATTAGGGGAAAGGAATATAAAGTGTGCCATCAAGTTTGTGAGGGCTTTAATCACTAAGTTTTCACGTAACAAAATAGTTTTTAAATGGAAGATAGCTGAAAACAAGAATATACTTGGAATGGTGTAACACACCATGCATAGGAGTTTATAGTGGACACTTTGGAATAACTTGGTTTCTTGAGAGTTGGAAGCATGAGTAGAGCTTACTCATATAAGTGGAGGCTATCAAAAGACTGGGAGCATCCAACTAAGAGAGCATAATGGCCATAATCATGCATAGCAACAAAGCATTACTAATCAACGCATAGAGTGGTACTACAAGTCAAGGACTAAATGATCATAGAGGCTAATGGTGACTTGTGAGAGTCAAAACATGGCGTGATCATGTGCCAAGTCAACCAAAGCAAAGCATCAAAGGAGAATACCACAATATTATGCTTTTGCATGCTAAAACAACGCATAATTTCTTCAAGGCACACTAAGCAATCCCAATTGTTTGGAACAAGACATTCTACAGCAATAATCACTAATCATAAGGTCAAAACAACACCTAGCATGTCATGCTAAAGTCTAAGTCACAGTCAATGCAAGCTCCTCTTGCACTTCAAGCAAGAACTTACTACTCCTTTCCAACACCAAGCAACTTATTTGCAAAACAACACAGCGAGAACAGGGGTCCAAACTACTTTATTCAAGCAAACTAAACAACCTAAGTAAAGCAAACGAAAACTAAGACGCTCCAAGAAGAACACAACTGTGCATGAAACAATAAAAACGAAGTGTCTAGACAGACCTGAGCTTTTTATTGATGAAGAAGGGGATGCCTTGGGCATCCCCAAGCTTTGACGCTTGTACCTCTTGGATATTTCTTGGGGTGACACCATGGTGGCATCCCCAAGCTTGAGATTTTTTCCATTTTTCATCTCATTGCATCATTCTCTCTCTACACCTGAAATTTTCCTTCATACAAAACTTCACACAATCTTCATTAGCAACATTAGTGTATTCAAAAGATATTAGACCTCTAGAAAAGCTTTGAAACAGCAAGGCTTTTCATTAAAAACACATGATACTGTAGTAACTCCTTCAAAAATCTCAATTTCCCTAACCCAAAAAGGAATCAATAAGAAGCAAATGCAAATAATGGCAGAAATCTGTCAAAACAGACCAG
This sequence comes from Avena sativa, assembly GCA_916181665.1. Classification (NCBI taxonomy): domain Eukaryota; kingdom Viridiplantae; phylum Streptophyta; class Magnoliopsida; order Poales; family Poaceae; genus Avena; species Avena sativa. The sequence goes on from OV702284.1 coordinate 127,661,177, forward strand.
CAGGTAGAAACCGATTTTTTCGAACATCTTCTGTTGCTCAAATCAAAAAGTGTTCAACTAACGAAAGTTATCTAACACACTGGGGGATTTATTCATAAAATTTCAGCTCAATCCGAGTTACAGAGACTCGTCACGAATATGTTTGGTGGAGGACAGAAATCTATTTTGGGACAGCAACTCCCCCAAATCTTACTTGCCTCTCATTAGAGGTCATTCTTTGCACAAAAAGCAAACAAAAAAGATAAGGAGAGGTCATTACTGAAGTAATAACTTCCAACGCTCAAGGAAACTCTTGGGTTATCTCCTAACAAGTACTTTTATTTAACTCCTTTAAGTTAGGATTGATAGTTTGAGAAGATGCTCACATAAGAATTATGAATTGAAGTCAAAGAGAGCATCAAGAAGCAAATTCAAAACACATTTAAGTCTAACCCTCTTCCTATGCATCGTAATCTTGTACACAAATAAATTCACAAAGAACAAAGTGACAAGCATAGGAAGATAAAACAAGTGCAACTTCAAAACTTTCAACATAAAGAGGGGAAACTTAATATTGTTGAGATACATAAGACCATGTTTCCCTCTCTCATAATAATTTTCTGTAGCCTCATGGATAAACTCAACAATATAGCTATCACATAAAGCATGCTTTTCATGATCTACAAACACATAATTTCTATCAAGCTCAAAAATAGTGAGATTAAAACCTTCATGGGTTTTACCCAAAGTAGATATTTCTAAAGAAATCACAGGAACATAACATCCATCCTCCTTTGGTAAGAATGGGGGACAATTAAATAATATAAGAGGTAAAGAGTTACTCTCATTAGAAGGTATGCATGGGTAGATCCATTCTTCCTCCTTTTGTTCATCACTCTCCTCCTCTTTTTCATCTAATGAGCTTCCAGTTTCAACAATTTCTTCTTCCATAGGTTCCTGCAAGGCATTAGTCTCTTCCATTTGAGGAAATCACCTATTAAAATATTCAAGAATATAGCCATTTGCTTCCTTGTAATTATCAAAGCAAAATTTAAGTATCTGATAAACCTCATATTCATAAGGTGCATCATCGGTATTTTCAAGAAAACTGGCAAGTTCAAATGCACCCTTGAAGACAATAATTCTTCCATTTGTTCCACATCATAAAAGTCATAATTTCATTTAGCATAAGAGGATATGGTAACATTATCATTGTACTCACATTGGAAAGGGAGGTGTTTTTACCTCCTACAGAAACAAGATTTATCAAAGAAATAAGTAACATTATAAGTAGAGCACATGTCTCTAGCAATTGTATTCAACTTATCAATTTGTTCCCATAAGTGTTTCCCTTTTTGTGACGAACGGTGTTCCTTATAATAATACTTTTGTTCTTCCGTGAACCCACCTTGCCAATAAGAACTAGTTTCAAAGAAACCATCCATTGACAGAAAGCATGACTAGGCAAGGCAATAATAGGCCAGCAACTAGAGGAGGGACTAATTTTTTTTTTGTGTTTTTGAATAAAGAAAGCAAACCAAACTAGACTAATTATTTTGGGTTTTTTGAAAAGAGGCAAAAAAAGCCAAGCAAAAGACACAAATCAAACTAAAAACAAATTAAAGAGAAAGGAAGTCGAGGACTCCCCTAGTGAAGACGTCCTTAGCCGCCCCGGCAACAGCGCCAGAAAACTTGTTGCCTGACAGAGAGGACTTCGTTGGAAACCCCAAGAGTAAGGTGTGATGAGCACAATAACAAGACTTCCCTCATTAGAGATCGAGGTTATCGAACCAGAAGGAGGAAGGAAACGTCACACAGGTGTTACTAGCAACACGGAGACCTGCACAACACAAACTCAAGACTTTGCCCCAACGAATCAATGAGGTTGTCAAGGTCACCGGTTTGCTGTAACAAAGGATTAAACGTATGGTGTGGAAGGTAATGGTTTGCAGCAAGTAAACAAGTAATAGTGGAAGATGTATCAATGGTAAAGATTGGAATGGGGTCCATAGTTCACTAGAGGTGCTCACCTTAGTTAAACAACATGGCATGAAGGGTAAACAAATTACGGCAGGGCAATTGACAGGAACTGAGCAAGGCATAACAATGCAATTACTAGTCAGAAAGATCCTATGATATTCGATTGGGCAATACAACAAGATACATAGACCGCCATCCAACTGCATCTATGACTAGAAGTCCACCTTCAGGTTATCATCCGAACCCCCTCTATTATTAAGTTGCAAGCAATAGACAACTGCTTTAAGCAAAGTGTGTAAGGTAAACAGTCCACATGTTCCATGAACAAGAGACCGTTGTTTTCTCCCTATTAACAACAACACATCTACAACCTAAGAGATTATTGTCACTTCCCTTGGGAAACTAGAGGCATGAACCCACTGTCGAGCATAAATACTCCCTCTGGGAGTCACTAGCAACTACTTGGCCAAGATAGCTACTAACAACGGAGAGGATACAAGATCACAAACAACACAGACATGATAGAATCATAAAGACAAAACCATTAATCAAACCAACATAATAATCTCAATATCCATCGGATCCCCGCAAACACAACATGCATGATTACAAATAGACTAGATCTTGATCATGAATGGAGCTCACAAGATCTATACATGAAAGCACAAAGGTGGAGATACAACCATCTAGCAACTACATACACCCATAGTCCAAGGTGGAACTACTCATGCATCATACCGGAGAGAAGGCCTCCGGGATGATCTCCCCTCTGGCAGGGTGTCGGGAAGAACTTCAGATCCCCCCGATCTAGGGACGAGTGTGGCTGCGGCTATAGACTGTTTCGTGGAGATTTGATCGGGTAGTTAGGGTTTCTGCATCAGGGGCTGCTTATAGGCGAAGGGGGAGGCCGAGGCGGTGGCCAGGGTCCCCACACCCTTCCTAGGCGCAGGGCAGGGCCCACCCGTGCCTACGAGGGTCTGGGCGCCCCGGCCCGCCTCTCCGGCTCCCCACGGAAAGTAATTGACTTTGACGTTTGTCCTGTCCAATTCCGAGAATATTTCTTTACTAACTTTTCTGAAACCAAAAACAGCAGAAAACAGGCAACTGGCACTATGGCAACTTGTTAATAGGTTAGTACGAGAAAACATGTAAAAAGCACCTCAAAGTGTAGACAAAGCAAAGCAAAGTAGATACTAAACAAGCATGGACATCAAAAATTATAGATACGTTTCCGACGTATCAGTGAGATCGTCGCCATCAACACCATCGTCAAGTTAGGCTTCATCGGGATCATCATCATCATCCACACCATCATCCCCACTAGCACCATCATCACCACTCCATCCCGCTGTAACAATTGTGTTGGATATTGCTTTAGTTCTTAGGGGAAACTTTCCCGGTGTTAATTACTATTGTAGTTGATGCTTGTGAGTGGAACCATTGGATTATTATTTATGTTCAGATTGTTATCCATGATCATATCATCTTTGATCTTGATCCATATGATGTACTGTGAGTAGTTTGTTTAGTTGTTGAGGACATGGGAGAAGTCATGTTAGTGGATTTGTGTTGAGTTATTATTCAATGGTTAGTATTTAAGTTGTGGTGCTATTCATCCAGTGATGTCATGTGAACATCGACTACATTATACTTCACCATTTATGGGCCTAGGAGAATGCATTGTGTATTTGGCTACTAATTGTGGGGTTACCGGAGTGACAAAAACCTGAACCCCCGTTAAGACACCTTTGCACAAGGGACAGTAGGATCTCAGAATTGAAGGCTATGGTTAGGTTTATATCTTAATTACTTTCCTATAGTTACGGATGTTTGCAGGGGGTTTAATCACAAGTATGTATTAGTCCAAGTAAGGTCGATACATTAACATAGGTTCACCCACAAAACACTTACAACACCAAAGAAGAGTACTCAGCTATTTGAAGCGAAAGCACTTGACAGAATTCCCATGTGTCCTCAAGAACGTTTGGTCCTTATAAGTATTTCCACTGGCTTGTCCTTTGCTAAGAAAGGATTGGGACACTTGCTGCATTTGTTCTTTATTACTTGCACTTTGTTTTGCTGCGTTATCAGAAAACCCCTAAAAATCCGTTTGCTAAGTATTTGCAGAGAGTTCCTGCTTCATACCACTAGTCAACACCTTCTGCTCCTCGTTGGGATCGACACTCCTATTTATTCAAAGTACTATGATACACCCCCTATACTTGTGGGTCATCATCAAACAACAATTATTTACTCTCAAATATTAGTATTTGATTGTTTACTCGATGTGGCACCCCGAATTTAGGGTCTGAGAATACCCGTTATGCATACAATTCACGTTCCCATGATCAGTGAGCCGTGAGCATAACCGACAAGTTATCATTACATCATTCCCAAAGTAATGGTTACAAAACTTACAAAGTGGCCATTATGGAAATTACAAGACAAGTAGCATAAGTCTTCAATCGCATAGCCCATGCCATGCCTTAACCTACAGGCAGCTGACTGGGAAGACGGCCAAGATCGCATAGACATTAGCACCTTTGTCACTTCTTAACATCCTCAATCTAGACGAGTAAATAGCCAGGGACAATGCCGGTGAGTACGTTGAATGTACTCGCAAACCACCGAGACTTGGAAACAAGATAATGAAAATTTGGCTGTGGCGAGATAGCTCCACACTATAGTTGTTTCTGAAAAAGTCTAACAATGGCATCTCTATATCTTTGTTGAAAAAGAGTTTTTTTTGGAAAATACGCCTCCTTTTAGAAAATCCGGACACCTCCACATCCTTGTTAAAAAGCTTTGTTGAAAATAGTTTTATAGCAAAACCCTTTTGAAAACATCTTCGACCATTTCTGGTCAAAACCAAACTCGTTCTTATATTTCCTCGTGACCAAGTCACATCCTTTTTATTCATCTCAACATATCCGAAGGGTACTCCTAGCACTTGCCATTCCAACCATCCTTGACAGTAGACACGGTTATTCAAGTAGATTAGACTCTGCAAAGTTTGTGCACTTTACCCACAAGAATCAATACATCTGCCGGATACAACCACGGCCGGCTACACATGGTAGACGGGGGTTCGGATAATCAAACCTACATTTTGTCCATCCCTAGCAAAGGCGGCTTTTCCTTTTGGGTTTTCTCTCCCCGACACGAGTATGTGTCCCAGGGCCGTAGTCCTCCCTATTGCACTTTCGTATACCCAAACCCGTAGCTTGGCAATATACAATTGGTGGCTCCACTTCCTTCCCTACTCCTAAAGCATAACATCCGTGGGAGACCCAATTGTTGCACCGACACTTCCGCCGTAGCGGGCAATGGGCCCTAGATCCGTAGATCTGTGATAGAGTCCACTCGGGCTTCTAGTGATTTCTCCCGTTAAGCAAGTACAAGCAGCCCCGGCTAAGGACAACAACTACGAGCTAAGCCCCAGCGACGGGGGTAGTGTGGTTGCACGGATAAATTATTCCGGACATTGGCATAGAACATCCCTTCTCTTTCTCTTGCTTGACTTTCCCTTCACCCTCTTCCTATCTTCTTTAGTAAAACTTCCACTCGGAAACGATGCCTCTTTCCAAGGGTTTTATTTTGAAAAATTTGTAGTAGGTTAAAACCCAAAATAGTTTTATTACTGAAAATCCGTGGTTTCTAGAAGGGAAGATGGTAAGCATCTTAGCCTAAATCTAAAGGGTAAAGTGGGTGTCAACGAATGTAAGTTTCCTAAGGGACACTCCATCATAACTTGGAGGAGCCAAGTTACTCATGCCTTTTATTTGAAACAAACCATGCATTTAATCATGAGATTCATAAACGAGATATAAAATAACATAGGAGTTCAAGAACGATGGCTTGTCTGTGACCAGCGAGATGTCCCTTGACTTCCTTATAATACCAGAATGCCAATAATAACAATAATAGGAATGACCCGATGCTTCCTTCTTGTCGGCGTCTCACAAACACAACTATCACCGTTATTGAGCATACATGCAAACAAACAACACCACAATCAATACAAGGCATACAAGCATCAAACCATACAGCAAGCAAAGTATAATTACATGATATTCATCAGTAGTATGTTGGAGGTTTGATTTGATTAGATTGGTAGAAGATTTGGAGGCCTTGGAAAAAGGGATCCTTTTGGATTTAAGGCCTAGGAACTACCTAAGAGAGGGGTTTTTGACCAAGGGCTTTATATGTATGATACCATTGTATAAAAATGATACCATCAGGTAGGTATTCATAAAATGACTCGAACAAAGGTGGCTTCACTATTTTATCAATTTCCATTGATTTATAATGATTTTTATAGTGGATAAAACTCTAGTTGTATGAAATAATTCACCAGATATAATCTGGAGCTCCAAAAATTATTTCCTTGGGTTATTAGGTAGTAATTAGTGGACTTAATTAAGAGGTTGCCGAATCACCCCAAAAAAATTACTAGAATGCCCTTGAGAAATTCCCAAAGACAGTACTGGCTGGATTTGTATTTTTCATCATATTTAATCTACATAATATTTTGGTGTGATTCTAAGGGAACTTGTTAGGTACTGCAATTATATTTTTGTATAAATTAGAATCAACCCTTTTGGAGTTACAGAGCTACTGATAGGAATTTATTAGTGAGTAAACAATACACAGAATAGTTTAATTCACCAAAATTCAACAGGGGTTCATAAAATTATGTGCTACTGGATTACGACATATGTTGATATATAGGTGCACGAGGAGATGGAATTAGGTAAAACCCACATTTGGTTTGACCTAGAGATTTCTCTAGAGGCAGAAAAGACTTAATTTTGTTATTTTTACTAGATACAAACTTGGAAGCCAATGGGTATGGGGCTAGTGGGACATGCAAGTTATGGATTATAACTTCCAGTACAAAATGGTTTCAGGTCATTTGGATAAATGAAGCTCTCTAGAGAAAATTATTAGTGAACTGGACAGATCTTAGTAGATGATTTATCATATTTATTCTAAACATCATTTTGATTCAGCACCAAGTCTACAATGTTTGTAAAGACATATAGGGACTTAAGAAAAATAGTATATGGACATTTTAAGTGGTTTTACATTTTTATTTGGATTTAAACCAAATTACCAATACCAGATCTGGAATTATTCTAAAGAAAAGAGAGAGGATAGGGGATGCGGGCCGGATCTTTACCCCAGTGGCCACGGGGAGCAGCTATGGTCCAGCCCAGGCACCTGCACACGAAGGTGTATGGAGGGAAGATGGCCGTTGGATTTGGGAAGATCTGACGGCCCAGGGGTCGTCGTCCTCCTCACGTCAGGACGCTGGGGGAGGAAACCCTAGCGGCTTCAGGGCAGCGCGGTGGCGCCCAGGGGACCTCACTGGCGATGGATGGATGGCGGGGGAGAAACGGTGGTCGACGACGAGTCCAGGGAGGGGCGGAACGGGGAAGTTCGACACTGGGAGGAAGCTCGCGTGAGGTCGCCCGCCAGTGCACGCTTGGGAGGTCATCGGGGAGGCTCCTAGGGTTGCTGTAAGACCAAGAAAAGGGTATGAGAAGATTCAGGGGAGCAAGGGGGTTCATGCAGGGTGACATGCAGAGAGGAAAGAGGGAAGAGAGGAGCTTGGGGCTCGGTTTCCTTGCCATGTCCGAGGAGGCCTTTCCTCTCTTCTCCTGGCTAGTATAGACTAGCGAGAGGGATAGGGTGCTCTGGAGGGGTAAGATAGAGTGGGAGGAAGCAAATGAGGGAGGAGAGAGGGGCTGTACTGGCCTGTGGCCTTATAAACTGAAGGGGAAGGTCCATTGTGGACCTAGCTCATGGAGGAGCTTGGGGAGGTTGCAGGTTGTCCATTGGCTGGCTGGGGTGGTGCTAGGTGCTAGTGGAACCCTATGGTTGACTGCTGAATGGAGGAAGGGGTGGTGTGGTTGTGGTTGTCTTTTCTTCACAAGATTTTTATCTCCCTCTCTCTTTCTCCAAAAGATCAAGGGCAAGGGAGGGTTGGTTATCTTGTGCTATAGTGCACATGACCATAGAGAGGTTGGTTTGTTGTGGTGAAAACCTTGACAAGGGTTGATGGGGGTTTGAGTTGGTTTGAATCAAGTTTTGCTTGGTTTTACCAAAATTGATCAAATGGATGCTTGTGAAGGAAGTTTAAAAATTTGCATTGGGAAAAGTGGGGAGAGAGTAATGGTAGATTAATATGGTCAAAGTACTTGCCTAGGATTTATTTGGGATTTTTCAGAAGATTTTTAGACCACCTTATACCATTTATTCAAAAAGGACAGAAGTAGATTCTAGAAGCTCATGTGATAATTCTACATTTGAAAATTTTTTTTTATGTGATATGGTCCTAAATACCATATTACACATTGGAGAATTTTATTGGAATTTATTGAGGTGGAAAAGTATTTTTAAGGAATTATTTCTTGTTTCTGCCATTTAAGAAAAAGGGAAAAAAGAAAAAATAAAGAAACTCAAAAATATTTATTTTGGAGTTTGAGATATGGGATATGATATATATGCATCCAATGTGCCTTGATTTGGCAAGTTTATTTGGAGAAAAACAAACTTGCCTTTATAGACAAAGATTTTGAGAATTTTGCAAGATAATGAATTTAATTTGTTTGATGATTCAAATAATTATGGGAATTATTTGGGGATGGTTATATTCAAGGTGGGGGCTGTATACTTGATGTATGCATCAAGGTCAACCTTGAGTTTTGAAGAAATGTGGTGAAAAGGATGGGAGCTAGATTTGGGAGGATCTAGGGTTTGGTTATTTTGATGCCACCAAGACATGGTTGTATTTGTCAACTCAGAGCTCACCTTGGTACAAGGGAGATATGGATAGCTAGGCCAAGTTATATAGATGATCAAGGAAGAAAGAGTTGGTATTGGTTACCTTTGATGTGGTCTAGAAGAGATGGCAAACTTTGTTGAAAATAAGGCTGCCATAGCAGATACATCAGGTAGCCTACTAAACCATGTGGGTTTAAGAAGCACAAGGCTCCAATAGAAACAAGTGATGTGGGGGTTGATAGGACATGATTAGTAGATCATAACCAAGGAAAGAGTTGGTCAAGGGGAGGTAGCATATAGATGTGAGCATCTGCCAAAATAGGCAAGATGATAAGATTTGCAGAAAGGATTATTATCTTGACCACAAAACCATCATGGATGGGTGGGAATTAGAATGGCTTAGCTGTACTAGTGTAGAGGAGTTCAGGTGGATACTAGGTTCCAATTTCATGATCAATGGGATGATTTTGATGGTTTAACTAGGTAGATAGGATCCATGCTTAGATTGGGTCTCCACTGAGTTGGAAACTATCATGCTGGATTGATCTAATTAGGATGCTTGGTTTGAGATTGATGATCACAAACATAGATTGGGTCCTAAGGGATTAGCTACTATATTATCTCACTCTAGTTCCTAAGGAAACAAGGAAATCAACAGATCAAGGCAATTCATCAGACAGCAGATCAAGACAATTCATCTTATCAAGCTTATCCAACTACTACTAGGGTTACCATCAAGCCTAGCTTGGGTAAGGGTGGGTATTTTGAAATGGGTTGTGCTTTGAAGTAAGATAAGGACCATCTTGGTATTTCTACCAAGATTGGAGTGAAAAGGTTTTTGGAAAACCTAGGGGTAAGAGTAGCTGGGAGTTCTGTCTTGAAAACATAAGGAGATTATATATAGGTCTCCATAGTTTTGCTAATAGAAGCTAGTAAAGTATTTTCTTGTGTCAAAGTCATCTTGGGTAAGGTTTTGAAATGCCAGAACATTTGATAATATGAAAGATGAGCTAAGATATTTCTTTTGTAAAATAGCTTTTGTAAACTAGGGCTGGGTTAGGGAGTACATCACCTAATACACAAACAGTTGCATGAGCACAAGCAACCAGTTAGGCAAACATTGCAAGAAAAAGTTTTTGTTCCCCCTGATTTTTGCCTTTTTGGATAGCTAATCAGGGTTGCTAAAATTGGGATGTTACAAACCTTTCCCCCTTAAAATAATCTCGTCCCAAGATTACGGAGGAGTAGGGTTGGGAGATAACATCCTCTTAACAATTTTAGCAGTGGAAATTATGAGATGTTAACATGTCTTATAATAGACATGCATGGTCATCTATGGTTCGTAGCTGAGCGGCTTCGGGTTTGGGCGTTTATATTAAGCTAGCGGAAAAGACGCAGTCTTTTCCCCTTAGGATAAGTCTAGTTAGGTTTAGCGTTGACGGGGTACTTCCTTCTTGAGGAGAGACGGCGAGTTGAGTCTTCTTTAATCCTTCGCTTCGTGGTCGACTTTTCTTTCTTCAAGGTCCTGATACACCGGGGTGTTGGCTAGATGGTCAACCTTGGAGTGGAGGACTTTCCTAAAGTACCTTCTAATTCTGGAGAGGTGCCGATTATCGTCCTTCTTACAGGGTCGACGATTCAGATTTGGAGGGGTGGTCATCACTTAGTGCTAACTAGTGTTCGACTTCAGCGGTCTATCGGGGTTTGGGCAGGAGCGACACTAGGGGTTCTTGGTGGAGTCGCCGACTTTCTTGGTTGGAGTTGTATGCTGATGCTGGGGATGGCACTACACCTTTCATTCGGGGGGTTATATTTTGTCGACATCGTCGGAACCGCTTCATGAGTTAGAAGGTCTATCAGAAAAGGCGTCTACTAGCTTCCGGGTAGTTAGTTTTGAGCTAGTTAGTTCCGATAGGTTGGAGAGTTCCATTGAAGTCTGGTGGTCTAGGAAACGAGGTCCTTTGGAATGGGGTCGGTCCAGGTTTGACTGATGAAACATCGTGGGTAAAACACCCAAAGGAGGATATCACACTTGCATAATACCCATAATTTAGCAGGTTTGTGCCAGTCGGTGGCGGAGGTACTTAAGGTGTTACAAAACGGGTCCGTGCCGCAGGGCGAACAAGCACCTAGAGTCTTATAAAACAGGTTTCGGGACGATACATAGGTACTACCCTGCGCCATAAGGGTGAGTCGAGGGAGGAAAGCTACTCCGTGGTTATCGCTTGACTCTAGTTTCCCTTCTTGAGTTGTTGCATTGACTTCGTCTACTGCAATTCCTCAGGGGTGTGGGGAATATTCAACTCTTCGGCAGTGAGGGTGAGGGTCGTGCCTTCTTCCAGAGTTGCTTCCACAGGTTGGTCTTCTGGTGAGGTTGACTGGAAGATAGGTTTATACTCATAGAAGGACAACTCCTCATTTTCCATCACAGAGTTAAATCTAACAAGGAGTTGCGCGCTTGCAAGAAGAAACCTAGAGAATCTATTGGATCATACATCCAACGCTAGAATATCAACAAAAATTCCGCTGAGGATATATCCGATGAAAGGGCAATTGATGCCTTCAACGATGGTTTGCAGAGAAACGATTTTATTGAAGAGTTGGAACGGGTGAATCCGAAAAGAATTTCTCAGCTAATGGACATGGCAAACTGCTAGGCTGATACTAAGGATACTGTGCACAACAAATGCAAGCGCTTGATATGTTGCAAACGTATCTATAATTTTTTATGCTCCATGCTTGTTTAGTATCTACTTTGCTTTACTTATCCACACTTTGAGGTGCTTTTTACATGTTTTCTGGTACTAACCTATTAACAATTTGCAACAGCGCCAGATGCCTGTTTTCTGCTGTTTTTGTTTTTAGAAAAGTTAGTGAAGAAATATTCTTGGAATTGGACGGGACAAAGGACAAAGTCAATTACTTTCCGTGGGGAACAAGAAGTTCAGAGGAGAGCCCGAGGGGCCGGCCAGAGGGGCCAGACCCACCCTAGGTGCGGGTGAGCCCCACCCCAATGGAAAGTTAGTAAAGAAATATTCTCGGATTAATGTTTTTGTCTTTATGATTCTATCATGTCTATGTTGTTTGGGATCTTGCATGCTCTCCGTTGTTAGTAGCTATATTGGCCAAGTAGTTGCTAGTGACTCCAAGAGGGGGTATTTATGCTCGATAGTGGGTTCATGCCTCTAGTTTCCAAGGGAAGTGACAGAAATCTCTTCGGTTGTAGATGTGCTATTGCTACTAGGGAGAAAACAACGGTCTCTTGTTCATGGAACATGTGGACTGTTTACCTTACACACTTTGCTTAAAGCAGTTGTCTGTTGCTTGCAACTTAATACTGGAGCGGGTTCGGATGATATCTGAAGGTGGACTTCTAGTCATATATGCAGTTGGATGGCGGTCTATGTATCTTGTTGTATTGCACAATCAACCTCTTAGGATCTTTCTGACTAGTAATTGCATTGTTATTCCTTGCTCAGTTCCTGCCAATTGCCCTGTTGTAATTTGTTTATCCTTCATGCCATGTTGTTTATTTAAGGAGAGCAACTCTAGTGAACTATGGACCCCGGTCCAATCTTTACCATTGATACATATTACACTTTTACTTGTTTACTTGTTGCAAATCATTACCTTCCACGCCATACGTTTAATCCTTTGTTAAAACAAACCAGTGAGCTTGACAACCTCACTGATTCGTTGGGTAAAAGTCTTGAGTTTGTGTTGTGCAGGTCTCTGCGTTGCTTGCAACACCTGTGTGACATTTCCTTCCTCCTTCTGGTTCGATAACCTCGGTCTCAATTGAGGGAAAACTTGCAGCTTGCTGCTTCACACCTTGCTCTTGGGATTCCCAACAGGCTCCACATCAATAGGCGCCATCAACAAGTTTTCTTGCGCCGTTGCCGGGGAGGCTAAAGACGTCTTCACAAGGGGAGTCGTTCACTTCCTTTCTCTTTACTTTGTTTTTAGTTTGATTTGTTTCTTTTGCTTGGTTTTGTTTGCCTCTTTCCAAAAAACCCAAAAAAAATTAGTCTAGTTTTGTTTGCTTGCCTTATTCAAAACACACACAAAAATTAGTTCCTACTCTAGTTGGTGGTCTGTTATTGCCTTGCTTGGTCATGCTTTCTATCAATGGATGGTTTCTTTGAAACTAGTGCTTATTGGCAAGGTGGGTTCACAGAAGAACAAAAGTATTATTATAAGGAACACCGTTTATCACAAAAAGGGAAACACTTATGGGAACAAATTGATAAGTTGAATACTATTGCTAGAGACGTGTGCTCTACTTATAATGTTACTTATTGCTTTGATAAGTCCTGCTGCTGTAGGAGGTATAAACACCTGTCTTTTCAATATGAGTATAATGATAATGCTACCATATCTTCTTATGTTAAGGGAAATTATGAATTTTATGATGTGGAACAAATTGAAAATTTTATTGCCTTCAAGGGTGGTTTTGAACTTGCCAGTTTGCTTGAAAATACTGATGATGCACCTTATGAACATGAGGTTTATGAGATACTTCAATTTTGCTTTAACAATTACAAGGAAGCAAATGGCTATATTCTTGAATATTTTAATAGGTGCTTTCCACAACTAGAAGAGACTAATGCCTTGTAGGAGCGTATGGAAGAAGAAATTGTTAAAACTGGAAGCTCATTAGATGAAAAAGAGGAGGAGAGCTCTTATATTATTTGATTGTCCCCCATGCTTACCAAAGGAGGATGAACCTTATGTTCCTGTGGATCCGTTTGAAACATCTACTTTGGGTAAAACCTGTGAAGGTTTTAATCCCACTATTTTTGAGCTTGATAGAGATAATGTGTTTGTAGAAAATGAAAAGCATGCTTTCTGTGGTAGATATATTGTTGATTTTATTCATGATGCTACTGAAAATTATTATGAGAGAGGAAAGTATGGTTATAGAAGTTTCCATGGTACTGAAACACCTCTCTATGTGCTAAAAGTTTTGAAGTTGCTCTTGTTTCATCTTCCTATGCCTGTCACTTTGTTCTTTGTGAATTTATTTGCATACAAGATTCCTATGCATAGGAAGTGGGTTAGACTTAAATGTGTTTTGAATTTGCTTCTTGATGCTCTCTTTGGCTTCAATTCATAATTCTTATGTAAGCATCTTCTCAAGCTATCAAGCCTAACTTAAAGGCGTTAAAGAAAATTACTTGTTGGGAGATAACCCAAGAGTTTCCTTGAGTCTTGGAAGTTATTAATTCAGTAATGACCTCTCCTTATCCTTTCTGTTTGCTTTTTGTGCCAAGAATGACCTCTAATGAGAGGGAAGTAAGATTTGGAGAGTTGTTGTCCCGAAACAGATTTCTGTCCTCCACCAAAAAAATCGTGAGGAGGCTCTGTAACTCGGATTGAGCTGAAAATTTATGAATAAATCCCCCAGTATGTTAGTAACTTTCGTTAGTTCAACACTTTTTTATTTGAGCAACAGAAGATTTTTGAAAAAATCGGTTTCTAACTACTGGTCTGTTTTGACAGATTTCTACCATTATTTGCATTTGCTTTTTATTGATTCCTTTATGAGTTCTCTTGAGGTAAATTGAACTTTTTGAAGGACTTACTACAGTAGCTTGTATTTTTAGTGAAAAGCCTTGCTGTTCCCAAGCTTTGGAAGTGGTCTAATATCTTTTGAATACACTAATGTTGCTAATGAAAATTGTGTGAAGTTTTGTGTGAAAGAAAAATTTCAGGTGTAAAGAGAGAATGATGCAATGAGATGAAGAATGGACAAAAGCTCAAGCTTGGGGATGCCACCATGGTGTCACCCCAAGAAATATCCAAGAGGTACAAGCGTCAAAGCTTGGGGATGCCTAAGGCATCCCCTTCTTCATCAATAAAAAGCTCGGGTTTGTCTAGACACTTCGTTTTTATTGTTTCATGGAAAGTTGTGTTGTTCTTGGAGCATCTTAGTTTTCGTTTGCTTTGCTTAGTATTTACTAACTCGAATCCCACATAATTAGACTGTCAAAAGCAAATATATATTTCCTTGTTTTTATACCCAGATCATCGCATCTATGCCTTACTCACAATCAGAAGCCACTATCCTTAATAAACTAACGCGCTGACTTAGACTGCTTGATCTACCTTTCCTTTTCGTACAATATTAAAAAGATAAAGATAAAACTCACTACCTTACATTGTCAACATATGAAACCATATTGCAAATTCAAGAAACAAAGACTGGATTTTTATTTTCCGTACCAGCAGAGGACCAATGGAAAGCAACAACTGGAGCTTACCTCACCAAGAGTCAAGTTCAGATATTATATTTCAACTATCATACCTGCGGCGATGGCTCATGGACCCGCGCCACCCGCCTTTGCCCCATTCTTTCCTAGCTTCATATCGACATTGACGTAGACGACGTGGCAGTGCGACAGCAAAACGGCCATGGGGTGGGACTTTTGTCACATCACAACCTGGTCCTTCTCGTCGTTGGTGGACTAGTCGAGCTTGATTCAGACTCCTCTCCAAGGATGACCGTCTTGCCACATACTTGCGTGGACATCGTCTAACCTGCAAGCACCACGATCTCAAGTCCCCCTCTGCTCGACAGCCCGGATAGCAGCAACATACAGTGCAAAAGATGGGGTTGGCATATCATCGAACGCCTTTCCTGCGGCGTCTTTCTTCCTCCAGGAAACTATCTATTCTCTTTGGCCCACTTAAACCAACACGCTATTGGCCCTTCTCATGCTGGTCGGGCATGCAACGGTTGCTAAACCCAACATCCAATACCTCTCATAGGGAATCAGGAACCTTCGTGCACGGCAGTACGTGTAGCATAATCCAAGTTTGGGCTATGGCGTGGGCAGGACCAACACAACGAACTCATCTCCCCTTGTCTTGAGCGGAGCAGCAGACAAGGAGTAGCTTCGTTTTGGACCCGGACATCATAGACAATAGCCGTCGAGCACGCCGACACACGCCATATGGCCGAGGCTGGGCTCGGGCGCGCGCGGAGAGGCGACCCTCCACTTCTGTTCAACGGATCAAGGCTAGACAAGGCACGGGCAGCATCATTGGCACTCGATGATACTGGGCTCAGGCGGGTCAAGAGCCCCGCGTCCTCAACTCTCGGCGAGGCTAGGTTCAAGCGGGTCGAGAGCCCTGTGTCCTTGGCTCCTCCAAGGCTAGGCTCGCGGAAGACAGGGGCGAGGAACCTGGGGCCCTGTCCGGTATAGGGACAAAACCGGGTTATTGTGCCTCGCCGCGGAAGGGGTCGCTAGGAGGATGGTAGGGCGACGACGGTTACTGGTGGCGGCGGCCGCGCAGCACCACACGCATCAGGTTAAATCAGGATTGGGATGCTCGGGAAGGATTATTTTTTAATTAAACAAAATTTAGCAATGGTATTGGCCCATGACCCACAAGCCAGCGTCACAGAACGTAGCGCAGCTGCTGCTCACCAAGCTTATAGTATAGTATATGCATGGATTTTGCGGCTGGACACACGCGAATATGTATGCATGTATGTATGCTTGTACGGACCACTGCAGCTGCGCGCCTAGATTGACTCACGCGCATGTGCGCGCGCTGTTATTTAATCCACTGCACGGTTTTAGGCCTATGACTGTTTCTCAGTCAAGATGTAGCTTAGTCGTTGTTAATTATTTGTTTCCTTAGCTGTAGACTAGTGGCAGTTGAGGTGATTATGTACCCAGTCGTGGGATGGCGCGATATCATCGGATCATGGTGCACGCACTACCGCTCTTTCTGTTTGTAAGCAGAATAAAAGGAGGAAAAGACAACGAGAAAAGCTGCGTGAGTTTTAGCAGCACAAAATCTCTCTCTTTCTCTCTGTCATACACCCGAACACTGCAGATACTCAGACGATATTTGGAATCAGAGCCACGGTAGAGCTTTGAGGTCCATAGCGAAGGGAGGAGATGGAGGCGAGACGGCAGCGGTGGCGGCACGTGCCACTACTGAAGCCGTGGTGGGAACCTCAACGGATGGGGGGGCAAGGTCCCCCACGGGATCCCGAACTCCACCGCGGCAACAGAGCCAGAGCCACGGTTGGAGCCGCTTACGATGGCGTGCCAAGGAGGTCTTCATGCGGGATACCACGATCGAGGAGCGGCCGGCGTGCTCGTGTGGCCCATGCTAACCCCCACCAACTACGTCGAGTGGGCTCTTCTGATGCAGATCAATCCGGAGGCCTGCGTTCTATGGGATGCGGTGGAGGGGAACTGTCAACACCCAGATTTTTAATCCCAGATGCCTGTTATGCCATACATCGCAATCCCAGGATTACCATTTTTGCGAGACATAACAGATTTGGATATCATGGTACATCATCCATTGCAAACCATACATAAGGTCTTACACCAATAAGGATCTCATGATCCAGTTCTTAATACAATACAAGCAACGGAATAATGTAATAGCAACGATAGCGTAGGCGAAGCTCCATCTTCAGGGTCACAGACAATGCTGACGATGGGAGATGATCCTAGTTGTCGTAACCTTCCTGCGATCCGTCATCCTGATACTCCTCTTCATAGTCTGGCCACGGGAATAGCCAGGGACAAAGCCATGAGTACTCTTTAAGTACTCGCAAACTAATACTATCAAGTTAAGGGGGTTTTTGTAGTAGGACACTAGGCTCTAAGATTGTTTTGCAAAAATCCAGATTTACTTCTACTCAGTTCAGAAGCAAAGAAAACTAGTTGAAAGTTTTATAACACCTAAGTGGGAAATTGAATTTCATATCACAACTCTGTTGTGGTCAAGTCAAAGTCACAAATCATTTCACAAGTCATTTTGAAAACATCTGACGGGGGAACAGTATGGCCACTCTAACTTTCCATAACCCCGGACACGGATATTCGAATAGTTTGACACTCTGCAGAGATTGTACACTTTCACCACAACATTTGATACATCTGTTAGGAACAATCCTGAATTCACCATACTCAGTATGCGGATAATCAATCCTAACCTTTCAATTACACGCCCTAGTATAGGCACCTCTCCCATGAGTTTGGCCTCCCAACCATGACCAACTGTCATCTTGGGTACTGCACAGGTGGACAATCTTCACAAGGTAGCCTTAGCTCAGACCTTGGATGCGAGGGAACCCATACTAAGGTATATATAAATTTCCAGTTAATCCCTACCCAATTTTCGGGTATTGTAGTTGTACGGTAAAATTGGAATGGTATCGCATCCAGACAACCATCAGTTTTATAAAGGGATAAGGCTCATGCCTTAACATTTTCATCATCCAAATCATCTGGTGTTCGGAAACACATGTCAAAACATTTCAGTAGAATGACTCATCATTCTAAGGTTTTCATATCCATTTTCACCAAGTATTCCCATCTAGAGTTGATCAAGTTTTATGATTAGCACTACCATCTACAAGTGGTGGTAAATACTAATGAGGGGTGGTAAACAAGTGGTGATTTGCTAGGTTCAGTCTCATGCCTTAGGATGACATCAAGATTATCTAACTTTGGCCAAATTTTATGCTCTTTATGCTACCTTTATTTATCTTTCTAGAATCTACAAGCCACCATGTAAACTCTAAGAGAAGGCTTTGATAAAGAAATAAAGTATAAAGCTTGCAAGTAAAACTAGGATTGGGTTATCAAGTGGTTATAATCACATATGCTTAAATCATATAGTTGACATAGTAACAAGCAAGTATTAGCTTGCATAGGTCAACTTGTATAGTAAGGCTTTCATAAGTAGGGTATCTTGCAAGTGTTAGCTTGCCTTGTGCAGAGCGGTGGTTGAAGTTTTCCTCGGCTTCTTCCTCGTAGTATCCTCCTTCCTCCTCGTATCCTTGGTCGGTACTAGCATCTATAAATAAATACGAGGTACATAATCACCAAACAATACTTAACTATTTCCAATCATCACACAAAAAGTCATACTAGATGATCTAGCATCATCACTATTATCCCAAGGATCAAAGCACTTGTCTTATTTGTTTTATTTTTAGAAAAGTAATTTCTACTCATTGAAAAACTACTTAAGATTTAATATTCTCTAACTCACACATGGGATCATATTGACACATGTCATCACCACATATTTCAGTACATGGGAATGTGATTTAAAGTGGTGTAACAATTTAGTAAGGTTTAATCTTTTTATTTTAATTGAATACAGTGACTAGAACTGCATATGGGGCATTCTTTTATTACTTGAACATTATCTCTGTAAGTAAACCCATATGTTTTTATATATTCTGAAACGTATGATCAAATGTGATTTTGAGAGTTGGAATCAACTCAAAAGCTTTTATGGTTGAATTTTGAAAAATGTTTCAATACAGAAAAGCTTATGCCTTGTTATTTTTACCATGGTTGATCTACAAATCCAAATGATTTGATTCCAACGGGCTTGGATTAAGCATTTCAGTACCTTCCTAACAAAATTGGTTTCATGCATTTTGGTTTAGTGAATCTAGCTGGGTTGATTTTTGAATCTAGGTACAGAACTATGTATCGTGTGTATGATCCCGTGGCAAGCGAGTTCATGTCACTCGTGATGTGGTCTTCGACGAAGCTTCGCAATGGGACTAGACGAAGACTCACGAAGCTCACAACTCGGGTACGTTTGGTTCATTTGTTGTTTAGTATGCGTCATGGACAAACCCATCTGGAGCAGGGAGTGCTGCTCGCTCGATGCCTGACGCTACATCGGCTGGGAACACGCCTGCGTCCATGTCATGCTCCATCGTGAACCAAGACGAGGCTACGCCAAGCATGACCACAACCTGCACCGCTTCATCAAGCACTCTCTCGCCAACGCTCGACACACAGGTGGAGCTGGTGTCTCCACCGCCGGGCGTGGAACTGTACCTCGACGACGATGATGACGAGGAGGTGCCACACCGATTCCAAACCGTGAAGAACATCTAAGACGTAGGTGCAGCCGAGCTGCACCATACAACAGAGGACAAGCCTGCCAACTTTGCCACCGCCGAGCGGCATGCTTGGTGGCGACACGCCATGGATGAGGAAATGCGCGCGATCGTTGAGAACGGGACATGGGAGCTGGTCGACCCCGTCGTCGATCACCGGCCCATTGGCCTCAAATGGGTGTATAAGGTGAAGAAGGACTCTGCCAGCAGCGTCTCCAAGCACAATGCGCGGCTTGATGACCCACAAGTATAGCGGATCGCAACAGTCTTCGAGGGTATTATCCAATTTATTGATATGACACAAGGGGAGCCAAAGAATACTTGCAAGCCTTAAAAACTAAGTTGTCAATTTAGCTGCACCTGGAAATATTCCTTGCTCACAAAAGTTTATTAGTAGGAACAAATTTGTAGTAGCAATAGAAAAGTAACAGCAGCAGTAAAACGAAGGAAGTAGTAACAATAGTAGCAAATAGTAGGATATGAGTGTGGTAGGCATAGGGATGGATGGACGGGCGTTGCATGGACAAGTCTAAACATGTAACTTCAAGATCTAGGGCAATTGCAGATAAATAAGATAAAGCATCCAAGTACTAAACAATCATAGGCATGTGCTCCATATATAGTCATGTGTGCTTGCAATGAGAACTTGCACAACATCTTTTGTCCTGCCAGCCCATTGCAGCGGGGCCTCAAGGGAACTACTGGCAATTAAGGTGCTCCTTTTAATAGAGCACAGGAGCAAAGCATTAACACTCCATGAACACACGTGATCCTCACATCACAGCCATCCCCTCCGGTTGTCCCAATTTCTGTCACTTCGGGGCCTTCGGATCCGGACAATGATATGTGTAAACAACTTGCGATAAGATGATAAACAATACTATTATAATGAATCAATAATAAGTTTAGATCTGAGATCATGGCACTCGGGCCCTAGTGACAAGCATTAAGCACAACAAGTTGCAACAAAGTCAAATAGCACTAATAGAATACTAGGCACCATGCCCTAACAATCTTATTCAATTACATGAAAGAAGGCGGCGCATCGGAACTCTTAATAGAAAAACATCGAACCCTTCGTCCCCCCCCCCGTTTTTTAGGTCAAGAGGCAACGTATAGGCGAAGAGGGAGGAAGAGGGGGTGCCTGGGGCAGCCACACCCCCTCCAGGCGCGGCCTGGGCCCACCCGCACGGCAGGGGGGTGTGGGCCCCTCAGGCCTTCACTCTGTCTCGTATTCTGGCTCCATTAGTCTTATGGTGAAATAGGATTTTTGGCGTATTTTCCAGGATTTTTCCTGATAGTTGATTTTCTGCACAAAAACTAGACACCAAGGTAATTCTGCTGAAAATAGTGTCAGTCTGTGTTAGTTGTATCCAAATCAAACAACTTTAGAGGAGAAACAATAGCAAAAGTGTTTGGGAAAGTAGATACGTTTTGGACGTATCAACTCCTCCCAAACTTAGCTTATTGCTTGTCCTCAAGCAATTTAGTTGAAAACTGAGTGCGATAAAAGAACTTTCACGAACACATTTGCTTGATATGATGTATATATTCTCAGCACAGGAGTAGATACTTAAACAATTCATAATAAGGAGTATGCAACTAAGTATACTCAATAGGAATTGCAAGCTATGAAGAGATTCCAACTCAATAATAATAAGTAGCACGAAACATAAACATAAGCAACATTGCAATGCTCATAATAAGGAATGATAGAGTGGTATCTCGCTTGCCTTTGATGGTGGAGAAAAACAAGAATGCCAAGACACCTCTGAAGTTCAAGTGAAGACTAGAAGTAAAGATATCAGAGATACAAGCATCAAAGTGATGACATAATTAACCAAGTTTCGAGACAAGCACATTACACTAAGAATGACAACTATGCTCTCAAGAAGGTGCTCATACAATAAGTGGTGACAAAGAAGGAAGTGAAAAAAAGGTTTTGAAAAGTTTGAAAGGCTCCCAAATGCTGAAAGTATGGTACTCATTATCTTTGAGATCCCATTTCCCCTATCATAGGCATCTTTATATGGTTAAGGTGAAAGCGAGATCCAATATGAGTTATATGCTCGACAGACCATAAACTGGAAATCTCATGTCCCTTGAGTACGAGGGCCGCTCCTCATGTTACTTAACTTTATTTACCTGTAAGTTCTTGTAATCGTAAATACATGTGTATCATAGAGAACCGCCAACGGGGTACCCCTTGCACATGATACATGAGCCATCCCATAATCAAAATGACAAGGCAAGCAGACAATGAGCATCTCAACGATCTTTTTTTTATATTTGCATAGGTTTTTATTGAGGATGCTTCACAGATTGCTGATTATGGTTATGTTGCAAGTTTCCACCATGATTAGGCATGGCTTAGGCTAGCGGCCCAGGCGTTTCTCTAACACATATATATATAACTCCATGAACTTACAAGCTCCCCTTTTATTTCACACTAACGACATCCGCAAACAAAAGAGCATGATATCAACTGGATATATATCCATAAGTGTTGAAAGCGTTCCTCGTGACAGCATGGTTCTGCTAACTCCCAGCCTATAATTTGCAAGCATATAACTTTCATGGATAGTCACAATGGTTCAGGCTTATTAAGTGCTAGAAATAAAGTGTGCCATCAAGTTCGTGAGAGCTTTACTAACTAGCTTTCTCAAAACAGTCAAACATTTTATTTGGAAAAAAAGGCATAATGAATATGCACTGAATATCAAATGATACTAATAGGTAGGTATGGTGGACACTGTTGGCAATATTGATTTTGGGGAGTTGGATGCACAAGTAGATCTCATACTCAATACAAGTGAAGGTTAGAAATAGAGAGGGAGCGACAAACAGGAGAGCAATAACTGTCGTAATCATGCTTGCAGCAAAACAGGACTAATTATGGCATGAAAATGATACAAGAACTCTGAGGCAAAATAAATCATCGAGGCTTACTGACTATTGTTTAGTCATATGCATGCGTGAGCATGTGCCAAGTCGATTCATATGAAACATTCAGAGGAGGATACCACAATATCATACCAAGTTATGAATAGAACAATACAAGCAAACACTCATATGACACGCTACAAACTATTATCAAGCTGGAGCTAACCATAAGAGAGCAAGAACTACTAAGCATCCATAATTAACATACACCTTACATGAACAGACTAAGCATGCTCACCATGATGAGTGTATGTACAAAAATGAAAACAAATAGAGTTCGTTACCAGCCTCTTACCACGCCTCAAGTTGTCTTAATCTTCATTATTTCCCTTAACTTGTGTGACTTGAATAATAACATGAAACCAAACTCCACTAAGGACTGCTGAACCCTGCAAAGAACTTCACAAAACCATAGAAGAAAAACAAATATTTTTGGTGTTTTCGATTTTTTTAAAGCAAGCACACAAAGCAAAACCAAGCAAAGCAAAATCTTTTTGGATGTTATTTTAAGGCAAACCAAAGCCAAAAAGCAAAGAAACAAACCAAGAGAAACAATGAAAATATTTTTGGTATTTTTGTGTTTTAAGAAAGCAGAAACAAAAACCAAAAAGAAATTGAAGCATGGATATACAAAGAACCGACGAAACATGATATATATATTAGTGTGATGTCAATATACCTCCCCCAAGCTTAGTCTTCTGTCCTAAGTGGGGCTCAACTCCATGGTGACCAAGAAGGTGAACCTCCGTAGTACAACGAGGAGGCCCCTTCATCCTGGTACGAGCTCGAGGACTCCCCTGTGTAGTGCACAGAGGGGTCGTATGAGGGCGCATCCCCCAGGTAGTGCCCATGGAAACCACGAATGCGTAGCTGCTCGTCCATCTCCTCCTTGGAGCGCGACAAAGGTCCCTGGGAAATACTGAACAAAGTGGTTTGGGGCAGAGGAATCTCTCTCTCTCTCTCTTCCCCGTCAGTAAACATCATCCTATAAACCAAATTATCAAGGGTAGAGCCAGCAGTGACAAAGTGATGTGCTTTCATGGCAGCAAGATCAAGCCTCTGAGGATCCAAAATTGTATCATTTGGATCAACATATAGCTCTAAGTCAGCAACAACATGTGCCGCAATAATTCCCCCATAAATGGATCCCTTAGCAGCTAAGCGACGAGCAATGAGAGAACAAAGATTGTACCTGGTTTCATTGTTGAGTGCAGCAGCTAGGAAGGCCAAATGATAGTTGGAAATATTGCTAGTGTTCTCCCTACCAAGAAAACTAGTGGCAAGATAATAAGTGAAATACCTGATAGCTAGGAGTTGAATATGTCTTATCTTCCCGTGCTAGGCTCTACGGTCGTCATCATTAGTTATCCCACGTTAGAGCTCCAACAAATCAGCGGGCTGAGGTGGAATCCTATTCACCGTCCCAAACATGCTAATACCCAATGTTTCAAAAAATTTATTTAATGTTATGGAGAAAGGCCTGTTATAGGATTTGAAAGACACATCTGGTTTGAAAGGGATCTTAGAAAAAGTGAAACTCTCCACAAAGGTTTTAGTGAGCGTAGCATACTGCACAATCTCATCCTGCATATAACTTTTTAATCTGACCCTCCGAACCAATGTCAGAAAATCATTGAGAATCCCTGCAGCCCGCAAAAATGTTGGACAAGGGAAGGTAGAAGGGTGCGCATCCCCCTCATCTCCCTCGTCACCAAATCGCGGTGTAATGAGATCCTCATTATATGAGGGCCTAGCTTGGGAGGATGATCTTGAAGGCCTTGTCCTCCTAGGTGCATCACTCTCAAATACTTCACCAAAGGTGTGGTTGTCCATGACCCTTTTTTCTGAAAGGTTTAGATAAACATCAAACCAAGTGATTTCCAAGTTGATGAATGATGAGAAACTACTATAGGAACTTACTAGAGGGCTAAACATGCATCAAAATGAAAACTCTAAGCATAGAACAAGCATGCAAGCTCACACAACCTGACACCTATAGCAGCAAAATACTCAAGATACAATCTACCAATCACAAATCTAATTGGACAAACGGAGGAGGCACATACCAAGGAGAAAACCCTCCAAAAATCAGCAGCAAAAATGGGCTGCGCAAGGAGATCGAAAATTGGGAGCAAGACCAGCAGGAACTCAAGATTGAGAAATTTTTCCGGTGTTTTTCGGGAGAGAGAAAGAAGTGGCTGGGAGGAGACAACTTGGAGGGCCACAGGTGGGCCCCACCCAAGCCAGGCTCGCCCTGGGGGCTGGCCGCGCCACCAGGGGGTGTGCTGGTCTAGTGGGTCCCCCTGGGCCACTCCAGGTGTCCCTTTGCCCCTTTCTTCGAGGAAAAATTTATTATGAATTTTCTGGAATTTTTCGGGAAACTTTATTTTTGGCCAATTTTCATGGTATGAAAATTGATTTTCTCGCAGAAAAAGATTTTTTTAGAAGAAGCAAAAGCAAACAAGAACCAAAACTACAGAAGTTCTAAGACACTTTAACAAGCAAACAACTAGCAAAACTAAAGCTAACAAGAGAAAAAAGCAAATACTAGGAAGGAGAAAAATAAAAGTGAGCAATTATAACCACTGTGAAAACATTGTTGTGTTCATTAAAATCCCTTTGTTAACAAATTTGATCAAGTCTTGTTACCAAAACAATCTTATATGAAACAAAACTTTGCATTCCACAAAGTGATTATGTTACCTCAAACTTTGCAATAGTCCCAATCATAATAGTTTCAAAACTTTCTTGTGGAATGGGACAATATATCTCTCCAACCTTGATGCTCTCAATATTTTCAATGGAATTCAGGCAATAGCTATTATCAATCTTCTTGGGGAATGGATAGTATTCTCTTTGTCATTAATATTAAAAGTTACTTTTCCTTGATTACAATTGATGTCAGCACCTGCAGTATTAAGAAAAGGTCTCCCAAGAATAATAGACATATTATCATCCTCAGTCATCTCAAGAACAACAAAATCAGTTAAGACCAAGCAATTATGAGCCACTTGAACAGGAACATCCTCACATATACCAACAGGAATAGTAGTTGACTTATCAACCATTTGCAAAGATATATCAGTTGGTATCAACTTTTCTAGCAGGAGTCTCTTGTAGAGAGAAAAAGGCATAACACTAACTCCAACTCCAAAATCACACAAAGCAGTTCTAACATAATTATTTTTAATGGATCAAGGAATAGTTGGAATACCTGGATCGCCAAGTTTCTTTGGAACCTTACCATTGAAGGAATAATTAGCAAGCAAAGTAGAAATTTCCTCATTAGGGATCTTACTTTTATTAGAGACAATATCCTTTATATACTTTGAATAAGGAGGCAACTTAATAGCATCGGTCAAAGGAATTTGAAAAAATAAAGGTTTCATCCACTCACAAAACTTGTTATAGTGTTCTTCCTCCTTTGACTTGTGTTTCTTATTAGGAAAAGGCATATGTTTCTGCACCCAAGGTTCTCTATCACTACCATGTTTATTAGAAATAAAATCTTCCTTAGTGTATATAGTGTTCTTAGTGTGCTTCTCAGGTTCTCCCTCAACTTACTCCTTGTCAGGAGCATCATTTTTATCACCACATTCAGTTTCGGCATCAGAGACAGATATACTATTAGGATCTACAGCAGGTTCAGAGGGTTCCTCAACTATTTTGTGTTTATTTTTCTTTCTCTTACGAGGACTACCACTACTTTCAACTTGTTGAGAATCCTGCTCAATTCTTTTAGGGTGTCCTTCATGATATAAAGGATCTTGAGTAGCTATATGTCACATCCCAAGATTTTCCAAATCTTGTAATGTGAAAAACAAATGAATAAAATAAAACTTTGTTTGATTTTCAGAGTGAAAAGAAACTTTTTGAATCCAAAAGGAAACCTTCAAACCTATTTGGATCAAATAAAATCCTAAAGGGATTTAAAAAGTTAAATAAACAATAAAGCTCAAAATATTTTGAAATTACTATTTTGAATCTTTTAATAAAAAGATTTGTTTTCAAAAAGAAAAGGATAGGTTTATAAATAAGAATTAATTTATAAGCCAAATTAAAACTTGGCAAAACCTTTGAAATAAAATATTTCTATTTGATAAAAATAGTAAAGGTTTAATTAAAATAAATTAATAAGGATTTAATATCCAAGTTTTATAAATAAAGGTTTTACTATTTTAATTAACCATCAAAACTTATTTATTTATTTTAAACAAGTTTTCCAAGTGTTCTTTGTTTTCAAATAAAACCTACTGATTTGATTTTGAAAAATATTTAGATTTCAAATGGAGTTTTGAAATAAATAAAAACCTATTTGATTATGAACTAAGGTCCATTTTATTTAATTAATAATGGACCCTAAACTAAAATTATTATTTTGTTTTGGGATTTTGGTTTATGTTGTTAAACAGAACCAAGTTGCAAAGTGTGTTGAATGTTTGAATGTGATTTGAATGCTTGTTTGTTTGTTTGAATTTCAAAACAGAAATTGATTTTGGAAAAAGAAAAAGATTCAGGAAGAAAAAAAAATAGAAACAGGCAGCAGCCCAGCCGGCCAGCCCAACAGGCCCAACAGCGAGCCCACCCCACTCTCTCCCACGGCGAATCGTTTTTCACCGCGAAAGAAACCCGCGAGGCCACTGACTTGTGGACCCCTCCCCCTCACTTCCTTTCTCGCTGACAAGTATGCCCCACCCCTCCTGTTCATCGTCTACACCCGCCACCCGTTCTTCCCTGTTTCTGCCATTGATTTCGCGTCATCAATTCGCCTTAATGCCACGTTTAAACCTCGCAGTGATCACGCGTGATAAATCCCCTCCCTCTCCTCTTCATTTCCCCTCAAACCCCGCTACCAGAGAGCCCCTAGGCTGCCTCGAATCAGCCTTGCACCGCCGCTGCTCCGACCACCGTCTCCAGTCGATTCCGGCTGAACCGTGCCACCTCCTGCCTTCCCGAGCACACGAGCACACTCACCACTCCCAGACGCTCCTCCCAGTACCCTCCGTTCAATCGTGGGCGCCCCAGAACGCCATCTTCGACAAAGCTCTGAGCGCCACCGCGACTGCGCCCAACTCCGGCGAGTTCCCCAGGTGAAATCCGACCGCCCCTCTTCTTCTCCTTCACGCACACAGCTTCGCCTTGACCTTGCGCACCTAACCATGCCCTCTTTTTGCCTTCTCGTGATCTGTAGCGACGACTCCGACCATGACCAGGACCACTCGACGCTGTTCTCCACTCCGGCGAGCAATCGCTGCTGTTCCAGAACGCCCCTTGCCACGCCGACCAAACGACGAGCATCACCACGTCCTCGCGATCACGGTGAGCATCCCCACCTCGTTCTTTGCTTCCTAGAACCACCGCTAGCACCTCGCCTGACCGTCGCCGCCGTCTGCCGCCGCGCAGCGCCGCCAGCTTTTGGTCAAGCACGCGAGAGCCGTTAGATCCCCATCCTGTGGCGTAGATAGAACGACTTAAGCGAACCGGTATGGAAGCATCTGAGCCGTGCGATCTGTCTAGATCTAAAGCACCAGAGAGTGCAATCCGCACGAACCGTTACCGTCCAATAAGGAAGCGACGCGTGGCCAATTTTTGGATTAAAACAGATTTGAAAAAACAGATTTGAGTTGCAAATTGAAAACCTTGTAACTTTTGATCCACACGTCCAAAAATTACAAACTTTATATCGTTGGAATCAGTGGAACAAGCCCTAGCCAACCATGCCATTGGTTTAGTAAATAGTATCTGTTAGATTGATTATTTTTGCAGAAACAATTATATGCTTGTTTAGATTAGAAAAATTGTTCAAAAATGTTTTTAAGGTTAAAACCTTTGCAAATTAGGTTGCGGTGAACTTACTGACCCTAGGAACCAACCCATGGTTTTGAAAATGGATTTGGTGAAGTTTAGGATGGATTAATTGGTTTAGCCCATTTCTAGCCAAATAAAAATAATGGTTTTGTTATGAAAATGTTTTTGGAGTAAAAACTTTGGGAAAATGATTTGGACCAAACCTACTGACCCTAAACACCAAGTTTTGAGAAACAAAAACTTATTTGGTGAACAACTTAAAGTTGTTGCTTTGATAAAAATATTTTCCACCACATAAAATAATGAATGGATTTAAAAATGGTTTATGGACAAAACCCTTTTGCAAATGACTTTGCCACTTTGGAAAATGACCACTTTGAACCTTACAAAGTTTAGAATCCTAGTGGAGACCACCTTTGCAAATAAAGCTATCTTTTGCATGCTTGCATGCATGACTTAGATCCCATTGTTTTGTGTGTGTGAATTGTTTGATTGACTATTAGTTTGGAATGCTTGTTGATATTGTGTTTACTTGATTGGTTGTAGTGAAGTTAGAAAAGTGTGAGACTAGCAAGATCAAGGAGTGAACCAACATTCCCTACCAAAAGAAAGGCAAGTTACACTATCATCTAAATTCCTACTATTTTCATTATACTTAGTGGATTTTGAAACATGCATGAAAAGAACTTTTATACTTATGCTATGCTAAATCCTAATAGGATTCCCTATACATTCCTTAGTGAAAACAATGTAGTTGTTACATGCTTAGCCATGCTATATTTTGAAAAGAGATACATGTTGAGATTTTATGAAGTTGAGAAAAGGACTTGTGTTTTTATATAATAAAACAAGGACTCAATGAACCACCTGGGTGGCCAAGGATACTTTGAGTTTTGGAGAAAGTGGCAACAAAAGGAACCATGTCTATGGCAATCTCTTTGTGTTGTGCTCCAAAGGAAAACACCCAGGAAACTTAGAGATTGAACATGTTTCTCCAATTGTGGCTTTCTTAGTCAACTACATTGGGAAGACCCATGCATTGTCTTCAGTTTACTGGACATGAGGACCTGGAATCCTACATGGGTACTGAAGACAAGCTAGCAAGGGTGTACCCATATAGCATATCCCCAACAGTAGCCCCCAGAGAACTCCGAGACCTTGCGTCGTCTTGCCTCTTTAAGTTGAATGCTCCATCTAGATGGATGTCAACAAATCGTCAAGCAATATCTTGTAGTCCTCCCAAGAACCATGCAATGTTCTCCGTCACTTAACTTGTAAGTTGGAGAAATGCTGAATCTTCCATCGTACTCTCTCGTAGTCAGATTGGATTCGTCCATGCCAGAATGTTCCGATGGGATGGTTCACCTACCCGTGTCAGCTAGAGTGACATAGACATAGGTCAGCGGCGCCTCGTAACTCACACATCCAGATAAAACAATCATGTCCGTTTTTCCCGCGCGAAGGATACAAACCGTTAGCAGCGGAGGTTGGGAACGTGGTGAAATTTCCGCGCACGTGCACACACGCGTCATCCACGCAACAACCATTCGATCACTTGCACAAATCTTGACGCTGGGGTTATAAATTTCAACTGCGGTGGAATTTTACTTTTTCACCTCATTCTTCCCTTGCGTCATCGTCTTCCTCCTGCGAGCACCTCTAATCTCCCTAAAATACCAGTCAACTCTCCTCTACTCCAATGTCGATAAGTTGTTCCACCCCGTCCATGGTAGCGACGAGCGAGGACGCAGCCAAGTCGGCGGGCTCCATCCACGTGCCCCCAGAGGGCGTGGTGCTGCCTTGGTCGCGGTGGTGGAATCCACCGGCGACGACCATATCCCAACGGGGATGGAGCCGCTGGAGGAGGAAAGCGATTCCAACTAGGGGTATTGGCGCGGTTCCGATATCATCGATGGTGATATCAAGGAACTACTCGCCGAAGGATACATCCCCGCGACGGAGGGGCTTGTCTAGCGGGCGACGCCGGCCGGCGAGGTCACCCCTTCTCCCCAAGCCGGAGATAAGGTGTACCTCAAAGAACAATTGGTATGCGGCGTCTCCCTCCCCATCTCTAACTTCTCCCTTGCTATCCTCAAGCATTACCGGGTTCAACCTCAGAACCTTTCCCCCGATAGCATCCTCGCTCTTAGCAATTACACGCCTCTTTGTGAGGGTTACCTAGGGATTAGGCCTAGGTTAGACTTGTTCATCTACTTCTTTACCGCCAAGAGGGAAGCCGGAGCGAGCAAGGACGACCTCAAGAATTGCGGAACGATTAGTTTTAAGATCCGGTCTGGCCGGCGGTTCCCCGACATCGTCGGCCCCGAGTCTTGCAAGAACTGGCAACAAACATACTTCTACGGCGCAGATATCCCTCTGGCTGGCCGAGAAGAAACGTACCCGGACTTCGTCATTGGGGCCACCGCTGAAGCCCCGACATGGAGATCCTAGGCCACCCTTCCGTCCGACAACGACACTTCCCATGCCATAAGGCGGATAGAGTGGTTCATAGATACGGGTTTGACCGGGTTGGACCTAGCCATGTGCTGGTTCGTCAGGCGGATCCATCCTCTGCAGCACCGCTCGAAGCTGATGCATGAATATACCAAGGATAGGAAGGATAGCCTTAGCATCTCCATGAACAACTTTTCAAGCGACTCCTTCAAGCTCCGCCTCAAGGACATCGTCAAGGTGAAGGATAGGTAGCGTGGCTTCACCATCACCTACGATATGTTTGAGGAGGACAAGTGCCCAGAGGTACCTGTTTATTTTCCGTGTATGACATGTACTCTAGTCCTTTCGTCTAGCCATTATCATCTCATCTAACACTTTGGGATTTCACTTAACAGCTTAAAAGTCTAGAGGAGGATAGCATGGTTGTCCAAATCTATGACCCCAAGATGAAGGAAGTCACTGTCGTGTCCGACGACGATGTGCCGTTGGCGCGTAAGCGGAAGAGCTCCACCTCTGACGCTACCGACGGAGGCAAGAAGAAGAATATGGAGGGTGGAGCCTCCAAGAAGACTACCGGCGCCCTGGAGGCAGAGAAAAGAAAGATTACCGGGATCCCTTTTACCAAAGCACCCACTGTTGTGTAAGCCTATTTTCCTCCGACATTGTCCATTGCTCATCTTTTTCCTGTACTTATACTTTTGCACGTTTCAGGAAGAAGGCCAGTTTGAGTTTGAAGAAGACCTCCAAAACATCGGGGGCTTCTAAAAACATTAGAGACATGTTGCACCGAGATGTGTCGCACCAAGCATCTCCCGACATCGCCCCTACCACTCCCAGCGTCCAGCCTGCCACCACTCCGACAAGCTCTCCGGCTAAGGATGCATCTGGCCCTTCCGCCATGGAAGTGGACCTAGGTGTCTCCACGGATCTTGTCCTAGTCGACGAGCAGGCGACACAAGAAAGTACTGCTTCCAAAATTGCTGAAGCTCCGGCTAAGTATGCAATCGATAGCAGTAGGGAGATGCTGGTAGGCCGAACGTATGTCGAAGCGGCGCCTCTGCACCCAGGACATCCACAGAGCTTCCAAAGATAGTCTACCTGGCACTTATGCCGTGTAGCTCAACTCTGGCTCCTGGTGCGGCTCCAACATTTCCGACTTGCGGTCTTGAGGAGCTCCTCAGGCAAGCTGATATCTTGGGAGGAAATAGTCTTTCCTTCAGCAAGATATTTGCCGATAGCGCCACCAATCTCAAGATCATCACACTTGTAAGTTTTATTTGCCTTTTGCATTTCTTATGAGTATCCCACTGTAGCCCCTGAGGATTTAGACGGAAAACCATAGGTCTTTGCATCTGAATGCTCTAAGAGTGACTGTAGCACCCCCTGAGGTTAGGGTTAAAATAGCATCAGATTACCATCTAAGATAAGTTCAACTCCTAAAACACGGAGGATCATAGTATGATTCGGTAACATTACAGAACACAGGGATTCAACAGCATAAGTTTAAACTCTTATCAGAGTGAGATATTAGAGTTATTACAAACCAGAGGTCATAGACCCAACATTACATTACACAGCGGAAGCAAATTATGTTGTTCTACGCAACAACTTAGCAAAAGGCCTAAGAGGCCATAAACAAAAGCGACGTCCATCCCTTATTCCTCAGGCTGCTACCTGGGACCCCCAACTACTCGTCATTGTCAATGTAGAAGCAACCTTTAGTTGTAACCAGGTCCTCTGTAGAAAAACAACAATGGCGCAAGGCTGAGTACGAGAATGTACTCCGCAAGACTTAGATAACCTAGTACCTACATCCTCTGGCTAGAAAGGCTTTCTCTGGATTTTCTTTTGCAGAAAGCAATCTTTATTTGTAAACAAGAGAGAGAAGAGGCTCGTCTGCTCAGAATCTTATAAAAAAGGGATAAGATAGCGACTTCTTCATCTTGTTCATCACATCTTGGTAACCACCAGCTTCATCAGAACCTCCTATCTAGGATCACCCCCTCAACCCAGAGGAAGCATCCTTAAGAACACGTGGATCAACAAGTTTTACTTAGGTTATAGTTCTCTATGATCATCACGTCCGTTCCCAAGTCGTTCATAACCGTGAACACGGCTTTTCGAAAAGATTAATACCCTACAGGGGTGTACAACTTTACCCACACCTACCAACCGACTCTTAATGCCAAATTATTAGCCCTCTTCCTTGGAAGGCCGATAGAGGGTGGTTGACCACGACCTTTACCTTGCTTTCATCGAGACCATGAGTCACGCCCTAGGGATGATTCCGTCGTAACGGGTCAAGTCCCAAGCCGGTCCCTAAAGATGTGAGGCAAGGTTGGTTCACCAGGGGCTCCATCGACCCCAAGCAACCTGGTCCATGCTTCCCTACCTGTTATGGTGCACCTCCTTCACCTCCTCATTTCAAAAAGGTTTTCAATGCGTATGCCAGATGGAAAGCCCGAACTATGTGACTCATGGAATCTACTAGGCAAGTTAGTTGCTCGTGGGGTTTTCCAGGCCCCGTGTGGTTGTACGCTCGTCTTGGTTCAAGAGGCAAGAACTCGGTTCCTAATGGTGGCGAGCATGGGACTACAAAAACCACACCCAACGTGGCCGCCCATACAGGCCTTAACATGATTAGTTAACTCCTTCGAGGATGTCATCAACTCCTACCTTTCTAGATTCTCCGGCATCTCTGATTCATCGTTCGGATAGATCAGACTTAAATACTATGCATGGCTAAGTTGTCAACCTCAGAAGCTCTAGCAACGCTTAGATGCCAGACCTAGGTATGCTAGGAGCAGTGGATCAGGAGTATAAGGCGACAAAAGGGAAACAGTGCGGCAGCTATGTAACACTAGCTACTGACAAAAGACTGTAGGGTTCGCAGCATAGAAAACAAAAATTTTCCTACGATGGGAACTATGTACCAAGATCTATCTACTAGATACAAACAACGGGCGGATGTATATCCGTAGAGAACATACCCTTGAAGACCGACAAAGCTTAACGAGTCCAAACTCGTGGATGATGTAGATGATCTCTTGCCGATCTCAAGATCGAGAGGAAGTCCTAGCGCCGCAAAACAGCAGCGCATCCGTGCTCGCACACACGTTCGAGGCACCGAGCAACCTCTGCCTCCTCGCTCCAGCGATGCAGCGGAAGCACAACTCTTTCTTGCCGAATAGCCACCGGGAACATGTATCTCGCTAGTCTGAGACCATGGGGGATAAATTCTAGAGGGGGAGAGAGATCCTTCACGAGGAGGTGTAGTGTGAGAGGAGGAGAGGGGGGCCTTTTATAGGGGAGAGGGGGGCACCCAAGGGGCATGGCGCCCAGCCATGG
Organism: Avena sativa; assembly: GCA_916181665.1. Lineage (NCBI taxonomy): Eukaryota > Viridiplantae > Streptophyta > Magnoliopsida > Poales > Poaceae > Avena > Avena sativa. The sequence continues at coordinate 127,695,381 of OV702284.1, forward strand.
GGCTGCCCCCACCTCTTCCACATTCATGTGGGTGGAGCTCCCACTCAAAATGAAAAGCCTCCACTCCCATTAAAAAGCCTCCACTCAAAAATCCACTCACATGCATTAAATTTCCACCAAATTTAATGCAAGCTCTCATTTAAATAAAACTCTTTTATTTATTTATTCAGAATTTTGTTAATTACTTTAATTAACAAACATTCACATAAAACCCCTTGTTAGTATTCCATTTCACATGCAGAACCAGTTTCAGCAATTTCAACCGAAACAGTTTCGGTGTCTAGTGAAATAAATTCCTGCGCTTTCCTTTTCTTTTCGGCATGAAACTTTTGCTCCAAATGGATGTCGGTGTCTCTTAAGTGTGTCACCCTACGGTTCGCGAATAATGCGGAAATGATCGAGACCCCTCTCGGATCAATAATCAGAAGCGTGATCTGGAGACCCATACTGACTCCCACACATTCAACGATGACTTTCTTGTGATCGTCGGAACCTTTTACGCTAGTATCTTAATCCCTTTGTTTCACGATATATTACATGTCCGAGATTCGATCATCGGTATCTCCATACCTAGTTTGATCTCGTTCCCGTGATATAACATTCTAGTGATCAAATCACTTGCTTGCAAGCTAATCAATGTGATATCACCGAGAGGGCCCAGAGCATATCTATCCGTCATCGGGATGAACAAATTCCACTCTCGATCCATGAGCCTCAACATAACACTTTATTAGTTCTGAATCCATCTTTATAATCACCCTGTTACGGTGTGACGTTTGATGTTATCAAGAAACTCTTCCGGTGTTAGTGATTGACATGATCTCATGGTCTAAGGATTAGGATCACTTCGTAAGTTGTTATAGCAATATAAACTCAATGACTTTGATCGTAATGCTATACTTCGGATGAATGTTCATCACACCATTACACTAATGTTGTGACCCCGTTATTAACAACATCCAATGTCCATGATCAGGAAACCTTGATCATCTTGTAATCAACGAGTTAGTTTATGAGAGAGGCATAACTAGGAACTTTCTGTTTATTTATTAAACACACATGTATTAACGTTTCCGTATTAATACAATTATAGCATGCAAAATAAACATTTATCATAAACAAGGAATACGATAATAACCACTTTATTATTGCCTCTCGGGCATATTCCCTTCAAAGACCACATTGGAATCGTGTGCATCATAGTGAGAAAGGAATATACTTTGTAATAGTAGGTTCAGAATGAGAGGCTACGCTTGCCTTTTCTGCCAGTAGACAAGTATTGATCTTCGGTGTTGTTGACATCAGCTTTGGGTTCGGATCCTATCGCGAAGAACCAAATACCGAAAATGGAGAAGCAACATTCAATACATGGCATGTTAAATTCTCAATCAATATGGATGATATGACAAGTTAACTTGCATTGAAATAAAACCCTAAGGCATGCTTGAAAAATTAAACAGGGTTCCGAGGTTTGAAAACCCACTCGGAAAACACCGGAAACACATAAGTGGGGTTATTATGTTGTTCTAATTAAACTTGTCATTAAGGTTGTTTAAAAATGCATGATTATAGGTTAGTTAGATAGTTCTCATTTTTCTGAACATTTTGATATATTATTTGTATTTTTCGGAATTACAGATTAAAAGATATTGAATTTACAATATTTAAACCTTTTCTGAAATTATTAAACCCTTTTTATTAATCTAAATAAGACTGGAAAACCTTTTTACACTGCAGGGTGGTAGCCACAGACATAAACAAGTGGGCCCGTGGCCACCTCAGCAGCTACACACGCGAAGAGGGATCAGGGGCAATTTTCACTAGGGCTGGCTCTAGCTAGAGGGGCTGACTGGTGGGGCCTAGGCCACGCAGGCAGGCCAAGCAGGCGCCACGCGGGCCTCGCCGGAGAACGGCCAGACGGTGGCGACAGGCGGCGCTAGGAGGCGAACAGGGACGTGCTGGACAACTCATTCGAATCAGCGCATGGAGACAACCCTAACTACGGCGGCGCCTCCGATTTGTAGTCACCGGAGCTTGGTCAACGGCGACGGACAACGGCGGTGTTCTCTGCTCTACGGCGCGGGCACCAGGAGATCACCCCAAGGCGATTGGTGAAGACGGCGAGGCGAGGTGGTGACCGGAGCGACGGCGAGGCGAGGTGGTGACCGGAGCGACGGCGAGGCATGTGACTGAGCACGTCGGAGTCGGAGAGGAAGCGGTCGGTGGCCACGATTCACGGCGCCGCTTGCTGATTCCTTCTACAGGGAGACGAAGCGGAGCGAGGCAAAGCTCGTTGCGGTGTCGGATGGGCTCGGGGAGGCCGGCAACGGCGGCTAGCCGGCAGCCATGGCGGCTAGGGTTCGGGTTGTCGCTGTGCAGAGAGGGAGAGAGGGGGAAAGTGAGGTCCAGGGGAAGAGGAGAACGGCGCAGACGGTCTTATCCTCGCGAGAGTCGGCGACGCGCATCGCAACGACGAGGCGGCCGCGGCGGTGATAGCGAGCTGCCTGCCGTCAGCAGGGAAGACGACAGGGGGCGGCGAAGCGGTACCAGGCCGCTAGCGGGCTGGCGTGGGCCGGGTGCTGGGCCGTGGGAGAGGGAGAGAGGGGAGAGGTTTGCTGGGCTGCGGCCTAGTTCTCTCTCTTGACCATGTTTTTCTTAGAAAACCTTTTTCTTTTTCTGATTTTGATTTCTGTTTTGTATTTTTCAATTTTCAAATATGTTTTGGGTATTTCAAAAATACCAGTGGCTTTTGTAAAATATGTAAAACATTGTGGGGCCCTTTTATTCCTTTTGGGCTCCAATTATTTTGTACCTTTCAAAATTTGAACACCATTTGAAGGTAGTTTCAAGAGAAAAGGGGAAGGACTAGGGTTTAGTGTTTTGCATTTGTAATTTGGTTCACACACTTGATCACATGCAACATTTTTTTATTGAGTTTAACACATGCATGCAATACTTAAGTACTAATTACATATCTTACAAGCTTGGGCTGTTACAGCTCTACCCCCCTTACAAGAATCTCGACCCGAGATTCCTAATTTTTAGAAAAGAAGGTAGGGTACTCAGATCGGAGACGATCTGCTCATTCCCAGGTTGCTTCATCCTTAGAGTGATGAGACCACTGAACTTTCAGGAATTTGATGTTTTGACGACGAGTTTTGCGCTCGGTTTCATCAAGGATACGAACAGGATACTCACGATAAGTCAGATCCTTCTAGAGATCAAGAGTTTGGTGATCAACACCACAGACAGGATCTTTGAAGCAACACTTGAGTTGAGACACATGAAAGACGTCATGCACCTCGGGGAAATTTGCAGGAAGCTCCAATTGATATGCGAGTTTTCCTTGCCTGGAAAGAACACGAAAAGGACCAACATAGCGAGGAGCTAGTTTGCCTTTGATACCGAAACAATGGACACCCTTCAGAGGAGTGTCCTAGAGATAAGCTTGATCACCGACTTCAAATTCAACATGTTGATGGTGACGATCATGATAGCTTTTCTGGCGAGACTGAGCAGTTTTCAAACAATCTCGAATGATACGAACTTGATCTTCTGCTTCCTGGATCATATTCGGACCAAATAACTTTCTTTCACCGGTTTCTGACCAGTTCAAAGGAGTATGACAGGTTCTTCCATATAGAAACTGGAATGGTGCCATACCAATACTGGACTGAGAACTGTTGTTGTAGGAGAATTCAGCAAAAGGAAGGCATTTCTCCCAGTTATTGCCAAAAGATATGACACACTCTCTAAGCATTTCTTCAAGGATTTGATTCACTCTTTCGGTTTGACCACCGGTACTAGGATGATAGGCTGTGCTGAAGGAGAGGCGAGTTCCCATAGCAGTTTGGAAACATTCCCCAGAACATGGAGGTGAACCGACTTCCACGGTCAGATGTTATCTTCTTAGGAATACCATGAAGAACAACAATCTGAGAGATATAAAGATCAACCAGTTCACTCGCTCGAAGGCTTTCCTTGACGGGAAGAAAGTGAGCGACCTTGGACATATAGTCAACTATTACCCAGATGGCATCATTTCCTTTCTGAGTCTTAGGAAGACCAGTGATGAAATCCATACCAACTTCATCCCATTTCCACTCAGGTATTTTATGTGGTTGTAGGAGACCAGCGGGCCTTTGATGTTCAACTTTGACGCGACGACAAACGTCACATTCAGCAACAAAACGACCGATATCTTTCTTCATACCAGACCACCAGAATCTTTGACAAAGATCCCGATACATCTTGGTACCTCTAGGGTGGATAGAAAGAGGTGATTCATGAGCCTCTTGGAGAATTAAATTCCTCAGTTTTGTTCTCTTCGGCACTACCAGGCGGTTACCAAAGTAGACAATACCTTGATTATCAACAGAGAAACACTTAGCAACTCTGCTAGCAATGTTCCCTTTGATCTCAGCAACTTCAAAGTCATTCTTCTGAGCGAGCTTGATTTCATCCTCTATAGAAGATTTCACTCTGAGGGTAGAAAGGAATCCATGAGGAACTACTCCAAGATTTAATCGAGCAAATTCCTCATGAAGAGAAGGTTGAGCTTGTTTTATCATCAGGGTGATGCAATAAGATTTACGGCTCAGCGCATCAACAACGACATTGGCTTTGCCAGGTTGATAGTTGAGACCCAAATCATAATCCTTGATGAGTTCCAACCATCTTCTTTGCGTGATATTCAAATCAGGTTGTGTGAAAAGATACTTCAAACTCTGATGATCTGAATATAACTCGCAACGACTACCGAGAAGGTAATGTCTCCATTTCTTAAGAGCATGAACAACAGCTACAAGCTCAAGATCATGAGTTGGATAGTTGTTCTCATGTGGTTTTAGCTGACGGGAGGCATAATCCACCACATGCCCATCTTGCAGCAACACACATCCGAGACCTTGGTGGGAAGCATCACAGAAGACAACAAAGTCTTTGCTAGTGTTTGGGAGAACTAACACCAGAGCAGTGGTTAACTTGGTTTTCAACATCTGGAAACTTTCTTCAGCCTTATTAGACCATTCAAACTTCTTATCCTTCTTAAGAAGATCAGTCATTGGCTTGGCAATTCTAGAGAAGTTCTCGATGAATCGACGGTAATAACTAGCCATCCCAAGAAAACTTCGGACATCCTTTACGGATTTAGGAGACTCCGAGTCGAGGATAGTTGAACCTTATCAGGGATAATAGCAACCCCTTGAACGGACACAACATGACCAAGGAATACGAGCTCTTGTAACCAGAACTCACATTTGGAAAACTTGGCGTAGAGACGATGTTCTCGAAGTTTTGTTAACACCAAACGAAGATGTTCAGCGTGCTCTTCTCTAGTCTTGGAATAGACCAGAATATCATTGATGTAGACCACGACGAACTTGTCAAGATACTCCATGAAGACAGAGTTCATAAGCCGCATGAAGGTGGCTGGAGCATTGGTAAGACCAAAGGACATGACTGTATACTCGTAAAGACCATAATGAGTGGTGAAAGCAGTCTTTGGAATATCTTCCTTACGGATCTTTATCTAGTGATACCCTGACCTCAAATCTATTTTGGAAAAGATAGTGGCACCACTTAACTGATCAAATAGATCATTGATCCTAGGGAGAGGATATTTGTTCTTGATAGTCACAGCATTGAGTGGGCGATAATCCACAACCAGACGTGGTATATTGGTATCCCGCTTCTTGACAAAGATGGTAGGACATACCCAAGAATATGTGCTGGGCTGAATGTGTCCTTTTCCTTCTAACTCCTCTAATTTCTTCTTGAACTCCACAAGCTCATGAGGAGGCATACGATAGGGTCTTTTAGAAACAGGATCAGTTCCAGGAACTAACTCTATGACAAACTCCACACTTCGATCAGGTGGCATGCCAGGCAACTCCTCAGGGAAGACATCCGGGAATTCACAGACCACGGAAACATCTTGGATCTCTAACGGAGGTAGAACTTCAAGCGCATACAACTCCGCTTTAGGAATAGAAACGGCTGAAGGAGATAGTGACCCTACGGTCCAATACTTGACTGTTTTGCCAGCAGGACTAGTCAGAGTCACTGTGTCACATCCCAAGATTTTCCAAATCTTGTAATGTGAAAATAAATTAATAAAATAAAACTTTGTTTGATTTTTAGAGCCAGAAGAAACTTTTTGAACCCAATTGGAACCTCAAACCCATTTATATCAAATAAAATCCTAAAAGGATTTAAAAATATAAACATTTATTAAAGGAAATTAAAAATGTTTTGGAATTACTATTTTGGATCTTTTAATAAAAGATTTTGTTTTCAAATGAAAGGGTGGATTTATAAATAAAGAATATTTTATAAAGCCAAATTAAACCATGGCCAAGCTTTGGAATTAAAACATTTGTTCTAAATAAAATTAGCAAAGGTTTATTTAAAATAAATTAATAAGGATTTAATATCCAAGTTTTATTAATAAAGGTTCTGTCATTTATAAACCATCAAAACTTATTTGTTTAATTTAAATAAGTTTTCCAAACATTTGATATTCACAAATAAAACCTACTAAAGTGTTTTGGCTTTATTTTTAGATTTCAAAATAAATATCTCAATAAAACAAATCCTATTTGATTTAATAATGAAATTCTATTATAATACTTAATAATGGACACTAAAATAAAAGGTTAGTTTGTTTTAAAACAAATTTCCAAATATTATATACTTCCCAAATTAAACCTACTAATTTGATTTTAAAAAAATATTTAGGTTCAAATAAAGATTTTATTAATAAAATCAAACCCTATTTAGATTTAATAACTAAGTTCCATTTTATTTAATTATTAATGGATCCTAAAGTAAAAGGATTATTTTGTTTTAAACAAATTTTCCAAATATTCTTTATTTCCAAATAAAACCTACTGTTTAGATTTGAAAACACTTTGGATTTTAAATGAGGATTTTATTAAATAAAACAAACCCTATTTTATTAAATAACTAATGATCCATTTATTTAATTAATAAATGGAACCTAAAAAGATCTAAAATAATATTTTATGTGAGTTATGATGTTAAACAGAACCAAAAAACACAATGCAAAGTTTAAATGATGGTTGAATTGTTTGAATAGTTTGAATGTTTGAAATGTGATTGAAAATCAAATCAGGAAATAGAAATAGAAAAAGAAAAGAAATCAGAAACAGAAAAAAATAACAAAGAGGGCGACCCAGCCCAACACAGCCCAATCCAGCCCAGCTTCCTCCCTTCCCGAGGGAAAACGGTTTGCACCCATAATCTGACCCGCGGAGCAACAGACAAGTGGACCCCTCCCTTTCTCCCTTTCTTTCACTGCCAGCGGACCCCACACCCCACTGCTCTTCTTCCCCACCCCGCGAGCTGTTCTTCCTCTCACTTCGCCGTTGCAGACTTGATTCCTCAGTCTTAATTCGCTTTAATTCCACGAGTAAAACCTGCAGTGATCACGCGTGTTAAATCGCCAGTCACTCCTCTCCGTTTTCCCTCTGCCTCCTTCCCCAAGCACGCCCCCAGGCTGCCATAATCCGTCAGCCACTCCCTCTGCCTCCGACGACCCCTCTCGCCAATTCCGGCCAGCACACGCTCCCTTCCGCCTCCCTGAGCACACGAGCACGCTCACCATACACTGACGCATCCTTCTGTGTCAATCACTCGACCGCGGGCGCCCCAGAGCTTGGGCTTGGACTAACTCTGACAGCGCCGCCGCCTGTTTCATCTCCGACGACAACCCCAGGTAGAGACCGGCCGCCCCTTTACTTCTCGATCATGCTAGCAGCTTCACCTTGGTCTTGCGCACCTAATCGTGCCCTACGTTTGGCTTCTCATGATCGACAGCGTCGCCCCCGACCGCAACCAGGACCACCTGACGCCGTTCGCAACTCCGGTGAGGAATTACTGCAACCCTAGTACGCCCCTTGATCAACCGCGAGCACCTTGAGCTTCGCCGTGTTCTCCTGAGCCTGGTGAGCATCTTCTTACCCTCTCTTGCTTCCTGCCTCGCCAGCGCCGCCGCCAACTGGTCGCTCCGCCGCTCGCCGATGACCTCGCGCCGCCAGTTCATGGCCATTAGATAGGAGCCGTTCGATCTGGATCGGGCGGGCACGATAGAATCATTTAACGCCGAAGAGGTACGCTTCCAGAGCCGCATGATTAGACTTAATCCAACGCACCAGAGCGTGATCCGCAGCGAACCGGTACCGTCCAATAGAGTCTCGACGCGTGTCCCTGTTCTGATTAAAACAGAAATTTGAAACCAGATTTAAGTAGCAATTTGAAAACCCTATAACTTTTGATCCACACGTCCAAATTTGGCAAATTTTATATCAATGAAATCAGGAGAACAAGCCCTAGCCAACCATGCCCTTAGTTTTGAAAATAGTATCTGTTAGCTTGTTTGAATTTGCAGAAACATTTGTATGCTTGTGTAGAGTATAAAAATTGTTTAAAAATGATTTTTGAATTAAAACCTTTGCCAATTGGTTTGTTGTGACCTTACTGACCTTAGGAACCAACCTTTGGTGTTAAAAATGATTTTGGTGAAATTTAGGTTGAATTATTTGACTTAGCCAATTTCTAGCCAAATAAAAATAATGGATTGTTTATGGAAATAATTATGAGTAAAGAACTTTGGAGAAAAATGGTTTAGACCAACCCTATTGACCCAAAACACCAAGTTTTGCAATAGCAACTCATTTGGTGAACCCTATAGGCTAATGCCTTAGTAAAAATATTTCTACACCACATAAAATAACACTTTGTTTTGAAAATGGTTTTAAAGTGAAAACTTTTGCAAATGACTTGGCCACTTTAGGAAATGACCATTAGATGTACCCAAATGACTATGACCCACTAGGAACCACTTTTTCAAACAAAACAAAGCTTGGCATGCTTACATGCATTTCTTTGACTTTGTTATTTATGTGTGTTGTTTTGCTTGATTGGTAGATTGAGTTTGTGCCTTGCTTGATTGATTTGTAGTGACTTGAAGAGTGTGATTGTTGCAAAGATCAAGAAGTGAACCTATACTCTACCAAAAAGGCAAGTGATGCTTCATACTTTCTATCCCAAAACTTTCTCTATGCATTAGTGATTTTGCTAAGTAAACTTGCATGGATTTTGCTAAGTATAGATCTTGCTATAGGAAAACATAGTAATGAATCCTTAGTAGGATTTTCCTAAGTTAGAGATTCCTACTACTACCAATGCTTAGCCTAGCTAATAGAAAACATGGGTGGAATATATATTCACACTATGGAAAAATATTCTAAGTCTAAGGACTTGTGATTTTGTCTAATAAAACAACTAAGTTAATGTATCACCTGGGTGGAAATGGAAGGATTGGGTTATGTTGAGTGGTTCACAATGCCATAGGCTTGGATTGTGTATCTCACTTGTGGAATGCCACCCAGGAAACAAAGAGATTTGAGATGTCAAATGTTGAGAAGCTTCAAGTGCAACCACTTGGCAATATGGGCTCTGCCATGATCATATAGGTTGCAAGAACTTAGCCAAATGGACAGTGGGTGGTAGTGTTTGATAGGATGGAACGCGTCCATATTGGTCTAAGGGAAAGCTTCTGAAAGATTTTGTCTTGGGAAACCAAGTCTTGTGGGTAAAGTGCACCACCTCTGCTGAGTGTAAAATCTAAGTACTTAGCCATGTCCCTGGTAAAGGACAATTTGAGCATCAAGACATGGAAACAATCAAGAATCTCATCATTCAAATTTCTAAATTAAAACTTGTGGTTTGAACAAGGGTTGTTTGAATTCTTCAATCATTGATGGAGAGATGGCTTGGTACAAGGATCTTGAAATCTTTGATTGATGAAAAATGATTTTGTCAAGCAAAAACTTAGTATTTTCAAAATGATAAGAAAAATCTATTTTGAGCAATGCAAGCCTCAACTCCACTTAGCCAAATGCATATAGATGATAGATTCCACTATACTACCATAGTATCACTTGCCAATACAATTCAAATGTATTGACCCTTTGTGGCTGTAACTTGTATGTTGCAGGTTTGAGTGATTTTAGTGAAGATTGTTTGATTAGGATTACAAAGTCTACAACCAACATCTGCCTGTGGCATTTTGAAGATGAAGGACCCATGACTGTATTTATTCCGCTGCAATGTAATGTAATAGCCATATGAGCTATGAAAGATGTAATAAAATTATGTTATTTCTGGTTATAAAGTTATAATATGACCTTTGTTTCTTGATATTACATCTTAACTGTGGATGCTAGCTATTGATCCAGGGACTAGCATTGTAAACACAGGAGGGATCAATCTTATTAAAGGTTGGGACCCCTTACACACTGACTTGGTTGTACAATTGAGAATAGCTTTGATAACGGGTCAACCAGTCCATGCCCAAGATGATATCAATATCAGTTGACTTGAGGGCGATCAAAGAAGTGGGAAAGAGTAGAAATGCAACTTCGATTAGATTCCCATGACTAACCATGGTGGTACACCACCTAGAACCAGGAGACTGAACTAGCAGAGGAACGGATAACCCCTCAAAACTTATCCCATACATTTGAGCAAAAGCTTGTGACAGAAATGAATGCGATGCTCCAGAATCAAACAAAACTTTAGCTGGAATTTGATTGATACGAAGCGTACCCATGACGACGCTTGGATCTTCCTGAGCCTCCTCAGCAGACATATGGTTCAAGCGACCTTTTCCAGCACCTGGATACTTATCATTCTTCTTTGCTGGTTGTGCTTTCTCAGCGGCATTCTTTTGAGGAAACTCCTTTGCATAGTGGCCAGGCTGGCGAAAATTGAAGCATATAAAACCTGATGCATTGCCAGCAGTAGGATAGTTTGACCCACCAGCATTGTTTGGAGCAGTATTCGGACGAGGAGCATATCCAGAAGACCTTGGAGTATAAGGAGCACGTGGCACAACACTGTAAGGCACGAAGACACGACGCTTCTTATTGCTAGAACCAGCCTTGTTGTACCCCTCCTGAGGACGCTTACGAGTCTCTTCATACTCCACCTTTCCACTCTCGGCTTTCATAGCCTTATTAACAAGACCTTGGAAGTTACCAAAGTCCATGTGATGGATATCACGACGAACCTCTGGATCCAGTCCCTTGCGAAATAGAGCTTGCTTCTTAGCATCAGTGGAGACCTCTTCAGTAGCATAGCAGGCAAGACGGTTGAAGTTGCGCTGGTAATCACACACAGAACCAGTTCCCTGCTTAAGCTTGAGGAACTCCTCCCTCTTTTGATCCATCAGACCCTCTAGAATATGATAAGCTCGAAAGGTTTCAGTGAACTCTTGCCATGTAACAACATGTTGAGCTTCTTGCATAGCCAAGAAATTTTCCCACCAAGAATTAGCTGCTCCCTTCAGATGATAGGAAGCAAAAGTCACCTAATCAGCTTGAGCAACATGACCAACCTGAAGTTTGCGCTCCATGGTCCGAAGCCAGTATTCCGCATCAAGTGGCTCAGTAGAATAGCTGAAAACTGGCGGAGTAAGACATGTGAAGTCCTTGATACCAACTTGATTGTTCTGGTGTTCAGCAGTGTTGCGCTCAATCCTTTCAAGGAGCCTCATGTTGTCAGCACGGTTGGTTTCGTACATGGCCATGAGTTGAACCATGGACGGTGGTGGAGGAAGGTTGGAAGATTCACCCTCATTTGCGGCACCCCGAGCATGAGCACGGGTACGGGAACGAGAGGTGTCACCCATCCTGAAAGAACAAAAGGAGATTAGACAAAGGATTCAAAGGATCAAGACGAAAATATGAACAAAGAGTACTTGATTTAGAAGTATCATCTTATCAAGCATGGTAGTGTCAAAGCATACTAATGTATACACTAACCAGCTGACTTACAAACCATGACAATGGAATGCTAAGATGTTACATACCAAGCAAAACCGAGATATCTTGGAACTCTGAGAATAGCAACCAAGTACGGAGTACTTTTAGAAAAACAACCCCAAAACCACGATCCTAGAAGTTTTGAGATATAAGATAAGGAATGAAAACCTTTTCAAACCAAATAAGGTGAGAGAAACTCCATCATCAGAAACACACCAGGGAAGGAGTAAAAAGAATCCTAGTCAGAGTTTCTGCAAATAGTTTTAACTTTCAAATAGTTTTGTCAACTTCTAGACTCAACATCAACCAATAAAAGGGTTTCCTACAGTCAGTCCTGCTCTGATACCAAAACCTGTAGCACCCCCCGGGGTTAGGGTTAAACTAACCTCAGATTACTATCTAAGATAAGTTCAACTCCTAAAACACAGAGGATCACAGTATGATTCGGTAACATTATAGAACACAGGGATTCAACAGCATAAGTTTAAACTCTTAGCAGAGCGGGATATTAGAGTTATTACAAACCAGAGGTCATAGACCCAACATTACATCACACAGCGGAAGAAAATTATGTTGTTCCACACAACAACTTAGCAAAAGGCCTAAGAGGCCATAAACAAAAGCGATGTCTATCCCATAGTCCTCAGGATGCTACCTGGGACCCCCAACTACTCGTCAATGTCAACGTAGAAGCCACCTTGAGTTGCAACCAGGTCCTCTGTAGAAAACAACAATGGCGCAAGGCTGAGTACGAGAATGTACTCCGCAAGACTTAGATAACCTAGTACCTACATGCTCTGGCTAGAAAGGCTTTCTCTGGATTTTCTTTTGTGGAAAGCAATCTTTATTTGTAAACAAGAGAGAGAAGAGGCTCGTCTACTCAGAATCTTTTCAAAAAGGGATAAGATAGCGACTTCTTCATCTTGTTATCACATCTTGGTAACCACCAGCTTCATCAGAACCTCCTATCTAGGATCACCCCTCAACCCAGAGGAAGCATCCTTAAGCACACGTTGATCAACAAGTTTTACTTAGGTTATAGTTCTCTATGATCATCACGTCCGTTCCCAAGTCGTTCATAACCGTGAACACGGCTTTTCGAAAAGATTAATACCCTGCAGGGGTGTACAACTTTACCACATGTACCAACCGACTCTTAATGCCAAATTATTAGCCCTCTTCCTTGGAAGGCCGGCAGAGGGTGGTTGACCACGACCTTTACCTTGATTTCGCCGAGACCATGAGTCACGCCCTAGGGATGATTCTGTCGTAATGGGTCAAGTCCCGAAAGATGTGAGGCGAGGTTGGTTCACCAGGGGCTCCATCGACCCCAAGCAACCCGGTCCACGCTTCCCTACCTGTTATGATGCACCTCCTTCACCTCTTCATTTCGAAATCCCGAACTATGTGACTCATGGAATCTACTAGGCAAGTTAGTTGCTCGTGGGGTTTTTCAGGCCCTATGTGGTTGTACGCTCGTCTTGGTTCAAGAGGCAAGAACTCGGTTCCTAATGGTGACGAGCATGGGACTACAAAAACCACACCCAACGTGGCCTCCCATACAAGACTTAGCATGATTAGTTAACTCCTTCGAGGATGTCATCAAGTCCTACCTTTCTAGATTCTCTGGCTTCTCTGGTTCATTGTTCGGATAGATCAGACTTAAATACTATGCATGGCTAAGTTGTCGATTTCAAAAGCTCTAGCAACGCTCAGATGCCAGACCTAGGTATGCTAGGAGCAGTGGATGAGGAGTATAAGGTGACAAAAGGGAAACAGTGCAGAAGATAGGTAACACTAGCTACTGACAAAAGACCACATTAGAATCGTATGCATCATAACGAGAAAGTAATATACGTTGTAAAAGTAGGTTCAGAATGAGAGGGTACGCTTGCCTTGTCCGTCAGTAGACAAGTATTGATCTTCGGTGTTGTTGACTTCAGCTTCGGGTTCGGATCCTATCATGAAGAACCAAATACCAGAGAAGGAGAAGCAACATTCAATACATGGCATGTACAATTCTCAATCAATATGGATGATGACAAGTTAACTTGCGTTGAAATGAAACCCTAAGGCATGCTTGACAACTTAAACGGGGTTCCGAGGTTTGAAAACCCTAACTCGGAAAACTCCGGAAACACATAAGAGGGGTTACTATGTTGTTCTAATTAAACTTGTCATTAAGGTTGTTGAACAATGCATGATTATAGGTTAGTTAGATAGTTCTCATTTTTCTGAACATTTTGATATATTATTTGTATTGTTCTGAATTACAGATTAAAAGTTATTGAATTTACAATTTTAAACCTTTTCTGAAATTATTAAACCCTTTTCTTAATCTAAATAAGACTGGAAAACCTTTTTACACCGCAGGTTGGGCTAGCCACAGACACAGACAAGTGGGCCCGTGGCCACCTTAGCAGCTACACACGCGAAGAGGGCTCAGGGGCAATTTTCAGTGGGGCTGGCTCTAGCCAGAGGGGCTGACTGGTGGGGCCTGGGCCACGCAGGCAGGCCACGCAGGCGCCACGCGGGCCTCGCCGAAGAACGGACAGATGGTGGCGACTGGCGGCGCTAGGAGGCGAACAGGGACGTGCGAGACAGCTCATTCGGATCAGTGCACAGAGACAACCCTAAGTATGACGGCGCCTCCGATTTGTGGTCACCGGAGCTTGGTCAACAGCGACGAACGCTGGCGGTGTTCTCTGCTCTACGGCGAGGGCACGAATCAGAGGGCTAGAAGGGAAAAGGAGGGTGCCTTGAGCACCAGGAGCTCACCCCAAGGCGATTGGTGAAGTCGGCGAGGCGAGGCGGTGACCGGAGCGATGGCGAGGCGTGTGACTGAGCACGTCGGAGTCAGAGAGGAAGCGGTCGGTGGCGATGATTCACGGTGTCGCTTGCTGAGTCCTTCTGCAGGGAGACGAAGCAGAGCGAGGTGAAGCTCGTGGCGGTGTAAGATGGGCTCGGGGAGGCCGGCAACGGCGGCTAGCTGGCGGCCATGGCTGTCGCTGTGCAGAGAGGGAGAGAGGGGGAAAGTGAGGTCCAGGGGAAGAGGAGCACGGCGCAGACGGTCTTATCCTCGTGAGCATCGGCGGTGCACATCGCAATGATGAGGCGGCATCAGGCGGCTGCGGAGGCGACAGCGAGCTGCCTGCCGTCAGCGGGGAAGACGACAGGGGAGCGGCGAAGCGGTACCGGGCCGCTAGCAGGCTGGCGTGGGCCTGGTGCTGGGCTGCGGGAGAGGGAGAGAGGGGAGAGGTTTGCTGGGCTGCGGCCTAGTTCTCTCTCCTGACCATTTTTTTCTTAGAAAACATTTTTATTTTTATGATTTTGATTTTTGTTTTGTATTTTTCAATTTTCAAATATGTTTTGGGTATTTCAGAAATACCAGTGGCTTTTGTAAAATATGTAAAACATTGTGGGGCCCTTTTATTCCTTTTGGGCTCCAATTATTTTGAACCTTTCAAAATTTGAACACCATTTGAAGGTAGTTTCAAAGAGAGAAAGGGAAGGACTAGGGTTTAGTGTTTTGCATTTGTACTTTTGTTCACACACTTGATCACATGCAATATTTTTTTATTGAGTTTAACACATGCATGCAATGCTTAAGTACTAATTACATATCTTACAAGCTTGGGCTGTTACAGTGACTAAGCTAGAAAACTTCTCACTGTAGCCTCCAAGTATGTAGTTTGAATGAATTTTTCCGACTAGATACTTTCAGAGTAGTATACGCAGTGCTTGTAAAATTCAATACGGTAGCCCCCAAGCCTCTAGTAGAAATAGAATTAGTTCCAACTAGATGCTTAAAGAAAGACTAAGCATATCTGCTGAGTTAAAAACTCTCAATGTAGCCCCCAAGCTTCTAGTTGAAACATAAATAGTTCAGACTAGATGTTTAAAGAAAGACTAAGCATTTTGCCGAGTTAAAAACTCTTACTGTAGCCCCAAGCTTCTAGGTGGATATTTATCCGGCTAGATGCTCCAAGCAGACTAAGTGATTTTGATCTTCGGAGAGGCGTAGCCAACAAGAAGTTCCAGAAGATGCGCGCGGAGTTGGAAGCTGAAAGGGTAAAACTGCCTTCTTGAAGGAACAAATCACCAAGAGAAAGGTTATGTTTTCCTTTCGTTTTCGTACTCCAACTTGGTCTTGTGCCGTCACTCTCCGACTACTCATTGTGTGCTGTTCTTTCTCTGACCTGGAGAAAGCATCACTAAGGCCAAGGACATTGTTGAGCAATCCAAGCACATTGACTTGCTGGATAGCAAAAACAAGATCCTTAAGTAGGAGAGGACTGATACCCTAAAGATGGACGAGGAATCCATGGCGGCATTGCAGGAGTCTTCCAATACTGAGATCAACCGCTTGAAGGAGGAGATTGCGATGCTCAAGGAGTAGAGGAAAGATGCCGATTAGCAAAATCAGCGCAATCTTGAAGCATAGAAGATCCTCCGACAAGAACAGGACTCCATGGCGGAGACGCTCCAGCAAGACAAGGCGAGCTTCTTTGGTAAGTGATTCTCCGTCTTGTACTTCTGTAAGCTAGGTACTTTGAACTTTGTGTTACTGAACTCATGTTCTCCTTTGTTGGAAAATGCAGCTCCTATTGGTTTGACCAAGTCGCCTCCTCTGCCAAAGGAATGCATGCTCCTCGCTGGCAACTTCATGAGCACTGCCATCAAGCAAGCTAAGGAGATCGCCAAGCCCCTCAACATCAACATCAAAGCGGTGGACTCCGTGATGAAGTACTCGGAGATCTTGCGCCAAGCCCCCGAGCGTATCGTAAGCTAGAAAGCTTCATGTACCCGGGCTGGCGCAAGGATGTCGCTGGCAATGGTCAAGGCCCACTATGAGAACGCCGACATCGCCACAGTAACCTCAGGTCTCCCCGACGTAGACGATGAAGTCCAGAAGATTGACCATAAGGCTATCTGGGCATCGCTCACGGGGTTTGACACCAGGGTTGCCGAGTTGGTTGACCACAACATGTTCGTGCCTCTGGAGATCATTGATGGCCACAACCAAAGCTCCTCCGAGTCCCTCAAGACCACCGGCTTCAAAGAGGATGGCTCTCCTTCTGCCGACAATGCTGCATCAAAGTCTCCTGCGCCAGAGGAATTAAAAACACTTTGTAATATTTGTTTCCTCTGGATTGGTGTATGCGGAAAAACTACTATGTTAACTTAAGGCGGAAAAACAATAGATGTAATTTCTTTCTGCTCAAGTACTGGTTCTAGCTTGTAAATATTTTTTAAGCAAGTGTTGGCTTATCCATTATTATGGTTTTTATGCTTGACCTTTCGCGAGTCGGAAGACTCATAGTAGGAACCATGCGCTCAGGTGATGATGCCCAATGGCACCGTCAAAAACCTCAGCACAAAATCGCTGACAACAAGTGCCGAAAGTCACTACTCCAGAATCCACATAAAAATAACAAAGAACGTGTAGACCAGAAAACTTAAGCTAACGTGTATACCAGAAGTGCAAATGCTAAGCTTGCGCATAAAGGTTTTATACGATCCAAGAATGAACACTAAAGGAGGTAAAAGACTCAGAAATATGAGTGAACTAGAGAGCTTTATTTCATTGATCATATAAGAGGTACACAGTAGATAAAAAATATGCTAAGTGTAAAAAGGACGTAGCTGTGCTATGTTCCATGACCGATCAAGCTATAGGTAGTCATCATCCGGGTCACGTCCCTTATGCTTATGACCTTTGCTAGGCCTATCCTCAAGTTCACGATTGTCAACGAGGTAGTAAGACCCATTGAGTAGCGCCTTGCTTATGATGAACGGTCCTTCCCATGGCGAGGATAATTTGTGTGACTTCTTCTACGTAAGTTGGAGCACCAGATCCCCCTCTTTAAACGAGCGATGCCGAATGCAGCGACTATAGTAGCTGCATAGCTTCTGCTGGTAGATGGCGGATCTTTGGCATGCCAATAGACGCTCTTCCTCGAGAAGATCCACATCTAGGCGTCTGGATTCTTCAGCGTCATCTTCGTCGTAGGCGGCAACTCTTGGTGAATCTTGAAGGATCTCAGAAGGCAGGATGGCTTCTGCTCCATATACCATGAAGTAAGGGGTGTATCCGGTGGATCTGTTGGGTGTAGTTCGTAAACTCCACAGCATAGATGTTAATTCCTCCGCGCAGGCTCCAATTGCTCTATGTAGCGGTGCCTCAAGACGTGGCTTGATTCCCTGCAGAATTAATCCATTGGCTCGCTCAACTTGGCCATTGGACAGTGGGTGTGCCATAGATGTTAGGTCAGTTCAGATGCCCTTCTCCCAAGAATAAGCTTCCACTTCTCCGAGTGACAAGTTTCTTCCATTGTCGGTGATAATGCTATGTGGGAGGCCAAATCTCACCACTAGATCCCGGACAAACCTAAGGGCAGTTGCCCCATCAAGCTTTCTAATGTGTTTAGATTCTATCCATTTGGTGAGTTTATCAACTGCTACTAGCAGATGCGTAAACCCACATGGTGTCGTCTGTAATGTACCAACCATGTCTAGCCCCCAGACTGCAAACGGCCAAGTTATTGGTATTGTTCGCAATTCTTCAGCTGGAACAAGGGGTTGTCGGGCATAGTACTGGCATCCCATGCATATCTCAACCAGCTTTTCAGCGTCCGCCTTCGCAGTCAGCCAGTAGAATCCTTGATGGAAGGCTTTGGAGACCAATGATCGAGGAGCGTCATGATGCCCGCAATCTCCGAGATGGATCTCACGAAGGATTTCAATACCTTCTTGTTGGGAAACACACTCCAGGTATACACCAGTAGTGCTTCTTTTGTAGAGCTACCATTGATTATGGTATAGCCCTTTGCTCGACATACTATTTGCGGACTTTGGACCTCGTCGATGGGCAAGGTTCCGTGTATGAGATATTCCATGAACGGTTTTGTCCAAGCCGGAGGGACCTTTGTCACTGTGTGAACGAAAGAGTCAACTCTATCCGGGTTCTTGGTGTCCGCTCCCTTCACAGATGGTGTCAGTAGATGTTCCAGAAAAACGCCAGGCGGAATTTGTTTGCGCCCTGATCCAAGCTTTGACAATAGATCAGCCGCCTCATTTTTCTCCCGTGGGACATACTTGACTTTGTAGCCTAAGAAGCTCTTGGCTATCTCATCCACTTCATCTCGATATGCCGCCATCATAGGGTTTCGCGCATTCCAGGTGCCAGCCACCTGCTGGGCAACTAAGTCGGAATCTCCACAACAAACTATGCGCTTGATGCCAATATCCTTTTCTACGCGTAGTCCGTGAATGAGTGATTCATACTCTGCCATGTTGTTTGTAGCCTCGAAGTGGATCTGCATAACTTAGTGTAGCTTCTCCCCATTTGGTGACTGTAGCAGTACACCAGCCCCGAGCCATTGAGTAGCTTTGATCCGTCAAAGGGCATCACCCAATATTCTGGCTCCGACATAGGAGTAGCATCTGGCATCTCCATCCAATCTGCAACAAAATCCACCAAGGCCCGTGACTTGATAGTGTCGCGTCTCTTGTAGGTGATCTCGAAGGCGGCAAGCTCAATTCCCCACTTTGCGACCCTTCCTATAGTGTCGCTGTTGTTGATGATGTCGGACAATGGAGCTTTGGTCACAACTATGATAGAGTGCTCCTGGAAGTAGTGCCTTAGATTCCAAGAAGCAAGGAACACTCCATAAGCTATCTTATGGTAGTGCTAGTAATGCTGCTTGGACTCCGTACCTCGCTTACATAGTAAACTGGTTGTTGAACTCCGTACTCATGGCCTGGTTCTTTCCGCTCTACCACAACAACGATGCTTATTACTCGGTTGGTGGCCGCCATGTAAATTAACATAGGCTCCATAGGCTCGGGTGCTGCAAGGATAGGCGCCGAGGATAGTATCTCCTTTAGTTGCTTCAATGTTGCATCTGCTTCGTCCGTCCACGTAAATTAGTCCGCCTTCTTCAGCAACTTGTACAGCGGCAGAGCCTTCTCTCCAAGTCGCCTGATGAACCGACTAACCGCTGCAACGCAGCCTGTCAGTTGTTGTATGTCCTTTCGGCATGTCAGACGGTTTATGTTTAGGATGGCCTTGATCTTCTCCGGGTTGACCTATATTCCTCGCTGGGAAACGATGAAGCCCAACAATTTGCCGGCTGGAACCCCCGAAGATGCACTTCTTAGGGTTAAGCATCATGCTGTATTTCCGGAGATAATAAAAGGTTTCTTTTATGTCGGAGATTAAGTCGTTTGACTTTTTAGACATCGCCGCTATATCGTCCATCGCTGCTATATCGTCCACATAGGCGTGAACGTTCCGACCAATTTGATCGTGTAGGCAATGCTGCATTGTCCGCTGGTACGTAGCACCTGCATTTTTCAGCCCAAAGGGCATCATGACATAGCAAAACATGTCGTAAGGTGTGGTGAACGAAGTGGCCAATTGGTTCGACTTCCTCATCTTAATCTGGTGGTATCCTGAGTATGCATCGAGAAAACATAAAAGTTCTGAGCCATCCGTCGATTCAATGACTTGGTCAATGCGAGGCAAAGCAAATGGATCTTTGGGACACGCTTTGTTCAAGCCAGTGTAATCAACGCCATTCTTAATTCTTTGGTTCCCTTTTTGGGTACAAGTACATGATTGGCCACCATCGCGTGTGAAGGACTTATCGGATAAAACTAGCCTTAAGTAACCTAGCTATCTCCTTGCCTATGTCGCGTATCTTCTCGTCTCCGAAGCGTCGTAGAGGTTGTTTCACCGGTTTGTATTTTGGATCGATATTCAAGCTGTGCTCGGCAAGTTCCCTAGGTAGACCTTTCATGTTGGCAGATTGCCAGGCAAAGTTGTCCCTATTCTCACGGAGGAAATCGACGAGTGCACCTTTCCTATTTGGGATCCATGCTCGTCCAAATGGCGGTGATCTTGGAGGCATCGCCTACCACAAGTTCCACCGACTTGGTTTCGATGGCGGCCTTGAATACTGGGGCGGAGTCAAAAATCTGCTTCTTCGATGCCGGCATCTCCGTGGCATCGACCTTTCTCTCGATCTCCTTGAATTCTTCGCTGTAGAGGACAGCTTCTGCAAAGGCTGCTTCTCCAATCTCGCAGTCCCTTGCCTTGGTAAAGCTTCCGAATATGGTGATGACACCATTTGGTCCGGGTATCTTGAGCTTGTTGTAGATGAAGCATGGCTTGGCCATGAAGGCGTGGAAGATGTCGCGTCCGAATATGATGTGGTACATGGTCTTGAAGGGGACCACCTCGAAGGTCATGCGTTCTAGGCGGTAATTATTAACGTCGCCAAAAGCAACCTGAAGTGTGATGTACCGAAGGGACAGAGCCTCCTAGCCAGGAACTACGCCATGGAACACGGTGTTGGTCCGTCTTAGGTTGTCCTCCATCAAGTTCATCTTGTGCAGCGTATCCAAGTACATGATGTTGATGCTGCTTCCACTATCCACCATACATTTGGTGAACTCATTGCCGTCAATCAGGGGGTTGATGACCATGGCGTACTGGTTCTCCCTAGGGATGAGGTCTGGTTGATCCTTCCTGTCCCAAGTGATTGGAATCTCCGACCAGCGCGGGTACTGGGTAACTAGGGGTAGCATGGCCATCAGTATCGTCATAGAGGTCTTCTGTTGTCGGACAGTGGGGGTGCCAAGGAAAGTGTGGAAAACTGCCGCCTTCTTCTCGAAGGGGTTCTTTCCCTTGCCATCGCTCTTGGCGGCGTGCTTGGGGTCAACATCCTCATCCATGTCACTTTAATCCTTGGACTCCTGGTCCTTCTTCTTCCCCTTGCCCTTGCCTCGCGGTCTGTTCTTCCGACTTTGCTTGTAGCCGGACTCCGGGTCCTCGTTGAGATCGTTGACGAACTTGCAATGGCGATTAGTGTGAGTGGATTTGCCGTTGGCGTCGAGTTGTACAAGGCACGACATATCATGATACTCTTCGTACGTTTGGGGAACACAGAGTGCTGCCGAGGTAGTTTCACTACCCCGCTGCTGCCCACGACCAGCCCCCCGTACTCAGCCACGCTGTCCGCCATCACCGCGTCCTCCAAATGTCATGGCGACCATGTCGGAGGTTTGCATTTCTTTTGGCGGGCTCTTTCGCTTGGTGTTGCTGTACCTCTTAGCTTGAGTTGGAACAGCCGTTGCCGGTAGGGAGCCGCGAGCATCATTGTCGGCAGCTGCGAACTCACTAGCCAGCTGGATCATCTGGTTGAGATCTAGTCGGTGATTGTCCTGCAAGTGCTTCAACTTATGTCGGATCAACATACCTTTCTCCAACCCATTGATGAAGGCAGCCATGGTGGTCTGAGCATGCACTCATGCGCAGGAATTCTTCATATCCAGCCAGCGAGAGAGGTAGGCGCGAGATGACTCGTCTTTCTCCTGCATGCACCGCTGTAGATCGCCAATAGTGCAGGGACGCTTATACGTACCCTCGAAATTCTTGGTGAACGCTTCTTGCATGTCCAACCAGTTGCAGCTGGACTTCTTCTGCAAGTCATCGATCCATTGTCGGGCCGTGCCCGCCAGCATCAATGGGAGGTACTTGAGGGCGACGTTGGGGTTACCCCCGGCGATCTCCACCGTGTTGCCGTAATCCTGCAACCACATAGCTAGTTTGGCGGTGCCGTCATAGGGCCTGATGGTCTTGTCAATCCGGAAACCCTTGGGGTAAGGTGTGGTCCGTATTACATGTCCACAGCAGCGTGATCCCAAGTATTGTCCTTCTCGGGCCTCGTGAATCTTGTCCAGGCATGAACGTGTGTCGTATGGCTCCGGGCTTTCTCTTTTCTTCTTTCCGCTAGGGGATGGACTGCGTGAACGACGCGGGCCTCCTCCACCATGGTGGCTGCTAGGGGGCGACGGAGGCGGAGGTGGCGTTGGGTTAGCCTTCTTGCTATTACCCTCCTGCGACGCCTCACACTTGTCGCGGTTGCTTGTCGGACGCGAAGGGTCATGGTGCGACCTGCTCTTGTGTCCTTGGTTGCGCTCTCCATCATGATGGGTCTGCTCCGCGTTGTCGCGGCTGACGATGCCGCTCTGCCTTGGCGGAGGCATATTCGTACAACGGTGAGTCTTGGGGTCTTCGCGATGTCGAGGATACTAGGGCGATGGAGATGTGCGACGAGGATGAGCCTTGTCTCCGTGGTCGGAGGATATGGGGATAGCATCCTTCCTGTTGCGTGCATCCCTCCATCTTCGTTCTAACGAACCCGTCTGGGACCCGACATCATGAGGAGATCGGTCCCTTTGCGTATTAGGATGGCTAGACTGGCAAAACGCTGGGTCAGACTCAAGCCTCTGAGAGGTGGCCTTTTCCTGCTATTTCACCACTTTGGCCACAAGGTCATACACCTGTTCCACAGCTGCGGGTGATCTATCCTGCTCCAGAAGGGTCTTGGAAACGGTGAGGTTGAGGAGAGGAGTGGGCATGACCTGCCTGCCTTCGATGTCAATGTATGGCTTTGCTTGTGGCGGCTTCGAGGGAGCCCATCCTAAGTTTCGTCGTACACCAGGATCATTGATGACGCGAGCCGGAGCTTTCTAAGCCTTCTGCTGCTGGAGCAGAGTCTTGTACTCGGCCTCCATGGCTCTAGATTTCTCTATTGACTTCTACGCGTGGGCCAAATCTCGATCCAGCTTTGCGCCTTGCTCCGCGATGGCCTGCGCTTCCTCTAGCAGCTGTCGGCGCTTCTCGTCAAGCTGAACTATGTTCCGTATATGGGCCATGGTCATTGGCTCGACGAGTAGGTTTCCGTACATCACTCTATTAGCTGGAGTGATTTGGGACGTAGCAGACGTAGATGCTGGAGGCGGAGGGTTTGCGGTGTTGTTGTTACTCGGACGGGTGCCAAGTTCCTGCGGCTGCTGCACTGGTTTAGGCGGAGGGGGCATGGTCTTTGCGCGATCATTGTCGTCAGCAACAAGTGGTCCCTTCCCCTTGTCCAGTGCTTTAGGTGGATCTTGTCCGGGTTGATATTCATCCATCGCGGTTCCAATGGCGACAAACACCTCTCGGGACGTGACGGCGTTGTTGGCCTGCTTGTCGCGTTTGTAATCCTCCTCCATCTCTTGTATATCAGAGTTTCGCTCCTCCGGGCTGAAGTCTATCTCCTCCGAGTTAGCGTTGATGTCGGCATAGAGCGCGTCAAGCACAGAGTTGGAGGGTGCCGGGGCTTCCTCGATGATGGGCACTGGTGGTGCGACAGCAGCGACAATGAATGGAGGTGGTGGTGCAGCTGCAGCGACGATGACCGGAGGCGGCGGTAGCGGTGGCTGAGGCGGAGGGGTGCCGTCAAGGAGCGCGAGCGCTGTTTGGGCAGCCTCCTCAGCTTCCGCGTAGTTGTTGATGGTGTTCACCATGCTTTCGAAAGTGAGGCATCCTGAAGCCTGCTGCCGCCTTAGCGTATGTTGGAGAAGCGTACCTTGGTCCAGTCCTTCCACAAAGTGATATATGGCATCATCATTGGGGTAGTGTGCTAGATCGGCCCGTATACAGAGCCACCTAGCAAGGTAATCGCGGGGGTTTCACCCTCTCTCTAGATGCAACGCGCCAGATCGAAGATGGTTACCACTCCGAAGAACTTGGATCTCTGTTGTCTAGATGCATGGATGAAGCCGATGGACTTGCAGCGATCTTCCACCGTTATATCCTGCATAGTTTGGGTGGGCCTTGAATTTTTCCGATCTTTGTTGGCAAACTCCGAAGAGAGATCCGACAACGATCCTTCCGTGAACATATCCTTCCCGTAGGCGGTCCGTGTGGGTCTTGACGTTCCTCTGACTTCTAGGGAACTAGTGCCCGAGTCGGTTTCGCCAATGTCTTCGATGGGGACGATCGAGCAGCGGGTAGGGTTCGTCTTTGCCAGGATCCAGAACTCATCGGGAGGGACGATCGGAACGTTGCCGGAGAAGAGAACGTGACCGATGGATATGGTTTTGCCAATTCCCGCTAAGATCTTGGACCTCACCCGCTGTAGAGCCTGAAGCACCTCTGGCCCCATGGTGGGCGCCAACTGTCGTGGTATTGCCGACGAGTACGCCATGGAGGGGTCCTCATAATGCGTGTTTAGAGACGTGGGGTAAGGCAGACGGTTGACGGGTACGAGGTAACATAGCTTACCCAAGTTCAGATCCCACGACGGTGGCGGAATCCTTCTCCTGCTATAAATCACTATAATGGCAATACGCCGAGTTACACGGATCGGTTTGTTATGCGATGTATGAGTTGAGTTATGCCCTAAACGCTCCCATATGTCCGACTTATATAGTCGCTAGGTCCTACGGTTATAGGGAAAGTCCTAGCCGGACCGGTTACAGAGTCCTACACAGTATACAATCAGTCTAACGCGTGTTGCACTCCAAGGCTTCGGGTACGTCGATGACTCATTCGTAGCCTTCCTTTATCCGGCATGGGCATCCCTTCTGGATCCATCTAACTGGGCCACGCAGCAGTCCATGGGCCATGCTAGCAACTGTGGGCCACCCGGGTTATCCGGATAAGAGACATGCTATGAGGATACCCATATAGCATATCCCCAACACGGGGCCAAAGGGGTCCTGCAACACTGCCGCCATCGTGCTGGTTTCAGGGTCCACGGCCGCCTTGGAATATGTAGCAGAGTAACAAGAAAAAGAATAAGAAGTAGATACAGAAGAAGAATAAGAAAACAGAGAAGAAGAAGACTGTACCGGGAGGAGCCCTAGCCTGCTGGAACATTCAGCGCATTGCTAGGAGAGATTGGGCCTCTGTGCGAGGGGGGATTGAGCA
Organism: Avena sativa; assembly: GCA_916181665.1. Lineage (NCBI taxonomy): Eukaryota > Viridiplantae > Streptophyta > Magnoliopsida > Poales > Poaceae > Avena > Avena sativa. Next base: position 127,720,998 of record OV702284.1, read on the forward strand.
GTTGGTTGAGCAAGAAGTTTCTGGTGGCGAGCTATCTCGTTTCTCTCCACGCGCATGGTCGATCCACCTCTCTTCCGGGGAGCCATGGCTAATGAAGATGGAGGAAGGTGGGGGCAGGAGGAGGAATAAAGTGATGGGTCAGGGAGAATGATCAAAGATTCCAGTCCATGGTGCAATCTTATACAAGACCACCTTTTACTCTAGTGCTATCTCAACATACATCCATCGTTTGTTTGTTAATCGATTTCCTATGTTGCTTCCTTCTCAAAGAAGCGAGACTTGCAGAACCAGGGAATAAAACCCCACAATCCGCATGATCGGAATCGAATGGACTGGCTTTAATGAGATGGATGGTTCAGTGGGCTTTGGTGTGCGCCTCCTATTATCTAGTGGATAAAGGGGCCGGGGTGGGACTACGAGGAAGTAATTGAGGGCTACACGTCTAGTGTGCATGCGTTCTTACAAGCGTCTGTCACGTGTTCAAGGGGTTGGCATGCTGCGTGCAACTACTTCACAGACCCAACATGCTGAAACATTGAACTCTACATTAACAGGCACTCACTGGACACTTCCCGATGTTGCCTGAGGGCGCATTTTGTGATTTGTTACGTGACAACACTCCTAGTACGTAGCTATTTTGCGATGTAGTACAATTTTTACGTGAGTAGACTACGAGTATGCTCCTCATGCCCCTTATAGGGTCGGCACCCAACTCCGCGTACCCGCCATCACGCATTTCCGAACAACTTCCTCATGCAGGATGGCACTACGCAGTGCCAGTGGCAGTCCTTGCCGGTGGCTGACCTTGCTGCATCACCTTCTCGTCACAACATTGTTCGTGCCTGCTGGCAGCCATCTTATGCACCACGGCATGTCCAACCGTGCCTAGATCCATCGATATTTGCGCTTGAGGAAACATCAACATCGAAGCTTGTTATACCCGCCGCGCTTGAGAAGTGCGATGCACCGATAGAGACGGAGGAGCGCCAAGAAGCTTCCAATATAGAGTAACTCTAGAGGAAGGCCTGCGAGACCACCAAGAAGAAGGCCAGGAGGAATAGAGGAGCCAGCTATGAGGATGGCTCCGACTCGGGCAACGAGGAGGCGTTCATGGATCGGTTGGAGGTAGAAGCGGATGAGAGTGACGTTAAACCGTGTGACTATGAGGAGAAGGACTCTGATGAGGAGAGGGCACGTATCTACGAGGAGGGAGTTGCCGAAGAGTCATCGGAGGACACCGACGATGATGAGTAATGTTTTGTTGTTAGTATTGTTATATATATAACTTCCACGTCCTGCATTTTGATTGTTGTAACTACCATGCCGTGCTATAATATTGGGTTGTTGGTACTATAATAACTTTGTGTGGCCGTTAGATCAAAGAGGATCAATGGTTGGCGGGCACGATCCACGTGACAACTGTCTGACCAAAAAGGGCGTGACAGTTTCTGGGTGAGATATAATAAGGGCTTTTCTAAGTATTCCTGATTAGCATAGCGGGCAAAACTGAGTTAACATGAATTTCAACCCTAGATTCGCCCCCTCGCTTCCAATAACATGGAACTACTCCATGGATTGAGCCCAAACCCAACACCTAGATCCCTCTCGGCATCGCAATCAACTTCTCCAACTAGAGATTTCGTGGTCATTTGGAGAAATATTGACGTTCCATTTTCTGAACATGAAAAACCAGTGTTTCCCAAAGGATGTGCAAGATTAGGGTCCACCTAGTGGCCCAAGGCAATTTTCACGCATGCTACACCATGGTGCATGACCATTCCCGGGAGGTGGGTATTTATCTTGTGGTGCAAGCATATACTGTATTTTGAGTTACGGCCCGGTAAATGTGGTTTCTAATTATAGGTACCCTATAAGACACTCTCAATTTTCAGGGGAAATGGTCTGGGGTGCCCCATGGGTACCTAGGCTGGATGCATGCCTAGGTCCAAGATTGCACCGACCCTTAAGTTGTCACGGCCACCGAAGGGTTTCTCCGTTTTTCGGCAGCACCAAACAAAGTACAAATAAATCAAAACAATGTGAGAACATATCCTGGAGCCCTTGCATGTGACCCACTTCCCTCATAAAATCATAAGCAAGGCATACCAGGTCCTTTGGCACACAAGGCACCACCATGTTATCTATCTGGTGTGAGTTAACATGGCATTCAACCCTAGATTCCCTCCTCGCTGTACAGAACATGGAACTACTCAATGGATTGAGCCCAAACCAGGCCCCTAGCTCCCTCTCGACATCGCAAGCAACTTCCCCACCTACAGATTTTATCATTTGGAGAAATCTTGACTTTCCATTTTCTGAACCCGAAAAACCGGTGTTTTCCCAAAGGAGGCGCAAGATTAGGGCGCGCCCAGGGGCCCGAGGCAATTTTCACGCATGCTACACCATGGTGCATGGCCATTCCCGGGAGGTCGGTATTTATCTCGTGGTGAAAGCTTATACAGTATGTTTTTTGAGTTATGACTCGGTAAATGTGGTTCCTAAATGTAGGTACCCTATAAGACTCTCTCTATTTTCAGGGGAAAATGGTTTGGGGTGCCCCATGGGGTACCTAGGCTCGATGCATGCCTGGGTCCAAGATTGCACCGACCCTTGCGTTGTCGCGGCCGCCAGGGGGTTTCATCTTTTTTGGGCAGCACCAATCAAAATAAAAAAATAAGAAAAGTGAAAACAGCTTCTGGAACCCTTTCATTTGACCCACTTCCATCATAAAATCATAAGCAAGGCATACCAGGTCCTTTAGCACCCAAGGCACCACAAGGATGTCTATCGAGTGTGAGTTAACATGGCTTTCAACCCTAGATTCCACCCTCGCTGCCTAGAACATGATACCACAACATGGATTGAGCTAAAACACTACACCTAGATCCCTCTCGGCATCGCAAGCAACTTCTCCAACTAGAGATTTCGTGGTCATTTGGAGAAGTCTTGACCTTCCATTTTATGAACCCGAAAACCGGTGTTTTCCTAAAGGAGTTGCAAGATTAGGGCGCGCCCAGGGGCCCGAGGCAATTTTCACGCATGCTACACCATGGTGCCCGACCATCCCAGGAGGTGGGTATTTATCTCGTGGTATATACTATATTTTTTTGAGTTACGACCCGGTAAATGCGGTTTCTAACTATAGGTACCCTATAAGACACTCTCAATTTTCAGGTGAAAATGGTTTGGGGTGCCCCATGGGGTACCTAGGCTGGATGTGTGTCTAGGTCCAAGATTGCACCGACCCTTGTGTTGCCGCGACCGCTAGTAGGTTTCTCCGTTTTTGGGGCAGCACTAAACCAAAAAAATCAAAAAAATGTGAAAACAGATTCTGGAGCCCTTGCATGTGACCCACTGCCCTCATAAAATCATAAGCAAGGCATACCAGGTCCTTTGGGACCCAAGGCACCACCAGGATTTCTATCAAGTGTGAGTTAGCATGGCTTTCAACCCTAGATTCCCCCTCGCTTCCCAAAACATGGAACCACTCCATGGATTGGGCCCAAACAGGGAACCTAGCTCCCTCTTGACATCGTAAGAAACGTCTCCAACTAGAGATTTTGTGGTCATTTGGAGAATCTTGACTTTCCATTTTCTGAACCCAAAAAACCGGTGTTTTTCCAAAGGAGCTACAAGATTAGGGCGCGCCCAGGGCCCGAGGAAATTTTCACTCGTTCTAGACCATGGTGCGTGGCCATTCCCGGGAGGTGGATATTTATCTCGTGGTGCAAGCATATACTGTATTTTTTTGAGTTATGGCCCGGTAAATGCGGTTTCTAACTTTAGGTATCCTATAAAACACTCTAAATTTTCAGGGGATAATATTTTGGGGTTCCCCATGGGGTACCTAGGCTGGATGCATGCCCGGGTCCAAGATTGCACCCACCCTTGCGCTGCCGCGGCCGACGGTGGGTTTCGCCGTTTTTTGGGTAGCACCAAAAAAATAAAAAATAAAGGAAAACAGCTCCTGGAGCCCTTGCATGTGACCCACCCTTAATAAAATCATAAACAAGGCATACCGGGGTCCTTTGGCACCCAAGGCACCACCAGGATGTCTATCGAGTGTTAGTTAACATGGCTTTCAACCCTAGATTCCACCCTCGCAGCTCAGAACATGGAACCACTCCATGGATTGAGCCCAAACCCAACACCTAGCTGCCTCTCGGCATCGCAAGCAACTTCTCCAACTAGAGATTTTGTGGTCCATAACTTGCTATGATGTTCTCCGAGTTATTCTTTCAGCTTCCGCATGGTATACAAGTTCTTCATGTAAGTAGCATGCGTGCTTGGGGTGTACGTGTATGCTGATTGCCACAAGTTGTGTTCAAAGGTCTTTCCTTTGAACTTTTTCATGAAGCTAGTAGAGAGGTGATGCATGTGTTCCCTACGCTCAAAACTAGGAAACACAACATCAATAGCATTCTGAAGCCCCTTGCATGCAACAGTGTGTATCACTAAGCCTTCAAGGTGACCAATTACTGTACGTAGTCTCTGCATGTACCATGTCCATCTTTCCTCTTTAAGATCACAAGACGTAGCAAGTTACCCTGAACTTCTCTCTTAAAGAAGTTGCATCTATTGCGAAGTATGGCCTGTGTCAACACCCGGATTTTTAATCCCAGATGCCTATTATGCCATACATCGCAATCCCAGGATTACCATTTTTGCGATACATAACAGATTGGATATCATAGTACATCATCCATTACAAAACATACATAAGGTCTTACAACAAATAAAGGATCTCATGATCCAGTCTTAGTACATTCAAAGCAGTGGAATAACGTAATAACGATAGTGTGGGCGAAGCTCCATCTTCATAGTCAAAGGCAATGCTAACGATGGGAGATGATCCTAGTTGTCGTAACCTTCCCGCGGTCCATCTTCATGATAGTCCTCTTCATAGTCTGGCCACTGGAATATCCAGGGACAAATCCATGAGTACTCTTTAAGTACTCGCACACTATCACTAGCAAGTAAATGGTTTGAGTAGAAATACTAAGCTCTAGGTTGTTTTGCAAAAAGCCAGATTTATTTCTAACTGAGTTGAAGGTTCTAAAACAGCTAAGTGGGAACTTGAGTTTTCATATCACAACCCTGTTTGGTCAAGTCAAAGTCAGGATTCATTTCACAAGTCATTTTGAAAACATCTAACAATCGAACAATATGGCCACTCCAACTATCCATAACCACAGACGCGGCTATTCGAATAGTTTGACACTCTATAGAGGTGGTACACTTTCACCACAATATTCGATACATCCATCAGGAAGAATCCTAAATTCACCATACTCATTATGCGGATAATCAGTCCTAACCTTTCAATTACATGCCCTAGTATAGGCACCTCTCCTATGAGTTTGGCCTCCCAACCATGACCATATGTCATCTTGGGAACTCCATAGGTGGACAATATTCACGAGGTAGCCTCAGCACAAACCTCGGCCGCAAGGGAACCCATACTAAGGTATATAAATTTCTAGTCAAGCCCTACCCAAATTCCAGTATTGTGGTTGTACGGTAAAATTGGAATGGTATCGCATCCAGACAACCATCATTTTTATAAAGGGCTAAGGCTCATGCCTCAACATTTTCATCATCAAAATTATTTGGTGTTCAAGAACACATGTCAAAACATTTCATTAGAATGACTCATCATGCTAAGTTTTTCGTAACCATTTGCACCAAGTATTCCCATCTAAAGTCATCAAGTTTTATGCTTAGCACTAGCCACTAAAATTGGGGTAAACACTAAAGAGGGGTTGTAAACAAGTGTGACTTATCTAAGTTCAATCTCATGCCTCAGGATGACATCAAGATTTATCTAACTTAGGCCAAATTATATGCTCTTTATGCTACCTTTAATATCTTTCCAAAACTTTCAAGTCACTAAGTTAAAGTAATAAAGAGCTTTGATAAAGAAATAAAAATAAACAAGTTTGCAAGTAAAACTGGGATTTGGTATCATCAAGTGGTAGAACTAATGCATGCCTAATGCATTGCATAGGGTATCTAGATTTCATAGATGCAAGTGTTAGCTTGATTAGTTAGTAGCTTGCGTTGTGCAGAGCATTGGTTGAGGTTCTACTCGGCTTCTTCCTCGTAGTAGTCTCCTTCCTCTTCGTATCCTTGGTCGGTACTAGCGTCTATAAATAAATACGAGGTACACAATCACCAAAAAATACTTAACTACTTCTATTTATCATATCAGGGCTTTCACTAGATGATCTAGCGTCATCACAATCATCACAAGGATTAAGGCACTAGTTTCATTTATTTTAGTTTATAAAAGTAATTTCTACTCACTGAAAAACTACTTAAGATTTAATATTCTCCAACTAATACATGGGATCATGTTGACACATGTCATCACCACATATTTCAGTACTTTGGAATGTGATTTAAAGTGATGTCACAATTTAATAAGGTTTAACCGTTTATTTTAGTTAAATAAAGTGGCTAGAAATGCCTATGGGGCATTCTTTTTTTACCTGTCCATTATTTATGCAAGTAAACCTAGATATTTTTATATATTCAGAAAGGTCTTGTCAAATGTGATTTTTGAGAGTTGGAATAAACTCAAAAGCATTTATGGTTGAATTTTGAAAAATGTTTGAATGTAGAAAAGTCTCTGCCTTGTTATTTTTACTATAGGTGATCTATCAATCCAAATGGCTTGAATCCAACGGGCTTGGATTACGTATTTCAATACCTTTCTAACAAAATTGTTTTCATGCAATTTGGTTCAGTGAATCTCTGTGAAATGATTTTTGAATCAACAGACAGAACTATGTTTGAAATTAAATAGATAAACCTGATTTCAAATGAACCGGGTCACGTGGGAAATTAACTGGGCCGGCCCACTACGCACAACATGCGCGGGTGGGATTAAGTGGTTGTGCCCACTCGTCAGTGAGACAGAGAGTGGCGAAGGGGTATGGGGTGATTATCACTGTAGGATTAGAAGTAATATCTACCGCTGAGGTTCATCGTCCACGTCTAAACAGAACGCGGCGAGTTTGAACCCTAGCGCGGCCAGTGGGAGTCAGTGGAGGCTCACCGGGGCTCAGGCGAGGGTCGGCGATGGGGGCCAATGACGAAGTCGACGACGGCGATCCTCCTGGTACTGGTGGCTCCTCCTGGGGTGGCTCCAATCGATGGCGCCCTTATACTCCAGCAGCGACAATATCTGGCTAAATTCTGGTGACCTGGTGCTCGCCTTGATTCGGGGAAGAGGTGGGGTGGTTCTAAGAAAGAGGGTAGTGGAAGGGTGCACCTTTATCCATCGATGAGGGAACCAAAGGGTGTGGGCGGAGCTCGTCGGGGTCGTCTCCATAGTGAGCTAACGGCATGGCCGAACGTAGGGGACGATGCGCTGCCTCCTGGCGAAGCTCAAAAGCTTGATGGCGAGGCGTGGGGCGGTGCGATTCGGTCGGAACACGTTGACGCTATGGGCGGAATAACAGAAGTTTTAATGGCACACATCGGCTATGGGTCGCGGCGCGGCGAACGGGGTTGTCTGGGAGGTTCCTGGGGCAGTGGTGATCCCGTACGCGGGCGGCGAAGGCGGGACGCGGTCTGTACGAGCGTTTCGAGCGCGGCGCTCTGGCGCGCTCTCGGCATGGTCGTAGATACATTGGGCGCAAGCGTTCCGTGTGGTCCAGTGGCTAGCAGGGCTCGAGCGCTAGACAGGGGGTGGCGGTGGATGGTGGCGTGCGTCCCAGACAAGGTTGGCGAGGCTAGTTAGGCTTGTAGTTTGCTATCAACATTGGGGGTGGCAAGTGTGCTCGGCCATGGTGACCATTGATGGCATGGTCGAGTTCATAGTGAGCTAGAGCTGCTTAAACAAGTTAGATGATCTACTGGGAGTGTAGTGAGAGCTAGAGAGGGGACAAGGTTGGCACATACACTGCTCAATATAGTGTTTGTGGTTTAATTTTATTTGTGATCAAAGGGTGTTTGATGAAATGGCCACAAGAAATTCAAATTTGAATTTTTGTATGAAAGTTTGTGAGTGTACTGGTCACATACTCGGTAGTATTTGTTTGCTTGGATTTGTCAAGGTTCACTGATTTGGTTGGGTTTTGAGAAATGGTGATCTGCCCATATGATATAGATTCAATTTTCAAATGTCATTTGAATGAGGTTGCCAAATGTTTCTGTGGGTTTGCAAGGTGGGCTTCGGTTCACTTTCACTTGGTCTAGCAAGGGGTGAAAAGAAATGGATTTGTTTCTGTTTGAAATCTTGGACTAGAAACACTCAAAGTGGTCTAGTGAGCAAGATTGGCAAAAATGACCATTTGCTTATTTTGTTTGTTTTTGAATTCTCTTAATTTGGTTCTGCTTAGAAATGATTTAGATGATGTTGTTTTCATCTTTAAACCATTCCTTGCCATTCATAACAATCACACAAGTCCATTCAAGCATTCATGCATTCATCACATACACACATGCATTCATAATGATTTAATTAACAAAAGTTTTTTTAACCCTAAATTTGGGTGATTGGAATTGATAACCTTGATCAATATTTTTGGGATGGTACAAACCTTCCCTCCTTCAACAAAATCTCGTCCCAAGATTTGAGAAAAAGAAAACTAGGATTTAAAGAAATCTGGAAACTCTGTCCTAATGTAGTCTTCTCGCTCCGAGGTAGCTTCTTATTTAGTGTGGTTGCTCCACTAGATCTTGAGAAACTTGATACTCCGGGTCCTGGTGGTTCTGAAAGCTTCCTCTAAAATATGGATGGGTACTTTGGGATACGTCAGGTCATCGTTGATCTCTATGGTTCTATGATTAATATTCTTGAAAACTTTGGTCTTCTCTAGGACTTCTAGGCATTTGTGAAGTAATGAGATGTGAAACACATTATGCATGGCTGACATCTCGTCTGGCAGTTCCAGTTGATATGATACTTCTCCTAGATGATTTAGAATCTTGAAGGCTCCGATATATCTGGGGGCTAACTTTCCTTTGAGCTAGAAACGTTGCATTCCTTTCAAAGGTGACACTTTCAGATACACAAAATCTCCGATATTGAAGGATAGGTCTCGAAGTCTCTTGTCGGCATAACTCTTCTGTCTCGATTGGGCGGTCTTGAGGTACTCACGGATCTTGTGAACTTTCTCTTTGGCTTCTCGTAGGATGTCGGGTCCAAAAATCAGACTCTCTCCTACTTCCGACAAATTCAAAGGGGTACGGAACTTCCTTCCATACATGAATTCAAATGGGGCCATTTGCAAACTGGCTTGATAACTATTGTTGTAGGAAAATTCTGCGAAAGGCAGGCAGTCTTCCCATTTAGATCCATATTCTAACACATAGGCTCTCAACATATCTTAGAGTATTTGATTTACTCGCTCCGTTTGTCCATCGGTCTGAGGGTGATAAGCTGTGCTGAAATCTAGTCGGGTTCCTAACCCTTCTTGGACTTTCTTCCAAAATCTCGAGGTAAAGTAGGTTCCTGGATCCAATACAATGTTCTTGGGGACTCCATGCAAACTGATGATTCTACCAATGTACAACTCTGCTAGCTTCGAACTCTGGTAGGTGGTCTTGTCTGGTAAGAAATGGGCGACTTTAGACATTCGATCTACTATGACCCAAATAGAGTCATTTCCTCTACTAGATGTAGGCAAACCGGTGATAAAATCCATTCCAACTGAATCCCATTTCCATTCCAGAATCTGCAATGGATGCAACAGTCCTACGGGTCTCTGATGTCCCGCCTTGACTCTCTGACAAATATCACACTTGGCTATGTAGCTTCCGATTTCTCTCTTCATCTTATGCCACCAAAATTGCTCCTTCAAATCCTGATACATCTTGGTTCCTCCGGGGTGGATAGAATAAAGAGTATCATGGGCTTCTTTCAAAATAGCTTGCTTCGATTCTGAATCTGCTGGCACACAGATACGTCCTTTGTACCACAAAACTCCTTCTTCATCTTCGGTAAATCCGGGTACTTTGCCTGTATCGATACGATGTTTGATTCCGTCGATGCTAGCATTTCCTTTCTGCGCCTCCTTGATCTGACTGATCAAAGTGGGTTGAAGTTCTATGCTAGCCAAAAATCCTTCACTTACTAATTCTATTCTGAAATCATCCAACTCCTTGTGCAAACTTGGTTGCTCCTTCAGAATCATGGAGTTCAAGCGACACGGTAATCTGCTAAGGGCATCTGCTACCACATTGGCTTTACCGGGGTGATAGTGGATGTCCACATCATATTCCTTAATTAACTCTATCCATCTCCTTTTCCTCATATTTGCTCCTTCTTGGTGAAAATATACTTCAGGCTCTTGTGATCCGAATAAATCTCAAAACGGTTACCCATAAGGTAATGCCACCATGTCTTCAAGGCTAAAACTACGGCTGCTAGTTCCAGGTCATGGGTAGGATAATTATGCTCATGTTGCTTTAGTTGTCGGGATAGATATGATATGACCTTGCCTTCTTGCATTAGCACACATCCGAGACCGATCTTGGATGCATCACAATATACATAAAAAGGCTTCGTGATATCCGACATGATCAAGATTGGGGCTAAGATCAATCTCTTCTTAAGCTCTTGAAAACTTGCTTCACATTTGTTCATCCACTCAAACTTCTTATCTTTCTTCAACAATTGGGTCATGGGTCTTGCGATGCTTGAGAATCCTTCTACCAACTTGCGGTAGTATCCCGCTAATCCGAGAAATGCACGAACTTGGGTTTGAGTGGTTGGGGCTTGCCATTCTTCCACATCATTAACCTTTGCGGGGTCAACAGCAATTCCTCTAGCTGATACGATATGTCCGAGGAATCCTACTTCCTGTAACCAGAATTCACATTTGCTAAACTTGGCATACAACTGATGCTCCCTAAGGGTTCCAAGGATGGTCCTCAGGTGCTGCTCATGTTCTTCTTATAATTTAGAATAGATCAGAATGTCATCGATGGAAACAACGACGAACTTATCTAGGAAGTCCATAAAAATCTTCTTCATGAGGATCATGAAATAAGCAGGGGCATTGGTTAATCCGAAAGACATGACAGTGTACTGATACATTCCATATCTGGTGGTAAAGAGGCAGTCTTTGGAATATCCTCTGCGCGAATCTTGAGTTGATGATAATCAGTTCTAATATCAATCTTAGAAAACACTTTGGCACCGGTCAACTGATCAAACAGGTCTTCTATCTTCGGCAGTGGGTACTTGTTCTTGATGGTGACATCATTCAGCTTCTGATAATCCGTACACAAAAAATTACCTCCATCTTTCTTGTCCACAAACAAGATAGGTGATCTCCATGGCGAAGCACTTGGTTGAATCAATCCTATCTCTAGCATAGCATCTAGTTCCTTCTTTAGCTCCACTAATTCAGATAGGTTCATACTATGTGGTCTCTGGGCTATGGGTCCGGTTCCATGGAGTAGTTCAATGATAAACTCGATATCCCGATCTAGGGGCATACCGGCAAAACATCTAGAAATACATCAGGGTATTCACAGACTACTCTGACTTGGTCAATGGTTGGTTGGGCTAGACTGTTGTTGCAATTGAATTGACGGGGCAAGGTTTTAGACACATGCTCTACTGATACTCCGGCTGTACTGGTCATGGTTATGGCTTTCTTGGCACAGTCGATTAATCCTTTATGTTTCGACATCCAATCCATTCCTAATACTACTTCCAAACCTTTAGTCCCAAGTACTATTAGATTAGCATAAAAATCTATGACATGGATTCTGGTAGGTACGGCCTTGCAAATTTGTCTAGCTTTGGTGGTTGAACTAGGTATTTGAACTATCATAACATGCTTCTATTTTGTTGGTTGAATCTTACTAGTGCATGCAAATTCTTCTGTAACAAACGAGTGCGATGCTCCAGAATCAAACAACACTCTTGCAAGTACCGAGTTAACAGAAAACATACCCATCACGACATCTGGCGCTTCTTGGGCTTCTTAAGCATTCAAGTGAAATAGACAACCGTTGCGGTTGAGCAGATTCCATGGGGCAAATCTCCTTCCAGGCTGAACATGACGGTGCTGCTGAGCTGGGGAATTCACATTGGGGGCTATGGCAATCTTCTTGGGGCATACATTGGAATAGTCACCCTTGGTTCCTCATTCATAACAAGTCACCTGAGACTTATCCTTTCCTGCAACATGCATAACATTTCTTCCAGTCCTTGGAGAAGTATTGGTGTTGGTGGCGACATAGTTGTTGTTGAACTTGGGCGGTGAACGATTGAAATTGTTGGTGTTGCGGGGGTTGTTGTTGTGTCCTCCGGGCCTTGGGTTTCCTCCTCCACGGTTGGTATAGGTTGGATAGTTCATCGGGGGTCTATTGTTTCTTGGGGAAAATCCTATAGACGGGTTGGGACGATACTTTGGGGTATGGTGGGTTTCTAGTTGATTCGTCATTCTACGCTTGCGGTTTTCATTGGCTTGGTTGATCTTTCCTTCCATCTGAATGGCAGAATCCACTAAGGCTTCAATGTCAGCAAACGGAATATTGACTAACACTGTTTGCATCTCATCGTGCAGACCATTCAGGAATCTCTCCTTCTTCTTGGCCTTAGTGGTAATCTCATCGAGGGCATACCTAGATAGAGATAGGAATCTGTCACGATACTCTACCACAGTCATTCTTCCCTCTTTCAGCTCCTTGAATTCATCTCTCATCCGCAAAATCAAACCTGGTGGCACATGGGTTCGGCTGAACTTGAGTTTAAATTCATCCCAAGCCATCATCTTTCCTCCATTCATGGTGCGAACGCTGTTCCACCAAGCTCTTGCATCTCCTGCCAGATAGTGGGTGGCAAACAGTACTTTCTCGTTGGCTTCCACTCTTGCAACTTATAAGTTGTTCTCCATGGCCTGCCACCAATTATCTGCATCTAAGGGCTCTTCAGACTTACTAAAGATAGGTGGATTGGTGTTCTAAAAGTTCTTGAGCTTGGATCCATGGTTGTCCTGATTTCCATGGCCTTGGTTGTTGTTGGCCATCTGAGCTATGTGTTGAAGGGTGGCTAGGTTGGCTTGACGTTCGGCTCTTTCAGCTTCGCGGTCAGAAACCAACATTTGCAGGATCTGCAACATCGGGTCCGGGGACGAACTGCTTCCGTGAGGCATCTGAAGATTGAGATATATCATGAGAAAAGGGGAAATTTTCTAAGGTTCAGGGTTTTTTTTTGGAAAAGTTTTTGAAGTTTGACTCATATTTTTCTAGCAACTTTATTTTCATTCATTCATAGCACACGATACAAACACACACCACAACAAGGAAATAGATGGTTTTAAGAACCATTCTGTGAAACTATGATACAGTGGGACCAGATAAAACTTACTAACGCTAGTGCTCTAAGTGCTACTACTCCTCGGAATCGGTGTCTTTATCATCATCATCAATGAAGGCAAAGTCATCCTCATCGGTGAAGAAGTCCATGGCTTGATCCTCCAGAAATTCATCATCTTCACTGAGATAAGAGTAGGGGTCTCCACGGATATCTTCCCCTCCATTCTCCCTCTCCTCAAGCTGCATGTCCCTCTCGTGGATGGTCTCCTCCAAGTCGGTGATCCTGTGACGAAGGCGGGCAATGATGCGCTCCTTTTTGTCAAGCTGATGGCGACGAGACTGGCGATCCTTCACCAGCATGGCGATGGTGTGGTCCTTCTTGACTAAGAGGGCGTAGTTGTGGTTGGCGTAGGAACGGGCATTGTCCAACTCCTTCTGCCGGTCGTACATCATGAAGATGAGATGGTCCACTTGATGCTTCAGCTCAGGGTGACGTGGTACCTCCAGTGGCTGTCCCATAACATCACGCCTTGGGTAGAACTCCAAGTGCGTGCCCTTGATCTGATTGATACTCTGCCTACACAGATGGGAAAGAGCTTCCTGCATGGCCCTGGCAAGTCCATCGAGCCAGTTGTTCTCCTTTAAGGTGAACTGGACTCCCTCTGAGGTGGGTGCTTCAATCTTTCCTCTGAGACTTGCAACAATCAGCCATTTCAATTCTCCTCCTTCCTGATTGTTGAGCTGGGCTCCGAATAACTCGGGATGCGGGCGCTCCAGATGTTCCGAAAGCTGGTCCAAGTCACGCTCAAAGATGAGATCTCCTCCATTTCCTAGCTGATAGAACTTGCTATACTTCACATCCATCTATAAGAATGTAGGATGAGTAAGTTAGTAGAGTGATCAAGTGTGTCAAATTTTATGTAAGTTTGCAAGAATTTTTGAGGAACATGCATTTTCATGAAAGAACCTAAGTGATAAGAATGAGAATAGGTTTTCCTAAATACTCACTTCTTTTGTTTTGAAACTAAGTTTTTTGATTCAAACGTCCATTCTAAACTAGGATCTCCTATGGCCAGGATGGCTCTGATACCAACTTTTCAACACCCGGATTTTTAATCCCAGATGCCTGTTATGCCATACATCGCAATCCTAGGATTACCATTTTTGCAAGACATAACATATTGGATATCACAGTACATCTTCCATTACAAACCATACATAAGATCTTACAACAAATAAACGATCTCATGATCCAGTCTTAGTACATTCAAAGCAGTGGAATAACGTAATAATGATAGTGTGGGCGAACCTCCATCTTCATAGTCACAGGCAATGCTGACGATGGGAGATGATCCTAGTCGTCGTAACCTTCATGCGGTCCATCTTCCTGATAGTCCTCTTCATAGTCTGGCCATGGGAATAGCCAGGGACAAAACCATGAGTACTCTTTAAGTACTCGCACACTATCACTAGCAAGTAAATGGTTTGAGTAGGAATACTAACCTCTAGGTTGTTTTGCAAAAAAACAGATTTATTTCTAACTAAGTTTATAAGCAAAGAAAGCTAGTTGAAGGTTCTAAAACACCTAAGTGGGAACTTTAGTTTTCATATCACAACCCTTTTGTGGTCAAGTCAAAGTCATGATTCATTTCACAAGTCATTTTGAAAACATCTGACGATGGAACAGTATGGCCACTCCAACTGTCCATAACCATGGAGACGGCTATTCGAATAGTTTGACACTCTGCAGAGGTGGTACACTTTCACCACAATATTCGATACATCCATCAGGAACAATCCTGAATTCACCATACTTAGTATGCAGATAATAAATCCTAACCTTTCAATTACACACCCTAGTATAGGCACCTCTCCTATGAGTTTGGCCTCCCAACCATGACCATTTGTCATCTTGGGAACTCCACAGGTGGACAATCTTCACGAGGTAGCTTTAGCTCAAACCTCGGCCGCAAGGGAACCCATACTAAGGTATATAAATTTCTAGTCAATCCCTACCCAAATTTGGGTATTGTGGTTGTACGGTAAAATTGGAATGGTATAGCATCCACACAACCATCAGTTTTATAAAGGTCTTAAGGTGCTGCCTCAACATTTTCGTCATCAAAATCATCCGGTGTTCAAGAACACATGTCAAAACATTTCATTAGAATGACTCATCATTCTAAGGTTTTCATAACCATTTTCACCAAGTATTCCCATCTAAAGTGATCAAGTTTTATGCTTATCACTAGCCACTAAAATTGGGGTTAAACACTAATGAGGGGTGGTAAACAAGTGTGACTAATCTAAGTTCAACCTCATGCCTCAGGATGACATCAAGATTTATCTAACTTAGGACAAATTTTATGCTATTTATGCTACCTTTAATATCTTTCCAAAACTTACAAGACACTAAGTTAAAGTAATAAAGAGCTTTGCTAAAGAAATAAAAATAAACAAGCTTGCAAGTAAAACTGGGATTTGGTATCATCAAGTGGTATAACTAATGCATGCCTAATGCATTGCATAGGGTATATAGCTTTCATAGATGCAAGTGTTAGCTTGCTTAGTTAGTAGCTTGCCTTGTGCAGAGCAGTTGTTGACGTTCTCCTCGACTTCTTCCTCATAGTAATGTACTAACGTCTATAAATAAATACGAGGTACACAATCACCAAACAATACTTAACTACTTCTATTTATCACACCAGGGTTTTCACTAGATGATCTAGCATCATCACAATCATCACAAGGATTAAGGCACTAGTTTCATTTATTTTAATTTAGAAAAGTAATTTATAATCATTGAAAAACTACTTAAGATTTAATATTCTCCAACTAAAACATGGGATCATGTTGACACATGTCATCACCACATATTTCAGTACTTGGGAATGTGATTTAAAGTGGTGTCACAATTTAATAAGGTTTAACCTTTTATTTTAATTAAATAAAGTGGCTAGAAATGCCTATGGGGCATTCTTTTATTACATGTCCATTATTTATGCAAGTGAATCTAGATAATTTTATATGTACAGAAAGGTCTTGTAAAATGTGATTTTTGAGAGTTGGAATCAACTCAATAGCATTTATGGTTGAATTTTGAAAAATGTTTGAATGCAGAAAAGTCTCTGCCTTGTTATTTTTACTATAGGTGATCTATCAATCCAAATGTATTGAATCCAATGGGATTGGATTAATAATTTCAATAGATTTCTAAAAAAATTGGTTTCATGCAATTTGGTTTAGTGAATCTCTCTGAAGTGATTTTTGAATAAACAGACAGAACTATGTTTGAAATTAAATAGATAAACCTAATTTCAAAGGAACTGGGTCACACGGGAAGTTAACTGGGCCGACCCACTATGCACAGCACGGGTGGGCGGGTTTAAGTGGTTGACCCACTCGTTAGTGAGATAGAGAGTGGCGAAGGGGTATGTGGCGACTATCACCGTAGGATTAGAAGTAAGATCTACGGCTGAGGTTCATCGTCCACGTCTGAATAGAACGCGGTGAGTTCGAACTCTAGCGCGGCTAGTGGGGGTCAGTGGAGGCTCACCGGGGCTCAGGCAAGGGTCGGCGATGGGGGCGAACGACGAAGTCGACGATGACAATCCTCCTGGTACTGGTGGCTCCTCCTGGGGTGGCTCCAATCGACGACGCCCTTCTCCTCCAGCAGCGGCAAACTCCGGCAAAATTCTGGCGACCTGGTGCTCGCCTTGCTCCGGGGAAGAGGTGTGGTGGTTCTGAGAGAGAGGGGAGTGGAATGGTGTGCTGAATTCGAACGGAGGAGGCCTCTATTTATAGTGCGACAAGGGAACCGAAGGGTGCGAGCGGAGCTCGTCGGGGCTGTCTTCATAGTGAGATAACGTCATGGCCGAAGGTAGGGGACCGTGCACTGCCTCCTGGCGATGCTCAATGGCTTGATGGCTAGGCGTGGGGCGGTGCGGTTTGGTCAGAACACGTCGACACTCTGGGCGTCACCGACGGAAGTTTTAATGGCGCACAACGGCTATGGGTCGCGCGGCAGAGAACGGGGTTGTCTAGGAGGTTCCTGAGGCGGTGGTGATCACGTACACGGGCGGTGAAGGCGGGGCGCGGTCTGTGCGAGCGTGTCGAGCGCGGCGCTATGGCGCGCTCTCGGCATGGTCGTAGAGACATTGGGCGCGAGAGTTCGGTGTGTCCAGTGGCTAGCAGGGCTTGAGCACTGGACATGGGGTGGCGGTGGATGGTGGCATGCGTCCCAAACAAGGTTGGCAAGGCTAGTTAGGCTTGTAGTTTGCTGTCGACATTGAGGGTGGCAAGTGTGCTCGGCCATGGTGACCATTGATGGCATGGTCGAGTTCACAGTGAGCTAGAGCTGGTTAAACAAGTTGGATGATCTACTAGGAGTGTAGTGAGAGCTAGAGAGGGGACTAGGTTGGCACATACACTGCTCACTATAGTGTTTGTGGTTTAATTTGATTTGTGATCAGAAGGTGTTTGATGAAATGGCCGCAAGAAATTCAAATTTGAATTTTTGCATGAAACTTGGTGAGTGTACTGGTCACATACTAGGTAGTATCTGTTTGCTTGGATTGTTCAAGGTTCACTGATTTGGTTGGGTTTTGAGAAATGGTGATCTTCCCATATGATATAGATTCAATTTTCAAATGTCATTTGAATGAGGTTGCCAAATGTTTCTGTGGGTTTGCAAGGTGGGCTTGGGTTCACTTTCACTTGGTCTAGCAAGGGGTGAAAAGAAATGTATTTGTTTATGTTTGAAATCTTGGACTAGGAACACTCAAAGTGGTCTAGTGAGCAAGATTTGCAAAAATGACCATTTTCTTATTTTGTTTGTTTTTTAATTCCTCTTTTGGTTCTGCTTGGAAATGATTTAGATGGTGTTGTTTTCATATTTAAACCATTCCTTGCCATTCATAACAATCACACAAGTCCATTCAAGCATTCATACATTCATCACATACACACATGCATTCATAATGATTTAATTAACAAAAGTTTTTGTTAACCCTAAATTTGGGTGATTGGAATTGATAACCTTGATCAATATTTTTGGGATGTTACAGCCTGCAGCCATTTAGGAACCCCTCCTAGCATGCCTTCAGGAAGATAAAACATCTCCTGAAGCATTTCTTATCTTCTTGCTTATAATTGACCCTATTGAGACCTTTTATCTTCCTTTCACAAACTCGTAATCAATGTCAACAACACTACCATGTGATGTCTTCTCTACCTTAGCTTTGAAACTATACAACATGTGAAAACTGTTAGTACACTTGCCCTGAATGAAGTCTAGAGCCATCTCCTTCCCATCAAATACTTTGTGGTAAGGAATCAGAGCATTAAAATTTTCGTTGAGCTTAGTTTTGAGTTCAGAAGGTCCAATGCTACGATTCTGCAAAACCTAGTCAACTAATGTAGCAGAAATCCACTTGGTTGTCGCTAGTCTAATTTTATCACTTAAAGAAGTATTAGGGCAGTTGTGTTTCTTCGTGCTTACCTTGATATGCATTTGATGAGAATAAAAATAAATTAGAGGACTCATCAGGTGTAACATCATAGGATTAGCACCTCAAAATAGAAAGGAAACATGTTTGTGCAGTGCATTCATACATAAGAAAATCTGGGGAATATTCGTGCAAAACTAAAGAAGCTATAGAGGGATCGAGATCTCTCTTGTTTTGATGAATTTCGACATGACCTCTACTGTACTTTTGTGTTTGAGGGGAAGGAAATTCAAATTCAAATACTCAATTGATAAATTTGAATTCTAAATGAATTTGAAATGGAATAATAATTGGAAATTAAATTGTAATAGGAAATAAGAGGTGAACTCTTATTTATGAATAAGATACAATATTTACAATTATTCAAATATAAAAGTTAATTGAAATTTAAATACAAAAGTAAAAAGAATTACAACAATAAATAAGAATTAAATTAGTAACAAGCTATAAATATTTATAAGTTCCAATTTACAATAATGGAGAAAAAATTTACTTTATTATCATATAAACAATATTACAATGTCTTTACAATTTCTAGAAATAATCAGAAAAGAATAACTTTAAAACAATAATACAAACATTACTATTTTTTCAAATGTTGAAACGGAAAATGTAAATTATAGGAAACAAATAAATATAAAAAGGAATTACATAAATGAAATAACTAAAAAGAATCCTTAATTATAAGAAAACATATATTACATAGTCTTTTACAAATTTAAAAGTAAATTACAAAAGAATTAAGAAAAAACCCAAAACTATTACCTAACTACATTTCTTCATCTTCATTTCTTCTTAGTAATTCCTGTAACATAAAACAATAAAGAGGAAGAGACAGACAAAATAAAAGGGATTAGAGGGGGTTAATGATACTCTTAGTTGTAACAGTGTGGTGCACTGATTAGTCATATCATTGAGTTTTTATCAAGGGGCCAAATCATAACTGTTCTTATCAGACAATTGCCTCAGCACAACATCATTGACATTAGACAGGGGTAAGTTTCACCAAAGAGAGATAAAAAGATAAAAGGGGTAGAACATTAGG
Source organism: Avena sativa (assembly GCA_916181665.1). Classification (NCBI taxonomy): domain Eukaryota; kingdom Viridiplantae; phylum Streptophyta; class Magnoliopsida; order Poales; family Poaceae; genus Avena; species Avena sativa. The sequence goes on from OV702284.1 coordinate 127,740,834, forward strand.
AAATATCAAGTTTTTACTTGATCTGATCCACCCAGGAGAGGTATGCACACTAGCATCTTAGTTAGAAGCATGCAGTGGTGTGTTGTTAATACCATAGCTAGCCCGGCAAATCCAGAAGAGAGCCAGCCGCATCACAACTATTAGTACACATATGCACTTACACACTTCAACTTCTCAACAGCAGTGCTTAGCCATAGTATAACCTCAAGAACACACTGTTCTTAGCACACCACCTGGAACTACCTTGTTTAGCACCCAAATAATCATACATATCAAATCCACCATATATTCAGTCTTTGGTTTCTCCCTGGAGCCATCCAAGAGAAAGAACCATGAGCAGCTTCAGGAAAAGTAGGCCATGTCAGCTGTACCAGGAGCAAAATCCACAAGATTTGATATCAAGTAATCAAGTATCAGCACAAGCATAGCAACATCTAGTTCCACATCAGGTAGATATAAAATCCACCTTAGGTTTGTTCTGAGCAGTAGTTGATTTTTCACCATAGCTTGGGGAAGGGAAACACCCTAAGTACATCCTAAGGTTATGCACATATCAGTATGACATCTATTCTTAGAAAAATATCACTAGGCCTCTGATTTCTTTATCATAGGCCAGATAAATCAATAAGGCATCACATCCACCAGAAGTAGATCAGATGACATGATCTTGCTACTGAGCATCTTCCAAGGAGGTATCACACCAACAAGCTCAAGCCATTGAAAAACAAGTACCAACTATAGCAGGTAGAAAATTCTCAATAACAATAACTAGATCTAGTGTTATATATGTGCATAGCATCATATAAGGGAATATGGAAAGAAGCACAAGTAACAAGTATAATATTTGTTCCTCCTTACATAAAATGGATATCGGCCTTTTGCATCACAGGCTAAAGCAGTTATTCTTAACAGTTCTATCTAGAAAATAAATTGGGAGAGAAGAAGAGCTCTCAGGCTTCCATAGTATTGCTATGGGAAGCTCATCATAGAGTTGTTTGACTCACAGATCTAGTATCTGCTATGTTTCCAAAAAGATATTTGCCTTAGATTGTACATCATAGGCAGGGGTAATCACCACTCAATTTCAGTCATTGGTCATTTAGCATGGTGATGATTTCCAGCAAGCAATTAATCAATAGCAGCTAATCATGCTAAATCAATCAGTTGTTGTGCACACTCCAATAGGAGGCACCAAAACAACAAAACAGTTAGTAGAAGCCACTGAAGTATTAGAATTTCCATCATCATACAAAATTCAGAAACTTTGTGAACCTGAATATGGACTGTGCAAATCATTTTCTAGTTAATAATAGATAGAAATCATCCAAGGATGTAATGTGACATAATAACAGTACTTATGCTAGCATTCCAACTTTAAATTCAAAAACTTATCTTAATTCACCAAAGCTTCAGACCAGCATCATAAGCATTAATTCCCTATGGATTTTATCCAACTCTATAAACAACAATTCATCCTACCTGAAGTACTATTGTGCTCACTCCCATAGGGAGGCACCACAATAGTAACCATGGCAAGAGAAGCCACCAAAACAATACATCAAGTTCAGTAATCATCTTCCTAATTAAATAATTAGGAATCATTCTAACAAATCACTGCCATATGGATCACCCATAGATGATATACCATTTCATCCATAAGCAAGAATAAAGTACCAAATCACCTCTCTAGCATAATTACTAGAGATCAATCTAATAGCCAACAAACAATTAAATAAACGATTCCACGTCATTTTCTTAAACATTATACCCAGGAATCAATTTATAAGATTTCTAACTATCAATATAAGACAGAACATGTTCAACTCCAACATATACTGGACCAGTTGGTCAGTATAGAACACAACTGAATTGACATGATTAGAAGTCACAAACTGAAATCCATATCCAATCACCACTAAAGCTCATCTCCATGATTCCGAGAACCTAAAATTGCATTCGACACCTGAACTAGGGATCAGCTCAAATGTCGGGCACAAATGAAAATACCTGAATCGGAGGCGACGTGTTTATCGTAGTAGATGTCGAGGTTGCGCAGCCACAACAACACCATCCCACCGGCGTCATAGTAGAAGTTGGCAACACGGCATAACCTTGCAACAACAGCACCGATACATCACCACCACAGTGAGGCAGCACATCGACACATCAATGGGCCCCAGGGTTGCAGCCCAAGGTGCCGTCCCTTCGGCATTGGAGTTGGAGTATGAGACCTCGAGGATCAGTAGAAAGCCACGGTTAGCCCATGGTAGTAGTAGCAGCGATGACACCACCGAAGAGGAGGCGGTTGATGTGGAGGTCGTGCAGGCCAAGTCGGTTAAGCCGAGCCTTGAGGAGGAGCTCAAAGTGGAGATGGGTGTCAAGGTAGATGGAAGAGGAGCAGCAGGAGCTCGTGGCGGAGGAGGTCGCGCGCGACGATGAGGCGCAGGTGCCCAGCCAACGGCCGTGGGGCTAGGGTTTCGGTCGAGCGTGCTCGCGAGGGCGTTGACCAACCAAATCGATGAGGGGAAAAGGGATAGGTGGAGGCGGCGAGGCAGCACCGACAGGTGGCTGGCGGTGGCCGGAGTAGCGGCTGGCGGCGGCGTATGCGTGTTGAGCAGGAGGGGAACAAGAGAGGTAAGGATCGTGCGGGTGTATGCCGTCCGAGCGTGAGTGGTGGTGGGTTTGGGCTGGTTTGACCCAACCGATCCAGGCCCTAGTGGGCCAACCCACTGGGTTCGGTTCAGCCAGACGAGCTAGGCCATAGCCAATTATTTGCCACCACAAAGTAAATTTCTATTTATTAAACTGTACAAAAAATAATTCCAAACCAGAAAATAATATATAAATTCATATAAAATCTAAAAAAAATACATATGATACATCAAAATATTCCCAAAAGTAATCTCTACCTAATAAAAATATAATCTTACTTGTTTTAGTCAAATAAAATGAAAATAAATACAAATATCATTAAATACTAAGTGAAATGTCATCAATAAGCAAATTCCTAAAAATCAATAAAAATCATTTTTGTGGATAAAAATAAATCTACTATTTTATAAAAATATTAAATTAATTCTTTTATAAATAAAATTTGAATTAAGTATTCAAAGACATTTGATCCTTTATGGAATTTTATAAACATAAGAATAATACTTAAAAATAAATAAAAATCATTTTTAGGATCTTAAATAAATATATTATACTATAAAAATATTAAATATGCCATTAGAAAGGTTTTTAAGATTTAAGGTAAGAATTCCTTATCTATTACCTATTTTATGAGATAACTATTTTGTTAATTCTTTAAAATTATTTCCTAAGTAAAAATAATAATAATAACATTTCTTTATAAAACTCAAATATGATTCATAATATGATTAATAATAAAACTGAAATATAAATTACTAACTTTATAATACTCTTTTGAAACCTTTAATAAAATTTAAACCAATCATTTACTTAAATACCAAATGAATTATCTCACACCTTAATCACACCTATCATAACCCTAAAACTTTAAACTAATTAAAACATATTACACCTTAAGTTTATTTACCCTTTTAATGTTAACTTTAGTCTCAAAGCTTATCAGCATTATGTCTAATAAACTACTTATGTTTTTATAGTTAAGTTTGGTCAATTTCAATTAAGACATACAACATCTCAAGTCCAAACTAATCGATCAAACACCAAGAGAAATCGATCACATTCTATTAACCATAAAGATTGTTTAAACCTTGTAAAAGAAATCTTTTCTTCAAATTTTATTCTTTTTGCCACTTCAAACAAAAATTCTATGATAGTTCTGTTAACCCTTAACAACTGAACATATGGAGTATCATCCTAGCTACCAGATGATAGTTAACCTCAATTATAAACTAATTTATACCCCATTTTTATATCTCTAGTATGTGAAAACTTAAATACCTTATAAATACATTTGCTTGTAAAGTAAAAGTTGATGATAAACCAACTCTTAAAGAAATCACCTAAATTCAACTCACTTAGACTATTGGGATTTCACTTCGAGATTTTAAAAAAATGCATGGCATTACTTATGCATAACTGCATATTTCTTCTTGAAACATTAGTCCTTACCGAACCAATGAGCTGATTTCAGATATTGGATCTTCTATTGTCTCGAAGACCGTGAGTGCATAATATTGCAATCACAAAAGGCAAGTTCACACTTGCTCATGTCCTTTGATTATTTTTTATAAAGTATTTTGCAAATCCAGTGTTGTCATCACCTGTATTTCAAAAAGGTCACAAAACACTATTTTCATAATAATATGATTATATGTTAATTACCAAAAGGTAATAACCTACTATGAAAGTTTCGGTGGTATAGGAACATATTATCCAGGACTTAACAACCAATGTCGCCAGTGATTCTTGTGCCGTATATCACGCATTAACCATGAGATTTGGAATGGGACGGAGAAGTCAGCTGTATCTTCTTCCTCTTACATGTAGCCGGATGCGCAGGTCGTGGCTTTTATCCTCGTAGCGTGCATTAATTGGTAATTCATAGAAGATATGCAGCATATGGGTGGGAATCCTCAGTGTCCCACGATAGTTCTGGCATCTGAACGGTCTGTACCAACCATTGTCGTAATTCAACGTGTGGGCATGGCGTACACCAAGGAGACATGCGGGGTCGCAAAGGGGGAACTGATTGGCTTCGATCTTAGTCTGGGCCTCATACCAAGGAAGTGTGAACGATCCTACAACTCGGATGTGCAACAAAGATAAGATCTCTCATGGGTAAAGCAACACACCTTTGAAGAGTGTAAGAACTATAACTTGTTACTCCCTGTTCTAGGAAGGATCTACGAACGTGGCAGGAAAGGGATTCCATGAAAGTTCTGGTAAACCTGTGAACGCGAATGGACATAGCTTTCAGAATAAAAGCAAACTTTGAAGAAATGTTTTCGAAAACCTACATAGCTTACGACATATGGTCTGTGGTTGTAGCTAGTGCATCAAACAATCCTTTTTAGTGAACTTGCTGAGTATGCTCGTACTCAACGTATCTTCTTAACCCTTTCTAGATTCTGAAGCCAATACAAACGATGTATACATTAACTTATGCTCAAGGGAATCATCGTCAACAGCTCAAGTTCTTCAACAAAGTCAACGGAGTCCAGATATACATCAACTAAGTGAAGACAAAGTCGCTGATTAGATATGAGTATAATCTCTAGCCATAGAACCTACTTCTGTAGAGTATTGCAATAGCAGCAATGCAAGCCTAGTAGTTCAGATACTAGTCTTATAAGCATGATAGATTTGAGTTGAATATTTATGATTCTTCTTTGTAAGAAGTTTCTTTCTCTCTCTTTAACCTAGAGTGTTCTCTAGATCTTGTAACCTATAGTCATGTCTTGGACCTGCTCTGTTTCTGTTGTACCACTCTGAGGGATGTAATACTAGTGAATGGTATTTCATTGGTGTTTTTTCAATGACTATAGTGTACTCCATCATGTAGTGGTATGCTAGGTCACCACATCAGCAGAACAAATATGAGAAACACCGAAACTAAATGTATCTATTGAAACCTGAAATGGGTGTCCACCCCGTAGTGGTTATGCAGGCAATCTCCATTTACACACCTTACTTTCCATACAATGCACCCTATATCTCTTTTGTTCGCTATTTTCAACGATAAATTCAAACCCAACTCTTATTGCATAGGTAGCAATGGCATATCTACATTCCTCCATAGTATCAAAGACAGCCCCCTCATCAATTGTAGTGTCATGGTATTGCCGACGAGTAAGCCAAGGAGGGGTCCTCATAGTGCGTGTTTAGAGACGTGGGGTAAGGCGGAAGATTGGCGGGTACGAGGTGACATAGTGTACCCAGGTTTAGATCCCACGATGGTGGTGGAATCCTACTCCTCCTATAAATCACTATAACGGCACTACGCCGAGTTATAGGGATCGGTTCGCTGTGCGCGAGTTGTGTTGTGACGTGCCCTAAAGGATCCCATTGGTCCGGCTTATAATGACATTAGGTCCTAGTGTTACAGGGGAAGTCCTAGCCGGACAGTTTACAGAGTCCTACACGGTATACAACTTGTTTAACGTGTCTTGCACTCCAAGGATCCGGGTACTTTGATGACTCCATCGTACCGTAGCCTTCCTTCATCTGGCATGGGCCTCCCTTCTGGATCCATCTAACTAGGCCGCCCAGCAGGCCATGGGCCTTTCTACCGACTATGGGCCACCCGTGTTATCCGTATTAGAGACATGGAATGGTGATTCCAATTTAGCATATCCCTAACAGTAGCCCCCGGAGAACTCCGAGAGCTTGCGTCGTCTTTCCTCTTCAGGTTGAATGCTCTATCTAGACGAATGTCAGCAAATCGTCAAGCAATATCTTATAGTCCTCCCAAGAACCCTGCAATGTTCTCTGTCTTTGATATATAACTCAGAGTCACTAACCTTTCCATCATACTATTCCCGTAGCCGGACGGGATCCGTCCATGACGAAATCTTCAGATAGGACTGTTCACCTGCCTATGCCAGTAGAGTGACATAGAACACAGGTCAGTGACGCCTCGTAACTCACACATGTAGTGAACGTAATCATAGTCGTTTTTCCCACGCGAAGGATACGAAACTTTGGCGGCGGTAGTGGGAACATGGAGAAATTTCCGCGCACGTGCTGTCCACGCATCAAGCGTTCGATCAACCTACACGAATCTTGACACCGAGTACTATATATTATCATCCTGGTGACTTTTATATTTTCACCTCATTCTTCCTTGTTTCATCTTGTTCCTCTAGCCAACGTATCCTTGAGCTCCTCGCGTGCACAGAGAAAACCCTAGCTTTTCTCCAATCCACAGTAATCTCCCATACGCTCCAATGGCTAGCAGCAGCAGCACCTTGTCGATGGTGGCGTCAGGCGAGGCCACGACCAAGTCGACTGGCTTTGTTCACGTCCTGCCGGAGGGCGTGGTGGTGCCGCGTTCCGCGGTGGTTGAATCCATTGGCGGGGACCATATTCTAGAAGGGCTGGAACCTCTAGAGGAGGAGGCTGATTCCCATAAAAAGGAGTGGCGTGGCTCGAACATTACCGAGAACGACATCAAGGAAATGGTCGCCAAAGGATACCTCCCTGTGACGGAGTGCCTAGTCTGGCGGGCGACATCGACCGGCGAGGTGGTCCCTTCTCCCCTAGTCGGAGAAAAGGTATACCTCAAGGCTCAGTTTGTGCGCTGTGTCTCCCTCCCAATCTCCGACTTCTTCATCCAAGTCCTCCAACACTTTCGGGTTCAATCTTAGAACCCGTCTCCTAATAGCATCCTCGCTCTTAGCAACTATGTGACGCTGTGTGAGGGTTATCTAGGAATTAGGCCTAGGTTAGATCTGTTTATTTACTTCTTCACCGTGAAGAGGGAAGCCAGAGTGAGCAAGGAGGAGCTCGGGAACTGCGGGACCATTAGCTTCAAGATCCGTCCTGGCCGGCGGTTCCCCGACATTGTAGGTCATGAATCCTGCAAGAATTGGCAGAGGAAGTTTCTACGGACAAGATATCCCTCTGGCTGGCCGAGAAAGAATGTACCCAAACTTTGTGGATGGAGCTGCCGCTGAAGCCCCGACATGGAGATCTCAGGCCCTCCTTCCCTCCAACGATGAATCCTCTCGCGCTGTAAGGCGGATCGACTAGTTCGTAGAGATGGGTTTGACCGGGTTGGACCTAGCCATGTGTTGGTTCATTAGGCGGGTCCAGCCTCTACAACACCGCACAATTCTTATGCACCAGTATACCAAGGATAGGAAGGATAGCCTCCATATCTCTGAGGACAACTTTTCTAGTGACTCCGTCAAGCTTTGCCTCAAAGACATAGTCAAGGTAAAGGATCGAAAGCCTGGCTTCACCATCACCTACAACATGTTCGAGGGCGGCACGTGCCTAGAGGTACTCATTTATTTTCCTTGTATGACATATACTCCAATTCTTCCGTCTTGCATATACCTTTGCACCTAACACTTAAGGATTCACTTAGCAGCTAAAGAATCTAGACAAAGGTAGCATGGCTGCCCAAGTATATGATCCAAAGATGAAGGAAGTCATTGTCGTGTCCGATGACGATGTTCCGTTGGCGCGAGAGCGGAAGAGCTCCACCTCTGACGCTGTTGATGGAGGCAAGAATAAGAAGACGGAGGGTGGAGCCTCCAAGAGATCCACCGCCTCGCTGGAGGCGGAGAAAATAAGAATGACTGGTATCCCATTGACTAAGGCACCAACCGTTGTGTAAGCTTCTTATCATCCGACATTGTCTCTTGCTCATCTTATTCCTATACTTATACTTTTGTACGTTTCAGGAAGAAGGCTAGTGTGAGTTTGAAGAAGACCTCCAAAACATTGGGGGCTTCTAAAAACATCAAAGAAATGTTTGTCCAAGCGTCTCCCGCCATCGCCCCTCCGACTCCGAGCGTCCAAACTTCCACCATGGAAGTGGACCAACCTCCTTCTCAGGAGATCCCAAACGCTGCCGCGGAGCCCAATGTCGTTGGCGAACATGCGACGCAGGAGAGCACGTCCTCTAAAGTGGCTGAAGCTCTGTCTAAGGATGCCACTGGTAACGGTAAGGCGGTGGTGGAAGGCAGAACTTCTGCCATAGGCGGAGCCGTTGCACCCAAGACACCAATAGAGATTCCCAAAATTGTCTTCCCAGTGTTCACACCGAGTAGCTCAGCTCTGGCTCCTGGTGCAACACTTACTTCTCCCACATGCGGCCTCGAGGAGCTTCTCAAACAAGCGGAGATCGTCCGTGTAAACAAGCTTGATTTTAGCAAGATATTCTTTGAGAGCGCCAGCAACCTCAAGATCATCGCACTTGTAAGTTTTATATTCCTTTTGAATTTCGTATGTAGTATCCCACTTTAGCCCCCGAGGATTTAGACGGAAAACCATAGGTCTTTGGTCTGAATGCTCTGAGAGTGACTAAGCTAGAACTTTTTCACTATAGCCCCAAGTATTTAGTTTGAATGAATTATTCCGACTAGATACTTTTAGAGTAGCATACACAGTGTTTGGAAATTTCAATACTGTAGCCCCCAAGCCTCTAGTTGAAATAGAATTAGTTTTGACCAGATGCTTAAAGAAAGATTAAGCATAGCGCTGAGTTAAAAACTCGTACTGTATCCCCCAAGCCTCTAGGAGGACACTTATCCGGCTAGATGCTCTAAGTAGACTAAGTAACTTTAATCTTTTTGTAGAATGAGAATACTCAGAGGAATGTCGCCAACGACAAGTTCCACAAGATGCGAGCTGATCTCGAAGCTGAAAACGGTAAAACTTCCTTCTTGAAGGATCAAATCACCAAGAGCAAGAGTCTGTTTTTCTTTTCAATTTCCTATTCAACTTGGTCTTGTCCCATGAACTTCTGACTACTCATTGTGCTTTGTCATTTCTCCGACTTGCAGAAGCTATCACCAAGGCCAAGGACATTGTCGAGCAATCAAAGAACATACAAGAGCTGGATAGTGAAAACAAGATCCTGAAGCAGGAGAGAGCTGACTCGCTGAAGATGCATGAAGATGCCCTGGCTGCCGTGCAAGAATCCGCGAAAATGGAAATTAACTTCCTTAAGGAGGATATTGAAATACTCAAGGAGCAGAACAAAGCTGCCGCCAAGCAGAATACTCGCAACCTTGAGGCTTACAAGACCCTCCGAAAGGAACAGGATTCCATGGCGGAGACTCTCCAACAAGCTGAGGATAGCATCTTTGGTAAGCATTCTCCGTCTTGTACTTCTATAAACCAGGTACTCTAAACTTATGTTGTTTTGAACTCATGTAATCCAATACTTTGGCTGGAAATGCATGTCTTATTGGTTTATACAATAATCCTCCTCCACCAAAGGAATGCATGGTTCTTGCTGGAAACTTCATCAGCACCGCCATCACCTAGGCAAAGAAGATCACCAAGCCCTTAGTCATCAATATTAAGGCAGTGCATCATGAATTACTCGGAGATCCTGCGCCAAGCCCCCAAGCGTATCGTAGGCTGGAAAGCTTCATGGACCCGAGATGGTGCAAGGATGGTGCTAGCTATGGTCAAGGCCCAATACGAGGATGCCGACATCGACACGGTGACCTCTGTCCTGCCGAATGTAGACGATGACGGTCAGAAGATCGATCATGGAGCTATCTGGTCTTTGCTCATCGGCTATGACACCAGGGTCACCCATTTGGTGGATGCAAACAACTTTGTGCCCCTTGAGATAATTGACGCCGACCAAGTCAGGTCCTCCGAGTCCCTTAATACTGCCGACTTTACTGATCGGCAAGATGGCTCTCCTGCAGCCGATGACGCTACCTCGAAGTCTCCTTCACTAGAGGAATGAAAACACTAGGTAATATTTGTCTCCTCTGGATGTTTTATATGTATGCGGAAAACAATGGGTTCATCTTAAGGCTGAAAACTATGGCTCTAAGCTTCCTGCTACTTAAGAACTAATTCCAGCATGTATATATTTTTTAAACAAGTGCTGGCTTATTCATTACTCTGTTTTTTATGCTTGAGTTTTCGTGAGTCGGAAGACCCTTAGTCAGAACTATGCGCTCAGGTGATGATACCCAATGGCACAGTCAAAAAACTAAGCACAAAATCGCCAACTTCGAGTGCCAAAAGTCACTACTCCAGAATCCACATAAAAACAACAAAGAACGTGTAGACCAGAAAACTTAAGCTAACGCCCGTAGGTGTAATTTTCACAAGTGCAAATGCAAAACTTGCGCATAAAGGTTTTATATGATCCAAAAATGAACACTAAAGGAGGTAAAACACTCAAGCATATGAGTGAACCAAAGAGCTTTATTTCATTGATCATATAAGAGAAACACGGTAGATAGTGAAATATTCTAAGTGTAAAAAGGACGTAGCTATGCTATGTTCCACGGCCGATCAAGCTCCGGGTAGTCATTATCTGGGTCACGTCGCTTACGCTTATGATCCTCGTTTGGCCTATCCTCTAGCTCATGATTGTTAATGAGGTAATAGGAACCATTGAGTAGCGCCTTGCTTATGATGAGTGGTCCTTCCCATGGCGGGGATATTTTGTGTGACTTCTTCTGCTTAAGTTGGAGCACCAGATCCCCCTCTTTAAACGAATGATGCTGAACATGGCAACTATGGTAGCTGTGTAGCTTCTGCTGGTAGCTGGCGAATCTTTGGCATGCCAGTACGCGATCTTCCTCGAGGTCTACATCTAGGCGCCTGGACTCTTCAGCGCCATCCTCGTCGTAGGAGGTAACTCTTGGTGAATCTTGGAGGATGTCGGAGAGTAGGATTGCTTCTGCTCGATATACCATGAAATAAGGAGTGTAGCCGGTGGATCTGTTGTGAGTAGTTCGTAAACTCCACAAAACATACAGAAATTCCTCCGCCAAGGTTCCAGCTGCTCTATGTAGCGGTGCTTCTAGACGTGACTTTATTCCCTGCAGAATTAATTCATTGGCTCGGTCAACTTGTCCATTGGATTGTGGATGTGCCACAGATGCCAAATCATGTCGGATGCCCTTCTCCCAAAAATAAGCTTCCACTTCTCCGAGTAACAATTTGCTGCCGTTGTCGGTGATAATGCTATGTGGAAGACCAAATGATGGGGATATGCCTACCGGGGTATACCCAGCAGGACGTTTCCCACTGGCCCAAGCCGTCAGCAAGTAGGCCTGCAGGGCGGCGACTGGATCAAGAGTTGGCGTGGACTCAGGCGACTGGAAGCTGAAGGCCCAGAAGCGTAGCTAGGCCCAATCGGACTAGGTCATAGAACCTCCGAATCCTTAACCAATTCGGTTGTAATCTGTAAACCCTAGCGAGGTGAGCCTATATAAACCTCCCTAGGGGACGCATAGGGGATACGTTCTATCATACACCCAAGCGACTCGCCGCCTACTCGTCGAGCTCGCCCATTGTACTCTCACCATAATACAATCTAGCAGGAGTAGGTCTTTACCCTCCGGGGGGCCGAACCTGGGTAAACCCTTGTCTCTCCGCCCACATCTCGCATCGCAGATGGCTGGCCGCCCTTGCCCCATGTTCTACTACTCGCTGCCGATTGCATCATCTGCCGTGGTCATTCCCACGACAGTGGCGCCCACCGTGGGTCCTGGCCGGTCAGGCCGGTGTTCTGCGGCGAGATCCAATCTGCCCATCAACGAGTCGATCGCCACCGGCCGCATGATCGCGATCGGCGAGATGCTCCAGATCTTGCCGAGCAGGTACGTCCCGGCGGCGTGACCCGTCACGCACAGCGTGATCCTGCTGGTCGGCACGATCATCCTCTTCGTCGGTCTCATCGATGTCATCACTTCTGAGGACTCGGCTCGCATCCGTGAGTCGCCGCCACGCGATCGGCTCTCTGAGAGCCAGGACCGCACGATTCACCGCCTCGCCTCCTAGTACGACTCGGCAAACAACAACGTGGACGAAACCACCGTGGCCGCGGGCGAAGCAGCCCTGAACGACGCCGCCTATTTGGCGACCCCGGCGTCACTCGCCGGATCCATCATCGCTGCATCGCCCGCGAGCTCCATCACCCAGGTCTCCAACGTCGGAGACTTCGAGGATCCCTCCATCCTTGGGATCTTTGACTTTGACTCCGGGTCGGAGAACTCCGCCGACCTCCACGACGGAACCGGTCGCCACGCCGCGACTTAGATGGCGACCGTCCCCGACCCACCGGAAGACCCCTTCTCCACGCTGATCCCACCAAACGCGATGGAAACGGAGGTCGAGGAACTCCGCCTGAAGCTGGCGGAGGCAGTCCGCAAGGAGCAAGCCGAGCGCGAAAAATTTCGCCTCGAGCAGGCGACAGCGCAAGAGCTGTCACGATATCACCAACTACGAATCAGGTCGCGCCTAAACCCCGCCATCCAGGGGCGTGCCCTGAACTTCGATGACGAGAACGACACGGCTCGCATAGCCGAGCGCGCGATCTGCAAGAACGCGCCGCCAGGAGGAAGCGCTCGACCCCCACCAGGGGCGACGGCCAATGGCGCCCCACCACCACCCAACCGCGCGCCCCAGGGACCAACCAAGGATCGCGGTCTCCTCGCGAGAGCGAGACGCGAACGGCCTCCCGTTGTTCTCCACCCCAATGGACAACGTCGTCGCAAGCCGAGCTGCGGTCGACAACATCCAAGTACGCGGCGAAGGTGACCTGCAGATCCAGTACGCCAAGGCTCTACTTGCCAAAGTAGTGGAGCAACAAAATGCGGGCGCCGACTCGCAGGGTCGGATGTACTCGCACTCATCGGGCAGCAGGGCGACCTCGAGCGGCCGCCCCATGGTGGCAAATACCCTCAACTGCCCTCCACCCGAGCCCCTGCAACTCCAACACCGACACACGAACGTGGCACTCTCCACCAACGACCCGCGGCCGGCGAACAACTTCGTCGCTGCCAACGGGCAGCCCGTCGACGCACGCACCCACATCATCAACAACCAGAGTTGGCACGCACGCCAGCCCGACGATCTGCGGCACACCCTCACCAACCGCCGCGACGGCAAACCAAGAGTATCGCTGAGCCGAGTCGGACCCCAGTGTTTCATACCGATGATCCGTGGCGAAAGATACCCGGCGAACTTCAAAGCGCTGAAGGAAATAGAGAAGTATGACCCCTCGTACGATCCCTCCGTGTGGCTGGATACCTACCTCATGGCCATGGGGATCGCCAGCCATACCGACCTACTCGCTGCCCGCTACCTCCCCCTAATGATGGAGGGGGCGTGCAGGCAGTGGATTAACACCCTCCCCGCGGATAGCATCGACTCCTGGGAGGAGATACACGCTGCCTTCGTCAGGCACTTTGACGGTTCTTACACCCGCGCCACCACCATCGAGGACCTGGAGCGGTGTGTCCAGGGACCCTGCGAGTCGACCTGCAGCTGGGTCCAACGGTGGCAAGATCTGTGGTATAACGCGGCCGGAATCCACCCGGACACCGCGATCTACTGCTTCAAGACCTTGTGCCGCTACGAGCCCCTGGTCGCTAAGCTCAAACGAGTGTACCACACACTCGACAACATACCCGACCTCCTGGAGATCGCAAAGAAGCATGCGGAGGAGAACCCAAACCAAGAAACCGACGACGAGTCGGGAGGACATCGCCGCACGAGCGGCCACGACAACAGGAGGCGGCCCGAGCTACGCTACAGCAACACTCGCCTCACCGGCAAGCACCGCAGTGACGGGCAAGTCGACTTCGTCGCCAACGCCGGGTACGCGCAGCGCGAGCCCAAGAGCTTTCGCCGCGACGGAGGACAGCGCCGCGACGGCGGCAACAACAAGGCAAAGCCGAGGTTCGACCCCACGGCCCTCCTCAACCAACCCTGTGTGTTTCATAGCAGGGAAGGAAAGCCCGCCACGCACACGACCGCCGACTGCCACTCTCTCAAGGAGATCGAGAAGGCACGACGCGCGCGGGAAGACTCCGACAACAACCCGCCAAACAGCGGAAAGTTTGGCAGTGTCACCGGCTCGCTCCACACCTTCACAGGCTTCAACACGAAGCGTGAGAAGAAGTTCATCGCCCGCGCCGTCGCCGTCAACGCGGTGTCCCAGATAGACATCCCCCAGTTCCTCAACTGGTCCGAGCAACATATCACCTGGAGCCGCAAGGACCACTCGCCACGGATCGAGTATCCGGGCCGAGTCGCCCTAGTGGTCAAGCCCAAGGTGGGGGACTACTGGCTCCCCAAAACGCTGATGGACGGTAGCAGCTCCATCAACATCCTGTACCTGGACACGTTCAGGTGACTGCGGCTCCCGCAGTCGATGATCGAGATGACCTACACCACCTTCCACGGCATCGTCCCCGGTCGGAAGCAGTGCCCGATCGGCAAGGTGACGCTGCCAGTCACCTTCGGTACACCAGCAAACTTCCGCACCAAGGTGACCCTACCACTGCGTCCTGGGGCGCCAGGCGTTCGCCAAGTTCATGGCGGCACCCAAGTACGCGTACAACGCGATGAAGCTTCCTGGGCCGTGCGGCATCATCACGGTCCATGGCGAGCCCGACATGGACGCGGAGTGCGAGGCCAAAGGGGCCGAACTCGCTGACGCCGTCATCACGGCGGAGGCCAACCATGCTAAGGAGCTCGCTAAATACGCGAGCGGGGTCAACAGCGATGACCCCACCATACTCAAGAAGCCCAACTCGGAGGGTGGAAACTCCACCGCCTTCGAGGCAACGACACACACCCGCACCGTCGAGTTGGTCCCAGGCGAATCCAGCCAGACAGTGACAATTGGGACGGGCATGAGCCCAGCATAGGAAGGCGCGCTCATCGTGTTCCTCCGTGAGAACAGGGACATCTTCGCATGGAATCCATCCGACATGCCTGGTGTCCCGAGGGAACTTGCTGAGCACAAAATCAACACCGACCCCAAAGTGCGACCTGTCAAGCAGTCGCTGCGGCCCTTCAATGAAGAGCGCCGTCGGGCAATCGCCGAGGAGGTGCAGCGTCTACTCACTGCAGGCTTCATTCAGCCAATCAAATATTCCAAGTGGCTGGCAAACCTAGTTCTGGTCGAGAAGAAAAACGAAACTTGGCGAATGTGTGTCGATTACACTAACTTAAACAGCGCCTGCCCGAAGGAGCAATTTGTCCTACCGCGGATCGACCAAATCATCGACTCCACCGCCGGCTAGGAGGCGCTATGCTTCCTCGACGCCTACTCTGGTTACAACCAGATCAAAATGGTCGTCGAGGACGAAGAAAAGACGGCATTCATCACGCCATTCGGTGCCTTCTGCTACACCGCCATGACCTTCGGCCTAAAAAAGCCGGAGCGACATATCAGCGGTGCATGCAGGAGTGCCTTGCGAACCAAATTGGCCGCAACATCCACGTCTACATAGACGACGTGGTGGTAAAATCCACTCGCCAAGGCGATCTACTCGCCGACCTGGCGGAAACCTTCGCCAACTTGCGAAGGTACAAGATAAAGCTAAACCCATGAAAGTGCACCTTCGGTGTACCAACTGGACAGCTATTGGGATATGTCGTCTCCAAGCGCGGAATTGAGGCGAACCCCGCCAAGATCACCACGATCGCCCGACTCGGTAGGCCCGAATGCCTGCGCGACATCCAGAAGCTGGCTGGGCGAGTCGCGGCTCTCAGTCGCTTCATCCCCCGACTAGGCAAAAAGGCGATGCCCCTTTATCGCCTAATGCGCAAGAACCCCACCTTCCAGTGGGACAAGGAGGCAGACGACGCGCTCCACGCTCTCAAGGAGGTGCTACTCGCAGCACCGCTACTCGCCGCCCCCGCCGACAACAAACCCATGTTGGTCTACGTCGCGGCCTCCGAGCGCATCGTCAGCGCTGTCATGGTCGTCGAATGGCCAGAGGAAGGAAAGGAGAACCCGGTGCAGCGACCCGTGTACTACATCAGCGAACTCCTCACCGAGTCGCGCCAGCGCTACCTGGAGTACCAGAAATTGGTATATGCGGTCTTCAGAGCACAACGGCGACTGCCGCACTACTTCCAGGATCACCCAATAACGGTCGTCTCCTCAGCACCGTTGCAGGACATCATCCGCAATCGCGAGGCGACCGGGCGAATCGCCAAGTGGGCCATCGAGATCGGTGTCCACAACATCAAGTACGAGTCGCACAAGGCGATCAAGTCATAGGATCTCGCAGAATTCCTCGCCGACTGGGAGGAGGCCCAGCAGCCAGAGAAGCTGCCATACCTCCATTACTGGAGCTTACACTTCGACGGCTCCAAGAACGCGGACGGTGCAGGAGCGGGGATCGTGCTAACATCTCCGAAGGGCGACAAGCTCCGCTACGTCCTCTACCTCAATTTCACCCCCTGCACCAATAACATGGCCAAGTACGGGGCGCTACTCCATGGCATGCGAGCCGCCAAAGAGATAAACGTCAATCGCCTGCGCTGCTACGGAGATTCCGACCTCATCGCCGGGCAAGTCGGCGGCACCTGCGACGCTGTCTTCCCCACCATGGCGGCATACTGCCAAGCAATGGACCAGTTGGGTGGACACTTCACAGGCTACTCTGTCGAGTGGATAGACAGGCGGAAGAACGAGGAGGCCGACGCACTCTCTCGCATTGGCTCGGCTCGACTCGCACCACCCGCCGGAGTCTTCCTTGACACCATCACCAAACCTTCCGTCTCTCCCCCAAGGGAGATCGACATCGGAATCCCGCTGCAACTAGAGGCCGCCCTGGTCGCACTAATCGCCGAGCCAAGCGACTGGACCGTGCCATACGTCTCCTACCTGGAGGGGGCACCTTGCCCGCGGATGAAACGGAGGCCCGGATGATAACACGCCGCTGCAAATCCTTCGTCATCATCAACGGCGAGCTCCACAAGCGCAGCGTGACCGGCGTGTTTCAACGCTGTGTTCAACCCGCTGAAGGACGCAAAATCCTCCAAGACATCCACTCCAGCGATTGCGGCCACCACGCCGGCGCCCGCTCCCTCGTCGCAAAGGCTATGCGACACGGCTTCTACTGGCTCACCACACACGCAGACGCCATCGACATCGTCCAGCGGTGCGTCGGATGCCAAAAATACGCCAACCAGACCCACGTGCCGAGCTCGGCACTCAAGACAATCCCCATGACCTGGCCGTTCGCCGTATGGGGCATGGACATGGTAGGCCCCTTCAATAAGGCCCCCTCCGGCTTCACCCACCTCCTAGTCGCAGTCACCAAATTCACAAAATGGGTGGAGGCCAACCAGTCCGCAAATGCGACGGGAAGACCGCCACCAAGTTCCTACGCGAGCTCATCTATTGCTACGGGTTCCCAAACAGCATCATCACGGACAACGACACCAACTTCGCCAAAGGATCCATGGCAGAGTTCTGCGAGGAACACCACATTCGACTCGACCTCGCCTCAGTCGCCCACCCGGAGTCCAATGGCCAGGCGGAACGCGCCAATCAGAGCATCCTCCATGGCATGAAGCCACGGCTCCAAGTCCCACTTGGGCGCACCGCCGGGTGCTGGGTCGAGGAGCTACCCTCCGTCATCTGGGGCATCCGCACCTCCATCAACATGTCGACAGGATTCACCCCCTTCTTCATGGTGTACGGCATCGAGGCAGTCATGCCCACCGACCTCGAGCACGATTCACCAAGGGTGGTCAACTATACGGAGGCCGCAAACAAACTCGCACGACAAGACGGAGTCGACCAGCTCGACGAGTCACGCGACCTAGCTCGCTCCCGCACCGCCATCTACCAGCAAGTGCTCCGCCACTACCATAGCCGGCGAGTAAGGACTCGCACTTTCCAGGAAGGCGACCTGGTACTGCGCCTAATCCAGGACAAGAAGGGCATGCACAAGCTCTCCCCCCTTGGGAGGGACCATTTGCCATCGGGCGAGTCCTGGGCAATGACGCCTACTACCTCACCGACGTCCGAGGAGACGGAAAACTCGACGTCAAGCGGCCATGGAATGTAAACCTCCTACGGAAGTTCTACTCCTAGAACTCCATACATGTACTCTCCACCCGCTATGAAATAAAACAGATCGGTTACCGAAAATTGTATCTACTCTCCGTGTCTTGTGACACTCACACTCGTAAGAACAGCGTTATGCTATTCGCAGAAGTCAACCTCTGGTAAAGCGACTGGCACGGCCAAGTAGTGCGATACGAGGGCACTGGGAAACTCCAGGCCTCGTAACGTCCACGAAAAACGCTAACCCGGAGCCCCATTAGAGTCGCCTAGCTCGACTGGCTCATCGAGCCAAGACAACTGCATTCGCTCCTCACAGCGACCAAGTCCTCCGCACCCTTGGCGCAGCGACTCGAACGGCCAAGTACCACACTCGGGGACTGACACCCAGCCAAATACGAGCGACTAGGGAAAAACGCCAAGTATGAGAGGGCGCCCAGGACTCGCCACGCGACTGATCCTCCGGATCAGGCAGGAGCGATGCGCTTACAACGACGCGCTTAGTCCTCACCTACCTTGGGGCTGCGACTAGAACCACCAAGTACCATGCTCGGGGACTCGGCAACCCGACCTCGTTCGCGCCCGGGAAAACGGTCAAGTAAAGATCACCCCTGGGAGTCGCCATGCGACTGGCTCTCCGAGCCATGGGGAGTCGACCTCAACTCATTAAAAGTTAACAAACATATAACAACGAGGTAAACCCCATAAAAAGGGCGGACGCGCTCGGGGACTCGCTCAATCAAAATCAAAATCGCAAAACGAATGACAAAACAACACGAGTTTCCTTTATAGCAGCACAAAGTTGTTCCACATACAAGGAAAGTTACATAGTTATTCTGTACTAATGCCCAAGGCCACAACACTTCTACTCCGCAGGTTTTGACGCAGACGCGCCACCGTCCCTGCGGCTGCGGATGAAGGGCACGTACGGGTTCGATGGGTACGTCGTCAGCTCGCTCGCCATCGCCGCACGGAACGGCTGCTCGACCTTGAAGTCCCGATGCTTTGGTTCAGGATCATTGGGAGCGACAATCATCTCCTGATAGGGGATGAGGTCGCCCATCGCCCAAACGCGATCGGAGTACACCGCGGTCCGGTCCGTCAGCTTCAGCACCTCGGCAATCTCCACCGAGCCCGTTGACGAGGGGTAGCCGCTCATGACATCGTCGAGGTCGAAATCCTCTGGAAAGTGGGCAAGCCCAAGGTTGACCGCCGTCGCTGCCCCGCGCCGGAAGGCCGAACGTGTCATGAACTCGACGACTGACGGAGCCTTTTCCAGGTAGCGCCATGCCTCGACAAGGTCGCTGGCGATTACCTCTGTGGGCGATATCTCCTGAAGATATGCTCGAAGGAAAGTCGCGGACAACGCGGCTGAGTCGACCAGGGTGATCACACATCGCCGTGCGTCGTATGACTGCGCTTCCTCCGCATTATCAGTGATTCGACCTGCGGCATAGAAGCACGCAGTGAGCAAACTAACGACATCACAATACAGTTATTGCAGGTAGAGGGAAGAAGAAGGAAGGTTTACCAATTAGCGGTCGGCAGAGGTCCGTGATGAAGCTTTGAAGAGAAGAAAAGTCGTTCTACAGCCCAGCAACGAGCGCGTCAGACACTTTACGCTCTTCAGCGGCAGCAGTAACAACAGCTTTCGCTCGCCCTTCCACTGAGCTCGCTTCCGCCCTTGCCTCCTTGATCTCACGCTCCAGGTCAGCGACTCGTTTTTCGGCCATGCTCAAAGCGGACTGAGCCGCCGTCAAGTCACCCACCGGGACAAGGCCTCGGTGGGCCTCCTTCACCTCGGCCGCAACCGCTTGAAGCTCCTTGTTTGTCTCCTGGACGGCAACGATCTCCTTCTCCAAGCGACACTTCGCAGCAAGCCGTTCGGCTGACTCACGCTGCAGGCCTTGCGCACAAACTGTAGCGTCAACAACAATGAAATTCATAAGTGCCCACCCGCTAAAATTCAGCGACTAGGAACTCAGGGACTGGACAATGAAATTCCTAAGTGCCCACCCGCTGAAATTCAGCGACTAGGCACTCGGGGACTGGACAATGAAATTCCTGAAGTTCCCACCCGCTGAAATTCAGCGACTAGGCACTCGGGGACTGGACAATCAAATTCTTCAGTGCTCACTCGCTGAGATTCAATGATTAAGCACTCGGGGACTGGATGATATAAAAACATTAAGAATCCGACCACTGAATTTCAGTGGGCCGATCCGCAGGGACTGGACATACCTGGATGGCAGCGCCTAGCATGCCGTGGAGTTCCAGCGCATCCACCGACGCAAGCACGACCGGAGTATGGCGGCGACGTTGCTCAACTTCCGCCTCGGCAACCCCAGGCATCCGGCTCGGTAGCACCGAGGCACTCGCTGCGGCCGCCCTCGCCATGAAGCGAGGGAAGGTCGCTGCAGATGCCGCCGCGCCACTCGGAGTCGGCTCGGCCACGTCGGGTGAGTCTGAAATCACCATATGCTGTGACCCAATGCCCTCCTTGGTCTTCGAGGCCACTTCCGCTAGAGTTGGAGGATCGCTCGAACCAACCGCCTGATCATTAGAGACCGTGACGATTTCGTCCTCCTTCGTCCTCTTGACGCCTTCGGTGGGAGCAGCGACCTCGTCGTCTTTTGTTTTCCATGAGGAATCGGCCGACACCTCAGAGGCGACTGGCGGAACCTTGGCCACAGAAGGATGTC
Organism: Avena sativa; assembly: GCA_916181665.1. Classification (NCBI taxonomy): domain Eukaryota; kingdom Viridiplantae; phylum Streptophyta; class Magnoliopsida; order Poales; family Poaceae; genus Avena; species Avena sativa. Next base: position 127,761,999 of record OV702284.1, read on the forward strand.
CGATCTTTTTAGCACCAGTCCTGTAAAACAGTTTTGTGAATAAGACTGTCTGATACGCAAAATAAGCAGATGAGTAAAGGACAGAGCAGCACTCACTTGGCGACTGGCAGGAACCGTAGACCGGTGCGGATACTTGCCGGCTTCTCCAGTTCGGGCCCTAACCTCCGAGTGAGTCCCGCCTCGAACATGTCGTGTGCCCAAGACACTGACGGCTTCTTCGAAGATGAAGCCGCGGCAGGAGCCTCCGTGGTAATAGCTGCGGGAGCCCCGGTTGGTGGCGAGGCCCCTGCGGTTGGATCAGCCCCCAAGTTAACGACTGGGGTGAATGGCGGTGGTAATGACGCCAGCGGCGCCTCGTCCCTAGTGGCGGCAGCGCCTATTGCCGCGGTCGCGTGGGCCGCTGCGTTCTCAGCCGAGCTGGTGGCATCAGAGCTACTCTCAGATCGGGGCGGAGATATCGGCTTCGCTAGCTTCGTCTTCTTCTTCGGTGGGGCTTTCTTCTTGTTCTTCGACGGCGTGGCCTTGTGATGTGAGGTGTGCTCGGGAAGCTCGTCGTCGTCATAGTCGTGGGGCTCGAGGCTCTTGCTCGCTTCGAGCTCGCGCTGGTGTTGCCCGCGAGTTTTGCGAACCGTGGGGGGCAGCGGCCTCCACGGGCTCGTCTTCGTCGTCGTCGTCGTCGCCTCCGTCGCTCTCGGCGTTATATTTGGCGGGCGATGACTCACTTCCGTCCTGGACGGACGAGCTCGAGTTCTCGTCATCCGCGGGTGGAAGCCCCCTTCCACCACTTGGAACTACTGCAACAAGAACAAACAAATTTAGCACGACCGCGAATGCGCAAGCTGCGACTGCGAGTGTTAACAGAATGACAGCATACCGCTGGAGCTGGGCACCTTGCAGTATAAGGGGTGACCCCGTCCATTGCTTCGAGGTACACGGCCTGGGTAATCTTCTTCAGGGCCTGCGTATAATCGTTGAGTCTCCACTCAACGAGGTAGGACTTCGTCGGGTCGTCCTTACCCGTATACTCATACATATAGTGGTCGCGGCTGGCCAGGGGCACAAGCCGCCACCCGAGCCAGTAGTTGTAGAGGTTGATGGTCTGGAGGCCTTTCTTCTTCAGGCGCGGATGGTTTGCAACATTTCGTCAACAACCATCCGCTAATCCAGCAGGAGTTTGGCGACCTAGAGTCGACGCGGCTCGGGCCGGTCGGCGGAGTATCTTGGAAGCGCCACTTCAATCGCCTGAAGTCGACTCGGTGACGTAGAACCAAAACTTCTTCCACTCATTCGTCACCTTGGCGGGCAGCATCAGATCGAAGAACGATGCCTTCGACTTCAGCTGGAACGTCAGGCCACCCGCGGCTAGCATCGGGCCGCCTGTCTCCTCGCAGCTGATTCTCCTGTGGAACAGGTCTTGCCACAGGGGAAAATAGGGCATGCAGCCCAGATAACACTCGCAGAATGCCACGAAAACGGCGAGCTGCTCGATACTATGTGGACCCAGATCCGATGGTTGGATTTCGTAGTAGGCGCAGAAACGCCGGAAGAAGAGGGAAGTTGGGAAGCCCAGCCCCCGCTCCAGGTGGCTGGTGAAGCAGATGAACTCCGCCTCGCACGAATCCGGAATCACTTCTCCGGCCGCGGGGTTGCGCCATCTACCGGCGCGGAGGATCCCTGCCTCCTCGAAAGATTCTAGCAGCGCCTTAGTACATTTGGATCTGCCCCATGGCGCGGTGGAGGGGGCCATCGGATGGGAGTTCGTGGAGGTCAGGGCTATCGGGAGTGTTCCGATCGCTGCGAGGAATGGGGAAATGGTGATATGCCAGATCGGAGGAAGTGGGAGAAGCGTTTCCCTGGTCGCCCCTCTCTCCTTTTATATAGCGGTTGTTACCCGCCATTTCCGGGAGCCGTTATCACGCGGTAATTAGGCCGAAGTTACCGTTGGGGTTACCCAACGGCTAGTTTGACCACAATTGATGGTCCAACTTCATCTACTTGACTCGTTACTCCCGGCGACTCGACGATTCGCCGACCTGATCGCTATAACAGCGACTAAGTACGCGCCGACCCGATCGCTATAACAGCGACTAAGTATTCGCCGACCCGTTCGCCGAGATGCAATGCGATTGGTCGCCATTATTGCGGCCAAAATGACTAGTTCTTTCCTTTGTTCAGGAGTCCGCCGCCGATTCGACTAGGCGTCCGCATTGGACCCGCATACTCCGACTGCCAGCAAACACCTGCGACAAATCAACGGCGGCCTCGGGGACCACTGATGGGGATATGCCTACCAAGGTATACCCAGCAGGACGTTTCCCACTGGCCCAAGCCGTCAGCAAGTAGGCCTGCAGGGCGGCGACTGGATCAAGACTTGGGGTGGACTTAGGCGATTGGAAGCTGAAGGCCCAGAAGCATGGCTAGGCCCAGTCGGACTACGTCATAGAACCTCTGAATCCTTAACCAATTCGGTTGTAATCTGTAAACCCTAGCGAGGTGAGCCTATATAAACCTCCCTAGGGGACGCATAGGGGATATGTTCTATCATACACCCAAGCGACTCACCGCCTAGTCGTCGAGCTCGCCCATTGTACTCTCACCATAATACAATCTAGCAGGAGTAGGTCTTTACCCTCCGGGGGCCGAACCTGGGTAAACCCTTGTCTCTCCGCACTCATCTCGCACTGCAGATGGCTGGCCGCCCTTGCCCCATGTTCTACTACTCGCTGCCGATTGCAGCATCTGCCGTGGTCATTCCGACGACACCAAATCTCACCACTAGATCTCGGACAAACCTAAGGGAAATTGCCCCATCAAGCTTTCTAATGGGTTTAGCTTCTATCCATTTTGTGAATTTATCAACTGCTACCAGCATATGTGTAAACCCACAATGTGTCGTCTATAATGGACCAACCATGTGTAGCGCCCAGACTGCGAACGGCCAAGTTATTGCTATGGTTCGCAATTCTTGAGCTCGTACATGTGGTTGTCGGGCATAGTACCGACATCCCATGCTGTCTCAACAAAGTTTTCAGCATCCTCCTTCGTGGTCAGGCAGTAGAATCCTTGGCGGAAGGCTTTGGATACCAACTATCGAGGAACGGCGTGATGCCCGCAATCTGCTAGATGGATGTCATGAAGGATTTCAATACCTTCTTGCTGGGAGACACACTTCAGGTATACACCAGTGGTACTTTTTTAGAGCTGCCCATTGATTATGGTATAGCCCTTTGCTCGATGTACTATTTGCCGACTTTGGACCTCGTCGATGGACAAAGTTCCGTGTACGAGATATTCCATGAACGGTTTTATCCAAGTCGGAGGGACTTTTGTTACTGTATGAACAAATGAGTCCACTCTATGCGGGTTCTCGGGGTCTGCTCCCTTCACGGATGGTGTCCGTAGATGCTCCAGAAAAATGCCAGGCAGAATTGGTTTGCGCCCTGATCCAAGCTTTTACAGTAGATCAGCCGCCTCATTTTCCTCCCTTCTGACATAATTGACTTTGTATCCTTCGAAGAACTTGGCTATCTCGTCTAGTTCGTCTCGATATGCCGCCATCATAGGGTTCCGCGTGCTCCAGGTGCCAACCACCTGCTGGGCAACCAAGTTGGACTCTCCATTGCAAACTATGCGCTTGATGCCAATATCCTTGGCTACGCAAAGTCCGTGAATGAGTGCTTCATATTCCGCCATATTATTTGTAGCCTCAAAGTGGATTTGCAAAATGTAGTGCAGTTTTCCCCTGTTGGTGACTGTAGAAGTACACCAGCCCCCGAGCCGTTGAGTAGCTTTGATCTGTCAAAGTGTGTCACCCAATATTTTGGCTCTGGTACAGGGGTAGCATTTGGCATCTCCGTCCAATCTGCAATAAAATCCTCCAAGACTTGTGATTTGATAGCGGTGTGTCTCTTGTAGGTGATCTCGAAGGTGGCAAGCTCAATTCCCCACTTCACGACCCGTCCCGTAGCGTCGCTATTGTTGATGATGTTAGACAGTGCAGCCTTGCTCACAACTATGATAGGGTGCTCTTGGAAGTAGTGTCTTAGCTTCCGAGAAGCAAGGAACACTCCATAATATAGCTTTTGGTAGTGCGGGTAATGCAGCCTGGACTCTGACAGGACCTCGCTTACATAATAACTGTCGTTGTACTCTGTACTCATGCATTGGCTCTTTTCGCTCCACCATGACGACGATGCTGATAACCCAGCTGGTGTCCGCCATGTAAATTAACATAGGCTCCATTGGGTCGGGTGCAGCGAGTACAGGGGACGAGGAAAGTATCTCTTTTAGATCCGTAAGCGCAACATGTGCCTTGTCCGTCCATATGAAATTTTCCTCCTTCTTCAACAACTAGTATAGCGGAAGCGCCTTCTCTCCAAGCTGGCTGACGAACCGGCTTACTGCTGCAACACAACCTGTTAGCCATTGGATATCCTTCAGGCATACCGGACGATTAATGTTTAGGATGGCCTTGATCTTCTCCGGGTTGACCTTGATTCCACGCTGGGAAACAATGAAGTCCAACAATTTGCCTGCTGGAACCCCGAAGACGCACTTCTTTGGCTTAAGCATCATGTTGTATTTCCGGAGATTATCAAAGGTTTCCTTTAAGTCGGAGATTAAGTCATTTGACTTTTTAGACATCACCGCGATATCGTCCACATAGGCGTGCATGTTCTGACCAATTTGGTCGTGTAAGAAATACTGCATAGACCGCTGGTACGTAGCACCTGCGTTTTTCAGCCCAAAGGGCATCGTGACATAGCAAAATGTGCCGTAAGGTGTGGTGAACAAAGTGGCCAATTGGCCCAACTTCCTCATCTTTATCTGGTGGTATCCCGAGTATGCATCTAGAAAACACAAATGTTCCAAGCCAACCACCGAGTCAATGAATTGGTCAATGCAAGGCAAAGTAAATGGATCCTTCGAACACACTTTGTTCAAGCTAGTGTAATCAACGCACATTCTTAATTCTTTGGTTCCCTTTTTGGGGACAAGTACAGGATTGGCCACCCATTGGGTGTGAAGGACTTCTCGAAAAAAACTATCCTTAAGTAGCCTAGCTATCTCTTTGCCTAGGGCGCGTCTCTTCTCATCTTCGAAGCGCCGTAGAGGTTGTTTCATCGGTTTGCATTTTGGATCAATATTCAAGCTGTGCTTGGCAAGTCCCCTAGGTATACCATTAATGTCGGCAGGTTGCCAGACAAAGATGTCCCTATTCTCATGGAGGAACTCGACGAGCGTGCTTTCCTATTTAGGGTCTAGGTTTGCCCCAATGGCGGTGACCTTGGAGGCATCGCCTACCACAAGTTCCACCGACTTGGTCTCGATGGTGGCCTTGAAGGCGGGATCGGAGTCAGAAATCTATTTCTTCGATGCCGGCATCTCCGAGGCATCGACCTTTCTCCGGATCTCCTTGAATTCTTCGCTGTAGAGGACAGCTTCTACAAAGGCTGCTTCTCCAATCTCGGAGTCCCTTGCCTTTGAAAAGCTTCCGGATACGGTGATGACACCGTTTGGTCCGGGTATCTTTAGCTTCTTGTAGATGAAGCATGGCTTAGCCATGAAGGAGTGGAAGATGTCGTGTCCAAATATGCGTTCTTGGCGGTAATTGTTAACATCACCATAAGCGACCGGAAGCGTGATGCACCCTAAGGGACCGAGCCTCCCGACTAGGAACTACGCCATAGAACACGGTGCTGGTGGTGACACCCCCGGGATCAGGGCTAAACAAATCCCAGACCTCCGTCTGACATAAGCTTAACCTTGAGCTCAGGAATATCCAGTGAAGAATTGGTAACACGGCAGTGACCCTACGACACAAAATTTATTACAGCAAGCTCATAACTGAGCAAAGAACCAAATTATTACAAGCAAAGGTCACTAACCACAAACATCAAACAACGGAAGGCAAATTATGCTATTAAGTATAGCAAACTTAACAAATGGCCTAAGATACCTGAAGCATAACGATGACGTCCTAGCCCAAAGATTCCAGGCTGTCGGCCGAGAACCCCAAGCTACTCGTTGGTGTCGATGTAGTACAGAACTCGACTTTAGGTGAACACTTACTCTGCCAAAAGTATCAACAAAGCAAGGGTGAGTCCAAGGTGTACTCCGCAAGACTTATGGATGGTGGAGTTGTTTTGCATAAAGCCATCTTTGTTTATAAAACAAGGGATGGAGAAGAAGCTCGTCTATTCAGAATATTTTAAAAGGGGATACGAGAGCGACATCTCCAAAATATTAATCATCATCATTGATATCCACCAAGTCATCATCTCCTGAACTAGGATCACCCCTCGTACCCATGAGGAAGCATCCTTAAGCACACGTTGATCTACCAAGTTTTACTATTAGGTTAAAGTTCTCTATGATCTTGAGTCCGATCGCCAAGTCATTCATAATAGTGAACACGGCTTTTCGAAAAGATTATTACCCTATAGGGGTGTACAACTTTACCCACACGTACTAACCTTCTCTTAATGCCACAATGATTAGCCCTCTTCCTTGGAAGGCCGGCAGAGGGTGCTTAGACACGACCTTTACCTTGCTTTCTCCGAGACCATGAGCCACGCAATAAGTATGGTTCCGCCGTAACGGGTGAAATCCCGAAGCCTGTACTTAAAGATGTGAGGCGAGGTTGGTTTACGAGGAGCGTTATCAACCCCAAGAAACCGCGACCATGCTTCCCTACCTGTTATGAATGCACCTTCACCCAGCAAATCTTTCAAAAGTTTTTCTATGCATATGTCGAATGGAACGCCCGAACTATGTTACACATGGAATCTACTAGGCAAGTTAGTTGCTCGTGAGGTTTTCCAGGCCCCGTGTGGTTGTACGCTCGTCTCGGTTCCACAGGCAAGAACTCAGGTCCTAGTGGTGGCGAGCATGGGACTAGAAAGACCACATCCCACCATGGCCTCCCATACAAGCCTTAGCATGTTTAAAAAATTGTATCACCTCATCAATATATCTCGATCTCCTATAACACTAGATTCTCTGCATCTGATACATCATCTGGATGGCCTAGACTCAACAGCTACGCATGGCTAAGCAGGACATAGATATAAGCTCTAGTAGTGCACACAAGCCAAACATAGTTATGCTAGGAGAAGTGGATCAGGTAATATAAGCTCAAAGGGAATAATGCAACAGATAGGATACTATATCTATCAATAAAAGAACAAAGTAGAATCGTATGCATCATGGTAGAAATTGAAATACTTTTGTAAACATAGGATTATATCATGGTGGGGCTATTCTTTCCTTTGCCGGTTGATAACCCATAAGTAGATCTTCGGAAGCCTTGTACTTGAGTTGGTTATAGTTGGTCAAGTATTGTTCGTCGATCTTTGAACTTTGACGGTGTTGATCTCGGTCTTCGATCTCGATCTCGATCTCGTATTCTATCGGGAAGAACCAAATCACCAGAAAGAAAGGGGAAACAATCAACACATGGCATTGATGCAATGCTCAAGCAAGGATGATGATATGACAAGTTAAATTGTATTGAAATGTAAACCTAAGGCATGCTCGACAATTTAATCGGGGTTCCGAGGGGTATAAACCCTAATTCAGGAAAACTCCGGAATCACCTATGCGGGGTTACTATGTTGTTATAATTAAACTTGGTATGAAAGTTGTTGAACAATGCATGATTATAGCTTATATAGATAGATCTCATTTTTCTGGACACTTTGATATATTATACACATTATTCTGATTTATAATTAATTAGTTATTGATTTTACAAGATTATTACATTTTCTGGAATTATTAAAAAGGTTTATTGCATCATTATGACGCAAGGCTGACATCATCCAGAGCAAACATATATTTTTACACATCGGCAGAGGCTACACACAGTGAATGACTGCTGGGCCCTAGGCCACATCAGCAGCCACGTGGGCAAAATGGACCCACTGCAGGTTTGACCGATTGACCCGCGCCTGCTGACGTCAGCACAACGTCATCCGACGGTGATCCTCCCAGGTTGAGCACGGGATGGTCGCGGGGGAGTGCGCGAAGCAGAGAGAGCGGGTGCGCTAGACGTGCGCGGCTGCGAGGAGCCATAAGATGGCGGCGCCACTGGCTATGGGTCACCGGAGATGACCGTCGGCGAGCTAGGAGAAGTGGATCAGGTAATATAAGCTCAAAGGGAATAATGCAACAGATATGATACTCTATCTATCAATAAAAGACCATAGTAGAATCATATGCATCATGGCAGGAATTGAAATACTTTCGTAAACATAGGATTGTATCATGTTGGGACTATGCTTGCCTTTGCCGGTTGATAACCCATAAGCAGATCTTCAGAAGCCTTGTACTTGAGTTGGTTATATTTCATCAAGTATTGTTCGTCGATATTTGAACTTTGACAGTGTTGATCTCGGTCTTCGATCTCGATCTCTTATTCTACCGGGAAGAACCAAATCACCGGAAAGAAAGGGGAAACAATCAACACATGGCATTGATGCAATTCTCAAGCAAGGATGATGATATGACAAGTTAAATTGTATTGAAATGTAACCCTAAGGCATGCTCGACAATTTAATCGGGGTTCCGAGGGGTATAAACCCTAATTAAGGAAAACTCCGGAATCACCTATGAGGGGTTACTATGTTGTTATAATTAAACTTGGTATGAAAGTTGTTGAACAATTCATGATTATAGCTTAAATAGATAGATCTCATTTTTCTAAACATTTTGATATATTATACACATTTTTCTGATTTATAATTAATTAGTTATTGATTTACAAGATTATTACATTTTCTGGAATTATTAAAAGGTTTATTGCATCATTATGACGCAAGGCTGACATCATCCAGAGCAAACATATATTTTTACACATCGGCAGAGGCTACACACAGTGAATGACTGCTGGGCCCTAGGCCACATCAGCAGCCACGTGGGCAAAATGGACCCACTGCAGGTTTGACCGATTGACCCGCGCCTGCTGACGTCAGCACAACGTCATCCGACGGTGATCCTCCCAGGTTGAGCACAGGATGGTCGCGGGGGAGTGCGCGAAGCAGAGAGAGCGGGTGCGCTAGACGTGCGCGGCTGCGAGGAGCCATAAGATGGCGGCGCCACTGGCTATGGGTCACCGGAGATGACCGTCGGCGAGCTAGGAGAAGTGGATCAGGTAATATAAGCTCAAAGGGAATAATGCAACAGATATGATACTCTATCTATCAATAAAAGACCATAGTAGAATCATATGCATCATGGCAGGAATTGAAATACTTTCGTAAACATAGGATTGTATCATGTTGGGACTATGCTTGCCTTTGCCGGTTGATAACCCATAAGCAGATCTTCAGAAGCCTTGTACTTGAGTTGGTTATATTTCATCAAGTATTGTTCGTCGATATTTGAACTTTGACAGTGTTGATCTCGGTCTTCGATCTCGATCTCTTATTCTACCGGGAAGAACCAAATCACCGGAAAGAAAGGGGAAACAATCAACACATGGCATTGATGCAATTCTCAAGCAAGGATGATGATATGACAAGTTAAATTGTATTGAAATGTAACCCTAAGGCATGCTCGACAATTTAATCGGGGTTCCGAGGGGTATAAACCCTAATTAAGGAAAACTCCGGAATCACCTATGAGGGGTTACTATGTTGTTATAATTAAACTTGGTATGAAAGTTGTTGAACAATTCATGATTATAGCTTAAATAGATAGATCTCATTTTTCTAAACATTTTGATATATTATACACATTTTTCTGATTTATAATTAATTAGTTATTGATTTACAAGATTATTACATTTTCTGGAATTATTAAAAGGTTTATTGCATCATTATGACGCAAGGCTGACATCATCCAGAGCAAACATATATTTTTACACATCGGCAGAGGCTGCACATAGTGAATGACTGCTGGGCCCTAGGCCACATCAGCAGCCACGTGGGCAACATGGACCCATAGCGGGTTTGACCGATTGACCAGCGCCTTCTGACGTCAGCATGACGTCATCCGACAGTGATCCTTCCAGGTTGAGCTCGGGATGGTCGTGGTGGAGTGCACGGAGCAGAGAGAGCGGGTGCGCTAGACGTGCGCGGCTGCGAGGAGCCATAAGATGGCGGCGCTACTCGCTATGGGTCACCGGAGATGACCGTCGGCTAGCTAGGAGCAGTGGATCAGGTAATATAAGCTCAAAGGGAATAATGCAACATATAGGATACTCTATCTATCAATAAAAGACCACAGTAGAATCATATGCATCATGGCAGGAATTGAAATAATTTCGTAAACATAGGATTATATCATGGTGGGGCTATGCTTGCCTTTGCCGGTTGATAACCCATAAGCAGATCTTCGGAAGCCCTGTACTTGACTTGGTTATAGTTCGTCATGTATTGTTCGTCGATCTTTGAACTTCGATGGTGTTGATCTCGGTCTTCGATCTCGATCTCGTATTCTACCGGGAAGAACCAAATCACCGGAAAGAAAGGGGAAACAATCAACACATGGAATCAATGCAATGCTCAAGCAAGGATGATGATATGGCAAGTTAAATTGTATTGAAATGTAACCCTAAAGCATGCTCGATAATTTAATCGGGGTTCCGATGGGTATAAACTCTAATTTGGGAAAACTCCTGAATCACCTATGAGGGGTTACTATGTTGTTCTAATTAAACTTGGTATGAAAGTTGTTGAACAATGCATGATTATAGCTTAGATAGACAGAACTCATTTTTCTGAACATTTTGATATATTATAAACATTTTTCTGATTTATAATTAATTAGTTATTGATTTTAGAAGATTATTAAATTTTATGGAATTATTAAAAAGGTTTATTGCATCATTATGACGCAAGGCTGACATCATCCAGACCAAACAGATATTTTTACACATCGGCAGAGGCTACACACAGTGAATGACTGCTGGGCCCTCAGCCACATCAGCAGCCACGTGGGCAAAATGGACCCACGGCGGGTTTGACCAATTGACCCGCGCCTGCTGACGTCAGCACGACGTCATCCGACGGTGATCCTCCTAGGTTGAGCACGGGATGGTCGCGGGGGAGCGCGCTGAGTAGAGTGAACGGGTGCGCTAGACGCGCGCGGCTACGAGGGTCCATAAGATGGCGGCGCCACTTGCTATGGGTCACCAGAGATGACCTTCGGCGAGCTTATGTCGCGGCGGCGACAGAGCTACTATGCGCGAGCGAACCAAAGCGAGAGGGAGACAGTGGGGTGGTCCAGGAGAACCAGAAGCTCACCAGAGGCATGATTGCAGGCTCGGCGAGGCACGGGGTGTCCGGAATCGAAGAGGACGGCGGCGGAGGTCGTCGGAGACCGAGGTTGCTATTGGGACTATTCGGACCACACCGGCTTCCTATGATAGGGGCAAACGAACTAGGCGAGCAAGGCGGTCACCTTGGTATGCCTAGCGGGGCTTGAGGTGCTCTAGAACGACGATGCCCCGAGGATTCTGTGGCTAGGGTTCCGGCTCGATTGGGAATTCACAGAGGAGAGAGCTCGCGAGAGATAGGGAAGGACTAGGAGAGAGAGAGGCGTGCGACTTCTCCTTATCCTCTTCTGGTTGGCAGCGCGGTGGCGATCATCGAAGCGTGGAATCGGATGGCGCCGGTGCTGCCAGGCAACAGCTTCTCCGGCTCCTCGAGGAAGAAGAAAAGAGAAAGGTGCCGAAGGGGTACGGGCCGGTTCGGCTGTAGTTGGGCACGGGTGGGATGCGGAGAAGGTTGAGAGCGAGAGGAAAGAAGCTGGGCTGCGGCCTGAATATTCTCTGCCTTTTTTTTTACAGAAAACTTTTTCCATTTTCTCTCTCACTTCCCTATTTTCTAAAACCACTCAAATATGTTTTAAGCATTTCAAAGAAACTAGAGTGTATTGAAAAGCTATATAATCCACTCAAATATGTTTCAGGGGCCCATATAATCCATTTTGGCTCCATAATTTTTGGTAGTTTTCAAAATACATAAACCATTTGGAAGGTTTTCAAAGAGAGAGGGAAGGATTAGTGTTTTAGGGTTTTGCTTTAATTTCCTTTGAATATGTTTCTTAGTTGCATTTTTATAAGATGATGCTCATGATGCACAAACAAACCCTAATACAAGATTAACTAAAACTAGGGTGTTACACTGGACCTCCTTAGGTTGGTCTCCGTCAAGTTCATCTTGTGCAGTGTATCCAGGTATAGGATATTAATGTTGCTACCACTGTCCACCATGCATTTGGTGACCTTGTTGCCGTCAATCAAAGGGTTGATGACCACGGCTTATTGGTTCTCCGTTGGAAAAAGGTCTGGGTGATCCTTCCTGTCCCAAGTGATTGGAACTTCCGACCAGCGCAGGTATTGGGGAACTGGGGGTAGGGTGGCCATTAGTATCCTCAATGAGGTTTTCTATGCCCGGACAGTTGGGGTGACAAGGAAAGTGTGGTAGACGGGGGCCTTTTCCATCACCCTTATCGGCGTGCTTGGGGTCAACGTCCTTGTCCAAGTCACTTTAATCCTTGGAATCCTCTTCCTTATTCTTCCCTTTGCCCTTGCCTCACGTTGGTTCTTTTGGCTTTATTTATAACCGGACTCTGTGGCTTCTTTGAGATCGTTGATGAACTTACAATGGCGATTGGTGTGTGTGGTTTTGCCATTGGCGTCGAGGTCTACAAGGCATGGAATATCACGGTATTCCTCGTATATTTATGGAACGCGGGGCGTTGTCGGGGTAGTTTCAATACCTCGCTGCTATCCACGACTAGCTCCCATCCTCGGCCACGCTGTTCGCCATCACCTCTTCTTACAAACGTCATTGCGACCATGTCAGAGGTTGGATTTTTTTCTGGTGGATTCTTTTGCTTGGTTTTGTTGCTCATCCTAGGTTGGGTTGGAATGGCAATTGTCGGCAAGGATCCGCGAGCATCGTCGTCGGCAGCCGCATACTTACTAGCCAATGAGATCAACTGATTGAGATCTAGCCGTTGATTGTCCTGCAGGCGCTTCAACTCATGTCGAAGAAATATACCCATTTCCAAGCCGTTAATGTAGGTGGCCAAAGCGGTCTGATCGTGCACTCCTGCACAAGAATTTTTCATATGCAGCCAGCAGGAGAGGTAGGCTCGAGATGTCTCGTCTTTCTCTTGCACGCATCGCTGCAGATCGCCAACAGCGTAGAGACGTTTGTACGTACCCTCGAAATTTTTGTTGAACGCTTCTTGCCTGTCCAACGAGTTGCATATGGACTTCTCTGGCAAGTAATCAATCCATTGGCGGGTCGTGCCCGTCAACATCAGTCGGAGGTACTTGACGGGATTGTTGGGGTTTTGCCTAGCGATCTCCACCGTGTTGTCGTAATCCTGCAACCACGTAGCTGGTTTGGATGTGCCGTCATAGGGCTTGATCGTCTTATCTATCCGGAAATCCTTGGGGTAAGTTTCGGTCCGTATTACAGGTCCAAAGCAACGTGGTCCCAGGTACTGTCCTTCCCGGGCCTCGTGAATCTTGTCCAGGCATGAATGTGCGTCGTATGGCTTCGGGCTTACTTTTTTCTTCTTGCCATCAGGGGAAGAGCTACGTGAACAACGCGGCCCTCCTTCGCCATGGTGGCTGCTAGGTGGCGATGGATGCGGAGGTGGCGGTGGGTTATCCTTCTTGCGGTGTCCCTCCTGCAACTCCTCGTGTCTGTCGCGGTTGCTTGTCGGAAGTGGAGGGTCATGGCATGACCTACTCATATGCCCTTGATTGCCATTGCGAACCCCACCATGACTTGGCTGCTCCGCGTTGTCACGAATTATGATGTTTCCCTGCGGGCATCTTGGCAGAGGCATGCTCGTATGGTCGTGAGTTCTCAGGTCTTCGTGATGTCGGGGAGATCGGGGCGGTGGAGATGGGAGACGAGGATGAGCCTTGACTTCGTGGTCAGGGGATATGGGGATAGCATCCTTCCTGTTACGCGCATCCCTCCGTCTTTGTTCTGATGAACCCGTCTGGGACCCGACATCGTGAGGAGATCGCTCCCATTGAGGCTTAGCATTGCTAGACTGGAAATATGCTGGGTCAGACTCAAGCCTCTGAGAGGTGGCCTTTTCTTGCTGTTTGACGGCCTTTGCTACGAGGTCATAGACCTGTTCAATAGCCGCGGGTGATCTATCCTGCTCTAATAGGGTCTTGGCGACAGCCATGTTAAGGATAGGAGTGGGCATGACCTTCCCGCCCTCACTATCAATGTATGGCTTGGCTTGTGGCGGCTTCGAGGGAGACTATTATAGTTTGCGCCATACACCAGGGTCGTGGACAACGTTAGCCGGAGATTTCCTAGCCTTCTGTTGCTTGAGCAGAGTCTTGTACTCGGCCTCCATGGGTCTAGATGCCTCGATTGATTTTTACGCCTTGGCCATATCTCGATCTAGTTTTGTGCCCTGCTCCGCAATGGCCTGCGCCTCCTCCAGTAGTTGCTGGCACTTCTCATCAAGCTAGACTGCTTCCCGTATATGGGCCACGATCATAGGCTAGATGAGAAAATTTCCGTATATCACCCTATTAGCTGGAGTGACTTGGGCAGCCGTAGACGTAGATGCTGGAGGCGGCGGATTTCCGGTGTTAGGGTTACTCGGACCGATGTTGAGTTCCTGTGGCGGTTGCACCGGGTTAGGTGGAGGGGGCATGGTCTTTGCATGATCATTGTCGGCAACATCAGCTAGTCCCTTCCCCTTGTCCAGCGGCTTAGGCGGAGCTTGTCCAGGTTGGTCTTCTTCCATCATGCTCCCAATGGCGACGAACATCTCTCGGATGTGATGGCTTTGTCGGCCTGCTCCTCCGGGTTTATATCCATCTCCTCCGATTCTACGCTGATGTTGGCGTAGAGCGCGTCCAGAACAGAGTCGGAGGGTGTGGGGGATTCATCGATAACGAAGGATGATGCTGATGACGAGGTTCGATCTCGTCAATGCCCATTGTTATGGACGTGGGTTTTGGAGAAGGTGGGGATGTTGGAGATCGCGGAACGGTTAGCAAACAAGCAACACGGGGACAAGAGGTTTACCCAGGTTCAGGCCCTCGGAGGGAAAACCCTACTCCTACTTGTCTGCTCTGATTATGGTGGAACCGAAGGTTACAGGGATGCGCATATGAAATCTAGCGTGGAGGTGTGTATGCGAGAGGTTATGAGAGAGCCTCCTCGTTGTGCCCTCCTGGCCTTTATATAGAGGCAGGCAGGTCCCAGGCACAGATCGAGTCGGTTACAGGTTTTAGGGTTTACCCCTTTGAATTTCCTATCTACTCTAGTCTTGCACTCCAAGGATCCGAAGGCATCATGGGCCTTGGCCACCCGAAAGTATTCATGGGCCGGCGTGTATTTGCCGTGGGCCTTCCTTGGGCTGGACTAGGTATGCTGAGATCGTGTACCCGTGGGGTATAACCATGTCAGCTGAGGCTGCAGGGATGTTAACTAGAGTCAGTGGTGGAGGCGGCTGAGGCCGCGGTGGCCCGGGTATGGCAGCGATATCGGCCCTGAGCAGCTGCATCAGCGGCCGCCTAATTGTTGACGGTGTTGATCATGCTCTCGATGGTGAGGAGACCCGCGCCTTGTTGCTGCCTTGACGTATGCCGGAGAAGTGTACCGCGGTCCAGCCCTTCCACAAAGTGATAGATTTCATCATCACTATGGTAATGCTCTAGATCGGCATGTATACGGAGCCATTTGGCGAGGTAATCGCGGGGTTTTCACCTTCTCTTTGCATGGAACGTGCCAGATCGAAGATAGTCACCACGCCAACGAACTGCGATCTCTGCTTTCCAGATGCATGGAAGAAGCCGGGGGATTTGCAGTGATCTTCCACCATTATTTCCTGCACAGGGGTGGTTTGGGTGAGCCTAGAATTTTTCCGATCTAAGCCGGCAAACTCCAAAGATAGATCCAACTTTGATCCTTCCACGGATGTATCCTGCCCGTAGACGGTCCGTGCGGGCCTTGAAAATCCTCCGACTTATAGGGATCTAGTGCCCGAGTTGGTTTCGACGATGAACAGGTGGATGTCCCAGATTGGGACGATCGAGCAACGGGTGGGGTTCGTCTTTGCCAGGATCCAGAACTCGTCGGGAGGGACGATCGGAACATTGCTGGAGAAGAGAACATGGCCGATGGCTACGGTTTCGCCGATTCCCGTGAAAATCTTTGACCTCGCCCATTGTAGAGCCTAATGCGCATCTTGCCCCACGGTGGGTGCCAACTGTCATGGTATTGCCGACAAGTACGCCATGGAGGGGTCCTGATAGTGCGTGTTTAGAGACGTGGGTTAAGGCATAAGTTTGGCGGGTACGAGGTGACACAGTTTACCCAGGTTCAGATCCCATGACGGTGGTGGAATCCTACTCTTGCTATAGATGACTATAACGGCAATACGCCTAGTTACATGGATCGGTTTGCTGTGCACGAGTTGTCTTGTGACGTGTCCTAAAGGCTCCCACAGGTCCGGCTTATAGAGACACCATGTCCTAGGGTTACAGGTAAAGTTCTAGCCGGACATGTTATAGAGTCCTACACGGTAAGCAACTAGTCTAACGTGTCTTCCACTCCAAGGCTCCGGGTACGTTGATGACTCCACTGTAGCCTTCCTTCATCCGGCATGGTCCTCCCTTATGGATCCATCTAACTGGGCCGCCCAACAGGCCATGGGCCTTGCTACCGACTATGGGCCACCCGGGTTATCCGGATTAGAGACATGCAATGGTGATACCCATTTAGCATATCCCCAACACATCGTTAACAAAGATACAGGGGAAGAGACTCATGCAGTCCTTTAGCATATCACCAACACATTGTTAACACCCGTTCCCATCTGCACATCTCAAAAAATCTCTCTCCCCCGGCAGTCCTTTTTCCTCCAAGAACAATGGCATCTGCCTCGACCCCAGGAGTGGCGGCGGGTTCGTTGGCGGAGGATGAAAGGAAGATGCGGGGCCTCTGGATCCCTAGCGCCATGGATGACATTGATCTCCAGGTCATGGAGAACGAAGGACTCATCATCGCCGGCGCGTGACAGAGCGCCTCAAGGCATGTTGTTCCCGCCCCGCGCGACGGCGAGCGGGTGCTGTTCATCACGCACATCGACTGCGACCTCAGCTTTCCACCATCAGACTTTTTCCTCGAGGTCCTTAATCATTACGGTGTGCAACTCCATAACCTTCCTCCCAACTCTTTGCTCGAGCTTAGTACTCATGCAGCTTTGTGCGAGGGGTTTCTTGGCATTAGGCCAAGTCTCACCCTTTTCCGGTACTACTATGGTACTCGGAAGAATTCCATTGGCGCCGGTGTGCCTTATGCCATTGGCACCCTTAGCTTAGTACTTAGGAGAAACCGAGTTTATCCTAGGATTAATGCTAGTGGATTTGTCAAACGCTAGGCAGGCAATTTCTTCTATCAAAAGGATATTCCGGCTCCTGGAAAGGCGGAAGGTCTTCCGGCGTTCATCGACAGCGCCGCTCCCCACCAGAATACATGGGACGCGGAGGCGCCGGAGTTTTCGGATATTTTGATCCTCGCCAAGAGGCGGATTGAGTTTCTGATGAGGCATAAGGGCCTCCGCGGATCTTACTTGATCCATTGCTGGTTGGAGCATTGGATTCAGCCTCTACAGCATCATGGAGAACGCCTCATGCACTCCTTCACCAGCGACAAGAAGGACAGCATTCCGGCAAAGGACTACAAGACCCTCATGCAGTACCTGATCAAGGAGAGAGTGGAACAGAAAGTTCCGGATGTCTCCCTGAAGATGTATACGTCAAACCGTCCTCTGACTCCGGTAAATATTTCGACTCTGCTTGTTGCGTTTCGTCGTTATTTTTTGTTCTTTCTCCGACTCTATTTTCATCAATGCTTTTCTACTTTGTTAGCTCGATAAACTCTCCGAGTCTTAGCTAGCTCCACTAGAGGGCTATCCTTCAGACGATCTGAAGGAGGATGATGAGGTGCAAGAAGTTGCCGCCCCTGCCTCCAAGAAGCGCAAGGCGAAGGAAGTTGTTGTTACTGCTGGTAGCCAAGTGTTGCCAGTAGTTAAAAAGTAAGCACCCTATCCTTTATTTTCAGTACTTTTGTACCTTTATTTCTTTCCAGAGCACACCTGATATTTAGGATTTTTGTGTTCTAAAGCTAAATCGTCTTTGAAGAGTAAGACCAAGCCGGGCAAGAAGATGCATCAGCAAAAGCTTGTTATCTCCCCTGTCGTGCCGCCACCAACTCCATCCAGTACTCCATCGGCACAGGAAGCTTCTACCTCTCCTGATGCTGGCAACGTCTCGAATGCCCTGGTCACCGTTGATGACCAGGCAACTAATAAGGGTGAACCCATCAAGGGTAATGATCCCATGG
Source organism: Avena sativa (assembly GCA_916181665.1). Lineage (NCBI taxonomy): Eukaryota > Viridiplantae > Streptophyta > Magnoliopsida > Poales > Poaceae > Avena > Avena sativa. Next base: position 127,780,352 of record OV702284.1, read on the forward strand.
TAATATCTACATTAATGATGGATAAATTGGTCGGCTCCGCTGTCTCTGGCCTAAAGAGGAAAGAGAAAGAATAGATCGTCAGACTTGCTCAATTCAGTATTGATAAGCAAACCTTGACCCCAGAGGTAGCGAGCCATGAGGAGGAGGACGTCAAACTGGTAAGCCTCCCGGACCAAATTTTGTTCAGGGACGCTAAAGTCGAATCTAGTGAACTTCCAGCGACAGATGTTCCTTCCCTCACCCTTACCGAGAAGGTGTTTCACCGCACCAATCTCGGATTTGAAAAGTTTCACCTAGAATACATTGTAAGTTTCCGATTCTTATTTTGTAACATCCCTAAATTCATATTCCAAAACTCATTCATATCATCTAAGCATTCATCATCATTTAGGGTTCTTCTCAAAAACAGAAACTTGTGCTATGATTTCATGTGAGTAAATTTCACTCATTAGGCCATCACCTTTTTGAAACCTAAATGTTAAGGAACTTGTTTGCTTGCCCCACTATTGGAAAGTTTAGGTGTAAAGGTTTAACCAAAATTTTCAAATTAGAAATAATTTCAAACATTTGCAAAATAGTACAAAATCTCTGTTTGTTTGAAATCCAAGTCTGATCAAGCCTTTGCAAGGTAACCCCATGAGCTTTGACTTATTTCTGAGACCAATTCACCCCTGCAAAACCCCAGGAGAATTTTAATTCAAATTGTATTTGAAACCATTTGAAAACATAACCAGAAAATCGAATTAGAAAAGAAAAGGACTAGACAAAGGAAAAGGGCCGAGCGCCAGGTATCTGGCCCAGCAGAGGATCGAGCCCAACTAGCCCACCCGGGGATTTCTTTTTCTCCTCTCACGCGCGAACGCACATAGCCAGTCGCTGACAGACGGACCCCACATTCATTTCGCGCACATCGCTGACGAGCGGGCCCTGTCCACGCTGTCATCGTCTTCCTCAAACCCCGCCCGCGACCACGTCACAGCTGCAGTGACTGCCGGTGATGGCGCGGCTTAATTGGGCAATTAAACACAGGCGTTTCCTATCGAGGCACCGGCTATAAGATCCCCAACTCCCCACGATCATTTTCCCCTGGTCAATCTCACACTCACGCCACCAGGCTGCCCACGACTCGCTCGAGACCGCCGCAGACAGAGCCAACTCCGGCGATCGATTCAGGTGAGCTCCGTGCGCCCCTTTCCCTCTGGATTGTTCGAGACACTTAGCAATCCTCTTGCGCACCTTCTGACCACAACAGAGCATCCTGTACTGTCCCAGGTCGCCGTGTTCGCTTGACGCCGTAAGCACCCGACGATCACCCCAACTCCGGCGAGCAATCTCAGTAAGTCCCGAGCGCCCCTTGCTTTCTTATTCACCCGAGCGTGTACGCAATTGTCCTGCGCATCTCCTAAACCCGCTGGTTCGTGTTAGGGCGACGCAGAATCTCGGCAGCGACTCCGACAACATCCACCCGACACCAGACGCAACTCTGACGAGATCTAGAGCCCATCTCCGAGCGCCCCTCCGCAAGCCAGGACTACGTCGAGCTTCAGCAGCCTCCGGCGAATCTGGTATGACCCTTCCCCCTCTCCCGGACGATCTAGAACGCCAGCGCCGCTGTAGTCTGACTCGCCGCCGCCAGTCAGCGCCGCTAGCGCCGCCAGATTGTGGCTAGGTAGTCTGGTCCGTTGGATCTGCATCGTAGGGCTAGGATAGATCTAGGCCGAAGAGGTACGCGCGCGTCTGGATCGTTAGATCTAAGTTAGATCCTACAGCCTGCGACTGCCGATCCGCGCGAAGCGGTACACACCAGTAAGGTTGCGACGCGTGGCAGGGTTTAATTCAAAAACAGAATTTAAAACCAGATTTTGATCCAAACTTTAAACTGCTATAACTTTTGAATGCCACGTTAGATTTTTACAAATTTTATACCGTTGGATTCAGTGAAACAAGACCTTCCTGAATGTCCAATTTGTTTAACAAATAGTAACCATTAAAATGACTTTATTTGTGGAATAATATTTAAAGCTATTTTGAGTATAGATTTGTTTTGATAAGTAGTTTTAATGTTAAATAAGTTTGATATGGCAAATTTTGTGTCCTGTTATGTTTCAGTATCATGCACATGCTTGGTAAAAATTTCCAAAGTCACCACTTAGTAAAATTCTTGCATGCATGCATTCATATTATTTTTGATTGAATAAATTGTGTGAAATTGAATGCTATAATTTTTCTTGTAGATTTTGCTAGTGATTGTGATTGTGAAGAGTGCTACTCTCCCCACTACCAAGGCAAGTGATATTTTCATGAATATTTCTAACCTAGATTTTGTACTAGCATTAGATATTTTGCTTGCATGCTATTTTTGTCTAATGCTAAATTGGGAAATCCTATGTAGATTAGAATAGAAGAAATGCTAAGGAATTTACCCCTATGATAAGTTGCCATGCCTTGCTTAGCCTAGCCATATAGCAAACAAGGGTTGGTGATAATCTACACTTACCATGATGAAAATATTTCTAAGTCATGAGACTTATACTTTCCTAATAAAACCACTAAGTCAAATGAACCTCCCGGGTGGAATGGAAGGAATGGGTTATGTTGAGTGGTTACACAAGGCCATGGACTTGGGTTGTGTATATCACTTGTGGTAAGCCACCCAGGCACAAAGGGATTTGGAGGCCAAGTGTTGAGAAAGCTTACAGTGCAACCACTTGGCAATATGGGCTCTGCCATGATCATATAGGTTGCTAGAACTTAGTCTTTTGGACAGTTGGTGGTAGATGGGATGATAGGTTGGAACGCGTCCATTTGACTAAGGAAAGGCTTCTGAAAGGTCCTGTCTTGGGAAACCAAGTCTGGTGGGGAAAGTGCACAACCTCTGCAGATGGAAAACCTAAGTACTTAGCCTAGTCCAAGGCAATGGACACTTTTGAGCATCAAGACATGGAAGCTACAAGAATCTCATCACTCCAATTTCTAAGTAAAATTTGTGGGTGAACAAGGGTGAAGGACCCCAATGTCTATTGGTGGTTTCTTGGGAAGGTTTTGACAAAGAAAAACTTAGTGATTTCAACTAATAGGTAAAACCTATTTTCAAGTAAAGCAAGCCAAGCTACACTTAGCCAAAATGCATGTAGTAATATAGTCCACTTAAAAATACTAAGGTATCACTTCCCAATACTATTCCAAAGTATTGACCCTCTGTGGCTGTAACTTGTGATGTTACAGGTTACTCCGATGATGAATAGGAGTCATGAATCTACACTCAACATGCTTGCCTGTGGCACATGAAGATGAAGACTTATGTTTATTTGCTTATTCCTTAAACTCTTGTATTAGGCCTATGGCCGTGAGTTGTAAAAGACTATGTTTTATCTCTGGAATGAATGTAATAAACGACCTTTGTATCTGTGTACTTCATCTTAAACTGTGGATGCTAGCATTGATCCAGGGACTAGCATTGCAATCACAGGGATCCTTTCCTTTATAAAGGAGGGGTCTAACAGATGGTATCAGAGCACTGTGTTGCCTGTAGGATTATGACCCTAGGATTAGAAAACCACTAAGGAAAAGTTTTCAACTACTTCTACACTTGTCTATTCTTCTCGTAAAACTTTTCTAATCTTTTCATTCTCAACTCCATTTGTAGATGAACTCCATCAACGAAGCCGTGAAGAAAGGACCACTCATGACCATGACCTTGGAGTGTGAAACTGAGTTTCCCAAAATTCTCAAGGACCTCATGGTGGCAATGGAGGCACATGGAGCAGCTTTATACAAAGGCTTTCCAGTGATGGAAGAAGGAGTTGAGTATTGGTGGGTGCAACTTCACTTGTATTGAGGTGCTTAGAATTGGATTGAATTGAAAGAATTCTCAAGGACCTCATGAAAAAGTATTATCAGGGCCTTAAGGATTGGATTGAAACCAATTTAGACAGGAGATAGCTGCTTAGAATGTTATCCCTTTTTTTGAGGTGGAATATGATTGTAAATAATCTTTTGTAACTCTACTTGATATATAAAAAGAAAAATTGCAGTGGGGTTTTTACCCTACTGTTTTACCCTAAAAAAAAACTTCACTTGTACAAAAACAAGGAAGACAACCACAAAGAAAGAGGATTCTGCATGTACACCAACACTGTGATGCACACAACATTCTTTGAGTCAGCCAGAGATGCAGCTTGGAAGACTATCAAAGAACTAAGTGCTAGAGTCAAGTGCAGAATGCTTAACCTCCAAAGAGACTTAGAGAAAGAGAAGGAACTTACCCAAGAGTTGGAAGCCACCAACCAAGAGTTAAGGGGAGATATAATAGACTTGGTGATGGAATCGTGTGAACAAGATAGGTGGATTGCCTCGAGGAACATTGTGATAGCCACCAGATCCAGTGAGATAGGATTGTGAGCACACTTTGTTAGTTGGAACACCACTTATCACCTTATTTTTCCAAAAATGATACCTTAAATAAGTTTGAATCTTGATTGAGGAAAAGGACTTATGTATGCATGACGTGTGTGATGTTTGTGTTCCATGGATATGTATGGATGTTTGTCTTGATTATTTTAAATTGTGTTGTTCTAACTTTTTCAATCTTGTAAATAGATGCCTATTACCATCAGCACCGTTGAGGACCTCCAGGTTACCCGTTTTGGTCCCCGTATCATTGAGCTTACCACCTTGCTCGATCTCCCTCTTCCCATCATCACGGTGTATCCACTCACCAAGTTCGAGAGGAAGGACCTCTGGGGCTTCAAGGTGAACCAGCCAGGACGCCAGACTGAGCCTACTACGGAGGCTATCGTCTTCAAGCTGATGCACGACGATAGGGAGAGAGGCATGGAGGTAGTCATGCAGGACCTGATTGGACGACTGTTAGGCCGTCACTCCCGACAGGTTAGGGGCACTCACTTCCACGTCTTTGGAAGACGTGATGTTGATGGAGAGTCCATCGACTTTGAGGACGACTCGAGGGACGCGGCGGAGCCGATACGTCTCTACCTCCAGGACTTAGAGACTCTTCTCAGGCACGTAGACATGGACAGGACGAACGTCATGCTCGGCAATGACGAGCTTCAGGTGCAGCTTCGCGAGAAGGACAAGCTTTTTGCGCAGCAGGATGAGATGATCAAGGAAATGGAGACAAAGTTCGAGGCCCAGGACCGCAAGTTCAAGAGTCAGGAGAAACGCGTCCAGGATAGGAACAAGAAGATCCGGGACATGACCGAGGAACTGAAGTCCAAGGATTTCGAGCTTGAGCAACAGCAGATGGTTATTGAGAGGCTACGCTCCCAGAAGAGGGCTCTCAAGGCCAAGGTCGATTCCTTGACTACTACGATTGAGGAGAACAAGACCGCGATGGAGAACACAGGTCTTACTTTTGTCGAGGAGGAGATTGATGCTGATGAGTAGACTTGACTACTCGTTTATCTTTCATATTCGTACTTATTATTGTGAACTTATTATTGGACCATCCGACATGTGGATGGCTTGCCACTTGTGTGTTTTTGTTTCATGAACTTATTATCTGGTTGTTGATTCTTTTATTCTTGAGTTGCATGCTATGCGTTTGCTTGTGATGTATTGTGCATAAAACATCTATGGGTATCTCATTCTTATCTATTTGAACAAACTACAGATGCCTCCGCGTCGCGCAAACCCCAACCCCAACAACATCACCCCGGAAATGCAACAAATGATGAATGCGCAAACACAGCTTATGCAAATGATGACAACATTCATCCAAAACCAGAATAACAACAACAACAACAACCCCAACAACAACAACAACAACAACAACCCTCCGGGTTTTGATATGCTCACCAGATTTCTGCGTCTGAGGCCAGCAAAGTTTTCGGGAACAACTGATCCCATGGTGGCCAAGGACTGGCTACGTTCCGTGAACAAGGACTTAGTGACCGTGGGCTGCACGGATGCTGAAAAAGTCAGGTTCGCAGCACATCTGTTGGAAGGACCGGCCGCCACATGGTGGGACAACTTCCAAATTACCACTCCTTTGGATGAGGTAACTTGGGCTATCTTTGAAGATGGCTTCCGCACTGCTCATATCTCATCAGGAATGATGAGTCTGAAAAAGAAGGAGTTTCACAACCTAAAACAGCGCCACCACAGCGTAGCTGAGTACATAGAAGAGTTCAACAATCTGGCTCGCTATGCGCCGGATGAGGTTGACACGGATGCCAAGAGAAAGGAAAAGTTTCTGGAAGGCTTGAATGATGAGCTGAATCTGCAGCTGTCTGTGGCATATGTTCCAACTTATCAGTCTTTGTGTGACAAAGCTACTATTTTGGAGAGTAAAATGAAGCAAGTCGAGAGTCGAAAGAGGAAACACTCCGACAAGCACAGCTCGGGATCGTCTCACAAACGATCTCACTATGATGATAGTGGCAGCTCAGGATCCCATAAGCATGGGAAATTCAAAAAGCACCACAACCACAACCGTCATGACAACAAGCATCACCGCAGTCATGAAAATGACAAGTACAAGAACCACAAGGGTGGACATAAGAGCCACTATGGTGGAAGTGGTAGTGGAAGCCAGCCTCCTAAAAAGGACATCAGTCAGGTGGAGTGCTTCAAATGCAAGAAGCTGGGGCATTATGCTAATGAGTGCCCTGAGAAGAAAGTTGAAGGACCTAACAAGCCAAATCCTTTTCAGAAAGGACAGGTTAACCACATCAATGTGGAGGAGGTCTATGAGGAGCCTGATGCCGTTGCGGGTAAGTTCAGACTCAATTCAATTTCAGCATTTGTACTCTTTGATACCGGTGCATCTCATTCATTCATATCAAAGGCATTTGTTGAAAGAAATGAACTGCCGGTAGAAACCATTGGGTGTCCTATAAGAGTAAGTTCTCCGGGTGGAGAAATGATAGTAAACTCAGGTTGCCATGACTTAGTCCTAGAGTTTGGAAAACATAAGTTTCCAGTGAACCTAATAATCCTAAATTCCCAAGGATTGGATGTGATTTTAGGAATGGATTGGATGGCTAAGCATGAGGGAGTACTAGATTGTGCCAATCGTACTGTTGCACTCACAACCGCAGAAGGAAAAAGAATAAAATTCAAGTCAAACTTTGAATCCAAGGGAAGTAAGCTGAATTCTCTTAAGGGGGTTAGCATGGACAGTGTGCCAATTGTAAGTGAGTATCCGGATGTATTTCCGGAAGAATTACCAGGGATGCCACCAGATAGAGATGTGGAGTTTCTGATAGATTTGGTACCAGGTTCTGGACCGATAGCTAAGAGACCATACAAAATGTCAGTTGATGAACTGAAAGAGCTCAAGAAACAACTAGGAGAACAATTGCAGAAAGGGTTTATTCAACCAAGTTATTCATCTTGGGGAGCCCCAGTATTGTTTGTGGAGAATAAGGATAGAACACAAAGATTATGCATTGACTATCGTTCCCTCAACGAAGTAACCATCAAGAACAAATATCCCTTACCAAGAATCAACGATTTGTTTGATCAGTTAGAAGGAGCATGTGTGTTCTCGAAGATTGACCTTCGGTCAGGTTATTTTCAACTCAAAATAAGAGAGCAAGACATACCTAAGATAGCTTTCACCACAAGGTATGGATTGTATGAATACACAATGATGCCTTTTGGTTTAACCAACGCTCCAGCATACTTCATGAACATGATGAACAAGGTGTTCATGGAATTCCTAGACAAGTTCGTTGTCGTTTTCATCGATGACAGCTTAGTCTACTCCAAGAGCAAGGAAGAACACGAAAGACACCTACGCTTGATACTTGAAAAATTAAGAGAGCATAAACTTTATGCCAAATTTAGCAAGTGTGAGTTTTGGTTAGAAGAAGTTGGATTTCTTGGTCATGTTATGACAAAGGATGGTGTGGCAGTTGATCCTGCTAAAGTTTCAGCTGTGACAGAATGGGAATCTCCCAAGAATGTGAAGGAAGTTCGTAGTTTCCTCGGCTTAGCAGGTTACTACAGAAGGTTCATTGAAAATTTCTCGAAGGTTGCTAAGCCAATGACAGAATTGTTAAAGAAAGACAAGAAATTTGTTTGGTCTGAAGGTTGCGAAGTCAGCTTCCAAGAGTTGAAGAAGAGACTTGTGACAGCACCAGTGCTATGTCTTCCAGATTTGGAAAAGGATTTCCAAGTATATTGTGATGCGTCCCATCAAGGTTTGGGTGCCGTACTTATGCAAGAGGGTAAAGTCGTAGCCTATGCTTCGAGACAACTCAAAACTCATGAAGTAAACTATCCTACTCATGATTTGGAGTTAGCCTCTGTCGTCCATGCACTCAAAACATGGAGACATTACCTTTTGGGTAAGCGGTGTGAAGTGTTCACCGATCATAAGAGCTTGAAGTATATCTTCACCCAGAAAGAAATCAATATGAGACAAAGGAGATGGCTAGAACTTATTAAGGATTACGACTTAAGTTTGCAATACCACCCCGGTAAAGCGAACGTAGTAGCAGATGCTCTAAGTCGTAAGACGTTTGTAAATGGCCTTACCAAGGGAGAATTGCCAGATGACTTGTGTAAGCAATTCAAAGAACTCAGAATGGAGATTGTGCCTGAAGGACATCTCATGTCCTTGGATGTTCAACCCACCTTATTGAACAAGATCCAAGAAGCTCAGAAGACTGATAAGGAAATTGAAAAGATTAAGGAGAATATCAGTCTAGGGAAAGCTAAGAGATTCCATATAGACGAACAAGGTACCTTATGGCACGGGAAACGTATATGCGTTCCACAAGAACCAGAGTTGCGGAAACTGATTTTACAAGAAGCCCACAACTCTCCGTATTCTATTCACCCGGGAAACACCAAGATGTACATGGATATGAAAGAAAGATTTTGGTGGAACAATCTAAAAAGGGACATCGCCGAGCATATTGCTTTGTGTGATGTGTGTAGCAGAGTAAAAGCGGAGCATCAGAAACCAGCAGGTTTGCTTCAACCATTGCCAATTCCTGAATGGAAGTGGGAAAATATTGGTATGGATTTCATTACCGGATTACCAAGGACCAGGTCAGGGTATGACTCCATATGGGTAGTAGTGGATCGCTTAACTAAAGTGGCTCATTTTATACCCGTGAAGACAACTTATACAAGTGCCAAGTTAGCAAAAATCTACATGAGCAGAATTGTATGCCTTCACGGTGTGCCTAAGAGTATTGTGTCAGATAGAGGAACACAGTTCACTTCTCACTTTTGGAGACAGCTTCATGAATCTTTGGGAACGAGATTGGAATTTAGTACTGCCTTTCATCCCCAAACTGATGGAGAAACGGAAAGGACTAATCAAATTCTTGAAGACATGTTAAGGGCATGTGCCTTAGACTATGGAGCAAGTTGGGATGAGAGCTTGCCTTACACAGAGTTCTCTTACAACAATAGTCATCAAGTTAGTATTGGAATGGCACCATTTGAGTTACTCTACGGAAGGAAATGTACCACCCCATTACTATGGAATGGTGTGGGAGAGAGAAGTTTATTTGGACCTGATCTTATCAAAGACGCCGAAGAGAAGGTCAAATTGGTTAAGGACAGGTTGAAAGTAGCACAGTCCCGACAGAAAAGCTACGCAGATTCTAAGCGTAGAGAAGTCACCTACGAAGTTGGGGATAGAGCTTATCTCAGGGTATCACCACTCCGTGGAGTGAAAAGATTTGGAGTCAAAGGAAAGTTGGCACCAAGATATGTTGGGCCATTCAAGATTCTAAGTCGCAAGGGAGAAGTTGCATATGAAGTTGAATTGCCTGAATCCCTGTCAGCTGTCCATAATGTATTTCATGTGAGTCAGCTTAAGAAATGCCACCCAGATATGGAGGAAACTTCTCTGAAGGATACCATACCTTTGGAAGAAGTCCAACTAGAAAGTGATCTCACCTATGAAGAAAAGCCTGTCAAGATTCTTGAGACCGCAGAAAGAGTCACAAGGACAAAAACTATCAAGTTTTGCAAAGTACAATGGAACCATCATTCCGAAGTGGAAGCAATATGGGAAAGAGAAGATGATCTTCGGAAAGACCACCCTCACCTATTTGCTAGCCAATCCGAATCTCGAGGGCGAGATTCATCTTAAGGGGGTTAGATTTGTAACATCCCTAAATTCATATTCCAAAAGTCATTCATATCATCTAAGCATTCATCATCATTTAGGGTTCTTCTCAAAAACAGAAACTTGTGCTATGATTTCATGTGAGTAAATTTCACTCATTAGGCCATCACCTTTTTGAAACCTAAATGTTAAGGAACTTGTTTGCTTGCCCCACTATTGGAAAGTTTAGGTGTAAAGGTTTAACCAAAATTTTCAAATTAGAAATAATTTCAAAGCCTCTATTTCAAACATTTGCAAAATAGTACAAAATCTCTGTTTGTTTGAAATCCAAGTCTGATCAAGCCTTTGCAAGGTAACCCCATGAGCTTTGACTTATTTCTGAGACCAATTCACCCCTGCAAAACCCCAGGAGAATTTTAATTCAAATTGTATTTGAAACCATTTGAAAACATAACCAGAAAATCGAATTAGAAAAGAAAAGGACTAGACAAAGGAAAAGGGCCGAGCGCCAGGTATCTGGCCCAGCAGAGGATCGAGCCCAACTAGCCCACCCGGGGATTTCTTTTTCTCCTCTCACGCGCGAACGCACACAGCCAGTCGCAGACAGACGGACCCCACATTCATTTCGCGCACATCCCTGACGAGCGGGCCCTGTCCACGCTGTCATCGTCTTCCTCAAACCCCGCCCGCGACCACGTCGCAGCTGCAGTGACTGCCGGTGATGGCGCGGCTTAATTGGGCAATTAAACACAAGCGTTTCCTGTCGAGGCACCGGCTATAAGATCCCCACCTCCCCACGATCATTTCCCCCGGTCAATCTCACACTCACGCCACCAGGCTGCCCACGACTCGCTCGAGACCGCCGCAGACAGAGCCAACTCCGGCGATCGATTCAGGTGAGCTCCGTGCGCCCCTTTCCCTCTGGATTGTTCGAGACACTTAGCAATCCTCTTGCGCACCTTCTGACCACAACAGAGCATCCTGTACTGTCCCAGGTCGCCGTGTTCGCTTGACGCCGTAAGCACCCGACGATCACCCCAACTCCGGCGAGCAATCTCAGTAAGTCCCGAGCGCCCCTTGCTTTCTTATTCACCCGAGCGTGTACGCAATTGTCCTGCGCATCTCCTAAACCCGCTGGTTCGTGTTAGGGCGACGCAGAATCTCGGCAGCGACTCCGACAACATCCACCCGACACCAGACGCAACTCTGACGAGATCTAGAGCCCATCTCCGAGCGCCCCTCCGCAAGCCAGGACTACGTCGAGCTTCAGCAGCCTCCGGGGAATCTGGTATGACCCTTCCCCCTCTCGCGGACGATCTAGAACGCCGGCGCCGCTGTAGTCTGACTCGCCGCCGCCGGTCAGCGCCGCTAGCGCCTCCAGATTGTGGCTAGGTAGTCTGGTCCGTTGGATCTGCATCGTAGGGCTAGGATAGATCTAGGCCGAAGAGGTACGCGCGCGTCTGGATCGTTAGATCTAAGTTAGATCCTACGGCCTGCGACTGCCGATCCACGCGAAGCGGTACGCACCAGTAAGGTTGCGACGCGTGGCAGGGTTTAATTCAAAAACAGAATTTAAAACCAGATTTTGATCCAAACTTTAAACTGCTATAACATTTGAATGCCACGTTAGATTTTTACAAATTTTATACCGTTGGATTCAGTGAAACAAGACCTTCCTGAATGTCCAATTTGTTTAACAAATAGTAACCATTAAAATGACTTTATTTGTGGAATCATATTTAAAGCTATTTTGAGTATAGATTTGTTTTGATAAGTAGTTTTAATGTTAAATAAGTTTGATATGGCAAATTTTGTGTCCTGTTATGTTTCAGTATCATGCACATGCTTGGTAAAAATTTCCAAAGTCATCACTTAGTAAAATTCTTGCATGCATGCATTCATATTATTTTTGATTGAATAAATTGTGTGAAATTGAATGCTATAATTTTTCTTGTAGATTTTGCTAGTGATTGTGATTGTGAAGAGTGCTACTCTCCCCACTACCAAGGCAAGTGATATTTTCATGAATATGTCTAACCTAGATTTTGTACTAGCATTAGATATTTTGCTTGCATGCTATTTTTGTCTAATGCTAAATTGGGAAATCCTATGTAGATTAGAATAGAAGAAATGCTAAGGAATTTACCCCTATGATAAGTTGCCATGCCTTGCTTAGCCTAGCCATATAGCAAACAAGGGTTGGTGAAAATCTACACTTACCATGATGAAAATATTTCTAAGTCATGAGACTTATACTTTCCTAATAAAACCACTAAGTCAAATGAACCTCCCGGGTGGAATGGAAGGAATGGGTTATGTTGAGTGGTTACAAAAGGCCATGGACTTGGGTTGTGTATCTCACTTGTGGTAAGACACCCAGGCACAAAGGGATTTGGTGGCCAAGTGTTGAGAAAGCTTACAGTGCAACCACTTGGCAATATGGGCTCTGCCATGATCATATAGGTTGCTAGAACTTAGTCTTTTGGACAGTGGGTGGTAGATGGGATGATAGGTTGGAACGCGTCCATTTGACTAAGGAAAGGCTTCTGAAAGGTCCTGTCTTGGGAAACCAAGTCTGGTGGGGAAAGTGCACAACCTCTGCAGATGGAAAACCTAAGTACTTAGCCTAGTCCAAGGCAATGGACACTTTTGAGCATCAAGACATGGAAGCTACAAGAATCTCATCACTCCAATTTCTAAGTAAAATTTGTGGGTGAACAAGGGTGAAGGACCCCAATGTCTATTGGTGGTTTCTTGGGAAGGTTTTGACAAAGAAAAACTTAGTGATTTCAACTAATAGGTAAAACCTATTTTCAAGTAAAGCAAGCCAAGCTACACTTAGCCAAAATGCATGTAGTAATATAGTCCACTTAAAAATACTAAGGTATCACTTGCCAATACTATTCCAAAGTATTGACCCTCTGTGGCTGTAACTTGTGATGTTACAGGTTACTCCGATGATGAATAGGAGTCATGAGTCTACACTCAACCTGCTTGCCTGTGGCACATGCAGATGAAGACTTATGTTTATTTGCTTATTCCTTAAACTCTTGTATTAGGCCTATGGCCGTGAGTTGTAAAAGACTATGTTTTATCTCTGGAATGAATGTAATAAACGACCTTTGTATCTGTGTACTTCATCTTAAACTGTGGATGCTAGCATTGATCCAGGGACTAGCATTGCAATCACAGGGATCCTTTCCTTTATAAAGGAGGGGTCTAACATATTTGCATTTATTATCATATCCTCTAACCCCCAAGCATAAAGCCGGATAAACATCGTTGGATCCGAGTTCATGCTTTTAGGTTGCAAAAGAACGATGTAGTGTAGCCCCGAAGGCTCGTGCTGTAATTTTACTTAGTTAAATTTGTAGCTCGAGTCTTAGTAGCCGTCTGATGGTATTTATTCTCTAAACTTACAGAAAATTGCATATTCCAACTAGGAATTGCTCTAGAACATTTGCAATAAACGCAAAAAAAATCAAAGCTTTGCATCTTGAGAATTCAAAGTTGAAAATTGTGAAAGATGAAGCAGAAGGTAAACTTTTCAAACTTCCTTGTTGGGGATATGCTATATGGGTATCCTCATAGCATGTCTCTTATCCGACTAACCCGAGTGTACCATAGTCGGTAACATGGCCTATGGCCTGCTGGGCGGCCCAGTTAGGTGGATCCAGAAGGGAGGCCCATGCCGGATAAAGGAAGGCTACGGTGGAGTCACCAGCGTACCCGGAGACTTGGAGTGCAAGATACACAAGACTAGTAATAGACGGTGTAGGACACTATAACCTGTCCGGTTAGGACTTTTCCCTATAACCCTAGGACCTGGCGACTATATAAGTCGGGCCTATGGGAGCCTTTAGGGCATCGTTTTACACACACCTCGCACAGCGAACCTGTCTCTGTAACTCGGCGTATTGCCCTTATAGTGATTTATAGCAGGAGTAGGATTCCGGCACCATCGTGGGATTTGAACCTGGGTAAGCTGTCTTACCTCGTACCCGTCAACCGTCCGCCTTACCCCACGTCTCTAAACACGCACTGTGAGGACCCCTCCATCGCGTACTCGTCGGCAATACCACGACAGTTGGCTCCCACTGTGGGGCAAGAGGCGCTTCAGGCTCTTCAGCGGGCGAGGACCAAGATCTTCGCAGGAATCGGCGAAACCATAGCCATCGTCCGTGTTCTCTTCTCCGGCAACGTTCCGATCATCCCCCCTGACGAGTTCTGGATCCCGGCGAAGACGAAACCTACGCGGTGTTCGATCGTTCCTATCGGAGACATCCACCTTTTCATCAGCAAAACCGACTCGAGCACTAGTTCCCTGGGAGTCGGAGAATAATCAAGACCCGCGCGGACCGCCTACGGGCAGGACACGTTCGTGGAAGGATCGATGTCGGATCTCTCCTCGGAGTTTGCCGGCAAAGATCGGAAAACATCAAAAGCCGCACGGACCGCCTACGGGAAGGACACGTTCGCGGAAGGATCGATGTCCCACCTCTCCTCGGAGTTTGCCGGCAAAGATCAGAAAAATTCAAGGCCCACCCAAACCGCCCCTGTGCAGGATATAAATGTGGAAGATCACTGCAAATGCGCCGGCTTCGTCCGTGCGTCTGGACAACAGAGATCCAAGTTCGTCGGCGTGGTTACCATCTTCGATCTGGCGCGCTGTGTTAAGAGAGAGGGCGAAAACCCCCGCGACTACCTCGCCAGGTGGCTCCGTATACGGGCCGACCTGGCCAATTACCCCGATGATAACGCTTTGTATCACTTCGTGGAAGGACTGGACCGCGGCACACTTCTCCGACATTCCTTACGTCGGCAGCAGGCGACAGGACGCCTCACCCTCGAAGAGATGGTGAGCACCGTCAATAGCTACGCGGCAGCTGACGCGGCAGCCCAGATGGAGCTTGCGCTCAGAGACGGAGAACCTCCGGTTCAGTAGCCGCCGCTACCGCCTCCGGCCGCCATCGTCGTAGCAGCAGCACCACCACCAGTCATTGTCGAGGCCGTTGCACCTCCACCGCCCGTCATCGAGGAAGTCTTGGCACCCTCTGACTCTGTCATTGACGCACTTTACGCTGACTTTAGTGCAGATTCAGAGGAGATAGATTTTAGTCCAGAAGAGCTAGACTCCGCTATGCAGGAGATGGAGGAGGAGTACTCGCGCGACGAGCAAGCTATCAATACCGTCATGTCTCGAGGGGTGTTCGTGACCATTGGGACAACGATGGATGAAGATCAACCCGGGCAAGCTCCGCCTACGGCGCTAGAAAAAGGGAAGGGGCCACTTATTGCTGCTGACGATGATCGCGCAAAGGTGATGCCTCCTCCGCCTAACCCAGTGCAGCAGCCGCAGGAACTCGGCACCGGCCCGAGCAACAACAACACCGCAAACTTGCCGCCTCCAGCATCCACGTCGGCAGCAGCCCATATTACTCCAGCTGATAGAGTGATGTATGGCAATCTCCTCGTCGAGCCACTAACCGTTGATCATATCCGGAACGTGACTCAGCTTGACGAGAAGCGCCAGCAGCTGCTGGAGGGGTCGCAAGCCATCGCAGAGCAAGGCGCTATGCTAGATCGAGACCTGGTCAATGCGCAGAAGTCCATAGAGAAAGCTAGAGCAATGGAGGCCAAGTACAAGACTCTGCTGCAGCAGCAGAAGGCTAAGAAGGCTCCGACTCGCATCATCAACGATCCTGGTGTATGGCGCAACCTAGGATGGGCTCCCTCGAAGCCGGCACAAGCCAAGCCATACATTGATAGTGAGGGCAAGCTGGTGATGCCCACCCCACTCCTTAACCACGCCGTCGCCAAGACCCTTCTGGAGCAGGATAGATCGCCTGAGGCAGTAGAACAGGTCTATGACCTAGTGTCCAAGGCGGTAAAGCAGCAGGAAAAGGCCACCTCTCAGAGGCTTGAGTCTGACCCAGCGCTCTGCCGATCTAGCCAGTACAAACCCCAAGGGACAGATCTCCTCAGGATGTCGGACCATAGACGGGTTCATCAGAACGAAGACAGAGGGATGCACGCAACAGGAAGGATGCTATCCCCATATCCTCCGACCACGGAGAAAAAGCCCGACCTCGCCGCCCATCGCCATCGCCTTGATCCCCCCGACGTCAGGAAGACTACAAGGCTCACCATCGCACGGATATGCCCCCTCCAAAGCAGTGTGGCATCGTCATTCACGACAACGCGGCGTAGACCCGTCATGATGAAGAGCGCCACCAAGGACACAAGAGCAGGTCACACCACGACCCTCCGAGTCCGACAAGCAACCGTGACAGGCGTGGGGCGTCGCAGGAGGGTAACAGCAAGAAGGCTAACCCACCGCCACCTCCGCCTCCGTCGCCGCCAAGCAGTCACCATGGCGGAAGAGGCCCGCGCCGTTCACGCAGCCCATCCCCTGTTGACAACAAGAAGAAGAAACCAGAGCCGTACGAGGCACGTTCACGGATCGATAAGATCCACGAGGCCCGGGAAGGACCATACCTGGGACCACGTTGCTTTGGACCTGCAATACAGTCCGCAACTTACCCCAAAAGTTTCCGGATTGACAAGACCATCAAACCCTATGACGGCACCGCCAAGCCTGCCACATGGTTGCAGAACTATGGCAACGCGGTGGAGATTGCCGGAGGCAACCCCAACGTCCCCGTCAAGTATCTCCCATTAATGTTGGTAGGCACGGCCCGTCAATGGATCGACGATTTGCCGGAAAGATCTATCTACAACTGGCTGGATATGCAAGAAGCATTCACCAAGAACTTTGAGGGTACATACAAGTGTCCCTGCACTGTGGGCGATCTATAGCGGTGCGTGCAAGAGAAAGACGAGACATCTCGCGCCTACCTCTCCCACTGGCTGGATATGAAAAATTCCTGTGCAGGAGTGCACGCTCAGACCGCCATGGCCGCCTTCATCAACGGGTTGGAAAGGGGTACGTTGCTCCGACATAAGCTAAAGCACTTGGCAGGACAATCATCAGCTTGACTTGAATCAGATGATTCAGTTAGCTAGTGAGTTCGCAGCTGCCGACGACGATTCTCGTGGCTCTTTGCCGGCAACGGCCGTTCCAACTCAAGCTCGGAGGAACAGCAGTACAAAGCGGAAAACCGCGCTAGAAGAAAAGCAGTCTATCGACATGGTCGCTATGACTTTTGCAGGACGAGGAGAAGGTGGACAACGTGGCCGAGGAAGGGGAGCAGGCCGCGGTCAGCAGCGAGGAAGTGAAACCACCTCGGCGCCGCTCCGCGTTCCGCAAACCTACGAGGAGTACCGTGCTATGCCATGCCTCGTACACCTCGACACCAATGGCAAGGCCACCCATACCAATCGACACTGCAAGTTCGTTAACGACCTCAAGGAAGACCCGGAGTCCGGCTACAAGCAAAGTGGGAAGAACAGACCGCTAGGCAAGGGCAAGGGGAAGAAGAAGGAGGAGCAGTCCAAGGATTCAAGTGACATGGACGAGGACGTTGACCCCAAGCACGCCGCCAAAAGCGACGACAAGGGCAAGAACCCCTTCGCAAAGAAGGCCCCAGTCTACCACACTTTCCTTGGCACCCCCACCGTCCGACAACAGAAGACCTCTCTAAGGATCCTGATGGCCACTCTCCCCCCAGTTCCCTAATACCTGCGCTGGTCGGAGGTTCCAATAACTTGGGACAGGACAGACCACCCAGACCTTGTGCCCACGGAGAACTAGTACGCCATGGTCATCAACCCATTGATTGATGGCGTGGAGTTCACCAAGTGCATGGTGGATAGTGGAAGCAGCATCAACATCATGTACCTGCATACACTGCAGAAGATGAACTTGACGGAGGCAAACCTAAGGCGGACCAACACCATTTTCCATGGCGTAGTTCCTGGTCGGGAGGCTCGGTCCCTTGGGTGTATCACACTCCAGGTAGCCTTTGGCGACATTAATAATTATCGCCAAGAGCGCAAGACCTTTGAGGTGGTCCCCTTCAAGAGCGTATACCACGTCATATTCGGCCGCGACATATTCCACACGTTCATGGCCAAGCCATGCTTCATCTACAACAAACTCAAGATACCCGGACCAAACGGTGTCATCATCGTATCCGGAAGCTTTACCAAGGCAAGGGACTGCGAGATCAATGAAGCAGCCGTTGCAGAAGCTGTCCTCTACAGCGAAGAATTCAAGGAGATCCAGAGCAAGGTCAATGACTTAGAGATGCCCGCATCGAAGAAGTAGATCTCCGACTCCACTCCTGCGTTCAAGGCCGCCATCGACACCAAGCCGATGGAACTTGTGGTAGGCGATGCCTCCAAGACCATCATCATTGGGACGAACCTGGATCCCAAATAGGAAAGCGCGCTCGTCGAGTTCCTCCGTGAGAATAGGGACATCTTTGCCTGGCAACCTGCCGACATGAAAGGTGTACCTAGGGAACTTGCCGAGCACAGCTTAAACATAGATCCAAAATGTAAACCAGTGAAACAACCTCTACGACGCTTCGGAGATGAGAAGAGACGCGCCATTGGCAAAGAGATAGCTAGGTTACTTAAGGCCGGGTTTATCCGAGAAGTCCTTCACACCCGATGGGTGGCCAATCCTGTACTTGTCCCCAAAAAGGGAACCAATGAATTAAGAATGTGCGTTGATTACACCGGCTTGAACAAAGCATGTCCCAAAGATCCGTTTTCCTTGCCTCGCATTGACCAAGTGATTGACTCGACGGATGGCTCGGAACTTTTGTGTTTTCTCGATGCATACTTAGGATACCACCAGATCAAGATGAGGAAGTCGGACTAATTGGCCACTTCGTTCACTACCCCATACGACATGTTTTGCTATGTCACGATGCCCTTTGGGCTGAAAAACGCAGGTGCTACCTACCAGCGGACAATGCAGCATTGCCTTCACGACCAAATTGGTCGGAACGTTCACGCCTATGTGGACGATATCGCGGTGATGTCTAAAAAGTCAAACGACTTAATCTCCGACTTAAAAGAAACCTTTGATAATCTCCGAAAATACAACATGATGCTCAACCGTAAGAAGTGCGTCTTCGGGGTTCCAGTCGGCAAATTGTTGGGCTTCATCATTTCCCAGCGCGGAATCAAGGTCAACCCGGAGAAAATCAAGGCCATCTTAAACATAAACCGTCCGACATGCCTAAAGGACATTCAACGACTAACAAGCTGTGTTGCAGCAGTTAGTCGGTTCGTCAACCGACTTGGAGAGAAGGCTTTGCCGCTGTACAAGTTCCTGAAGAAGGCGGACAAATTCACGTGGACAGACGAAGCAGATGCAACATTGAAGCAGCTCAAGGAGATTCTTTCCTCAGCGCCCATCCTTGCAGCACCCGAGCCTGGTGAGCCCCTGTTAATCTGCATGGCGGCAACCAACTGGGTCATCAACATCGTCGTCGTGCTAGAGCAGAAGGAACCAGGCTACGAGCACGGAGTTCAACGACCAGTTTACTTTGTGAGCGAGGTCTTGACGGAGTCCAAGCTGCGTTACCCGCACTACCAAAAGATAGCTTTTGGAGTATTCCTCGCTTCTCGGAAGCTGAGGCATTACTTTCAGGAGCACCCAATCACAGTAGTGAGCAAGACTCCACTGTCCGACATTATCAATAACAACGACGCTACAGGAAGGGTCGCGAAGTGGGGCATTGAACTTTCCACCTTCGAGATCACCTACAGGAGACGCGACGCTATCAAGTCACAAGCTTTATCGAATTTTATTGCAGATTGGACTACTCCGTTGCCAGAACCATAGTACTGGGTGATGCACTTTGACGGATCAAAGCTGCTCAATGGCTCGGGGGCTGGTGTATTGCTACAGTCACCAAAAGGAGACAAGCTGCACTACGTTCTGCAGATCCACTTCGAGGCTACAAACAACATGGCGGAGTATGAAGCACTCATTCACGGACTACGTGTAGCCAAGGATATTGGCATCAAGCGCATAGTTTGCTGTGGAGATTCCGACTTGGTTGCCCAGCAGGTGGCTGGCACCTGGAATGCGCGGAACCCTATGATGGCGGCATATCGCGACGAAGTGGACGAGATAGCCAAGAGCTTCTTGGCCTACGAAGTCAAGTATGTGCCTAGGGAGCAAAACGACGCGGTCGATCTACTATCTAAGCTTGGATCAGGGCGCAAGCAAATTCCGCCAGGAGTTTTCCTAGAGCATCTACGCACACCATCCGTGAAGGGCGCCGACATCGACAACCCGGATAGAGCTGACTCTTTCGTCAACATGGTGACAAAGATCCCTTTGGCTTGGACAAAACCGTTCATGGAGTATCTCGAACACGGAACATTGCCCGACGACGAAGTCGAAAGACGGCAAATAGTACGACGAGCAAAGGGTTACACCATAATCAATGGGCAACTCTACAAAAGGAGCACTACTGGTGTGTACTTAAAGTGCGTTTCCCAGCTAGAAGGTATGGAAATCCTGCGCGAGATCCATCTCGGAGATTGCGGGCATCACGCCGCTCCTCGATCATTGGTCGCGAAAGCCTTCCGGCAAGGATTCTACTGGTTGACCGCGAAGGCGGACGCCGACAAGCTGGTTGAGACATGCACGGGATGCCAGTATTATGCCCGACAACCACATGTTCCTGCCGAAGAATTGCGAACAATACCAATAACTTGGCCGTTTGCAGTCTGGGGGTAGACATGGTGGGACCGTTACAGACGGCACTGTGTGGATTTACGCATCTGCTTGTAGCATTTGACAAATTCACCAAATGGATAGAAGCTAAACCCATTAGAAAGCTTGATGGGGCAACTGCCCTTCGGTTTGTCCGGGATCTAGTGGTGACATTTGGTCTCCCACACAACATCATCACCGACAACGGAAGCAACTTGTCACTCGAAGAAGTGGAGGCCTGTTGGGAAAAAGGCATCCGACTTGACCTTGCATCTGTGGCACACCCACAATCCAATGGTCAGGTTGAGCGAGCCAATGGATTAATTCTGCAGGGAATCAAGCCACGTCTTGAGGCACCGCTACATAGAGCAGATGGAGCCTGGGCGGAAGAATTGCCATCTGTGTTGTGGAGTTTATAAACCACACCTAACAGATCCACCGGCTACACCCCTTACTTCATGGTATATGGAGCAGAAGCCATCCTACCTTCCTACATCCTCCACGATGCACCAAGAGTTGCCGCCTATGACGAAGATGACGCCGAAGAATCCAGACGCCTAGATGTGGATCTTCTCGAGGAGGAGCGAATTTTGGCATGCCAAAGATCTGCCATCTACCAGCAGAAGCTACGCAGCTACCACAGTCGCCACGTTTGGCATCGCTCGTTTAAAGAGGGGGATTTAGTGCTCCAACTTAAGCAGAAGAAGTCACACAAATTATCCCTGCCATGGGAAGGACCGTTCATCATAAGCAAGGCGCTGCTCAATGGGTCTTACTACCTTGTCGACAATCGTGAACTCAAGGATAGACCCAACGAGGATCATAAGCGTAAGCGACGTGACCCGGATGATGACTACCCGAAGCTTGATCGGCCATGGAACATAGCACAGCTACGTCCTTTCTACACTTAGCATTTTTTATCTAATTGTGTACCTCTTATATGATCAACGAAATAAAGCTCTTTGGTTTAATCATATTGCTGAGTCTTTTACCTCCTTTAGTGTTCATTTTTGGATCATATAAAACCTTTATGCACAAGTCTTGTGATTGCACTTGTGAAAATTCCGCCTACGGGCGTTAGCTTAAGTTTTCTGGTCTACACGTTCTTTGTTGTTTTTATGTGGATTCTGGAGTAGTGACTTTCGGCACTTATTGTCGGCAATTTTGTGCTCAGGTTATTGACGGTGCCATTGGGCATCATCACCTAAGCACATGGTTCCGACAACGAGTCTTCCGACCCACGAAAATTCAAGCATAAGAACCAGAGTAATGGATAAGCCAGCACTTGCTTAAAAAATTTATACATACTGGGAATTAATTCTTAAGTAGCAGGATACGACAACCATTGTTTTTCACCTTAAGATTACATCAACAAGTTTTTCCCGTGCACACACCAAAGGTGAAACAGAAATTACAAAGTGTTTTTCATTCTTTGGGCGCAGGAGACTTGGAGGCCGCATCATCACCAGCCGGAGAATCACCCTCAACATCGGCGCTGTGATGAGACTCGGAGGAATCTTGGTTGACGCTATCGATGGTGTTCCTGGGCACGAAGACGTCAACATCCACCAACTCGGCAACCCTGGTGTCATAACCCGTGAGTGATGACAGGATGGCTTCGTGATCGATCTCCTTGCCGTCATCATCCACGTCGGCGATACCAGACGTCACCGTGTCAATGTCGGCATCTTCATAGTGTGCCTTCACCATAGACAGCACCATCCTTGCGTGATCCCGTGCGCATGAAGCTTTCCAGCTCGCGACACGCTCGGGGGCTCGGCGCAGAATCTCCGAGTACTTCGCCACGGAGTCCGAGGCCTTGATATAAATCTGGAGGGGCTTGGCAATCTCCTTGGCTTGGGCGATTGCGGTATTGATGAAGTTGCCGGCAAGAATCATGCATTCTTTGTCTGAAGGAGGCGAGCGGGTTAAACCCATAGGCGCTAAAAATTCCGACAAGGATCGCATGAGTTCAATAAACTCTAAAGTATCCAGACTACAGAAATACAAGGCGGAGGAAACTTACTGAAGATGCTAGCCTTAGCCTGCCAGACTGTGTCCGCCAAGGATTCCTTCTCTTGTTGGAGGAGATTAAACGCCTCGCTCTGGCGATGGTTTTGCTCATCAGCAGCTTGCTTCTGATCTTTTAAGATCGCAAGCTCCTCCTTCAAGCGATTGATCTCAGCGGAGGCGGAATCTTGCAGGGGTTTCATGGAATCCTCGTGCATCTTCAGCATCTCCTTCCTCTCCTCCTTCAGGATCTTGTTCTCGCTGTCCAGCTTCTGTATATGCTTGGACTGCTCGACAATGTCCTTGGCCTTGGCGACATCTTCTGCAAGTCGGAGAAAACAAAACACACTGTGAGTACTCGAAGAAGGAAGGCATAAAACAAAGATGAAATGCGCAAAAAGAAAACAGACTCTTGTTTTTGATGATCTGTTCCTTCAAGATGGCAGTTTTATCCTTTTCGGCTTCAAGATATGCGCGCATCTTCTGATAGTTGTCGTTGGCCATGCCCCTCCGAGCATTCTCGTTCTGTGGAAACAAATACAAAGTTAAGTCGTTGTTTGGTCTGCTTGGAGCCTCTAGTCGGAGATTTTCCACCTAGATGCTCGGGGGCTACAGCGAGAGTTTTTACCTTATCAATATGCTTATCTTTTCTTTAAGCATCTGGTCGGAACTAATTCAGTTACAACTAGAGGCTTGGGGGCTACAGCATTGAAAATTATGAACACTGTGTATGCTACTCTTAAAGCATCTAGTCAGAGTAATTCATTCCATCTAAATGCTTGGGGGCTACAGTGAGAGTTTTTTCTAACTTAGTCACTCTTAGAGCATATAGATTCAAAGCCTATGGTTTTCCGTCTACATCCTCGGGGGATATAGTGGGATACTCATATGAAATGCAGAAGGCAAAGTAAAACTTACAAGTGCAATAATCTTGAGGTTTGTAGCACTCTCAGCTAGCAGCTTGCCGAAGGAAATGTTGTTTCCTCGCAAGATATCTGCTTGTCGGAGTAGCTCCTCAAGACCACACATCGGAGATGACGGCACTCCTCCAGGAACCATAGTTGTGTTACTCGGCAGGAGCGCTGGGTAAACTATCTTCGGGAACTCGAAGGGTTTCTGGGAAGTAGGGGCGCCATCTTCGGCAGAGGTACCAGCTCCCACCATTGCCTTGCCGCTACCGAGGCCATCCTTACCCGGAGCTTCAACCATTTGAAGAGCAGTGCTCTCCTGCGTCGCCTGCTCGCCGACAACAGCGAGTTCGGTAGAGGCGCCAGAGTCCACTTCCATGGCGGAAGGTCCTGGTGCCTCCTGGACTTGAGAGCTTGTCGGAGCAGAGGAGGGCTTGACGGCAGGAGTAGCAGGGGCGATGGTGGGGGAGGGGTCGCGATGCAGCATATTTTTGATATTTCTATAAGCCCCAAGAGTCTTGGAGGACTTCTTGAGGCTGGTTGTGGCTTTCTTCCTGAAACGTGCAAAATGCATAAATACAGGAATAAGACAGATAAATAAGACAATGTCGGAGAATGAAAGGCTTACACTAGGGGGGGCGATTTGGCAAACATCCCGGTGGCTTTCTTCTTTTCCGCCTCTAGGGCGGCAGTACTCTTCTTGGAGGCTCCACCCTCCGTCTTCTTCTTCTTGCCTCCGTCGGCAGCGTCAGAGGTGGAGCTCTTCCGCTTTCGCGCCAACAGGACATCATCGTCGGACACGATCGTGACTTCCTTCATCTTTGGATCGTAGATTTGGGCAGCCAGGTTGTCCTCATCTAGATCGCTAAGTTGTTAAGTGAGAAATCACCGTCTTAGATAAGATGGCACTGGCAAGACGGAGAAACTGGAGCAATGTTGTACACGGAAAATAAAAACCTACCTTTGGGCACTTGCCGTCTACGTACATGTCATAGGTGATGGTGAAGCCGCGCTTCTTATCCTTCACCTTGACGATGTCCTTTAGGCGGAGCTTGATGGAGTCGCTCGAGAAGTTATCCATGGAGATCCGAAGGGTATCCCTTCGATCACCGATGTAATCATGCATAAACTTCGCGCGGTGCTGTAGAGGTTGGATTCGCATGATGAACCAGCACATGGCTAGGTCCAAGCCGGTCAAACCCGTCTCTACGAACCACTCGATCCGCCTTATTGCGCGTGAAGCGTAGAGGTCGGAGGGAAGAGAGGCATGGGATCTCCATGTGGAAACTTCAGCGGCGGATCTATCCACGAAGTCCGGGTACGTTACTTCTCGGCCCGCCAAAGAAATGTCGGGTCCGTAGAAGTACGTCCGCTGCCAGTTTTTGCACGACTCGTGGCCGACGATGTCGGGGAACCGCCGGCCAGGTCGGATCTTGAAGCTTATGGTGCCACAGTTCCTAAGCTCCTCCCTACTATGTCCGGCTTCACGTTTGACGGTGAAGAAGTACACGAACAAGTCTAACCTAGGCCTAATCCCTAGGTAACCTCACAAAGTGCCACGAAGTTGCTAAGCACTAAGATACTATTGGGGGAGAGGTTATGGGGTTGAACCTTGAAGTGGTTCAAGACGGACAGAAAGAAGTGGGAGATGGGCAGAGAAACTCCGCGTACCAGCTGAGCCTTGAGGTACACCTTTTATCCGGCTTGGGGAGAAGGTGTCACCTCGCCTGCCGGAGCCGCCCGCCAAGCGAGCCCCTCCGTCGCGGGGATGTAGCCTTCGGCGACCATCTCTTGGATGTCGCGGCTGGTGATGTCCGAGCCGCGCCAGTCGCCCTTGTGAGAGTCTGGCTCCTCTTCCAGAGGCTCTAGCGCCGCCAGATTGTGGTCACCGCCCGTGGTTTCAATCACCGCCGATGCAGGGATGACCAGGCCCTCTGGGGGCACGATGACGGAGCTCGCCGGCTTCGCCGTGGCTTCGCTCGGCGCCTCCATCGATGGGGAGGAGCTGCTGCTAGCCATGGAGGACTGGGAGGATGCGACTGATGCAAAGAGAGGCTAGGGTTTCTTCGAGGTTTTCCGCGGAGAGCTCGAGGAGGCGTGCGGCTAGAGGAAGAGGATGATGACGCGAGAGAATGCGGTAAAAAAGTGGCAAGTGTCCCACGGTTACTATTTATCTTACTCTGCGTCAAGATTCGTGCAGCTAATCGGACGGTTTCCGCGTAGACGACGTGTTCGTGGACATGCGCGGTAATTTCGTCACGTCTCCAACCGCCGCCGCCAACGGTTCATATCGCTCGCGCGGGAAAATCAGATATGATTGCGTTCTCTGCATGTGTGAGTTACAAGGCGTCGCTGACCTACAGCCTACATCGTCATAACTGACACGGCAGATGAGCCGTCGCATCGAAGATTCCGGCATGGATGAATTTAATCCGACTATGGAAGAGTACGATGGAAGATTCAGCATTTCTCCGACTTACTAATCAAAGACGGAGAAAAATCTTGCAGGGTTCTTTGGGAGGACTACAAGATATTGCTTGACGATTTGCCGACACCCATCTAGACGGAGCATTCCACGTGAAGAGGCAAGACGGCGCAAGATCTCGGAGTTCTCCGGGGGCTACTGTTGGGGATATGCTATATGGGTATCCTCATAGCATGTCTCTTATCCGACTAACCCAGGTGGCCCATAGTCGGTAGCATGGCCTATGGCCTACTGGGCGGCCCAGTTAGGTGGATCTAGAAGGGAGGCCCATGCCGGATAAAGGAAGGCTACGGTGGAGTCACGAGCGTACCCGGAGCCTTGGAGTGCAAGATACACAAGACTAGTAATAGACGGTGTAGGACTCTGTAACCTGTCCGGCTAGGACATTTTCTTGTAACCCTAGGACCTGGCGACTATATAAGTCAGGCCTATGGCAGCCTTTAGGGCATCGTTTTACACACACCTCACACAGCGAACCTGTCTCTGTAACTTGGCGTATTGCCCTTATAGTGATTTATAGCAGGAGTAGGATTCCGCCACCGTCGTGGGTTCTGAACCTGGGTAAGCTGTATTACCTCGTACCCGTCAACCGTCCGCCTTACCCCACGTCTCTAAACACGCACTATGAGGACCCCTCCATGGCGTACTCGTCGGCAATACCACGACATTCCTCTTTGTCAGTTATCTTTTTATCATAGTCAAACGTGTTTTGTCCGACTGATATTTTGTCCTTTGCAGAACTGTTGTGTCAGTCTAGCAAAATGGTGGAGCAATCCGAGAACTTTAAAGTCTTGGAAATAGAGAATGCTGAGCTCCGGGACAAGCTTGAGAAGCTAACTTTAGAATCGGAAAAATCCGTAGCTGCTGTCCTGGAGTCAAGCAACCATGAGACCGTGAGGCTCGAGAAGCTCATAGCCCTCCGAGATAAATAACTAGCTAATCTCAAAAACGACTTCGATATTCAGAGGGATCTTTCCCAGTGACGTGGGAATGGCCACGGCAGATGCTGCAATCGGTAACGAGAAGTAGAACGAGGGGCAAGGGCGTCTAGCCATCTGCGGTGCGATATGAGGGCGGAGACACAAGGGTTTACCCAGGTTCGCCCCCCGGAGGGTAAAGACCTACTCCTACTAGATTGTATTGATGAGAGAGTACAAAGGGCGTGCTCGACGACTAGGCGGCGAGTCGGAGGGGGTGTATGCGTACCCTAGGGAGGTTTATATAGGCTCACCTCACTAGGGTTTACAGATCCACAACTGAATTATTTAAGGATTCGGAGGGTACTTGACCTAATCCGACTGGGCCTAGCTACGCTTCTGGGCCTCCAGCTTCTAGTCGCCTGGCTCCTTGTTGTGTCTTGATCCAGTCGCCGTCCTGCAGGCCCACTCGCTGGCAGCTTGGGCCAGTAGGAAACGTCCTTCTGGGTATACCCCACGCGGCATATCCCCATCAATAGTCCCCGAGGCCGTCGTTTATTCGTCATAGGTGTTTATTGGCAGTCGGAGTATGCGGGTCCAATTTTGATGCCCAGTCAAATCGGCGGCGGACTCCCTGAATAAAAGAGGGAACTTGTTACCTTAGTCGCAATAACGGTGACCAGTCGAATCGCAGCACGGCGAATGGGTCGACGAGTAGTCGAATCACTGCTAGGACGAGTAGTCAAAATAGCCGTTGGGTAATCCAACGGTAATATCGGCGTAATCACCGCGCGGTAACGGCTCTCCGAGAATGGCAGGTAATAGGCGCTATATAAGGGGAGTGAAGGGTGACAAGCGGTCATCCTACATTTCCGTCGATCTCGCGCGTCTCCCTGTCTTCCATTCCTCCTTAGAGATTAGAGCGACCCAGAGCGATCCACAACCCTAGACTTCCGACCGACGGCGCCTCCGATGGAGCCATGGGGGAGATCCAAATGCACAAAGGTTCTGTTGAAATCATTCGAGGAGGCAGGGATTCACCATGCCGGGAGGTGGCGTATCCCTGCCGCCAGAGAAGTGGTACCGGATATGCGGGACAGAGAGTTCATCTGCTTCACCAGCCACCTAGAGAGAGGGCTTGGGTTCCCCACTTCCCTCTTCTTTCGCCGCTTCTGCGCCTACTACGACATCCAGCCGTCAGACCTAGGTCCGCAGAGCATCGAGCAACTCGCCATTTTTTTGGCGTTTTGCGAGTGCTACCTAGGCTGTCGGCCGTATTTCCCCCTATGGCAAGATCTGTTCCATGGGAGGATCGGACGTGAAGAAGCAGGCGAACCGATGCTGGCCGCGGGCAGCCTCACGTTCCAGTTGAAGTCGAAGGCTTCATTCGTCGATCTGATGCTACCGAAGAAGGCAACAAACGAATGGACAAAACATTGGTTCTACGTAACCGAGTCACAGCCGGAGGACAAGGTGGCGCGCCCAATGTACTCCGTCGACCGGCCCGAGCCACGTCGGCTCCAAGTCGCCAAGTTCCCGACCGAACATCGGATGATGGTAAATGAAAATGTTGCAGACCATCCGCAGCTTGAAGAAGAAGGGCCTCTAGACCATCAATTTGTACAACTGCTGGTTTGGTCGGCGACTAGTGCCTCTGGCCAGTAGCGCCCACTACATGTATGAGTATACGGGCAAGGATGACCCAACAAAGTCCTGCACTGCCGAGTGGAGGCTCAATGACTACACCCTGGCCCTGAAGAAGATCATCGAGGCAGAATACCTCGATGCGAAGGCCGGTGTCGCCCCTTACACCGCAAAGCGCAAGGCGCCGACAGTAAGTCCTTTCTTTCTTGTGCACTTCGCAGTCGCAGATTTGCAGTCACGGTTCGTGCTAATCGCATATTGTCGTTGCAGTTGTTCCAAGTGGTGGAAGGTTGGCTTCCACCCGCAGATGATGAAAACTCGAACGAGTCTACCGAGGATGATAGTGAGTCTTCATGGAGGTCGTGGAGGTGTGATGGGGGCGGTGTTAGAAGTGATGGGGGCGTCGACGACGACAACGATGATGACGATGATGATGAGGCCGTGGAGGTCGTCGCACCCACGGTCCGTAAGACCTGTGGGCAGCGACATCGCGAGCTCAAGGCCAGCAAGAGCCTCGAGGCCAATGACAAAGACGATGACGAGCTCCTCGAGCACACTTCACAGTGCGAGGTTACGCCATCGAAGAAGAAATCTCCACCGAAGAAGAACAGGAAGGATCCAACCAAGCCAGCATCACCACCTCGGTTCGCAAGTAGCTTTGAAGCTAACGACGTGTCCGAGGAAGCTAGGACCGATGCGCCAGCATAGGAAACTGCGGCAGTCGATGCGGCCGTGGTAGAGGGTGAGATGCCGCTGGCATCACTGCCTCTGCCCTTTACCATCGTCACCTTGCTCAAGGCCGCTCCATCCGCGGGTGCCTCGCTGCCGAGGGGAGCGGCCACAGCGACTGTCGTGGACCCTCTTGCCGCAGCTTCATCCACGAAGAAGCCCTTCTATGTCCTGGGTCCAAAGCGTGCAGGAAACAGGTCTCAGCCGGAAGGTGGGGCCAGAATTGGAGAAGCCAGCGAGTATTCGCACCGTCCTCCATTTCATCCTAGTCTCCAAGTGAGTACCTCTTTGAATTGTCCAATCGCCTTATGTTTGTTCGAGGAAATTGCTAACATTGTGATGTAGCCCGACCTACGGTCATTACTACATCAAGGTCTCCAACTTACGCCAAGTCGTCATGGATTCCAAAGGTGAATCCCTTCCTCTATGCGAGCACAGTTCCTACCCTATTGAATGGTATACTACTCCATACTCAATCCTATGGCCATGATAGGTTCACATTGACAAGTACGAAGGCAAGGGAGGAAGCCCGGAGCATCAAGCCCGACAAGACGGTGGCTTGGAAGAGAAGACGGAAGAAGGCAGGCGCCTGCGATACTACCGCTCCCATCAGCGGTACTACCGGACACCGGTACTACCGCCCAACATGACCGGTACTACCGCCCGGTACTGAAGCCTGCGCCATCGCCACTGGATGCCCCGGTACCGGCTTGCGGTACTACCACCCGCAAGTGGTACTACCAGATACCATGAGCGGTACTACCGGTGATGACCGCTTCTACCGGTCCTCAGTCCGGTTCTACCGGTCATGTCTGTCTGCGCGCACAAGTTGGGCCACAGCCCATGTATTCCCCTTTACTTACCTATTCGCCTAGTTTATCCCCAAACTACCCTTGTTTTGTGGCTGGCCTATAAATAGAGCCCCCACCCCTGATGTATCCCTTAGGCATAGATGATAGACTAAAGACAACCCCCATTGTGGAATCTCTAGTTTTGCCTCATCCCCCTTACCAAGGGGACCGACTATCGTCACCAACCTCGATTGGACTTTGCATCACGCATCCATCATTGAACAAGGCCTTGGAGTTCGGTGTCTCGTCTCCAAGTTGTCAAGACCCTCCCCAAGGTGTTCTTCCCTCTCCGATGTGGATTTGAGGGAGCACGTTGACTGATCTTTCCTTGCGAGGATTCTATCGGACCGGTGGCCGCCGTTCGGCAGCAATTGACCTTGTATCGTGTGAGTTTTGCGTGTGTTCATCGTGTTCTTCGCGAGGTGTATGTTCGCTTCTGCTACCTTCTCCCTTTCCCCTCGCTTTCCCATCGATTTGACCACGAGATCCGTGAAGATCGGGCCACCCAAGAGGTTAACCCCCTTTATCATCTGGTATCAGCAGCTTTTGGTTTCCACGGATTTCTCATCGATTTGGTATTTTCCCCATAAATTTGAAAATTCCACCAAAAATAGCCCCAATTCGTGTTTTGGATCAATCTGTCATTTAAGTGCTTTTTGGTAGGTTTTGATCCGTGGATTACTTGCTAAACATGTTGATCTACCTCCCTTTGCGTTCCCATAGCCTAATTCCTTGATTTCCTCCTTCAATTTGGTGTTTTTCTTGAAGATTTTCCGCCCAAATCGCCCCAAAATCGTGAAAACGCGACAAATCTGGGCGTCGCAGGACCAACCGGTACTACCGGGCTCAAAATAAGGTACTACCGCACCTCCCAGGTACCTAAACGGTACTACCGGTCCTCCGAAAACCCGGTACAACCCCTCCAAAAAACAGTACTACCGCCCGGTACTGAACAGAAAAAACAGATTCCCAGATTTCAGCCTCTCACCGTTTTGAGCACAACTTTTGCATTCGAACTCGGATTTTGGTGTTCTTTAGCTCGTTTCGAATAGGATAAGGGTCTATACATCATCATCCACGTTGTTCATTCTATCTACTCCATCCAAATTCCGTGAGCAAGGCGGAATCCAACAATAAAGGGTGAAGATCATCGACGAAAGGTATAAGCATTCCGCAACTTCTCCCCACGTGCATTCCTTTGTGAACCCCACTATCTTTGCAAGAAACAAACACCTATTGAGACTAGTTCCTCTTATGATTGCTTGGGCTATGCACATTTGATACCTTGTAGAATTTCGAGCAAACATTGTGAGCACTATCTCATATAGTTATCTTCTATAGTTGTTGGCACAAAGAAGAGGCAAGTGAAAAAAAAGAGCAAAAAAAATTGAAAAAGGAAAAGAGAAAAAGAAAGAAATATACATGTGCCTCATAGAATAGGAAGCGCAAGCTCGATGAACATCATATAGGTGGTACTTATTGTGCATATCTTGTAGCCCATCAATTTTGTGCAATCGAACCAGCGTATCTCCTTGTACTTGTGTGACACGAGCTTATAGTCTTTGCTAGGTAATCATTTGGTTCTTAGATCACTTTATCCGTCGCACAAGTCCAATTTATACCACCGTGTGTGTTTCCTTGTACATATTTCCTATCTTGTGGATTGACTTGTTTTGCTTTGTGATCATTGTGGTTCTTTACTTTCCATTACAACATCTTGATTTCGGATTGGTTCTTGACATGCCATTTTCCATACCTATCCACGATAGGCCTTGTGTGTGCATGTTTTTTTGTTGGTAGTTGGTTTTGGTGTCCGTGTGAACTTCACTTTGCTTGGTTTATTGCTCTCAAGTGTGGCCACTTGCACGATATGATCTTCCAAGGTAAAGTAAGGTTCGACTTTGTATCCCTAACACCCTCTACCACTTCCATATACAACACTTTGTATTGTGAAGCATGTCTAGGGACTCCGGGACCGAGGATGATTTCTATGAAGAATCCACGATGAGCCACCATGCCTATGTCTCCACAAGTATGGATAACATGATGGAGCACTACACCAACAATGGCTCCACATGCTTGGGTGACATGGAGTGCTACAACAACAATGACTCCCCAATCATGGGCGACTTCAAGAATGACAACGACAAGATCCTCAAGTCGCACCGGCCAAGACGGAGCCTACACCTAGAGTGCTCCAAGGTGCACCATCAAATGGACAAGTTGGAGAGCGACCACCACAACTTCAAGAAGGACATGGACAACGACTTCGACAAAACGATGAGCAGGGTCGCCAAGATTAATGATGCTTTGCACTCATTACAAAAACTAACCAAGAAGAGTGCCAAGGACAAGGTTCATCGCCGCGAGCGTCATGTGGATGACAAAGTGTTCCTCCTACGTCAACCATCAGCATGGCGTGCCAATGACCTCCGTCGACACCGTCACAAGGCACCTTCAACTACTAGTGCCACCACCAAAATGGCACCAAGAGCAAGTCTTCGTCCATGCCATAAAGCTTCAACGACTATGCTTGCATTCGAAGACCTCATGAAACGAGGAAAATGAAGACCTCTACTTCGCCAAGTTGGATAGCATGATCCTACCTCCACCACTACTACAAGATGGCCAAAAGACGGCCGAGCATGGGATTTTCCCTTCGACCATGGAGGCGAGCGATGATGCCCATCTTATGGCATCTAACCTTGGAGGCGACAAGGTCAAGAATGGTGAGCATGGGATTTTCCCTTCACCAACGGAGGCGCATGGAGTTGAGGAAACCGAGCCTATCCCCATATGCTTGATTGATGATGTGGTACAAATCCCATGTGAGTATGAGAGCCATTTAGCCCATTTAAGTGAGACAAGAGTGAGATGAGTGACTCCACCTTATGTGAGATTGAGTGCTCCCAATTGGAGGGCATGAGTGATACTCCTAGTGAGTTGAGGGTGGTAGTTGATAGGTCAAGTGAGACCATTTCGAATTCTAACAACTTACCCTCTACCTCTAGTGTGTTCTCTTGTGTTGTGCTAGGTTCCATGGAGGAAGATGCGCCAAGCCATGAAGAAATGATGCCTCAATTAGAAAAGATGTACATGGTGCACGAAGATGATGCTACGCCATGGCTACATCAAGAAAACGAAGTCGTCCATAAGGAGGCCACTCCTCCAACAACACCCACTTCATATGAGAGGTATGACCAAGGTAACAATAAGGGTGTTGATGATGCCATGATCCCATTAGTGGACATGATGAATTGTGAGGATATGCATGCTATGGATGATACTTCTGACATTACATATGCTTCACTCTTATTCCCATATGATGCTTTACCTTTGCATAATATTGATCATGTGGAATTGTTTGATTGCGATATCATTGCCATAAACAGGCCATGCTATGCATCTTGTGTGTATCCTCCAATTGCTTCGGACTTGCCTTGTCATGCTAGTCATTCAAGTTCTCCTATTGCTTGTAATAAGATGAATGCTTGCTATTTCACTTGTTTTTCTTGCAAAAATATTGATCACATGCGTTATAATGAGATGGCCCCCATAGCTTTCTCAATTTTTGGAGATTTTTATGATTGCCATGATAAGCATGTTCCCCACTTGCATAGTCACCATGCATCTATTTCATTCTTGATTGACATTAATGGTGATGTGCACAAGAAAAGATACGTCATGATGGATGATGTGTATCTCTACCATGCACACACGTTCTTCCTTTTGTGTATGATATGTGTAGGTACCCGCACTATAATGTCAACCTCGGTTGAGCACGAGTTGACAAAAAGAGCTCTTGAGAGCATCCCACAAGTGAGTTCAAGATCGAACCCAGCTCTGATACCTTTTGCATGCTTTGCATCTTT
The DNA here is from genome assembly GCA_916181665.1 of Avena sativa. Classification (NCBI taxonomy): domain Eukaryota; kingdom Viridiplantae; phylum Streptophyta; class Magnoliopsida; order Poales; family Poaceae; genus Avena; species Avena sativa. The sequence goes on from OV702284.1 coordinate 127,814,470, forward strand.
CATGTTGGCAAATTTCTATTTCATATGGTTTGATTGCAAGCATGTTCATGGTACTATCTCACCTTGTGACATTCATGTTTCTTTGCTATTGTATATTGATGCTTTGTGTGTTGCAACAAAAATGTTGAACAAATTCTCTTTCCGATGTTTTGTGTGCAACCATAATGCCATTATGAGCATATATTGTCATGAGAGCTTTCAAGTATATCGTCTTGTTGTTGCAACAAACATAAGGACCACTTGCTCTTTCATTTGGTTTGTTTGCAAACGTGTTATTTTTGCTTCCGCTTGGGATACTCATAGTCCCATGATATTTGCTTTCGATGATTTGTGTGTGACATCCAACATGTCGAACTATTTCTCTTTCCAATGGTTGGTTTGCACACATAATGGTGTTGCTTGGGACATTCTTCCTTGCGTGTTTTTGTCGAATTCTCCTATTCTCGCATCAAAATTCTAGTCAATTGCCTTGAGTGCCACACTAAAACATTGTATGGAGTTTTTTAGTTCCCACATTTGGATGATGTTCAAACGATTTCCATGCACTTTGACCTTGCATGTGCATTCCATTTGCTATACATGCATTTTACTAATAGTGTTGTGAACAAGAATGGACATGCCACATTTGACATGCTCCTCTATCACGCATGAATATATTTTGCTTGGTCTTTGTTGTGTGAAGGTACAAGTGCATACATGTCAACCTCTACCAACCACGTGTTGACAAGAAGAACCGAAGAGAGTTACCTATGGCTACCCTTCATCGAGCCATCTCTACACGCTAAGGTGACTTCCTTATACTTGAGGACTCATGCTATAATGTTCATGAATTGACTACGCTTTGAGTGTTGCTTCGCTTTTGTCGTGAGCTTTGTAGGCTTCATGGAGGGGTGAAGGAACATTGAAGTGTTGTCAATTCAATATTCTCGAGGACTACTATATGGTGAACCCCAGGATCAAGGATGTCCTTTGACCTATTCTACTTCGTGATGAACATGGAGACGATGCAACCCGGCCTATGGTCGCTACTACATCAAGGTCTCCAACTTATGCCAAGTCGACATGGACTCCAAAAGTGAATCCGTTCCTCTATGCGAGATCACTTCCTACCCTATTGAATGGTATACTACTTGATACTCCATCCTATGGCCATGATAAGTTCACATTGACAAGTATGGAGGCAAGGGAGGAAGCCCGGAGCATCAAGCCCGAAAAGACGGTGGATTGGAAGAGAATACGGAAGAAGGCAGGTGCCTGCGGTACTACCAGGCACCGATACTACCGCCCAACATGACTGGTACTACCGCCCAGTACTGAAGCCTGCGCCATCGCCACTGGATGCCCCGGTACCGTCTTGCGGTACTACCGCCCGCAAGCGGTACTACCGGATACCATGAGCAGTACTACCGATGATGACCGGTACTACCGGTCCTCAGTCCGGTACTACCGGTCATGTCTGCATGCGCGCACTAGTTGGGCCACAGACCATGTATTCTCCTTTAATTACCTATTCGCCTAGTTTATCCCCAAAGTATCCTTGTTTTGTGGCTGGCCTATAAATAGAGCCCCCACCCCTCATGTATCCCTCAGGCATAGATGATAGACTAAAGACAACCCCCATTGTGGAATCTTTAGTTTTGCCTCATCCCCTTTACCAAGGGGACCGACTATCGTCACCAACCTCGATTGGACTTTGCATCACGCATCCATCGTTGAACAAGGCCTTGGAGTTTGGTGTCTCGTCTCCAAGTTGTCAAGACCCTCCCCAAGGTGTTCTTCCCACTCAGATGTGGATTTGAGGGAGCACGTTGACCGATCTTTCCTTGCGAGGATTCTATCGGACCGATGGCCGCCGTTTGGGAGAAATCGGCCTTGTATCGTGTGAGTTTTGCATGTGTTAATCATGTTCTTTGTGAGGAGTGTGTTCGCTTCCGCTACCGTCTCCCTTTCCCCTCTCTTTCCCATCGATTTGACCACGAGATCCGTGAATATCGGGCCACCCAAGAGGTTAACCCCCTTTATCACATTACCTTATCACAGGACTGTTGTGAAGAAGATAGGCCACCCCTCGGTGGCCAAGGTCCTGTTGGATGCCCCGAGGGCGCAATTCGACCCCTCGAAGAAGAGGAAGATCCATGAAGTCGTGGCGCCTGCTGATGGCGCAAAAAAGGCAAAGGGCGACGAGGACGTCACAATTTCGGACGAACCGGTGGTCTCCCCCGAGCGAAGATCTGACTAGAGCGGATGCGGCCTCGAAGGCCACACTGGACGCAGAGTCGTAGCGGGTGGAACCCGTGGTGTCTATCGGGGCACTGGGCCCGACCTTGAGTGGCGCGGGGGCTGCAGTAGAAACGTTCCCTCGCTTTGTAGAGAAGGCCTCTGCGGCGAGTGCGTCAGCGCCATCGAGCCAGGTGCCTGAGGTCGTCGGCACGGAGGTCGACCAACGTCACGGGCGCACTCCGTTTGTGCTCCCGTCGGTGGATGCAATGGACCTCCATGGCATGCTAGGTGCCGCCATCCAGGTATGTCCAGTCCCCGAGTATTGGGCCACTAAATTTCAGCGGTCGGATCCTTATTGATTTTGAGGTCCAGTCCCCGAGTGTCTAGTCGCTGAATTTCAGCGGCTAGGAACTTAGGAATTTTTTTTCGCTAGTCGCTTTGCTATTGCTTCTCTGATTGGTTGTCGTTGTGCAGGGGCTTCAGCGTAAGTCGTCGTATTGATTGGCTGCCAAGGAGCGACTAGAAAAGGAGCTCCACTCTATCCAAGGGACGAACGAGCAGCTTCAGGCGATTGCTTGTAAGTGCTTGTCGTGCTTGTTGTTGGTCGTAAAGCTTGATTTCGTCGCATTCATGGTTTTGTTGATGCAGAGGGTCGTGCGGCCGCGATGGAGAAGGCTCGTCAAGGCATGGTCCCGGTGAGTGAACTGATGGCTGCGCAGTCATCCTTGAGCATTGCAGAGAGGCGAACAGCCGACTTGGAGCGGGAGCTCAAGGAGGCAAAGGCGGAAGCGACCTCGGCGGATGAGAGGGCCAAGGCAGCCGTTGCTGCTGCTGCTGAGGAGCGGAAGATGTCAGATGTACTCGTCGCTGGGCTGCAAGATGACCTCTCCGGCCTGCAGGATTTCATCACGGAGCACTGTTGCCCGTTGATTGGTGAGTTCGTTGTTCCTTGGAAAGTCCCCGAGCATGAGGGTCGCTTTGTTTTGCTTGGGCCTTCCTTACAGTTTACTTGTGTGTCGTTGGTTAGTTCGTTGTTCCTTGGAAAGCGACCTCAGAGGATAACCGATGATGTTGCCGAAGCACAGTCGTATGATGCGCGGCAATGCGTCACGATGCTGGTTGACTCTGCCGCTCTCTTAGCGACCTGCATTCGCGCGTACCTTCAGGATATCTCGCCAATGGTGGTGATCCCCAGTGACCTCGTTGAAGTCTGGCGCTACCTGGAGAAGGCCCGGAATATTGTTTACTTCATGTCGTGGTCGGCCTTTCGTCGTGGTGTTGCGACTGCGCTGAGCCTTGGGCTCACGCACTTCCCCAACGACTTCGACCTCGATGATGTCACCAGCGGGTACCCTTCATCGACGGGCATGGTCGAGATTGTCGAAGTATTGAAGCTGGCCGAGCGGGCTGCGGTGTACTCCGATCGGTATGGGTAATGGGTGACCTTATTCCGTACCAGGAGACGGTCATCGCCCCGAACGACCCGAGCCGGCACACCGCGACTTTAAGGTGGAGCAGCCGTTCCGAGCGGCCATGGCGGGTGCTCTCACGACGTACCCCTCAAACCCATGGGTTCCCTTTATCCGCCATCGCAGGAGTGGTGGCGCCTCGTCGTCGAAGCCTACGGAGTAGATTAGTTTGCCAAGTGGCGTTAATTATAACAGATATGTAACTGCCCTTGTAAGCGAACAAATTTGATGCCTTAAGGAATGTAGAGATGCTTTTGTCAATGTTTTGATTTGATTGTTTGTTGTGCGAGTCCCCGAGCGTGTCCGCCCTTTTATGGGGTTTACCTCGTTTTTATGTATATGTATGTTGTTTAAACTGTTAGTAAGTTGCAGTCGACTCGCCATGGCATGGAAAGCCAGTCGCATGGCGACTCCGAGGGGTGCTCTATACTTATCCGTTTTCCCGGGCGCGAATGGGGTCGGGTGGCCGAGTCCCCGAGCGTGGTACTTGGCTGTTCTAGTTTCATGCCCAAGGTAGGTGAGGACGGGGAGCGTTGCATTAGGCGCGTCGCTCCACCTGATCCGTAGGAAAAGTCGCGTGGCGAGTCCAGGACGCTCTCTCATACTTGGCGTGTTCCCTAGTCGCTCCTGTTTGGACTGGCGTCAGTCCCCGAGCCTGGTACTTAGCTGTTCGAGTCACTGTACCAAGGATGAGGAGGACTGGGTCGCTGTGGGAAGCGAATGTAGTTGTCTTGGCTCGGAAAGCCAGTCGAGCGAGGCAACTTCGATGGGGCTCCTGGTTGGATTTTTTCGTGGATGATACAAGGCCCGAATTTTTTTGGTGCCCTCGTACCGCACTACTTGGCCGTGCTGGTCGCGTAACCAAGTGTTGACTTCCGCGAGTAGCATAGCATTGTTATTACGAGTGCGAATGGCACAAGGAATGGAGAGTGGACACAATTTGTGTGAATCAATCTTCTTTAGTTCATAGCAGGTAGGAGGTACATGTCTGGAGGTCTAGGAGTAGAACTTCCGTAGGAGCTTTATATTCCATGGCCTCTTGACGTCGAGTTTTCCATCGCCTCGGACGTCGATGAGGTAGTAGGCGTCGTTGCCCAGGACCCGCCCGATGCCGAATGGTCCCTTCCAAGGGGGGAGAGCTTGTGCATGCCCTTCTTGTCCTGGAAAAGGCGCAGTGCCAGGTCACCTTCCTGGAAGGTGCGAGTCCGCACTCGCCGGCTATGGTAGCGGCGAAGTCCTTGCTGGTAGATGGCGGTGCGAGAGCGAGCTAGGTCGCGTGCTTCATCGAGCTGGTCGATTCCGTCCTGGCGTGCGAGCTCGTTGTCGTCCTCCGCATAATTGGCCACCCGCGGCGAGTCGTGCTCGAGGTCGGTTGGCATGACGGCCTCGGCACCGTACACCATGAAGAAGGGGGTGAATCCTGTCGACCTGTTGACGGAGGTGCGGATGCCCCAGATGACGGAGGGGATCTCTTCGACCCAACACCCAGGAGTTCGCTCTAGTGGAACTTTAAGTCGCGGCTTCAGGCCATGGAGGATGCTCTGGTTGGCGCATTCCGCCTGGCCGTTGGACTCCAGGTGGGTGACTGAGGCGAGGTAGAGTCGTATGTGGTGCTCCTCGCAGAATTCGGCCATGGCTACTTTGGCAAAGTTGGTGCCGTTGTACGTGATGATGCTGTGCGGGAACCCATAGCGATGAATGAGCTCGCGTAGGAACTTGGTGGCGGTCTTCTCGTCGCACTTGTGGACTGGCTTGGCCTCCACCCACTTTGTGAATTTGTCGACTGTGACTAGGAGGTGGGTGAAGCCAGAAGGGGCCTTCTTGAGGGGCCTACCATGTCCATGCCCCATACGGTGAATGGACATGTGATGGGGATGGTCTTGAGCACCGAGCTTGGGGCGTGGGTCTGGTTGGCGTACTTCTGGCATCCAACGCAGCGTTGGACGATGTCGACTGCTTCGGCGTGCGCGGTGAGCCAGTAGAAGCCATGTCGCATGGCCTTGGCGACCAGGGAGCGAGCGCCAGCATGGTGGCCGTGGTCGCCAGCATGGATGTCTTGGAGGATCTTGCGACCTTCTGCGGGCTAGATGCAGCGTTGGAATACGCCGGTCACGCTGCGCTTGTGGAGCTCGCCGTTGATGATGACGAAGGATTTGAAGTAGTGTACTATCATCCGGGCCTCCGTCATCAGCGGGCAGGGTCCCTCCCTCTAGGTAGGCGACGTATGGCGCGGTCCAGTCGCTTGGCTCGGCGAGCATGGCGACCAGGGCTGCTTCTGGTTGCAGCGGAATTCCGATGTCGATTTCCCGCGAGGGAGAGATGGAAGGCTTGGTGAAGGTGTCGAGGAAGAAGTCGGCGGGTGGCGCCAGGCGAGCCGACCCGATGCGAGAGAGGGCGTCGGCTTCCTTGTTCTTGCGCTGATCGATCCACTCGACGGAGTAGACGGCAAAGTGGCCTCCCAACTGGTCCACGGCTTGGCGGTATGCCGCCATGGTGGTGGAGACTGCATCGCAAGTGCCGGCGACTTGCCAGGCGACGAGGTCAGAGTCGCCGTAGCAGCGCAAACGATTGATGTTCATTTCCTTGGCTGCTCGCATGCCGTGGAGAAGCGCCTCGTACTCGGCCATTTTCTTGGTGCAGGGGGTGAAGTCGAGGTACATGACGTAGCGCAGCTTGTCGCCCTTTGGAGATGTGAGGACGATCCCTGCCCCAGCACCATCTGCATTCTTGGAGGCATCAAAGTCTAGCGACCAGTAGTTTCTCTGGCTGCTGCGCCGCCTCCCAGTCGGCGAGAAAGTCTGCCAGAGCCTGCGACTTGATTGCCTTGCGCGGCTCGTACCTGATGTTGTGGACTCCAATCTCGACGGCCCACTTGGCGACTCGCCCGATCACCTCACGGTTGAGTATGATGTCCTGCAATGGTGCTGAGGAGACGATCGTGATTGGGTGCTCCTGAAAGTAGTGCGGCAGTTGCCGCTAGGCTCTAGAGACCACATACACCAATTTCTGGTACTGCGGGTAGCGCTGGCGCGACTCGGTGAGGACTTCGCTGATGTAGTAGACATGTCTCTGCACCGGGCGCTCCTTGCCTTCTTCTGGCCGTTCGACGACCATGACGATGCTCACTACTCGCTCAGAGGTCGCGACGTAGACGAGCATGGGCTCCTTGTCGACCAGGGCGGCGAGTAGCGGGGCCCCGAGTAGCACCTCCTTGAGTGCGTGGAGCGCGTCGTCTGCCTCCTTGTCTGACTGGAACATGGGATTCTTGCGCATTAGGCGGTAGAGGGGCATCGCCTTCTCGCCTAACCGGGGGATGAAGCGACTTAGAGCCGCGACTCGCCCGGCCAACTTCTGGATGATCTTGGTGGGGTTCGCCTTGATCCCTCGTTTGGTGACGACGTACTCTAGCAACTGTCCAGTAGGTACACCGAAGGTGCACTTTACTGGTTTTAGCTTGATCTTATACCTCCGCAGGTTTGCGAAGGTTTCCGCCTGGTCGGCTAGTAGAACGCCCTAGCGAGTGGATTTCACCACCACGTCGTCGATGTAGACGTGGATGTTGCGGCCAATTTGGCTCGCAAGGCACTCCTGCATGCAACTCTGTTAGGTCGCCCCGGCGTTCTTGAGGCCAAATGTCATAGCGGTGTAGCAGAATGATCCGAATGGCGTGATAAACGCTGTCTTCTTATCGTCCTCGACTGCCATTCTGATCTGGTTGTAACCAGAGTAGGCATCAAGGAAGCATAGCGACTCCAAGCCTACGGTCGAGTCGATGATTTGATCGATCCGCGGGAGGAGGAACTGCTCCTTCAGGCAGGCGCTGTTTAGGTTTGTGTAATCGATACACATTCTCCAGGTCCCATTTTTCTTCTCGACCAGGACTAGGTTTGCCAGCCACGTGGAATATTTGATTGGACGAATGAAGCCTGCAGCGAGTAGACGCTGAACCTCCTCGGCGATTGCTCGGTGGCGCTCTTCATTGAAGGGCCGCAGCAACTGTTTGACGGGTCGCGCTTTGGGGTCGGCATTGAGTTTGTGCTCAGCAAGTTCCCTCGGGACACCAGGCATGTCGGATGGCTTCAATGCGAAGATGTCGCGATTCTCACGTAGTAACTCGATGAGCGCGCCTTCCTATGCTGGGCTCATCCCCGTCCCGATCGTCGCTGTCTGGCTGGAGTCGCCAGGGACTAGCTTGACGGTGCGAGTGTGCGTTTTTGCCTCGAAGGTGGTGGAGCCGCCACCCTCCGAGTTGGGCTTCTTAAGTATTGTGGGGTCGTCATTGTTGACCCCGCTGACATACTTAGCGAGCTCCTCCGCGTGGTTGGATTCTGCCGCTATGACGGCATCGGCGAGCTCGGCGTCTTTAGCCTCGCACTCGGCGGCCATGTTGGGGTCGCCACGGACGGTGATGATGCCGCACGGCCCTGGGAGCTTCATCGCGTTGTACGAGTAGTGGGACGCCTCCATGAACATGGAAAATGCCTGCCGCCCCAAGACACAGTGGTAGGGGCTGCTAAAGGGCACCAGCTCGAAGACGATCCGCTCGGTGCGGAAGTTCGCTGGAGTGTCGAAGGTGACTGGCAGCATCACCTTGCCGATCCGGTACGCCTTCCCACCGGGGACGATGTCGTGGAAGGTGCTGTAGGTCGTCTCAATCATCAACTGCGGGAGCCGCAGTCGCCTGAATGTGTCCAGGTAGAGAATGTTGATGGAGCTTTCGCCGTCCATCGGCGTCTTGGGGAGCCAGTAGTCTCCCACCTTGGGCTTGACCACCAAGGTGACTCGCCCCGGATATTCTATTCGTGGCGAGTGATCTTCGCGACTCCAGGTGATCCGCTACTCGGACCAGTTGAGGAAGCGCGGAACGTCGACCTGGGACACCGCGTTGACGGCGACAGCGCGGGCAATGACCTTCTTCTCATGCTTGGTGCTGAAACCAGTAAAGGTGTCGAGTGACCCCACGTCGTTGTCGAAACCGGTAAAGGTGGTTGTTGGGGTCCTCCCTTGCGCGCCGTGCCTTCTCGATCTCCCTCAGCGAGTGGCAGTAGCGGTTGGTTGCGTGGCGGGCTTCCCCTCTCTACTGTGGAACACACAGGGCTGGTTGAGGAGAGCCGTGGGGTCAAACCTTGGCTTTTCCTTGTAATTGCCGCTATCATGGCGATGGCCTCCGTCGTGGTGGAAACTCTTGGTCTCGCGTGGCGCGTAGCCGGCGTTGGCGACGAAGTCGACTCGCCCGTCACCGCGGTGCTTGATGGTGAGGCGAGTGTTGCTGTAGCGTAGCTCGGGTCGTCTCTCGTTGTCTTGGCCGCTCGTGCGGCAGTTTCCTCCCGACTCATCGTCAGTTTCTTGGTTCGTGTCCTCCTCCGTGTATTTTGTCGAGTGTTTTGTACACCCGCTTGAGCTTGGCGACCAAGGGCTCGTAGCGGCACGAGGTCTTGAAGCAGTGAATCGCGGTGTCCGGGTTGATGTCGGCCGTGTTGTACCACATGTCCTGCCACCACTGGACCCAGCTGCGGGTCGACTCGCGGGGTCCCTGGACGCATCGCTCCAAGTCCTCGATGGTGGTGGCGCGGGTGTAGGAGCCTTCAAACTGCCTGACGAAGGCGTCGCGCATTTCCTCCCAGGAATCGATGCTGTCTGCGGGGAGGGTGTTGATCCATTGCCAGCACGCTCCCTCCATCATCAGGGGGAGGTAGCAAGCGACGAGCAGGTCGGTGTGGCCGGCGATTCCCGTCGCCATGAGGTACGTGTACAGACACAGAGGGGTCGTACTTCTCGATCTCCTTCTGTGCTTTGAAATTTGCCGGGTACTTTTCGCCTCGGATAATTGGTCTGAAGCACTGGGGGCCGACTCGGCTAAGCGACCCCCTTGGCTCGCCATCGTGGCGATTGGTGAGGGTGTGCCTCAGGTCGTCAGGCTGGCGTGCGCGCCAGCTCTAGTTGTTGATGATGTGTGTCTGCGCGTCGACTGGCTGCCTGTCGGCAGCGACCACGTTGTTCGTCGGGCGCGGGTCGTTGGTGGAGAGTGTCGCGTTCGCGGGTCACGGTTGGAGCTGCAAGGGCTCGGGGGGTGGGCAATTGAGGGTGTTTTCCATCATCGGGCGGCTGCTCGAGGCTGCCCTTCTTCCTGACGAGTGGGAGTACACGCGTCCCCGCGAGTCTGCTGCTGCAGCCTGTTGTTCGACAGCCTTGGCGAGTAAGGCCCTGGCGTACTGGATCTGTAGGGCGCCTTCCTCGGTCACGTTGATGTTGTTGATCGAGGCTCGAATCGCGATGACGTTGTCCATCGGGGCGGAGAACAGTGGGAGGTTGTTCGCGTCTCGCTCCCGCGCGGAGATCATGATCATCGGCTGGTTTGGTGGGGGCGTGCGGCCGGGCGGTGGTGGAGGAGCGTCGTTCGCTGACGCGCCTGGTGGTGGTCGAGTGCTTCCTCCTGGTGGCGCGTTCTCGTAGATCACACAATCGGCCGCGCGGGCCGGGTCGTTCTCGTCATCAAAGTTCAGGGCGCGGCCCTGAATGGTGGGGTTCAGGCGCGACCCGATGCGGACCTGGTGGTAGCGCGAGAGCTCCTGCGCCGTCACCTGCTCGAGGAAAAAAAATCACGCTCGACTTGTTCCTTGCGGACCGCGTCCGTCAGTCGCAGGCGGAGTTCTTCGACCTCCATCGTCGTTGCGGTCGGCGGGATCGGTGTGGAGAATGGGTCTGGCGGGGCGTCCGCGCCGTTCACCATGTAGCTCGCGATGTTGCGACCGGATCCGGCGTGGAAGTCACCGGAGTTCTCCGATCTGGAGTTGGAGTCGAAGATCCCAATGATGGAGGGATCCTCGAAGTCTCCCATGTTGGAGACCTGGGTGATGGCGCCCGCGGATGACGTGGTGACGATGGATCCGGCGACCGACGCCGGGGTCGCCGAGTCGGCATCGTCGTTGAGGGCTGCATCGTCCGCGACCACGCTGGTTTCGGCCACGTTGCTATTGGCCGAGCCATACTCGGAGGCGAGGCGGTGGATGGTGCGGACCTGACTCTCGGAGAGCCGATCGCGCGGTGGCGACTCACGGATACGAGCCGAGTCCTCTGAGACGACGGTGTCGGTGAAGCCGATGAAGAGGCTGATCGTGCCGACCGTCATGATCACGATGTGCGTGATGGGGCGAGCCGCCAGGACATAGCTACTCGGCAAGATCTGGAGGATCTCTTCGATCGCGATCATGCGGCCGGTGGCGATCGTCTCATTGATGGGAAGATTGGATCTGGCCGCAGAACACCGGCGTGACCGGCCAGGCCCCAAGGTGGGCGCCACTTCATGGGAATGGCCACGGCCGATGCTGCAATCGGCATCAAGTAGTAGAACGAGGGGCAAGGGCGGCCAGTCATCTATGGTGTGAGATGAGGGCGGAGACACAAGGGTTTACCCAAGTTCGGCCCCCCTAAGGGTAAAGACCTACTCCTGCTAGATTGTATTGATGAGAGAGTACAAAGGGCAAGCTCGACGACTAGGCGGCGAGTCGCAGGGGGTGTATGATGGAACGTGTCCTCTATGCGTACCCTCTGAATCCTTAACTAATTTGGAAAATGCCTGCGTCTAAGCAATCAGATAAAAAACCAAAGTATAGACAATAAATTAAATTTTGTACCCTAAGGTAACACTTTTAGATATTCAAAAATCGTAACCAGAACGAACATGAGCATAAATTACTTTCAAGCATTTTGGGATTTTTGAAAAAAAATGACATGTTCTTTTGGAAATAAGATGGCAAAAACTTCTCAAAGATAACATATGAGGAAACCAACACTTTATTTCACTTTGAACATGTACATATATGATTACAAGGAAATATAACTAAGAAAAGAAGGGACGTAAGTGTGCAATATTCCATGGATGGTCTATTTCATCCAGGTATGTGCTGCCACTAGCTCTTTTTCTCTTCCGAGTATTAGGTCTTTCCTTGACTAGTCTCATGTCGGTTAACTAATATGACCCATTATGTAGAACCCTACTAACCATAAAAGGCCCTTCCCAAATCAGAGAAAGTTTTTGCTTCCTCTTTTGCACAAGTCAGAGAACCAAATCGCCTTTTCTGAAAGAACGGTATTGCACTCTCTGACTATGAAACTTGCGCAACTTCTGCTGATAGGGTGTAGATCTCTGCTCAGTAACGACGCTTACTTCTTCGATTATATCGAGATCATCTTGTCGAGAAACTTCTGCATCTTCCTCGATATATGCTTTGACACGTGGAGATTGATGAATGAGATCACTTGGAAGAACTGCTTCTGCACCATAGACCAAGAAGAAAGGAGTATATCCGGTTGATCTGTTAGGAGTTGTGCGTAAGCTCCATATCATAGACGGTAATTCTTCCGCCTAAGACCCCGCGGACCGACGAAGTGGTGCCTCGAGGCGAGGTCGGATTCCTTGTAAAATAAGGCCATTAGTTCTTTGACTTGTCCATTAGCTTGTGGATGTGCGACTGATGGAATATCGAGTCAGATCCCTTGTTCTTCGCAGAATTCGGCAAGTTCACACATGGAAAAATTGCTCCCATTGTCAGTAATTATACTATGCGGATATCCGAATCAGATGATTACGTCCTCGACGAACTTTCTGGTTGTGGCTCCATTGCAACTTGTTATGGGTTTAGCCTCAATCCATTTTGTAAATTTATCCACCATCACTAGTAGGTGAGTAAATCCACATTTTGCCATGGGAAATGGCCCTACCATATCAAGTCCCTAGACCGCGAACGACCATGTAATAGGGATTATTCATAGAAGTTCATCCGCAACATGTGCCTGATGAGCGTACTTTTGGCAGCCTCTGCACGTTTTGACCATTTTATCGGCATCCGCCTTAGCTGTAAGCCAAAAGAATCCGTGTCGAAAAGCTTTTGCCACTAAGGATCTAGCTGCAGCATGATGACCACACTCACCTTCGTGGATTTCTCTTAAGATTTCCACTCCTTCTTCTAAAGAAATACATCGCTGAAACACGCCAGAAATACTCCGTTTATAGAGCTCACCATTTATTATAGTGTAGGCTTTTGCTCGTCAGACAATCTGTCGGCTCAAGACTTCGTCTTCGGGTATTTTTCCGTCTATTAGGAAATCCAGATAGGGTTTTGTCCAACTAGTAATTACAGCCAGAACTGCTATTAAAGGTGAGTCGGATTTCGCCGAATAGTCGTCATCAACTCCGACTATGGAGGAGACCCTTAAATTCTCTAGAAAAGCGCCATCATGTACTTGTTTCCATGCAGAGCCTATCCTTGATGGAGCATCTGCTTCCTCATTTTCTGCTCGAGGGATGTGTTGAACCTCAAAACCCTCGAACGATTTAGATAGTTCATCCACAACATCTTTTATGCTGCCATGTGATTGTTTGCGTTGCAGATATCAGCTACTTGCTGAGAAACTAAATCCGAGTATCTGTAACACATGAGTCTTGATATGCCAATGTTTTTGGCCATGCGTATTCCATGCAGTAGTGCTTCGTACTCGGCAATATTGTTGGTTGTTGTGAAGTGTATTTGCAACACATAGAACAACTTATCTCCTTGGGGTGATTCGAGCACCACGCCATCCCCCGAGCCTCCTCGTGCTTTTTTTCCGTCAAAGTGAAGGGTCCAAAATTCCGAGACTGGAGGAGCTGTGTTTTCTGCTGTTTCTGTCCAATCAACAACAAAGTCGGCAAGTATTTGGGAATTGATTGTTGTACGTAGTCTGTACTCAATGTCAAAAGCTGCAAGATCTATTCCTCACTTTGCGCCACGTCCTGTGGTGTCACGGTTATTGATTATATCTCGCAGGGGAGCAGTGCTTGCCACTATGATCTTGTGCTCTTGAAAGTAGTGGCGTAGCTTTCTGGATGCAAAGAACACTCCATAGGCTAGCTTTTGATGGTGTGGATCCGTTGTTTTGATTCTGTCAGGACCTCACTCAGATAATAAGTTGGCCGCTGCACCTTATGCTCGTGGCCTTCTTCCTCGCGCTCGACTACTATTACCACACTTATGACCTTGTTGGTCGCTACAATGTAGAGTAACATAGGTTCCTGAGGTTCTGGCGCTACGAGAACTGGTGGATTTGAAAGTAGATCTTTCAAACTTTGCAGGGCAGTTTCGGCTTCCTCAGACCAGTCAAATTTGTCAGTTTTCTTCTAGCATTTGTACAAAGGTGTGGCTCTTTCGCCGCGCCGGCTGACGAACCGACTCACCACTGTAATGCAACCAGTGAGACGATGTACGTCCTTCAGGCAAGTTGTCCTTGTAATGATTAGAATAGTCTTGATTTTGTCTCGGTTCACCTCTATGCCTCGCTCAGAGACGATGAAGCCTAACAATTTTCCGGCTGGAATTTTTTTTTGAGGGTAAAACAGTAGGGCAAAAAACCCCACTGCAATTTTTATATATATTATAGAGAGTTACAAAAGAATATTTACAAACATATTCCACCTTAAAAAAGAGGGATAACATTCTAATCAGCTATCTCCTGTCCAAATTGGTTTCAATCCAAACCTTAAGGCCCTGATAATACTTCTTCTTAATTCTATAAAGGACCCATCTTAATTCCTGGGCTACAATAGCCTTCCAGGTCTCCATCGACGCATGCTGATTGTTGAAAATTTCATTATTTCTGCAAATCCAGATGCTCCAAGTTCCAAGTATCAGAATTTCCATTGCAAAAGGGACCTTGAGGTCTTTTTTAATACTGGCTAAAACTTCAAAGATGCTTTGATCAGCCGTATTGACCTGTGAAATTTCTGCCCAGCAGGCTCTTGCAAAGGGGCATTCCCAAAACAAATGAAAACTAGTTTCTTCACTATTGCAGCCCTGGAAGACACAGTCATAAGATGCCAGAGAAAAACATTTCCTTTTCAGAAGATTTCTTGTGTTGAGCCTATCAAGCAGTAAGAGCCAGAACAAGAATTTGTTCTTTTGTTGACAAGTAGATTTCCATATACAAGAGAAATGTGGCTGAACCAGTTGGTAACCGACTAAAGAGCAATAAGCCTTTTTGATCGAAAAATTACTGCCCCAAATGTAAGACCAACAATCAGATTCCCCTTCCCTGCCAGAATTGAGAATTTGTTCAAGACTTTGATATTCCTGATAAGCTTGTTGGGACAAAGGAAGATAAAAGAGATCCTGAGTATTTGCAGTATGCAGGAACTCACTGACAGAGATGTGAGGGTTTTTTGCATATGAAAGGAGGTGAGGAAGTTTATGTTGTAGGCAACTATCGTTCCACATATCAGTCCAGAATAGTGTGGATTTCCCATTTCCCACCAAGCACTTTGCAATTCCTTTAAAAATGTCAATCAGTTTTAGATGAGCTTTCCACCAAAAGGATCCCTCAAGACTTCTTCCAGCTAGTTTATCATTACAATAGTAAGTATTCCATATCAAGTGGACCCAAGGAATATCCTTATGATTATAAAACTTATCCAAATTCTTCAAAAGAAGAGCAGAATTTTGAACATTAAGATCAAGAACTCCCAATCCTCCCTAGTTTTTGGGTCTACAAACTTTCTTCCATGCTACAAGAGCAGTACCTCTAGCTTGAACATCAGAAGTTTTCTTTCTCCACGAGCATTGCCTCATATATTTAATCAACTGCTCCTTGATAGTGACAGGGAGATCAAAACAACTCATGTAATATATGGGAAGGGAAGATAACACAGATTTAACTAACTGCAATTTCCCCCCCATAATTCAGAAAGTCAGCTATTCCACACAACCTTCTTTCAACTCTCTGAACAATAGGCAAGAAGTGTTCCACAACAAGTTTATTCAAACTCAGGGGCAAACCAAGATAGGTAAAAGGCAAAGAACCAGTGAGGCAAGAAAGGGTATTAGCAAAATGCCCAAGCCTCTCTGAATCCATATTAATTGGCATCATGCTGGACTTGGAATAATTGACTTTGAGACCAGTGGAGAGAGAAAAAGTATGTAGGATTGCCTTAAGACACAAGAGTTGCTTAGAATTAGCCTTAAGAATTACTAAAGTGTCATATGCATACTGAACCACAGGGAAGTCAGGACAGAATACATTCTCAGTGGGCAAAGAAAGAAGACCCAGGTTCATTGCCTTATTGAGGATACTTTGAAGGAGATCAACAGCCAGAACAAACAATAAAGGAGACAAAGGATCTCCTTGCCTGACACCCCTTCTACAGTAAAAAATTTTCCCAGGCACACCATTTAAAAGCACAGAGGAAGAAGCAGACCCAAAGATCATCTGAATCCAAGAAATACATTTAACTCCAAAACCTTTGGCTTTAAGGATATTGATGATTGCAGAATGCTCAATTCTGTCAAAAGCCTTCTCAAAATCCAACTTAAGAATTAAAATTTCCTCCTTTGACTTGTGGCATTGATCAAGAAATTCAAATGCCCAACCTAAACAGTCTTGGATAGATCTTTGCTTGAGGAAACCATATTGATTCTTGTGAACAAGTTTAAGAATGACTTTTTGCAGTCTATTAGCCAGAATCTTGGTGATAATCTTAAGGACACTATTTAGCAAAGAAATAGGCCTAAAATCAGCAGGTGTCAAAGGAGAAGCAATTTTTGGAATGAGGGTGATAAAAGAAGAATTAATGCTTTCCAAAGAGGCATTCCCTTCATAGAACTCAACAAGTAGATGCTTCACATCATCCTTGATAATAGGCCAGCAAAGCTTCATGAATTCATTATTAAAACCATCAGGGCCAGGGGACTTATCATTAGGCAGATTTGTGATGACTTCATCAATCTCATCATCAGAGAAAGGCCTTTCCAAAGCATCCCTTTCCTCCTGGCTTAAGCAGTCACTAGCCAAGTCATTAAGATTGAAATGCATTTCAGGCTTATCAGAAGAGCCCATTCTATTTCTAAAGGAATTCCAAAGAAGATTTGCTATTCCATCATGATCATAGACCTCAAGATCAGAATCATCCTTGAGCATGGAAATGTAATTATGTCTAAAACTTATGGTAGCTCTGGAGTGAAAGAATTTGGTGTTCTCATCCCCCAGCTTAACCCATTTAATTTTTCCTCTCTGTTTCCAATAAGTATTCTGGTTTTGTAAAAGAGAAATAATAAGATCTTTCAGGATATCCCTAAGATTCCACTCATGAACAGTAAGAGTTCTCATTTCCTCCATGATATCAAGCAAGTCAATGGTGGCATTAACATTACAGATTTGTGTCTTTAGGCAAGGTAGCTGTTTGGCCCAAAGCTTCAGCCCTCTTCTCACATTTTTTAATTTAGAATTTTTTTTTTTGCAGAATCCAGAAAACCCACAAGAATGTTCCAGGCATTTTGAACAATGGCTTTAAACTCCTTATGATGTAACCAATGGTTTTCAAATCTGAACACCTGGGCTTTTGGAATCATTGTGCCAATGGTAATGACACAGGGAAGGTGATCAGAAGTGGGCTTAGAAAGAGGAGCAACAAAAGTTGAGGGAAAACTCTGAGTCCAGACAGCAGAAGTAAAAAACCAATCCAATCTTTCCAAGAGGGGATCCTTCTGCATGTTACTCCAAGTGAACTTTCTACCCTTAAGTGGTAATTCAATGAGACCCAAATTATTAATGGCTTCATTAAAGAGAAGCATACCATTCACATCTCCACCCAATTTGTTTCTATCTGAAGGCTGTCTACAGAAGTTAAAATCTCCCACAATAAGCCAATCCACATCATCAGGCATATCAATGCTGCCAAACGAGTCTAAAAATTCAGACTTTTTTTCAGGTAATGGAGAGGATCCAGGATTTATTGGACAAGAGAGATGTCAAGGTAATGGAGATAGAAAACTCATTGAGGAAAGAAAGTTGTCCAGAAAACAGGGAGCCATTCCAAATGGTAATCAAACCACCAGATGCACCTCTGGAGGGAAGAAATTCAAAGTTGGTAAATTTGGAGGGGCAGAATTTTTTAATGTAGGAGCTATCAAAATCCTCACGCTTAGTTTCTTGGAGACAGATAATGTCACAGCCAGACTCCTCAATTTTGCTTCTGAGAGCAATCCATTTTTTTTCAGAATTGATTCCCTTGATATTCCAGTTCAGGATCTTCCAAGTTCTGTTGTTAATCATTAAGAAACCAGGAGCAAGTATAGATGTGGGGTGATGTAAATAATGTAATCACCCAGAAGAGGAAACAGCAAATACAGAGACAAAAGCTCAACCAATTTAGAGTACCACAGAGATGATCCACAACAAGTATCCTCCACATTGCAATATCACAAACACAGAACACATAACAGGGAGTCAACAAGACTCCATCAAAAGATTTAGTTTGATACATTAATACACTTAAGAAGAGGTCTTATTGGCTTGCTGTCCACAGGTACCAGCAGCCCGAGGCTTCTTCTTGCCACCAATGCCCAAACTGGAAGAGGGTCCTCCTTTAATGTTGCCTTTTGTAGGAGCCTTAATAGCCACATCATTGACCTTCCCTTTCTTGAGTAACCTCTTCTCCAGGTCCCCATCTTTTACCTTGCATAATGATGCAGCAAGATTTTTAACCATTTCGGAATTCAGGCAAGGAGGAGCAGCATTACAAACCATGCAATCAACAATTTGACAATTTAAGTGACTTTTAAAACCCCCATTTAGTTCAACAATTCTAGGGCTTCTTCTCACCTCAGATTCCACAAGAGGTTCCTTGCCCTTTCTCTTTCTAACAGGGGTAGAGGGAGAGCCTGAAAGTTTATTGACTTCAATACCCAGGCAAGAAGGGGCCAGCTGGAATTCCAAAGAAACACTTCTTCGGATTTAGCATGATATTGAATTTTCGTAGACTAGCAAATGTTTCATCCACGTCAGAAATTAAAGTTTCCTTCTTTTTGGACATACTGCTATGTCGTCTATGTATACATGGACGTTGCGTCCGATTTGGTCGTTGAGACAACATTGCATAGTACGTTGACATGTTTCTCCTGCGTTCTTTAAGCCAAAAGGCATAGTTTTGTAGCAGAAGATTACAAAGGGAGTGACGAAAGACGTCTTAATTTGATCCAACTTTTTCATCAGTATTTGTTGATATTCGGAATATGCGTCGAGAAAACAAAGTAGTTCTGACCCTGCCGTTGAGTCGATAACTTGATCGATTCTTGGCAAAGGAAATGGATCTTTCGACATGCCGTGTTCAAAGCGGTATAATCAACACACATCCTTAAATAAATGGAGTCCTATTTGGGGACGAGTACAGGATTTTCCACCCAATCTATGTGGATGACCTCTGTTATAAAATCCTCTATTTCTAGCCGGGCTAATTCCTTGGCTATTGGTTTGCGCTTTTCATCACCAAACCATCGTAAGGACTATTTGACGGGTTTAGTGTCAGGGTACACATTAAGAGAGTTCTCGGCAAGTTCCCTATGTACTACGGTCATGTCAGAAGGCTGTCATGCGAAGATATCACTATTAGCTTTGAGGAACTCGATGAGCGCGCTTTCCTATGTGTGGCGTAAGCCTACCCCTATGTTCTTCGTCTTGGCGGGATCATCTTCCTTCAGCGACGTTTTCTTCATCTCTTCCGACGCCTTGAATTGCAAACTTGGCTTTAGCAACTCATTCTATGTAGCGGGGATCTCGGACAGATTGATGGTCTTCTTGAACTCCTGGTACTCCTGGGCGTGTAGCACGGCTTCGGCGAAGGCAGCAGATCCTTCGTCGCACTCTCGCGCCTTCCTCGGATTTCCCTGTATGGTGATTACGCCCTTTCGACCTGGAAGTTTAATCATGTTGTAGATGTAACAGGGACAATCCATGAACGCCTAATAAGCCGGAGGTCCGAATATGGCGTGGTAAGAAGTTTTGAGCGGTACCACCTCAAAAAAGAGTGGCTCGGTCCACTAATTATCTCGGGTTCTGAATGTCGCGTCCAGAGTAATCCCACCCAGAGAATACGCATGTCTCCCTGGTACAATGAGCATGGAAAGTTACACTGATGTAACTCAACTGGCTCTCGTGTAGCTTCATGGTGTGGAGAGTCTCAATGTAGAGGATGTTAATGCTGCTTCCATCATCCATGAGTGTTTTAGAGAACTCATAGCCATTAATAAGAGGATTGATGACCAGAGGATACTTTCCCCGATGATGTGTTTTCCTCGGCTGATCTGAACGATCAAAGGTGATGGTTACCTCCGACCAATCCAGAAACTGTGGAACAGCCGGAACCATGGTATTGAGCTCACGGAGAACCGCCTTCTTGTCTTTAGAAGGTTGGGATCCAAGGAAGCAGATGTATGCGTCTTTCTTAGTCGGAGAAGTCTTTTATCCATCCGACTTGGGCTTTGCAGTGGCTTCCGCTTCTTCCATGTCGGAATCTTCCTTGGGCTCCATTCCTTTCTCGGAACTTTTCTTTCCCTTTCGTCGCTTGGCTCTGTAGCCAACGGATTCGTCTTTCTTGATGTTGTCATTGAAACGACACTCGACATTTGTGCGGGTAGATCCTTTGTTACTATCCAAGTGGTGGACACAGGGATTATTGGCAATGGTGGCCCATGTATAGGTTCTTCCAGGTTCTGGTCTCCTTTGCCCTGGATTCGGGAAGTTCCACGACCTCTACCCCACCCACCTCCGCGCCCTCCTCGTCCTCTAGATCCGAACGTTCCATTAATAGTTGCGTTGTCCGGAGCCGGCTTTTCATCCGAGGTATTCTTGCGCTTCTGAGTTTTTTTTGGCTGTTTGGCCGCATTGGGATTGGCTAGAATATTTAGAAGCCCTTCTGAATCATCATCGGCATCAGCATATTTTCTTGCCGTTTCTATCATTTCTCCCAAATCTGTGACGTGGTCATGCTTCAGTCTGTGACGTAAAAGTCTAACTGGAAGTCCTGCAATAAAAGCTTCTATCGCGGTTTGCTCGTTTACTCCTTCGCAGGAGTTCTTCGTGCCAATCTAACGTCCGAGGTAGTCCCGGTAGGTTTCTCCGGGTTTTTGTGTGCAACGCTGCAAGTCTCCGACTATGCAGGGCCTCCTGTATGTTCCCTCGAAGTTTGAAAACAACGCACTTTCATATCATACCTATTGTGAATTGAGTTCTCTGGTAGTTCATAGATCCATGATCGAGCCGTCTTCCTCATCATGAGCGGGAGATATCGGACTGCAACCAGTCTGTTTCCTCCTTTGGCGATGCAGCAGGCCTGGAAGAAAGCCTGGAGCCAGGTAACTGGCTGAGCTGCGCCATCATAGGGCTGAATGTGTTCGGCGATACCAAAGTCAACCGGAAATTTGGTCTGATGTATGTGTGGTCCAAAACAATTGGGTTCCACATACACGTCTTCTTCCTTGTACTGCCGCGCTTCAATATTTGATTCAATGTGATGGCGAGCGTTGTTTGCCGAGAGAGATCTGCGCCTTGGAGGCTCACCGCTTCTGCACGGCGGAGTCAAATTTCTGCTTCTCCTTTCACCATTGCTGCCTCCACCCCTGTGGCTTACGTGGCTGCGTATGTATCCTTCATGGTCACTACTAGGAGGAAATGGTGGCCCTAGTGGATTAATTCCGGCTGGATTAGGTGGTGCTGGCGGTGGAGCCTCATTATGCTGACTCTGATGCCTGTTTCTTCGGGCACCATCCCTACTTGATTCAGGATGATCCAGATCATCTCTTTGTCCAACATTGCCAGCCAGACGGCTTGGTGGTGGCATCCTTAGCCGATCTTGCTCCTCTCACTGGAGGCGTGTTTCTGGGTCTTCTCTATAGCGGTTATTTTGCCGACGATGGTCCTGATGAGGAACCATTGCCCTGATGGCCTCTTCGGAAGCAGCCGAAATAAATCTGGCCTAGTCACGTTCCGGTCGGCTAGAGTGGTCATTTGAGCCGGTTCTTCAATTCTCTTCTTCTCCACGGGGACGATAGTGTTGAGTCGTATCCCTGCGAAGCCTTACGTCAGCGCTTTGATCAGTGCCAGTGTCGCAAAACTCGGACTTTGAGGCTAGCTTGCCACTAAATGACGTGGCCGTTTTCTACTGCTTTAATCCTTTGTGCAGCAACGCGACGCACTGTTGGACCTGCTGTGGAGATGGATTGTTGGCGAGGAGGGATCGAGCTCCGGCAGCATTTTTCCAACGGCGTGGTGTAGACTCGGATCTTCTCTCCATCTTTTCTGTCAAATAGATATTTGTGGATATCTGGGTTCTTGTTAGAAAGAAATGGACCTCCCCTTGTCTGGTTTGGATGTCGCTTGAAATCTGACTAATATTTGGCAGGATCACTGTCTAACTGCTATCTCATCTCGATGAGGCGTGCGGCCTCTTCGAGTAGAAACAAGTGGTGCTTTTCCAGGTCCTCAGCCCTTTTCTCTAGAGCCTCCGGTGTGAGATTCGAAGCCGTTGGGATTGGAATTGTGATAGCATATCCATAAATTTCACGTGCACCCTTGGTGATGATGTGTCCATCCATAGGAGGGTCGATCGGGGTGGTATTAATCGAATCTCCATCCTGATTCTCCATCTTGATCTCTTCATCAACTTTTTCTTTGTTGGTTTCCTCGACGTCTGGCTCTGCCAATGTCGGATTTTTGTTCTTCTTCTTCTTCTTTGACCGCCTAGTAGCATTAACGTGTGTACCAGTGGCAAAGACAGCTTTCGGTTCGGTACCGGGGGATAAACTTCCGTCAGTACTTTCCGTCATGGTTGGCTTGTGGACCTCGGAGGAATCTCCGGTATCCATATCATCCTGTGAGGTGTAGCTTTCATCCATGCTATCATATGGACTAGGAGAATTTTCCGGCTCACCTTGCGTTTGCTTGGAGACGTTCTCTTGTTCATACTCCTCCATCTCTTTGTCAAAGTCTCGAAGTTCCTGCGACGTGATTGACTCCAGAGGGGAGCTAGGTGAGTCGGTGTTTTCTTCGATTGCGTCTAGAACCGAATCGCTACCAGCTCTAGCATCGATAGAGCCGGATCCAGTGCTTATGTGGTACACGAAACAGTGCTTCTTCTTGTTCATGTTCTTGAAGTAGTGGCACGGCTTGGTTTCCGCTCCTCTATCTCAAAGTTCTTCGTGATGTCGCCGATTGCTTCGTAATCGATGTAGGGGCGTTTCATCGTCTCCTTTATCCTGTGCTTCAAGGGTAGATTTTCTGCTACGACGTCCGGTATGACAGAGTCGTAGCAGATATATTCCTCATCTGTGTACCCGATCTCATCAAGGAGATTAGATCCGGATTTTTCTTCCACCTCTTCTTCCACTATAGGAGTGGGCTGGGTGGGTTTGATTTTGTCCGGGAGCTTGAACTCTTCCGCCTCTTCGGACAAAGTAGATCTGGATTTTTCTTCCGCCATGGTCATCACCTCAAGGGTGGGTTGGGAGGGTTCAGCAAAACCGAGATAGATATCGATCTCGCTGATGGACATGATCGTGTAGGTCGTCATGGGTTTCGAAGACGGAATCCAGGTCTCGTCCAGAACGACTATAGGGACATCACTAGCGTAGACCATGCGAACCATGGCGATTGTTTCACGATTCGTGCACGCGCAGATTCCGCCTGGAACGATGCTCCAAAGGTCACTCGCCCCATGGTGGGCGCCAAGTGTCTTCGGATTGTTGACAAGTACGCCATAGGGGGTCCTAGTGGAGTTGTAAGGATGGGGTGTGAGACCTCGGATGTTCCAGGAGCGGCGAGCACAAGTTTACCCAGGTTCAGATCCGACTGCGGCGATCGGATCCTACTCCTTCTAGCAACCCAGTAATATATCGGCGTAAGCCGGATGTTACAGCGGATTACAAGAGAGGTTCACCTGTGCGAGTTGGTTGTGGTTGTGTGTGCCATAAAGGCTCCCATAGGGCTAGTTTATATAGTCACTGGGGCCTAGGGTTACAGGAGAGACTTGTCCTGTTATGTTACAGAGTCAGTAACTAGATACATCTTGGACTACAAGTAATACTACCGACCTAAGTCGGTAACTCTTCTGGGACTTGTCGTAGCCGGAACTGGCTCCTCCTCTTTCTCTGACTAGGTCGCCCGTGAAGCAAAGTTCTAACCCGTTGGTGGGCCACCCTGGTCAGTGAGTGGGTATATCCAGAAAGTATATCCCCAACACGAGGGTTTCCGGATAGACAAGACGATCAAGCCCTATAACGGCACCGCCAAACCACCTTTGTGGTTGCAAGATTACGGCAACACGGTGGACATCGCCAGGGGAAACCCCAATGTTTCCATCAAGTACCTCCCACTGATGTTGACAGGCATGGCCCGCCAATGGATTGATGACTTGCTGGATAAGTCCATATGCAACTGTTTGGAAATGCAAGAAGCGTTCACCGAAAATTTCAAGGGTACGTACAAAAGTCCCTACACTGTTGGCGATCTACAGTGATGCGTGCAAGAGAAAGATGAGACATCTCGAGCCAACCTCTCCCGCTGGCTGGATATGAAAAATTCCTGCACATGAGTGCACGATCAGACCGCGGCCGCCTACATTGACGACTTGGAAAAGGGTATATTTCTCTGACATAAGTTGAAGCACTTGCAGGACAATCACGGGCTAGATCTCAAATCAGGTGATCTCATTTCTTAGTAATTTCGATGATGCTCGTGGCTCCTCACCGGCAATTGCCATTCTAACCCAAGCTAAGAGGAACAAACAGCACCAAGCGAAAGAATCCGCCAGAAGAAAAGCCAACCTCCGACATGGTCGCAATGACGTTTGCACGAAGAGGTGATGGCGGACAGCGTGGCCGAGGACGGGGAGCTGGTTGTGGACAACAGCGAGGTAGTGAAACTCCGGCAGCGCCCCGCATTCCCCAAACGTACAAGGAATACCATGATATGACATGCCTTGTACAACTTGACGCCAATGGCAAAGCCACACACACACCAATCGCCATTGCAAGTTTGTCAACAATCTGAAAGAAGACCCAGAGTCCGGCTATAAATGAAGCCAGAAGAACCGACTGCGAGGGAAGGGCAAAGGGAAGAAGAAGGAAGAGGAGTCCAAGGATTCAAGTAACATGTACGAGGACGTTGACCCCAAGCACGCCGACAAGGGCGATGGAAAAGGAAGGAACCCCTTCGAGAAGAAGG
Organism: Avena sativa; assembly: GCA_916181665.1. Lineage (NCBI taxonomy): Eukaryota > Viridiplantae > Streptophyta > Magnoliopsida > Poales > Poaceae > Avena > Avena sativa. The sequence continues at coordinate 127,839,180 of OV702284.1, forward strand.
CCCCCGTCTACCCCACTTTCCTTGGCACCCCAACTGTCTGGGCACAGAAAACCTCACTAAGGATACTGATGGCCACCCTACCCCCAGTTCCCCAATATCTTCACTAGTCGGAAGTTCTAATCACTTGGGATAGGAAGGATCATGCATACCTCATTCCAACAGAGAAACAATATGCAATGGTCATCAACCGTTTGATTAACGGAAACAAGTTCACCAAATGCATGGTGGACAGTGGAAGTACCATCAATATCATGTACCTGGATACACTGCACAAGATGAACTTGACGGAGACCAACCTAAGGTGGACCAGAACCATGTTCCATGGATTAGTTCTGGGTCGGGAGGCTCGGTCCCTTGGGTGCATCATGCATCCGGTCGCTTTTTGTGATGTTAACAATTACCGCCAAGAACGCATGACCTTCGAAATTGTCCCCTTCAAGAGCGGGTACCACGTCATATTCGGACGCGACATCTTCCACTCCTTCATGGCCAAGCCATGCTTCATCTACAACAAGCTCAAGATACCCGAACCAAACAGTGTCATCACCGTATCTGGAAGCTTTTCAAAGGCAAAGGACTGCGAGATTAGAGAAGCAGCCTTTGTAGAAGCTGTCCTCTACAGTGAAGAATTCAAGGAGATCCAGAGAAAGGTCGATGCCTTGGAGATGCTGGCATCGAAGAAACAGATTTCTGACTCCGATCCCGCCTTCAAGGCCACCATCGAGACCAAGTCGGTGGAACTTGTAGTAGGCGATGCCTCCAAGGTCACCGCCATTGGGACAAACCTAGACCCTAAATAGGAAAATACGCTCGTCGAGTTCCTCCGTGAGAATAGGGACATCTTTGTCTGGCAACCTGCCGACATTAATGGTGTACCTAGGGAACTTGCCAAGCACAGCTTGAATATTGATCCAAAATGCAAACCGATGAAACAACCTCTACGGCGCTTCGAAGATGAGAATAGACGCGCCATAGGCAAAGAGATAGCTAGGCTACTTAATGATAGTTTTATTCGAGAAGTCCTTCACACACAATGGGTGGCCAATCATGTACTTGTCCCCAAAAAGGGAACCAAAGAATTAAGAATATGCGTTGATTACACCGGCTTGAACAAAGTGTGTTCGAAGGATCTGTTTGCTTTGCCTCGCATTGACCAAGTCATTGACTCGACGGCTGGCTCGAAACTTTTGTGTTTTCTAGATGCATACTCAGGATACCACTAGATAAAGATGAGGAAGTCGGACCAATTGTCCACTTTGTTCACCACACCTTACAGAATGTTTTTCTATTTCATGATGCCCTTTGGGCTAAAAAATGCAGGTTCTACGTACCAGCGGACTATGCAACATTGCCTACATGACCAAATTGGTCGGAACGTCCTTGCCTATGTGGATGATATCGCGGTGATGTCTAAAAGTCAAATGTCTTAATCTCCGACTTAAAGGAAAACTTTGATAATCTCTGGAAATACAACATGATGCTTAACCCAAAGAAGTGCGTCTTCGGGGTTCCAGCCGGCAAATTGTTGGGCTTCATCGTTCCCTAGCGTGGAATCGAGGTCGACTCAGAGAAGATCAAGGCCATCCTGAACATTAACCGTCCGAAATGCCTAAAGGACATCCAACGGCTCACAGTCTGCGTTGCAGCAGTAAGCCGGTTCGTCAACGGACTTGGAGAGAAGGCGCTGCCGCTATATAAGTTGTTTAAGAAGGCGGACAAATTCATATGGACGGACGAGGCAGATGTTGCGCTTAACGAGCTAAAAGAGATACTTTCCTCGGCCCCTGTACTTGCATCACCCGAGCCAATGGAGCCTATGTTGATTTATATGGCGGCCACCAACCGGGTTATCAACATCGTTGTTGTGGTGGAGCGGAAAGAACCAACTCATGAGTACGGAGTACAACGACCAGTTTACTATGTAAGCGAGGTCTTGTCGGAGTCCAAGCAGTGTTACCCGCACTTCCAAAAGCTATCTTATGGAGTGTTCCTTGCTTCTCAGAAGTAAGGCACTACTTCCAGGAGCACCCTATCACAGTGGTGAGCAAGGATCCACTATCCGACATCATAAAAAATAGCGAAGCTATGTGACGGGTCACGAAATGGGGCATTGAGCCTGCCGCCTTCGAGATCACCTACAAGAGACACGACGCTATCAAATCACAAGTCTTGGCGGATTTTATTGCATATTGGACGGAGATGCCAGATGCTACCCCTATACTAGAGCCATAATATTGGATGATGCACTTTGACGGATCAAAGCTACTCCATGGCTCAAGGGCTGGTGTACTGCTACAGTCACCAACCGGGGAAAAACTGCACTACATTTTGCAGATCCACTTTGAGGCTACAAATAACATGGCGGAATATGAAGCAGTCATTCACGGACTTCGCGTAGCCAAGGATATTAGCATCAAGAGCATAGTTTTCTGTGGAGATTCCGACTTGGTTGCCCAGCAGGTGGCTGGCAGCTGGAATGCACAGAACCCTATGATGGCGGCATATCGAGAGAAGTACACGAGATAGCCAAGTGCTTCGAAGGCTACGAAGTAAAGTATGTCAAAAGGAAGGAAAATGAGGCGGTTGGTCTACTATCAAAGCTTGGATCAGGGCGCATACCAATTCCGCCTGGCATTTTTCCGGAGCATCTATGGACACCATCCATGAAGGGAGCAGACCTCGAGAACCCGGATAGAGTTGACTCATTTTTTCATATAGTAGCAAAATTCCCTCCGTCTTGGACAAAACCGTTCATGGAATATATCGTACACGGAACTTTGCCCATCGAGGAGGTCGAAAGTCATCAAATAGTACGTCGATCAAAGGGTTATACCATAATCAATGGTAAGCTCTACAAAAGAAGTACCACTGGTGTATACCTGAAGTGTGTCTCCCAGCAAGAAGGTATTGAAATCCTACGTGATATCCATCTCAGAGATTGCAGGCATCACGTCGCTCCTAAATTGTTGGTCTCCAAAGCTTTCCGACAAGGATTCTACTGGATAACCGCGAAGGCGGACACCGACAAGCTAGTTGAGACATGCATGGGATGCCAGTATTATGCCCGACAACCACATGTACTAGCTCAAGAATTGCGAACCATACCTATAACTTGGCCGTTCGCAGTCTGGGGGCTAGACATGGTTGGTCCATTACAGAAGGCACCTTGTGGGTTCACGCATCTTCTAGCAGCAGTTGATAATTTCACAAAATGCGTAGAAGCTAAACCCATTAGAAAGCTTGATTGGGCAACTGCCCTTGGGTTTGTCCGGGATCTAGTGGTGAGATTTGGTCTTCCACATAGCGTTATCACCGACAATGACAACAACTTGTCACTCGGAGAAGTGGAAGCTTATTGTTGTGAGAAGGGCATCCAGCTTGATTTGGCATCTCTGGCACATCCACAATCCAATGGAAAACTTGAGCGAGCCAATGGATTAATTCTGCAGGGAAGAAATCCACGCCTAGAAGCACCGCTACATGGAGCAGCTGGAGCCTGGGCAGAGGAATTGCCATCTATTTTGTGGAGTTTACAAACTACTCCCAACAGATCCACCGGCTACACTCCTTATTTCATGGTATATGGAGCAGAAGCAATCCTACCCTCCGACATCCTCCACGATTCACCAAGTGTTGCCGCCTACGACAAGGATGATGCTGAAGAGTCCAGGCGCCTAAATGTAGACCTTATCGAGGAAGAGCGTGTATTGGCATGCCAAAGATCTGCCATCTACCAGTAGAATTTACGTAGCTACCATAGTCGCCGCGTTTGGCATCGCTTGTTTAAAGAGGGGGATCTGGTGCTCTGACTTAAGCAGAAGAAGTCACACAAACTATCCCCGCCATGGGAAGGACCATTCATCATAAGCAAGGAGCTACTCAATGGTTTCTATTACCTCATTGACAATCGTGAGCTAGAGGATAGGCCAAATGAGGATCATAAGAGTAAGCGACGTGACCCAGATGATGACTACCCAGAGCTTGATTGGCCATGGAACATAGCACAACTGCGTTCCTTCTACCATTAGCATATTTTACTATCTACTGTGTATCTCTTATATGATCAATGAAATAAAGCTCTTTGGTTCACTCATATGCTTGAGTCTTTTACCTCCTTTAGTGTTCATTTTTGGATCATATAAAACCTTTATGCGTAAGTTTTGCATTTGCACTTGTGAAAATTCCGCCTACAGGCGTTAGCTTAAGTTTTCTGGTCTACACATTCTTTATTGTTTTTATGTGGATTCTAGAGTAGTGACGTTTGGCACACGAAGTCGGCGATTTTGTGCTTAGGTTTTTGATAGTGCCATTGGGTATCATCACCTGAGCACATAGTTCTGACTAAGGGTCTTCCGACTCACGAAAAGTCAAGCATAAAAACCAGAGTAATGGATAAGCCAGCACTTCCTCAAAAAATATATACATGCTGGAATTAGTTCTTAAGTAGCAGGAAGCTTACAACCATAGTTTTCTGCGTTAAGATGAACCCATTGTTTTCCGCATACATACAGAACATCCAGATGAGACAAATATTACATAGTGTTCTCATTCCTATGGTATAAGAGACTTCGAGGTAGCGTCGTCGGCCGGATGAGATCCATCTTTCCCATCAGTAAAGTCGGCAGTCTTGAGAGACTCGAAGGAGCTGGCTTGGTCGGCATCAATTATCTCAAGGGGAACAAAGGTGTTTGCATCCACCAACTAGGCGACCCTGGTGTCATAGCTGGCGAGCGAAGACCAGATAGCTCCATGATCGATCTTTTGACCGTCATCATCTATGTCTGGCAGGAAAGAGGTCACCGTGTCGATGTCGGCATCCTCGTAGTGGGCCTTAACCATAGCCAAATCCAACCTTGCACCAGCCTAGGTACATGAAGCTTTCCAGCCAACGATACGCTCGGGGGCTTAGCGCCTGATCTCCGAGTACTTCATGACGGAGTCCAGTGCCTTAATATTCATGACTAAGGGCTTGGCGATCTCCTTTGCTTGGGTGATGGCGGTGCTGATGAAGTTTCTAGCAAGAACCATGCATTCCTTTGGCGGAGGAGGATTATTTGTGAAACCAATAGGGGATGATTTTTATGGCCAAAGTATTGGAGTACATGACTTCAACACAACATAAGTTCAGAGTACCTGGTTATAGAAGTACAAGACGGAGAATGCTTACCAAAGATGTTATCCTCAGCTAGTTGGAGAGTCTCTGCCATGGAATCCCGTTCCTTTCGGAGGGTCTTGTAAGCCTCAAGGTTTGTTCGGAGGCAGCTTTATTCGGCGGCAACTTTGTTCTGTTTCTTGAGGATTGCAATCTCCTCCTTAAGGCAGTTGATTTCCGTATTCACGGATTCTTGCACGGCAGCCATGGCATGTTCATGCATCTTCAGCGAGTCAGCTCTCTCCTGCTTCAGGATCTTGTTTTTGCTATCCAGCTCTTGTATGTGCTTGGATTGCTCGACAATGTCCTTGGCCTTGGCGATAGATTATGCAAGTCAGATAAATGACAATGCAAAATGAGTAGTCGGAAGTTCATGGCACCACACCAAGTTGAATATGAAATTGAAAAGAAAAATAGACTGTTGCTCTTGGTGATTTGATCCTTCAAGAAGGCACTTTTACCCTTTTCAGCTTCGAGATCAGCATGCATCTTGTGGAACTTGTCATTGGCGGCATTCCTCTGAGTATTCTCATTTTTTAAAAAGATTAAAGTTACTTACTCTACTTAGAGCATCTAGCCAGGTAAGTATCGGCCTAGAGGCTTGAGGGCTACAGTACGAGTTTTTAACTCAGCGCTATGCTTAGTCTTTCTTTAAGCATCTAGTCAGAACTATTTTTTTTCAACTAGAGGCTTGGGGGCTATAGTATTGAAATTTCCAAACACTGCGTATTCTACTCTAAAAGTATCTAGTCGGAATAATTCATTCAAACTAAATACTTGGGGGTTATAGTGCAAAGTTTCTAGCTTAGTCACTCTTATAGCATTCAGGCCCAAAGACCTATGGTTTTCCCTCTAAATCCTCGGGGGCTACAGTGTGATACTACATATGAAATGCAAAAGGCATATAAACTTACAAGTGCGATGATCTTCAGGTTGCTGGCGCTTTCGGAGAATATCTTGCTAAAAGAAAGCATGTTTACACAGATGATCTCCGCTTGTTTGAGCAGCTCCTCAAGGCCACATGTGGGAGAAGTCGGCGCTGCACCAGGAGCCAGAGTTGAGCTACTCGGTGTGAGCACCGATTTGACAATTTTGGAAGCTCTATTGGTGTCTTGGGTGCAACGGCTCCGCCTACGGCAGAAGTTCCGCCTTCCACCACCGCTTTACCGCTACAAGTGGCATCCTTACGGGAGCTTCAACCACTTTAGAGGATGTGCTCTCCTACGTCGCCTGTCCGCTGACAACGTTGGGCTCCACGGCAGCGTCTGGGACCTCCTGAGAAGGACTTGGGTCCACTTCCACGGTGGAAGGTTTAGATGATACCTTTGCCGGAGAACTTGTTGGTGTGGCAGAAGGTTGGACGCTCAGAGTCGGATGGGAGATGGCGGGAGACGCTTGGACAAACATTTCTTTGATGTTTTTAGAAGACCCAGATATTTTTGAGGTCTTCTTCAAACTCACACTAGCCTTCTTCTGAAACATACAAAAAGTATAAGTACAGGAATAAGATGAGCAAGAGACAATGTCGGATGATAAGAAGCTTACACAACGGTGGTGTCTTGGTCAACGGGATACCAGTCATTCTTCTTTTCTCTACCTCTAGGGAGGCGGTGGATCTCTTGGAGGCTCCACCCTCTGTCTTCTTCTTCTTGCCTCCGTCGGCAACGTCAGGGGTGGAGCTCTTCCGCTTTCGCGCCAACGAATCCTCGTCATCGGACACGACAGTGACTTCCTTCATCTTAGGATCATAGACTTGGGCAGCCATGCTACCTTTTTCTAGATTTTTCAGCTACTAACTGAATCCTAATGTGTTAGATGCAAAGGTATATGCAAGACGGAAGAACTAGAGTATATGTCATACATGGAAAATAATTGAGTAGCTCAAGGCACGTGTCGCCTTCGAACATGTCGTAGGTGATGGTTAAGCCATGCTTCCGATCCTTCACCTTGACTATGTATTTGAGGCAAAGCTTGACGGAGTCACTTGAAAAGTTGTCCTCGGAGATACGAAGGTTATCCTTCCTATCCTTGGTATACTCGTGCAGAAGCTTCACGCCGTGTTGCAGAGGCTGGATCCGCCTGATGAACCAGCACATGGCTATGTCCAACCCGGTCAAACCCATCTCTATGAACCAATCGATCTGCCTTATAGAGCCAAAGGCTTCATCGTCGGAGTAAAGGAGGGACTAGGATATCCATGTCGGGGCTTCAGTGGCAGCTCCATCGACAAAGTCTAGGTATGTTCTTTCTCGGCTAGCCAGAGGCATATCTGGGCCATAGAAATACGTCATCTGCCAGTTCTTGTAGGATTCGTGACCTACAATGTCGGGGAACCGCCAGCCAGGCCGGATATTGAAGCTAATGGTCCCGTAGTTCCTGAGCTCCTTCTTGCTCACTTCGGCTTCCCTCTTCATGGCGAAGAAGTAAATAAACAGATCTAACTTAGGCCTAATTCCTAGATAACCCTCGCACAGCGCCGCGTAGTTGTTAAGCGCGAGGATGCTATTAGGAGAGAGGTTCTGAGGTTGAACCCGGAAGTATTGTAGGACTTGGATGAAGAAGTCAGAGATTGGGAGGGAGACGCCACGCACAAATAGAGCCTTGAGGTATACCTTTTCTATGGCTAGGGGAGAAGGGACGACCTCGCCAGCCGGTGCCGCCCGCCAGATTATGCCCTCCGTCGCTGGGAGGTATCCTTCGGCGAGCATTTCCTTGATGTCGTTCTCGGTGATGTCCAAGCCGCACCACTCCCCTTTGTGGGAATCAGCCTCCTCCTATAGCGGTTCCAACCCAGCTAGAATATGGTCGCTGCTAGTTGATTCAACCACCACGGAACACGGCACCACCACGCCCTCCGGTGGGACGTGAACAGAGCCATTCGACTTGACGTGGTCTCGCCTAACGCCGCCATCGACGGGGTGCTCCTGCTACTAGCCATTGGAGCGGATGGGAGATTACTGTGGATTGGAGAAAAGCTAGGGTTTTCTCTGTGCGCACGAGGAGATCGAGGAGATGTTGGATAGAGGAAGAAGATGACACGAGGAAGAATGAGGTGAAAATATAAAAATCACCACGGTGATAATATATAGTACTCGGCATGAAGTGCAGGTTGATCGAATGCTTGATGCATGGACAGCGCGTCCGCCAATGTAGGCGGAAATTTCGCCATGTTCCCACCATTGCCGCCAGCGTTTCGTATCCTTCGCGCGGGAAAAACGGCTATGATTATGTCCACTGCATGAGTGAGTTACAAGGCGTTGCTGACCTATGGTCTACGTCACTCTACTGGCATAGGAAGGTGAATAGTCCCATCTGAAGGTTCCGGCATGGACGGAACCCGTCCGGCTACGAGAGAGTATGATGGAAAGCTAAGTGATTCTATGGCTTATATATCTAAGACGGAGAACATTGCGGGGTTCTTGGGAGGACTATAAGATATATCTTGACGATTTGCCGACATTCATCTAGATGGAGCATTCAACCCGAAGAGGCAAGATGGCGCAAGATCTCAGAGTTCTCCGGGGGCTACTGTTGGGGATATGTTAAATGGGTGTCACCATTGCATGTCTCTAATCCGGATAAGCCGGGTGGCCCATAATCGGTAGCAAGGCCCATGGCCTGCTAGGCGGCCCAGTTAGATGGATCCAGAAGGGAGGCCCATGCTGGATGAAGGAAGGCTATGGTGGAGTCATCAACGTGCATGGAGCCTTGGAGTGCAAGACACATTAGACTGGTTGTATACCGTGTAGGACTCTATAACCTGTCCGGTTAGGACTTTCCCTGTAACCCTAGGACCTGGTGTCTTTATAAGCCGGACCTATGGGAGCCTTTAGGCAGGTCACAACACAACTCATGCACAGCGAACCGATCCCTGTAACTCGGCGTATTGCTGTTATAGTGATTTATCGCAGGGGTAGGATTCCCCCACCATCTGGGATCTTAACCTGGGTAAAATGTGTCACCTCATACCCGCCAACCTTCCGCATTACCCCATGTTTCTAAACACGCACTGTGAGGACCCCTCCATGGCGTACTTGTCGGGAATACCAAGACACGATGTGCACAAACATCAGCATAGTCCTCGTGCTAGAGTGTTTACCCCACATCATGGCCAGAGCCCCCTCAGTTGTAACGTCGTAGAAAGTTTGCGAATTTGTGCCGTAGTACCTTCTTACAAATTCATCAAGCTCGCCAATCAGAAACTTGCCAAATTTCATGTGCATGTCACTTAGAGTTATGTCCTCTGTGTCTATTGTCAGCCAATAAGCAAATCCACTAGTAACTGCGATTCTACCATCGGACAAGGTTTCAGTCCGACACCCATGCCGAATCTTCAAAATAAATCTGGATGCAGCAGATCTCCTATGGTCACCAACATAGATCCTGGGACTAGAATGCTAATTGGGAGATGTAGAGATTGAATTGCAGTTCTTACCCTCCAGGGAGGATGTATGGCATGTTCAATGGTCTCCAGAGCACCAAAGCTTTACACCCCGCATCCTCTTCTCGTGTTTCATGCTCCAACATGTTCTCCATCCTTGAAGGGTCCATCTCCTCGCTCTCCGATCGGGCAGGACCCATATCCGTGTTCTCTAGCCATCCAACATCCATTTTCGTGTGGGATCCAGATCAAAGCCACCGCTGTTGCACGAGAACCTAGCGTCCACCTCACTATTTTCGTTCCCAGACGCGCCTGGGCGGGGACAGAGGCAAGGAGACGGGGAAAGGGGGCAAGCTAGGGTGGGTAGGGAGGGTAGCGGATGACAATAGTCGAGGGGGAGGACGAGAGTGTTGCATGACGGGACGGAGTGGTGGCGTGCAAGACCAGAGCAGTGGAGGAGAGCGGAGCGGACCGGAGTTGCGAGCGACAGAATATGGAAAATCACACAATAATGGGGAGCAATAATCCTCAAACCTAGGATGCGTGCCATCGACGGTCGAGGTGGAGGGGCCCGCCAGTAAGTAAAACACCATGTCCTCTTCCTCTATTTCTGATGGTGTTGCTACAACTCTATGATCGTAGTGGCACCGACATAATTTGTGGACACAATTAAGGACACAGTCATAAATATACTTATAATGGAACCATGACCTGGTACATTGCACGATCCGGTTGCTAGCCACGACCTATATTTTTAATATATTAGCACTCTTATGTTGAGAAGGGAAATAAAGATTCAGCAATTAGTTGAACTAGTTTCGAATAAATAAGATACACTCTTAGGAATCTTAGCTCTGGCCCCACCTAAGAAGAAGCCGCTTCCGCGGCCGTCGCGCCCGCCGCCGAAGCTTGGCTATTTGGCCCCTCTAAGGGAGGCCATGCGGCTATAGTACAAGGCCATTCTCCCATTGCCAGCCGAGATGGTTGATTTCGCAGAATGTGCTGTATTTGCGGCGACGGCAACGGCGACGGCGAAGGCTGCGGCTGCATCGAGCAGGGCCAAGTGAGCTTCATGGAGAAATCATGCGGCCTCATTTTTGTGTGCTCGGGGAACAAAAAAGAATGTACGTTCCAAAGCATTCTTGCTAGCTTCCCGCCGAGGAAACAAACCACCTTTAACATCTCAATTTCACCAACTTTGATTTGTTGTCAAAAAGGCAAAAATCAGGGGAACAAAAACTTTTTCTTGTTACATGTTGAAATTTTTTCTTACTTGTTTTCTTGTGCTCATACATCCGATTGTGTAATAGATAATATACTTCTCACCTCAACCTTAGTTGACAAAAATATTTTTCAAAAGAGATGTCTTGGCTCATCCTCCATTTTCTCAAATGTTCTAACTCAAACATGAGCCAAGATGACTTTACAAAAACTAAATATTTTACTAGTTATATTAATAAAACTATGGAGACCTATATATTACTCCTTATGTTTTCAAGATAAAACCTTTAACTACTCTTATCTCTAGGTTTTTCTAAAAACCTTTCCTAAAATATTTTCATTCCAATCTTGGTAGAAATACCACGAGGTCCTTATCTTACTTCAAAGCACTTACAATTCAAAATACCCATCCTTACCTCAAGCTAGGCTTGATGGTAACTTTATTATTAGTTGGATAAGTTTGATAAGATGAACTTCCTTGATCTACTGGTTGTGAATTGCCTTGATCTGCTGATTGCCTTGTTTTCTTAGGAAGTAGCATGAGCCAATCTAGGAGCTCATCCTTAGGGATCAAACCAATAGTTGAGATCATCAATATCAAAATAAGCATCCAAAACTAAATCCATCTTGAGCCACTCAATTGAATCTCTAATCTACTTACCCAGATCAATCTTGAGCTAATCCTTTGATTTATCCTTCAACTCATCGAAGACCAATTTCAAGCATGAAAAACCTATCTTCTCAAGCTATCCACCAATATCAACCACTTGATGATGAGTATGGACCCTGGCACCCTCTCCAAATCCTTTTCTATTGCATACATGTCTAAATCCACAAATTACCAAATTTGGCTGTCTGGAATCCTTATCTAGATTCAATCTTTGGAACTCCACCTACTCTAATCTGTGTGCATTCTTGACAATGTACTTGAACCATATTGTAGTACCTAATTAGTACTACCAAAGCCTACTCTTTCCCTTTGCTAGATCATCCTTTAGCCCTTCATCCTTGAAGGTTTTCTGGTCAAGATAATCTTTTCTGCAAATCTTATCGTCTTGCCTTCTTTGGCGGAAGGTCACATCCATATGATACCTTACCTTGGCCAACTCTTTGCATGGTTATTATATACTAACCATGATATATCAATCCCCCTTCAATTGTTTCCATTGGAGCTTTGTGCTTCCTAAGCCCACCTGGTTTATGAGGCTTCATGACTAATCTGTTATGGTAGCCTTAATTTCAACAAAGTTTAAACCACCTCAAATACAACCAGTCCCAGATATTGCTTACATGATCATGTATATAACCTGGTATAGCTACCCATATATTCCTTGCACCAAGGTCAGCTCTGACCTCACTAATCCAACCTTGTTTAGTTGCCATATAAACATATCAAAACACTAGATTCCCCCAAATCTAGTTTCTTCCATTTCCAACATAATTTGTCAAAACCCAAGTTGGAAATGGTGGATAAATCAAGTTTACATCATCTACCTTGGATATGATAATTCTCCAAATAATTCCCATAAATATATGGATCCTAAAACTATTTATTTTCACTTTTGGCAAAACCCTAGAAACTTTGTCTATAAAGGCAAGTTGGTTTTTCTCCAAATCAATGCACATTTTAGTACTATATATCATACCCTATCTCCCAAACTAAAAAAATTAATATTTTTTAGATTCTTTATTATTTCTTTTTCCCTTTTTCTGAAATGGTAGAAACAAGAAATAATTGCGTAAAAATACTTTTACTTCCAAGTAATTTCTAGGAACATTCTACATTGTGTGATATGGTATTTAGGACCAGATAAAATCAAAACCCACCCTTTTCAAATGTAAAAATATCAAAGGAGCTTCTAGAAACTACTTCTGCACTTTTTGAATAAATGATCTTAAGTGGATCAATAATCTTTGGAAAAATCCCAAATCATTACTAGGGTTATGCATTGACCCTATACCCCCACCAGTACCTTTCCCCACCTTGCCATGTCCAAATTTTGCAATTTCCTTCACAAGCATCTTTTTGATAAATTTGTGTAATCAAATCAAAAAATTACCTAAACCCATCTCAAAATCGCGCCAAGCTTGTATAGCAATTCTCCACAGTACCCACACTCTCCTCTAGTCGAGCTGTATAGCAGCAAAGCTACTGTAGCACCCCCTACCCATTGCCCCATGTGCTTTAGAGAGGATAGAATTTATGTGGCCCTCTTTTGTTGCAAAATATATTCCCCCACCAGCTGCATGTAACACCCCGATTTTAGCTAAAAATTAATTTAGGGTTGTTTATGCATTCATGAGCATCATTTCTTATAAAAATGCATGCAACAAGATCAAAAGAAAAACCCTAAATCTATCTATGAGTGCTCTCTATTTTGAATCCTCTCAAAACACCTCAAATGAGACTTGTGTTCCTACCAAATTGGGTAAGGAAAGACACAACTATTTTATATAAAGATTTGAGAAAGTTTACTGAATTTTGGGATCACTAAATTATTGCAAACTTCTAAAAAAGGGTAAAAAGAGTTGAAAATAAAATGGTTTAGTTTTGTTTCTAACAGTTTTCTCAGTTTTATAAAAACCCAACGGGTTTTCTAGAAGTTTTGTCACATCCCAAAGTTTAGATTTGGTCCTTCATATCATTCATATCATTGCATCATGTTCTTCCATGCAAAACTTTCGATTGAATTGATTCGGCAAAACACTACTTTCAAAACCCTATTTTATTTTACTAAAATGCTCCTACGGGAGGGTATACTAGGACTTGTGTTTTCCACCCTTGTAGACTAGTGGAATCAAATACCACTTGACCCTAGGTTGTTCTCCTAGATTTTATAAAAATTTAGGAACAAGTTTCACCCAATTCGGAGTTCGTATGAAAAAGATACGGTGGAAATACTAAACGGAAGTTAGAAAAAAAAAGAAAGATAAAAAAATATATAGAGCAGCGCAGCCGCGCCAGCCTTGCACTCGTATTTTTTTTATCCTAGGCTAGCGCGGCTGCGCTGCTCTATATATATTTTTTTGATCTTTCTTTTTTTTCTAATTTCCGTTTAGTATTTCCACCGTATCTTTTTCATACGAACTCCGAATTGGGTGAAACTTATTCCTAAATTTTTCTAAAATCTAGGAGAACAACCTAGGTTCAAGTGGTATTTGATTCCACTAGTCTACAAGGGTGGAAAACACAAGTCCTAGTACACCCTCCCGTAGGAGCATTTTAGTAAAATAAAATAGGGTTTGGAAAGTAGTGTTTTGCCGAATCAATTCAATCGAAAGTTTTGCATGGAAGAACATGATGCAATGATATGAATGATATGCAGGACCAAATCGAAACTTTGGGATGTGACAAGACTAACCCCCTTAAGATGAATCTCGTCCCCGAGATTCGGCGCGGCTAGCAAATAGGTGCGGGTAGTCCTCTCGGATGTCATCCTCACGCTCCCATGTGGCTTCCTCCTCGGTATGGTGGCTCCATTGCACCTTGCAAAACCTGATCGTCTTGGTACGGGTAATCCTCTTGGCTGTCTCCAGAATCTTGACCGGCTCCTCCTCGTAGGTCAAGTCGTTCTCAAGCTGAACCTCCTCTAGTGGCACAATGTCTCTCAACGGTGTATCCACCATCTTCGGATGGCACTTCTTCAGCTGGGATACGTGGAACACATTGTGAACAGCGGACAGAGTCTCTGGCAACTCCAACTGATAAGCAACTTCTCCCTTGCGTGCTAAGACCCGATACGGCCCAATAAACCGAGGTTCCAGCTTACCCTTAATTCTGAATCTCTTGATTCCACGAAGTGGCTACACTCTGAGGTATGCTCTATCACCTATCTCATACACCACTTCCTTGCGCTTGGCGTCAGCGTAGCTCTTCTGCCTTGATTGTGCTACCTTCAGCCTGTCCCTAATCAAGGCGACCTTCTCCTCAGCGTCCTTGATCAAATCAGGTCCAAACAACTGACGTTCTCCTACTCCATCCCATAGCAATGGTGTCCGGCACCGTTTCCCATACAATACATCGAACGGTGACGTCTTGATGCTGGTTTGATAGCTATTGTTGTAGGAAAACTCAGCATACGGCAAATTCTCATCCCAACTAGAACCATGAGCCAAAGTGCAAGCTCTTAGCATGTCTTCCAAAATCTGATTCACCCTCTCGGTCTGTCCATCAGTCTGTGGGTGAAATGCTCTGCTAAACTCCAATCTAGTCCCAAGTGACTCGTGTAGCTGGCGCCAGAAGTGTGAGGTAAATTGGGTGCCTCTATTAGATACTATACTCTTGGGAACTCCATGTAGGCACACAATTTTGTCCATGTAGATCTTGGCCAACCTTGCACTCGTATAGGTCATCTTCACCGGTATAAAGTGGGCTACCTCGGTCAAATGGTCGACCACTACCCAAATGGAGTCATATCCGGACCTGGTCCTGGGCAATCCTACGATAAAATCCATTCCCACTCTATCCCACTTCCAATCCGGCACGGGCAATGGTTGTAGCAGTCCTGCTGGCTTCTGGTGTTCCTCCTTCACTCGGCTACATACATCACATAGGGAAATATGCTCCACGATGTCTCCCTTCATGTTGTTCCACCAGAATCTGTCCTTTAGGTCCATATACATCTTCGTATTGCCCGGATGTATGGAATACGGCGAGTCATGAGCTTCCTGCAGAATCAACTTCCTTATCTCCGGCTTGTTGGGGACGCACAAACGATCTCCATACCACAAGGTTCCTTGCTCATCCTCGCGGAATTCCCTTGCTCGATCCTCCTTCATCTTTTCCTTTACTTCATCAATCTCTTTGTCTCCCACTTGAGCTTTCCTGATTCTGTCCTGTAGCGTTGGTTGGACTTCCATTGCTGCCAAGTATCCTTCAGATACTACCTCCAGTCTAAGGTCCTTGAATTGCTTGCACAAATCCTCGGGCAATTCCCCAATTGTCAATCCATTGGCATAAACCTTTCGGCTCAGAGCGTCTGCTACTACATTGGCCTTTCCTGGGTGGTATTGCAGATTCATATCATAGTCCTTGATAAGTTCCAACCATCTCCTTTGCCTCATATTCAGTTCCTTCTGTGTGAATATGTACTTCAGGGTCTTGTGGTCGGTGTAAACATCACAGTGTTTTCCCATTAAATAATGCCTCCATACCTTGAGCGCATGAACAACTGATGCTAGTTCCAAGTCGTGTGTGGGATAATTCCTCTCATGGTGTTTAAGTTGCCGCGAGGCATATGACACCACTCTCCCATCTTGCATCAGCACACTGCCAAGTCCCTGTCGAGAAGCATCACAGTACACTTGGAAATCCTTCTGAAGATCTGGTAAACACAGAACAGGCGCGGTCACTAGTCGACGCTTCAGTTCCTGAAAGCTGGCTTCACACGCATCCGTCCATTCAAACTTACTCTCCTTCTTCAGAAGTTCAGTCATCGGCTTAGAAATCTTGGAGAAGTTTTCAATGAACCTCCTGTAATATCCAGCAAGTCCCAAAAAGCTTCGAATCTCTCCCGCATTCTTAGGCGCTTCCCACTCAGTTACTGCAGTCACTTTGCTTGGATCAACAGCGACTCCTTCTCCTGACACCACGTGTCCGAAATCCAACAGTGTTAAGCCAGAATTCACACTTGTTGAATTTGGCATATAGCTTGTGTTCCCTCAGCTTCTCCATAATCAGTCGCAGATGTTTCTCATACTCAGCATCATCCTTGGAATATATCAGTATGTCATCAATAAAAACCACCACGAACTTGTCCAAGTACTCCATGAATACCTTGTTCATCATGGTCATGAAATATGTCGGGGCATTCGTTAGTCCAAAAGACATAACCGTATACTCATATAAACCATACCTAGTGGTGAAAGCGGTTTTTGGTATGTCCTCCTCCCGGATCTTCAATTGGAAGTAGCCCGATCGCAGATCAATCTTTCTAAACACCTTTGCTCCTTCCAGTTGATCAAACAAATCATTTATGTTCGGTAGAGGGTACTTGTTCTTGATGGTTACTTCATTCAGCGAGCGATAGTCCACCACTAATCTCTTGCTGCTGTCTTTCTTCTCCACAAACAGAACAGGTGCACCCCATGACGACGAACTAGGCTGAATAAATCCCTTGTCCAACTGCTCTTTCAGCTGCTTCTTCAATTCCTTCAGCTCGTCCACATCCATCTTATATGGTCTCTTTGCTATAGGCCCTGTTCCCGGCATCAGGTCAATGAGAAACTCCACTTCCCTGTCAGGTGGCATTCCTAGCAGCTCTTCCGGAAACACATCGGGGTAATCCTTAATCACAGGCACAGTATCCATGCTAACCCCCTTAAGAGAATTCAACTTACACCTTCCCGGTCGTACAGCCGACTTAAACCTAATTCTCTTACCATCCGGGGTCTTGAGTGAAACAGCTCGCTGTGCATAATCTATGTGTCCCCCATGCATAGACATCCAATCCATACCCAGAATAACGTCTAACCCTTGTGATTCCAACACTACCAGATGTGCAATGAAGTTGTGTGTTCCAATCCTCACAGTTAAGACGCGGCATCCCGCGCTAGCTATCATATCTCCTCCAGGTGAGCTTACTCTAATAGACTCTTTCATAGACTCATTAGGTAGCTTATACTTATCCACAAATGCCCTTGATATGAATGAATGCGATGCACCAGTATCGAAAAGTATAAGTGCAGGGTGAGTGTTGATTGGAAACTTACCAATCACAAGATCAGGCTCATCTGGGATCTCCTCCACATTCATGTGATTCACTGTGGCCTTCTGGTTGTTGGTTGGCTTCAACACCTTCTTCTCCAGACAGCTGTCCGCATAATGTCCCTTCTGACCACACTTGAAGCATGTCACCTCACTCAGATCCTTCTTCACAAAGATGCGATCACGGTTGCGGTCATGTCCACCGTGTCCTCCGGAATGGTGAGTGTGTCCTCCCTTGTGGCTGTGGTGGTTGCTCTTGTGGTTATCATGGCGACGTCCATCGCCTCCATGATTGTGGCGGTCGTGGCTCCCATGGTCACTCCCTCCATGCTTAGAGTATCCATCATAAGAAGTGCGAGACTTGTGGTGAGAACCAGAGTGGTGATTGCTGCTCTTTCTCTTGCGGTTCTCGACCTGCTTGTGCTTCCCTTCCAAGATCCTGGCCTTGTCCATAAGCTCCTGGAAAGTGGGGCAATAAACCAGCAGTAGGTGCACTGAAAGCTCATCACTGAGGCCATCCAGGAATCTCTCCCTCCTTTTTGCATCAGTGTCAACATCCTCAGGTGCATAACGGCACAGGTTGTTGAACTCCTCAATGTACTCAGCCACAGTGCGATTGGTTTGGCGCAAGTTGCGAAACTCCTTCCTCTTCAGGCTCAGAACTCCTGAAGACACGTGGTTGGTCTTGAAACCTTCCTCAAACATTTCCCAAGTCACAGTATCCAGCGGGTGGGTGATCTAAAAAGTGTCCCACCAAGAAGCGGCTGGTCCCTCCAGTAGGTGAGCGACAAACCTCACCTTCTCAGCATCAGTGCATCCAACAGTTACCAGATCTTTGTTGACTGAACGCAACCAGTCGAGAGAAACCATTGGTTCCGTTGCAGTAGAGAACTTAGCTGGCCTTAGCCTCAGAAACCTGGTGAGAGCATCTCCCTGAGGCTGGTTGTTCCCATTGTTGTTGTTGTTGTTCTGAGCTTCCATGAACTGAGTCATAACTTGGGTCAGCTGTTCCTGAGCTGCCATGAGCTGCTCCAACTCAGTGGGTTGACGACGGGGAGGCATCTGCGGTTCAGCACAGGTAAGCTTAGAAATAATCAACTACGAAAATAGGATTCTACCCATGCATTATGATCAAACAACAACAAACAATCGCAGACAATCTCAAGCAAGCAACACATCAACAAACAAGTGATCCAGCAACATCCCAGGGGTTATCCTAGCAGTATATATCTACTGAAATAGTTTTAGAAGAGTTGGCAATGGTTAACTAAACAGTTGATCAATAAAGCATTAAAACAGCAATCTGCCAGAACAGTCCAACAGTGTTCACGAATTTTTCTACCTGACTTAAACTCGTCAGGAAATTTTGCTGTTTTTTTCACATACAGTACAGAGAGTTTCGCACCAGCCCTAATGTTTTCATATTTTTCCCAGATACCAGTAAAATATGAAAAATCGTACAGTACTGCTGTATCAGCAGAAAACTACAGCAGGAATAACACAGATATTAACCAAACTTGCCATAACTCTTTCATAAAATTCGCACAAATAATCCTGGGATATTGGAGTACACAAATAAGCAACTAAACACTCTTAAACTAACAGTAATTAAGTCTTACATCGATCGAGACTAATCCTAACGACTTTACCTAACGAGGACTAATTGGTGGACTTCTATCTACTTCTTGAAGAGGTTGCGGTAGGTCCTTGCACTCATGCGTTGGCGCTTCTGTCCACGGTTCAACCATGGCGGCGGAGTGTACACCTCTCCTGAGTCATCACTTGAAATCTCAAACTCCACCTCTTCTGGATCCTCCTCTTCTTCTTCACTCTCTGCTGCAACAGCAACAGCTTCATCTCCTCCACCATCATCGTCTCCATCATCATCATCCTTGTTGACACCATCTCCATTGTCATCATCAGAGGGTGGATTCAGCTATGCTTGGAGAGCGGCAATCTGGGATGCCATAACTTCAATAGTTTGATCCCTTTCCTGGACGGTCCCTTGCAACTGTTGTATGGTCTGGGTGTTATCCTGCACAGTCCCATTAAGATGAGCTATGGTTGCATCCCTCCCTATCAGGGCATTTTCCAGAACTCCCACAGCTTCATGCAAGGTGTCAATCTCCTGTCCTTGGACCACCATACCATTGCTGGCAAAATCTGCAATCTCCTTTATCATCATCACTTTCTCAGCTAGAGCTCCATTCTCCCTTTCCATGTCCTCTATGTGCCTCCGACGGGGCGGCATGTTGTTTCTGTCGCCCGGGGTAACCACAGTGTTCCCATCATCATCACGCCTCCCATAGTCATGGTAGGGTGAGTCTGCTGGCAGTAGGTGTCGGGCATGATGGCACTGGCGAGACAGGGCTTCATGCATGGCCAAGTTTATTCCAAGCCCCCAGTTGCAGTATGTCTTGATGTAGATCATATGCACAGGGTTTGGCAAGGCGGCATCTCTGAATATGAAGGTGGTGATCTCCCATGCATCCTCACCATATCCATAGGTGTACAGCCTTCTTCCCTTGAACATGGGCAGTGGCAATCCCAATGACAGCGAGAGCTGCGCTAACTGTCTTGCAAAGGGCCTTGGTGACTCCATGTTTGCATACTCAGTCCTGACTTCTCCCATCTATCAATTAAAAGAGGAAAGTGTGAGAATAGCATATGGTAAGAGTTTACGAGAGTGAAAGGCATAAGATGAAAGACAGAGTTAATATAAGCTTTAGTAATTCTATGGCTTCCTAATCCAATCCTAGGTCACGATCCTACAGTCGACACACGGGCTCTGGTACCATCTTGTAACACCGCGGTTCTGAAAAGACCGTGGCTTCTATGTGACATGCCAATCCCTGGATCGGTTCAATAGAATAAGATGAATAACATAGCAAAATATCCGTGTATCATAAGTAACGAAGATCCAGAGTACCATTATTACAATAAAAGATTAGCTCAAGGCTAGCTCAAATTATTCAGGTAGCAACATAAATAAAGCAAATCCTCCATTCTTCAAATTGCCCACAAGTGAACAAGTGCCGAGTGGAGTACCGTGGCCTATATCGATTACTCAGAATCAGAATAACCTGCAACATGAAACGTAGCAGCCCCGAAGGGTCAATACATGGAATGTACAACAAGTAGAGCTAGTAAAGGAGACAATAATGCTAACATCTACATGCATATTTGGCAAGTGGAGCTGTGGCTAGCTTGCATTTGCAAATACCTTTGTCCTACTTGCATAAACAGTTTTTGATTTTCTTTGAAAAGATCCCAATTAAGTTAACCCAACAACATTAAAGCAATTATGAAATTTGAATGAGCGAGAACCATGTCATGGAATCAATATCAAGCAACTCAGATGTCCATAACCGGGGACACGGCTAATCGATTAGATTATACACCCTGCAGGGGTTAGTACACTTTACCCATGTGACTTGGCCAGCCCAGCTCGTACCATCACTCTCATTTTGGGTGATGATAGGGAGAAGTCCAAGAAGAGACCGTTCGGGAAGTATCTCACCAATCCCGACGCGCACCGGTCCAACCTACCAAAATTCTACATCTCTTGATACGCGGGTTCGAGTTACCACAACCTACTAAGTCCAACCAACCGCCCATTTCATTATTGGCACAAGGTTGTACACGTAATCTACAAAATAAAGAAGCCAATCATTTTCTCTCGATACCTGGGTGCCTTTCCGCAATGATACCACCAAAATTTATCAATCCCATCACACCCAGGAGATTCATTGATTAAGTTGTTTTAGTTTTTGCAAACCAACACATTTAGAAACAACTTCCAGTGATGTAACCCAGCCCTCGTTCATCATAACATGGCTAAGCACATCTACCAACGGTGGTTCATCTACAAGGAAAGCCCTACCACATAATAGGACATAGCATTGCGATAGAATCATCCTACACATACATCTACAAAAATACACGAAAATGCATTGAAAATAGTAGGACAATAACATGAACAAAGTAGCATCTACTTGCCTTGGTTGTAGCAGTCGGAAGAACAATCCACACACGAGCAAGCGTTGCACTCGTCACAATCTACACGATACAATTGCAACCATAAACAAACCATCCACAAGCATATGCAAACAAAGATGATGCAAGATGCATGCATGACAAGTGGATTGATACTACAACAGCACCACATAACCCTATTCAGTAAACCTACTGAATGCATGCATGGAAAATAATTTTTAGCGCAAGTGAAACTATTATGCAATTTATAACGCTCAAAACTAGAGCTAGAAACCAAATAATTCACTACTGATAGCATACTGTTTGTAAAATCTTGGGAAAAATTCTACTGTATAGGCATCGCTATTTAGGAACAGTACCAATTGGAATTACTCAAAAAGGAATTATAAAACTCCCTGAGTAATTAAAATACTGCAGAAAGCCACCAAATAGTTTCTACAATTTTTTTACTGTAAGCCTATTCCTTTAATCCACTTTGAGATTCCCCTTGTTCTACTGAATCCAGGGACATATTATTTGCAATTTTTGGAGTTACAGATCTTTTTCTACGAATTAAATACTCCGAAAAAGCCATTAACTCTTTTAATTAATCTGGACAAAATCTTTCTATCACATCCCAAGATTTTATAAAATTGGGACTAGAAAAAAAATGCATTTGCATGTCATTCAAGCATTGCATTGCATTCATGAAAATTTGAATTGCAAAACACTATATTGAATCCCTAGTTTGAATCACTAATGTGCACCTACAAAGAAATATGCAAGGATTTAAAAATACACTATTTGCAAACTAGTGGAAAATATACAAAAATGATCCTATGTTGATCCACTGAATTTTAGAAAAATTTGAAAACATTCAATTCGATTATCTATTAAAAAGTTATAAAAGAAATAAGAGAAGCAAAATGAATAAAACCAAAAGAACAAAAAAAACTAACCTACCCCCATCGGCCGAGCCACCCTGGCCCAGCCCACCTGCCCCGCCCTCCTACCAACCGCGCGAGCACCACAGCAGCCCAGCAGCAGCCCGCGCAGCCCGCTCGCCTCCCCGCTCCCGCTTACGCCAGGGCCCCGCCCATCGTCTTCCTCCTCCGGTCAGGAGACCACCCCCCGGAAGAACCTTCTCCCGATCAAATCCGAAGGGATTCCCCCCCCCTATTTCGCTCGACCCCGTGGCCCCTCTTGCACGCCATGCCACCATATAAACCCCCGCACCCGCCCCTCGTTTCCCTTTTGATTTTTCTCGAAACCCTAGCCGAGCTCAAACCAATCTCGCCGTCGCCGCTCTCGGAAGCTCGAGGATGAGCACGAGTAGGTCTCCCCCGAGCCCTCTTCTCCCCGCCATCATCTCTCCCTTGATGCGCCCCTTCTTCCTGACCCTTTCCCCTACTCCGCAGATCGCTGTTGCCTCCTCAATTGCTCGTCGGAGCACTACCTCCACCGCCGCCTCCATCCGTTCATCGACGCCGCCTCGGGAAACAAAACACGACGCCGATACCGCCATCGAGCTCATCGTGCACAGCCGGTCGTCGTCCACTACCCCGCCATCGCCGGTGATCTCCTGAGCCGTCGCCACCGTTGCTCCCGAAGCTGCCACCGCCGCCACGTCATCGCCACCGGCGAGCTCGCCACGGACGCCCTCCACCATCAGATCGACTTAAGATCCAACGGCCAGCAACAGCCCCAGCACCGAAGAGGTACCCGCGAACCAGAGCGAGCCACGTGTCTGCCTAGTCAGCAGCCCAGTCAGCAGGAATATTCCCAGGGAATATTCCCCGTGAATTTAAAATTGAATTAAAATTGCAGAAAATTTTATAAACTTGTAAAATTCATAATAAAAGATTGGTAGGTCCAAAAATAGCGTATAATATATCAGTGAATTCAGAAAATTGATTAGATTATTAATATCAAGTTGGATCTAACTTTTACAGTATGTTTTTACTGTAATAATTTAATTAGTTTTAATGGTCTTTTAGGTTAATAAATTCATAGAAACATATCTACTGGTCCAAAAATCACAAATAATATACCGATGGATTCACAATTGTGTGTAGATCATCAATATGCAAATGGTTAAGTCAAATACTGTAAGGTTTTGCATTAATTAAATAAATGGTTTATTGGCTTATTTAGAGTAATAAATTCATAAGAAAATAAATATTGTTCAGAAAATTACAAATAATATGTCCCTGGAATCAGTAGAACAAGGGGAATCTCAAAGTGAATTAAAAAGATAGGCTTACAGTAAAAACTTTTGCAGAAGCTATTTAATGGCTTTCTGCAGTATTTTAATTGCTCAGTGAGTTATATATTTCCTTTTTGAGAAATTCCAATTGGTACTGTTCCTATTCAGTAATGCCTACACAGTAGATTTTTCCCAAGATTTTACAATTAGTATGTTAGCATTAGTGAATTAATTGGGTTCTAGCTCTAGTTTTGAGCATTATAAATTGCATAATGGTTTTCCTTGCGCTAAAATTATTTTCCATGCATGCATTCAGTAACTTTACTGAATAATATTATGTGGTGCTGCTGTAGCATCAATCCACTTGTCATGCATACATCTTGCATCATCCTTGCTTGCATATGCTTGTGGATGGTTTGTTTATGAATGCAATTGTATCGTGTAGATTGTGACTAGTGCAACGCTTGCTCGTGTGTGGATTGTTCTTCCGACCGCTACAACCAAGGCAAGTAGATGCTACTTTGTTCATGATATTGTCCTACTATTTTCAATGCATTGTCGTGTATTTTGTAGTTGCATGTGTAGGATGATACTATCGCTATGCTATGTCCTATTATGTGGTAGGGCTATCCTCGTAGATGAACCACCGTTGGTAGATGTGCTTAGCCATGCTATGATGAACGAGGGTTGGGTTACATCACTGAAAGTTGTTTCTAAATGTGTTGGTTTGCGAAAACTAAAACAACATAATCAATGAATCTCCTGGGTGTGATGGGATTGATAATTTTTGTTGGTATCATTGCGGAAAGGCACCTAGGTATCAAGAGAAAATGATTGGCTTCTTTATTTTGTAGCTTACGTGTACAACCATGTGCCAATAATGAAATGGGCGGTTGGTTGGACTTAGTAGGTTGTGGTAACTCGAACCCGCGTATCCAGAGATGTAAAATTTTGGTAGGTTGGACCGGTGCGCATCGGGATTGGGGAGCTACTTCCCGAACGGTCTCTTCTTGGACTTCTCCCTATCATCACCCAAAATGAGAGTGATGGTACGAGTTGGGCTGGCCAAGTCACATGGGTAAAGTGTACTAACCCCTACAGGGTGTATAATCTAATCGATTAGCCGTGTCCTCGGTTATGGACGTCTGAGTTGCTTGATGTTGATTCCATGACATGTTTCTCGCTCATTCTAATTTCATAATTGCTTTAATGTTGTTGGGTTAACTTAATTGGGATCTTTTCAAAGAAAATCTAAAACTGTTTATGAAAGTAGGACAAAGGTATTTGCAAATGCAAGCTAGCCACAGCTCCACTTGCCAAATATGCATGTAGATGTTAGCACTATTGTCTCCTTTATTAGCTCTACTTGCCATACATTCCATGTATTGACCCTTCGGGGCTGCTACGTTTCATGTTGCAGGATATTCTGATTCCGAGTAATCGATATAGGCCACGGTACTCCACTCGGCACTTGTTCACTTGTGGGCAATTTGAAGAATGGAGGATTTGCTTTATTTATGTTGCTACCTGAATAATTTGAGCTAGCCTTGAGCTAAGCTTTTATTGTAATAATGGTACTCTGGATCTTCGTTATTTGTGATACACGAATATTTTGCTATGTTATTCATCTTATTCTATTGTGGGCCAATGAACCGATCCAGGGATTGGCATGGGACATAGAAGCCACGGTCTTTTTAGAACCGCGGTGTTACAAGATGGTATCAGAGCCCGTGTGTCGACTGTAGGATCGTGACCTAGGTTTGGAATAGGAAAGCCATATGAAATTATAAACCCTATTTGATTCTATCTATTCTCTTCTTACACTTCTTTCTAGTATCTCTTATCATTTCAATTCTCATACTCATCTCTTTTATGATATAGAAGGAAGGCTCTCTGTAGCAATGAACTCATAATTTTATACTTATTAGATTCTTGTAATCCTTCATCTATCTTTTCTAATCTCATCTTATTCAAAATTATAGATGAACACTTGTGCAAGATAAAATAATAGTTAGATGATGACCACCATATAGTTTTGATATGATCTCGTTTAGATATAGCAATCGATTGTTGTAAGAACTTGTTTGATAGTTAATTTATTATGTTTAGGTTATGCTATTTGATACCTTAAAGTTCCAGAATATTTTTGTGAGATTCCATAATATGTTAATGAAGGTTTTGATTAGAAATTCGTGATAGTTTCGTTGCAGTTTTCTGCTGACACAACTGTACTGCATGATTTTTCATATTTTATTGGTAACTGGGAAAAATCTGAAAAAATAGGGATGGTTCGAAACTCTCTTTACTGTATACACAAAAATTGGATAAAATTCCTGATGAGTTTAAGGTGCCCAGAAAAAAAATTGTGAACCCTGCTGTAGTTTCAGGACAGAATCTGTCTATTGCTTTTATGATTGTAGGTTCACCCCCCAAATGAATATTAGTCAATGGAAACTATTTTGTGGTTGTTATGCCACTAAAACAAAACTTCTGGAACATAAATGAAACTATTTTGGATTGAGTGTTGTTTGTGATGATTGTTTGCTTGTGTGTCAATTGCTTGTCCCATATAGTTATGGGTAGTATTACTTCTCTAGTCTTTCTATCTATAACTTATCTATGCTATCCCAACAGATGCCGCCTCGCCGTAAACCTACTGAGATGGAGTAGCTTATGGCAGCTCAAGCACAGTTAGCCCAAGTGATGACACAATTCATGACTGCCCAGAACAACAACAACAACAACAACAATGGGAACAACCAGCCCCAGGAGGATGCTCTCACCAGGTTTCTGAAACTGAGGCCAGCTAAGTTCTCCACTGCACCTGAACCTATGATTGCTCTTGACTGGTTGCGCTCGGTGAACAAAGATTTAGTGACTGTTGGATGCACTGATGCTGAGAAGGTGAGGTTTGCTGCTCACCTATTGGAGGGACCAGCTGCTTCTTGGTGGGATACTTTCCAGATCACCCACCCACTGGACACTGTTACTTGGGCCATGTTTGAAGAAGGATTCAAGACCAACCATGTTTCTTCAGGGGTCCTAAGTCTGAAGAGGAAGGAGTTCCGCAACTTGCGCCAGACCAATCGCACCGTGGCTGAATATATAGAGGAGTTCAACAATCTGTCGCGTTATGCCCCTGAGGATGTTGACACTGATTCCAAGAGGAGAGAGAGGTTCCTGGATGGCCTCAGTGATGAGCTCTCGGTACAGCTGTTAGTGGTCTATTGCCCGACTTTCCAAGAACTGATGGACAAGGCCAGAATTCTGGAGGGAAAACACAAGCAAGTGGAAAGACGCAAGAGGAAGAACAATGATCACAACTCGGGATCACACCATAAGCGTACCAACCATGATGGTAATGGGAGTTCTGGACATCACAAACATGGAGGAAATGGACACAATTCAGGAGGCAACAATGTCCATAACCATCACTATCAGAAGAAGGATATTAGTCAAGTGATATGCTTCAAATGCAACCAGAAGGGACACTATGCTGATAACTTCCCGGAGAAGAAGAGTGAAGCTGGAGCCAAGCCAGATTCACCTCCAAAGGCAACTGTGAACCATGTGAGCATGGGGAAAGCACTCAATAAGCCATGCCGTGTGACTAGTAAGTTCTCGCTAATTTATGCATCACGCTCGTAATGTTTTCAATACTGGTGCATCATGTTCATTCATATTGAGGCATTCATGGATAAGAATAGTTACATATGAAGTTACTTAGAGGAGTTGATGAAGAGAACCCACTGGAAAGGATTGATAGCTAGCACAAGATTCCACAATTAAGTATTGGATGTTGGAGATGCCAAGTTCAGTTTTCTTAAGGGGGGTTAGCCTCGACAACAACACCCATAACCTTGCTAGCCATTCAGAATCTCGGGACGAGATTCATCTTAAGGGGGTTAGTCTGTCACATCGCAAGATTTTATAAAATTGGGACTA
Source organism: Avena sativa (assembly GCA_916181665.1). Taxonomy (NCBI): domain Eukaryota; kingdom Viridiplantae; phylum Streptophyta; class Magnoliopsida; order Poales; family Poaceae; genus Avena; species Avena sativa. The sequence goes on from OV702284.1 coordinate 127,866,766, forward strand.
GAAAAAAATGCATTTGCATGTCATTCAAGCATTGCATTCATGAAAATTTGAATTGCAAAACACTATATTGAATCCCTACTTTGAATCACTAATGTGCACCTATAAAGAAATATGCAAGGATTTAAAAATACACTATTTGCAAACTAGTGGATAAGATACAAAAATGATCCTATGTTGATCCACTGAATTTTAGAAAAATTTGAAAACAAAAATCAATTCAATTGGATTATCTATTAAAAAGTTATAAAAGAAATAAGAGAAGCAAAATGAATAAAAGCAAAAGAACAAAAAAAACTAACCTACCCCCACCGGCCGAGCCACCCCGGCCCAGCCCACCTGCCCCGCCCTCCTACCTACCGCGCGAGCACCGCAGCAGCCCACGCAGCCCGCTTGCCTCCCTGCTCCCGCTGACGCCAGGGCCCCGCCCATCGTCTTCCTCCTCCGGTCAGGAGACCACCCCCCGCAAGAACCTTCTCCCGATCGAATCCGAACAGATTCCCCCCCCCCCCCCGATTTCGCTCGACCCCGTGGCCCCTCTTGCACGCCACGCCACCATATAAACCCCCGCACCCGCCCCTCGTTTCCCTTTTGATTTTTCTCGAAACCCTAGCCAAGCTCAAGCCAATCTCACCGCCGCCGCTCTCGGAAGCTCGAGGACGAGCACGAGTAGGTCTCCCCCGAGCCCTCTTCTCCCCGCCATCGTCTCTCCCTTGATGCGCCCCTTCTTCCTGACCCTTTCCCTCCCTCTGCAGATCACTGCTGCCTCCTCAATTGCTCGTCGGAGCACTACCTCCACCACCGCCTCCATCCGTTCATCGACGCTGCCTCGGGAAACAAAACGCAACGCCGATACCACCATCGAGCTCGTCGTGCACAGCCGGTCGTCGTCCACCGCCGGTGATCTCCTGAGCCGTCGCCACCGTCGCTCTCGAAGCTGCCACCGCCGCCACGTCATCGCCACCGGCGAGCTCGCCACGGACGCCCTCCACCGTCAGATCGACTTAAGATCCAACGGCCAGCAACAACCCCAGCACCAAAGAGGTACCCGCGAACCAGAGCGAGCCACGTGTCTGCCTAGTCAGCAGCCCAGTCAGCAGGAATATTCCCCGTGAATTTAAAATTGAATTAAAATTGTAGAAAATTTTATAAACTTGTAAAATTCATAATAAAAGATTGGTAGGTCCAAAAATAGCGTATAATATATCAATGAATTCAGAAAATTGAGTAGATTATTAATATCAAGTTGGATCTAACTTTTACAGTACGTTTTTACTATAATAATTTAATTAGTTTTAATGGTCTTTTAGGTTAATAAATTCATACAAAAATATCTACTGGTCCAAAAATCACAAATAATATACCGATGGATTCACAATTGTGTGTATAGCATCAATATGCAAATGGTTAAGTCAAATACTGTAAGGTTTTGCATTAATTAAATAAATGGTTTATTGGCTTATTTAGAGTAATAAATTCATAAGAAAATAAATATTGTTAAGAAAATTACAAATAATATGTCCCTGGAATCAGTAGGACAAGGGGAATCTCAAAGTGAATTAAAAAGATAGGCTTACAGTAAAAACTTTTGCAGAAGCTATTTAATGGCTTTTTGCAGTATTTTAATTGCTCAGGGAGTTATATAATTCCTTTTTGAGAAATTCCAATTGGTACTGGTCCTATTCAGTAATGCCTACAGAGTAGATTTTTCCCAAGATTTTACAATCAGTATGTTAGCATTAGTGAATTAATTGGGTTCTAGCTCTAGTTTTGAGCATTATAAATTGCATAATGGTTTTCCTTGCGCTAAAATTATTTTCCATGCATGCATTCAGTAACTTTACTAAATAAGATTATGTGGTGCTGCTGTAGCATCAATCCACTTGTCATGCATACATCTTGCATCATCCTTGCTTGCATATGCTTGTGGATGGTTTGTTTATGAATGCAATTGTATCGTGTAGATTGTGACGAGTGCAACGCTTGCTCGTGTGTGGATTGTTCTTCCGACCGCTACAACCAAGGCAAGTAGATGCTACTTTGTTCATGATATTGTCCTACTATTTTCAATGCATTGTCTTGTATTTTGTAGTTGCATGTGTAGGATGATACTATCGCTAGGCTATGTCCTATTATGTGGTAGGGCTATCCTCGTAGATGAATCACCGTTGGTAGATGTGCTTAGCCATGCTATGATGAACGAGGGCTGGGTTACATCACTGAAATTTGTTTCTAAATGTGTTGGTTTGCGAAAACTAAAACAAATTAATCAATGAATCTCCTGGGTGTGATGGGATTGATAATTTTTGGTGGTATCATTGCGGAAAGGGACCCAAGTATCAAGAGAAAATGATTGGCTTCTTTATTTTGTAGGTTACGTGTACAACCATGTGCCAATAATGAAATGGGCGGTTGGTTGGACTTAGTAGGTTGTGGTAACTCGAACCCGCGTATCCAGAGATGTAGAATTTTGGTAGGTTGGACCGGTGCGCGTCGGGATTGGGGAGCTACTTCCCGAACGGTCTCTTCTTGGACTTCTCCCTATCATCACCCAAAATGAGAGTGATGGTATGAGTTGGGCTGGCCAAGTCACATGGGTAAAGTGTACTAACCCCTGCAGGGTGTATAATCTAATCGATTAGCCGTGTCCCCGGTTATGGACGTCTGAGTTGCTTGATATTGATTCCATGACATGTTTCTCGCTCATTCTAATTTCATAATTGCTTTAATGTTGTTGGTTTAACTTAATTGGGATCTTTTCAAAGAAAATCTAAAACTGTTTATGAAAGTAGGACAAAGGTATTTGCAAATGCAAGCTAGCCACATCTCCACTTGCCAAATATGCATGTAGATGTTAGCACTATTGTCTACTTTATTAGCTCTACTTGACATACATTCCATGTATTGACCCTTCGGGGCTGCTACGTTTCATGTTGCAGGATATTTCGATTCCGAGTAATCGATATAGGCCACGGTACTCCACTCGGCACTTGTTCACTTGTGGGCAATTTGAAGAATGGAGGATTTGCTTTATTTATGTTGCTACCTGAATAATTTGAGCTAGCCTTGAGCTAAGCTTTTATTGTAATAATGGTACTCTGGATCTTCGTTATTTGTGATACACGGATATTTTGCTATGTTATTCATCTTATTCTATTGTGGGCCAATGAACCGATCCAGGGATTGGCATGTCACATAAAATCCACGGTCTTTTCAGAACCGCGGTGTTACAAGACCGCACCGGCCCAGCCAGCGCCCCAGCGCACGCGCGCGCGCGCCGCCGCCTGCCGCCCGCGCGGCAGATTCTATCTGCCGCCGCCTCGCGCCCAGCCACCGACAGGTGGGGCCCACCTGTCGGCGCCGCCGCCGCCGTGTCCGCCCCGGACACCGCCGCCGCCTCCACGAAATCCGCAACCGTCGCGCTCCGTATCCGACCCTGACACCGCGTGGACCCCCCCACTTATCCCGCGCCGCCCCTGCCTCTCCCCCCATCGCGCACCGCTCCCGAATCGCGTCGCCGCGCGCGCCGTCTCCGGTAAGCGTCGCCGCTGCCTCCCTCTCACTCCCTCGCCTCGCCGCGACCCCGCCCCGTGACCTCGCCTCGCCCTGACCGCCTCTCCTCTCCTCTTCTGCGCAGGAGCTCGCGCCACGCCGCCGCCTCGCCGACGCCGACGCCACCGCCCGCATCGAGTCCGCCGACTCGCGCCGCCACCGCCAAGAGGACCGCCCCGACCCCGCCAAGCCCGTATGCCGCCTCACCGCCGCCGGAAGCCCGACGACGCCGCCCGAGCCCCGCCGCCACCCCTCCCTGGCCGTTAGATCCCCGATCTACGGCACAGATCGTCTGGAGACCGCGTGGTTGACTGGTTGACCAGTCAACCCGCGCTGAGCCAGCGCTGAGTCAGCAGGGGATATTCCTGGAATATTCCCTTTTGATTTAAAAATCGATTTAGAAATTGCAGAAATTAGTAGAATCTTGTAAATTGCGTATAAATTAATCTACTGGGCCAAAATTTGCAAATAAAATATGCGTAGATTCAGTAAGTCATGTAGAATCTTGCTGTACTATTGTTTTACACTTTTGCAGCAAGATTTTGTCCAGATTAATTAAAAGAGTTAATGGCTTTTTCGGAGTATTTAATTCGTAGAAAAAGATCTGTAACTCCAAAAATTGCAAATAATATGTCCCTGGATTCAGTAGAACAAGGGGAATCTCAAAGTGGATTAAAGGAATAGGCTTACAGTAAAAAGTTTTGCAGAAACTATTTGGTGGCTTTCTGCAGTATTTTAATTACTCTGGAGTTTTATAATTCCTTTTTGAGTAATTCCAATTGGTACTGTTCCTAAATAGCGATGCCTATACAGTAGAATTTTTCCCAAGATTTTACAAACAGTATGCTATCAGTAGTGAATTATTTGGTTTCTATCTCTAGTTTTGAGCGTTATAAATTGCATAATAGTTTCACTTGCGCTAAAAATTATTTTCCATGCATGCATTCAGTAGGTTTACTGAATAGGGTTATGTGGTGCTGCTTTAGTATCAATCCACTTGTCATGCATGCATCTTGCATCATCTTTGTTTGCATATGCTTATGGATGGTTTGTTTATGGTTGCAATTATATCGTGTAGATTGTGACGAGTGCAACGCTTGCTCGTGTGTGGATTGTTATTCCGACCGCTACAACCAAGGAAAGTAGATGCTACTTTGTTCATGTTATTGTCCTACTATTTTCAATGCATTGTCGTGTATTTTTGTAGATGTATGTGTAGGATGATACTATCGCTATGCTATGTCCTATTATGTGGTAGGGCTTTCCTTGTCGATGAACCACCGTTGGTAGATGTGCTTGGCCATGTTATGATGAACGAGGGCTGGGTTACATCGCTGAAAGTTGTTTCTAAATGTGTTGGTTTGTGAAAACTAAAACAACTTAATCAATGAATCTCCTGGGTTTGATGGGATTGATAAATTATGGTGGTATAATTGCGGAAAGGCACCCAGGTATCGAGAGAAAATGATTAGCTTCTTTATTTTGTAGCTTACGTGTACAACCTTGTGCCAATAATGAAATGGGCGGTTGGTTGGACTTAGTAGGTTGTGGTAACTCGAACCCGCATATCCAGAGATGTAGAATTTTGGTAGGTTGGACCGGTGCGCGTCGGGATTGGGGAGCTACTTCCCGAACGGTCTCTTCTTCGACTTCTCCCTATCATCACCCAAAATGAGAGTGATGGTACGAGCTGGGCTGGCCATGTCACGTGGGTAAAGTGTACTAACCCCTGCAGGGTGTAAAATCTAATCGATTAGCCGTGTCCCCGGTTATGGACATCTGATTTGCTTGATATTGATTCCATGACATGGTTCTCGCTCATTCAAATATCATAATTGCTTTAATGTTGTTGGGTTAACTTAATTGGGATCTTTTCAAAGAAAATCAAAAACTGTTTATGAAAGTAGGACAAAGGTATTTGCAAATGCAAGCTAGCCACAGCTCCACTTGCCAAATATGCATGTAGATGTTAGCATTATTGTCTCCTTTACTAGCTCTACTTGCCATACATTCCATGTATTGACCCTTCGGGGCTGCTACGTTTCATGTTGCAGGTTATTCCGATTCTGAGTAATCGATATAGGCCACGGTACTACACTCGGCACTTGTTCACTCGTGGGCAATTTGAAGAATGGAGGATTTGATTTATTTATGTTGCTACCTGAATAATTTGAGCTAGCCTTGAGCTAAGCTTTTATTGTAATAATGGTACTCTGGATCTTCATTACTTATGATACACGGATATTTTGCTATGTTATCCATCTTATTCTATTGTGGGCCAATGAACCGATTCAGGGATTGGCATGTCACATAGAAGACACAGTCTTTTCAGAACCGCGGTGTTACAAGTTTCAGCCCCTGGAGAGTGACCTCTGGACTGCGGGTTGCTTCTTAGTTTTACCCAGCGGGTTTTCTGCAAAGTCGTCGTCGTCTTCCAGCTGGAAGCTGCTCCGTGTCTCCATCGCCGTCGTCGATCATCGTCGGCCGTTGAGATGCCCGCCGCCGCTCCAGGAGATGGGGACAAGAACGGCCGTATTCTCCTCTCTCTCCCCGTACCAGTCTTACACTCTCTCGCTCTCTCTCGCGTTTTCCCCTCTTTGGCCGAACCCTAGCCGGCCAGGCGCCGCTCGTCTCCGTCGCTTCCGGCCACACCGAGCCTCGCTAAGAAGCCCTGGAGCACCGCCATGAGCTCGTAGAAGGAATCAAGCCGGGGCGCTACGAATCGACCGCATCGGGCCATCTTCTCCAACACCGGCCATCGCCTATCCCCGCCGTCTCAGACAAGCTCCGGCCTCACCGAGCCTACTGTTCTCTTCGCGGTGAGCTGCTGGTCCTCCTAGACCACCCCACTGTCTCCCTCTCGCTTTGGTTCGGCCGTGCGTAGTAGCTCTGTCGCTGTCGCCGCATAAGCTCGCCGTTGGTCGTCTCCGGTGACCCATAGCCAGTGGCGCCACCACCTTATGATTCCCCGTAGCCTCACGCGTCTAGCACGCCCGCTCTCTCTGCTCAGAACGCTCCCCCGCGACCATCCCGTGCTCGACCTGGGAGGATCACCGTCGGGTGACGTCAGGCTGATGTCACCATAACGCCAGCCCGCGGGTCAGCTCAGTCAAACCCAGCCCAGGTCCCACCCTGCCGCATGGAAGCTGAGGTGGCAAGGGGGCCCCTTTGTCAGCCACTGTGGCTAGTGGTTTCCCCGGTGTAAAAAGTATCCCAGTTTTGTTTCTGTTTCCAGAAAGTGGTTTATTATTTTCAGAAATTGCTTTAATCTTGGAAATTCAATAACTAATTCATTTTAAATCAGAAAAATATGAATAATATATCAAAATGTTCAGAAAAATCAGAGCTATCTACCTAAGCAATAATCATGCATTGTTAAGCAACTTACATGACAAGTTTAATTAGAAGAACAAACCAACCCCTCTCATATACATCCGGAATTTCCCAGAGTTAGGGTTTTCACCCCTCGAAACCCCAATGAATTTGTCAAGCATGCCTTGTGGTTACATTTCGATACAATTTAACTTGTCATATCATCATCCTTGTTTGAGCATTCCATCGATGCCATGTGTTGATTGTTTCCCCTCTCTTTCCGGTGTTTGGTTCTTTCTGGTAGAATGCGATATCGAGATTGAGATCGACGACCAAAATCAAGACCATTGAAGATCGACAAACAATACTTGACCAACTATAACCAAGTCAAGTACAAGGCTTTCGAAGATCTACTTATCTATTATCCACTGGCAAACGCAAGCATATCCCCATAATGATATAATCCTATGATTTCAAAAGCATTTCAATTCCTGCCATAATGCATACGATTCTACTGTGGTCTTTTATCGATAAATAGAGTATCCTATCTGTTTCATACTCCCTTTGAGATTATATTACCTAATCCACTTCTCCTAGCATAACTAGGTTTGGCTTGTGTGCACTGCTAGAGCTTATATCTATGTCTGCTTAGCCATGCATAGCTGTCAGTGCTGGTCCATCCAGATGATATATCAGATGCAGAGAATCTAGTATGACAGGAGAACATGATGAGATGATATCAAAGGTGATATGGGATTGAACATGCTAAGGCTTCTATGGGAGGCCACAATGGGATGTGGTTTTTATAGTTCCATGCTCGCCACCACTAGGACATGAGTTCTTGCCTTTGGAACCAAGACGAGCGTACAATCACTTGGGGCCTGTACAACCTCATGACTAACTAACTTGCCTAGTAGATTCCATGAGTCACATAGTTCGGGCGTTCCATTCGACAAACGCATTGAAAACATTTTCGAAAGAGGGGGTGAAGGAGGTGCATTAATACAGGTAGGGAAGCGTGGACCGGGTTGCTTGGGGTTGATGGCTCCCCTGGTAAACCAACCTCGCCTCACATCTTGAAGTACCGGCTTCAAGATTTGACCTGTTACGGTGAAACCATACTTATTGCGTTACTCATGGTCTCACCGAAATAAAGGTAAAGGTCGTTTCTAACCACCCTCTGCCGGCCTTCCAAGGAAGAGGTCTATTACTAGTGGCATTAAGAGAAGGTTAGTACGTGTGGGTAAAGTTGTACACTCCCGCAGGGTTAAATCTTTTCGAAAAGCCGTGTTCACGGTTATGAACGCTTGGTGACCAGATTCTAAGATCATAGAGAACTATAACCTAATCTTAAAACTTGGCAGATCAACGTGTGCTTAAGGATGCTTCCTCATGGGTACGAGGGGGTGATCCTAGTTAGGGTTTGATGATGATGACTTGGTGGATATCAAAAGATGATGATCAATATCTCGGAGATTTCGATCTCTTATCCCTTTTTAAAATGTTCTGATTAGATGAGCTTCTTCTCCCTCTTGATTTAGAAAAAAATATGGCTTTTTGCAAAACAACTCCACCAGCCATAAGTCTTGCGGAGTACACCCTCTAATCACCCTTGCTTTGTTGATACTTTCGGCAGAGTAAGTGTTCCCCTGAAGATGAGTTTCGTACTACATCGACATCGACGAGTAGCTTGGGGTTCCCGGCCGGCAGCCTGGAATCTATGTGCTGGGACGTCATCGTTATGCTTCAGGCCTCTTAGGCCATTTTTTAAGTTTGCTATACTTAATAGCATAATTTTCCTTCCGTTGTTTGATGTTTGTGGTCAGTGATCTATGCTTGTAATAATTTGGTTCTCTGCTCAGTGATGAGCTTGCTGTAATAAATTTTGTATCGTATGGTCACTGTTGTGTTACCGATTCTTCACTGGATATTCTCGAGCTCAAGGTTAAACTTATGTCAGACAGAGGTCTGGGATTTGTTTAGCCCTGATCCCAGGGGTGTCACAGGTTTTGGTATCAGAGCAGTACCGACCGTAGGAAAACCTTGCTATTAGTCGATGTTGAGTCTAGTGTTTATGAAAACTATTTCAAAAGATGAAAAGTATTTGCGAAAACTCTAGTATGCTTCTTTTACTCCTTATCTAGTTTCACTCTAACTCTGATTTACCTTATCTTGTGTTGATTTTGGAAAAGTTTCGATATCTCTTCTAGTCTTTCAAATCTTAGGTACCTTCTTGGCATTTCGTTTCTCAACTAGTTGACCTAGTGTTGAGTTCTTTAGAGTTGCATGTGTTGTGAATTCCTTGTTCCCCTTTGATCCTGTTCACATGAGAGATTCCTTTATATCATGATCTCTCTCTATCTTATGGGCCACAACATCATTTTGATGGTTCCACAATATTCTGTTCTAGGCTTCGAGGTTTCCTTTTGCCTCGTGTGCCTCCTTCTTATTTGTTTGGCTACTTCAGAAGTTTTTACTTCTTTTGGAAGCTACCTCGTGATTTCTACCTTGCAGTGTACGCTATGTCACTCAAGTAGTAGTTACTTATTTTCGGGTTTTAACCCTTGGACTTGAACCTAAGATCCCGGATTGTGCTGGATTCTAGTGTTGTGAATCTTGTACATGAAGCTGATCTTTAACCCAAGATCCATTCCTCTGACCCCTATTGCTAATATTCACACATTAACTCAGGATGGCTGGTATTACAATTCTGGCCTTCAAGCTTGTGGTATTTGTCACGATTGAATTGTTACAACTAAGGACTTCCCCTACCACTATCTATGGCAGATGTTCTTTCATGGAACCAAATAGATCACGATAAGAGTACTTGTCACATCCCAAGGTTTTCCAAATCTTGTAATGTGAAAAACAAATGAATAAAATAAAACTTTGTTTGATTTTCAGAGTGAAAAGAAACTTTTTGAATCCAAATGGAAACCTTCAAACCTATTTGGATCAAATAAAATCCTAAAGGGGTTTAAAAAGTTAAATAAACAATAAAGCTCAAAATATTTTGAAATTACTATTTTGAATCTTTTAATAACAATATTTGTTTTCAAAAAGAAAAGGATAGGTTTATAAATAAGAATTAATTTATAAGCCAAATTAAAACTTGTCAAAACCTTTGAAATAAAATATTTCTATTTGATAAAAATAGTAAAGGTTTAATTAAAATAAATTAATAAGGATTTAATATCCAAGTTTTATAAATAAAGGTTTTACTATTTTAATTAACCATCAAAACTTATTTATTTATTTTAAACAAGCTTTCCAAGTGTTCTTTGTTTTCAAATAAAACCTACTGATTTGATTTTGAAAAATATTTAGATTTCAAATGGAGTTTTAAAATAAATTAAAAACCTATTTGATTATGAACTAAGGTCCATTTTATTTAATTAATAATGGACCCTAAACTAAAATTATTATTTTGTTTTGGGATTTTGGTTTATGTTGTTAAACAGAACCAAGTTCAAATTGCAAAGTGTGTTGAATGTTTGAATGTGATTTGAATGCTTGTTTGTTTGTTTGAATTTCAAAACAGAAATTGATTTTGGAAAAAGAAAAAGATTCAGGAAGAAAAAAAAATAGAAACAGGCAGCAGCCCAGCCGGCCAGCCCAACAGGCCCAACAGCAAGCCCACCCCACTCTCTCCCACGGCGAATCGTTTTTCACCGCGAAAGAAACCCGCGAGGCCACTGACTTGTGGACCCCTCCCCTCACTTCCTTTCTCGCTGACAAGTATGCCCCACCCCTCCTGTTCATCGTCTACACCCGCGACCCGTTCTTCCCCGTTTCTGCCATTGATTTCGCGTCGTCAATTCGCCTTAATGCCGCGTTTAAACCTCGTAGTGATCACGCGTGATAAATCCCCTCCCTCTCCTCTTCATTTCCCCTCAAACCCCGCTACCAGAGAGCCCCTAGGCTGCCTCAAATCAGCCTTGCACCGCCGCTGCTCCGACCACCGTCTCCAGTCGATTCCGGCTGAACCGTGCCACCTCCTGCCTTCCCGAGCACACGAGCACACTCACCACTCCCAGACGCTCCTCCCAGTACCCTCCATTCAACCGTGGGCGCCCCAGAACGCCGTCTTCGACAAAGCTCTAAGCGCCACCGCGACTGCGCCCTACTCCGGCGAGTTCCCCAGGTGAAATCCGACCGCCCCTCTTCTTCTCCTTCACGCACACAGCTTCGCCTTGACCTTGTGCACCTAACCATGCCCTCTATTTGACTTCTCGTGATCTGTAGCAACGACTCCGACCACGACCAGGACCACTCGACGTTGTTCTCCACTCCGGCGAGCAATCGCTGTTGTTCCAGAACGCCCCTTGCCACGCCGACCAAACGACGAGCATCACCACGTCCTCGCTATCACGGTGAGCATCCCCACCTCGTTCTTTGCTTCCTAGAACCACCGCTAGCACCTCGCCTGACCATCGCCGTCGTCTGCCGCCGCGCAGCGCCGCCAGCTTTTGGTCAAGCACGCGAGAGCCGTTAGATACCCATCCTGTGGCGTAGATAGAACGACTTAAGAGAACCGGTATGGAAGCATCTGAGCCGTGCGATCTGTCTAGATCTAACGCACCAGAGAGCGCAATCCGCACGAACCGGTACCGTCCAATAAGGAAGCGACGCGTGGCCAGTTTTTGGATTAAAACATATTTGAAAAAACAGATTTGAGTTGCAAATTGAAAACCTTGTAACTTTTGATCCACACGTCCAAAAATTACAAACTTTATATCGTTGGAATCAGTGGAACAAGCCCTAGCGAACCATGCCATTGGTTTAGTAAATAGTATCTGTTAGATTGATTGTTTTTGCAGAAACAATTATATGCTTGTTTAGATTAGAAAAATTGTTCAAATTTTTTTTGAAAATTAGGTTGCGGTGAACTTACTGACCCTAGGAACCAACCCATGGTTTTGAAAATGGATTTGGTGAAGTTTAGGATGGATTAATTGGTTTAGCCCATTTCTAGCCAAATAAAAATAATGGTTTTGTTATGAAAATGTTTTTGGAGTAAAAACTTTGGGAAAATGATTTGGACCAAACCTAATGACCCTAAACACCAAGTTTTGAGAAACAACAACTTATTTGGTGAACAACTTAAATTTGTTGCTTTGATAAAAATATTTTCCACCACATAAAATAATGAATGGATTTAAAAATGGTTTATGGACAAGACCCTTTTGCAAATGACTTTGCCACTTTGGAAAATGACCACTTTTAACCTTACAAAGTTTAGAAGCCTAGTGGAGACCACCTTTGCAAATAAAGCTATCTTTTGCATGCTTGCATGCATGACTTAGATCCCATTGTTTAGTGTGTGTGAATTGTTTGATTGACTATTAGTTTGGAATGCTTGTTGATATTGTGTTTACTTGATTGGTTGTAGTGAATTTAGAAAAGTGTGAGACTAGCAAGATCAAGGAGTGAACCAACATTCCCTACCAAAAGAAAGGCAAGTTACACTATCATCTAAAGTCCTACTACTTTCATTATACTTAGTGGATTTTGAAACATGCATGAAAAGAAGTTTTATACTTATGCTATGCTAAATCCTAATAGGATTCCCTATACATTCCTTAGTGAAAACAATGTAGTTGTTACATGCTTAGCCATGCTATATTTTGAAAAGAGATACATGTTGAGATTTTATGAAGTTGAGAAAAGGACTTGTGTTTTTATATAATAAAACAAGGACTCAATGAACCACCTAGGTGGCCAAGGATACTTTGAGTTTTGGAGAAAGTGGCAACAAAAGGAACCATGTCTATGGCAATCTCTTTGTGTTGTGCTCCAAAGGAAACCACCCAGGAAACTTAGAGATTGAACATGTTTCTCCAATTGTGGCTTTCGTGTGCAACCACATGCTATTTATGGCTCTGGCTTAGTCAACTACATTGGGAAGACCCATGCATTGTCTTTAGTTTACTGGACATGAGGACCTGGAATCCTACATGGGTACTGAAGACAAGCTAGCAAGGGTGTATGGGAGGACCCTCTGGAAAGACTTCGTCACATTCTCAATCTACCGGTACTCCATCTTGGTGAGCACTAATCCAGTGGCCACTGGTGGCAACAACATGGGATTGTGACATGTGGGTAAAGTGTACTACTTCTGCAGAAGATAATAAAATCTAAGTACTTAGCCGTGTCCTCGGTTATGGACAATACTGAGCAACTAAAGTTTGAAGCTATGGGAAATCTCGACATTCTAATTTCTAAAAGAAAACTTTAAAAGACTTGATGCACTTGGGGGTACCAAGGAGCTCAAGAGATTTTGATAAAACTTGATGCACTTGGGGGTACCAAGGAGCTCAAGAGATTTTGATAAAACTTGATGCACTTGGGGTTACCAAGGAGCTCAAGGGATTTTTGACAAGGACTTGAACACTTGGGAATTTACCAAGAAGTTCAAGGAATTTTGAAAAGGAGATTTGACAAAGGACTAAAACCATTTTTAAAAGATAGGATAAATTTTGCTTCTGCAAATGAGCCTTAAACCCTACTTAGCCAAAAATGCATGTAATGATAGAATCCACTTATATTCCACATAGTAGTGAAACTTGCCAATACAATTCAAATGTATTGACCCTTGTGGCTGTAACTTGTAATGTTGCAGGTTTGATTGATTTTAGCGAAGATTGATTGATTAGGATTACAAAGTCTACAACCAACATTTGCCTGTGGCACTTTGAAGATGAAGGACCCCATGCTTATAGTTATTCCGCTGCAATGTAATGTAATAGCCAAATGAGCTATGTAAGATATAATAAAATTATGTTATTCCTGGTTATAAAGTTATACTATGACCTTTGTTTCTTGATATTACATCTTAACTGTGGATGCTAGCTATTGATCCAGGGACTAGCATTGTAAACACAGGGGACTCCACCTTATATTGTGTAAAGGTTGGGACACTCCCTCTACAGATGGTATCAGAGCATTGTGTTGCCTGTAGGATTGTAAACCTAGGATTGGACAAAAACCCTTAGAAAAATAGGAGTTGTTTTGTTCCAAAACTTATTTACAATAATCTTTTAAACTCTTTCCTTAACCATTTTGGTTTCAATTCTACATCTCTTCTATTTCAACTTGATGGAAAAACCTACCCATGGCCAAAGACTACACCATGTGCAAAGGACTTCTTCAACTCTAATGACTTCAACTTCTTCAGCATTTTCACTAAGGACTTCCAACTTGGATACCACTAAGGACTACAAGTGAAACAAGGAAAATCTTGCTCAAGATTTGGAGACTAAGGGAATGCAAAATAAGAAGGAGTTCACTTCACTTGAAGTGTTGTAACCAAGAGTTTTCCCAAGGAAACCATGATCTCCTACAAGAAGAATCAAGAAGGGAGGAAAGATCACAAGTGAACCCAATAGATGGACCACCATATTTAACTAAGTCAAACACACCAACTTATGTGGTGTAACAAAAAAATATTTTGTTGCCTAAGCATGTGCTTGAACTTTGTTGTTTGAGTGAAAAGTTGTTTGAGAATGCTTGCACATTGTTTGAGTGAATTGTGTTGTGTGTGATTAGAATTATTTCCTTAGAAAATCCTTTGCCTATTCTAATCTCCCTTCAACCCAAACAGATGACTACTCCAAGAGACTCCAACCTCAAGGTTAATGACACCAACACCAACCAAGAGGACAGCATGAAAGAGCTCATAGCAACCCAAAACCAGTTGAACCAAGTGACAGCTCAATTCATAGCCAACACTAGTGGAGAAGATCCAACACTACAAGGATTTTATGGAAACTCAAGGCCAACTGATGCTCAAAGTGACTGATCAAATGATCAAAATGGAAGAAAACTATCCCAAAAGAGTTTGTGACAACAAGGATGACAGAAATGTTATTCTAGATGGAGCCCCAGCTTGCATTATTTGTGGAGACAAGGATCATACTTCCAAGGAGCATGGAGATCAATGCCCCAACTGTGAAGAGAAACATCCTGTTGGACAATGTCCCACCTCGCAAGCTACTTGCTACCTCTGTGAAGGGAACAACCATGTTCCTATCCAATGCCCCATCTATTCTATTGTGGAACAAAGGAAACAAGGTGGAGTGCAACAAATGATTGCAAACCATCAAGAAGGATCCAAGTCTACCAAGAAGGTTGATGACAAAGGAAAAGGACCACTTATACCTCCAAACAAGACAACCCAATTCAAAGGACCAAAGAAAGGGCCTATGAATTATCCAAAGAGCAAGAGAAGGCCCAGGAAACATGTAGACATTCCTACCTACCAGATAACATATGAGCAACATGAACTGGATGCACTCCTATCTTTGGAGAAACCCAAAAAGCAAAAGAAGGACAAAAGCCATGTGCAATGTCACAAGTGTAAAGAAATGGGACACTATTCCAGTGAATGCCCAGAGAACCAGAAGAATAAGGAGATTAGCCAAGTGGTGTGCAACAACTTCAAAGAGCTAGGCCACTATGTAGCAACTTGTCCACAAGAGCCACGTAAAGAACTCAAAGACATCAACTGTTTCAATTGCAAGAACCCAGGACATTATGCAAGCAACTGTCCAGAGAAGATGAAGAACAAGTTGAACAAGCCTATGGAGAATCTCAACCTTGGCCCATGAGTCAAGTATGGAAACAATTGCCCAGAGAAATTTCCCCAGGATCCCAAGAAGGCCAGTATGTAATTTTGTTTGAAATTTTTAAGGGTGGTAGTACCCTAGATGTTTTGAACCTACTTGTAACCCCAGCCTTCCCAAATCTCGGGACGAGATTTATTTTAAGGGTGGTATCCTGTCACATCCCAAGATTTTCCAAATCTTGTAATGTGAAAAACAAATGAATAAAATAAAACTTTGTTTGATTTTCAGAGTGAAAAGAAACTTTTTGAATCCAAATGGAAACCTTCAAACCTATTTGGATCAAATAAAATCCTAAAGGGATTTAAAAAGTTAAATAAACAATAGAGCTCAAAATATTTTGAAATTACTATTTTGAATCTTTTAATAAAAAGATTTGTTTTCAAAAAGAAAAGGATAGGTTTATAAATAAGAATTAATTTATAAGCCAAATTAAAACTTGGCAAAACCTTTGAAATAAAATATTTCTATTTGATAAAAATAGTAAAGGTTTAATTAAAATAAATTAATAAGGATTTAATATCCAAGTTTTATAAATAAAGGTTTTACTATTTTAATTAACCATCAAAACTTATTTATTTATTTTAAACAAGTTTTCCAAGTGTTCTTTGTTTTCAAATAAAACATACTGATTTGATTTTGAAAAATATTTAGATTTCAAATGGAGTTTTAAAATAAATTAAAAACCTATTTGATTATGAACTAAGGTCCATTTTATTTAATTAATAATGGTACCTAAACTAAAATTATTATTTTGTTTTGGGATTTTGGTTTATGTTGTTAAACAGAACCAAGTTCAAATTGCAAAGTGTGTTGAATGTTTGAATGTGATTTGAATGCTTGTTTGTTTGTTTGAATTTCAAAACAGAAATTGATTTTGGAAAAAGAAAAAGATTCAGGAAGAAAAAAAATAGAAACAGGCAGCAGCCCAGCCGGCCAGCCCAACAGGCCCAACAGCGAGCCCACCGCACTCTCTCCCACGGGGAATCGTTTTTCACCGCGAAAGAAACCCGCGAGGCCACTGACTTGTGGACCCCTCCCCCTCACTTCCTTTCTCGCTGACAAGTATGCCCCACCCCTCCTGTTCATCGTCTACACCCGCGACCCGTTATTCCCCGTTTCTGCCGTTGATTTTGCGTCGTCAATTCGCCTTAATGCCGCGTTTAAACCTCGCAGTGATCACGCGTGATAAATCCCCTCCCTCTCCTCTTCATTTCCCCTCAAACCCCGCTACCAGAGAGCCCCTAGGCTGCCTCGAATCAGCCTTGCACCGCCGCTGCTCCGACCACCGTCTCCAGTCGATTCCGGCTGAACCGTGCCACCTCCTGCCTTCCCGAGCACACGAGCACACTCACCACTCCCAGATGCTCCTCCCAGTACCCTCCGTTCAACCGCGGGCGCCCCAGAACGCCGTCTTCGACAAAGCTCTGAGCGCCACCGCGACTGCGCCCTACTCCGGCGAGTTCCCCAGGTGAAATCCGATCGCCCCGCTTCTTCTCCTTCACGCACACAGCTTCGCCTTGACCTTGCTCACCTAACCATGCCCTCTGTTTTCCTTCTCGTGATCTGTAGCGACGACTTCGACCACGACCAGGACCACTCGACGCTGTTCTCCACTCCGGCGAGCAATCGCTGCTGTTCCAGAACGCCCCTTGCCAGGCCGACCAAACGACGAGCATCACCACGTCCTCGCGATCACGGTGAGCATCCCCACCTCGTTCTTTGCTTCCTAGAACCACCGCTAGCACCTTGCCTGACCGTCGCCGCCGTCTGCCGCCGCGCAGCGCCGCCAGCTTTTGGTCAAGCACGCGAGAGCCGTTAGATCCCCATCCTGTGGCGTAGATAGAACGACTTAAGCGAATCGGTATGGAAGCATCTGAGCCGTGTGATCTGTCTAGATCTAACGCACCAGAGAGCGCAATCCGCACGAACCGGTACCGTCCAATAAGGAAGCGACGCGTGGCCAGTTTTTGGATTAAAACAGATTTGAAAAAACAGATTTGAGTTGCAAATTGAAAACCTTGTAACTTTTGATCCACACGTCCAAAAATTACAAACTTTATATCGTTGGAATCAGTGGAACAAGCCCTAGAAAACCATGCCATTGGTTTAGTAAATAGTATCTGTTAGATTGATTGTTTTTGCAGAAACAATTATATGCTTGTTTAGATTAGAAAAATTGTTCAAAAATGTTTTTAAGGTTAAAACCTTTGCAAATTAGGTTGCGGTGAACTTACTGACCCTAGGAACCAACACATGGTTTTGAAAATGGATTTGGTGAAGTTTAGGATGGATTAATTGGTTTAGCCCATTTCTAGCCAAATAAAAATAATGGTTTTGTTATGAAAATGTTTTTGGAGTAAAAACTTTGGGAAAATGATTTGGACCAAACCTACTGACCCTAAACACCAAGTTTTGAGAAACAACAACTTATTTGGTGAACAACTTAAAGTTGTTGCTTTGATAAAAATATTTTCCACCACATAAAATAATGAATGGATTTAAAAATGGTTTATGGACAAAACCCTTTTGCAAATGACTTTGCCACTTTGGAAAATGACCACTTTGAACCTTACAAAGTTTAGAAGCCTAGTGGAGACCACCTTTGCAAATAAAGCTATCTTTTGCATGCTTGCATGCATGACTTAGATCCCATTGTTTTGTGTGTGTGAATTGTTTGATTGACTATTAGTTTGGAATGCTTGTTGATATTGTGTTTACTTGATTGGTTGTAGTGAAGTTATAAAAGTGTGAGACTAGCAAGATCAAGGAGTGAATCAACATTCCATACCAAAAGAAAGGCAAGTTACACTATCATCTAAAGTCCTACTATTTTCATTATACTTAGTGGATTTTGAAACATGCATGAAAAGAACTTTTATACTTATGCTATGCTAAATCCTAATAGGATTCCATATACATTCCTTAGTGAAAACAATGTAGTTTTTACATGCTTAGCCATGCTATATTTTGAAAAGAGATACATGTTGAGATTTTCTGAAGTTGAGAAAAGGACTTGTGTTTTTATATAATAAAACAAGGACTCAATGAACCACCTGGGTGGCCAAGGATACTTTGAGTTTTGGAGAAAGTGGCAACAAAAGGAACCATGTCTATGGCAATCTCTTTGTGTTGTGCTCCAAAGGAAACCACCCAGGAAACTTAGAGATTGAACATGTTTCTCCAATTGTGGCTTTCGTGTGCAACCACATGCTATTTATGGCTCTGGCTTAGTCAACTACATTGGGAAGACCCATGCATTGTCTTTAGTTTACTGGACATGAGGACCTGGAATCCTACATGGGTACTGAAGACAAGCTAGAAAGGTTGTATGGGAGGACCCTCTGGAAAGACTTCGTCACATTCTCAATCTGCCGGTACTCCATCTTGGTGAGCACTAATCCAGTGGCCACTGGTGGCAACAACATGGGATTGTGACATGTGGTTAAAGTGTACTACTTCTGTAGAAGATAATAAAATCTAAGTACTTAGCCGTGTCCTCGGTTATGGACAATACTGAGCAACTAAAGTTTGAAGCTATGGGAAATCTCGACATTATAATTTCTAAAAGAAAACTTTAAAAGACTTGATGCACTTGGGGGTACCAAGGAGCTCAAGAGATTTTGATAAAACTTGATGCACTTGGGGTACCAAGGAGCTCAAGAGATTTTGATAGAACTTGATGCACTTGGGGTTACCAAGGAGCTCAAGGTATTTTTGGCAAGGACTTGAACACTTGGGAATTTACCAAGAAGTTCAAGGAATTTTGAAAAGGAGATTTGACAAAGGACTAAAACCATTTTTAAAAGATAGGATAAATTTTGCTTCTGCAAATGAGCCTTAAACCCTACTTAGCCAAAAATGCATGTAATGATAGAATCCACTTATATTCCACATAGTAGTGAAACTTGCCAATACAATTCAAATGTATTGACCCTTGTGGTTGTAACTTGTAATGTTGCAGGTTTGATTGATTTTAGCGAAGATTGATTGATTAGGATTACAAAGTCTACAACCAACATTTGCCTGTGGCACTTTGAAGATGAAGGACCCCATGCTTATAGTTATTCCGCTGCAATGTAATGTAATAGCCAAATGAGCTATGTAAGATGTAATAAAATTATGTTATTCCTGGTTATAAAGTTATACTATGACCTTTGTTTCTTGATATTACATCTTAACTGTGGATGCTAGCTATTGATCCAGGAACTAGCATTGTAAACACAGGGGACTCCACCTTATACTGTGTAAAGGTTGGGACACTCCCTCTACAGTACTCCTAGAGAGTCTTGCATCTATACTCGTGACTCTGCCACACCTTACCCCTTCTCTGCATTGGTTTTCAAAAGGTTGTTGACTTATGCATCCACATCTCGGGATTCTATCCTAAGCATGTTCCTTCCCCTTGTTGTTTTCCGACCTTTGTCTACCAGTTGGTAGCCAAGTATTAAATGTGCATCGGTGTCTTCTGATGTAAGATACTCTTGTGGTCCGTCAATACAACTCATTTTGGGATGTCAGGAGCAACAAACTCTAGTACCTTGTCATATCTAGGACCAGGTCAAAGTGTTGAAAATCTGCAGATCAAGAGGCATTGATAGCTTCTATCTATTCCACCTTAAAGTGTCACACTCTTTCATACTAAGAGGTTGTGCTGAGTTTCCTGACCCCTTAATAAAGTGATGCTCTTACAAATAATTACCCACCCTCTCTCGATCCTTCGCGCTCGTAAGTGATGCGTGTATGTAATAATGTGTCCTTTCGAGATTCTTAGCAATTATTATTGTTTAGAACTCAAAGGACATTTGTGTCATTCAAGCGTGATGGTTAACCCTATCACCAAGCGAAGTTTGACTATTCTACCAAGTCTGCTATTCTGGTGTACGCTCCTCGGTCCAAGAGTTAGGCTTGTGCTGAAGCTCTAAGACTATGTCTTTTTGCCTTACCAAGCAAGTTTCCTCTCGAACTAAGTGACATATCGGTGGTTCTTGATATTCTAGATGTCTACTAGAAGTATCGCCATGTTGCCACATGACCGTGATGTCAAGTTCTTGAGCAAGTAAGTTCTATAAACTGCTCCTTTCTCCAAGGATCCGTACTGGATACCCCTGAACTAGTTGGTTGAGCTTAAACAACAACTTGGAGAGTTGTAAGACATAAGTTCTATTCAACTATGTTCCTCATTAAAGGGATGTCTTGTTTTGTTCGTGTTTAAGAATGATAATATTTCATTCGTGGATATGTTATCTTTCCCCACCTTTGATTTGATTTGGGTTATCGTCAAATCAAACTCAGTTTCAAGGACTATCATGATGGTGTTTCTACTTGTGATGTTTCATTTGAGTACATCATCATGTCTTTGGTCTGACCAATAGTTTGCCTTGTTCATACAACATATGAGTACATCTTCTTGGAGTGTCTCGATAAGTTTGTTGTTGAGCCCATCAATGACATTCTTATTTTCTCCATGTTAGATTGTGTTCATATGGAACAAATGGCATTAATGTTGGAAATTTTTGAGAACCGTCTTTGAGTCATTTCGTAGTATGAGTTCTAGATGCTAGAAGTAACCTTCTCTAGTTCATGTGCAATCATTGAAAGATGTCGCCATGGATTCGAGAAGATTTATCTCCCTTTCTCTAAGGACACATGTGTGTTTTATTGTTAGTACCTTATATATATGTAGTTGTCTTTTGACAAGATGCTAATACATGGGTCTAGCAATCTAGATCATATTTTGGAGCTTGACACTGTAGTCCATATCTTGAGAATCTAGTAACTTTACCTTCTCAGTAAATGTTGCAAACTTTCTATTCAGACATGCTGAGTCTAAAGTATCATTCCACTTAACCAAATCTAAATCTCAAGCAGATATGATGGTTGGTGTTCCTCAAGGTTTTGACATAAGTCTTTTTGTAAACCTGGCAAGGTTGATGTAATGGTTGACATACTTAGCCGGAAAGACCTTTTGCCATATTCTCTTGATTCAGCAATAACAACCAATCTTCATGAGGCTTCTTCTATAATCTAATATAGGAGTTGTTCTTATGGTTCTATTTGTATCCTAAGTCCGACCTTTACTTTGATGCTTCGTATCTCGAACATCAAGGAGAACATTTAAAGTAGTGTTGCTAAATGTCTCTCGGTCGATCCTCCAGGCCCTTTTACGTTGTTAAACGTTTTGTTGTGCCAAGTAATTGAAGTCTGAGAATGAAGTTTCTTTATTTTCGTGTCATCAGGAATCTTCTTACCTATTTATCTAGTGGTGTAAAGTGATATGATGATCTTTGGATAAGATCTTGATATACCTGGATGAATATAGAGTTTACTTCGTCTTCTCAACCATGTTTTAAGAATGACTATGATTTTGGGAATTAGAAGTTTTTCTTGATACATGTTCCTTGTGACTCTTATGAGTCCTCGCCATAAAACACCTTTCTGTCTTTGCCTTCTGTTGAATGAAAGAGTAACCCTTCTATTTTAAAAGTAGTTCAACGGCTTGGTTTTGTTGATCCATATCTCTTCAACCTGAAATCTCTACTTAAGTCGTTTATTAGAGGTTCTTTACCGAAGTCTATGATCATGTTCTTTCTGTTGGAAGCTTTATTCTTCAGAAGTTTGAAAACCACCCATAAGTTCCATGGTCTCAATCCTTATGAAGACCAGTTGTCTAACAACTTGATACTATATTCTCTTGTTTCCTCCATTACCTTGATGTGTTTCATGTCGTCATATCAGAGTTGTTTCTGAACACTCCATCCATGAGTTGACCATGAGATACTCAGTGTGTTGTTTAGTGTATTTCCCTCTTATCCTTAGAAGTGACCCTGTTTCTTTCTCTCTCTGTCTCTCTTCCTACCTTTGGAATCTCGGGTCGAGATTCTCGTAAGGGGGATAGAGCTGTAACAACCATTTTTAGCTAAATAGTAATTTAGGGTTGTTTATGCATTCATGAGCATCATTTCTTATAAAAATGCATGCAACAAGATCAAAAGCAAAAACCTAAATCTATCTATGAGTGCTCTCTGTTTTGAATCCTCTCAAAACACCTCAAATGAGACTTGTGTTCCTTCCAAATTAGGTAAGGAAAGACACAATTATTTATATAAAGATTTGAGAAAGTTTACTGAATTTTGGGATCACTAAATTATTGCAAACTTCTAAAAAAGGGGTAAAAAGAGTTGAAAATAAAATGGTTTAGTTTTCTTTCTAAATTTTTTTAGTTTTATAAAAACCCAAGGGGTTTTCTAGAAGTTTTAGCCCCTGGACAGTGACCTCTGTACTGCGGGTTCCTTCTCAGTTTTACCGAGGGGGTTTTCTGCAAAATCGTCGTCGTCTTCCAGCTGGAAGCTGCTCCGTGTCTGCACCGCTGCCGTTGATCATCGCCAGCTGTTGAGATGCCCCCCGCCGCTCCAGGAGATGGGGACAAGAACAGCCGTATTCTCCTCTCTCTCTCCCCGTACCAGTCTTACCCTCTCTCGATCTCTCTCGCGTTTTCCCCTCTTTGGCCGAACCCTAGCCGGCCAGGCGCCGCTCGTTGCCGTCGCTTTCAGCCACACCGAGCCTCGTTGAAAAGTCCTGGAGCACCGCCATGATCTCCTCTATCAGCTCGCATAAGGAATCGAGCCGGGGCGCTACGAATCGACCACATCAGGACATCTTCTCCAACTTCGGCCATCGCCTCTCCCCTCCGTCTCAGACAAGCTCCGGCCTCACCGAGCCTACTGTTCTCTTCGCGGTGAGCTGCTGGTCCTCCTGGACCACCCCGCTATCTCCCACTCTCTTTGGTTCGGCCGCGCGTAGTAGCTCGGTCATCTCCGGTGACCCATAGCCAGTGGCGCCGCCACCTTATGATTCCCCGCAGCCTCACGCGTCTAGCACGCCCGCTCTCTCTGCTCAGCGCGCTCCCCCGCGACCATCCCGTGCTCGACCTGGGAGGATCACCGTCGGGTGACGTCAGGCTGATGTCATCGTGACGCCAGCCCGCGGGTCAGCCCAGTCAAACCCAGCCCAGGTCCCACCCTGCCACATGGAAGCTGAGGTGGCCAGGGGGCCCTTTGTCAGCCACTCTAGCTAGAGGTTTCCCTGGTGTAAAAAGTATCCCAGTTTTGTTTCTATTTCCAGAAAGTGGTTTATTATTTTTAGAAATTGATTTAATCTTGGAAATTCAATAACTAATTTATTTTAAATCAGAAAAATATGAATAATATATCAAAATGTTCAAAAAAATGAGAGCTATCTATCTAAGCAATAATCATCCATTTTTAAGCAAATTACATGACAAGTTTAGTTAGAAGAATAAACCAACCCCTCTCATATACATCCGGAATTTCCCTGAGTTAGGGTTTTCACCCCTCGGAACCCCGATTAATTTTTCAAGCATGCATTAGGGTTACATTTCGATACAGTTTAACTTTCATATCATCATCCTTGTTTGAGCATTGCATCGATGCCATGTGTTGATTGTTTCCCCTCTCTTTCCGGTGTTTGGTTCTTTTCGGTAGAATGCGATATCGAGATCGAGATCGACGACCAAGATCAAGACCATCGATGATCGACGAACAATACTTGACCAACTATAACCAAGTCAAGTACAAGTATTTCGAAGATCTACTTATCTGTTATCCACTAAGAAAGGCAAGCATAGCCCCAAAAAGATATAATCCTATGATTTCGAAAGCATTTCAATTCCTGCCATAATGCATACAATTTTACTGTGGTCTTTTATCGATAGATAAGGTATCCTATCTGTGGTATTTTATTGATAGATAGAGTATCCTATCTGTTGCATACTCCCTTTGATCTTATATTACCTGAACCACTAATCCTAGCATAACTAGGTTTGGCTTGTGTGCACTGCTAGATCTTATATCTGTGTCTGCTTAGCCATGCATAGCTGTTAGTGCTGGTCCATCCAGATGATGTATCAGATGTAGAGAATCTAGTATGACAGGAGAACGAGATGAGATGATATCAGAGGTGATATGAGATTGAACATGCTAAGGCTTATGTGGGAGGCCACAGTGGGATGTGGTTTTTCTAGTCCCATGCTCACCACCACTAGGACCTGAGTTCTTTCCTTTGGAACCAAGACGAGTGTACAATCACACGTGGCCTAGACAACCTCATGACTAACTAACTTGCCTATTATATTCCATGAGTCACATAGTTCGGGCATTCCATTCGACATATGCATTGAAAATGTTTTCGAAAGAGGATGTGAAGGAGGTGCATTCATACAGGTAGGGAAGCGTGGACCGGGTTGCTTGGGGTTGATGGCGCCCCTGGTAAACCAACCTTGCCTCACATCTTTAAGTACCGGCTTCGGGATTTGACCCATTACGGCGGAACCATACTTATTGAGTGACTCATGGTCTCGGCGAAAGCAAGGTAAAGGTCGTGTCTAACCACCCTCTGTCGGCCTTCCAAGGAAGAGGGCTATTACTAGTGGCATTAAGAGAAGGTTAGTACATGTGGGTAAAGTTGTACACCCCTGCAGTGTTAAATCTTTTCGAAAAGCCGTGTTCACGGTTATGAACGCTTGATGACCAGATTCTAAGATCATAGAGAACTATAACCTAATCTTAAAACTTGGCAGATCAATGTGTGCTTAAGGATGCTTCCTCATGGGTACGAGGGTGTGATCCTAGTTAGGGTTCGATGATGATGACTTGGTGGATATCAAAAGATGATGATCAATATTTCGGACATGTCGATCTCTTATCCATTTTTAAAATGTTCTGATTAGATGAGCTTCTTCTCCCTCTTGGTTTAGAAACAAAGATGGCTTTATGCAAAACAACTCCACCAGCCATAAGTCTTGCGGAGTACACCCTGTACTCACCCTTGCTTTGTTGATACTTTTGGCAGAGTAAGTGTTCCCCTGAAGATGAGTTCCGTACTACATCGACATCGACGAGTAGCTTGGGGTTCCCGGCCGGCAACCTGGAATCTATGGGCTGAGACGTCATTGTTATGCTTCAGGACTCTTAGGCCATTTGTGAAGTTTTCTATACTTAATAGCATAATTTTCCTTCCATTGTTTGATGTTTGTTGTCAGTGACCTATGCTTGTAATAATTTGGTTCTCTGATCAGTTATTAGCTTGCTGTAATAAATTTTGTATCATAGGGTCACTGTTGTGTTACCGATTCTTCACTGGATATTCTCGAGCTCAAGGTTAAACTTATGTCAAACAGAGGTCTGGGATTTATTTAGCCCTGATCCCAGGGGTGTCACACTGCAACACACCACCCATCTCTCTCTGGTCATGCCTAGGCCCACACAGACCTCCCCACCGTCCCCCTCGACCAATACCTGAGAAGCACCCCTCCCTTCTCCTACTTAGGCCATGTCCAGCATGAGTCATATCTCCCTTGGTTTATAAAGGAAGCAACCGGCACTGATCTCCCCTCTCTACCTCATTTCTCCCCTAGCTCCCCACTCACCTATCCCGAGCTTCCTCACCCTCTCCCATGCCCTATCCTACCCAGGAGAAAGAATAGAGCAAGCTTTGGCCATCTCCAAAAATCGAGGTAGGTGCTCTCTCCTCCGCACATCTCGTGTTGCATGTCATCCTACTGAAGCCCCCGCATCCCCCTGCAACTGACCCGGCCTCTACCTCTTCTCAGGTCCCTCCCTGGCGCTGCCGTGGACAAGCCCGAAGCCTCCCTCCCTCTGCTTGATGCGGGAACCAGTAGGTCTGAGCCGAGGGGGCCTCTTTCGCCCATCATCGGACTCGCCTCGATCCGCCGCGTCTGCTCCACCACCTCTCCATCACCGGTGAGGCCCAAGGTGAGCTCCCCGCGCTGGCTCCTTCACCCCCTAGGATTTTCGTCTATTCCGCCTAGGCCAGACGTAGGAGACGGATGGGAGCCGTCGATTCCAACTGAATTGAATGACCATGCCTTCCCCGTACCCATTTTCCTCCTCCAGCCACCGCTAGGCGGGCCTGTCCAACCTTTTGAACACCCATGGATCCTGTGCGCGACTATGCCCGGATGGGCCGTAGAGGACCATTGCGGCTTGCCCCTGTAGAATGGCCCGCTGCCCTCCACCCTTTTTCCATATAAAATCTAGATTTCCAAATTTGTACTTAGGCACCCCAAATTAAATCAATATGAAAATGAGAAATGACTAATTATGCCCAGATATAAATTTTTAACTATTCCCTCATGTTTTGTGAAACATGCAGAACTGGTTCTATTCCAAAAATAAATTTAATTATTTACTGGGAATAAATCTACTAAAATGGAATAGTGTTCTGACTGTAGAGAAAAATAGCAAATTTAACTCATATCCGCATGTATAAAACTCCCTAGGCCAAACCATGAGTTTTTTTGACCTTGTTTCAATTATCATAAATAAGACACATCTATACCTACCAAAATCCGGGAGTTCAAGATTTTTTGAGCTTATGAGGAATTTTCATGGATTAAATACTTCTGCATGATATTTTATCAATAGATAAATCATTCCAGAAGCTTATAAACTCCAACAATAATGCTTACAAATTCTACTAGAAGATATTTGTAATTCCTATACATCGTCCTTGGTATCATACTGTTTGGACCTATAAAATAAATGTGGTTAAAAAGACAAATTTGCTACAGAACTGCCTTTGGGATTTTCTTGACGGCATTCTGTTAAATATTTTGAGGTGATTCCAACTCCTCGTGGATCAATCCGTCAAACACTACTTAATCATCCAAGGAAATAATATTTGGAACTCCAGAACTTTTTTGGAGAATTATTTCCACAAACTAGAGTTTTATTCATTAGTAAATGCATAACAAATTATTCGAAATTGATAAAATAGTGAAACCACTTTTGTTGGTTTCATTTTATCAATACCTTTCCAGTGATACAATTTTTTCCATATTTATACTATCAAGAAAGGGACCTTGGTCTAAAAATCCTCCCCTACCTAGTTCCTATATTATAAAACACATATGGAATTCCTTTAAATGTGCAATGATATTTCCCAATCCTTCTAAATCCATTCCTCTCAAACCCTACTGAATTTTTTAAACTTCAAATGTACCTTGCTTGTTGTATGAATTGATGATTGTATGCCTTGTATTGAATGTGGTATTGTTGGCTTGCATGTTTGTTCGATAACGACGATAGTTGCGATTGTGTGACGCTGAGAAGAAGGAAGCATCGGGTTATTATTATTGGTATCGGTATTCTGGTATTCTAAAGAAGTGACGGGACATCTCGCTGGTCACAGGCAAGCCACCATGTTTCTCATAAGCCCTTTTCCTACTTTTTTACTTCTCCATGTTTTATCTACTTTTTACGAAACTGCATTGTTTTTACTATATGCTGAGTTATATCTGGTAGTGGTTTGGCTACTACAAACTATTACGCAATTGTACTACTAAGTAAAATCCCCTTGCCGACACCTACTTGCCCCTAGTGTGGTAGTTGGTGTATAACACCATACCCCTTTGGAGACCCCGTTTTAGCCAAGGAAAAATTATAGGATGGGAAGATCCCGGAAAGTTTACAAAAATACTTTATGAGAAAACCTTGGTGAGGTTTGACCTAACAAGAGAGTTTGAGAAATAAAAAGGTTTTGGTTTTACAAATGAGGAAAGAAAGAGGAGGATTTTTTTTTACAAAAACACACACGGTTCTATAACAACTTAACCCGTGCAACCACATTACTCTAGAATGGGATGAGGCTGGATTTGAAGTTTGCTACTCTGGTATGGGAATTATCATGACTACTTACAAGGTATCATCTCCCTTGAATGCCGGGGTTCCTTTACATAAAGGTTCAACTATGTGACAGTCACCTGGAGGAATTGCGAACTGCCCCCAGGAGCAGCCGAGCGATACTATGAGCCCCTCATTGAAAGTGCCCCTTCTCGAGGAGTCGGATGGCACTCCGATTGGTCGGTGGATCTAGAAGTCCCGGTGTTGAGGGAAGAACTCATAGTGTGGGGCCTATACTAGAGTGGCATCTGGATAGTCTTGACCGGTTACTCGACCCACGATCGGTATAGATCAGGGAAGGGTACCCGGATGGTGTGGGTAAATTGTACAACCTCTGCAGAGTGTAAAAATATCCAAATAGCCGTGTCCACGGTTATGGACGGGTTGGACAAACTACTATAGAGCGGTGCTAGTTTTGATTTCAAAAAGGACTTCGGAAAAGCAATGGCTTTGGAAATGTTTTGACCATGGGAAGGTCGGGAAGGAAGGAAAGGATTTTGGTCATCATGACCGGAAGGAAAAACAAATGGGTGACCACATCCTAGTGTTTTCCAAAACTTTTCAAAAAGGTTTCCAAAATCTTTTAAAAAAGTTTTTCAACAAAGATATAAGCATGCTATATCTACAAGAGAAACTATTTCATAAAATAACCTCTTATGGAGCCCTCCTACTACCACAACCATATTGCATATCCTTTATTATTATTCTTTTAAGGTGGTTTGCTAGTATGTAAAAAGTACTCACCGGCATTGTCCCTGGCTATTTACTTGTCCAGACTTTCAAAGGATGAAGGATTGATGGAGATAACGATGTCTATGCAAGCTAGGTCGTCTTCCCAGTTAGTCACCTATAGGTTAAGGCATGACATCGGCTCTGCGCTTCAAGACTTCCGATGTTGATGTTGTATCGCTATAATGGCACTAATGTAAGTACTTGTACTTATTATTCATGGATTTTGTAATGATACTTGTTGGTTATGCTCACGGCTCACTGATCTTGGGAACATGAATTGCAGGCATAACGGGGATTCTCGGAGTGTAAATCCGGGGTCCCACACCCCCAAACAGGGCGGCGCCAAAGTCAAAAAACTCTCGCATCCATGCGTCGGCGTGGGCGACCTTACCGCAGTGGGGAAATCTGGGCGCACGCCGTTAGTGGCAAAGACGATCCATCATACGCACCGTCGGTGACCATACCGTGGCAGTGCACATCCATCTACACTTAGCTTATTGGAGTTTTCGATAGCTAGAGCTGACGACGAGCAACAACTCAGCGTAGGAATTCAGGTTCAGGTTCACAGGGACCTACGATCCCTGCCACAAGAAGCCAGAGTTCACGTTCAAAGAAATTGTTGCGGCGATGCGACTGTTCATACTGAACCGGTACTGGTTCAAGTGCATCAACTAGTGCATGAACGTTGCACATCTCTTAAAGTTTCGCAGGAAGGAAAAAGATAAGTTGCGGTTGAATGATTCCTAAACTTACGTCCTCTCTAGGAAATTGGCTAGCCAACTTTTATGGTGGAGTTCTACAATTTCTTCAGTGTAAAATAGTTAAGTTTAGACTAACTCTGTGGAATAACTTTTTTAGAGGCAATAGAACCGTTTTGTGCAGCTATCCCATATTTTAGTATGGAATTAGTTCGGAAGTAACCAAACACTATGAAGATTTATCTATTTATTCAATTACTACCGGCGATTGAATTTAGTTTACTGCCATACTTATCTGAGGTATAAAAGATTCAAAAAAAAATTATGAACTGATCTTGGGTGGTTTATTCATGCAAGTTCCATACAGAATCATGCACCAGCTCGAACAAATGTAGGTAAAAATTGTTTGAGGCATACAAAACAACAAAATTTCTTGTCTTTCGGATCGCTCACCAGCTGCATTTTCCCGGCAATGGTGACATTGATCATTGCTAGCCCACCCTCTTTTCAGGAGGCTAACCTTGGTTATTCACACCAAATCATTAGCCACGGATACTATGAATTGATTATCCACACATACTACAAATCATTAGCCACACATTACAAATTTAGTAGCCACACATACTACAATAGTTCAAACTATTACATCAGGCATACTACATGCTTGACTCTCAAGTCAGCAATCTTTCAGATTCACTAAACATCTGTCTTCACTCGAGGGAAATCAAAAGAACCAGCTTATCTATGCCTGGTATCCCCACAAAAACTGTGCGCTCCATCACAGAATGGTGGTGGTCTTGTGCCATCGATCCTTCTAGGCCAACACTGCAGGCAACGGGGACGCTTTCTGGCCGCCTCGTTGGGGTCCTGAATTCCATGTACCGATTCCAGAACCTCCTGCAGGTGGATGATCATCGGGTGCTTCTAGCAAAGATGTCGTCCTACCTCCTTGGAATATCCACCTCGTACATCTTAGGAACGGTGCCTGGATCTTTTAGCCACACCTTTACCTCAATGATCCATCTGTCGCTCGGTGGCACAATCTCCACCAGCTCGCCGCCAAGGCTACTGACGACCTACTTGACGGCCTCCATTCCCAATAATCCAAAGGGAGGCCATCAAAGCCAAGTTTAGAGAAGAAACAAAGATGCCCCAAGCGATCGTCCTACCCATAGGTGCAATTCCGACGCATGAAGCTCATTTTCTCCGCACAACAGTTGAAAGAACGGGAAGAATGCAGAAGGTGCTCGCTGTCTGAGCTATGGGCGAACCAGACAAAAAATCGAATGGCAGCGCGCATACCTCAATAGTGACCAATTTTCATCTGATTCCAAAACAAGACCTGAAAGCCGACAGAAAGTATGCCAACGACATGGAAGGACGCGTGCTGAGCACCCTGGCCATGATAGTGTTGTCGTCGAACTCCTCTACCAGGGTTATCGTGTCTAGGGTGCACGACAGCACGCAACCTCCCGAGGCCGGTCGTCAGTCTGGATTGCCTAGACGGACACGCTCCACCGTGCGAGAAGGTCTAGGCAGCGGCGAGAGGCCAGGATAGGGACGCGAAGCTCCGACACACCAACTCGGAAAAACGAGGCGAGGGCGACGGCGGAGAGCTTTGATTAAGGGAATGAGAGGTTGACCGGCCTTGGCGGGGACGCAAGGAGAGCAACGACAAGCTCCGATCTGGATAACAGTAGCTGGAGCTAAGAAAGGTAATGGAGAGGGGAATAATAGGGTAGAAGAGCAGAGAGGAGAAGAAGATCTAGTGCTCGCAGGGGTAAGACATTACACGACTACAAAAGCGGGGAATACTAACAGGGCAGGGCAAGAAGAGTTGACCTAATGGTGGGAGTTGAGTTCAACCATTTTTTGACGGGTTCAAATGATTTTTTGGACATTAGATTTCTATTTACCCCCATTTGCCCCCTCTCGACAATTGGAGGATCTACTATAGCCCCTCCGCGAGATTACACGCAACTCGGACCCTGCGATGCCTTGGCATTTGAACTTTCGGGCTAGATACTAAAAACCTCCTTCAATGGCCCAAATTAACTGAAGCTTCCTATGGGAGTAGCCCCTCAGGGACTCAAAGAAGGATTGGATATGAAATAATGCTCAAGTTTTCTTCGACCGCATCAGGGACCCCACATATTATTCAGGTGTGTGACCAACTCTTCTGATAGGAGTAGCCCCCGAGTATTTGGTCGTGTCATAGACTCGAGTAAGCACTTTCCCTTGAGTTGAAAGTTTGGAGCCGTTGCAGGCCTCTGCTTTTGCGACTGGTGACATCATTGCTGCAACATGTTGAGCGCAAACGTCTGTAGTGATGAATTTGATGGGATGAGACGGTAATGGGTCCCACATTCTGACTTTGATTTGACCAGTCATGTGTTGTTTACATGAAATTAGTTGTCTCCTTGATTTCTATGCATAGTGGAGGGCGTTCTCGCGACGGCTCGGGCGGTGACAGCCATGTGTGCACTAGGATGTGCAACACGCCTTAGGTTTTAGTAGATTGACGGTTATGCATCCTTGTCTTCCTCCTTTTATACCGCTAAGGGCCCTGGTAGAAAATTTCCCCTTTGTCGCTTGTTGTTTTCACTTCGTCTCTTTCTCTTTGCTTATGCCATTCCCAGAGCCCTTTCCTCCTTCTTGCACTGGACATTATCCGCAAATTTCCTTCCGCTTTCCTCCATGCGCAACACGCAACACATCGCACCAAGAAGATGGGAAAGTCGAAGAAGGTTGCGGGAGCAGGTACCACAGCTGCCGGCGCCACCAAGAAGACCAACGCCGACCGCGTCACCAACGATGGTTGGCGGCGGTCGACGATGAGGGAACTAGGCCTGTGCCGCCTGTGTGAAGCCCATCTGATCCCTCAGAATAAGGGAGATTCCAAGATCCCTAGTCCGCCTGACCCACCCGAAGGTTTCTAGGTCATGTTGTATGCCTTCGTCTTTCGGGGTCTTTCTCTTACTGCCCAAAATTTTCTTCGTGGGCTTCTTTTCTTTACGGGCTTCAACTGCATCAGTTGACTCCTAGTTCCCTTCTGCACACAACATGCATTATCACCCTTTGCGAGTGTTGGCTCATAATCGAGCCGCACTTCGGCCTCTTCAAGAAGCTCTATGCCTTGAAGAGGCAGTCCGGCTCCAGCGGCGCAAGTATATGAGTTGGGCAGGTGCGGAATATATATATCTTCCCCAATAAGCAGTATTTCCCTTTCCATCTCTGTGATTCTTCCCAAGAATGGAGGAAGAAATGGTTCTACATCCATGACGTGAAGCTAGACGACCAAAACTATGGTCTTCCCACTTCGATGCAACCGCAGTGATCTCCAGGAAGCGTGCGTGGTCGAACGTTCCCTCGGGTGATACCGAGGTTGTCGATGCGCTATACAAGTGGGTGGATGCTCTGCAGTTGGTGCGGAGCAAGGATGTCGCTGACATCGAAATCATCCACACCTTCCTCCGGTATCGGGTCCAGCCCCTCCAGTCGAGGGCATACCCGATGTTCTTGTATGCTGTCCCCAATGACCCGACGAGGGTGTCAGCCGAGGAACTCTCCTCGATAGACCTCGACAGGGCCATCAGGACGCTACTGTGCTTCAAGTCTGATGAGGCTTTGCCGGCGGAGTTTTCGACTGAGACCTTCAACACCCGCAAAGAAGTTCCTCAAATGAGTCATTGTAGCACCCCCGGGATTAGGGTTAAACTAACCTAAGATCACCATCTAAGATAAGTTCAACTCCAAACACGAAAGATCACACAGTATGATTCGGTAACATTACAGAACACAGGGATTCAACAGCATAAGGTTAAACTCTTAATAGAGTAAGATATTAGAGTTATTACAAACTAGAGGTCAAAGACCCAACATTACATCACACAGCGAAAGCAAATTATGTTGTTCTACACAACAACTTAGCAAAGGGCCTAAGAGGCCATAAGCAAAAGCGGCGCCCATCCCATAGTACTCAGGCTGCTACCTGGGACCCCCAACTACTCGTTGATGTCAACATAGAAGCCACCTTCAGTTGAAACCAGATCCTCTGTAGAAAAACATCAATGGCGCAAGGCTGAGTACGAGAATGTACTCTGCAAGACTTAGATAACCTAGTATCTACATGCTCTGGCTAGAAAGGCTTTCTCTGGATTTACTTTTGCGGAAAGCAATCTTTATTTGTAAACAAGAGAGAGAAGAGGCTTGTCTACTCAGAATTCTTTTAAAAGGGATAAGATAGCGACTTCTTCATCTTGTTCATCACATATTGATAACCATCAGTTTCATCAGAACCTCCTAACTAGTATCACCCCCTCGACCCAGAGGAAGCATCCTTAAGCACACGTGGATCAGTAAGTTTTACTTAGCTTATAGTTCTCTATGATCATCACGTCCATTCCCAAGTCGTTCATAACCGTGAACACAACTTTTTGAAAAGATTAATACCCTGCAGGGGTGTACAAATTTACCCACACGTACCAACCGACTCTTAATGCCAAATTATTAGCCATCTTCCTTGGAAGGCCGGCAGAGTGTGGTTGATCATGACCTTTAACCCTCTTTCGACGAGACCATGAGTCACGCCCTAGGGATGGTTCCGCCGTAACGGGTCAAGTCCTGAAGCCGGTCTTTGAAGATGTGAGGCGAGGTTGGTTCACTAGGGGATCCATCGACCCCAAGCAACCCGGTCCACGCTTACCTACCTGTTATGATGCACCTCCTTCACCCCCTTGTTCGAAAAGGTTTTCAATGTGTATGCCAAATGGAAAGCCTGAACTATGTGACTAATGGAATCTACTAGGCAAGTTAGTTGCTCGTGGGGTTTTCCAGGCTTCGTGTGGTTGTACGCTCGTCTTGGTTCAAGAGGAAAGAACTCGGGTCCTAATGGTGACGAGCATGGGACTAAAAAAACCACACCCAATGTGGCCTCCCATACAAGCCTTAGCATGATTAGTTAACTCCTTCGATGATGTCACCATCTCCTACCTTACTACCTTCCTTGGCACCTCTGATTCATCTTTTGAATAGATCAGACGTTGTTACTATGCATGGCTAAGATGTCGGTAACAAAAGCTCTAGCAACGCTCAAATGGCAGACCTAGGTAAGCTAGGAGCAGTGGATCAGGACTATAAGGCTACAAGAGGGAAACTATGCAGCAGATAGGTAACACTAACTACTGGCAAAAGACCACATTGGAATCGTGTGCATCATAGCGAGAAAGTAATATACTTTGTAAAAGTAGGTTCAGAATGAGAGGCTACACTTGCCTTGTCCGTCAGTAGACAGGTACGGATCTTCAGTGTTGTTGACTTCAGCTTCGGGTTCGGATCCTATCACGAAGAACCAATACCAAAAAGAAAGGCGACAATCAAGACATGTCATCGATGCAATGCGTAAACAAGGATGATGATATGACAAGTTAAAGTACATTGAAATGAAACCCTAAAGCATGCTTGACAGTTTAAACGGGGTTCCAAGGGTTGCAAACTCTAACTCGGGAAAACTCCGGAAACACATGAGAGGGGTTGATTTTGTTCTCTAATTATACTTGTCATTAAAGTTGTTGATCAATGCATGATTATAGCTTAAATAGATAGAACTCATTTTTCTGAACATTTTGATATATTATTTGTATTTTCTGATTTAAAATGAATTAGTTATGAATTTCTCAAATTTTAATTCATTTTACATCATTTTTGGCATATTTAAATTATTTTCCAACTTGGGCCCACATGTCATAGTTTTATTCATTTCTAAAAACATTTATTGAAATTCTTAAAATGCTGACAGGAGTGGCCCATAGGTATTTATTTATATTCCAGAAATAATTACAAAACATTTAACAAAAACAAAAAGGGAATTACTGCGCCAGCATGACGTCATGCTGACGTCAGGGCCCTACCCTAATTTCTCTCACCGAGGCAGACACCAGACCCAGCCACTGATTGCTGGGCCCAAAGCCACCTCAGAAAGCCACACAAGCATGGCGTCATTGCCACCTCACGCACAGTGGAGCCACCAGACGGTGCTCGCCGGCGGCGATCCAGAGCACGCCTGGATACGCGAGAGGGGGCGTTCGAATATGCTGAGCGGGGCGAACACGTGGGTGGCGGCGCCGCTGGTCTAGGGTCACCGGAGCTTGGTCAACGACGAGCGGGAGTGGCAGCGCTTGTAGATCGATGGCGCGCGACAGCTACGAGAGGCTAGAGGGCAAGCAGTGGGTGCCTTGAGCACCGGGGGTTCACCACGACGCTCGTAGGTGGTTCGGAGAAGCCAAGCGAGGTCGGAATGGACAGCGAGGCGCGCGGAGGAGCTCATCGGTGCCGAGGAAGAAGAGGTCGATGGCGACGGTTGGGACCGTCCTGGCCAGATTTCTTTGTCAGGGAGACAAAGTGGAGCGCGGAGGAGCTCGTCGCGGTGTCGGATGGGCTCGGGGAGGCCAGAGACGGCGGCTAGCCAACGGCCATGGCGGGCTAGGGTTCGGCCTGGCGCGGTGCAGGGAGTGAGAGAGAGCACGCGAGGGGGAGGATAAGATCTGGGTAGGGAGAGGCGTGCAGGGGAGCTCCTTATCCTCGTCCGGAGGCGGCGAGGATCTTGATGCTGGCGAGCGCCGGCGCGGCGACACGCATGTGCTTCCCGATCTTGACGATGCCGATTGCCTGGACAAAGCGGTATTGGGCCTAGGTGGGCTTTGCTGGGCCGATGGCTGCTGCTAGCGAGCGGCAGGGAGAGGAAGGAAAGATGGGCCACGGCCCAGCTGCGGTTCCTGCTATTTTTTTCTTTCCAGAAATTATTTTCTTTTTCTATTTTTAATTTTCTCTTTTGTATTTTCATTTGAGTTCTGTTTTGAATAATTCAAAAATACAAGACTTTGTTAGAAATATTTGAAATATTGCAGAGGCCCTATTAATCCTTTTAGGCTCCAAACATTTTGTCATTTCAAAATTCAAAACCATTTGAATGTTGTTTCAAAGAGAGGGGGAAATTAGGTTTTTGGAATTGCATTCTTAAACCACACACTTGATCACTTTATTGATTTAAACAGATGCATGCAATACTTAAGTACTAATTACATATCTTGCAAGCTTGGGCTGTTACAGTCATTTATTTGCATGTAATGCGGTTTGGTCATTGTTAATCTTCACTTTGCTTTAGTCTGAAAGGGGTCCTTCATGTTGTGCAGGATCGAAAGGTGGAGGACATGTTTCCTCCCCTTCCTGAGGAGTACTCGAAAGCACCGGATAGTGTGGACGTGGACGAGTCAGAGTATATCCCCACTGCTGCCCATTCACCCACAGAGGAGGAAGCCCCCAAGTCTAGCGACGGCAAATCCCGTAAGAGGACCCGAAGCGAGGCTTCAGATGCCTCAACGCTGCCGACCCCGAAGGGTCCTGCGTTATTGAAAGAGCACACCCCTACTAGAGGCGCCTCTTCCCCTATTTTGGCGGTGCCTATTCGTACCGTGGCTCCTCAGCCGCATGCCAAGAACCATAAGCAGGCGCCAGTCTTCGACCTCTCCGACATTCCTTCATGACTATTTTAATTCTTTTGCCCCTTTCATGTGCTATTTTCTGCTTAGCGAATGACCTTTGTATATTTTACTGTTTGTGTTGAACCAGGGGGTCTTCTCCAGATGAGTTTGATAATGGAGAAACTAAGGAGATGGTCGTGGAGTCGGAGTCGACAAGCGTTGTGGCGCCCTGCCCGAAGATGGTGGCAAACTCTGGCGATGGCTCATCGAGCTCCTCCAAGCCAAGGACTCGTGCATTTGTTTCCCTGAAGGCACAAGATAAACCCTCAGAGTCTTTGAATGGACACATATGTACCTTTTGTTCGTGATTAACGAGCCCCGAGTCCCTTCTTCATTCGACTGAAGTTTTTCTGGTGCAACCCTTCATCCACGACCTACAGCCCTCGACCAGCAGCATCTCACCCTGGAGGTGGATTTCCAATAGTTTTAGGGTAAGTGTCTTACTGTCCATGCTATTCACACGCTTGCTTGGAAATTTGTAATTGACTTCTTCTATTTGTTTTCTTGTATAGGAGAACAAGGAAGCTCTCCGCAAACTAGACTCACTCGGGAAGAGTCACAGTCAGGTGGAGACCCAGGCTAAGGATGCTGTGGAAGCCCTTGAGCGCTTCAAGCTAGAAGCAAAGGAGAACGAGGAGAAGCTTGTGACTGATGCGGCTGCTGGGAGAAGGTCATGGCGGAGCAGCTGATGACTGCCGACCAGGCATTGTTTGGTGAGTTATTCGAATCATGTGAGCTGCTACTCTCCTGTCCCGGTGTTTTTTTGTTTTTTTGCTGAACCCATTCCTGCATTTTTTAGATGCCACAGGAGTTTCCTTTGACCATACTATTTTGGATCACGGGAACCTCCTTGTGGATGCGGTTATTGCAGTCGAAGACCGTTGCAGCTCCACCCTCGATACCTTGGCCAAGGCCAAGGAGGTTCTCAGCCGCTTCCATCGGGAGATCTCCCCGAAGGGCGCGACCCTTGACGATAGTGACTCCCTGGAAAAGGCTCTAGCAAGGGATGCACCTACTGAGTACAAGAAGGCATACAAGGGCGTAGGTGCCACCCTTCACTTGGCTATGGCCCCAGCGTGCGACGCGTCGCTAGACCTGAGCAGTGCCACTTCTAAGATTCCAGTGGTGGAGGGAGGTACTGAGGTAGTGTTTTCTCCGTTTTCCTCGCGCTACAAACTCTATGACGTACACCTCATCGAGCTGCTGGCCAACTATGTGACTGAACAGAAGAGGTTGTCCACGGCACAAACCATGGAGGATGGGGTTGCTTCAGATGCCGAAGATCCAATGGTTCATTCTGCTGCTTAGCTGCCCGCCTAAACTTGTATTTTGTAGTAGTGGCATGTGATGCCTTTTTTAACGAATGATGTTTAAACTTTCTATGCAATAGCTTTGGTTGTAAATGTATGGTTCATTTTTCTTGTTCAATTTGTCTGGTCCTTATTGCCTATTGCTTTTCGCCTCATAGGGCCCTTCAAGTGTTGCTCTGGAGATCCTTCCAGTTATATTGGATACCCCTCAACTGAGGGCAAGTGAGGCGTCACAGCTGCCACTACTGCGCGATCGCATCCGGAGCTTGGAGAACTATGTCAACATTATCCGTGTCCACACAAATGTATGGAAGTCAAAGACAGAGCGGGCCGTCGCATGGGAGGAATATCTTGTTGGCGAGTTCCGGCGAATTGGCGAGAAACTTGTAAATGTTTTTTACAATTCGCCGGAACTCGAATGCCTTGCCGCATGGCGTAATTGTTTTTTGTTCTTTGGCTTCTAAGATGCTGCTCTTTGCAGTTGTCAACCTTCTTCCGTCAGAAGAGAAGGAGTGTTCAACTGAACTGCCTTACTCAGCAGGAGCTGGAGGCTGGAGGGTTCTTCTGGATGGACCGAGACCGAGAAATCGTGGTGGCAATGGTGCAGGACCGTGACCACCGGGTCCTCAGGGTTTTGAAGTGCGCAAGGTCAGCTTTCGCGTCTATATGGGCCGCCATGTTTCCATTGGATGCATCTCCATCCAGTTTCCTGGGCTTGCTGGGGAAATTTCAGAGCGGGTGCTAAGGCAGCGTTGGCCCTTGTTCGAATACACCGTCGAGATGTAGATCTGGCGGAGATAGCAACGGCGCCGCCTGTCCCTCCAGATGGCATGGCGTGGAACATGTGCCCGCACTACCAGGAAGTTGCCTAGCACACCGAAGACATTCTTCGACTCTTCAACGAGTGGACCAATGTGTTGATTCAGCGAGGATAGTGTTCATTTTTTCCTATAGAACAATGTAAATTTTTTATAGTTTCGATTGGGCTATTGCCTCCCTTGTGAAATATATATAATATATTGCATGTGATGCTTTTCTTGTAAAGTTGCACATCCTTTTTGTTAGCCTGATGCTTTGTCGATCTCTGCTCCTTGCCAACTTGCCAGTTGGGTTGCAACTGGGCTGGAATTTTCAAGGGTTCAATTACATGGATAGCTACTCAAGTGAATGCAGTAGTAAAGGAGTCGACGAAGCCGTCAGGTGAGGCGCAGCCCCCGAGTGTGTTTTATGAACATAAAATCATAGAAGGAAAAGATATATTGGCCAAGGAACTTAGCTTTACATGGTGTAGTTGAATACCCTAGCTAAGAAGCCTTATTGTGAGTAAAAATAGCTAAGGGTAGAAGCGTCACACATGTGCGGCGTTCCAAGGGTTGGAGTATGCTACTCTGGACTTGACGTCCTTCAGGCGGTAGGCGCCACCTAGAATTACTTCTATGACCATGTAGGGTCCTTCCTAGGGTGACTCGAGCTTTAGGTACCCCTTTTGCTTGAGTCGCACATCAAGGTCACCTTCGACGAAGGACCTTGGTCGTAGCTGTCGGCTGTGGTAGTTGTGGAGGCTTTGCTGGTACAGCGTCAAACAAGCAGCGGCAATGTCACGTGCCTCCTCCAGCAGATTGACGGAGTCCTCGAGTGTGGCCATAGATTCAGCCTCGCTGTAAGCAACGACCCGTGGGGCCTTGTAGCGTACCTTGGGGGCAGCATAGTTTTGGCTCTATGCACCATGAAGAAGGGCATGTAGCCGGTGGTGTTGTTTGGAATTGTACGCAGGCTATGGAGGAAGAATGGAAATTTGTCTTCCTAGGCTCTTGTCACTCTTTCGAGAGCTTGCAATAGTCTCTTATTGATCCCGCTGCAGACGAGGTCGTTGTTCCGCGGATGTGCGACTGAGGCATAGGTGATATTGATGCTAAGGCCATTGCAGAAGTTCTGGAACTTCTTCGAGGTGAATTTTGTTCCGTTGTTGGTGATGATGTTATGTGGCACCCCGGATCTGTAGACTATGGACTAGAAGAACTTGACGGCGGCGGCACCAGTTTGATTGGTGATAGGCGTGTCCTTGATCCACTTGGTGAACTTGTCGACTGCGACCAGGAGGAAGACGTATCTTCCATGCGAGGACTTTTGCAGCTTGCCGACCATGTAGAGTCCCCACTGCACGAAGGGCCATGCCAGCGGTATTGGTCGCAGTTTTGTGTCTGGTGCGTGCGGCTTATCCTCCTGTCGTTGTTGGTGATGCATCGGTGGAGGACTCCAATGATGCTTCGCTTACAGATCTTGACGTTTATTGTGGTGAAGCCTTGGAGCGGAGAGCGATGTTCCACGCATCGGTCGGGTCATCTGGTAGCATTTTGATCAACATGTACGTGACATACGATTGAGTCCATGACTGCTCAATTGCCAGGATCTACATGCGTTTCACATGTGGAATCTCTGACTCCTCTTCTGTTGGCAAGTTGAGGTCGTAGGGTGGCATAGCCCCTGAGCCTGTTGTAGCCACTGGTGTGCTCCTGGGATTGTTGCACATAATGGACTATTCATATGTTTGTTCCAAGAAGACACCTGACGGGACCGGTTCACAGGTAGAGCCAATGTTGGCGATCTTGTCAGCCTCTTCATTGCTCTCTCGGCCGACATGCTGAAGTTCATAGCCATCAAAGTCTCCATCGAGTGTGTTGTAGAGATTGCGGTAGGCGATCATATTGTCGCCGACGACGTCAAATTGGTGCATTGTTTGTTGAATGACAAGGTTGGAGTCGTTGTAGATGACCAACCAGGTGGCACCGCACACCTTGTCCATCCGCATACCCTGGATCAACGCCTCATACTCTGCTTCATTGATGGAAGCACGGAACCTCATCTATCTCATCTTGTCTCCTTGTGGAGATGTCAAGATTACTCCGGGTCCAGCTCCTTCGCCACGCTTGGATCCATCAAAGTGCATTATCCATAGATAGGACATGTCCGGAGCGTCTGGAAGCTACAACTCCATCCAGGGGACAAGGAAGTCAGGGGGCACCTGCGACTTGATGGCAGTGCACCGCTCGTAGATGATGTCACGCGGGGATAGCTCGATGCCCTAGAGGTCCGCTCGCTCTTTTGCTTCGGGGTTGTTGAGGATGTTTGATAGTGGCACGCCATTGATGACCGCTATCTGGTGCTCCTGGAAGTAATGACACAGTCGACGTGCGGTCATGAACATGCCGTAGGCTAGCTTCAGTTAGTGAGGGCACCTCTGATTCATTGGTGTCAGTACCTCGCTGAGGTAGTACACTGAGTGTTGTACCTGATGGGTTTTTCCCTCTTCGGGTCATTCAACCACAAGTGCCGTGATGATCACCTAGTGTGTCGTGGCGATGTATAGCAGCATAGGCTCCCTTTCCTTTGGTGTCACCAGGATAGGAGAGGTGGAGAGTAGACGCTTGAGGTCCTCGAATTCTTCATTGGCTTATGCCGTCCACTCAAATTTGTCTAACTTGCGGAGGAGATAATAGAAGGGGACAGCCTTTTCACCCATGCGGCTAATGAACCTACTGAGTGTTGCGATTCACCCAGCTAGCTGCTAGACTCCTTTGACGTTGTTTGGCTTCTCCATGGCCAGTATGGCATTTATTTTCTTCGGGCTGGGCTCGATGCCTCTCACGGATATGAAGTACCCGATTAATTGCCAGGATGGGACACCGAAGGTGCACTTTTCTGAATTCAGCTTGATCCTATAGCGATCAAGGTGGTCGAATGTCTCGCAGAGATCGTCGATCAATGTTCGGCTCTCCTTGGTCTTCACTACTATGTCATCGACATAAACTTGTATGTTTTGACCAATTTGATTCTTTAGGAATGCTTTCATGCACCTTTGATAAGTTGCTCCTATGTTCTTGAGCCTGAAGGGCATTGTGTTGTAATAGAAGACTCCAAAAGGCGTAACAAACATTGTATTTTCCTGATCCTCGACTTTTAGTCGAATCTGGTTGTATCATGAGTAGGCGCCGAGGAATGAGAGACGTTCTCATCCTACAGTGGAGTCGATGGTTTGATCGATCTGTGGTAATGGGAAGTGATCCTTTGGGCAGTGCTTGTTGAGGGCGGTAAAGTCCACGCACATCCGCAAGATGTCCGTGCCCTTCTTGGGGACTAGCACGGGGTTAGCTACCCATGTCATTTCCTCGATCTCCCTTATGAAATCAGCGTCGAGGAGTTTGTTGACTTTGATGCTAATTGCTTCAGCGTGTCCTTCAGACAGTCGATGCATCAACTGCTTGACTGGTCTAGGTACATGTTGAGTGCATGCTTGGCGAATTCCGTGTGAACTCCGGGCATGTCCGCAGGACACCAGGCGAAAAATTCCCAGCGCTCACCGAGGAATTCAACGAGCACGAGTTCCTATCTGGGACTTAGATTGTTGGCGATGAGAGCCGTCTTGGCAAGGTCTATCAGGTGGACCTGCACTGCTTTGGTGTTGACCGTGGAGTCAAAGGATAGGTTAGCATCATTTTTCTTTGTCACATGAGGGAGGCTGGTTTCTGTTGAGTCCTTCAGCCTTGCAAGTTTCTCCTTCGTGCTGAAAGACTAGGAGATTCTCTTGAAATCTCTTTCATGGCTATCAGATTTGGTGAATCTCCCTGAGATGGTGATGACACTATTGGGTCCTGGCATCTTCAAGTAGGTGGCACGCATAGTGAGGTACCACCAGGAACCATGTGAATGCCACGTGACTGAGGATGGTGTGGTACTGTGAGGGCCAGTCGACCACCTCGAACTCGAGTCGCTCATGCCTAAAGTTCTTGGGGGTGTAGAAGATGATGTTGAGCAATATTTTTCCCAGGGGTAGAACCCTTTCCCTAGACTATGTCATGGAAGGTTGTGTGGGATTCCTCCAGGCGGGTGAGCGGGATCTGCATGGCTTCTAGGGTGCTGGAGAACATGAGTTTTATGCCGCTGTCCATGAACATGCGACTCATCTCGAACCCGCCGATCTAAGACACAAGCACTAGGGCAGAATGGCCTGGGCAAGGAATTTGACGGGGATGATCAGATCGGTCGAAGGTGATACATGGCTTTGATCCGCTGAGGTACTCAGGTATGGATGGTGGGTAGGTGAAGGCCAAATTTATCTGGCGGTTGATCGTCTTCTGGATCCTGTTGGCTGGATGCACCTTCTATATCATCATGGTACCCAACGGTCGTGGGTACTGTTCCGCTCCATTGTTTTGGGTAGAACAGCCGTAGGCTATGCAGGTCCTCCGGGTGGTGGTGGTGAGGCACCATATGCAATGGGCCCGGGGGCCAAACCAAACCCCTAGTTTAGTGCATCGTGTCGCACCTGGGCGTAACCCTCTTGGAGCTTCTTGAATTCCCGGCAGTCCTTGAACAGGTGGCTGGACTTCTTTTTGCCGTCTTATTTGCCAATGTAGAAGTGGAAGCTACAATGACACGATAGCGTGTCGATCGCGGA
Source organism: Avena sativa (assembly GCA_916181665.1). Classification (NCBI taxonomy): domain Eukaryota; kingdom Viridiplantae; phylum Streptophyta; class Magnoliopsida; order Poales; family Poaceae; genus Avena; species Avena sativa. Next base: position 127,910,706 of record OV702284.1, read on the forward strand.
TGGCTCGTTGTCGCGGGTGCGACATTGCCACGATTGTGTGGTCTTTCCGCTATCGCAGTAGCTGCCGATGCGGTAGCCACTGTTGTGGTTCCTTTCATCATGGCGATCGGCTTAGCCAGCCACAACCATGTCGATTTCTTTGCGGTCATCATAGATGGGTGATCTCGTCTTTCCTCGGCGGTCAAGTCTATGCCCAGCGATTGATGATATCTATCAGATGGTTGATGGTTTTGGGCTTGATGCGGACCAGCTATTCCCCGAGTTTGCGGCGTCTCACGCCACATTCAAGGCGTCGATTTCCCTTTCCTCCGAGATATCCTCGGCGGAGTTCTTGATGGCGGACCAATGCTGGACGTAGGAGCGGATGGACTCGTTGGACTTTGCAACAAACACACATCTCTTCTATTGATGCTGGTCTCTTGGAGGTGCCCTTGAAGTTGCGGATGAAGCTGTAGACCAGCTCCTCCAAGCTACGGATGGATCCGGAGGGGAGATTGTTGAGCCAGGCTCGTGCTGTGCCCTTAAGCTGTAGCTAAAGGCATTGCATGGCTGCATTTTTACTTCCACCATTCATCTTGTTTAACGAGACATGATCGTTTAGCTAGATCTTCGGCTCCTGAAGGCTCCTACTCCACACCAACACGGCTGCCGAACACGCCAGAGAAACAGATCCGCACTCTCAAAAAAATTAATAGAGCCACTGTACCAAGGCACACGTGCATAGCGCCATGCTGTGGATGAGGGAGAGATCAGCTAGGCCGGTGCGCAAGGTGAGAGGGGTGGAGAGATGAGAGGCAGCGAAGGAGAGAGAAACACACACAATTTTTTTGCATGCATAGGTCCTGAAATTTACTACTAGTAGAGTCAGGAGTGCCTCGTGTCAGGAACCCAACTTAATAAACTTTGCTCTTACATCGAACTACCTTTAAATCCTCTTCTCTCTTCGCTGCTTCCCTCTTCCCTTGCCTATGTTTTATTCTCTCTACATGTACAACGCATGGACAGAGGTTAGCATATGTCTAAGCAAAAGAAATATTGTACTATGAGTAATAAGCTCTAGTGTTTAGATAGTGTCTAAACGAGATGATTCATAGGACCCACTAAACTAAAGACGTTAACTTTTCCATTGGAGTTTTATAGCTTGGACATACACTGCCAAGTGGTCCCATTATTTGCTTTTTTCCTTAAGGCATCCACAATGTGTAAAAAATCACACCTTAAGGCATATTGTACATTGTGGAGAAAATAAAGTTACCTCAAGCTTGTGGGTTGCCCATAGATAATAGAAAAATCATTTCCCCTCCCTCCTCTCTCTTGCATGGAGCAATATGACCATGCTATGTGGGTCCTACCTTGTGGAAAATGTTGACCTTATCCGCATTTTGTAAAAATGCACACCTTAAGACCTATGCGGCATTTCTTAAGGTTCACCTTGTCATATTGTGGAAAAAATAAAGTTGTCATTAAGCCTAAGGTGCACCTCAAGCTTGTGGGTTACCCATAGATAATAGAAAAATCATTTCGCCTCTATCCTCTCTCTTTCATGGAGCAATATGACAAGCTTTGTGGGTCCTACATTCTGGAAAATGTTGACCTTATACATTGTGGTAATTTTCATAAGTCGGGTGGGTCCTACATTACGAGTGCCCTTAGACACTCATGCTTTGTACTACCATCTCTACCGTGCTAGACTCAATTTTTTTGTGAAATTCATTTAACTGATGTAGTTATATAGGAAGCATGATCCACTATACGTATGAAAACTGCCAGGGTCAACAATGCTTACTACCCCAAGATGCACCCATCTACTGTGCGAACTCCATAAGGTCATAAACTATGATGTTCATCAATATGACCATGACAAGCTTGGTCATTCGGGTTGACCCCAATAATGTCTATACATGGTAGGACAATACTGCGAAACTTTTTTTCCAAAACTCGTCAAATCCCATGGTTAACGTTTTTATGGCACGTAGCGCACATGACATGATACGGCGTGTCATGGATAAATCTTTTAATTTTTTTTTTATTTTTCTTTATTTCATGTGATCATTTTCAAAAAGGTCAAAAAATTTCAAGATGCAAAATCTTAGCTAGAAGTCAAACTAGTCGTCAAAACACTTGGTGGTTTATGATATATTAACTAACCGCCCGATGGGTACCTACAAACGCTTTTTCACAAAACTTTCAAAGCAGCTTACGATTTACTAGCAGTAGTAAAATTTGACCTAATTTTGATAACTAGGCATAAATTCATTCAAGTGGGCGGAGTTAGATAGGAAGTTTGAGAACTCATAAAACATGGGAAATCATAAGTACAACATGTTGGTCCACTGCATATGTCTAAAAACTTGGCTTTTGGTATTCAGATCCATATTATTCGAACTTCCTTTACGGGAAAGAACAATCTCGTCATCACTCATAAAATTCAGAATGCTCTATCCACATAGTTGGAAGCTCACACTAATGGCACTGTTTCATACAATAAGATGCACTTATGTACCTCCGAAAATACATTTAATTTAAGAGCAATCTATCATGCTTACTGGTAGCTCAGATTTGACCTTATTTCGCTAAATTATCATGATGCAAAATCTTAGCAAGAAGTGGAACCTATCTTCAAAACTCTCGGTGGTTTGATATATTAATTATGCCCTTGATGGGTACCTCCAAAATTTTCTTCGTAGACTTCCAAAGCAACCTACAATTTACTTGTAGTTTCAAATTTGACCTAATTTTGGAAAATCGACATAAATTATTTCAAGTGGGATTAGTTAGCTAGGAAGTTTGAAAACTCATAAAACATGGGAATCGTGAGTACAACATGTTGTTCCACTATATATGTCTATAAACTTGGCTTGTGGCATTCATATCCAATATTCTTTGGACTTTTCTTTATGGAAAATAAATATCTTGTCATAAGTCAAAAAAATGTGAACTGAATGCTCTTTCCTGATATTTCGAAACTCACACCAATGACATTGTTACTGCAAGAAGATGCTCCTATTTACTTCTGAAATACATTTCATTCAAGAGAAATCTATCGCGCTTACTTGTGTAGCTCAAGTTTGACCAATTTTTGTTAAATTGTCAAGATGAAAAATCTTAGCAAGAAGTTGGACCTTTCATCTAAAATTTCGGTGGTTTCTGATATATTAACTAAGGCACCTGTGGCACCCCGGATTTATGGTCCGGGAATACCCTTTATGCATACCACCATGATCCCATGATTAGTGCATCGTGGAGCATAACCGAAAGATATCAAAGTGTACATCCATTACTGCATTGATTACAAAAATGTTTACATAAATAACTTACTCCCTCTGATCCATATTACTTGTCATTGAAATGGATGTATCTAGTACTAAAACATGTCTATATACATTCATTTTAGTGACAAATAATATGGATCGGAGGGAGTACATAATGCCACTAAGAGCTCAAATACATAATGACAACGAAACTTCTACTCGCGGAGGACCCAAGTCAAGCCATAACCTAACAGGGTGCCCGACTAGAAGATATGCCCCAGATCGCATAGACGTCGGCTTCTTCCTTGCTCCTCGCTATTCTGGTAATCTGGCCAAGTTAGTAGCCAGGGACAATGTCGGTGAGTACTTTGAATGTACTCACAAACCACCTTTTCTAATAATAACAAGAAGATATGAAATATGGCTATAGTGGTAGGACGGCTCCAAGAGAGGTTATTTTCTAAAGTAATTTCTCTTGTAGATTTATCATCTACAAGGTTTTATTGAAATCCATTGTAAAACATTTTTCGAAACTTTTGGAAGAGTTTTTTAAAACCATAGGACTGGGCCACCCAATGTCCTCTCCATGGTCCTCAACTGACCGGGTTATCCTCCTCCATCTCTGGTGTCCCTCGGACCATCAGGTTTTAGAAAAACACTTTCTTTTTAGAAGTCCTTTTTGAAAAAACAAAACCAACACTGCTCTATAGTAGTTTGTCAACCCGTCTTTAACCGTGGATACCGCTATTCGAATATATTTACACTCTGCAGATGTTGTACACTTTACCTACAAGATTTGATACATCTGACGGGATCACCCCCGGGTCGTCATACTAAAGTATGCGAGTCTCGGATAATCAAACAGACCCTTTGGAAAGTCCACTCCAACACAGGCCTTCCCTATGAGTTGTTCCCCTCTACACCGGGACGTCTGGATCCATGGACCAACCAGGGTGCAACCCAGCTCCTTCAGATCCAGCACTTTCAATGAGGGGCTCATAGTATCGTCTGGCTGCTCCCGAGGGACAATTCGCGATTCCTCCAGGTGATTGTCTAACAGTTGAACCTTTTTGTAAAGGAACCCTGACATTCGGGAGATGTGATCCCCTATAAGTAGTCGTGTGGGGTCCCATATTGGAGCCAACTATCCTCGAGTTAATCCCCGTCCCACCCCAGGGTAATGTGGTTGCACGGGTTAAGTTGTTATAGCTAAAGCTGCAAAGAACCGGGTGCGTTTTTGTAAACATTTTTCCTCCTCTTTCTTTCAGCATTTTTGTAAAATCAAAACCTTTTTATTTCTCAAAACTCGCTTGGCAAGCCAAACCCCACCAAGGTTTTCCTCATAAAACATTTTGTAGACAAATTCCAGGGGTCTTCCCATCCTATATTTTGGTTAGTCTAAAACGGGGTCTCTAAGGGATGGAGGTATTATACACCACATATATCATAAGGAGCAAATAGGAGAAATCAAATGGGTGGTACCTAATGGTAATAAGGGGTAATGGTTTGGAGGAGCCAAACCTTCCCATATATAAAAACATACTAGCAAAACCATGCAATTTATAAAACAGTACATAAACCATGCATAAGTAAAATAATAGGATCAAGGTGTATGAGCAAGAGGGTGGCTTGCTGTGACCAGTGTGATGTCCCTGGACTTATTCAAAATAATACCATAATATAAATTAATAATAATGAGATCCGAGGCTTCCGTCTTCTCGGCGTCACACAATCGCAACTACCATCGTTGGGGATCATACATGCAAACAAACAAAGCCACAATCAACGCACGACATACAAGCATAAAAACATGCGGAAAACAAGAAAGGAGTACATATTATAATTCAGTAGGTATTGGGAAGAGTGGATTTAGAATGATTTGAAATGGTCTTGGAAACACCTGAAGAGATTCTAATAGGATGTCTATTTTAGATACTAGGTAGAGAAGAGTTTTTAGACCAAGGTCATTTTGTAAAAATGATATCATCAGATTGGTATTGATAAAATGAAACCAACAATAGTGGTTCCAATATTATATCAATTACTATGGATTTATAATGAATTTCCTAGTGATTAAACTCTAGTTTTAGGAAATAATTCACCGGAATGATTCTTATGTTCCAAAAATCGTTTCCTTGGATAATTAGTTAGTATTTGATGGACTGATTCAATAGGAGTTGGAATCACATCAAGATAATTACCAGAATGCCATTGGGAAATTCCCAAAGTAAGTTCTGGAGGTGATACGTCCAATCTGCATCACCATTCTATATCATAATTTGCCTCTTTTCATTGATATATTTCATATTAAGAGGTGTTACTAATGTATTTTCATCTGTTTTTGCATGTTAGTTGTTTCTTGGAGGATGAACTGCCGGAGTCAGTATTTTGATTGAAAAAGAGGTGTTTTGATGCAATTTCGCGAAGATCAGAAAAATACCAGAAAAACTACTGAAAAACCTATTTTCCCAGAAGACAAAGAATGCCAGAAGGGGAGGCGGAGATGGGCCATAGGGGGCCCACACCCCCCGGTCGTGGGCCACCCCTAGGTCGCGCCTACAGGGGGTGTGCCCACCTGGCTTCGCCCTCTGTCCTATATCTTCTCCTCGAAAACCTAAAACACGGGGAGCAACCACAAAAAGATTCCACAGCCTCTGCGGGGCGGAAAACACCGAGAGAGAAAGAGCTCTCCAGCAGATAGATTTCTGCCAGGAAATTCCTTCCCAGAGAGGGGAGATCATCGCCATCAATACCATCATCAACCTAGACTTCATCGGGATCATCATCATCCACACCATTATCTCCACTAGCACCATCATCATCACTCCATAACACTGTAACAATTGTGCTGAATCTTGCATAGTTCTTAGGGGAAACTTTCCCGGTGTTAATTACTATTGTAGTTGATGCTTGTGAGTGGAACCATTGGAGTATTGTTTATGTTCAGATTGTTATTCATCACCATATCATCTCTGATCTTGATCCATATGATGTCTCGTGAGTAGTTCGTTTAGTTCTTGAGGACATGGGAGAAGTCATGTTGTTAGTACTGGATTTGTGTTGAGATATTATTCAATGGTTTAGTATTTAATTTACGGTGCTATTCTTCTAGTGGTGTGATGTGAACGTCGACTAAATGATACTTCACCGTTTATGGGCCTAGGGGAATGCATTGTGTATTTGGCTACTAATTGTGGGGTTTCCGGAGTGATAGAAACCTAAACCCCATTAGGACACCATTGCACAAGAGAGTGTAGGATCTCAGAGTTTAAGGTTGTGGTTATGTTTATACCTTAATTTCTTTCTTGTAGTTGCGGATGCTTGCAAGGGGTTTAATCACAAGTATGTATTATTCCAAGTAAGGTTAGTACATTAGCACAGGTTCACCCACACAACACTTACAAAACCAAAGAAGACTACTCAGCTATTTGAAGCGAAAGCACTTGACAGAATTCCCATGTGTCCTCGAGAACGTTTGGTCCTCATAAGTATTTCCACCGGCTTGTCCTTTGCTAAGAAAGGATTGGGCCACTTGCTGCAATTGTTGGCTATCTTTATTACTTGCACTTTATTTCTTTGCTTTATCAGAAAACCCCTAAAAATTTTTTTGGTAAGTATTTACAAAGATTTCTTGGCCCATACCACTAGTCAACAACTTCTGCTCCTCGTTGGGATCGACACTCCTATTTATCAAAAGTACTACAATACACCCCTATACTTGTGGGTCATCAAGATTATTTTCTAGCGCCATTGCCGGGGAGTGAAGCGCTATTGAAGAGTAGAACTGGTAAAGGAAACTTCTACTGTGACTATTGCTTTTATTTCAGTTTGTTACTCTGTTTCCAATATGGATAACCCACTTGGTTTTTTGTTTGGGAAAACTACTACCACTATAAGGGTAGTAGATGAACCACCAACTGTTGAGATAGATCCTTTTAAGATACCTACAAGTATTGTTGATTGTGTTATGGATAATTATTATTTAGGGGATGGAACTATCCACCCTGTTGATCATTTGCTTTTTATCCATGAATTATGCAGGTTGTTTAAGTGTGCAGGTATCACAACTGAACATGTGAAAAAGAAGTTACTCTCTATATCATTGAAAGGAAGAGATGAAGAATGGTGTAAGCTGCCGAAGAATGGACAATCCGTGGAATGGGAGGAAATAGTACCTCTCTTTTATTCTAAATTCTATCCTCCCAATGAAATTCATAAGGATAGGAATCTAATATATAACTTTTGGCCTCGTGATGGAGATTGAAGTTACTAATGCTTAAATGTCCTATTCATGAACTTCCTAACAATATTATTATCAATAACTTTTATGCTAGGCTTTCTCTTCATGATAAAGATTTACTAGATGCTTCTTGTGCTGGATCATTCACACGTATGATGGAAGAAGCTAAATGGGATCTCCTAGACCATATTCAAGAGAACACTGAAGCTTGGGAGAATGACAAAGGAAGAAAGTCAGGTAAAAACTATGATTATGAATGCATTAAATCCTTTATGGGAACTGATGACTTCCGTGATATTAGTACTGAGTATGGTCTTGATTCTCAAAGTATTGCCAATTGTTTTAAGGCCTTTGCCTCTTGCATAGAAATTCCCAAAAAGAAGTGGAATAAGTACCATGCACCTTATAAAGATGTTGCTAATCATGTTCCTATTAAAAATACCGAAGTTTGTACTACTAATCATATTTTGCCTGAACCTTATGTTGAGAAAACACCTTTCCCAGCTAAGGTAAAGGAGTATTCTATGATAATTAGTGCAAATAAAAAAGGTACAAAGAAAACTGTGGAACCTGATGAGAAAATAAATATTGAACTTGTGGTAGGTATTGTGAAAGATCTTATCACTAAAAATATAGAGGATGAGCACATTGTCTTCTGTGAAGACACTTCTAATATTATCTCTCATCCTAGGAAAGCTAGAAAAGCTAGTGTCCCTGTGCTTTTTGTTAGAATTGGTGATCATTGCTATTATGGTTTATCTGATATTGGTGCTAGTTCTAGTGCTATTCCTTATGAGCTTTACAGGGAAATTATGCATGAAATTGGTCCTTGTGAGCTTGAGGACATTAATGTGGTTATTCACCTTGCTAATAAGGAAACCATTTTCCCTATTGGGATTGTAAGAGATGTGGAAGTTCTTTGCGGTAAGATTAAGTATCCGGCTGATTTTCTAGTACTTAATTCAGCAGCTAGCAAAACTTGTCCTATAATTTTTAGTGGACCTTTCTTGAACACTTGTGGAGCTATTATAGATTGTAAGAAGGAGAAAGTTTTAACTAAGTTTGATGGAGATTCTTATGAGTTTAACTTTTCCAAATTTTCTAAAGCTCCTTGTGAAAATAGCTTGCCTAATGAAGATTTTAGGATGGAACAACTTGATTCTATTGATCCAGTTTATGACCTTAGAACTCTTTTTGATGATTGTAAGTATGCTCATTCTGATGATAAAGTTGTTTCCTATGAAATTTATATTGTCAAATTTATTCAAAGTGCTACTGAAAGTTATTATGAGAGAGGGAAACACAGGTTTATGCATCTCAATAATATTAAGTTTCCCCATTTTTTGTTGAAAGCTTTGAAGTTGCATTGTTTTGTCTTCCTATGCCAGTGGATTTTTGTTCCAATAATTTGTCTTCTCATGATACCCCCTTGCATAGGATGTGGGTTAAACTCAAATGTTTTGGATATTTTCTTCTTGATGCTCTCTTTCACTTCAAATATATATCTCCTATGTGAGCATCTTTGAAATTATCAAGCCTAACTTAAAGGCATTAAAGAAAAGTACTTCTTGGGAGATAACCCAATAGTTTTGTTGAGTCTTGGAAGTTATTAACTTAGTAATAACCGCTACTTATCCTTTTTTTTATTTTTGTGTCAAGATCAACTACTTTTGAGAAGTAGAGGAGTTGTGAAAAGTGGCTGTCCTGGGACAGATTTTTGTATGTGAAGGATCTAAGTACAATGGATGGAGCTGTATTTTTCTGTGCTTGTTCTCCCAGTTGTTATCCAACTTTTATGAGTTTTGCACTTTTTGATTTGAGCAATAGAAGATTTTTGAATAAAATCAATATTTACCTGTTGGTCTGTTTTGACAGATTTCTGCCATCATTTGCATTTGCCTCTTAAATCGATTTCCTTTCAGATTCTTTTGGGTTTTTGAAAGGAGTTGCTTCAGTAGCTTTTGTTTTGATGGATTTCAGTTGAACTTTGAACATAAAGGTTTATGGTTTTTGCATACACTAATGTTGCCAATGAGGTTTGTGTAAGGCCCTATATGAAAGGAATTTTCAGAAGATGGAGAAAAAGAATCTGTAGAGTTCATCTTTGAGTAGGTAAAAGTAGTGAAAACAAAATGTTCGTGAAAACCTTATATTTCTATATTTTTGATGATTTTATTACATACATAAGGTTACGAGACGAAACAGAGGAGGAAACGGAGGCCAGGGTGGCCACACCCACCCTAGGCACGGGCCATAGCTGGTCGCTCCTAGAGGGGGTGTGAGCCCCCTGAACTCCGCCTCTGCCTTGTTTTCGCACAGAACCTTCCTTATGCATTGAAACTTCGTAATACATAACCCCCCCGGATCGCCTGAGGTTCGTGTATCGTGTTCTCGTCGTGTTTTTGTTTCGATTTGTTTCTGTCAGAAAATCTTCTCAAGTTTGGAGCACCATGGTATCCGCCAACGACAAAGGCAAGAAGCCCGTGGAATAGGAAAGGATTGCTACTAGGCCTGGAGACATGGATTGGAGCATTGAGGAGAAAGTATAGGACATGTCGTCAGTGTCAACACCCGGATTTTTAATCCTAGATGCCTGTTATGCCATACATCGCAATCCCAGGATTACCATTTTTGCGAGACATAACAGATTGGATATCACAGTACATTATCCATTACAAACCATACATAAGGTCTTACACAAATAAGGGATCTCATGATACAGTCTTAATACAATTCAAGCAGCGAAATAACGTAATAATAATCATAGCATAGACAAAGCTCCATCTTTATGGTCACAGGCAATGCTGACGATGGGAGATGATCCTAGTTGTTGTAACCTTCCTGCTGTTCGTCCTCCTGATACTCCTCTTCATAGTCTGGCCACGGGAATAGCTACGGACAAAGCCATGAGTACTCTTTAAGTACTCGCAAACTAATACTAACAAGTGAAGTGGTTTTTGAGTAGGAAGTGCTAGGCTCTAGGTTGTTTTGCAAAAAGCCAGATTTACCTTAACTTAGTTCAGAAGCAAAGGAAGCTAGTTGAAAGTTTTATAACACCTAAGGGGAACTTGAATTTCATATCACAACCCTGGTATGGTCAAGTCAAAGTCATGAATCATTTCACAAGTCATTTTGAAAACATCTGACGACAGAACAGTATGGCCACTCCAACTGTCCATAACCACAGACGCAACTATTCGAATAGTTTGACACTCTGCAGAGGTGGTACAATTTCACCACAACATTCGATACATCCGTCATGAACAATCCTGAATTCACCATACTCAGTATGCGGATAATCAATCCTAACATTTCAATTACAATCCCTAGTATAGGCACCTCTCCTGTGAGTTTGGCCTCCCAACCATGACCAACTTTCATCTTGGGTACTACACAGGTGGACAATCTTCACAAGGTACCCTCATCTCAACCTTGGCCGCAAGGGAACCCATACTAAGGAATATAAATTTCCAGTCAAGCCCTACAAAAATTTCAGGTATTGTGGTTGTACGGTAAAACTGGAATGGTATCGCATCCAGACAACCATCAGTTTTGTAAAGGGATAAGGCTCATGCCTTAACATTTTCATCATCAAAAATCATCTGGTGTTCAAGAACACATGTCAAAACATTTTAGTAGAATGACTCATCATTCTAAGGTTTTCATAACCATTTTCACCAAGTATTCCTATCTAAGTTGATCTAGTTTTGTGCTTAGCACTAGCATCTACAAGTGGGGGTAAGTACCAATGAGGGGTGGTAAACAAGTGTGGATTATCTAAGTTTACTCTCATGCCTCAGGATGACATCAAGATTATCTAACTTAGGCCAAGTTTTATGATCTTATGCTACCTTTAAATATCTTTCTAAAATCTACAAGTCACTAAGTAAACTCTAAGAGAAAGCTTTGATAAAGAAATAAAATAACTAAGCTTGCAAGTCAAACTAGGATTGTGTGTCATCAAATGTATCTAACCAAGCATGCTTAGGGCGACTTATTTTGGGCTCCTGCTTATGCATAAGCCGGCTTATGAAAAATGGTGGGAAGAAACTATGGTGGAAAGAAGCTACTAGAAACCGTACTGGAGACTTCTTTTGGGCTTCTAAAAATTTGGCTTATTTAATGTGTTGAATTATGAAATTTCTGTAATGCCCCTAAATTAGATATATGTGTTCTAAATAAGTGATCATACCATATATATGCTAGTTTTTAATAAATAAAGAAATTGTGAAAAGTCAAATGATAATAGAAACATAGTATCGTAGTACATGCCAAAATAAAAGAAACCTCTTTGTGTCCTGATCATTCATGAACGGGAGTATATTGATTAGAAGCATTAGGAAAATAGTATTTAACCAAACAGTTCTGATTAGGAAAAGACGTGTTTGGAGGAACCCAACGTTTCATGTCCACAAAGGCCACGGTCCTTTGTTTTTCTAGATGGGCAAAGAGTAACGCTTTGGTGCAGTGGCATTCACCTATAAATAAAATTGAATGGGAGTGGTGATTCAATATACCGGTTCGGGTTCTGAGCATGGAAGCTCGGGAAGCTGCTCGTCGCTGGTTTCTGGAATTGCACACAAGGTTGGCTTCATGGTAGAAATAAGCAGACGAGCAGCTGGACACTTTTTCTGAGCTTCAGCTGCCCACCACCTCGAAGTCAGCCCAGAAGCTTAAAAGAAGTGTGCCTTAATACATTGCATAGGTTATCTAACTTTCATATTTGTAAGTGTTAGCTTGCCTTATGCAGAGCAGTGGTTGAAGTTCTCATCGGCTTCTTCCTCGTAGTATCCTCCTTCATCCTCGTATCCTTGGTCGGTACTAGCGTCTATAAATAAATACGAGGTATAAAATCACCACATAATAATTAACTATTTCTATTTATCACACCAAGGTTCTCACTAGATGATATAGGATCATCACAAACATTACAATCATTAAGGCAAATAGTTTTATTTTCTTTATTTTAGAAAAGTAATTTCTACTCATTGAAAAACTAATTAAGATTTAATATTCTTCAACTCCAACATGGGATCATGTTGACACATTTCATCACCACACATTTCAGTACATGGGAATATGATTTAAAGTGGTGTCACAATTTAGTAAGGTTTAACCTTTTTATTTTAATTAAATAAACTGACTAGAATGGCCTATGAGGCATTCTTTTATTACTTGATCATTATTTCTGCAAGTAAACCTATATATGTTTCATATATTATGAAAGGTATGGTTAAATGTGATTTTTGAGAGTTGGAATCAACTCACAAGCTTTCATGGTTGAATTTTGAAAAATGTTTGAATGCAGAATAGCTTCTGTCTTGTTATTTTTAACATGGGTGATCTACAAATCCAAATGGTTTGAGCCCAACTGGCTTGGATTACGCATTACAGTACCTTTCTAACAAAATTGGTTTCTTGCATTTTGGTTCAGTGAATCGAGCTGGGTTGATTTTTGAATATAGGTACAGAACTGAGTTTGAAACTAAATGAATAAACCTAAATTTGAATTACTGGGTTGCGCAGGAGGTTTAACTGGGTCGGCCCACTATGCACAGCGCGCACGCAGGCTGGTTAAGTAGTTGTCCCCACTCGTCAGTGAGACAGCGAGTAGCGAAGCGGTACGGGGTGACTAGGGCCGTAGGATCTAACTCTAATCGAATGGCTGCAATTCATCGTCCACGCCTGAACAGGACGCGGCAAACACGAACCCGAGCGTGGCCAGTGGGGGTCAGTGGGGGCTCACCGGGGCTCCTGCGATGGTCGGCAATGGGGGCGAACGACGAAGTCGACGACGATGATCTTCCTGGTACCGGCAGCTCCTCCTAGGGCGGCTCCAATCAATGGCGCCTCTCCTCCTCTGCAGTGGCGGACTCCGGTGAAATTCCGGCCACCTAGTGCTCGCCTTGCTCCTGGGGTGAGTGGGTGTGATCAGTGAGAGGTGGGGAGTGAGATGGTGTGCTCAATTCAAACGGGGGTGGCCTGCTTTTATAGTGCCTGAAGGGGATCGATAGGCGCGGGCTGAGCTCGTCGTGGTTGTCGGCATAGCAAGCTAAAGGCATGGACGACGATAGGGGGCGGTGCGTTGCCTCCTGGCGAAGCTCAATGGCTTGATGCCGAGGAGTGGGGCGGTTCACATTGGTCGGAACACTTCGATGCTCTAGACGAGTCCGACAGTGATTTTAATGGCGCATAGCGTCTACGGTCCGCGCGGCGGAGAACGGGGTTGTCTGGCGGGTTGCTGGGGTGCTGGCGATCAAGAACGCAAGCGGCCAGGGTGGCGCGCGGTCTGTGGGCTTGTGTCGCGTGTGATGCTCTCGCGTGCTCTCGGCACGCTCGCAGAGAAACTAGGCGCGAGCTTTCCTTGTGGTCCAGTGGCTGGCAAGGCTCGAGCGCTGGACATGGGGTGGCGGTGGACGGTGGTTAGTGCTCCATACAAGGTTGGCGAAGCTAGAGCTTCTCCTAGCTCACTAGCGACAAGGGGGTGGCAAGGGTTCTCTCGACATGGTCACCATTGATGGCTATGCATGCTCACAGTGGTGCTAAGGCTAGTTAAATTAGTTTGATCATCTACTCAGAGTGTAGAGTGATCTAGAGAGGGAACAAGGTTGGCCAAAATCACTGCTCCTAATAGTGTTTGATGTTTGTTTGTTTGGTGCCAGCAAGGTGTTTGATGAAATAGCCGCAAGAGGTTCAAATTTGAATTTTGGATTCAAACTTGGTGGGTTTGCTAGTTACATACTAGGGAGTTTCTGGTTAGTTGGATTGGTCAAGGGGCACTGGTTTGGTTGGGTTTTGAAAATGTGTGATCTTCACCTATGAGAAAGATTCAATTTGGAAATGTGATTTGAATCAAGTTGCCAAATGTTTCTGCAAGTTTGAAAGGTGGTCATTGATTCACTTTTACTTGTTCTTGCAAGGGGTGAAAAGAAATGGAAAAGTTTCTGTTTGAAATCTTGGACGAAACACTCAAAGTGGCATAGTGAGCAAGATTGGCAAAAATGACCGTTTGCTTTATTTGATTTGTTTTTGATTTTCTCTTGATTTGTTTCTGCTTGGAAATGTTTTAGATGATGTTGTTTTCATATTTAAACCATTCATTGCTATTTAGATCAATCACACAAGTCCATTCATGCATTCACACAATCATCACATACACACATGCATTCATAATGATTTGAATTAACAAAATTTTTTTTAACCCTAATTTTGGTGATTGGAAATTGATAATCCTTGTTCAACATTTTTGGGATGTTACAAAACTTCCCTCCTTAAACAAAATCTAGTCCCAATATTTTAAAAAGAAGAAAGAAGAAAACTAGGATTTAAAAAGATCGGGAAACTCCATCTTGATGTGATCTCGCTCCTAGGTAGCTTCTTCTTCAATGTGGTTACTCCACTGAATCTTGAGAAACTTGATGCTTATGGTCCTGGTGGTCCTGAAAGCTTCATCCAAAATACAGATGGGTACTTCGGGATATGTCAGGTCATTGTTGATCTCTATGGTGCGGTGATCAATGTTCTTGAAAACTTCAGTCTTCTCAGGAACTTCAAGGCATTTGCGAAGTAATGATATATGGAATGCATTATGCACTGCAGACATATCCTCTAGCAGTTCCAATAGATACGATACTTCTCCCGACGATTTAGAATCTTGAAAGGTCCAATATATCTGAGGGTAACTTTCCTTTGAGCTGGAAATGCTGCATTCCTTTCAAAGGCGACACTTTGAGATACACAAAATCTCCGATATTGAAAGCGAGGTCTCGACGTCTCTTGTCGGCATAACTCTTCTGTCTTGACTGGGCGGTCTTAAGGTGCTCACGAATCTTGTGAACTTTCTCTTCTGCTTCTCGTAGGATGTCGGGTCCAAAAATCTGACTTTCTCCTACTTCCGACCAATTCAAAGGGGTATGACACTTCTTCCGTACATGAATTCAAATGGGGCCATTTGAAAACTAGCTTGATAACTGTTGTTGTAAGAAAATTGTACGAAAGCCAAACAGTCTTTCCATTTAGATCCATACTCTAGTACACATGCTCTCAACATATCTTCGAGTATTTGATTTACTCGCTCCGTTTGTCCATCGGTCTGAGGGTGATATGCTCTGCTGAAATCTAGTCGGGTTCCTAGTCCTTCTCGGACTTTCTTCCAGAATCTCGAGGTAAATTGAGTTCCTCGATCCGATACAATGTTCTTGGGAACTCCGTGCAAACTGACGATTCTAGCGATGTATAACTCCGCTAGCTTCGAGCTCTGGTAAGTGGTCTTGACTGGTAAGAAATGGGCTACTTTGGACAAGCTGTCAACTATGACCCAAATAGAGTCATTTCCCCTACTAGAAGTAGGCAACCTAGTGATAATGTCCATTCCAACGGAATCCCATTTCCATTCCGGAATTTGTAGTGATTGCAACAGTCCTGCGGGTCTCTGATGTCCCGCGTTGACTCTTTGACAAATATCACACTTGGCAATATAGCTTCCGATTTCTCTCTTCATCTTATGCCACCAAAATTGCTCCTTCAAATCCTATTACTTCTTTGTTCCTCCGGGGTGGATAGAATAAAGAGTATCATGGGCCTCCTTCAAAATAATTTACTTCAACTCTGAATCTGATGGTACACAGAGACGTCCTTTGTACCACATAACTCCTTCTTCATCTTCGGTGAATCCGGGTACTTTGCCTGTACCGATGCGACGTTTGATTCCGTCAATACTAGCATTTCCTTTCCGAGCCTCCTTGATCTGACTGATCAAGGTGGCTTGAAGTTCTATGCTACCCAAAAATCCTTCACTCACTAATTCCATTCGGAAATATTCCATCTCTTTGTGCAAACTTGGTTGCTCCTTTAGGATCATGGAGTTCAAGCCGCACGGCAATCTGCTAAGGGCATCTGCTACCACGTTGGCTTTACCGGGGTGATAGTCAATGTCTAGATCATAGTTGTTGATTATCTCAATCCATATTCTCTGCCTCATATTCATCTCCTTCTGAGTGAATATATACTTCAAGATCTTGTTATCCGAATAAATCTCACAATTGTTTCCCATAAGATAATGCCTCCATGTCTTCGGGGCTAGAACTATGGCTACTAGTTCAAGGTCATGGGTAAGATAATTCTGTTCATGTTGTTTCAGTTGTCGGGACAGATAAGATATAACTTTGCCTTCTTTCGTCAACACACATCTGAGACCAATCTTGGATGCATCACAATACACATCCAATGTCTTTGTAATATCCGACATGATCAAGATTGGGGCTAAAATCAATATCCTCTTGAGTTCCTGAAAACTCGCTTCACATTTGTCTATCCATTCATACTTCTTATCCTTCTTCAGCAATTGGGTCATGGGTCTTGCGATACTCGAGAATCCTTCTACAAACTTGCAGTAGTATCCCGCCAATCCGAGAAATGCGCGAACTTGGGTTTGAGTGGTTGGGACTTGCCAATCTTCAACATCCCTCACCTTTGCAGGGTCAACGGCAATTCCTCCGGATGATACGATATGTTCGAGGAATCCTACCTCCTGTAACCAAAATTCACACTTGCTAAACTTGGCATACAACTGATGCTCTCTAAGGGTTCCAAGAATGGTCCTTAGGTGTAGCTCATGTTCTTCTTCTGATTTGGAATAAATCAGAATGTCATCGATGAAAACAACGAAAAACTTAACCAGGAAGTCCATAAAAATATTATTCATGAGGTTCATGAAATAAGCGGGGGCATTTGTTAATCCAAAATACATGATAGTATACTCGTATAATCCATATCTGGTGGTAAAGACAGTCTTTGGAATATCCTCTCCGTGAATCTTGAGTTGATGATAGCCAGTTCTAAGATCAATCTTAGAGAATACTTTGGCATCGGTCAACTGGTCAAACAGGTCTTCTATCTTTGGCAACGATTACTTGTTCTTGATGGTGACATCATTCAACTTCCAATAATCCGTACATAAATGGTTACCTCCATCCTTCTTGTCCACAAACAAGACAGGTGATCTCCATGGCGACGCACTTGGTTGGATCAATCCGATCTCCAGCATGGCATCCAGTTGCTTCTTTAGCTCCACTAATTCATATGGGTTCATACTATCTGGTATCTGGGCTATGGATCTGGTTCCAGGTATTAGTTCAATGATAAACTCGATATCCCGATCTAGGGGCATACCGGACAAAACATCTAGAAATATATCGGGGTATTCACAGACTATCCGGACTTGGTCAATGGTTGGCTGGGCTATAATCTGGTTGCACTTGAATTGACGGGGCAAGGTTTCAGATACATGCTCGACTGATACTCCGGTTGTACTGGTCATGGTTATGGCTTTCTTGGCACAGTCGATTAATCCTTTATGTTTGGACATCCAATCCGTTCCTAGTACAACTTCCAAACCTTTCGTTCGGAGTACTATTAGATTAGCATAAAAGTCTATGCCATGGATTCGGATAGGCACGGCTTTGCAAATTTGTCTTGCTTTGGTGGTTGAACCAGGTATTTGAACAATCATAACATGCTTCAATTTGGTGGGTTGAATCTTACTAGTGCATGCAAATTCTTCGATAATGAACGAGTGCGATGCTCCAGAATCAAACAACACTCTTGCAAGTACTGAGTTAACAGAAAACATACCCAGGATGACATCTGGCGCTTCTTGGCCTTCTTCAGCATGCATGAGAAAGACATGGCCGTTGTGGTTGAGCGAGTTCCCTGGGGCAAACCTTCTTCCGGGCTGAACACGACGCTGCTGCTGAGCTGGGGCATTTGCATTGGGGGATACGGTAATCTTCTTGGGGCACTCATTTGAATAGTGACCTTTGGTTCCACACTCATAACAAGTCATTTGGGACTTGTCCTTCGCTGCAACGGGCACAACATTGCTTCTAGTCCTTGGGGCAGTGTTGGTGTTGGTGGCGACATTGTTGCTGTTGAACTTAGGCAGAGCATGGTTGAAATTACTAGGGTTGTTGTGGTTTCCTCCGGGCCTTGGGTTTCCACGGTTGGGATAGGTTGGATGGTTCATCCGGGGTCTGTTGGTTCTTGGGGAAAATCCTAGGGATGGGTTGGAGCGATACTTTGGTGTCTGGTGGGTTCCTAGTTGATGCATCATTCTACGCTTGCGGTTCTCATTGGCTTGATTGATCTTGCCTTCCATCTGAATGGCAGAGTCAACTAAGGCTTCAATATCAGCAAATATTGACTAACACTGTCTGCATCTCATCGTGCAGACCATTCAGGAATCTCTCCTTCTTCTTGGCTTCAATATCTATCTCATCCGGTGCATACCTAGCCAATGACAAAAATTTGTCACGGTACATCCTTCCTTGCTTAAGTTCCCTGAGTTCATCTCTCATCCTCTTGATCAAACCCGGTGGCACGTGGGTTCTGCTGAACTTGACTTTGCACTCTTCCCAAGTCATGAATTGACATCCATTCATGGCACGAATGCTGTTCCACCATGCTCTTGCATCTCCGTCCAGATAGTGGGTGGCAAACAGTACCTTCTCGTTGGCTTCCACTCCTGCAACTTCCAGGTTGTTCTCCATGGTTTGCAACCAATCATCTGCATCTAGGGGCTCTTTAGACTTAGTGAAAATAGGGGATTGGTGTTATGGAAATTCTTGAGCTTGGATCCATGGTTGTCCTGATTTCCATGGCCTTGATTGTTGTTGGCCATCTGAGCTATCTGTTGAAGGGTGGCTAAGTTAGCTTGATGTTCGGCTCTTTCGGCTTCGCCGTCAGAAACCAACATTTGAAAGAGTTGCAACATTGGGTCCGGGGATGAAGTGCTTCCTCCGTGAGGCATCTGAAGATTGACATAGATCATGAGAAAAGAGGGAAATTTCTAAGGTTCAGATTTTTGGTGTTTTGAAAAGTTTTCAAAGTTTGACTCAGATTTTTCTAGCAACTTGCTTTTCATTCATTCATTCATAGCACACGATACAAACGCACACCACAACAAAGGAAAACAGATGGTTTTAAGAACCATTCTGTGGAACTACGATACAGTGGGACCGAATACAACTCACTAGCGCTAGTGCCCAAGTGCTACTACTCCTCGGAGTGGGTGCCCTCGTCATCCTCATCATCATCAATGAAGACGAAGTCATCCTCATCGGTGAAGAAGTCCATGGCCTGATCCTCCATAAAATCATCATCAACACTGAGATAGGAGTAGGGGTCTCCACGAAGGTATCCCCTGCATTCTCCCTCTCCTCCAACTGCATGTCTCTCTCGTGGATGGTCTCCTCCAAATCTGTGATCCGGTGGCGAAGACGGGCAATTATGAGCTCCTTCTTGTCGAGCTGATGGCGACAAGACTGGCGATACTTCACTAGCATGGCGATGGTCTGATCCTTCTTGGCGGTGATGGCGTACTTTTGGTTAGCGTAGGAGAGGGCATTGTCCAGATGCCTGTTATGCCATACATCGCAATCCCAGGATTACCATTTTTGCGAGACATAACAGATTGGATATCACTGTACATCATCCATTACAAACCATACATAAGGTCTTACACAAATAAGGGATCTCATGATCCAGTCTTAATACAATTCAAGCAGCGGAATAACGTAATAATAACGATAGCATAGGCGAAGCTCCATCTTCATGGTCACATGCAATGCTGACGATGGGAGATGATCCTAGTTGTCGTAACCTTCCTACTGTCCGTCCTCCTGATACTCCTCTTCATAGTCTGGCCACGGGAATAGCCAGGGACAAAGCCATGAGTACTCTTTAAGTACTCGCAAACTAATACTAACAATTGAAGTGGTTTTTGAGTAGGAAGTGCTAGGCTCTAGGTTGTTTTGAAATAAGCCAGATTTACCTTAACTAAGTTCAAAAGCAAAGAAAGCTAGTTGAAATTTTTATAACACCTAAGGGGGACTTGAATTACATATCAAACCCTGTTGTGGTCAAGTCTAAGTCATGAATCATTTCACAAGTCATTTTGAAAACATTTGACGACAGAACAGTATGGCCACTCCAACTGTCCATAACCACGGATGCGGCTATTCGAATAGTTTGACACTCTGTAGAGGTAGTACACTTTCACCACAACATTCGATACATCCGTCAGGAACAATCCTGAATTCACCATACTGAGTATGCGGATAATCAATCCTAGCCTTTCAATTACACACCCTAGTATAGGCACATCTCCTGTGAGTTTGGCCTCCCAACCATGACCAACTGTCATCTTGGGTACTACACAGGTGGACAATCTTCACAAGGTAGCCTCAGCTCAACCTTGGCCGCAAGGGAACCCATACTAAGGTATATAAATTTCCAATCTAGCCCTACCCTAATTTTGGGTATTGTGGTTGTACGGTAAAATTGGAATGGTATCGCACAGAAAACCATCAGTTTTGTAAAGGGCTAAGGCTCATGCCTTAACATTTTCATCATCAAAAATCATCTGGTGTTCAAGAACACATGTCAAAGCATTTCAGTAGAATGAATCATCATTCTAAGGTTTTCATAACCATTTTCACCAAGTATTCCCATCTAAGTTGATCAAGTTTTATGCTTAGCACTAGCATCTACAAGTGGGGATAAGTACTAATGAGGGGTGGTAAACAAGTGTGGATTAGCTAAGTTTACTCTCATGCCTCGGGATGACATCAAGATTATCTAACTTAGGCCATGTTTTATGCTCTTATGCTACCTTTAAATATCTTTCTAAAATCTACAAGTCACTAAGTAAACTCTAAGAGAAAGCTTTGATACAAAAATAAAATAAGTAAGCTTGCAAGTAAAACTAAGATTGTGTGTCATCAAATGTATCTAACCAAGCATCCTTAATGCATTGCATAGGCTATCTAACTTTCATAGTTGCAAGTGTTAGCTTGCCTTGTGCAGAGCAGTGGTTAAAGTTATCCACGGCTTATTCCTCGTAGTATCCTCCTTCCTCTCGTATCCTTGGTCGGTACTAGCGTCTATAAATAAATACAAGGTATACAATCACCACACAATACTTAACTATTTCTATTTATCACACCAAGGTTCTCACTAGATGATATAGGATCATCACAAGCATTACAATCATTAAGGCAAATAGTTTTATTTCCTTTATTTTAGAAAAGTAATTTCTACTCATTAAAAAACTACTTAAGATTTAATATTCTCCAACTCAAACATGGGATCATGTTGACACATGTCATCACCACACATTTCAGTACATGGGAATGTGATTTAAAGTGGTGTCACAATTTAATAAGGTTTAACCTTTTTATTTTAATTAAATAAACTGACTAGAATGGCCTATGAGGCATTCTTTTATTACTTGATCATTATTTCTGCAAGTAAACCTATATATTTTGATATATTCTGAAAGGTATGGTTAAATGTGATTTTTGAGAGTTGGAATCAACTCAAAAGCTTTCATGGTTGAATTTTGAAAAATGTTTGAATGAAGAAAATCTTCTGCCTTGTTATTTTTACCATGGGTGATCTACAAATCCAGATGGTTTGAATCCAACGGGCTTTGATTACGCATTCCAGTACCTTTCTAACAAAATTGATTTCATGCATTTTGGTTCAGTGAATCGAGCTGGGTTGATTTTTAAATCTAGGTACAGAACTGAGTTTGAAACTAAATGAATAAACCTAAATTTGAATTACTGGGTTACGCGGGAGGTTTAACTGGGCCGGACCAGTACGCACAGCGTGCGCGCGGGCTGGTTAAGTAGCTGTCCCCACTCGTTAGTGACACAGAGAGTAGAGAAGCGGTACGGGGCGACTAGGGCCGTAGGATCTAACTCTAATCGAACGGTTGTGGTTTATCGTCCATGCCAGAACAGGACGCGGCGAACACGAACCCTAGCACGGCCAGTGGGGGTCAGTGGGGGCTCACCGGGGCTCCGACGATGGTCCGCGATGGGGGTGAACGACGAAGTCGATGACGGCGATCCTCCTGGTACCAGCAGCTCTTCCTGGGGTGGCTCCAATCAACGGCGCCTCTCCTCCTCTGCAGCGGAAGACTTCGGTGAAATTCCGGCCACCTGGTGCTCTCCTTGCTCCTGGGGTGAGTGGGTGTGATTAGTGAGAGGTGGGGAGTGAGATGGTGTGCTCAATTCGAACGGGGGTGGACTCCTTTTATAGTGCCTGAGGGGGACCGATGGGCGCGGGCTAAGCTCGCCGTGGTCATCGGCAGAACAAGCTAAAGGCATGGGAAACGATAGGGGGCGGTGCGTTGCCTCCTGGCTAAGCTCAACTTCTTGATGGCGAGGCATGGGGCGGTGCACATTGGTTGGAACACTTCGATGCTCTGGACGGGTTCGACGGTGATTTTAATGGCGCACAGCGTCTATGGTCCGCGTGGCAGCGAACGGGGTTTTCTAGCGGGTTGCTAGGGTGCTGGCGATCACACACGCAAGCGGCGAGCGCAGAGCACGGGTGGGCTTGTGTCGCGGGTGACGCTCTGGCGCACTCTCGGCAAGCTCGCAGAGAAACTAGGCGCGAGCTTTCCTTGTGGTCCAGTGGCTGGCAAGGCTCGAGCATTGGATAGGGGGTGGCGTTGGATGGTGGTTAGTACTCCAGACAAGGTTGGCGAGGCTAGAGCTTCTCCTAGCTCACTGGCGACATGTGGGTGGCAAGGGTGCTCTCGGCATGGTCACCATTGATGGCTATGCATGCTCACAGTGGTTCTAAGGCTAGTTAAATTAGTTTGATCATCTATTGAGAGTGTAGAGTGAGATAGAGAGGGAACAAGGTTGGCCAAAATCATTGCTCCTAAAAGTGTTTGATGTTTGTTTGTTTGGTGCCAGCAAGGTGTTTGATGAAATGGCCGCAAGAGGTTCAAATTTGAATTTTGAAATCAAACTTGGTGGGTTTGCTAGTTACATACTAGGGAGTCTCTGGTTCGTTGGATTGGTCAAGGGGCACTGGTTTGGTTGGGTTTTGAAAATGTGTGATCTTCACCTATGAGAAAGATTCAATTTTGAAATATGATTTGAATCAAGTTGCCAAATGTTTCTGCAAGTTAGAAAGGTGGGCTTTGATTCACTTTTACCTGGTCTTACAAGGGGTGAAAAGAAATGGAATAGTTTCTGTTTGAAATCTTCGACTAGAAACACTCAAAGTGGCCTAGTGAGCAAGATTTGCAAAAATGACCATTTGCTTTATTTGATTTGTTTCTTCTTGGAAATGTTTTAAATGATGTTGTTTTCATCTTTAAACCATTCCTTGTTAGTTAGATCAATCACACAAGTCCATTCATGCATTCACACAATCATCACATACACACATGCATTCATAATGATTTGAATTAACAAAAGTTTTTGTTAACCCTAATTTTGGTGATTGGAAATTGATAATCCTTGTTCAAAATTTTTGGTATGTTATAGTCAGGCATGAAGGGACAAGCTGCCACAGGAGCAAGGGCAATAAAACCTACTTTTGTAGGGGCAACTAACACTGGACGTGCTTTTTCTCATAATATGCAGGGTTTCATGACCTCCATTCCAGACTAAAGATCGTGCCCAGAGGCAGTGGAAGCCCTTAGAACCACTGATGAGTTTTGTGATAAGTACCATGCTCTAAGGATGAGGTTGGATATGATTCAAGAGGAGAATAACAGGCTTCGTAAGATGCTGGAGGATTTTCTCACCCTAAACAAGGGAACACCACCACCACCGCAGGAGTAATTCGTCTACAGGTTTGGCATCCCCTTGGATTGTTCCAAGCTTGGGGGAGTGCCGCGGTATCACATCATTATCTTTTATCTTTTACCTTTTTAGTAGAGCTATATCTTTGGTAGAGAAGTTATCTTATAGGTTGGTTTGCACTGTGGAAGTATCTCTCCTTTAGTTGGTTATCTATGTACTTGGTGTGAGTTCCTTTATGGAATATTAATGAGAAGTTTCATCTTTTACTTTTTGCACTTCTTATTTTAGTTTGCAATCTCTATTATATGATTGATCTTGTTGATTAGTATTGGTATCTCTTTGGGAGCATCAAGTAGATCTAAATTGGTTTTGGCAAACCGAGCTCTCGTCAGTCATTTATTTAAGATATTTTGAAAGGAAAAGAGAAAAATCTTACAGGTATTTTGTATCATTTATTTTCTTTCTTGATTGGCTCATAAGCTTAGTATTATTTCTTTAAGATATTTTGTGTCTTCAAGGAAGATCGCGTGTTTGGCTTTATCACTTGTAGGTTTGCTTGTTTCCTTCAACTCTTTTGCTTGCTACCCAGCCTTGCTAGCAAAAAACCTGTTTTGAGAAGGCATACTTCTCATGCATCCAACCCCTTTGAAACAAAACTTGTGCCATTTGTGTCCACCACATCTACCTATTAGTATTATTGCTATTCCAAGTAAATTCTCAAGCTTCATCTATCTTTCGAATTAAAAATTATTTTGTTATGCGAAAACTAGTTAGTAAAGCTCTCACGAACTTGATGGAACACCTTATTTTCCTACCCCTAATAAACTTGAACCATTGTGTCATCGAAGTTGTATATGCTTGCACCTATACATTGGGATTAGCAGAACCGTGCTGTCACGGGGAACTATTTCAACACTTATGGATACATATCCAGTTGATGTCATGCTCTTTTGTTTGCGGATGTTGTCGGTGTGAAATAAAAGGAGAGCTTGTAAGTCCATGGAGTTATGTATGTGTGTTAGAGAAATGCCTAGGCCACTAGCCTAAGCCATGCCTAATCATGGTGGCAACTTGCAGCATAACCATAGTGAGAAATCTGTGAAGCATCCGAAATTAAAAACCTGTGAAAATAGCAAATAAAAAGATAGTTGAGATGCTCACTATCTGCTTGCCTTGTCATTTTGATTATGATAGCTCTTGTATCATGTGCAAGGGGTACCCCGTTGGTGGTTCTTTATGATACACATGTATTTACAATGACAAGAACTTATCGGTAACTAAAGTTGAGTAGCATGAGGAGTGATGACCCACAAGTATAGGGGATCGCAATAGTCTTCGCGGGTAGTATTACCCAATTTATTGATTCGACACAAGGGGAGCCAAAGAATACTTGCAAGCCTTAACAACTGAGTTGTCAGTTCAGCTGCACCTGGAAATAGTTCTTGCTCACAGAAGTTTATTAGTAGTAACAGTTTGTAGTAGCAACAGCAAAGCAACATCAATAGTGAAATAGTAGCAATAGTAACAGTAACGGTAACAGTAGGATTCGAGTGCGGTAGGCATAGGGATGGAAGAATGGGCGTTGCATGGACGAGTATAAACATGTAACTTAAAGATCTAGGGCATTGCCGATAAATAATAACAAGAATCCAAGTACTAAACAATCCTAGGCATGTGCTCCAAATATAGTCATACGTGCTCGCAATGAGAACTTGCACAACATCTTCTATCCAGCCAGCCCGTGGCAGCGGGGCCTTTAGGGAACTACTGGCAATGAAGGTGCTCCATTTAATAGAGCACCGGAGCAAAGCATTAACACTCCATGAACACATGTGATCCTCACACCACAGCCACCCCCCCGGTTGTCCCAATTATTGTCACTTTGGGGACTTTGGATCCGGACAATGATATGTGTACACAACTTGTAGATAAGATCACAAACAATACTATCATAATGATTCAATAATAAGTTCAGATCTAAGATCATGGAACTCGGGCCCTAGTGACAAGCATTAAGCACAACAAGTTGCAACAAAGTCAAATAGCACTAATAGAGATACTAGGCACTATGCCCTAATAGATCTTATTCGATTACATGATAGAACTCATCCAATCCCTATCATCCCAAGCCTACAGTGGGGGATTACTCAGTCATGGATGAGGGAAACATCGATGGTTGATGGAGATGCGTTGGTGATGACGATGGTGATGATCCTCTCTAAATTCCCCATCCCAGCAGGGTGCCAGAACGGAGTCTCTAGATCCGAATCTTGGTTTCTGGTGGCGGCGGCGGAGCGGAACTCTTTCTGGAAAACTATCGAACCCCCCTGAGTTTTTAGGACACAAGGCAACTTATAGGCACAGAGGGGGGCCGAGAGCTGCCTGGGGTGGCCAGACCCCCTCCAGGCGCGGGGTCAGGTGGGCCCGCGCCTGGGGTAGGTCTGGGCCCCCAGGCCTCCTCTCTGTCTCCCCTTCTGGCTCCATGGATCTTCTGGTGAAAAATAGTTTTTGGCATATTTTCCGGGATTTTTCCTGATAGTTGATTTTCTGCACAAAAACAAGAGACCAAGGTAATTCTACTGAAAATAGCGTTAGTCCGTGTTAGTTGTATCCAAATCACACAAGTTTAGAGAAAAAACAATAGAAAAGTGTTCGAGAAAGTAGATACGTTTTGGACGTATCAAGG
Organism: Avena sativa; assembly: GCA_916181665.1. Taxonomy (NCBI): domain Eukaryota; kingdom Viridiplantae; phylum Streptophyta; class Magnoliopsida; order Poales; family Poaceae; genus Avena; species Avena sativa. Next base: position 127,937,493 of record OV702284.1, read on the forward strand.
AGCGGCCCTCATAGTCAAGGGACATGAGATTTCCAACTTATATTTCATCAAGCATATACTCCATCCTTGTTCACTTTAACCTTAATCACCTCAAGATGCTTATGATAGGGGCAATGAGATCTCAAAGCTAGTAAGTACCATAATCTTTTGGAAGCTCTTTATGAACTTGAAATCCCTGCTTCCCTTTATGAAGGGCCTTTCTTCTACTTCTAAGTTGAATCAGTAAACCTAGTACTCTCCATCTCTAGCAAGCATTTGAGTTGTTGTGTTTCAAGCATTCATATGATGATTTATTCAATCATGTTCTTTATGTTCCTTGTTTGCACAAGACTCTTATCTATTGAGTATTACTTTGAAAGTCATCATTGTGAAAAACCTTTTATGTTTGAGCAAAGAGTACTCTTGTTGTAAAACTTCTACAAAAGCTTTATTTGTGAAACTATTTGCCAGTTGTTCTCTAACCAAGAACAAAGTTTGCCAATTCCAATTATGATTTATCTTTATGCATCTCTACTGTGACTCCTATACTTGTTGCAAGCTAAGTTATATAATGGTGAGTTGCTTTCTTCTATGAGTTGTGTAATGGTAAGTGTGATGCTTTTTTCTGTATTCTTTTATCGACACTTCACTCCATAAACCTGTGGACATGTTTACTGAGCTCAGTTTTCGCTTGGGGACAAGCGAAGGTCTAAGCTTGGGGGAGTTGATACGTCCAATTTGAATCACCATTCTATATCATAATTTTCCTCTATTCATTGATATATTTCATATTAAGAGGTGTTACTTATGTCTTTTCATCTGTTTTTGCATGTTGGATGATTCTTGGAGGATGAACTGCCGGAGTCAGGATTCTGATGGAAAAAGAGGTGTTTTGATGCAATTCCGCGAAGAACATAAAAATACCAGAAAAACTATGGAAAAACCTATTTTCCCAGAAGATGAAGAATACCAGAAGGGGAGGCGGATATGGGCCACAGGGGGCCCACACCCCCAGGCACGGGCCACCCCTAGGTCGCGCCTACAGGGGGTGTGGCCCACCTGGCCCACCTCTGGCTCCGCCCTCTCGCCTATATCTTCTCCTTGAAACCCTAAAACACGGCGAGCGACCACAAAAATATTCCAGTACCTCTTCGGGGAAGAAAACACTGAGAGAGAAAGAGCTCTCCGGCAGACAGATTTCTGCGGAGGAAATTCATTCCCGAAGAGGGGAGATCTTCGCCATTAACACCATCATCAAGCTAGACTTTATCGGGATCATCATCATCCACACCATCATATCCACCAGCACCATCATCACTCCATCCCGCTGTAACAACTGTGCTGAATCTTGCATAGTTCTTAGGGGAAACTTTCCCGGTGTTAATTACTATTGTAGTTGATGCTTGTGAGTGGAACCATTGGATTATTGTGTATGGTCAGATTGTTATTCATCACCATATCATCTCTGATCATGATCCATATGATGTCTCATGAGTACTTCGTTTAGTTCTTGAGGACATGGGAGAAGTCATGTTGTTAGTAGTGGATTTTTGTTGAGATATTATTCAATGGTTTAGTATTTAAGTTGTGGTTCTATTCTTCTAGTGGTGTCATGTGAACATCGACTACATGATACTTCACCATTTATGGGCCTAGGGGAATGCATTGTGTATTTGTCTACTAATTGTGGGGTTGCCGGAGTGACAGAAACCTGAACCCCCGTTAGGACACCATTGCACAAGGGAGTGTAGGATCTCAGATTTTAAGGCTGTGGTTAGTTTTATACCTTAATTGCTTGTTTTGTAGTTGCAGATGCTTGGAAGGGGTTTAATCACAAGTATGTATTAGTCCAAGTAAGGTCGGCACATTAGCACAGGTTCACCCACACAACACCTACAAAACCAAAGAAGACTACTGAGTTATTTGAAGAGAAAGCACTTGACAGAATTCCGATGTGTCCTCGAGAATGTTTGGTCCTCATAAGTATTTCCACCGGCTTGTCCTTTGCTAAGAAAAGATTGGGCCACTTGCTGCAATTGTTTGCTGTCTTTATTACTTGCACTTTATTTCTTTGCTTTATCAAAAAACCCTAAAAATCTATTTGCTAAGTATCTACAGAGATTTCCTGGTCCATACCACAAGTCAACACCTTCTGTTCCTCGTTGGGATCGACACTCCTATTTATCGAAAGTTCTACGATACACCCCATATACTTGTGGGTCATTAGGAGGTTATTTGTCTTTTTCACCATATTAAATCTATAGAAGCTTTTGATGTGATTCCAAATACACATGTTAGGTATTAAGAATAACTTTAGGAAGAAGTTGGAATCACCCTTTTTGGATGAGCGGAACTAAAGTGGTGAATTTATGAGTGAATAAACTATGCATAGAAATGTTTAATTCACCATAAATCAGGATGAGCTCAATAAATATTGGGCTTCTGCGGTTTGACAAATGTTGGTATTTATGTCTACTAGGAGTTGGGGTTATGTACATACATATCATGGTTTGGTCTAGGGAAATTCCTAAAGTCCATAATTAATTGTTTTTCTCATTCTTTTACTAGCAAAATAGGAAGCAAACTAGTATGAGGCCAAGGTCAAGATGTAGGTACATGCAATACCTAGCAGAGGCCCTTGGGTTTAACCCAATTGGGTTTACCAAGATCCCATAAATAATTAATAGGTTAAATGGACACATCTTGGCATTTTATTTATAGGAGACTAACTATATGTAGTTTTGTTACAAAACCTGCTCTGCATGTTTGGTAAAACCCTAGGTAACATGTTGGAATTTAGATCTATGCAAACTTATGCATTTTTGTTTTTGTTTGGCAATTAATCCAAACTGCTATATAAATAGATTTGGAACAAAATAGATAAAAAGGCAGAAGGGTGGCAGGCTAGATCTGAAGGATCCTCATGGCCCAGTGCCTCGGCCGACCCATCAAGGCAAAGCCGCGCACGCAGGAGGTAGTCGAGTGCGAGGCCTGGGGAGTTGAGAGGACCGTGACGGGTCCCGTTTGCCAGAGGCAGCGGCGGCCGAAAGGGTAAGGAGCGATGGGAGCTGTCCGATTAGACAGGGATCGACCTGCTCCTCGTCATCGTTTACGTCAACGTCGTGGCGTAGGAGACCTAACCCTAGCAAGGGTAAGAGAGCACCGGGGCCGCTCACCTGAGTGCGGGGCTCGATAGGGAGTTGTCGAAGGTAACGCAGCGCACCGTGGGGAGCGGTTCAAGGGGCGACACAGCCTGGTTTTCTTCCAAAAAAGGACTCATGCATGACGGCCGAGAGATGCCTTGCCGGATCTTGGTGGCAAGGACAATGGAGCTTGTCCTGAGAAAAACATGAGAGAGTATTAGATGAAGGAGGGTTCGAGGAGTCTAGCACGGTGGCATGCATAGAGAGAGAGCAAGAGGAGGAGGAGCTAAGCTTGAGTAGGGAACAATGGCCAAGATGCCATCTTCTTCTCTCGGTCACACCTGAGCAAAGGAGAAGGAGAGGAGAGCTCAGTGGGGGTATGTGGTGGCCAGAGGGGTAAATGAAGGGAGAGAGGAGGGCTGCAAGGGCCTCTGGCACTATAAACTAAGAGAGGATGGTCCATGATGGACATGGTGCATGTAGATCTTGTGGGAGGGGGTGGGAGCCTGGTTTTAGTTCTCGTGGGCAATGGGAGAGTGCTATGGGGGTGCCCTGGTTGGTGGGGGACAGAAGGAGGGGTAGTGTGGCTCTTGCCTTTGTTTAACAATGTTCGGGCATAAATATATCTCTCTATCTATCTATCTCTTGTACCTTCCAAGTCCTAAATGCAAGAGGAACAGTGCCCTTCTACAATGGTACACGACCAAGAGGTGTGCTAGGTGCTGGGGGATTGCTTGGCAAGCTTGGGGATGTGTGGTTTTGGTTTAGATTAAATGGTTTTGTTATCAAAACTAGGGTTATGAAGGAAGTCCAAATATTTACATTGTACAAGATGCGGAAAATGATTCTAGTGTGCAGAGAAGGTCAATATATATCTCCAAGATTTATTTGGGATTTAATGGATGCATTTTAGTCCACTTTATATCAATTATTCAAAAAGTGCAGAAATGGTTTTTAGAATCTATTGTGATATTTTACATTAGACAAGGTGGGATTTTGGTGTGAAATATGTACAAATACCAAATCACACATTGGGTAATTTTATTGGAATTTATTGAGATGGAAAAGTATTTTTAATGAATTATTTCTGGTTCCTGCCATTTAAGATAAATGGCAAAAAGAAATAATAAATCATCTCAAAAATACTTATTTTTTATATGGGAAGATGTGATATGATATGTAGGTATCAGATGTGCCATAAGTTGCAAATGGTCTTGGAGAAAAGAAAAGTTGCCTTTATAGAGAAGGTTTTTGAGGATTTAGTAACTAAAGGAATTAAATACTTTAATAATCCAAATAATTATGGGAATTATTTGGGGGATGATTATATCCAAGTTGGATGTTGTCAACTTGAAGTATCTATCATAACCAACCTTGGGTATTGCAAAACAAGATAGATTTTGGAAAAGAACAAGGGTTAGAGGATCTATGGTTTTGTTATTTTTATACCCTCTAAATAAGGTTGGATTAGTGATCTCAGAGCTCACATTGATACAAGGGATAGATTTATGGATAGACAAAGTTATGTAGATGATCATGATGCCAAGAGTTAGGCTTGGTTGTATTTGGGGTGGTATAGAGGATATGGCGAACTTTGTTGAAAACAAGGCTGCCATAGCAGGATTGTCATGATGCCTAATAAACCAGGTGGGTTTAGGAAGCACAAGGATCCAATGGGAACAAGTGAAGTATGGAGTGATATGCCATGGTTAGTATATCATAACCAGGACAAGAGTTGGTCAAAGGGAGATAGAACAAAGATGTGAGCTTCTGCCAAAGTAGGCAAGATGATAAGATTTGAAGAGAAGATTATTATCTTGACTACAAAACGATCATGGATGGGTGGGAACAAGAATGTCTTAGTGAAAGGCAATAGTTGGCTTTGATAGTACTAAGGATGTACTACAAGATGGTTGAAGTACATTGTAAATAATGGACATAGGTTGAAATAGGTAGAGCTCCAAAGATTGAATCTTGATAAGAATTCCAGACTTGGCCATTTTTGCAGATTTAGGGTTTTAGACTAGATTACAAGTGTAGATGATTTTGAGGTGATTCTAGGCTCCAAACTCATGACCAAGGGGATGATGTTGGTTCTTTGATTGAGTATAGAGTATCCATGCTTATACTTGGTCTTCATGGAGTTGGAAACTACCAAAAGGGATTTATCCCTAGATTAATCTGATTAAGAGAGGAGATGGTCACTTTAGTGGCTTAGGATAGATCCAAATTTGGATGCTTAGTTGGAGATTTTGATGATCTCACATGGATTGGATCCTAAGGGATGAGTTACTAGGTTAGCTCACTCTGGATCCTAAGCACACAATATAGTCAGCAGATCAAGGCAATTCATTAGATAGTAGATCAAGGCAATTCATCTAATCAATCTTATCAACTATTAATAAGGTTACCATCAAGTATAACTTGAGTTAAGCATGGGTATTTTGAATAGATTGCATTTTGAAGTAAGTGAAGGAAATATGCCCGAGAGGCAATAATAAAGTGGTTCTTACCGTATTCCTTGTTTATGATAAATTTTTATTTTACATGCTATAATTGTATTAATATGGAAACTCTAATACATGTGTGTTTAATAAACAAAAGGAAGTTCCTAGTTATGCCTCTCTTATAAGCTAGCTCGTTGATTAACAAGATGATCAAAGATTTCCTGATCATGGACATTGGATGTTGTTAATAACGAGGTCAAAACATTAGTGTAATGGTGTGATGAACATTCATCCGAAGTATAGAATTACGATCAAAATAATTGAATTTATATTGCTATAACAACTTACGAAGTGATCCTAATCCTTAGACCATGAGATCATGTCAATCACTAACACCGGAAGAGTTTCTTGATAACATTAAACGTCACACCGTAACTGGGTGATTATTAAAATGGCTTTAGAACTACTAAAGTGTTATGTCGAGGCTCATGGATCGAGAGTGGAATTTGTTCATCCCGATGATGGATAGATTTGCTCTGGGCCCTCTCAGTGATATCACATTGATTAGCTTGCAAGCAAGTGATTTGATCACTAGAATGTTATATCATGGGAACGAGAAAAGAGTGCATGTCAGTAACGAGTTCAAACTAGGTATGGATATACCGATGATCGAATCTCGGACATGTAATATATCGTGAAACAAAGGGATTAAGATACAGGCGTAAAAGGTTCCGACGATCACAGGAAAGCCATCGCTGAATGTGTGGGAGTCAGTATGGATCTCCAGGTCCCGCTGCTGATTATTGATCGAAGAGGGGTCTGGATCATGTATATATTATTTGCGAACCATAGGGTGACACACTTAAGGGATACTGACACCATTTGGAGTAAATAATATGCCAGGGAAAGAATAACAAGCGCAGGAATTTATTTCACTAGACATCAAAACTGTTTCGGTTGAAATTGCTGAAACTGGTTCTACATGTGAAATTGAATACTAGAAAGGGGTTTTATGTGAATGTTTGTTAATTAAAGTAATTAACAAAATTATGAATAAATAACAGGATTTTTATTTAATGAGAGTTTGCATTAAATTTGGTGGAAATTTAATGGGAATTTGAGTGGGTTTTTGAGTGGAGGGAATTGAAAGGCATTTGAGTGAGTGGAGTGTCCACCCACATGAATGTGGAAGAGGTGGGTGAAGACCCCATGGCTGGGCTCCATGTCTCTTGGGTTCCCTCCCTCTCTCCTATAAAAGGCCCCCCTCTCATCCTATCAAAACACACCTCCTCGTGAAGGATCTCTCTCCCCCTCTAGTATTTATTCCCCATGGTCTCGGACTAGCGAGATACATGTTCCCGGTGGCTTTTCGGCAAGAAAGAGTTGTGCTTCCGCTGCATCGCTAGAGCGACGAGGCGGAGGTTGCTCGGTGCCTCGTACGTGTGTGCGAGCGCGGATGCGCTGCTGTTTTGTGGCGCTAGGACTTCCTCTCGATCTTGAGATCGGCAAGATATCGTCTACATCAACCACGAGTTTAAACTCGTTAAGCTTTGTTGGTCTTCAATGGTATGTTCTCTATGGATATACATCCGTTCGTTGCTTGTATCTAGTAGATATATCTTGGTACATAGTTGTTCCCATCGTACGAAATTTTTTATTTTCTATGTTGCGAACCCTATAGTGGTATCAGAGTCGGATCTATGCATAGATGCTTTGCACGGGTAGTACACATATGAGTATGTGGGCGATGATGATCATTTTATTGCTTCTTAGTTGTAGTTTGGATATTGGTGGCATAGTGGGATGAAGCGGCCCGGACAAACTTTACATGTCCTCGCATATGAGACTTGTTCCACGCTTGACATGCAACGAGTTTTGCATAAGTGGCTAGCAGGTGTCTGTCTCTCCTACTATAGTCAATATCTAATTTGCAACGAGTTGTCAACAATTTGGTTATCCTCGTTGTGGTTCATGTTTGTAGGTAAGAACGGTTCTATCTTCGAAAGCCCTAAGCGATGTAAAACTTGCAATGGATAAATTAGAGGCGTCTAGTTTAGATTGTTGCTGGGCTAGTGTCATGATATGGTGATGTTGTAAGTAGAAGTATAAGTCGATGCTCTTACAACACACATAACATCTAAGTTCCATAGACCTTGGCCTTACACATAGAGGTATGATAGTGATCATACCATGATGCACATGATGGAGATCAAGTGCAAGAACCATATCATTTCACTTATTAACATGTGATGTTTGATTGCAACTTATATTGCTTGTTTGTCGTTTTATTAGCATAATAAGATGATCCCTCATTTAGATATCAAGATAAAAATGTGTTCTTCCTTAAGTATGCACCAACAATGTTTCGTCACTTCAAGACATCACGTGATGATCGGGTTTACTTGAATCCACGAGCATATCTCGGGTGTAAGACAGTTACACACGCGAATACTAAGGTTCTTACTTGGCGAGCCTAGCATGTACAGACATGTCCTCGGAACACGGATCGAAAGGTTAAGCATGAGTCATATTTTTTGATATGATGACCATATGGATGCTCGCCTTTGAAGCTACACCAACTCACATGATGATCGGACTTGGTGTAGTGCATTTGGTTCATGTAATCACCAAAAAGGCACGAGGGATGTCGTTTTTGAGTGGGAGTTCATTTATAATTTGGATTATAACAACTCAATTTATCATAAATTAAATCAAAGTGAATTTGCATAATTTGTTATAGCCATTGGCATTCATTCACCACTTTATGCATAGTTGTAATTGAGATAATAGAACTATAGAATTCTAGATATTTACTTTACGAACTTGTATCGTATTGTGTTGAGTGTCAATCTAAAGTTTAAAGTCTTATTGCAAACTTTCAGCATACTCTATTTACTCCGTGAAATTTAATAATTGGTATTAAATCGAGAGTAACAATTCCAGTGTTAGTATCTTAAGTATCATGTTTGCCTCCATGATTCTTGATTTAAATATCAAGATTATCTAGGAGCTGAAAGAATTGTTTCAGAAACCATCAAGTGTGGCAGATATAACGATATATGAAACAATGTTTTGGTTGCAATATGCTAGAGTATAATATATGTTCTCATATTGAATGAGAATTTGCAAAGGCTGGAGATGCTAGACATCCTAATCATCCAAAAGGGTTTCGTAAAGTAATGTTATACTCATGATTCTCCTTTATAATCTACATTAGCTTGATCATGAAATTCGTCATGATAAGGGTGAATAGAAGATGTATGTAAAGTGTTTACTACACTAAAAGATTACTAAAGAATGGATTTTGAAGAATACCGATCATTTGATGATGGTGATCTACTTCAAAGTGCAAGTCCAAAGGTATTATTATTTGAATATACACGCTTTGGACTATGTGTCATATATATGGCGCCACTTTTGATGTTGATAGATTCTTTTAAAAGGAAAAAGAAAATGCTGAAAGAGAATCTATAAAATATATTTGGCAGAAAAGTAAAGACTCGAAATATCCATTTTAGGTTTATAGATGATATACATGTTATGGTTATATTCTTTTCTTATTAAACAATGTCGTTCTTGGGTATTGGATACCGAATTGGTTGGTATGAAATTTCATACGGAACAACGCAATTCATGAACCACAATGGCCTAAGTAACTAGCAAGAGAATTTGTGATGATGTTCATCGAAAACAAACAATCCGTTGTTTGTATTTCTCGTTGACATCAAAGCTTGACTTCAAGATTTGTTTTAATAATTTTTATTTAAATTAGGTATTATGAGAACAAAGGTTGTTCATATAATTACCGTATTCCATATAAGATGGATGTTTTACAAATCTAGTTGGAGAAATCACATCCATAAAGCTAATGCTAAAATGTCGCAAGACAAATGATTGGAAGATCACTTACGAAGTGACATCACCGTTTAAATTATATTGGAAAAAAACATGAAGAAACTCCATATGCATGGATTTTTGGAGTTTTTGATTTGATCAAGTGACGCTTGTGAGACTTTCCTCGGGATAATTAAACCTTCGTTCAAAGGCCAAAGAAGAACGAACGACTAAATTATTGGAATTTATACATATCGATGTATGTAGTCCATTATGTATAGTCGTAAGCGATGGATTTTAACTTCATGTGCTTTCTCCGGAAATTTGAGTGAATGTTCACTTAATGAGAAAGAAGTATGAAATATTTGAAAACGTTCAAAGACTTTCAAGATGAAGTGGAAAATCATTGTAACAAGAAAATAAATTATTTATGATTTTATCATAAAGGGATTTATTTGAGTTACAAGTGTAACAAGAAAATAAATGAATTATGATTTTATCATAAAGGGATTTATTTAAGTTACATGTTTAGCAAAAACACCTAGATTTGCATTTCCCGAAACACCATAGGAGTATGGAGTGTTTGAGATTTGTAATGAAACCTTGTGTGACATGGTTGGATCAAAGGTGTTATTTATAAAACTGCCATTATGTTTTAAAAAGATTAAAGCTTTAGAGACTACCTCTTTTACACTGAAAAGAGCTCCATCTTGATCCGTTGAAATGACATCATATGAGTTATGGTTTTGGGTAAGACCCAAGTTGTCATTTCTTTAATTTTGGTATGATAAACATAAGTAAGATGTTTACAACCGAAGTCGGATGAGCATGTCTTTGTAGGTTATTTCGAATAAAAATTGTTATTCCTCCATAACACCAAGGACAAAAAGGGTTTGTCGCTTGAAACGTGAAGTTTCTTGAAAAGGATTTTTTCATAAAAGTTAAGTGGGAGGACAATAGAACTTTGATAAGGTTAACGAACCTTAGCTAAATGTGCTGAGTTGCGCAGCGCTGGAAATCGTTCTAGAGGCTGCCATAATACTCATAGCTTATGTGCCTCAAAGGTTGTGGTCACGAAGATCTAAGTTCTTATTGAACCAAGTCGGTCGGATAAACAATCAAATACTGATATTTGAGAGTAAATCATTATTGTTTGACAATGATGAACCGACTACATGCAAAGAAGCGATGATGGGACCTGACTCCGTCAAATGGCTTGAAGCCATAAAATCCGTGATAGTTCCATACACGAGAAATCAAGTTTTGAACTTGGAAGACCCTCCGGAAAGGTGTAAAAACCTATCGGTCGTATTTGGATCTATAAAGAAACAGACATGGATGTTTCACATCTATGAAATAGTCGACATGTCGGTAAAGTTTTTACGAAAATGTTCAAGAAGTTGACTATGACAAGATTTGATCTTTCATAGCGATATTTAGTCTAGACGGATTAATGTAGCAACCACTACATATAATTTGGTATATGGTAGATGAATAAACAAAACAAAGTTCTTCTAATAGAATGGTTACCTAGGACGTGTACATGACACGGTCCAAAGGGTTTTGTTAATTCAAAGGATGCTAAAAGGGGCATGCAAACTTCAATGATTGAAGTAAGCATCGCGGAGTTGGAATCTTCACCGTGATGAAAAAGGAGTTTTCATCTGGAGACGATGAAGATGCTTGCATTTCCAACAAATTAAATGGGAGCGCTGAGACATATTTATAATACATTAAGTGGAGGACATATTGTTGATTAGAAATGATGTATCTTCTATTGACAAAGGTTAAGAATTTCATTTCAATGAAAGACTTAGGCAAAACCCGAATATTTAGCATGAATGTCTATAGTGGATAGACTGTGACGCTAATATGGTTGTGCCAAACATACATATATGAGATATTGAAGGAGTTCAATATAGAAAAGACAAGAAACAGTTCTTGTCGCATGGAAAGGAATTGAATCAAGATTCAAGTGTATCAACACTTGATAAGTGAAACAAGATTCAAGTTCTTTGACACTTGATGAGTGAAATCATAAGAATGTTTTGATCAATCATACCATGATATGTACACATCCAGATATGTCCTATGCTCTAAGTGTTATGAGCATATACTAGAATGAATCATAAAATGATCATTAGACGGTAGTGAGGATATTCTTATGATCTTTTGGAAGAACTAAGAATATATTTGTGTAGAAGTGACAAACAATTACAAATAGTTCATTTTAAAGCGTTACATTGATACTAGTTTTTTCACAATATACAAATTAAATTTATCTCAATTTAAACTATGGGTGGCATAATGAAATGGAAAGAAAGTTTCCATGATGGATTTGGAAGAGTTCCAAAGTTAAGACATTGTGACGGATACTATAACAAAAGGCTAAGTATATGACTGCTATAGTAGCAGCAAAGGAGGGAACTTGTGTCAAGTAGTTTGTTATCAAACTAAGGTGTGGTTCGCAACGGGCTAACACTAAAGATATATTGTATGACAATAGTATCAATGTGATTTAACCTCAAGGAACTAAAGGTCTCACCAAAAGACCAAATTTATACAATGCCATCTCATTGGAGAATGAGTGATGCGTGGAGACGCAAAGACATGTAAATACACATGTTCCTGAAGCCTCAGATCCGTAGATTATGTTATCCACTTGCAGTTGCGTATATGGAACACCAGAAAGCCATAGGTGTTCAATACGCAAAGTTTTCAAACTAGATTATTGTCTCTAGTGCAAGTGGGAGACTGAAGGGAATATGCCCGAGAGGCAATAGTAAAGTGGTTATTATCGTATTCCTTGTTTTGATAAATTTTTATTTTACATGCTATAATTGTATTAATACGAAAACGTTAATACATGTGTGTTTAATAAACAAAAGGAAGTTCCTAGTTATGCCTCTCTTATAAACTAGATCGTTGATTAACAAGATGATCAAAGTTTTCCTGATCATGGAGATTGGATGTTGTTAATAACGAGGTCACAACATTAGTGTAATGGTGTGATGAACATTCATCCGAAGTATAGCATTATGATCAAAGTCATTCAATTTATATTGCTATAACAACTTACGAAGTGATCCTAATCCTTAGACCATGAGATCATGTCAATCACTAACACCGGAAGAGTTTCTTGATAACATTAAACGTCACACCGTAACTGGGTGATTATTAAAATGGCTTTAGAACTACTAAAGTGTTATGTCGAGGCTCATGGATCGAGAGTGGAATTTGTTCATCCCGATGACGGATAGATATGCTCTGGGCCCTCTCGGTGATATCAAATTGATTAGCTTGCAAGCAAGTGATGTCGTCACTAGAATGTTATATCATGGGAACGAGAAAAGAGTGCATGTCGATAACAAGATCAAACTAGGTATGGAGATACCGATGATCGAATCTCAGACATGTAATATATCATGAAACAAAGGGATTAAGATACTAGCGTAAAAGGTTCCGACGATCATAGGAAAGTCATCGTTGAATGTGTGGGAGTCAGTATGGATATCTAGGTCCCGCTGCTGATTATTGATCGGAGAGGGGTCTCGATCATGTCTACATTATTCGCGAACCGTAGGGTGACACACTTAAGGGATACCGACACCATTTGGAGCAAATAATATGCCAGGGAAAGAATAACAAGCGCAGGAATTTATTTCACTAGACACCGAAACTGTTTCGGTTGAAATTGCTGAAACTGGTTCTGCATGTGAAATTGAATAATAGCAAGCGGTTTTATGTGAATGTTTGTTAATTAAAGTAATTAACAAAATTCTGAATAAATAAAAGGAGTTTTATTTAATGAGAGTTTGCATTAAATTTGGTGGAAATTTAATGGGAATTTGAGTGGGTTTTTGAGTGGAGGGAATTGAAAGGCATTTGAGTGAGTGGAGTGTCCACCCACATGAATCTGGAAGAGGTGCGGGCAGCCCCAATGGCTGGGCGCCATGCCCCTTGGGTGCCCCCCTCACCCCTATAAAAGGCCCCCCTCTCATCCTCTCAAAACACACCTCCTCGTGAAGGATCTCTCTCCCCCTCTAGTATTTATTCCCCATGGTCTCGGACTAGCGAGATACATGTTCCCGGTGGATTTTCGGCAAGAAAGAGTTGTGCTTCTGCTGCATCGCTGGAGCGAGGAGGCGGAGGTTGCTCGGTGCCCCGTACGTGTGTGCGAGCACGGATGCGCTACTGTTTTGTGGCGCTAGGACTTCCTCTCGATCTTGAGATCGGCAAGAGATCGTCTACATCAACCACGAGTTTAAACTCATTAAGCTTTGTCGGTCTTCAAGGGTATGTTCTCTACGGATGTACATCCGCCCGTTGCTTGTATCTAGTAGATAGATCTTGATACATAGTTGTTCCCATCATACGAATTTTTTTGATTTCTATGCTACGAACCCTACATTAAGGTAAGGACATCTTGGTATTTCTACCAAGATTAGAGTGAAAAGGATTTATAAAAGGTTTTGGAAAAACCTAGAGTTAAGAGTAGTTGAATGTTCTGTCTTGAAAAAATAAGGAGATTATATATAGTTCTCCATAGTTTTGTTAATTGAACTAGCAAAATAATTTGTTGTATCACTCGTCTTGGCTCAAGTTTGGAACTGCCGGAACATTTGAGAATATGAAAGGTGAAAAACAACATCTCTTTTGTAAAATAGCTTTTGTCAAATAGGGTTGACATAAGAAGTATATGACCTAATATACAATCAGATGTAAGAGCACAAGCCTCAAGCAACAAGGATTGCAATACTCAACAAGAAAAGTTTTTGTTCCCCCTGATTTTGCCTTTTTGGCAAAATATCAGGGTTGCTAAAATTGGGATGTTACAGATCTTTCCCCCTTAAAATAATCTCGTCCCGAGATTAGGGAGGAGTAGGGTTGGGGGATAACATCCGCTTAACAATTTCAGCGACGGAAGGTTGACTCTACGATTATATTGGTTGGAAGGTTGACTCTACGATGGAGAACTTTCTCGAAGTTTCTTCAGATTTTTTAAGTAATGTGATACGTCGGAAACGTATCTATGATTTTTGATGTTCCATGCTTGTTTAGTATATTCTTGTTTTATCTATCTTCCAATTATATTCTTGTTTTATCTATCTTCCAATTAAAAAAGTTATTTTGTTACGTGAAACTTAGTGATTAAATCTTTCACAAACTTGATGGAACACTTTATTTTTCTTGCCCCTAAATAAACTTGAACCATTGTGTCATCTATGTTGTATATGCTTGCACTTATATATTGGAATTAGCAGAACCGTGCTATCGGGGGGAACGCTTTCAACATTGCACTTGTACATTGTACACAGTTGATATCATGCTCTTTTGTTTATGGATGTCGTCGGTGTGAAATGAAAGGGGAGCTTGTAAGTCCAGGGAGTTATGTATGTGTGTTAGAGAAACACCTGGGCCGCTAGCCTAAGCCATGCCTAATCATGGTGGAAACTTGCAGCATGACCATAGTGAGCAATCTATGAAGCATTGTTCTTATAAAAAAAGAGATAGAAAAAGAGATTGAGAAAAAGAAAAGAAAAGATGAGAAAATAGGAAAGATATAAAAAGCACCATTTTCCCATGGTAAATAAGAAGATTGCTGAGATGCTCATTGTCTGCTTGCCTTTTCATTTTGATCATGGGATAGCTCCTATATCATGTGCAAGGGGTACCCCATTGGCGGTTCTTTATGATACACATGTACTTACTATGACAAGAACTTACAGGTGACTAAAGAGGAGTAGCATGAGGAACGACCCTCGTATTCAAGGGACATGAGATTGCCAACTTATACTTTGTCAAGCATGTACTCCATAGTTTGTTCACTTTAACCTTAATCAATTCAAGATGCTTACGATAGGTGCAATGAGAGCTGAAAGCTAACAAGTACCATAATTTTTGGAAGCTCTTTATGAAACTTGAAATCCCTGCTTCCTTTTTTTAGAAGGGCCTTTCTTCCACCATTATATTGAATCTCCACCTTCTATCCTTAGGCACCAATTAAGAGAGCATAGTTGCCATTCTTAGTTCTATTTGCATTGTCCCAAAACATATTAATTGATTCATATTGTTGATATTGCTTGTTCTTGAACTATTTGTATCTAGTAACCCTTATGAACTTTGAAGGTGTCCTATGCATTTATTTGCTACTCCACGAGGGACAAGCTAAATGCCACTATGTTATGTTTTCTATATGTGAAAAAAACAAACGTCTTTCAATGCATTGTTATTCATGATCTTTGTTTGTAACCTTTCATGTTGCATGCATAGTTACTTTTTCTTATTGTTAGAACTCCATCTTTCATACTCATGTTTAGAGTTCTTTGATCCCAGCTTTCAATGCTTGCAAATGGTTTGATCTTGATTTTGATGGTGCATCTCACCTCAAAAATTATTCTTTTTATCACTTACCTACTTGAGAACGAGTGATGTCTACGCACTTCTATTCTTGTAGACAGTTGTTGGGCCTCCAAGTTCAAAGGTTTGTAGAACAGCAGCATTTTTCCCTTAAGTGGATCACCCAAGGTTTATCGAACTCAGGGAGGAAGTGGTCAAAGGTATTCACTCTCAAGAAATCTTGCAATCAAGATAAATGAAGTCTCTTGTGTCCCCAACACACCTAATACACTTGTCAGCTGTATAGGTGCACTAGTTAGGCGAAGAGATAGTTAAATACAAGTGGTAACGGTGCCAGAAAATAGCTTGATGGTGAGGTAAAGACTAAAGCAAGCAAACATGCAACAGATCGAGTAGCAAACGGTGTTTCAATTCTTAGAAACAAGGCCTAGGGATCATACTTTCACTAGTGAACACTCTCTCATATAAATATCCTCTCTTCATGGTACTACCCTTAACTACTCTCCGGTTGAACACTCTAATCCATGGTAGGGCTATAACAACACTCCTCAAAGTCCGCCTTCCCCAATCTAGATAACCCCACACTGTCACCTTGAGCACTAGATGGTTCCAACAAACAGCACAATTTCATACAGACATCCAACTCCAAATATAACTCATAACAAATATTCAATCTAGCCAAAGTACCACACGCGGTATGCACGCTGTCACTTTCACACACGTGGGGAAAAGCATAGATCTATTAAAGCACAAAGAGTATTTATGTAGACTCAAACCTAAGTGCCACCATGGCATGCACGCTCTCAGTTTCACACACATGGGGAGAGCAGAGATCTAATGAAGCACTTGTGTGGCAAGGTAGATCTACATGATTACAAAGCTCATGACCGCACGCTCTCAGTTTCACACACATGGGGAGAGCAGAGATCTAATGAAGCACTTGTGTGGCAAGGTAGATCTACATGATTACAAAGCTCATGACCACAACAAGATCATGCATAGAGAGAGAGATGAACACATAGCTACCGGTAGAGCCCTTATCCTCGAGAAAGAACTACTCCCTCCTCATCATAGGAATCAGCAACGGTGATGAAGATGGCGATGGAGATCAATGGAGATGGCTCCGGGGGCACTTCCCCATCCCAGCAGGGTCCCGGAATAGAGACTTTCTGTCCCCGAAATCTCCCATTTGGTGGCGGCGGAGCTATGGAGGTTTTTGTGGATTTCTTCTGGATCCCCTAGGGTTTTTTGGTCGAAAACTTCTTATAGGCGCAGGAATCAAGGTTAGTGGGGGTCCAGGGGGCCCACACCCCCTCAGGCGCCTCCAGGGATTTCCCGCGCCTGGGAGGTGCGGCCACCCAGTGGCCCCCCTCCGGCTCTTCTTCGTGGTTCCGTGTTGCTCTGGGAAAATAATGAGTTTGTCTTTTGTCCCGTCCAATTCCGAGAATATTGATTTTCTGCCTTTCTGGAACCAAAAACAGAAGAAAAGAGGCAACTGGCACTGTGGCATCTTTTCAATAGGTTAGTTCCAGAAAATATATAAAAACACCTCAAAGTGTAGACAAAGAAAAGCAAAGTAGATACTAAACAAGCATGGAGCATAAAAATTATAGATACATTTCCAACGTATCAAGCATCCCCAAGCTTAACTCCTACTCTTCCTCGAGTAGGTAAGTGATAAAAAGAATAATTTTTGAGGTGACATGCACCATCAAAACCAAGATCAAACCATTTGCAAACATTGAAAGCTGGGATCAAAGAACTCTAAACATGTGCATGAAAGATGGAGTTCTAACAATAGGACATAGTAACCATGCATGCAACATGGAAGGCTACAAACAAAGATCATGAATAACATGCATTGAAAAACGTCTGTTGGTTTCACATACAGAAAACGTAGCATAGTGGCAATCAACTTGTCCCTCATAGAGTAGCAATATAGATGCATAGGTCACCTTCAAAGTTCACAAGGGTGACTAGAAACAAATAGCACAAGAACAAGTAATATCACAATATGCATCAATCAATAAGCTTTGGAACACTGCACACAAAATGACAACTATGCTCTCTTAATGGTGCCTAAAGGTAGAAGGTGGAGACTCAATAGTGGTGGAAGAAAGACCTTTTATAAAGGAAGCAGGGATTTCAAGTTTCAAAAAGAGCTTCCAAAAATTATGGTACTTGTTAGCTTTCATCCCTCATTGCCCCTATCATAAGCATCTTGAAGTGATTACGGTTAAAGTGAACAAAGATGGAGTATATGCTTTAGAAATTATATGTTGGCAATCTCAAGTCCCTTGAATACGAGGGCCACACCTCATGCTACTCAACTTTAGTCACATGTAAGTTCTTGTCATTGTAAATATTTGCATATCATAGAGAACCGCCAACGGGGTACCCCTTGCACATGGTACAGGAGCTATCCCATAACCAAAATGACAAGGAAAGCAGACAATGAGCATCTCAGCATTCTTCTTATTTACCATGGGAATATGGTGCTTTTTTCTCTATTTTCCTCTTTTCTCATATGTCTCTTTTTCTCAATCTCTTTTTTTATAAGAAGAATGGTTCAAAGATGTCACTATGGTGATGCTGCAAGTTTCCACCATGATTCGGCATGGCTAAGGCTATCGGCCCAGGCGTTTCTCTAACACAGAATACAAAATTCATGGACTTTTATTTCACACTGGTGACATCCATAGACAAAAGATCATGATATCAACTGAGTACAAAGTACAAGTGCAATGTTGAAAATGTTCCCCGTGACAGCACGGTTCTGCTAATTGCAACGTATAAGTGCAAGCATATACAACATAGATGACACAATGGTTCAAGTTTATTAGGGGCAAAGAATATAAAGTGTGCCATCAAGTTTGTGAGGGCTTTAATCACTAAGTTTTCACATAACAAAATAGTTTTTAATTGGAAGATAGCTGAAAACAAGAATATACATGGAATGGTGTAACACACCATGCATAGGAGTTTATAGTGGACACTTTGGAATAACTTGGTTTCTTGGGATTTGGAAGCATGAGTAGAACTTACTCATACAAGTGGAGGCTAGCAAAAGACTGGGAGCAACCAACTAAGACATCATAATGGCCATAATCATGCAGAGCAACAAAGCATTACTAATCAAAGCATAGAGTGGTAATACAATTCAAGGACTAAATGATCATAGAGCCTAATGGTGACTTTTCATAGTCATAACATGGTGTGAGCATGTGCCAAGTCAACCCAAGCAAAGCATCAAAGGATAATACCACAATACTATGATTTTGCATGCTAAAACAACGCATAATTTCTTCAAGGCACACTAAGCAATACCAATTGTTTGGAACAAGACATGCTATATCAATAATCACTAAGCATAAGGTCAAAACAACACCTAGCATGTCATGCTAAAGTCTAAGTCACAGTCAATGCAAGCTCCTCTTGCACTTTCTAGCAAGAACTTCCTACTCCTTTCAAACACCAAGCAACTTATTTGAAACAACTCACAAACATAATAATCGATAAAGACCAGTGATCTTGTCTCACAAATCCACAAAGAAGAACTAAAAAGTTCTAAGCTGAAAGCACAAGAAAACTAAGGCTAAACATAGTGCTAGCAAAAGAGAACACTCACAAAACAATAAGAGTGAAAACTAGAGTGTTTTAGGCATTGAAAACAGAGTGTGTCTCTCTTCAAAAGAAGTGTGGTGTAACCAACCAACTTACTCAAGCAAACTAAGAAAACGAAAACCAAAAACGAAAACTAAGATGCTCCAAGAACAACACAACTTGGCATGAAACAATAAGAAACAAAGTGTCTAGACAGACCTAACCTTTTTATTGATGAAGAAGGGGATGCCTTGGGCATCCCCAAGCTTTGACGCTTGTAACTCTTGTATATTTCTTGGGGTGACACCGGGGTGGCATCACCAAGCTTGTTCTTTTGTCCATTCTTCATCTCATTACATCATTCTTTCTCTACACCTGCAAATTTTCCTTCATACAAAACTTCACACAATCTTCATTAGCAACATTAGTGTATTCAAAAGATAATAAACCTTTGGGTTTAGTTTCAAAACAGAAAAAATTTCACTAAAGACACAAGCTACTGTAGCAAGTCCTTCAAAAATCTCAATTTCCCAAAAAGAACCCAAAAAGGAATCAATAAGAAGCAAATGCAAATAATGGCAGAAATCTGTCAAAATAGACCAGAAGGTAGAAACCTATTTTTTTGAAGACCTTCTGTTGCTCAAATAAAAAGGTGTTGAACTAACGTAAGTTAGATAACATACTGGGGGATTTATTCGTAAATTTTGAGCTCAATATGAGTTCGAGAGACTCCTCACGAATTTTTATGGTGGAGGACAAAAATCTGTTTCGGGACAGAAACTCCCCAAATCTTACTTCCCTCTCATTAGAGTCATTCTTGGCACAGAAGGCAAACAAAAAGGATAAGGAGAGGTCATTACATAAGTAATAACTTCCAAGACTCAAGAAAACTCTTGGGTTATGTCCCAACAAGTACTTTTCTTTCCGCCTTTTAGTTAGGCTTGATAGTTTGAGAAAATACTCTCATAAGAAATATGAATTGAAGTAAAAGAGAGCATCAAGAAGCAAATTCAAAACACATTTAAGTCTAACCCACTTCCTATGCACAGGAATATATTGTAAAGAAACAAGTAATGAAAGCACAAAGCAACAAGCATAGGGAAGGAAAACAAGTGCAACTTCAAGATTTTCAACATAAAGAGGGGAAACTTAATATTGATGAGATGCATAAGACCATGTTTCCCTCTCTCATAATAACTTTCAGTAGCAACATGAATAAAATTAAAAATATAACTATCACATAAAACATTCTTATCATGATCCACATGCATAAAATGATTATTACTCTCCACATAAAAATAGCCATTCTTATTAATTGTAGTGGGAGCAAATTCAACAAAATAGCTATCATTGTTATTCTCATCACCATAATCATCAAATATAGGAGGCATATTGTAATCACAATTAATTTCCTCCTCAATAGTAGGTGGATTGAAAATATCATATTCATCATTGTAATCATCGTATATTGCAGGTATAGTATCATCATAAGCAATAGAATAGCTATCTTCCCAAGTGTGTTCATTTGTAAACATATCATCATTGGAAGGAACATGGATAGCACTAATAGCACAACAACTATTAATATAATCATTTTCAGAATTGGTACGAAAGAGATTTTCAATATCAAAAGTGGTGTGCTTTTCCCAATCATGATCACTACTATATGTAACAGGCATAAGAACATCATCTAGTTCAGACTCACCAGAAAAAACTATGATAGGAGCAACATGATTAGAGGAAGATATCGTTTCCTCTGTCCTTTTACTCCTCTTCTTCTTCTTCTTCTTCTTCTTCTTCTTCTCCTCTTTAGGAGGGAGAGGCTTGAAAGGAAGCTTCTCCACATACCCTGGCTTATTGTTAGAGACAATAGAAGAAACTTTGGAGGATTCCTCCTTTTCATTAATAAGATCAAAACACATATCAGTCCTGTCATGATTTGGTAAAATATCATATTTTATAAGATTTTTGTATGTAAGTATTTGTGTGGCAGTTTTCAACACAATAAAGATGACAACCATGCAGGATGCTATTCATATCAAAAGTACTCATGTCTATCAAAGTAGTTTTTCTTGATAACTCTTCACACCCCAAAAATAATGTAAGTTCATCATGTTGATTATCATTGATCACGTTATCACAATACAAACTTGCAAGATTAGTATGGCATGAGCATTGAAAACTTAAATGACCCACTTCAAAGCAAAGTTCACAAATAAAAGGATAGAGGGCACAAACTTTTTTACCAAGATCATCTAGAGACTTATACCACTTTCTAGTTTTTTCATTCCAGTGGGTGATACAATATTCTTCTTCTGTTTTATTCTTCTCACAAGGTCTGTGCATACCTCAAAAATTAACATGCTTATAAGAAATAGTACTTTCAGAAGTTTGAGCATGTTTATTGCAATCATTAATAACATTTTCATTTTCCATGCAAGTGTCTTTAAAAGTTTCATGATACATGTCCCATTTTTCTTTAGGAGAATTAATATGGGAAGCAAAGGCTCTATAGTATCTAATAAGAATTTGAGGATCAAGACCATGTTTAGCACTAAGCTCTTGAAAATCAGTAGTTTCAGTGAAACTCTTAATGCAATCATACTCATAGTTTATACCTGGTTTTTTTCCTTTGTCGTTATCCCAACCTTCAGTATTTATTTGAATTGTTTCAAGAAGATCCCACTTAGCCTTGACCTCCTTATTGTGAAGGATCCCTCTAAACAGGTATCTATATAGTCCTTGTAATGTACTGAAAGCCTTGCATAAAAATTATTGATAACAACATTACTGGGGAGCTCATGAATGGGACATTTAAGCATTAGTGACTTCAATCTTCCCCAAGCTTGGGCAATACTTTCTCCCTCATGAGGATGAAAATTATAAATATAATTCCTATCTTTATGAATTTCATGAGGAGGATAAAATTTAGAACAAAAGAGAGATTCAAGTTCCTTCCACTCCAAATGATGATGATCATCTAGTAGCTCATACCACTTCCTTGCTTTCTCCCTAAGTGAGAAAGGGAATAGCTTACTCTTAACTTGGTCCATTGAAATACCTACACACTTGAACAACTCGCATAATTCATGTATAAAGAGTAAACGATCACTAGGATGGATAGTTCCATCTCCAAAATAGCAATTATTCATAACATGTTCAACAATATCAATAGGTATTTTAAAAGGGACACTTTCAGTATGTGGATTTAAAATATCACAAGTATCATTAGAATTACCACATATGGGAGATAAAGTATCATCAGAGCAAATTTTCTTCCCTAAAGCTGGGGAGCTAAAAAGATCTTTCTCATAAAAACTGGCTTCCCCAAGCTTAGACGTTTCCATAACATTAGTAACAATGGTGTTCAAAAAGTTCATACTAATAACATTGCTATTATCATGCAAAAAAAGCTCCATAGGTTTTTTAATTTTCTCTTCAAACACTTCATGTCCTAACTCAAGATAAATACTATAAAGCTCTCTAATTTTGTTGTTGTTTTCCATTAAGCCTAACTAATGAAAATAAGAAACAAAAAGACAAAATTGCAGAATCTAAAGGAAATAACTTCGAGCACTCACACCGGAGGATGTGAGTACCTTTTACCTTACCTCCCTGGCAACGGTGCCAAAAAAGAGCTTTCTGGCTTGCTGTTGCCGTGGGGTAACGTGTGTGAGTACCTTTTACCTTTCCTCCCCGGCAACGGCGCCAAAAAAGAGCTTGATGTCTATGCACTTCTATTCTTGTAGACAGTTGTTGGGCTTCCAAGTGCAGAGGTTTATAGAACAGCAGCAAGTTTCCCTTAAGTGGATCACCAAAGGTTTATCGAACTCAAGGAGGAAGTGGTCAAAGGTATTCCCTCTCAAGCAATCCTGCAATCAAGATACAAGAAGTCTCTTGTGATCCCAACACACCCAATACACTTGTCAGGTGTATAGGTGCACTAGTTCGGCAAAAATATAGTGAAATACAAGTGGTAACGGTGCCAGAAAATAGCTTGACGGTGAGGTAAAGACTAAAGCAGGCAAACATGCAACAGATCTAGTAGCAATCAGTGTTTCAATGCTTAGAAACAAGGCCTAGGGATCATACTTTCACTAGTGAACACTCTCTCATATAAATATCCTCTCTTCATGATACTAATCTTAACTACTCTCCGGTTGGACACTCTAATCCATGGTAGGGCTATAACATCACTCCTCAAAGTCTGCCTTCCCCAATCTAGATAACCCCACACTATCACCTTGAGCGCTAGATGGTTCCAACAAACACCACAATTTCATAGAGACATCCAAATCCAAATATAACTCATAACAAATATTCAATCAAGCCAAAGTGCCACACACAGTATGCACGCTGTCACTTTCACACACGTGGGGAAAAGCATAGATCCATTAAAGCACAAAGAGCATTTATGTAGACTCAAACCTAAGTGCCACCATGGCATGCACGCTGTCACTTTCACACACATGGGGAGAGCATAGATCTAATGAAGCACTTGAGTGGCAAGGTAGATCTACTTGATTACAAAGCTCATGACCACAACAAGATCATGCATAGAGAGAGAGATGAACACATAGCTACCGGTAGAGCCCTAAGCCTCGAGGAAGAACTACTCCCTCCTGATCATGGGAATCAGCAGCGGTGATGAAGATGGCGATGGAGATCGATGGAGATGGCTCTGGTGGCACTTCCTCGTCCCGGCAGGGTGCCGGAACAAAGAATTTCGGTCCCCCCGAATCTCCCCTTCGGTGGCGGCGGTGCTACGGAGGTTTTCGTGGATTTCTTTTGGATCCCCTAAGGTTTTTGGGTCGGAGGCTTCTTATAGGCGTAGGAATCAAGGTCGGTGGGTGTCCAGGGGGCCCACACCCCCTCCAGGCGCCTCTAGGGTTTGCCCGAGCCTCGAGGGGTGCGGACACCCTGTGACCCCCCTCCGGCTCTGCTTCGTGGTTCCGTGTTGCTCCGGGAAATAATGACTTTGGATTTTGTCCCGTCCAATTCCAAGAATATTGATTTTCTGTGTTTCTCGAACCAAAAACAGAAGAAAACAGGCAACTGGCACTGTGGCATCTTGTCAATAGGTTAGTTCCAGAAAAGATATAAAAACACTTCAAAGCATAGACAAAGCAAAGAAAAGTAGATACTAAACAAGCATGGAGCATCAAAAATTATAGATACGTTTCCAACGTGTCAATGAGAAGGAGTTAAGCTTGGGGGTGCTTGATATGTCGGAAACGTATCAATAATTTTTGATGTTCCATGCTTGTTTAGTATCTACTTTACTTTGCTTTGTCTACCTTTGAGCTGTTCTTATATGTTTTCTAGACTAACCTATTAACAAGATGCCATAGTGCCAGTTACCTGTTTTCTTCTGATTTTGGTTCCAAAAAAGGCATAAAATCAATATTCTCGGAATTGGACGGGACAAAAGCCAAAGTCAATATTCTACCGTGGGGAACATGGAGCCAGAGTACGATACACAGAAAGAGCCACAAGGGGGCCACACACCCTACCCGCGTGGCTAGTCCTGTACCGCGCCTAGCGGTGCGGCCACCATGGGTGCCCCCCTCCCTTTCCTCTTCGCCTAGAAGAAGCCCCCCATACCAAAACCCTAAGCACCCGATCAATCTTCCACAAAACAGTCCATAGACGCTGCCACCATCGTCCCAAGATCGGGGGGATCTGAAGTTCTTCCCGGTACCCTGCAGGAGGGGAGATCATCCCGGAGGCCTTCTTCATCATCATGCCAGCCTCCAGTCTGAAGCGTGAGTAGTTCCACCTTGGATTACGGGTCCATGTAGCAGCTAGATGGTTATCTCTCCTCCTTTGTCTACTATGTTTAGATCTTGTGTGCTCCGTTCATGATCAAGATCATCTATTTATAATCATGTATGTTGTGTTTGCGAGGATCCGATGGATATTGAGATTATTATGTCAGATTGATTAATGGTTCTATCTTATTGATTCTATCATGTCTGTGTTGTTTGTGATCTTGCATGCTCTCTGTTTCTAGTAGCTATCTTGTCCAAGTAGATGCTACTGACTCCAAGAGGGAGTATTTATGCTCAATAGTGGGTTCATGCCTCTATTTAATCTGGGGAAGTGACATAAATCTCTAAGGTTGTAGATGTGTTGTTGCTACTAGGTGGAAAACAATGGTCTCTTGTTCATGGAACAAGTGGATTGTTTACCTTACACACTTTGCATAAAAGCAGTTGAAAGGATCGTATGGGCACCTAGAGGGGGGGTGAATAGGTGCTACTTCAAATTTTCTTCTTTTTCAAATTAGGGTTTGACAAGAAAGGTAAATTCTCTAGATTATGCAACTAAGGTGAAATTAACTATGTCAAACAAGCACCAACTAGAGAAGCAAGCAAACCAATGTTTGTGCAGATCTCAAGAGCTTCACCAAAGTAGTCCAAGTGTTTTTTCACATGATTCATCTCAATCCACTTCTGGGGGACCACAAGCTTCTCATCCTTCATAAGAACCTCATAGTATACACGCTCTTGGAAGTGTGTGTAAAAAGGGCTATTTTCCCTACCATGAGACCAAGAAGCAACATATGGGTTGATGGACCGCAAGGCATGGAACTCAACCTCAGACAAATCAGACAACAGCTTTGGCCCAGATGGCCCAGAACTTTGAGTCTTGCGATGACTCGAGGGGGGAGGAGGAGGACCACTACCACGGCCAGCACTTTGCTTAGTACCCCCTCCACGTCGACCCCGAGTGGATTTCAGCTTCAGACGGTTGCTAGGTTGAGGCATGATCTCTTCCTCGGTCTCTGACTCAGACTCTGACTCATAGTCCTCGATTTCATGGTGAGCTTTGGATCGTTTGGGAACCCCTTGCACCTGTGAAAGAAAGAGGGGGATAGAAGTGGGATAAGGGCACAAGAACCCGAAACGAAAGAAGTTCCATGACGAAATTCAAGTTTGAAGAAACTTTTGTTGTGAGTCATGACCGGTAGTACCGGATGTCATAGGAGGTAGTACCGGAAAAATTTCCGGTACTACTGGTCATGCGGCTACAGTCTAGATCCGGTAGAATCGTGTCATAGATTTGCAACAAAACTTTCCAAAACGAGGATTCCTATGAGAAAGAAGTAATATCTGGTAATCTACACACGGTACACCTCAAGAAGAACTGTTTTGACCAAGAATCAAAGTCCCCCTAGATTCCATGGAGAAAACATGAGAGAATAAGAGGGCGGTAGTACCGGTGTCCATGGCGGTGGAGATTGAGGAGCAGCCCGCGAGGAGGCTGGATCCTATGTGGATCCAATAGAGGGAGGAGAGTACAGGGCTCCGGCGGCGATTCGTGCTCTAGCGGTGGCGGCGGTTCGGAGTGAAGACAAGGAACAATGGGGAACTGAGAGGTACCCCCCCCCCCCCCCGCGTCTGAACCCTTAACCAGGAAGCCGAGCGGTAGTACCGGGGTATGGACGGTAGTACCGCGGAGCGGTACTGCCGTGCAGAAACCCGGTAGTGCCGCTTACCGGTAGTTCCGGGTAAAAGACCGATAGTACCGCACCTGGGAGGTTTCCAGGAATCGACCTGGAGACTAACCCCGACCGGTAGTACCGCTCCCTTTCCCGGTAGAACCGGTTCCATCAGAGCAAAGCCAGGTAGAAATGGAAAGGTTCTTGTGCAGAGTAGATGGGGTTTTTAGAAGGATAATAAAGGCTTAGGTTAAGAGAGTCACACTGATATGGACACATGCACCGCAAAGTAGGGAAAACATATCAATAACCAAATGAGAGTGCATGATCCAAGACCTAAACAACTCAACAAATGACAAACACGAGTGAGCACCAACCTCTCGAATGTGAGAGGGCGGTGGCCTAGGCCACCATGTTTGAGTATATTCGGCTTGGCATCATGAATATATATCTTGGGTCCATTACCTAAACTCATCATTTAAGCTCACATATCACAAAATGGTATTAAGAGAAATGATTTTTATCGCTTTGGGCATAATGGGGGGAGGGATAGTCCAATCAATTAGGACCGCACTCCCCTATATCCATGCCTACACCTAAACCAAATAAGGGTCAAAACATAGGTGAGTATGCAAGGTGATCAAGTCAAGATCCTTTAATCGATGATATTTAGTTCATTCCTCAAATAGAAAAACCTTGCTTCATCAAGTGGCTTCGTGAAGATGTCGGCAAGTTGGTCTTTGGTTGACACATAAGATAGATCAATATCACCTCGAGCAACATGATTCTAAGTGATGGCTAATCTCAATATGCTTTGTCCTTGTGTGATCCACCAGGTTGTAGGAAATCTTCATAGCACTTTCATTGTCACACAAAAGAGGCACTTTGTCACAATGGACACCGTATTCCTTTAAAGTTTGACTAATCCATAGCAATTGAGTGCAAGCACTACCAGCAGCCACATACACGGTTTCAGCGGTGGAGAGAGATATACAATTTTGCTTCTTATAAGACCAACATACCAAGGACCTACCAAGGAATTGTCAAGCCCCGGATGTTGATTTTCTATCATCCTTATAACCAGCCCAATCCGAGTCCATGTATCCACAAAGAGCAAATGTTGACCCTCGAGGATACCAAAGACCATAATGTGGGGTATGAACCAAATATCGAAAGATTCTCTTGACCTCCATCAAATGGATTTCTTTATGAGACACTTGATATCTTGCACACAAACCTACACTCAACACAATATCGGGTCTAGATGCACAAAGGTAAAGCAAAGAACCAATCATAGACCGGTATACTTTTTGATCCACATCTTTACCATTTGGATTTTGTTCTAGATGAGTCTTTGTAGCCATGGCAGTAGGAGCTCCATTTAAATCTTGCATATTGAATCTTTTGAGCATATCTTGAGTATACTTGGCTTGGTTGAAGAATTTCTCTCCTTTAACTTTCTTGATATCAAAACCAAGGAATACCCTTAACTCCCCCATCATAGACATCCGAAACCTACTAGTCATAAGCTTTGAGAATTCATCATTAAAAGCTTTGTTACATGAGCGAAAGATAATATCATCAACATATTTTTGCCATACAAAAATCTCCCCATCGACCTTCTTAGTAAAAGGAGTGGGATCGATTTTCCCAACCTCAAATCCACGGTCAAACAACAACTCTCTAAGGTGCTCATACCACGTGCGTGGGGCTTGTTTGAGCCCATAGAGCGCCTTATCAAGTTTGTAGACATGGTTTGGGAAGTTGGGATCCTCAAATCCCGGGGGTTGATTTACATATACCAACTAATTCAATGGACCATTAAGAAAGGCACTTTCTACATCCATTTGTTGCAACTTGAAGTTATGATGTGCTGCATAAGCAAGAAGGATATGGATGTACTCAAGGCGAGCCACAGGTGCATATGTCTCTCCATAATCAATGCCTTCAACCAACCAATCTTGCCTTGTTTGTTACTATAATTCCATGCTCATCTTTCTTGTTCTTGAATATCCACTTGGTGCCTATAATATTGCGGCAATCCTTTGGCTTCTCATCTAACTTCCATACTTTGTTTCTCTCAAAGTTGTTGATCTTGCATTGCTTCCAACCAATCTGAATCTTCAATAGCTTCCCACACTTTCTTTGGTTAAATCATGGAGATGTGTTCTTGATGTTTACTAAACATCTTCAATTGTGCTCTTGTGGAAATTCCTATCCTAAGATCTCCAACCACATTCTCTAGAGAGTGATCTCTTAATTCAAACATCCTATCCATTCTAGCTTCGCGACGAATGTGGATCTCCTTGTTGTTTCTTGGGGGGGTCTCTTCATCATTTTGGTCCTCGTCTTGACCATTAACTTGACCTTGATCATTACCGAAATCATTCTCTTCATTAAGAGGCAAAGATTGACCTTTGTCTTGATCAGGCACATTTCTAGAATTGAGTTGATCTTGTCTGAAGGCAGTTTGTATGGATATCCCTTGAGTAATTGACTTGGCAGCACTTGACATTCTGGAGAATGATGACTCAAGCTCCTCCTCACTAGATATGTCACCTTGATCAACATGTTGAGGGTCCACAACTTGTCTTTGGCTTGGGTCATTGTCCTCCTCAGTGGAGGGAGCTTGTTGTTGTTGTGAAGATGAGGGCTCCACTTGAGTAGAGCATAGTTCTTCTCGATCCGCCATAAGGGGTTCCTCAACGGGACGGATATATCCCACACCCATTATTCCTATGGCATCCTGAGACATTTCATCATCTACATCACAAGCATCAACACGCCCCTTTGGGTACCATCATATTCTTCGAAGGTCACACTACAAGATTCTATGATGGCTCCGGAGAGCTTATCATAGATTCTATAAGTGTGAGATTCGAGACCATAGCCAACAAAAAATACTCTCTAATGATTTAGACTCGAATTTGGACAAATGAAAACCTTTTATGAGATATAAACACTTACAACCAAACATCCAGAAGTAAGATATGTTGGGCTTGATACCGATAAGTATTTCATATGGAGTCTTGTTCAATTTTTTGCGGAGGTAGAGCCGGTTTGATGCATGGAAAGCAGTGGAGATGGCTTCGGCCCAAAAGTTATATGGATATTTAAACTCTGCCAACATGGTCTTGGCCATCTCAATAAGAGTCCGGTTCTTCCTCTCAGCTACACCATTTTGTTGAGGGGTATATGCAGCAGAATATTGGTGTTTTATCCCCTCATCACTAAGAAAATCATTCAAGGTGTAGTTCTTGAACTCGGTGCCATTGTCGCTTCTTATTATCAACATGGGGACATTGTATTAATGTTGAACCAAGTTGATGAAGTCGATGAAGGTCTTTTTGGTCTCACTTTTCAACTTGAAGAGATATACCCATGAGTATCTTGAAAAGTCATCAACAATCACCAAACAATATTTCTTCCCACCAAGACTTGCATGAGATGGAGGACCAAAGAGATCCACCTGAAGGAGCTCCAAGATCCTCGTTGACTTGATGCGGTTCTTTAGCTTGTGGGAGCATCATGCATCTTTCCTTGAACACAAGCCCTGCAAACACGATCTTTGGCAAAGGAAACATTTTCTTTTAGTCCAACAATATGGACCTCCTTGTGTAGACTTTGAAAAGTTCTCATATTTACATGGGCTATTCGGCGATGCCATAACCAACCCACATCGGCCTTTCCAAATAAGCACATCACACTTGTAGTGGTTTGCCCCGAAAAGTCCACCACATACAAGTCATTTTCGATGTACCCAACGAAAGCGACCTTGAGAGAATTCTCCACATGAGGACCACAATATCATCATCAATAAAGATGGCAAAGCCCATATTTCCAAGAGCACGGACTGAAAGTAAATTGTAACCAAGGGTCTCAGCAAGCATGACGTCCATGAGTGTAATATCGTGGGCAACCACTACCTTGCTGAAACCCATTACCTTAGACTTTGACTTGTCGGCATATGTCACGGATATTTGATCATCATTTGGCCTTAATTCCTTGACAATAGACGAGCTTCCGGTCATATGACTTGTGCAACCACTATCAAGCACCCACTTTGACCCTCCGGAAGCATATGTCTACAAAAGATCAAGCTAATTTTTAGGTACCCATTTTTCAATGGGTCCTCTTTTGTTAGCAACAAGGGTCTTGGGGACCCAAATAGACCAAGAAATATAACCATCATATGGGCCAACATATTGTGTACACACATCACCATAATAATCACGCATTAGAACATAGTGAGGGTTAACACTTCCCGCAAAATCATCATGAGACATAGTTTTACCATTTGTGGTCTTACTATCCACAATGGCCTTGTTTTTCTCTTATGCGGGCTCTTGGGCCTTCTTTTTCTTGTTGTTATTCTTCTTGTCTTTGGAGACGAAACCAATGCCCCCTTTCTCACCATTTGACCTTTGCTTACTGAAGAGGTCATCAATGGACTTGTTACCTTTTGGAAATGTGGCCTTAGCTAGCTCCCCCTTCAACCTAGCATTTTCTTCAAGAATAGTTGTACTAGTAGAGGGAATGAAATTACTAGGTGAAGGAATATTGGTCAATTGAGTTTGAAGCTTTTCATGGGACATTGTGAGTGAAAACAGGTCACTTTCCAACGCCTTGTGATCCTTGTTAAGTAAACTAAAGTCCTCGACAAGTTTTTCATGAACCACACCAAACTCAATCTATTCATTTTTAGCCCTTTTATATTTAGCAATAGCACGATCACGTTCCTGAATGAGTCTATTAAAAATTATATCATTGGCCTCATCAAGCCCTTCAAGTTTTAGTTCAAGAGACATCCTAGTCTCTTGTTCTTCTTCTAGAGCATTATTTAGGTCTTCAACCTCAATCACGTGTTCTCTCCCAAGTTTACATCTTACATAAAGAAGCTCTTGTGTGTGGGAAAGTTGATCTAAGATGTTCCCAACATGTATCTTGGCCTCCCCTTGTAAGTTAGTCACAAACTATCGGAGGTAATTAATTCCCTTTTTACCTCAAGAGACATCTCATCATCAATTTCAGCATTAGCGAAGGGAGTGGAGTGAGATGATGAGGATACCTCCGTTCCTCTTGCCATAAGGCAAGTGACGTTCTTGTTGGGAGTATTCTCATTTGGAGAATCGAAGAGGAAGAATGTCGGAGTAGAAGTAGTGGCTAGAGCAGCCACACCACTTGATGTTTCCTCTTCCTCATCTTCATCATCTTCATTGTCGGAGAAGAATTCTTCATGAGTGATCAATACAATTTCGCCCTTCTTCTTATTGATTGGATTCTTCTTGATGAAGGGTTTCTTGTAAGGAGCTTTGGAAGTTTTCTTTGGCACGAGGTTGCCACCATGATCTTCTCTTCTCTCATAGGGACAACTAGCCATAAAGTGATATCGGTCGCCACAATTGAAACAAGTTCTCAATTTAGGGATATTACCTCTTTGTCCATTGGGATTGCTTCTTCGTTGCATTTCCATCTTGGCCTTGGCGGGGTTCTTCTAGTAGTTTTTTTGCATAGAAGGCCATATATTGACCATGAGAAATCTTTACATCATCGGGGCGGCTCATGGATAGGAATTCATCACTATCATCTCCATCCCCATGTTACACAACTTTGTCCTTCAATGCAAGGTTGACAACATTTCTCATTCCAAGGGATTGAGAATGGGCATCTTTGGCATTCTTGGCGGCAACCTTGAAAGAGGCCATCTCTTGCATAACTTCATTGGAGATCATGAGGTGGTAGTTGTGTCTTTCTCGTAGGCTCTTCAAGTCGGTGGGCTCACAGGGCATGAGTGCACTCACATCTTTCCTTTTTATCCAAGCATCATTCACATGCACCCACATTCCTAAAAGCGATGGCGGTGGACTTGAGCCTACGATACATGTCTTCATGATCTTCACCTTCCTTCATATAGAAGCCTTCAGCTTCAATGCTTAGTGCATTATATCGGTTCCTTCTCATGCTCTCATTCTCAACATACAACTCTGTGAGAGCATCCCAAGCTTCCTTGGCGGTGTTGAGGTGCTCAATGTGTGGGTAATCTTCTGTACTCAATCCTTGTTGTATCATGTTCAAGGTGGTGGCATTGAGTTGGCTATTGACAACTTCTCTTGTCAAGTTGTTTGGATCCCCAATAAAGAGTCCTTGTTCAATGATGTTCCATAACTCAATACAAGATCTGCGCACATGAGATTTCATTAGAGATTGCCATTGAGAAAAAGTAGATGTGTCAAGCTTTGGTGGGTCACCTCTATTGTTTATATGAGGGTGAGGAATTGGAGGGTCGGGAGAGTACCATCCATGAGAGTCATGGTGCTCTTCCTTCCCAACATCCCTTTTTGTGGAGAAATTAGTGTTGTCTTGATTACCCCCCACCACCATACCCTCGGGTGATACCGGGGCATTCACCTTAGGTAATACTAATGGAGGTTCCTCTTGAGGAGAGGGGGGTGGTGAGCCACCTTTATCTTTAACAAGTTGATCAAGTATTTTGGGCAATTGTTTGATCTCGTTGGCCATGGCGGAGCTCAATCTTGTTTCCAAGTTACTGAGATCATCCATGGTCACCGAGGTAGGATCACCACCACCTTCCCCATCGTTGCTACCCATATACTCTTAGGCGGTAAAGCCCAAATCAAGAGCCGAGGCTCTAGTACCAATTGAAGGGATCGTATGGGCACCTAGAGGGGGGGTGAATAGGTGCTACTTCAAATTTTCTTCTTTTTCAAATTAGGGTTTGACAAGAAAGGTAAATTCTCTAGATTATGCAACTAATGTGAATTTACCTATATGTCAAACAAGCACCAACTAGCACAGTACTAAGCAAGAACAAGTGAAGTAAAGTGCGGTAAAGGATAGAAGTAACCAAAGTGGTGGACGTGGAGACACAAGGATTTGTTTCCCATAGTTCCTTCCTTTTGAGGGGAAGTACTTCTACGTTTGGAGAGGGGGTGGTATCAAACCACCTACACCACGAGAGGCCTCCCTTGTTCTCCGATGAACCTCACCCCAATGGGTTTGATTCACCTCTTCCACTATATCGGCAACCTTCAAGGTGGAAGCCGACACCTTTAAAACTAGTTGGAGTCACACATCCACAACTTAGTTGGAGGCTCCTGAATACAAGCAAGCAGTCAAACAATCAAAGATAAACTTGTAAGAACCAAATCTAGAACTAGAGTTCCAAAGGAACACTAGAGCAAGGGGACCTCAAGTGAATGAGGGGGAAATGAAGAACTCTCTTGGTGAAGCAATAGATCAAGTGCTCCTCCTTGGATTCTCCAAAGATCAATGACATTGGATGGTTGAATGAAGAGATCTTGGTGATTTGGTGCCTCAAATGGAGGTGGTGTTCTTGAGTGAGACGAGCAATCTCTCAAGGTAGGTTAAGGGTGCATTTGTAGTCCTTGTGCAGATCTGACCGTTGAGCAATTATTGCAGCGGTACTACCGAAACTCCAAGCGGTAGTACCAGAAAACACCGGTACTACCGATCAGGTACCGAGGATGCGCCATATCGACAAACCAGCCCCAGATTCCAACAGTACCAGAATGTGGTGCTACCGCTGTGCGGTAGTACCGGCCATGCGGCACGGTACTACAGGACACAGGCGGTAGTGCCGCATTTTGATACCGAGGAGGGTAGTGGCATTTGGCAAACTTGCCCAAACCTTCTGTCGTGTTTGGTACTAAAAAGTGGCACTACCGCTTTTTGGTACCGGTGAAGACAAAGGCGTTTGGCGAACTCGCCCACACCTTCTGTCTTGTCCGGTATCAAAGTCCGGTACTACCGCTTTTCGGTACCGTGGAGGACAGAAGATTTTGGGAAGTTCGCCCAAACCCACTGCCTGGTCCAGTAGCATTCTCCGGTACTGCCGGCACTGTGCGGTAGTACCAGTTGATTTTTCCGATACTACCGGACATCACAGAGGCAAAATGCATGGTCAGCAGGGGACCCTTTTTGAGAGGAAAGATTCAAGTGATTTCTTGATAAAACTTGTGGTACACTTGGAAAATAATTAGTCTGACATGTGCGTTGTAAACACCAAAATCACTTAGGATAGGAAATGCTCTTTCAGCGGTGATCTGTTGCTTGCAACTTAATACTGGAGGGGGTTCGGATGATAACCTGAAGGTGGATTACTAGTGATAGATGCAGTTGGATGGCGGTCTATGTATCTTGTTGTATTGCCCAATCAAATCTCATAGGATCATGAATGTCTAGTATTGCATTATTGTGCCTTGCTATGTCATGTCAATTGCCCTGCTGTAATTTGTTTACCCAGCATGCCATGTTTGTTTATCTTAAGGAGAGCACCTCTAGTGAACTATGGACCCTGGTCCAATCTTTACCTTTGATACATCTTCTACTATTACTATTTACTTTCTGCAAACCACCATTACCTTCCACACCATACAGTTAATCCTTTGTTCTTAGAAAACCGGTGAGATTGAAAACCTCACTGTTTGTTGGGGCAAAGTATTGAGTTTGTGTTGTGCAGGTTTCCAAGTTGTTATCAACACCTTTGGGCCGTGTCCTTCCTCCTACTAGTTCGATAACCTTGGTTTGTTTCTGATGGAAGACTTGCTGATGTGCTCATCATACCTTCCTCTTGGGGTCTCCCAACGAAGCTCTACATTGATCTGAGCGCATCATAGTGTCAGTTATAGTTCTGTAGGCAGGGTCCATGATTCTGATTTAGAGGGTGGTTTTCACCTAACGATGACTAGGGTGCGACTCCAGCGTTTTACCGGGTTTTGGGCGGGAAAGATGTGGTCTTTCCCTCTTAGGGCGAAACTAGGGGTGCTTGGGAAATCGCGGATCTTCTTGACCAGATTTGTATGCTGACGCTGGGGGAGGGCGATGCACCTTTCGTCTGGAGGTGGATATCTTCTCCCAACCTTGTAGAAGCTGCTTCATGAGGGGTGCCAATATCACTTCTTGGGGGGTAGTAGTCATAGAGGGAAGGTTGTTTTTGGTTATCGGGCTAGAGAGGCGGTCATATAGGAGGAGACCATTCCGGGCTGAGTCTGATGCAACGTCATGAGTAAAACACGTAAAATGTGAACTCAGACTAGCATACCATCAAACTGAGTTCATGCATAGATTAATATGTCTATGCCGACCAATTGCGAGGGTATTTTATCATTACAGAATAGTCCTAGACTGCTTATATATTGTAAACGTATCTATAATTTTTGATGCTCAATTCTTGTTTAGTATCAACTTTGCTATGTTTTGTCTACACTTTGAGTTATTTTTATACATTTTCTAGGACTAACCTATTAACGAGATACCGAAGTGCCAGTTGCCTGTTTTCTGCATTTTTGGGTTTCAGAAAATCTAGTAAGGAAATATTCTCGGAATTGGACGGGACAAAAGCCAAAGTCAATATTTTATCGAAGAGAAGACGGAGTCAAAAGGGCAGACGAAGGGAGGGCACGAGGTGGCCACACCCTAGGGACGCCCGACCCAGGGGGGCGCCACCAGGTGTGGGCCCCTCGAGAGCCCACCGTCCTTGCCCTTTCGCCTATAAAAGTACCCCGATGCAGAAACGCCAAGTACCCGATCAAATCTCCACGAAACAGTCCGTAGCCGCCACCACCATCATCCCTAGATTGGGAGTATATGAAGCTCTTCTCGTCACCCTGCCGGAGGGGAGAGATAATCCCGAAGGCCTTCTTCATCACCATGCCAGCCTCCGGTATGATGTGTGAGTAGTTCACCCTTGGAATATGGGTCCATACAGTAGCTACATGGTTGTTTATCCTCCTTTGTGCTATCATGTTTAGATCTTGTGAGCTTTGTTCATGATCAAGATCATTTATTTGTGATAATACATGTTGTGTTTGCAAGGATCCGATGGATATTGAGATACTATGTCAGATTGATTATTGATTCTATCATGTCTGTGTCATTTGTGATCTTGCATGCTCTCCGTTACTAGTAGCTATCTTGGCCAAGTAGATGCTTGTTACTCCAAGAGGAAGTATTTATGCTTGATAGTAGGTTCATGCCTCTAGTAATCTGGGGAAGTGACAGAAATCTCTAAGGTTGTAGATGTGTTGTTGCTACTAGGGAGAAAACAACAATCTTTTGTTCATGGAACAATTGTATTGTTTACTTTACACACATTGCTTAATGCAATTATCTGTTCCTTGCAACTTAATACTGTAGGGGGTCCAGATGACAACCCGAAGGTGGATTATTAGTCATAGATGTAGCTGGATTACGGTCTATGTATATTGTTGTAATGCCTAATCAAATCTCATAGGAGTCATGATGTCTAGTATTTGCATTATTATGGTTTCTCAATTTGTCAATTGCCCCACTATAATTTGTTCACCCAGCATGTTATCTATCTTAAGGAGAACACCTGTAGTGAACTGTGGACCCCGGTCCACTCCTTTATCATTGAAACATCATCTACTGTTACTGTTTACTTGTACAAGCAACTACTATATTCCACACTATATCTTTAATCCTTTGTTTTCAGCAAACCGGTGAGGTTGATAACCTCACTGTACGTTGGGGAAAAGTCTTGAGTTTGTGTTGTGCAGGTTCCAAGTTGTTAGCAACACCTTGGAGTTGTTTCCTTACTCCTACTGGTTCGATAACCTTGGTTTCATAACTGAGGGAAAACTTACTGTTGTGCTCATCACACCTTCCTCTTGGGGTATCCCAACGAAGCTCTACAGTGATCTGAGCCGCATCAACTGCCAGGCGTCAGAGCACTTAGAGTCTTACAAAACAGCTTCAGGGACGATACATACTCTACCTATGTTGAGATAGGTTTGTTTCTGGTGCGAAAACTACTTTAGGGGAACGTCCAGAGTCTTGTCGCCGTTCTAGGGGTTGGAGGTTTCTCCTCAGGAAGTGCTTTCTTGGAGGAAGAGGGGGTTTTGGGGATAGTGGCTTCCTGATTCTTCTAGCTCGAGGGGATTGTGGTTTCTTGCCCTTCTTAGGTACCGGAGCTTCTTTCGTCGGGGCCATCCAGGGTTGGTCGAGACAGTTGCGGGCAAAGTGGCCCGGATCTCCACAGGTGTAACAAACGCTTTGCTTAGTTTCGGAGCCTCCTTGGGCTTGATTTGGGATCCTTAAGGGTGTAGCGGATATTTTTTCCCTCGCTGCTGCAGTGGTGTTGTTGAGACCTTGTTGGGGGTACTCTCAGCTGTAATGACTCGGTTGATCATAGGAGAAGCATGTGCCTTTCTTTGAACGTACTTTTATTGATGTCTTCCCAATGTTGACGCAGGGGAGTTGACGGGCCTTGCCAATCAGGAGGTATAAGGGGCAGTTGGCCAGGACATGGTCTTGACCTTCGTAGAGGAAACATGTGACTAACTGTGGACAATCTGCGGGAGGATGGAAGACTCCAAAGTTTGGGCAGTTGCCAAGGCACTGGCTGGCTTGATGACCTTCTTCTCCGTAGCGGCTGCATGCTTTCTTTGGGCCTCCGTGCTGCATGGCCATACTTAGGAAGTTCTCGGGGTGATAGTCCTTCTGGCTACGGAGGTGAGCTATGGTAAGATATTAGTCTTGGACTTTTGGAGATAGAGTAACCAAGGGTTCATATAAGTAAGGGGCACCATGGTCGGCAGCAAGCAGGTCCAACAGGGTTTTAGGTTAGGTGTGAGGTTAAGCATATCGATGCAGATTCATCCAGGTATACTGTTACTATTAGGCGCATGTATAGCTTCAGTTTCCTCTGATGACTCCTGAAGTGATGCTTGGGGCAGGTTCTTGGATTGGAGAACTTTCTGGATTATCTTCTCGTAGGCGGTCTTCTGGAATTAAGTGGAAAGACGCAGTGTTTCCACCTTAGAGCTTTTACATGGGGTCGTCGAGGTTGGGGTAGACCCTTCGTCTTGGAGCAAAGACGTGACGCTTGAGTTAAGGTCTTCGAGTGACGCCTTATTGTGACTACCTTGCTATGGTGGTTACTTAAAAAAGCCGTAAGGGTTAACTCTGGGTAGGTTTTGCCATTAGCGTCTTATTGTGACTACCTTGCTATGGTGTATTTATCTTCAAAGAGATTGTCTTTTCTTGAACTCCTTGTGTTGCTTTTGATCGGCAACGGAGTAGGCTCGCTGTATTTGCATCTTTATCTTTAGGATTTTTGGTGCTTTTGTATTATGGTGAGGACTTCAGGTTGATTTTGTAGAGGGTTGAATAGGTCGTGTGAGCTTTTGGGGCGATTAGAACTAAGGAACGAGTAGGGGTTGTTATGGATTTCTTTATGTGGCCATCCTACTGAGGAGAGGTTTTAGTTTATGGGTTGAGAGGTGTTGGTGTCGAGATACACCATTAAGGTGATCTAAGTTTTAGGATCAGATGATTTGAGGCAGATAAGCAACACATTCCGAGCATCATACAAGCACATGACAAGCAATTAAGGCGTACCATAGGTACTAAGGGGTGACTACATGCCATGAGGGGAATCATATATTAAGGAGGCTAATCCTAAGTACAGATGTTACGGGGGTCTTGACTTCTGTCTTTCCATCTGGTGTCATTGGTGCCATACTTGATCTATTTGAGAGCAATGGGAGGATTCCGTTGGTAGGGCGATTTTCTGCCTTTCGTTGTTGGTAGCTCCTTTGGTTTGCTTGTCTCTGTGTCTCTTCATTTCAGGATCTCCGTCTTCATAGTCTCCAAGTCGGACTTGTTTTTGAAAACGGAACATTTGAAGGAAGACGAGAGATAGAGTAAGCCATTTTCAAAATAGTTTAAACCAGATAAGATACGATAAGAAATCCTTCGAAATTCTTTTGAGAAAGTAGTTTTAAAAAGTCGGTGTTTTTCCAAAATAGTGGTTGTCCTGTCTAACATCTTGCTAACTAAGGTATCCTACAGTCAGGATGGCTCTGATACCAAATCTGTGGCACCCCCGGATTTACGGTCTTAGAATACCCTTTATGCATACTACCACGATCCCATGATCAGTGCATCGTGGAGCATAACCGACAGATATCAAAGTGCATCCATTACATCATTTATTACAAAAATGTTTACATATATAACTTACATAATTCCACTAAGGGCTCAAATACATAATGACAATGGAACTTATACTCACGGAGGACCCAAGTTAAGCCATAACCCAACAGGGTGCCCTACTCGGAGATATGCGCTAGCTCGCATAGACGTCGGCTTCTTCCTTGCTCCTCGCTCTTCTGGTAATCTGGCCAAGTTAATAGACAGGGACAATGCTAGTGAGTACTTTGAATGTACTCGCAAAACACCTTTGGTAATAATAACAAGAATATATGAAATATAGCTATAGTGGTAGGATGGCTCCATGAGAGGTTGTTTTCAATGTAATTTCCCTTATAGATATATCATCTACAAGGTTTTATTGAAATCCATTGTAGAACATTTTTGGAAACCTTTTGGAAGAGTTTTGTAAAACCATAGGACTGGGCCACCCTATTTCCTATCCACGGTCCTCAACTGACCGGGTTATCCTCCTCCATCTCTGGTGTCCCTCAGAACACCAGGTTTTAGAAAAACACTTTCTTTTTAGAAGTCCTTTTTGAAAAAAACAAAACCAGCACCGCTCTATACTAGTTTGTCCAACCCGTCCTTAACCGCGGACACGGCTATTCGAATAGATTTGCACTCTGCAGAGGTTGTACACTTTATCCACAAGATTTCATACATCCGCCGGGATCACCCCCGGGTCGTCAGACTAAAGTATGCGGGTCTTGGATAATCAAACAGAACCTTTGGAATGTCCACTCCACGGGCCTTCCCTCTGAGTTGTTCCCCTCAACACCGGGATGTCTGGATCCACGGACCAACCGGAGTGCAACCCAGCCCCTTCAGAGAAGACACTTTCAACGAGGGGCTCATAGTATCGTCTGGCTGATCCCGAGGGCATTTCGCGATTCCTCCAAGTGACTGTCTAACAGTTGACTCTTTTCGTAAAGGAACCCTGGCATTCTGGAGATGTGATCCCCTATAAGTAGCATGCAGGGTCCCATATTGGAGCCAACTATCCTAGAGTTAAGCCCCGTCCCATTCTAGCGTTATGTGGTTGCACGAGTTAAGTTGTTATAGCTAAAGCTGCAAAGAACCGGGTGTGTTTTCGTAAGAACTTTTCTTCCACTTTGTTTCAGCATTTTGTAAAACCAAAAACTTCTTGTTTCTCAAAACTCACTTGGCATGACAAAACCCACCAAGGTTTTCCTCAAAAAACATTTTGTAGACAAATTCCAGGGTCTTCACATACTATATTTTGCTTAGGCTAAAA
Source organism: Avena sativa (assembly GCA_916181665.1). NCBI lineage: Eukaryota > Viridiplantae > Streptophyta > Magnoliopsida > Poales > Poaceae > Avena > Avena sativa. The sequence goes on from OV702284.1 coordinate 127,978,557, forward strand.
CGGGGCCTCCAAGGGATGGTTGTAACACCCCACTTTTAGTTAAGCTTATATTAGGGTTTGTTTTGCATCATAAGCATCATACCTTAAAAATGCATGCATTAAGAATTAAGCCAAAACCCTAAACCCTAATCCTTCCTTCTCTTTGAAACGGAACCCCGCAGCCCAGTTGGCCCGTATGCGGCCCACCCCTGGCCCGAGCCTCTTCGCGTTGATTCGTCGTCGTCTTCCCTGGCGACAGCAAGCAGCTCGCTGGAGCGCCGCCGGCCGTCGAGCACGTCTCTCACCACCTCTGGCCTTATCCCTTCCTCGCTGCTCTCCCTCGTCTCCTCGCCTGAACCCTAGCTCGAGCAGACGCTGCTGAACACCGCCAGAAGACGTCGGTAGCCCTTCCGCCAAGCTCTTGAGCTCCGTATCTTCGCCAGGAACCTTTCCACCAAGTCTCGCTTGCTGGGATGGATCGAGACGCTCGTATAAACTATGTCTTCCCCGACCCCGACGTGCCCCGCCACCGTCGATTAGCTCACTTCCGACCCCGCCCGGCCTACCTGAGCCCTCCTCTGCAACCATGGTGATCACGTGGATCTTGTCGACCCCTTCTCCCTCTCCCCCTCGCTCAGTAGCCATCACTTGCCGACGAACTGCAAGTCCCGCCACCGCGCGCCGCCGTGCTCGCTGCTCCGACAACCAAACTAGAGCGGTGCCACTAGAATATTGTTCGCCTCGCAATGCTGCGTCGAACCCGCCCCTCCGCGCTTCCCAGGCCGCCCTCCTCTGCCATCTGCCATTGCCGTCTGGCGTGTACGTCGGCGAGCTGACGTGGTCTCGCATGGCGTCCACGTGGGCCTTGACCAAGCCCCACTAGCGCGGCCTGTTGACCCGACTCAGGGCCCAGTAGTCAGTGACTGGGGCTAGGTAGAGCCCGAGTGAGAAAAGCCCCACCCCCTCTGGTGACATCAGCCTCTGTCATGCTAACGCAATAAACCAATTTAATATGACTTAATTAATTCCAGAAATTGAGTAAAGTTTGTAAAATTCATATCTAATGATTTATAAGTCAAAAAAATATAAATAATATATCAAAATGTTCAGAAAAATGATAACTACCTCTTTAAGCTATAATCATGCATTTTTAATCAAATTTCATGAAAAGTTTAATTAGAAGAACAAATGCACCCCTCTCATATGTTCTGGAGTTTCTCCAAATTAGGGTTTTCACCCCTCGGAACCCCGATTAAGTTGTCGAGCAAGCTTTAGGGTTTCAATTCAATGCAATTTAACTTGTCATATCATCATCCTTGCTTGAGAATTGCATCGATGCCATTGTTGATTGTTTTCCCTTTCTTTCCGGTGATTTGGTTCTTCCCGGTAGAATACAAGATCGAGATCGAGATCGAAGACCAAGGACAAGATCATCGAAGATCGACGAACAATACTTGACCAACTATAACCAAATCAAGTACAGGGATCTCGAAGAACTGCTTATTGGTTATCAACGGGCAAAGGCAATCATAGCCCCACCATGATATAATCCTATGATTTCGAAAGAATTTCAATTCCGCCATGAGGCATACGATTATACTATGGTATTTCATCGATAGATAGAGTATCCTATCTATTTCATTACTCCCTTTGAGCTTATATTACCTGATCCTCTGCTCCTAGCATAACTAGGTTTGGCTTGTGTGCACTGCTAGAGCTTATATATGTGTCTTCTTAGCCATGCATAGCTATCAGTTCTGGTCCATCCAGATGATGTATCAGATGAAGAGAATCTAGTATGACAGTATAACATGATGAAGTGATATCATAGGTGATATGAGATTAAACCTTCTAAGGCTTGTATGGGAGGCCACGGTGGGATGTGGTTTTTCTAGTCCCGTGCTCGCCACCACTAGGACCCGATTTCTTTCCTTTTGAACCAAGACGAGCGTGCAACCACACGGGGCCTGGACAACCTCACGAGCAACTAACTTGCCTAGTAGATTCCATGAGTCACATAGTTCGGGCGTTCCATTCGACATATGCATAGAAAATATTTTGAAAGATTTGCCGGGTGAAGTTGGTGCATTCATAACAGGTAGGTAAGCGTGGCCGGGGTTGCTTGGGGTAGATAGCGTCCCTGGTAAACCAACCTCGCCGCACATCTTTAAGTACCGGCTTCAGGATTTGACCCATTACGGCGGAACCATACTTATTGTGTGACTCATGGTCTCGGCGAAAGAAAGGTAAAGGTCGTTTCTAACCACCCTCTGCCGGCCTTCCAAGGAAGATGGCTTATCTAGTGGCATTAAGAGAAGGTTAGTACGTGTGGGTAAAGTTGTACACCCCTACAGGGTAATAATATTTTTGAAAAGCCGTGTTCACGGTTATGAATGACTTGGCGACTGGAATCAAGATCATAGAGAACTATAACCTAATCGTAAAACTTGGCAGATCAACGTGTGCTTAAGGATGCTTCCTCATGGGTACAAGAGGGTGATCCTAGTTCAGGAGATGATGACTTGGTGGATATAAAGATGATGATAAATATTTCGGAGATGTCACTTTCTTATCCCCTTTTAAAATACTCTGATTAGACGAGCTTCTTCTCTATCTCTTGTTTTATAAACAAAAGATGGCTTTATGCAAAACAACTCCACCAGCCATAAGTCTTGCGGAGTACACCCTGTACTCACCCTTGTTTTGTTGATACTTTTTGCAGAGTAAGTGTTCCCGGAAGATCAGTTTGGTACTACATCGACATCGACGAGTAGCTTGGGGTTCCCGGCCGGTAGCCTGGAATCTGTGGGCTGGGACGTCATTGTTATGCTTCAGGCCTCTTAGGCCATTTTTTAAGTTTGCTATACTTAATAGCATAATTTGCTTTCCATTGTTTGATGTTTGTGGTCAGTGACCTCTGCTTTTAATAATTTGGTTCTCTGCTCAGTTATGAGCTTGCTGTAATAAATTTTGTGTCGTAGGGTCACTGTTGTGTTACCAATTCTTCACTGGATATTCTCGAGCTCAAGGTTAAGCTTATATCAGACGGAGGTCTGGGATTTGTTTAGCCCTGATCCCGGGGGTGTCACAATGGTGTTATTATACACCATGTATATCACAAGGGGAAAATAGGAGACATCAAATGGGTGGTACCTAATGGTAATAAGGGGTAATGGTTTGGAGGAGCCAAACCTTCCCATATATAAAAACATACTAGTAAAACCATGCAAATTATAAAACAAGTACATAAACCATGCATAAGTAAAATAATAGGATCAAGGCGTATGAGCAAGAGGGTGGCTTTCCTGTGACCCGCGCGATGTACCTATACATCTTCAAAATAATACCATAATATAAATTAATAAGAATGAGATTCGGGGCTTCCATCTTCTTGGCGTCACACAATCGCAACTACCATCGTCGGGGATCATACATGCAAAGAAACAAAGCCACAATCAACACACGGCATACAAGCATCAAAACATGCGGAAAACAATAAAGGAGTACATGTTATAATTCAGTGGGTATTGGGAAGAGTGGATTTAGAAGGATTTGAAATGGTCTTGGAAACACCTAAAGAGATTCTAATAGGATGTCTATTTTAGATACTAGGTAGAGAAGGGTTTTTAGACCAAGGTCATATTCAATATGATATCATTTTTATATCATTAGATTGGTATTGATAAAATGAAACCAACAAAAGTGGATTCACTATTATATCAATTACTATGGATTTATAATGAATTTCCTAGTGATTAAAGATATATTTTTAGGAAATAATTCACCAAAATCTATTCTGTTGTTCCAAAAATCATTTACTTGGATGATTAGTTAGTATTTGATGGATTGATTCAACATGAGTTGGAACCACATAAATATAATTACTAGAATGCCCTTGGGAAATTCCCAAAGTCACTTCTGGAGGTTATTTGTCTTTTTCACCAGAGTAAATCTATATAAGATTTTGATAAGAATCCAAATACACATGTAAGGTATTTAGAATACCTTTATGCAGAAGTTGGAATCACCCTTTTGGATGAGCAGAACTAAAGTGGTGAAATTATGAGTGAAAAAACTATGCACAGAAATGTTTAATTCACCATAAATCAGGAAAAGTTCAATAAATATTGGGCTCCTAGGGTTTGACACATGTTGGTATTTATGTCTACTGGGAGTTGGGGGTAGTTCCAGACATATCTTGGTTTGGTCTAGGGAAATTCCTAAAGTCCATAATTAATTGTTTTTGTCATTTTTACTACTAGAAAAATAGGAAGCAAACTAGTATGAGGACAAGGTCAAGAGGTAGGTACATGCAATACCTAGCAGAGGCACTTGGGTTTAACCCATTTGGGTTTAACAAGCTCCTAGAAATAATTAATAGGTTAAATGGACACATCTTGGCATTTTATTTATGGGAGACTAACTATATATAGTTTTGTAACAAGACCTGGTCTGCATGTTTGGTAAAACCCTAGGTAATATCTTGGAATCTAGATCTAGGCAAACTTATGCATTTTTGTTTTTGTTTGGTAATTAATCCAAACTGCTATATAAATAGATCTAGAACTAAATAGATAAAAAGGCAGAAGGGTGGCGGGCTAGATCTGAAGGATCCAGGCCGCCGAGTGGCTCGGCTGGCCCATCAAGGCAGAGCCGCGCACAAGAGGGAGTCAAGCACGAGGCCTGGGAGTTGAGCACGCCGCGGTGGGGCCCATTTGCTCGAGGCAGCGGCGGCTGAAAGGGTAAGGAGCGATGGGAGGAGTCCGATTAGACAGAGATCGACGGCTCCCCATCTTCATTTACCTCAGCATCTCGGTGGAGGAGACCTAACCCTAGCAAGGGGGAAAGAGCACCGAGGCAGCTCACCTAAGGGCGGGGGTCGACAGGGAGTTGTAAGAGGTGACTTGGCACACTACGGGGAGCAGATCAACTGGCGGCACGGCCTGGTTTTCTTCCGGAAAAGAACTCATGCACGACGGCCGAGAGATGCCTTGCCGGAGCTTGGTGGTACAGACAATGGAGCTTGTCCTGTGTCACAAACCGGGATCAGGGCTAGACAAATACTAGATCCTTATCTGATATAAGCCAAACCTAAATTCCGAAACGCGCAGGGAAAGATCGGTAACATTACAGAACATACAAACCATACATTAATAAGGTAAACTCTTAAGAGAGTTACAAACCAGTCATACAAACCAGGGATCACAGACCCATCATTACATCAACAACGGAAGAAAACAAGTTTTTCTAAACAACAAACTTAACAAAGGGCCTAAGAGGCCATAACAGAAGTAGCGAACCTTCCATAGATCCTAGGCTGCTGCCCGGGAAGCCCAACTACTCATTGACTTCGACGTAGAAACCACCTTCAGTTGGAGTAGCATCATCTGTAGAAAACATCAACGAAGCAAGGTTGAGTACATGGTGTACTCCGCAAGTCTTATGTCTAGTGGAGTTATTTTGCATAAAGCCATCTTTTGTTTTCAAAACAAGAGGGAGAAGAAACTCATCTAGTCAGATCATTTTCAAAAGGGGATAAGAAGACTTCAACTCTAGCTCTTAAAATCATCTTTGATATCCACTAAGAACCATCATCAACAGAACCTCTCTTCTCGGACTACCCCCTCGATAACCCCTAGGAAGTATTCCGGATCTCACTTTAGTTGAAAAGTTTTAACATTCGGTTATATTTCTCTATAATCTTCATGTCCGTTCCCAATTCGTCCATAACCGTGGACACGACTTTTCAAAAATACTAATAACCCTGCAGGGGTGCACAACTTTACCCACACGTACCAACCGATTCTTAATGCCAAATTATTAGCCCTCTTCCTTGGAAGGCAGGCAGAGAGTGGTTGACCACGACCTTTAACTTTCTTTCGCCGAGACCATGAGTCACGCACTAGGGAGATGCCGCCATAATGGGTCAAGTCCCGAAGCCGGTACCTAATGATGTGCGCAGGGTTCAAGATTACGGATGCCGGGCATCTCTTGTTCCCGGCCACGCTTACTGTTGGGAATATGCCCTAGAGGCAATCATGTATGATGATATTTCCCATTGTATTCATAAAGTTTTTAAGTAGTCCTTGTATGAACATCTGATGTGTATCATTGAATATGTGATTCGGTTGTGGAACTATGCATTCATGTTGTTTATACTAAATATCCTTGGTCATTGAGGTTGTGCTGGACACACAACTTAGACCAATGTGAAAGTTGGCTTGATGACTCGGTTCCACTTGTCATGGGCATGGAGATGCTATTCCAACTTACACAGATTCGGCTAAAGAGTTTAGCGAGTCGGATTGACCCATATTGAGGTACAACGAACTAGTTGTCATTTGTATATCTCAATCAATGTAATCCTTAGACCTGAGGTTGTTGCATAGTCCGAGTTGAGGATCACCGACTTAGGTTCTGTCAAACGCTGATCCGTAACTGGGCAGTTATAAAGGCAGGGTTCGGGTCGACTGAGAATCAAGCTGCGTGATATGAATAACCAAGATGGGATTTTGCCCCTCCACTCGGAGAGATATTCTCTGGGCCCTCTCGTGATATATGATTCGGAAAGCATGGCCATGCACGACTCGGTTAAGTGTTAACCGAGGCGATCGGCTAAGAGTTAGTCGGGTGAATCACTTATCTCGGATCGAGAAGAGAGTCGGACTATTTAAGGGATGACATATATTCGCCTATAGTCTGACAAGGTATATCGTGAGGCAAAAGGGACTCAGTCGTAAGTCGCATTGGAAAGGCAAGTCGTCATGACTCTTTGGTACTTGGGAATCGGCAAGTTCTGCTAGGAGCCGATGCCGATTGATCGATTGTGAGTCGGACTCTAATCGTGTCCAAGTAACCATGAGCCTGCGGGGTCACACACTTAAGAGCGGGAGCAAGTTCGGATTGGATCCGAATCTGTAATCTGGTTGGGTTGGACCTAAACCAGATTAGGACTGAGTTAGTGAGTTGGACTCACGGTGACTAGTGTTATATGGGCTTTAGTGAATGGGTCGCGTGAGCAGAGCCCACGTTCACTCCCTATATAAAGTGGAGCACCATAACCCAGAAAGGTTAATCGTTGTTCGGTTAGGTCATTCCATGTGTTGGAAACCCTAGCTCCACAGCAGTCCAGCCGCCATAACGAACCTAGCAGTTCGCCGCCGGCGCTCCTCCTTGTACGTGTGGATACCAGCAGAGGTGCTGTGCGATCAGCACCAGGACGATCGGATCGTGAGGACTGCACTGCATCAGCCGACGCGCTTCATCAGTAATCCGCAACTGCGCGTCTAGTGGTAAACCTCGTGGCCTTCTACCTCAGCTAGGTCTTGGGATCACCACGTTAGAGGAAAAATTTTTGTTTTATCTCTGCGTGGCCCAACAGTGGTATCAGAGCGATAGCTTCTGGTTTTAGGCTCGAGATCTCGCATATGTGATATGCGGTAGGCTATAGATGAGATCTATGTGCTGTTTGGTGGTCGATCTATGAGATAGATCGGTTTTGTACGAGGTTGATTGGATCAACTGTACTCGGGGGATGGTAGATCTGATTTCCGTGATCATACTGCTGAGGTCGTGGAACGACATACCCCTACCGGTCGGCTTCCGCCATCGGGGTAGACTGTGACATGTAAATCCAGAAGCGGTGATCGAAGATCAAAGAGTTTGATCGAATTGGACCGCCGGCTTCGCCCTGTCGTATCGCCTTAGATGTCGTTGCGAGTTTCACAACGCCGGTAGATATTGTATCTATGCATAACTTGTTTTTGCAGGAAGTTGTGAATGGTATGGTTCATGTGCATGTGATGTATGTGTGTAATCCATACGTGATCTGCGAATCACGGTTTTTGTCAGCCGGCTGGAGCCTAGGTGCTGTCATTTTATTGTATAACGACCTGCGTGTCGGATTCTCTATGTAATTCACTTTACTAAGCTAGTGTAGCTGTTTGGAGAACCCGGAAGGCATGCAAGGCGTTGTACATGTCGGCGACATGGTGTAAGACGGCAAGTGACAAGAGTTGGCACGAGTCGGATTACAGGCTTTGTGGAGATGGAGATCGCCATGAAGAGAGCCATACCATTTCACATTATAATTGCTTTATTTTGTGTTATTGTTATGTCTCAGTTTTACCTCTATTAGATAGTCGGTAAAATTTAATCCCTCAAAGAAGGTCTAGTCGGTTTTCCCGCCAGTGTTTGCACCATCACAAGTCGGACATTTTTGGTAGTGGGCTCATAAAATTGAGGTGCTGCCAATTCTTTCCGACTAGGTGTGTTCGAGTCGGACTCTTACTGCAGAAACACTCGGTAAGCTAGACGGGTCTATCACAACGGTTGTGGGACTCGGGGAAAAGAAGGATGGGAGCCGGGGCATGTGATGCCACCCGTCCAACAGGAGTCGCATGAGATGCGATTGACAAGGAGTTGTCTACCTAGATCACTTGGCGGCTAGCGGTGATGCTAAAGCTCACTAGCCGACTTGCTTATTTAGGATCCTGAATCACTAAGTAACCATCGGAGGGGTGTTGGTTCTAGTGGGAGCATAAAATATTAAAATGTTTAATATGCTTGCTCTTTTATGAATACATGTCTTAAGTGTTTTTGCATATTTTCTGTTGTAGATCATGGCACCTAGTAGCAGTCACTCTTAGATATCCGGTTTTGCGTTGAGAACCATTCTTGAGAAAGATAAACTGAACGACACTAATTTTACCAACTGGTATCGAAATCTGAGAATTGTTCTCAAACAAGAAAAGAAGGACCATGTCCTAGACAACCCACTTCCAGATGAGCCGAATGAGAATGCGACTGTCGCAACCACCAATGCCTACCGTCGGGCTAAGGATGAGTCCACGGATATTAGCTGTCTTATGCTTGCTCACATGGAACCGGACTTGCAAAAGCAGTTCGAGCATGTTGAGGCCTACGATATGATCGAAAGCCTCAAAAGTATGTTCCAGGCTCAGGCGAAGACTGAGAGGTATCAAGTCTCTCAGGCTTTGCTGAGTTGCAAGCTTAAGGATGGTGATCCACTGAGTCCGCATGTGATCAAAATGGTTGGTTACGTGCAGTCTCTGGAGAGGCTTGGCTACCCCATTAGCGAAGAGTTCGCTACGGATATAATTCTGAACTCTCTTCCTAGTGCATATGGGCAGTTCATTTCGAACTACCACATGCATGGTATGGATAAGAAGCTCACTGAATTGCATGGGATGCTCAAGCAGGCAGAGGCGGATCTCAAGAAGGGCACCAGTCAAGTGTTGATGGTGCAGAATAAGGCTAAGTTCAAGAAGAGTTCTTGGACTAAGAAGAAGGCTAAGTCAGGAGGAAAGCAGGCTCAGGACCCGGTCCCAAGCGCTTCCTCAGGGACTAAACCATCTCCTTCAGCCGGATCCACTTGCTTCTACTGCAAGGCGGATGGCCACTGGAAGAGGAATTGCAGCAAGTACTTGGCCGATAAAGCCAAGAGTGGAGGTATGACTTCCGACTCAAGTACACTTGTTTGCAATGTTATAGACATATATCTTGTTGATGCACCTAATAGTTCTTGGGTATATGATACCGGATCAGTTATTCACATCTGCAACTCGTTGCAGGGACTGGTAAGAACTAGGAGCGTAGCAAGAGGCGAGGTTGATATTCGAGTCGGCAACAAAGCAAGAGTTGCTGCGTTGGAAGTCGGCACGATGCAACTTCATTTACCTTCCGGATTCATTATGGAACTAAATAATTGTTATTATGTTCCAGTGCTCAGTCGAAACATTATTTCTGCTTCATGTTTGATGAGGCAAGGCTATGAGTCGAATATCAAGAATAATGGTTGTTCTTTGTATTTGAATGATATGTTTCACGGCTTTGCACCCGTCCAGGACGGGTTATTTATTTTGAATCTTGATGGTGAGTCGGTTTATAACATAAATGTTAAAAGGTTGAAACCAAATGATCTGAATATGACTTACTTTTGGCACTGTCGGCTTGGTCATATAAGTTGGAAACGCATGAAGAAACTCCATGATGATGGACTCCTAACTTCGTTCGACTTGGAGTCGTTCGAGACATGCGAATCTTGCCTACTCGGCAAAATGACCAAGACACCTTTTGCAAAGAGTTGCGAAAGGGCGTCCGACTTGTTGGGACTAGTACATAGTGATGTATGTGGACCAATGAGCACGACAGCCAGGGGTGGTTATGAGTACTTCATTACCTTCACTGATGATTTGAGTAGGTATGGTTATATCTACTTGATGAAACATAAGTCGGAAGCCTTTGAAAAGTTCAAAGAATTCCAGAATGAAGCACAGAATCAACTCGGCAAGAAAATAAAGTTTCTTCGGTCGGACCGAGGAGGCGAGTACATGAGCCATGAGTTTGATGACCATCTGAAAAGTTGTGGAATAGTTCCTCAACTTACTCCGCCAGGAACGCCACAAAGGAATGGTGTTTCGGAAAGGCGGAATCGGACCTTGTTAGACATGGTACGATCAATGATGAGTCGGACAGATCTGCCTTTATCATTTTGGGGTTATTGTCTAGAAACAGCGGCGTTCACACTAAACAGAGTACCATCAAAATCGGTAGAGAAGACACCGCATGAGATGTGGACAGGCAAAAAGCCGAGTTTGTCTTTTCTTAAGATTTGGGGTTGTGAAGCTTTTGTCAAGCGACTCCAGTCGGACAAGCTTACAGCCAAATCGGATAAGTGTATTTTCGTGGGGTATCCGAGGGAAACCTTGGGTTACTACTTCTACAACCGAGAAGAGGGCAAAGTGTTTGTCGCTCGGAACGGTGTCTTCCTTGAGAAAGAGTTTCTCAGTCGGAGAGTAAGTGGGAGCACGGTGCAACTCGAAGAAATTCGAGAGGAATCGGCAAGTAGCGAATCGGCAAAAACCTTGGAGGATGAGCCGATCGTGGCAGCTGAGCCGATAGCCGCACCTGTACTACGAAGATCGGCAAGATTACGAAGTGTTCATGATGTGTTACTGTTAGACAGTGATGAGCCGACAAATTATTCGGAAGCGATGGTGGGATCTGATTCCGAGTCATGGCTTGGAGCCATGAGATCCGAGATAAAGTCCATGGATGAAAATCAAGTTTGGAACTTGGTTGATCTGCCAGACGGTGCAAGACCCGTCGAGTGCAAATGGGTCTTTAAAAAGAAAACTGATATGGATGGAAATGTTTCCGTCTATAAAGAACGCCTTGTCGCGAAGGGGTTCCGACAAGTTCAAGGAGTTGATTACGACGAGACTTTCTCGCCCGTAGCGATGCTTAAATCAGTTCGGATCATGTTAGCTATAGCAGCCTATTTTGACTATGAGATATGGCAGATGGATGTCAAAACGGCTTTCCTTAACGGAAATTTAACCGAGGACGTGTATATGATACAGCCCGAGGGTTTTGTCGATCCGGCTAATGCTGACAAGGTATGCAAACTTCAGAAATCCATTTATGGGTTGAAGCAAGCATCTCGGAGTTGGAATATTCGCTTTGATGAGGTAGTCAAATCGTTTGGCTTCATCAAGAGTGATCATGATTCTTGTTTGTACAAGAAGTTTAGTGGGAACAAAGTAAATTTTCTAATCTTATATGTGGATGACATATTACTGATTGGAAATGATGTCCAGATGTTGCAAGAAACCAAGGAATCATTAGAAAGGAGTTTCTCAATGAAAGACTTGGGTGAGGCAACATACATCCTCGGAATCCGGATCTATAGAGATAGATCAAGGAGGCTCATTGGATTGAGTCAGAGTACTTATTTGGATAAAGTGTTGAAAAAGTTCAACATGGAATCGTCTAAGAAAGGGTTCTTACCGATGTCCCATGGTGTAAAACTTAGCAAGACTCAGTGTCCTTCGACAACTGATGAGCGAAGTCGGATGAGTGCGATTCCATATGCTTCTGCAGTCGGATCCATCATGTACGCCATGATTTGTACTAGACCGGATGTTTCCTATGCTCTAAGTGTTGTGAGCAGATACCAGGCTGATCCTGGAGAGATCCACTGGACAGCGGCTAAAAATATCCTAAAGTACTTGAGAAGGACTAAGGATATGTTCTTGGTTTATGGTGGTGAAGATGAACTCAGTGTAAAGGGTTACACGGATGCGAGTTATCTCACCGACTCTGATGATTCTCGCTCGCAATCCGGATACGTGTTTATTATAAACGGAGGTGCTGTGAGCTGGAAAAGTTCCAAGCAAGAGACTGTGTCTGCGTCTACAACAGAGGCTGAGTATATTGCCGCCTCGGAGGCAGCAAAGGAAGCTGTTTGGATGAGGAATTTCCTCATGGATCTTGGTGTGGTTCAGGGCTCGTCCAATCCGTTGGACGTGCATTGTGACAACAATGGTGCTATTGCACAAGCCAAGGAACCTAGACAACACCAGAAGAACAAGCACATACTCATGCGGTACCACCTAATTCGCCAGTTCGTGGATCAGGGTGATATCAAGTTATGCAAGGTACACACGGATGCAAATATTGCAGATCCGTTGACAAAGCCGTTACCACAGCCAAAGCATGAGGCGCACCTGAGAGCCATGGGCATTAGATGCTTAGACATGTGATGTCGGAAGATTGACTCTAGTGCAAGTGGGAGACTGTTGGGAATATGCCCTAGAGGCAATCATGTATGATGATATTTCCCATTGTATTCATAAAGTTTTTAAGTAGTCCTTGTATGAACATCTGATGTGTATCATTGAATATGTGATTCGGTTGTGGAACTATGCATTCATGTTGTTTATACTAAATATCCTTGGTCATTGAGGTTGTGCTGGACACACAACTTAGACCAATGTGAAAGTTGGCTTGATGACTCGGTTCCACTTGTCATGGGCATGGAGATGCTATTCCAACTTACACAGATTCGGCTAAAAAGTTTAGCGAGTCGGATTGACCCATATTGAGGTACAACGAACTAGTTGTCATTTGTATATCTCAATCAATGTAATCCTTAGACCTGAGGTTGTTGCATAGTCCGAGTTGAGGATCACCGACTTAGGTTCTGTCAAACGCTGATCCGTAACTGGGCAGTTATAAAGGCAGGGTTCGGGTCGACTGAGAATCAAGCTGCGTGATATGAATAACCAAGATGGGATTTTGCCCCTCCACTCGGAGAGATATTCTCTGGGCCCTCTCGTGAGATATGATTCGGAAAGCATGGCCATGCACGACTCGGTTAAGTGTTAACCGAGGCGATCGGCTAAGAGTTAGTCGGGTGAATCACTTATCTCGGATCGAGAAGAGAGTCGGACTATTTAAGGGATGACATATATTCGCCTATAGTCTGACAAGGTATATCGTGAGGCAAAAGGGACTCAGTCGTAAGTCGCATTGGAAAGGCAAGTCGTCATGACTCTTTGGTACTTGGGAATCGGCAAGTTCTGCTAGGAGCCGATGCCGATTGATCGATTGTGAGTCGGACTCTAATCGTGTCCAAGTAACCATGAGCCTGCGGGGTCACACACTTAAGAGCGGGAGCAAGTTCGGATTGGATCCGAATCTGTAATCTGGTTGGGTTGGACCTAAACCAGATTAGGACTGAGTTAGTGAGTTGGACTCACGGTGACTAGTGTTATATGGGCTTTAGTGAATGGGTCGCGTGAGCAGAGCCCACGTTCACTCCCTATATAAAGTGGAGCACCATAACCCAGAAAGGTTAATCGTTGTTCGGTTAGGTCATTCCATGTGTTGGAAACCCTAGCTCCACAGCAGTCCAGCCGCCGTAACGAACCTAGCAGTTCGCCGCCGGCGCTCCTCCTTGTACGTGTGGATACCAGCAGAGGTGTTGTGCGATCAGCACCAGGACGATCGGATCGTGAGGACTGCACTGCATCAGCCGACGCGCTTCATCAGTAATCCGCAACTGCGCGTCTAGTGGTAAACCTCGTGGCCTTCTACCTCAGCTAGGTCTTGGGATCACCACGTTAGAGGAAAAAGTTTTGTTTTATCTCTGCGTGGCCCAACACTTACCTACGTGTTATGAATGCACCTCCTTGACCTCCATTCAATAACAACCAAGATGCGTATGTCGAATGGAAATCCCAAACTATGTGACTCATGGAATATACTAGGCAAGTTAGTGAGTAGAGGGGGTTTCTAGGCCCCCGTGTGGTTGTACGCTTGTCTTGGTTCAAGAGGCAAGAACATCGGGTCCTAGGGTGGCAAGTATGGGACTACAAAACCACAACCCACGTGGCCTCCCATACAAGCCTTAGCATGTTTATCATCCATCTCTGATCACATCACCACATCCTACCATATTAGATTCAGTCGCATCTTCAATTCTTCACCTGAGTGATCAGCATCGGACCACTAAGCATGGCTAAGCTTGACTGAACCGTGGAACTAGCGATGCTCGTAAGCCAAACCCTAGTTATGCTAGGAGCGGTGGATCAGGTAATATAGTTCACAAAGGAAAACATGCATCAGATAGGATTACTCTGTCTACTGATAAAAGACTGTTGAAACGAATGCATATGACAAGAATGAAATACTTTGTAATCATAGGATTCATATGTATGAGTGGGGCTTCGCTTGCCTTGTCCGTTGTTGGACTGATACTGCTCTTCGGTGGCGTTGACTTCAGCTTCGGGTTCAGTTTCTATTCGCGAGAACCAATCACCGGAAAAGAGATAGAAACACTCAACACATGGCATGTGCAATGCTCATACAATATGGATGATATGACAAGTTAAATAGTCTTGAAATAAACCCTATAATATGCTTGATCATTTTAAACGGGATCCGAAAGGTCCAAACCCTAGAACAGGGGGATCTTCGGAATCACCTATGGGGTTCAATTAGTTCTTCTAATTAAACTTCCTATCAAAGTTGATTAAAAATGTATGATTATAGCTTATTTAGATAGGTTTCATTTTTTCTGATCATTTTGGTATATTATTTGTATTTTTCTGATTTAAAATGAATTAGTTATGAATTTCCCAAATTTTAATTCATTTTAAATCATTTTTGAAATATTTGAAATAATTTCCAAACTTGGGCCCACATGTCAGATTTTTAATCATTTAAGAAAATAATTACAGAAACTAATAAAATCCTGATAGGCAGGCCCACCTATCATATATTTATTAATTACAAAAATCATTTCCAAAACAATTAAATACAAAAAAGGGATTATTGCATCATGTTGATGTCAGCATGACATCTGCAATGGTGCTCCTCCCAAGTCGATCTTGCTCCCGTCGATCTGCTGCACGCGGGGACTTGTGGGTGGGCTGGTTGGAAAGAGGTGGTCGAGGCAGACCTAGTAGTGGCGGCACCGCCCTCAAATGGTCGCCGGAGCAGCATGTGCAACCGCGGCCGACGGCGGAGCTCGCATGTGGTTGCGGTGGCGACGATGCAGAGAGAAAGAACAAGCAGAGGGGTATGCAGGGACCGTGAGCTCACCCTGGGCGCGATGGTGGTGATGGAAAGGATGGGGGCAGTCGAACGGCGCAGAATCGCCGGCGGTAATGGCGACGGCCGACGGAAGGGGAAGCTCGATTCCGACGAGCACAAAGCCTCCTAGCTGGCGTGGCTTGATGACGACGACGACAGTGCCACTGCGCTTCTCCTAGGCTACTCCACTGAGCTCGGGGTGGCCCAAAACATCGGCGGCGAGCGAGACTGGCTGAACTAGGGTTTTGGCGATTTGAGGAAAACCAGCAGAGAGGGCGAGAGGCGACGAGATGGGTATGGGGAGAGAGAGCGCAGCGCAGCGGTTCTTATCCTCTCCCTCTCAAGCGGCGGCGCGCATCGCATCGCGAGGAGGATCGACGGTCGGCGCTCGGGCACGCAGCAGCTTCTCCTCTCCGCGAGGAAGAAAAAAGAACAGACAAGCGAACGGGAACAGGCTGACTTGGGTTGCATGGGCTTCAGCTGGGTTGCGGCTGCACTCACCGAGCCACTAGGAAAGGAAGGAAAAGAATGGGCTCGGCCCAGATAGATTAGAAACCTGTTTTATTTCCAGAAAACCTTTTTCTTTTCTGTTTTTCTAATTTCCTTTTCCATGCATTTTGTGTTTCTTTCCAAATATTTTTCAAAACCAAATGAATGTCTCAAATAGAGAGGGGAGTTAGGGTTTAGGGTTTTGTTGGTTCTTTCTTGATTAAACCAAAATGCAAGTGTTATGCATGCATGCAATGCTCAAACATGTCCTTATTAATATTACACAAAAGGGTGGTATGTTACATCCTGAGAAAAACATGAGAGAGGATTAGATACAGGAGGGTTCGAGGAGTCTAGCACGGTGGCATGCAGAGAGAGAGAGAGCAAGAGGAGGAGGTGCTAAGCTCGAGTAGGGAACAATGGCCGAGATGCCATTTTCTTCTTCTGTTGGCCACACCTGAGAAAAGGGGAAGGAGAGGAGAGCTCAACGGGGGTATGTGGTGGCTAGAGGGGGAAATGAAGGGAGAGAGGAGGGCTGCAACGGCCTGTGGCCCTATAAACCAAGAGAGGATGGTCCATGATGGACATGGTGCATGGAGAGCTTGTGGGAGGGGTGGGAGCCTGGTTTTGGTTCCTGTGGGCAGGGGAGAGTGGTATGGGGATGCCCTGGTCAGTGGGGGACAGAGGGATGGGTGGTGTGGATGTTGCCTTTGTTTAACAAGGTTTGGGCATAAATGTCCCTCTCTCTCTCTCTCTCTCTCTCTCTCTCTCTCTCTTGTCCCTTCCAAGTACTAAAGACAAGCGGAACAGTGCCCTACTATAGTGGTACATGACCAAGAGGTGTGCTAGGTTCTGGGCGATTGCTTGACAAGCTTGGGAATGTTTGGTTTTGGTTTAGATTAAATGGTTTTGTTAGTTTGCCCATTTTATCAAAATTAGGGTTATGAAGGAAGTCCAAATATTTACATTGGACAACATGGGGAAAATGATTCTAGTGTGCAGAGAAGGTCAATATATATCTCCAAGATTTATTTGGGATTTAATGGATGCATTTGTTCCACTTTATATCAAGTATTCAAAAATTGCAAAAATGGTTTTTAGAAGCTGTCACATCCCAAGATTTTCCAAATCTTGTAATGTGAAAAATAAATGAATAAAATAAAACTTTGTTGATTTTTAGGGGAGAAGAAACTTTTTGAAGCCAATTGGAAACTTTCAAAACCTATTTGGATCAAATAAAATCCTAAAGGGATTTAAAAAGTTAAATAAACAATAAACTTCAAAATATTTAAAAATTACTATTTTGGATCTTTTAAAAAAAGATTGGTTTTCAAAAGAAAAGATAGATTTATAAATAAGGATTATTTATAAAGCCAAATAAAACCTTGGCCAATGTTTTGAAATAAAATGTTTTGTTTTGATAAAAATAGTAAAGGTTTATTTAAATAAAATAATAAGGATTTAATATCCAATTTTATTTAAGTAAAGGCTTTTTCCATTTTAAATAAACACAAAAACTTATTTATTTATTTTAAATAAGTTTTCTAAGTATTTTATATTCTCAATTAAAACCTACTGAAGTGTTTTGGTTTTATTTTAGATTTCAAAATAAAGATTTTCATAAAACAAATCCTATTTGAGTTAAATGAATAAGGTCTATTCATTTAATTGTTATTGGACCCTAAAATAAAATGTTATTTTATTTTAAAACAAGTTTTCCATTTCCAAATAAAACCTACTGATTTGGTTTTGAAAATATTTAGATTTCAAATGGAGATTTTATTAAATAAATCAAAACCTATTTTGAATTAATAATTAAAGGTCTATTTTATTTAATTATTCAATAGATCCTAAAAAGAATAAAATTATTTTATTTTATTTTGGGACTTCGGTTTATGTTGTCAAAAAAAACCAAAACTCAATACAAGTTTGCAAGTGTTTGAATTGTTTGAATGTTTGATTTGTTTGTTTGAATTTCCAAAATAGAAAATAGTATTGGAAAAAAAAAGGTTTCAGACAGAAAAAAAATATGCAAAGGACTCAACCCAACCAGCAGCCCAGCAAGGCCCAACTCGCAGCCCACCTTTCTTTCCCTCAGCGAAACGTTGTTCACTCGATCACGCACCCATACAGACGATGACTGGTGGACCCTCGTTTCCTCTTCCTTCTCTCGCTGCCAGAGGACCCCATCGCCACATCCCCCTTCTTCCCCACCCGCAGACTACTCCCTCCCCCTCGCCGGCCGTTGCAGGCGAATTAAGCCCGGCGTAATACGCGTTAACCACACCATTACTCGGCCCCTTGACCACGCACGTTAAGGCGCCAGCCCCTCCTCTCCACTTCCCCTCTGTCGCCCCACCTCGACACGCCCCCAGGCTGCCCAATTTTTCTCAAACACCGCCACTGTCCGACGACACTCCGGCGAGGATTCCAGCAGCTCCACGCCACCTCTTTCCTCCTCGAGCTCGCAGCCATGATCACCATCACCCGGCGGACCTTTCTGCAGCCGCAGCTCGCTCGCTCGCGCCCCTGAGCTTCGGCAGCGACAACAACCGCCGCCGCCACCGTCTGGCTCTTCTCCGACGACCTCCCTCTGTTAAACCAGACTACCCCGACCCCTCTCGTTCACGCACACACCTTCGCCGTACCTTTGCGCTTCTCACCATGCGTTTCGTTTGCCTCCTAGTGATCCATAGCACCGTCCTCGACAACGACTGAGCGTGGCCGAGGCGCAGCTCCACTCCGGCGAGCAATCAAGCCCGCTCCAGTGCGCCCCTCAACAAGACGGCATCACCTTGAGCTTCCCCAGGCCTCTGTGAACGCTGTGAGTACCTCCCCAGCCACCCTTGCTTCCTGTATCGCCGGCGCCGCCACCGTCTGGCCGCTCCGCCGCCAGCCACCGCCGCAGCGCCGCTCGTTTAGGGTCGAGCTCACAGCAGCCGTCCGATCTTGATCTGGTGGATAGGATAGAATCACTTAAAGCGAAGAGGTACGCAACCTGTGCCACACGATCTGACTTGATCCAACACGCCAGAGCAGTCGATCCAACCGAAAGGGTATTGACGAATCAGAAACAGCCACGTGGACTGGATTCGATCTAAAACAGATTTTTGATCTGATTAGAATGCAAATTTGTAATTGGTATAACTTTTGATCCACACGTCCAAAAATTACAAACTTTATATCAATGGAATCAGTGAGACAAGCCCTAGCCAACCATGCCATTTGTTTAGTAAATAGTATTTGTTAGATTGTTTGTTTTTGCAGAAACATTTGTATGCTTGTTTAGATTGTAAAAAAATTGTTCAAAAATGATTTTGGGGATAAAATCTTTTGCAAATGGAGTAATTTGAACCTACTGACCATAGGAATCACTTTGTGGTTTCAAAAATGTATTTGGTGAAACAAAATAATGATTCTTTGATTTAAAACAATTTCTAGTCAAATAGAAATATGGTTTATTTATTAAAAATGGTTTTGGAAGAAAACTTTTGGGAAATGTTTTGTTTTAAACTCTCTGACCCCAAAAACCAAGTTTTATGGTTTGAAAACATATTTGGAGAACCCTATAGATTAATGCCTTAGTAAAAATATTTCTACACCACATAAAATGGTACTTTGTTTTGAAAATGGTTTTTGAAATGAAACCTTTTGCAAATGACTTTGCCACTTTACAAAATGACCATTAGGTGTTTTCAAATGTTTATGACCCATTAGGAACCACTTTTTCAAACAAAACAAAGCTTGGTATGCTTGCATGCATTACTTTGACTTTGTCATTTTATGTGATGTTTTGCTTGATTGGTAGATTGAGATTGTGCCTTGCTTGATTGAATTGTAGTAACTTGAAGAGTGTGATTGTTGCAAGGACAAGGAGTGAACCTATACCCTACCAAAAAGGCAAGTGATGCTTCATACTTTTTGTCTCATTACTTTCACTATGCATTAGTGATTTTCTCTAAGTAAAACTTGCATGGAATTTTTGCTAAGTATAAACCTTGCTATAGGTAAACCTAGTAGATGAAACCTTAGTAGAAATTTTCCTAAGTTAAGATTCCTACTACTATCATGCTTAGCTTAGCTAATAGAAAACAAGGGTGGAAATATATTCACACTATGGAAAATTTCTAAGTCTGAGGACTTGTGTTTTTGTTTAATAAAACAACTAAGTTAATGAATCACCTAGGTGGAATGGTAATTGCTTGGTGGTTTTTGGTTGAGTGGTTCACAAGGCCCATGTCTATGGTTTACCTTGTGTATCTCACTTGTCGATGGCCACCCAGGAACAAAGAGATTTGAGATGTCAAATGTTGAGAAGCTTCAAGTGCAACCACTTGGCATTATGGGCTCTGCCTGGATCATATAGGTTGCAAGAACTTAGCCATATGGACAGTTGGTGGTTGAATTTGATAGGTTGGAACGCGTCCATTTTGGTCTAAGGGAAGGCTTCTGAAAGATCTTGTCTTGGGAAACCAAGTCTTGTGGGGAAAGTGCACCACCTCTGCAGAGTGTAAAATCTAAGTACTTAGCCATGTCCCTGGTAAAGGACAATTTGAGCATCAAGACATGGAAGCAATCAAGAATCTCATCGTTCAAATTTCTAAGTTAAAAACTTGTGGTTTGAACAAGGGTTAAAGGATCTTCAAATCTTTGATTGAGAAAAATGATTTTGTCAAGCAAAAACTTAGTGTTTTCAAAATGATAAGGAAAATATATTTTGAGCAATGCAAGCCTCAACTCCACATAGCCAAATGCATATAGATGATAGACTCCACTATACTACCATAGTATCACTTGCCAATACATTTCAAATGTATTGACCCTTGTGGCTGTAACTTGTATGTTGCAGGTATGATTGATTTAGTGAAGTGTGTTGATTAGGATTACAAAGTACACAACCAACATGTCTGCCTGTGGCACCTTGAAGATGAAGGACCCCATGCTTATAGTTATTCCGCTGCAATGTAATGTAATAGCCAAATGAGCTATGTAAGATGTAAAAAAATTATGTTATTCCTGGTTATAAAGTTACATTATGACCTTTGTTTCTTGATATTACATCTTAATTGTGGATGCTAGCTATTGATCCAGGTACTAGCATTGTAAACACAGGGGACTCCACCTTATATTGTGTAAAGGGTTGGACACTCCCTCTACAGAAGCAATTGTGATATTTTACATTAGACAAGGTGGTATTTTGGTGTGAAATGGGTCCAAATACCATATCACACATTGGGTAATTTTATTGGAATTTATTGAGATGGAAAAGTATTTTTAATAAATTATTTCTTGTTTCTGCCATTTAAGAGAAATGGCCAAAAGATATAATAAAGCATCTCAAAAATATTTATTTTTGAGATGGGAAGATGTGATATGATATGTAGGTATCAGATGTGCCTTAAGTTGGAAAAGGGTTTTGGAGAAAAGCAAAGTTTCCTTTATAGAGAAGGTTTTTGAGGATTTAGTAACTAAAGGAATTAAATAGTTGAATAATCCAAAAAATTATGGGAATTATTTGGGGGATGATTATATCCAAGGTGGATGTTGTCAACTTGAAGCATCTGTCATAACCAACCTTGGGTATTGCAAAACAAGATAGATTTTGGAAAAGAACAAGGCTTAGAGGATCTAGGGTTTTGTTATTTTTATACCCTCTAAACAAGGCTGGATTTGTCACATCCCAAGATTTTCCAAATCTTGTTATGTGAAAAATAAATAAACAAAATAAATAATTGTTGATTTTTAGGGTGAGAAGAAACTTTTGATTCCAATTGGAAACATCAAAACCTATTTTGGACAAATAAAACCCTAAAGAGATTTAAAAAGATAAACAACTAATAAAGAAAGTTTTAAATAGTTGAAATTACTATTTTTTTGGATCTTTAAATAAAAAGATTTGGTTTTTATAAAGCAAAGGTAGGAATATAAATAAAGATTATTTTATAGAGCCAAATTAAATCTTGGCCAAGCTTTTGAAACAAAATGTTTTTATTTGATAAAAAGAGTAAAGGTTTATTTAAATAAAATAATGAGGAATTATTAATATCCATTTTTATTAAAGAGTTTTAGAATAAATTAAAACCTTTTTGAATTAAAAACTATGGTCTATTTATTTAATTATTAATAGATCCTAAAAGAATAAAAATATTATTTATTTTTGACTTTGAAATATGTTGATAAACAAAACTAAAATCCACCCAAAGTTTGGTGATGATTTGAATTCAAATGGAGATTTAAAAATATTATTAAATCTTATTTAATTAAAACTAGAACCTATTTTAAATAATTATAAAACCCTAAAAAGAACAAATATTTTATTTTAAATTTGACTTGGGAATGTGTTGTTAATCAGTATTTGAATTTACACAAATTTTGGTTGAGGTTTGAATTGATTTGTTGCTTGAATTGTTTGAATGAAAATCAAATCAGAATATTCAAAAATAGAAAAGAAAAGGTTTGGTATAAAAAAAATGGAAACAGACTCAGCCTAGCTCGGCAACCCAGCCCACTAAGCCCAATACAGCCCACTGCTCTCTCCCGCGGAAAACGCTTCGCACCTGAGTCTTTACCCGCTGAGTCATCGATGCGTGGACCCCATCTCCCCACTCCCTCTCTCGCTGACGAAACGACCCCACCTCCACGCAAGCTTCTTCCTCGCCGCGACTCCTTCGCCCCCTCACCTCGCGATCATTTTCTGCCACTGATTTCTCGCGATCAATTCTCGTTAATGCCGCGTTTAAACCTCGCCGCGACCATGCACGATTAAACGCATGCCTCTCCTCCCTATTTCCCCTCACTCGCCTCCCCCTCTCTGCCCCCAGGCTATCCCCAATTCCTCCAAGAACGCCACTGTCTCTGGCGAGCTCCATCTCCAATTCCGGCCAAACCCCGCCGCCCCTCGCCTCCTCGAGCACATGAGCGTGACCCCCAGACCTTGGCGCTTCTCTCTGCATCCTCAACTTGCCCGCGCGTGACCCAGAACGTGGGCAACCTCCTCGACTGAACAACGCTGCCGCCTACTTCCTCTCCGGCGACTTCCCTGGCAACCATCTGACTGCCCCTCGTCTTTCCAAAGAAACGCCTATGACCAGTGAACTTTTCCTCATCTAACGCCACTTGTTTTGTGTCCTACCGTGCTCTGTAGCCTCGCCAACTACAACGCCAGTGCGTACTCGACGGCAGCGAGAACTCCGGTGAGCGATTCAGGTCATCCTCGTGCGCCCCTTGCCTTCTCGCGAGCACGTTGAGCTTCAGCGTCACGCCACGAACCTGGTGAGCCCTTCCCCTTCCTCCCTTGCTTCTTGTAATCACCGCGACGCCGTAGGCAGAGCCAGCGCCGCCACCTGCCGCCTCCAGCGCCGCCTATCTCTGGCAGGCACGATGTGCACCGTCCGATCTTGATCGCGTGGCCACGATAGAATTTTAACCGAAGGGGTACGCTTGCTTCTGAGCCGTGCGGTACCGACGAGTAGTATCACGCCACGTGGCCCTGTCCGTTTGAAATAAAAACAGAAACGTCTACTAGATGTTCCAATTTGAAAAATTCATAACTTTCAAACTACACGTCCAAATTTTGCAAATTTTATATCAATGGATTCAAAAAAACAAGTACTTTCTGAGCATGCACTTTGTTTAGTAAAATGCTTCTGTTAAATTGATTGTTTTTGCAGAAACTTGTGTAGGCATATTTAGAATATAAAATTGTTTTAAAATGATTTTTGAGATAAAACCTTGGCAAATGGTTTGTTTTGAACCTACTGACCATAGGAATCAATTTGTGGATTCAAAAATATATTTGGTGAAGCAAAAGAATAAACTTTTGATTTAAACCATTTCTAGTCAAATAAAAATAATGTTTATTTATTAAAAATGCTTTTGGGAGAAAATCTTTGGGAAAATGTTTTGATTTAAACTCTCTGGCCCCAAACACCAAGTTTTATGATTTGAAAATGTATTTGGTGAACCCTATAAAAATTATTACTTTACTAAAGACATTTTCAACCACATAAAATAATGATTTGGTTTAAAAATGGTTTATAGATAAAATCTTTTGCAAATAGTTTTTCCACTTTATGAAATGACCAATAAAGTGTTTTAGAATGTTTATAACCTATTATAAACCACTTTTGTAAATAAAACAAAGTATGGCATGCTTGCATGCATTGTTTTGTTTCTATTATTTCTTGTGATGTTGCTTGAATGGTAGATTGAAATTGTGCCCTTGCTTGATTGAAATGTAGTGACTTGAAGAGTGTGATTGTTGCAAGATCAAGGAGTGAACTTATATTCTCTACCAAAAAGGCAAGTGATGCTTCATACTTTTGTCCCATTATTTTCACTATGCATTAGTGATATTTCTAAGTAGGACTTGCATGGAATTTTGCTAAGTGTAAACTATGCCATGGGAAATCCTAGTAGATGAAACCTTAGTAGAAATTTCCTAAGTTAAGAATCCTACTACTATCATGCTTAGCTTAGCTAATAGAAAACAAGGGTGGAATATATATTCATACTATGGAATATTTCCAAGTCAAGGACTTGTGTTTTGTTTAATAAAACAACTAAGTGAATGAATCACCTGGGTGGAATGGAAGGAATGGTTTGTGTTGAGTGGTTCACAAGGCCCATTTCTATGGTTTACCTTGTGTATCTCACTTGTGGATGGCCACCCAGGAACAAAGAGATTTGAGATGTCAAATGTTGAGAAGCTTCAAGTGCAACCACTTGGCATTATGGGCTCTTCCTGGATCATATAGGTTGCAAGAACTTAGCCATATGGACAGTTGGTGGTAGAATTTGATAGGTTGGAACACGTCCATTTTGGTCTAAGGGAAGGCTTCTGAAAGATCTTGTCTTGGGAAACCAAGTCTTGTGGGGAAAGTGCACCACCTCTGCAGAATGTAAAATCTAAGTACTTAGCCATGTCCCTGGTAAAGGACAAATTTAGCATCAAGACATGGAAGCTATCAAGAATCTCCTCATCCCAATTTCTAAGTTAAAAACTTGTGGTTGAACAAGGGTTGAAGGAGCACCAATTTCTATTGGTAGATACCTTGGGTGATTTTGTCAAGCAAAAACTTAGTGCTTGCAAATGATAAGGAAAATCTATTTTGAGCAAAGCAAGCCTAAGCTCCACTTAGCCAAATGCATATAGAATATAGACTCCACTATATTACCATAGTATCACTTGCCAATACAATTCAAATGTATTGACCCTTGTGGCTGTAACTTATTATGTTGCAGGTTTGTTTGATGTTAGTGAAGTTTATTGACTAGGATTACAAGTCTACAACCAACATGTCTGCCTGTGGCACTTTGAAGATGAAGGACCCCATGCTATTGTTGTATTCTGCTGCATTGTAATGAGATAGCCAAATGAGCTATGTAAGATGTAATAAATTATGTTATTCCTGGTTATAAAGTTGTATTATGACCTTTGTTCCTTGATATTACATCTTAACTGTGGATGCTAGCTATTGATCCAGGGACTAGTATTGTAAACACAGGGATCTCTACCTTATTAAAGGTTGGGAACCTTACAGGATTAGTGAGCTCAGAGCTCACCTTGATACAAGGGATAGATGTATGGATAGACAAAGTTATGTAGATTACAATGATGCCAAGAGTTAGGCTTGGTTGTATTTGGCGTGGTCTAGAGGAGATGTCAAACTTTGTTGAAAACAAGGCTACCATAGCAAGATTGTCATGATGCCTCATAAACCAGGCAGGTTTAGGAAGCACAAGGATCCAGTGGGAACATGTGAAGTATGGAGTGATATACCATGGTTAGTAGATCATAACCAGGCCAAGAGTTGGTCAAGGGGAGATGGCACAAGGATGTGAGCTTCTGCGAAACTAGGCAAGATGATAATATTTGCAGAGAAGATTATTATCTTGACTACAAAACCATCATGGACGGGTGGGAACAAGAATGACTTAGTCAAAGGAAAGAGTGGGCTTTGATAGTACTCAGGATGTACTACAGGATGGTTCAATTACATTCTCAAGAATGCACATTGGTTGGAATAGGTAGAGCTCCAAAGATTGAATCTGGATAAGAATTCCAGACAGCCATTTTGGCAGATTTAGGGTTTTAGACTAGATTACAAGTGTAGATGATTTTGAGGTGATGCTAGGATCCAAAATCATGACCAAGGGGATGATGTTGGTTGGTTTACTGAGTAGATAGTATCCATGCTTATACTTGGTCTTCATGGCCTAAATTAATCTTATTAAGAGAGGAGATGGTCACTTTATTAGCGGCTTATGATATATCCAGATTTGGATGCTTAGTTGGAGATTGATGATCTCACATGGATTGGATCCTAAGGGATGAGCTACTAGGTTATCTCACTCTGGATCCTAAGCACACAATATAGTCAGCAGATCAAGGCATTTCATCAGACATTAGATCAAGGCAACTCATCTAATCAATCTTATCGACTATTACTAAGGTTACCATCAAGTCTAACTTGAGGTAAGCATGTGTATTTTGAAGAGATTGCATTTTGAAGTAAGATAAGGACCTCTTGGTATTTCTACCAAGATTAGAATGAAAAGGCTTTATAAATGGTTCTGGAAAAACCTAGAGATAAGAATAGTTGAATGTTCTGTCTTGAAAACATAAGAAGATTATATATATAGTTCTCCGTAGTTTTTTAATATAACTGGCAAAATAATTTGTTGTATCACTCATCTTGGCTCAAGTTTGTAACTGCCAGAACATTTGAGAATATGGAAGGTGAGCCAACACATCTCTTTTGTAAAATAGCTTTTGTCAAATAGGGTTGAGATAAGAAGTATATGATCTAATATACAATCAGATGTAAGAGGACAAGCCTCAAGCAACAAGCATTGCAACACTCAACAAGAAAAGTTTTTGTTCCCCTAATTTTTGCCTTTTTGACAAAAGATCAGGATTACTGAAATTGGGATGTTACAACTCCCTGATGGGTACCTCCAAAAGATTTTTTGTAAACTTTCAAAGCAACCTACAATTTACTTGTAGTTCAATTTTATTCCTAATTTGGTAAATAGAAATAAATTGTCATTCAAGTGTACAAATTTAGCTAGGACGAAGTTTCAGAACTCAGGAAACATGAGAATCATAAGTACAACATGTCGGTCCACTATATATGTCTGAAAGTTTTGCCTGTTGCATTCAAATCCATATTCTTCAGACTTTCTTTTCGGAAATTAACAATCTCATCATCACTCAGAAAATTTAGAATGTTATTTCCTGATAGTTGGAAACTCACACCAACAATATTGTTTACTACAAGAAGATGCAACCATCTACCTCTAAAATTTTATTTAATTTGAGAGCAATTTATCGCGCTTACTTGTAGCTCAAGTTTGACCTAATTTCGTTAAATTATCAAGATGAATAATCTTACCAAGAAGTTGAACCTGTTGTCAAAAATCTCGGTGGTTTCTGATATATTAATTGACCCCCGATGGGTACCTCCAAAATCTTTTTCATAAAATTTTGAAAGCAACCTACAATTTACTCGTAGTTCAAATTTGACCTAATTTCGATAAATAGGCATAAAGTCACTCAAGTGGGAAGAGTTAGCTAGGGAGTTTGAAAACTCATAAAACATGGAAATCTTAATTAAGTGCAACATGTTGGTCCACTTAATATATAAATAAGCTTGGCTTGTGGCATTTATATCCATATTCTTCATACTTTCTTTACGAAAAAGAACAATCTCATCATCACTCAGGAAATTGAGAATATTTTTTCCAAATAGTTCGAAACTTACACCGACAACATTGTTCGCTACAATAAGATGCACCATCTACCTCTGGAATTACATTTAATTCAAGAGCAATTAATCTACCACACTTACTTGTAGCTCAAGTTTGACCTAATTTCGTTAAATCGACAAGAAGTCAGTGAAGTGTGCGAAGTTAGCTAGGAAGCTTGAAAAATGGAATTATATTAGAAACCGTGGTCCACTTTGTGTGATAATTTGGAGGGTTGCATTTTCTTCTAACTATGGTAGGTCCCGTAGGAGCGAGGTCTTCAGTTAACATGGTCGGTGGAAGTACAAGTTACATCAAGGATGTCGTAAAAATGAAAATTACATCCAAGTCCATGCATTTAGCACAAGGTCCCTAAAACTAAGCAATGAAGTGTGTTATGAGGTTTGCGCACACTAGCGTTTATTGTGCTACAGACTATCAATAGAATCTACTAGAAGCTAAGAATGGAAATGAAGATCCAACAGTTAGCAATGTTTGGATTTGCTAGTGTTGATCCTATGGTCAATTTTTGGATTTGCTAGTGTTGATCCAAGGACCAAACTAGTTTCCTTCCTATGTACTCTTCCTACTCCACACAACCACGGCTGCCAAACAAGCCAGAGAAACAGATCCGCCTCATTTGATGGTATGGCCTACTATACCATGTACTCTGCGTGTATTTTCTTGGGTTTTAGGCCAAATGACCAAGGTCAACATCCACTTTTGTGAAAACTGGGTCCTGGAACTTTATTTTTCTGACCGGGGTTTTTCCTGGGGTGCGATATGCTTCAATTAACATAGTCTACACCAAGTACCTCACAAAAGATAAAATGACATATAAGTCCATACATTTGCACAAAGGATCCTGAAATCAAGCAAGGAAAAGTATTCAGGTCCTGCTCCTTTTCCACCGCGGTGCTAAGCCATGTTCTTCCTAGTAGTATGTGTAAGTTGCACTCGTCTTTTATGCGAGTCTTGCATAATATATAAAGTATGACATATCATTTTTTATATAAAATTATAATAGGTGAAGCTGAAAAATAAGTATAATTTTGAGCCACATCCATAAAGTATCGGGTGTATATTTGGGTATTGTCTCATCGCATGATTTATTTTTATAGCTTCTGTTTTCATCCAAATTATAGCTAGAATGGAGTATAAAGATTCATCCAAATTTAGAAAAATTTGTGATCTATAATTTAGAGGAAAAGCAAGACTATATCCACACGTATACTAGATCATAGCCATGCCCTAGAAGTGGGCACGTGGCATATGGATTGAACAATTTCAGAGACTACTTAAATCCTAAATATAAAATGTATTAGAAAACTCACTTTACAGCCAAAATACACCCTTCCTAGTGGCAAAAGAGACCATGTCTCCGAGTACTACTGCAGTAACAAGTAAATAAGTGGAACTCTACAAATACATTAACTAGTAATACATTATTACCGTCGTGTTAGGATCACTAGCCAAAGTTTAAGATCAATTCTTCCTATCGATGCAAATGCAGAAAGACATCACCTTCATCATCTGTTACTGTCCAGCATCCGTGGTTATGTACCGTGGAGGCACCGTGAGGAACATCATATCTTCACGACGACACTGTCGGCCGACGCGCAACTCGTCGGCTCAATTACCCCATTAACGATGTCCATCCATAATATTGTCAGCGACTGCGGGCCACTCGTGCATAGCTTCACCCTGTACTGGGGCCACGAGCACGCGGCGGACCTAACGCACACCAAAGAAACAGCGGCAGCCTAGCCGAGCTCGCTAATGATGAGGCTGAATACGCTAGCGTCATCACCATAGATGATGACCATGGATGGCAGAAAGGACGGTAAAGGCATCGTTACTATAAACTCCATGGACTGGTTATATGATATCCTATGCACTTATACCTTGTGGTCGCCGTCGTGATGTAGGGGTTCGTAGCATGGAAAACAAAAAATTTCTACCGCATGCAAACAAACAAGCCAAGATCTATCTACTAGATTGTAGCAACGAGTCGATAGAGGAACTCACCCTCAAAGATTCCAAAGCAGTTAACGAGAGCGGATTCTCGTGGGTGATGTAGTCGTACTCTTGCCGATCTCAAGATCATGTAGACGATCCTTCCGGCACTGCGTTTCGGCAGCGCTTCCGCAGTCGGTCACACGTTCGGTACTCGATGAAGACCTTCCTCTCCCTTGTTCTAGCAGGCAGCGGAGGTTGTAGCACTCTCCTCGCGATTCCGGCAGCACGACGGCGTGGTACTGGAAGTAGAGGGGAGATCTCGTAGGACTTCGCCTTAAGCCGGACCGAGTATGGTGGACTATGTGAGAGGCCTTGGTGATCTAGGGTTTAGAAGGCACCAAGGGAGGAGGCTAGCCGGCGGCTAGGGTTAGGATTCACCCCAAGTCGGCGAGTTGGTGGTGCCCTAGGCGGCGGCAGCAGCAGGGGTGGTGGCGCCGGCGTCTTAGGGTTAGGGTTTCGGGGTGTGAGAGGTGTGTGCTAGAGGGGCATCCCTGCCCCTTCTTTTATAGCTGGGAGGGCACCAGCCAAGGGGAGGGAGTCCTCCCCCAAGTCGGCCTCCTTGGCCGGCGGGTGGAGGGAGAGGAACTCCTCCCCAAGTAGGTTTCCTACTCTCCCTCCACCAAGCAAAACTGTCGTTTGACTTTTCAAATTGGCGTTTCACTTTTTCAAACTAGGATTTGATTTATCCCTTTATTTTGCTCAGCCATGATACCTAGTACATGATGCAACCATTCCACATTGTCATGACACATTCATGTACCCTTCTCCTCCGGAGTGCCGGACCTTCCGGGACCTTCTAGAACATTCCCGATGAAAACACCGGAATCATTCCCCAACTCCGAAACAGGACTTTCCTTATATGAATCTTATTCTCCGGACCATTCTGGATCTCCTCGTGATATCTCGGATCCCATCCAAGACTCCGAACAACATTTAGTATCTTACTCATCATTCCATAACTACTCAACAACATCGAATCCTTAAGTGTGTCTCCCTACGGTTCGTGAATTATGCTGACATGATCGAGACACTTCTCCGAACAATAACCAATAGAGGAATCTGGAAATTCATATGGCTCCCACATATTTCTATGATTACTTTGCGATCGAATGAACCACTTACATACGATACCAATTTCCCTTTGTCTCACGATAGTTTACTTATCCGAGGTTTTGATCGTCGGTATCTCTGCATACCTAGTTCAACCTCGTTACCAATAAGTACTCTTTTCTCGTTCCCGTGGTATGTGATCCCTTGTGAGAGGGCCCAGAGTATATCTATCTGTCATATGGATGGACAAATCCCACTCTTGATCCATGTGTCTCAACCCATACTTTCCGAACACTCAATGCCACATTTATAGCCACCCAGTTACGGTGTGGTGTTTGATGTCATCAAAGAATCTTTTCGGTGATGGTGATAAGCACGATCTCATGGTCGAAGGAATTAGGTTACTATGTATCAGAAAGCTTATAGCAATTGAACTATTAAAATGACTTGATCTTTATGCTACGCTTATCTATAGGAGTATGTCCATCATACCATTCTCCTAATGATATGATCTTGTTGTTAATAACATCTCAATGTTCATGATAGGGAAACCACAATCATCTATTAACCAACAAGCTAGTATTATGAAGAGGCTTTACTAGGGACTCTAATTTAGTTTACTTATCACACAAGTATTAATGTATCCTTGTTAATACTGTTATAGCATGAATGTAAAAATTTATCATAAACACAAAGATATAATAATAACTACATTTATTATTGCCTCTAGGGCATATCTCCAACAGTCTCCCACTTGCATTAGAGTCAACTAATCTAGATTACATGGTAATATACCGAACACCCATGGCAGTTTGGTGTTGGTCATGTTTTGCCCTTGGGAGAGGTTTAGTCAACGGATCCGCCACATTCAGATCTGTGTGTACTTTGCAAATCTTTATGTCACCATCTTGGACATGTTCTCGAATAGCGTGAAAATGTAGCTTGATGTGTTTCAACTTCTTGTGTGACCTTGGTTCTTGCGCATTGGCTATGGTGCCCATGTTATCACAGTAGATAGACATTGGGTCCAGCGCACTTGGAACCACACCGAGCTCTGTAATGAACTCCTTCATCCATATCGCTTCATGTGAAGCCTTCGAAGCAGCTATGCATTCCGATTCAGTTGAAGATCTCGCCACAACGCTTTGCTTTGCACTCCTCCAGCTAACTGCTGCACCATTCAAAGTAAATACGTATCCAGATTGTGATTTAGAATCATCCGGATCGGTGTTCCAACTAGCATCGGTGTAACCATTAACAAAGAGTTGTTCATCACCTCCATAAGAAAGAACCATATCCTTAGTTCTTCTCAAGTACTTAAGGATGTTTTTGACCGCTGTCCAATGATCCACTCCTGGATCACTTTGATATTTGCTAGTCAAACTAACAGCATATGCAATGTCGGGTCTAGTACATAGCATGGCATACATTAGAGATCCTATGGCTGAGGCATAGGGAGTCTTACTCATCCTTTCTCTATCTTCTGCCGTTGCAGGACTTTGTGTTTTACTCAACGTCGTATTGGGCAACATGGGCAAGAACCCTTTCTTGCTATCTTCCATTCCAAACCTCTTTAGAACTTTGTCCAAATATGTACTTTGTGACAATGATATTAGGCGTCTTGATCTATCTCTATAAATCTTTATGCCTAATATGTAAGCTGCTTCGCCAAGATCTTTCATTGAAAAACTATTATTCAAATATTCCTTGACACTATTAAGAAGGTCTACATCATTCCCAATCAACAATATGTCATCTACATATAGTATTAAGAATGCTACAGAGCTCCCACTCACTTTCTTGTAAATACAAGCTTCTCCATAAGTTTGTATAAAACCAAAACTTTTGATTACCTTATCAAAACGTTGATTCCAACTTCGGTATGCTTGCTTCAACCCATATATGGACCGTTGAAGTTTGCATACCTTGTTAGCGTCTTTAGGATCGACAAAACCTTTGGGTTGCATCATATACAACTCTTCATCAATGTCTCCATTGAGGAACGCTGTTTGAAAT
Organism: Avena sativa; assembly: GCA_916181665.1. Lineage (NCBI taxonomy): Eukaryota > Viridiplantae > Streptophyta > Magnoliopsida > Poales > Poaceae > Avena > Avena sativa. The sequence goes on from OV702284.1 coordinate 128,011,260, forward strand.
CCATCTGCCATATTTCATAATCGTAATATCCAGCGATTGCTAACATAATCCTCACAGACTTTAACTTTGCTACTGGTGAGAAAGTCTCATCGTAGTCAACTCCTTGAATTTGTCGAAACCCTTTTGCGACAAGTCGAGCTTTATAGACGGTAACATTACCATCAGCATCTGTTTTCTTCGTGAAAATCCATTTTTTCTCGACAGCCTTCCGGCCATCCGGTAAGTCCACCAAAGTCCATACTTGGTTTTCGTACATGGATCCAATTTCAGATTTCATGGCCTCTTGCCATTTATTGGAATCTTGCTCATCATCGCTTCCTCATATGTCGCAGGGTCATCGGTGTTGTCCACCAACATGACACACATAACGGGATTATACCAATCAGGAGTGGTACGAGTTCTCGTTGACCTACGAGGTTCTGTAGCAACTTCAACCGAAGTTTCATGATCATCATCATTATCTTCCTCTCTTATTGGTGTAGGCGTGTCACATCCCAAGATTTTCCAAATCTTGTAATGTGAAAAATAAATGAATATATTGATTTTCAGGGTGAGAAGAAACTTTTTGATTCCAATTGGAAACCTTCAAACCTTTTGATCAAACAAATTATAAAGGGATTTGAAAAGTTAAACTATTAATAAAGAAAATATTTTGAATAAGTGGAATTACTATTTTGGATCTTTTAATAAAAGATTTGGTTTTCAAAAGAAAAGGTAGATTTATAAATAAGGATTATTTTATAGAGCCAAATTAAACCTTGGCCAATATTTTGAAATAAAATGTTTTGCTTTGATAAAAATAGTAAAGGTTTATTTAAATAAAATAATAAGGATTTAATATCCAATATTATTGAAGTAAAGGCTTTTCCCATTTTAAATAAACACTAAAACTTATTTATTTTTTTTAAATAAGTTTTCCAAGTATTTTATATTCTCAAATAAAACCTACTGAAGTGTTTTGGTTTTATTTTAGATTTCAAAATAAAGTTTTTAATAAAACAAATCCTATTTGATTTGATAACTAAGGTCCATTTTATTTAATAATTAATGGACCCTAAAATAAAAATGTTATTTTATTTTAAACAAGTTTTCCAAGTATCTTATATTTTCAAAAAACCTACTGATTTGGTTTTGATAATATTTAGATTTTCAAATGGAGATTTTATTAAATAAATCAAAACCTATTTGAATTAATAATTAAGGTCTATTTTATTTAATTATTAAATAGATCCTAAAAAGAATAAAATTATTTTATTTTATTTTGGACTTTGGTTTATGTTGTTAAACAGAACCAAAAACTCAATGCCAAGTGTGGTGAATGTTTGAATTGTTTGAATGTTTGAATTGTTGTTTGAATTTCCAAAACAGAAAATAGACTTAGAAAAAGAAAAAGCAATCAGGAAGAAAAAAAATAGAAATGGACACAGCCCAGCCGGCCAGCCCAACTAGGCCCAGCAGCCCATTTCCCTCTCTCCCCCGAAGCGTTTTTCTCTCACTCACCAGACGACCCGCAGAGCCAAAGACAGGTGGACCCAACTCCCCTCTCCTCTCTCTCGCTGACCAACCGACCCCACCCCTCCTGTTCATCGTCCTCACCCGCGGTGACAGCGCCTCCCTCCTCGACCGTTTCTGGCGGAATTTATCGGCGTCAATTCGCGTTTACACGGCAGTTAAATCAGCCCTGCGACCTCGCCCTCATAAACGCCTCTGTCACCTCCCCATTTCCCCTCGCTCACTCCTCTCTTCCGGCCACAGGGCTGCCACAATTTCACGCATGAACCCACTCTGCTCCGACGAGCTGCAGCACAAATTTCGGCGAAGCCAGACAACCCCATTGCCCCTGGAGCACACGAGCTCGCTCCTTACCTTCTGGCGCATCACCCTGAGCTTTCCGTTCATCTGCGCGAGCACCGTGAGCTCAGCAACGTCTTCCCCGAGCCAGCGCCGCCGTCTGTCTCCAACTGCGGCGACGTCTCCCCGGTAAACCCGACCACCCCTCTCTTCCCCGTGGACACTATATTGATCACCATGCCCTTGCGAACCTAACGGTGCCTTCCGTTTGTCCTAGGGTGCCCTCCATCCTCGCCCTCGATGACCTCCAGAGCACGCCCGCCGTCGTGTGGACTCCGGTGAGCAATCCACGTCGGACCAGAGCGCCCCTCGACAAACGGACCACACGTTTAGAATCAGCACGACGCCACGAACACTGTGAGTATCTCCCCAGCCACTCTTGCTTCCTGTATCGCCGGCAACACCACCGCCAGGCCGCTCCGCCGCCAGACGCCACCGCCAGCGCCGCCAGTTCTTGGCAGGAAGCTGTGAGCCGTCTGATTTTGATCCGAGCGCTGCGATAGTTTCATTTAGCGAATCGGTATGGAGCGCTCTGTGCCGCTCGATCTGTTTTAATCTGATGCTCCACAGAGCTCAATCCTCGCGAAACGTTTTCGGCCAATCAAAATATTCCACGTGGCCTCTGTTAGATTTAGAAACCAGAAAACTTTCTATTAGATGTCCATTTTGTAAATTCCATAACTTTAGTTCCACACGTCCAAATTTTGCAAACTTTATATAAATGGAATCAGTGGAACAAGCCCTAGCCAACCATGCCTTTTGTTTAGTAAAAAGCTTCTGGTAGAATGGTTGTTTTTGCAAAAACGTTTGTATGCTTGTTTAGATTGTAAAAATTGTTCAAAAATAATTTTGGGGATAAAATCTTTTGCAAATGGTGTATTTTGAACCTACTGACCATAGGAAACACTTTGTGGTTTCAAAAATGTATTTGCTGAAACAAAAGAATGATTCTTTGATTTAAAACCATTTCTAGTCAAATAAAAATATAGTTTATTTATTAAAAATGGTTTTGGAAGAAAACTTTGGGGAAATGTTTTGTTTCAAACTCTCTGACCCCAAACACCAAGTTTTATGGTTTGAAAACATATTTGGTGAACCCTATAGATTAATGCCTTAGTAAAAAAATATTTCTACACCACATAAAATGATACCTTGTTTTGAAAATGGTTTATAAAGGGAAACCTTTTACAAATGACTTTGCCACTTTATAAAATGACCAATAGGTGTTTTCAAATGTTTGTGTCCCATTAGGAACCATTTTTCCAAATAAAACAATCCTTGGCATGCTTGCATGCATTATCTTGGTTCTATGATTTTATGTGTTGTTTTGCTTGATTGGTAGATTGATTTTGTGCCTTGCTTGATTGAATTGTAGTGACTTGAAGAGTGTGATTGTTGCAAGGACAAGGAGTGAACTTATACCCTCTACCAAAAAGTCAAGTGATGCTTCATACTTTTTGTCCCATTACTTTCACTATGCATTAGTGATTTTTCTAAGTAAAACTTGCATGGAATTTTGCTAAGTATAAACCTTGCTATAGGAAAACCTAGTAGATGAAACCTTAGTAGAATTTCCTAAGTTAAGATTCCTACTACTATCATGCTTAGCTTAGCTAATAGAAAACAAGGGTGGAATATATATTCACACTATGGAAAATTTCTAAGTCTGAGGACTTGTGTTTTTGTTTAATAAAACAACTAAGTTAATGAATCACCTGGGTGGAATGGTAATTGCTTGGTGGTTTTTGGTTGAGTGGTTCATAAGGCCCATGTTTATGGTTTTCCTTGTGTATCTCACTTGTGGATGGCCACCCAGGCACAAGGAGATTTGAGATGTCAAATGTTGAGAAGCTTCAACTGCAGCCAATTGGCATTATGGGCTCTGCCTGGATCATATAGGTTGCAAGAACTTGGCCATATGGACAGTTGGTGGTAGAGTTGGATAGGTTGGAGCGCGTCCATTTTGGTCTAAGGGAAGGCTTCTGAAAGATCTTGTCTTGGGAAACCAAGTCTTGTGGGGAAAGTGCACCACCTCTGCAGAGTGTAAAATCTAAGTACTTAGCCATGTCCCTGGTAAAGGACAATTTGAGCATCAAGACATGGAAGCAATCAAGAATATCATCATTCATATTTCAAAGTTAAAAACTTGTGGTTAAACAAGGGATAAAGGATCTTCAATCTTTGATTGGGAGATGTCTTGGGAAAGATTATTTTGTCAAAGCAAAAACTTAGTATTTTCAAATGATAAGGAAAATCTATTTTGAGCAAAGCAAGCCTAAGCCCCACTTTGCCAAATGCATATAGATGATAGACTCCACTATACTACCATAGTATCACTTGCCAATACAATTCAAATGTATTGACCCTTGTGGCTGTAACTTTTGATGTTGCAGGTTTGATTGATTTAGTGAAGTGTGTTGATTAGGATTACAAAGTCTACAACCAACATGTCTGCCTGTGGCACTTTGAAGATGAAGGACCCCATGCTTATAGATATTCTGCTGCAATGTAATGTAATAGCCAAATGAGTTATGTAAGATGTAATAAAATTATGTTATTCCTGGTTATAAAGTTGTATTATGACCTTTGTTTCTTGATATTACATCTTAACTGTGGATGCTAGCGATTGATCCAGGGACTAGCATTGTAAACACAGGGGACTCTACCTTATTAAAGGTTGGGACACTTACAGATGGTATCAGAGCATTGTGTTTCCTGTAGGATTTCTAAACCTAGGATTGGACAAAAACCCTTAGAAAAATAAGAGTTGTATTTGTTCCAAAACTTATTTACAAAACAATCTTGTAAACTCTTTCCTCAACCATTTTGGTTTTGACTCTACATCTCTACTATTTCAACTTGATGGAAAAACCTACCCCATGACCAAAGACTTCACCATGTGCAAAGGACTTCTTCAACTCTAATGACTTCAACATCTTCAGCATATTCACCAAGGACTTCAACCATGAGTATCACTAAGGACAAGTGAGACAAGAAATCCTGTTCAAGATTTGGAGACTAAGGAAATATAACTTAGAAGGAGCCAACATCACCTTTGAAGTTTTGTGACCAAGAGTTTTTCCCAAGGAAACCATGATCTCAAGCAAGGAAAATCAACCAAGAAGGATGGAAAGATCTCAAGTGAACCATATAGATGGACCACCATATTTAGTTAAGTCAAACACACCAACTTATGTGGTGTAACAAAAATATTTTTGGTTGCCTAAAAATATGCTTGAAACTTGTTGTTTGAGTGGAATGTTTGTTTGTTTGTGATTGCTTACATTGCTTGTGTGAATTGTGATGTGTGTGATTAGAATTATTTCCTTAGAAATATCTTGCCTATTCTAATCTCAATTCAACCCAACCAGATGACTTCTCCTAGAGACTCCAACATCAAGGTTGATGACACCAACAACAACCAAGAGGACAACATGAGAGAACTCATAGCAACCCAAAACCAGTTGAGCCAAGAGACAACTCATCTTTTAGCCAACAATAATGGACTAGACCCAGCCATACAAAGGATTTTGAAACTTCAATCCCAATTGTTGCACGGATTGGTTACTCAAATGATCAACATGAGAGAAAACTTTTCCCAAAGAGCTAATGACAACAAGGATGACAAAGATGTTATTCTAGAAGGAACCCAAGCACGCAATATTTGTAGAGACAAGGATCATACATCCAAGGAGCATAAAGATCAATGCCCCAAGAAGAGAGAAAGAATTCCCACCTTTGAAGTGAGTCATGAAGAGCATGAACTAGAAGAACTCCTAGCTTTGGAGAGACCCAAAAAGAAGAAGAAGGATATAAGCCAGTTGCAATGTTATAATTGCAAAGAGAAGGGACACTATGCCAGTGATTGCCCAGAAAAGAAGAAGAACCAAGGAAATAAACAAGAAGAATTGTTACCCAAGGAAAAGAAAGATATTAGCCAAGTGTGGTGCAACAACTGCAAAGAGCTAGGACATTATGCAAGCAACTGTCCAGAAAAGATGAAACACAAGATAAACAAGCCTATGAGGGATCTCAGCCTTGTCACATGTTTCAAATGCAAGGAACTAGGCCACTATGCAAACTTCTGTCCAGGAAAGTTACATCAAGATCCCAAGCAAGCCAAGATGTAAACTAGTTGGAAAATTTTTAAGGGTGGTAGTACCCTAGTTGTTTTGAGCCTACTTGTAACCCCTAGCCTCCCCAAATCTCGGGACGAGATTTATTTTAAGGGTGGTAGCTTGTCACATCCCAAGATTTTCCAAATCTTGTAATGTGAAAAATAAATGAATAAAATAAAAATTTATTGATTTTCAGGGTGAGAAGAAACTTTTTGATTCCAATTGGAAACCTTCAAACCTTTTGATCAAACAATTTCTAAAGGGATTTGAAAAGTTAAACAATTAATAAAGAAAATATTTTGAATAAGTGGAATTACTATTTTGGATCTTTTAATAAAAGATTTGGTTTTCAAAAGAAAAGGTAGATTTATAAATAAGGATTATTTTATAGAGCCAAATTAAACCTTGGCCAATATTTTGAAATAAAATTTTTTGCTTTGATAAAAATAGTAAAGGTTTATTTAAATAAAATAATAAGGATTTAATATCCAATATTATTTAAGTAAAGGCTTTTCCCATTTTAAATAAACACTAAAACTTATTTATTTTTTTTAAATAAGTTTTCCAGGTATTTTATATTCTCAAATAAAACCTACTGAAGTGTTTTGGTTTTATTTTAGATTTCAAAATAAATTTTTTAATAAAACAAATCCTATTTGATTTGATAACTAAGGTCCATTTTATTTAATAATTAATGGACCCTAAAATAAAAATGTTATTTTATTTTAAACAAGTTTTCCAAGTATCTTATATTTTCAAAAAACCTACTGATTTGGTTTTGATAATATTTAGATTTTCAAATGGAGATTTTATTAAATAAATCAAAACCTATTTGAATTAATAATTAAGGTCTATTTTATTTAATTATTAAATAGATCCTAAAAAGAATAAAATTATTTTATTTTATTTTGGACTTTGGTTTATGTTGTTAAACAGAACCAAAAACTCAATGCCAAGTGTGGTGAATGTTTGAATTGTTTGAATGTTTGAATTGTTGTTTGAATTTCCAAAACAGAAAATAGACTTAGAAAAAGAAAAAGCAATCAGGAAGAAAAAAAATAGAAATGGACACAGCCCAGCCGGCCAGCCCAACTAGGCCCAGCAGCCCATTTCCCTCTCTCCCCCGAAGCGTTTTTCTCTCACTCACCAGACGACCCGCAGAGCCAATGACAGGTGGACCCAACTCCCCTCTCCTCTCTCTCGCTGACCAACCGACCCCACCCCTCCTGTTCATCGTCCTCACCCGCGGTGACAGCGCCTCCCTCCTCGACCGTTTCTGGCGGAATTTATCGGCGTCAATTCGCGTTTACACGGCAGTTAAATCAGCCCTGCGACCTCGCCCTCATAAACGCCTCTGTCACCTCCCCATTTCCCCTCGCTCACTCCTCTCTTCCGGCCACAGGGCTGCCACGATTTCACGCATGAACCCACTCTGCTCCGACGAGCTGCAGCACAAATTCCGGCGAAGCCAGACAACCCCATTGCCCCTGGAGAACACGAGCTCGCTCCTTACCTTCTGGCGCATCACCCTGACCTTTCCGTTCATCTGCGCGAGCACCGTGAGCTCGGCAACGTCTTCCCCGAGCCAGCGCCGCCGTCTGTCTCCAACTGCGGCGACGTCTCCCCGGTAAACCCGACCACCCCTCTCTTCCCCGTGGACACTATATTGATCACCATGCCCTTGCGAACCTAACGGTGCCTCCCGTTTGTCCTAGGGTGCCCTCCATCCTCGCCCTCGACGACCTCCAGAGCACGCCCGCCGCCGTGTGGAATCCGGTGAGCAATCCACGTCGGACCAGAGCGCCCCTCGACAAACGCACCACATGTTTAGAATCAGCACGATGCCACGAACACTGTGAATATCTCCCCAGCCACTCTTGCTTCCTGTATCGCCGGCAACACCACCGCCAGGCCGCTCCGCCGCCAGACGCCGCCGCCAGCGCCGCCAGTTCTTGGCAGGAAGCTGTGAGCCGTCTGATTTTGATTCGAGCGCTGCGATAGTTTCATTTAGCGAATCGGTATGGAGCGCTCTATGCCGCTTGATCTGTTTTAATCTGACGCTCCACAGAGCTCAATCCTCGCGAAACGTTTTCGGCCAATCAAAACATTCCACGTGGCCTCTGTTAGATTTAGAAACCAGAAAACTTTCTATTAGATGTCCATTTTGTAAATTCCATAACTTTAGTTCCACACGTCCAAATTTTGCAAACTTTATATCAATGGAATCAGTGGAACAAGCCCTAGCCAACCATATCTTTTGTTTAGTAAAAAGCTTCTGGTAGAATGGTTGTTTTTGCAGAAACGTTTGTATGCTTGTTTAGATTGTAAAAATTGTTCAAAAATGATTTTGGGGATAAAATCTTTTGCAAATGGTGTATTTTGAACCAACTGACCATAGGAAACACTTTGTGGTTTCAAAAATGTATTTGGTGAAACAAAAGAATGATTCTTTGATTTAAAACCATTTCTAGTAAAATAAAAATATAGTTCATTTATTAAAAATGGTTTTGGAAGAAAACTTTGGGGAAATGTTTTGTTTCAAACTCTCCGACCCCAAACACAAAGTTTTATGGTTTGAAAACATATTTGGTGAACCCTATAGATTAATGCCTTAGTAAAAAAATATTTCTGCACCACATAAAATGATACCTTGTTTTGAAAATGGTTTATAAAGGGAAACCTTTTGCAAATGACTTTGCCACTTTATAAAATGACCAATAGGTGTTTTAAAATGTTTGTGTCCCATTAGGAACCATTTTTCCAAATAAAACAATCCTTGGCGTGCTTGCATGCATTATCTTGGTTCTATGATTTTATGTGTTGTTTTGCTTGATTGGTAGATTGATTTTGTGCCTTGCTTGATTGAATTGTAGTGACTTGAAGAGTGTGATTGTTGCAAGGACAAGGAGTGAACTTATACCCTCTACCAAAAAGGCAAGTGATGCTTCATACTTTTTGTCCCATTACTTTCACTATGCATTAGTGATTTTTCTAAGTAAAACTTGCATGGAATTTTGCTAAGTATAAACCTTGCTATAGGAAAACCTAGTAGATGAAACCTTAGTAGAATTTCCTAAGTTAAGATTCCTACTACTATCATGCTTAGCTTAGCTAATAGAAAACAAGGGTGGAATATATATTCACACTATGGAAAATTTCTAAGTCTGAGGACTTGTGTTTTTGTTTAATAAAACAACTAAGTTAATGAATCACCTGGGTGGAATGGTAATTGCTTGGTGGTTTTTGGTTGAGTGGTTCACAAGGCCCATGTTTATGGTTTTCCTTGGGTATCTCACTTGTGGATGGCCACCCAGGCACAAGGAGATTTGAGATGTCAAATGTTGAGAAGCTTCAAGTGCAGCCAATTGGCATTATGGGCTCTGCCTGGATCATATAGGTTGAAAGAACTTGGCCATATGGACAGTTGGTGGTAGAGTTTGATAGGTTGGAGCGCGTCCATTTTGGTCTAAGGGAAGGCTTCTGAAAGATCTTGTCTTGGGAAACCAAGTCTTGTGGGGAAAGTGCACCACCTCTGCAGAGTGTAAAATCTAAGTACTTAGCCATGTCCCTGGTAAAGGACAATTTGAGCATCAAGACATGGAAGCAATCAAGAATCTCATCATTCAAATTTCAAAGTTAAAATCTTGTGGTGAAACAAGGGATAAAGGATCTTCAATCTTTGATTGGGAGATGTCTTGGGAAAGATTATTTTGTCAAAGCAAAAACTTAGTATTTTCAAATGATAAGGAAAATCTATTTTGAGCAAAGCAAGCCTAAGCCCCACTTAGCCAAATGCATATAGATGATAGACTCCACTATACTACCATAGTATCACTTGCCAATACAAGTCAAATGTATTGACCCTTGTGGCTGTAACTTGTGATGTTGCAGGTTTGATTGATTTAGTGAAGTGTGTTGATTAGGATTACAAAGTCTACAACCAACATGTCTGCCTATGGCACTTTGAAGATGAAGGACCCCATGCTTATAGATATTCTGCTGCAATGTAATGTAATAGCCAAATGAGCTATGTAAGATGTAATAAAATTATGTTATTCCTGGTTATAAAGTTGTATTATGACCTTTGTTTCTTGATATTACATCTTAACTGTGGATGCTAGCTATTGATCCAGGGAGTAGCATTGTAAACACAGGGGACTCTACCTTATTAAAGGTTGGGACCCTTACAAGGCGCCACAGGAACTTCTTCCGGTGCTGCGCTACTCGCAAGTTCGAGAGAAGGTTCAACAACCTCGTCGAGTTCTACTTTCCTTCCAGTCACTTCTTTCGAGAGAAATTCTTTCTCTAGAAAGGATCCATTCTTAGCAACAAAGATTTTGCCCTCGGATCTATGATAGAAGGTATACCCAATAGTTTCCTTCGGGTATCCTATGAAGACGCATTTTTCCGCTTTGGGTTCAAGCTTGTCCGGTTGTAACTTCTTTACATAGGCTTCGCAACCCCAAACTTTAAGGAACGACAATTTAGGTTTCTTCCCAAAACATAATTAATACGGTGTCGTTTCAACGGATTTAGATGGTGCCCTATTTAAAGTGAATGCGGCTGTTTCTAATGCATAACCCCAAAATGATAGCGGTAAATCTGTAACTGACATCATAGAACGAACCATATCTAGGAGAGTTCGATTACGACGTTCGGACACACCATTACGTTGTGGTGTTCCCGGCGGTGTCAATTGTGAAAGTATTCCGCATTTATTTAAATGCTCGGCAAACTCGTAACTTAGATATTCACCTCCACGATCAGAACGTAGAAATTTAATCTTCTTGTTACGTTGATTCTCCACCTCACTTTGAAACTCCTTAAACTTCTCGAAAGTTTCGGACTTATGTTTCATGAAATAGATATACCCATATCTACTCAAGTCATCCGTGAAGGTAAGAACATAACGATAACCACCACGCGATGCTACACTCATTGGACCACACACATCGGTATGTATGATTTCCAATAAGTCCGTAGCTCGCTCTGTCATACCAAAAAATGGAGTCTTAGTCACGTTACCCATCAGACATGCTTCTCATTTTTCAAGTGATTCGAAATCAAGTGATTCATGAAGTCCATCGGAATGGAGTTTCTTCATACGCTTCACTCCAATGTGACCAAGACGACAGTGCCACATATAGGTCGAGTTATCGCTCAATTTCAAACGTTTAGCTTTAATGTTATTAATATGTGTATTTCCACTATCGAGATTCAATAAGAATAGACCATCTATCAAAGGTGCATGTGCATAAATCATATTACTCATATAAATCGAAGAACCATTATTCTCGGACTTAAACAAGTAACCGTCTCGCAATAAACAAGATCCCGATATAATGTTCATGCTTAACGCAGGCACCAAATAACAATTATTTAAGTATAAAACTAATCCCGATGGTAGATGAAGAGGTAGCGTGCCGACCGCGATCACATCAACCTTTGATGTATTTCCAACGCGCATCGTCACCTTGTTCTTCGCTAGCCTCCGTTTATTCTGCAGTACCTATTTCGAGTTACAAATATGAGCAACCAAACCAGTATCAAATACCCAGGCACTACTACGAGTACTAGTGAGATACACATCAATAACATGTATATCGGATATACCTTTCTTCTTGATGTTGCCGTTCTTCAAATCCACCAAGTACTTTGGGCAATTCCGCTTCCAGTGACCCTCTCCCTTGCAGTAAAAGCACTCAGTATCAGGCTTAGGTCCAGCCTTGGTCTTCTTCGCTGGTGCGGCAACTTTCTTACCGCCCTTCTTGAAGTTTCCCTTTTGCTTAGACTTGCCTTTCTTGAATTTGGTGGTCTTATTGACCATCAACACTTGGTGCTCTTTCTTGATCTCCAGTTCTGCAGATTTCAACATGGAGAAGAGTTCTGGCAACTGCTTGTTCATGCTTTGCATATTGTAGTTCATCACAAAGTTCTTGTAAATTTGTGGCAGTGATTGGAGGACACGGTAAATCCCCAAAGCATTAGGAATCACTATACCCAAACTTTGGAGTTTGTTTGCGTGCCCAGACATCTTAAGCACATGCTCACTGATGGAGCTGCCCACTTCCATCTTGCAGTTAAAGAACTTTCCAGAAGCCTCATAAATCTCAACTGCCGCGTGAGTCTCAAATATCAATTTGAGTTCACGGACAATATCATGTGGATCATGGTTCTCAAACCTTTTCTGAAGCTCCGATTCCAAACCATACAAGATAGCACACTGAACTGTGGAGTAATGATTCTTTCGAGCGAGGTAAACGTTCTTTACTTCATCGGTAGCATCAGCTGCAGGCGGGTCATCCAGCTGTGCATCCAGCACATAGGTCAAATTACCAGCATTGAGGACAATCCTCAAATTGCGGAACCAATCCGCGAAGTTGCTTCCATTGTTTTTCAACTTTTATTTCTCTAGGAATGCATTAAAATTGATGGTAGGGGTTGCCATTGATCTACAACATATTTGCAATAGTTTAGACTAAGTTTATGACAAATTGAGTTCTAATTAATAGTTAAACTAATCTAGGTGAACTCCCACTCAAAACAATATCCCTCACATTGTTTTAGTGATCAAACAAACCAAATTCACCACATCAAAACCGATCATCATGAGAGTTGATGTAGCTTCAATGGCGAACAATCGACATGTTCATCATATCTACTATATGATTCATGCTTTACCTTTCGGTGATCCGTGTTCCGAGACCATGTCTTTACATGCTAGGCTCATCAAGATCAAACCTTAGCTTCCGCATGAAATCTGGCTTGCTCATGTTGTATACACTTGCAGAATCTAACACACCCGATCATCACGTGGTGCTTCGAAACAACAAGCTTTAGCAACGGTGCTTACTAAGGATGAACACTTTAAAACTTGAAATTAATGTGCATGAGGGATCATCTTATAATGCTACCGTCGTTAACTAAGCAATACAAGATGCATAAAGGATTAACATCACATGCAATTCATAGTATGTGATATGATATGGCCTTTCTTCTTGTGCTTCCGATCTCCATCTTCAAGCACGAACATGATCTCCATCATCATCGGTATGGCGTCAAGGTCAATGATGCCGCTTCATAGTTGTCGTCCACCAGCTTCAACTATTACAACTACTATGAATAGACACGCGGGTCTTAACAGAATTTAAAAACAACCATATGGCTCCTGTCGGTTGCCAACTTACAATAAGGATCATTGCATACATCAAATATAATCACAATCATGGCCATATCACATCACAGCACACCCCTGCAAAACAAATTTAGACGCCTCTAATTTTCTTTGCATTTTTACGTGGTTTGGGGCTTTCAATAAGTGTCGATCTAACTTACGAACAAGAACCACAAACTTGATGTTTGAACTATCAAGTGCCCGTTGTAAATTGGATCTATACTATAATGGGAGAGACAGACACCCACATAGCCACTTATGCAATACAAGTTGCATGTTGAGCGTGGAGCAAGTCTCATGAACGATGACATGTAAGGTTAGCCCGGGCCGCTTCATCCCATCATACCACAAGATGCAAAGTACATAAGAAGCAATTGATAATAAAAGCACCACCGTCCACAATGACCATTGTGTTCTACTCGTGCAACAGATCTACATATAGACACGGCTCTGATACCACTGTAGGGGTTCGTAGCATGGAAAAAAAAATTCTACCGCGTGCAAACAAACAAGCCAAGATCTATCTACTAGATTGTAGCAATGAGTCGATAGAGGAACTCACCCTCGAAGATTCCAAAGCTGTTAACGAGAGCGGATCCTCGTGGGTGATGTAGTCGTACTCTTGCTGATCTCAAGATCGTGTAGACGATCCTTCCGGCGCTGCGTTCCGGCAGCGCTTCCGCAGTCGGTCACACGTTCGGTACTTGATGAAGACCTTCCTCTCCTTTGTTCCAGCAGGCAGCGGAGGTTATAGCACTCTCCTCGCGATTCTGGCAGCACGACGGCGTCGTACCGGAAGTAGAGGGGAGATCTCGCAGGGCTTCGCCTTAAGACGGAGCGAGTATGGTGGACTATGAGAGAGGCCTTGGCGATCTAGGGTTTAGAAGGCACCAAGGGTGGAGGCTAGCCGGCGACTAGGGTTAGGGTTCACCCCAACTCGGCGAGTCGGTGGTGCCCTAGGTGGCGGCAGCAGCAAGGGTGGTGGCGCAAGCGGCTTAGAGTTAGGGTTTTGGGGTGTGAGAGGTGTGTGCTAGAGGGGCAGCCCTGCCCCTTCTTTTATAGGTGGGAGGGCGCCCGCCAAGGGGAGGGAGTCATCCCCCAAGTCGGCCTCCTTGGCTGGCGGGTGGAGGGAGAGGAACTCCTCCCCAAGTAGGTTTCCTACTCTCCCTCCACCAAGCAAAACTGCCGTTTGACTTTTCAAATTGGCGTTTGACTTTTTGAAACTAGGATTTGATTTATCCCTTTATTTTGCTCAGCCATGATACCTAGTACATGATGCAATAATTGCACATTGTCATGACACATTCATGTATCCTTCTCCTCCGGAGTGCCGGACCTTCCGGAACCTTCTAGAACATTCCCGATGAAAACACCGGAATCATTCCCCAACTCCGAAACAGGACTTTCTTTATATGAATGTTATTCTCCGGACCATTCTGGATCTCCTCGTGATATCCCGGATCCCATCCAAGACTCCGAACAACATTCAGTCTCTTACTCATCATTCCATAACTACTCAACAACATCGAATCCTTAAGTGTGTCTCCCTACGGTTCGTGAATTATGCGGACATGATCGAGACACTTCTCCGAACAATAACCAATAGAGGAATCTGGAAATTCATATGGCTCCCACATATTTCTACGATTACTTTGCGATCGAATGAACCACTTACATACGATACCAATTTCCCTTTGTCTCACGATAGTTTACTTATCCGAGGTTTTGATCGTCGGTATCTCTGCATACCTAGTTCAACCTCGTTACCAATAAGTACTCTTTTCTTGTTCCCGTGGTATGTGATCCCTTGTGATCCAGTCACATGCTTGCAAGCTAATTGGATGACATTCCACCAAGAGGGCCTAGAGTATATCTATCCGTCATATGGATGGACAAATCCCACTCTTGATCCATGTGTCTCAACCCATACTTTCCGAACACTCAATGCCACCTTTATAGCCACCCAGTTACGGTGTGGTGTTTGATGTCATCAAAGCATCCTTTCGGTGATGGTGATAAGCATGATCTCATGGTCGAAGGAATTAGGTTACTATGTATCAGAAATCTTATAGCAATTGAACTATTAAAATGACTTGATCTTTATGCTACGCTTATCTATAGGAGTATGTCCATCATACCATTCTCCTAATGATATGATCTTGTTGTTAATAACATCTCAATGTTCATGATAGGGAAACCACAATCATCTATTAACCAACAAGCTAGTATTATGAAGAGGCTTTACTAGGGACTCTAATTTAGTTTACAAATCACACAAGTATTAATGTTTCCTTGTTAATACTGTTATAGCATGAATGTAAAAATTTATCATAAACACAAAGATATAATAATAAATACATTTATTATTGCCTCTTGGGCATATCTCCAACACGAGATGGATAAGGAGCGTTACCGGCAAGGCAGTGAAAATGCACCCGACCTCCATGCAGCCGCATTGGCTGTATGGGCACGCGGTTTTGTGGTCGTCGAGCTTGTGGTAGGCGACCGTGATGATACAACCATCGTGGGGGCATGGAAAAGTTATCGGCGGTAGCTCGTATTTGTCCATCGCCGGCTCGCTCTTGGTTGAATCCGCCGAGACGCACGGCGTCGGAGTGGTTCCCTGGAAGCTCGGCTCACCGATGTAGTGCCTGATGTCCAGAATTTTTATGCAACATTGAGGGAATTGAATATGGTGTCCCTTGATCCATACTAGAGCCATGCTCATACATAAAAAATGAGTAAGTAGGTATAGCCACATCGGTGGCGGATAACTGGATGAAGAGGCTGATATTAGTGAAGGCCACTTCAACACCATGCTTCACACTAGTCGGTCAAAACAAGGCTGCAGGAAGTTCACATGTGAGAGTAAAGCAGGTATCACGATATATAGTAACAGATCCTACCCATGTGAAGGTATACTCCTAGATAGAGAGACAAAGAAGCATGGGGTCTAGCGCAAAGTATACAGTGCTGCAGGGGAGAGATCGAGGACTGCATGCATGTCTTTAACACCATCTGCATTTTATTCTATCTACTTGCCTCTTCTGGCTCTTTCGTTGCTCTGCATGGCAGACTTGTTTATCTATGTTTTTAGAGGTAAATGTCACCTACCGAGTTCCATTACTCATGAAACCAAGTTTACATCATTCTGGTCCACATGGAAAATGTCCATTTCTTTCTTGTGGTTAAGCTTATCTAGATACAGGTATTAGGATTAATTTAGAAAAAATAGGTTCGGATTTTGGAAACTCCATGGAGTAGTAACCGGAGTAGAATAGTAGCAGCAGTAGTAGTACAGTTGTACTAATACTCCGGAAATACATGTCTTTTTATACTCGAGTAGTACATCACTTTTTACTCCGGTAGGTATAGGCATTTGCGGGGGGGCAGGCGGCGGTAGATATTTATGGATTTTTACTAGGTAGTACTCGAGTACTCCTGCTCAATGACTTCATGAAGTGAGACTACAGTACAATACTACTCAGATGCAGCTGTCATCACACGGTTCCTAGGGACACGCTAGAGATACAGGTGCTCAGATCCACATCCTTGGTTCTTGACCACACAGCCAAGGCAATTCATTTTGCTCCTCTCTATTTCTCGGTGATATTCTTGTCTCTTCTCGTGTGTTCTCGCTCTTTATTTATTGACATGTCACGCAGTCTCCTAATTCTGATGTTTGTGTGTCTTCTGGATTCTTCTGGTGTATAGATGTTTGCATGCTTTCTTGATTTTGCAGCCGACACAGCCTTTTTGACGTGTCATGGTGCCGGCCAGGGGATAGCACGTTGGGTGCAGTTGAGTTTTCATATCAATGTGACATTAAATAATTTAAATCAATGCTGAGAAAGGAGATGATTTACATAAGTATGTTGTAGGGAGGTTATTGTTTATCCAAGCACTTTAATAGTATAGTACTACTC
This sequence comes from Avena sativa, assembly GCA_916181665.1. Classification (NCBI taxonomy): domain Eukaryota; kingdom Viridiplantae; phylum Streptophyta; class Magnoliopsida; order Poales; family Poaceae; genus Avena; species Avena sativa. Next base: position 128,028,329 of record OV702284.1, read on the forward strand.
CGTATTTCACTTAATCACTACGAATACATGAGATTTCCCAGGTTTCTTCCTTTTAGTAGGAGTATTAATTATCTGAAATCACATGAGAACTAATTGACGTTGCTTTCTCCGTATTGGCACCCCTCTGTCCTCGAAGTCATGCAGATCCCAACACCCTCCTCGGTAATTTCACCCTCCTCGGAAATACAAGAGGTTTTATTGCGTCCCAGTGGGAGACGAAATGACAAACATAGTAGTTATGATAGATCCCAACACCATTCCAATTTTCACTTGATAATATTCAATCTCTGAACCTTATTACAAATAGGTAATACTAGCGGTTAAATTAAACAAAATTAATTATAAGGCTTCTTCTTCTTGGACATGGAACCTTCCGATGTCACCTTCTCGTTGGAATCGTCCTTTTGCTTCCCATGGCATTCCCCAGCTCTCGCCGTCTTCTTCTTCTTCAAGCCTCCCACCTACTTATCCTTCCTCTTCTTATTGCTAGTGAAGGAGGGATCGACTGCACTCTTCTTGGAGATGATGTCTCGTACCTGGAGATGTGGCCATAAATATTCCGACCCTCATCCTCCTTCGTCCTCTTCTTGTTTCCGATGAAGGGTGGATTGAGTGAACTCTTCTTGAAGATGACGGGTCCGTCATATATGAAATATAAACCATCATCCTCCTCCTCTTTGCTCTCTGGTGGCGTCCCCTCCATCAGATGAAAGTAAGCAGGGTCCTCGTCCGAAAAATTACCTCCCGGTGTGTCAGAATAGTATGGCCCGTCAACGGACTCCCCGCTATCACCATGGTAGGTACTGATATCACCATTCGCCCGTACGTTGGGCTCATCAACAGAGGTGAACTGATCGAAGCAGTTGCGCGGCATTTTTGTGTGTGAAGTGGCTTGGCTGGCCTAAAGGGAGGGGGGGAGGGGGAGAAAGAGAGAAAGTTCTTCGGTGTGTGCGTCATGCCTGGATGGGGATAGGTGGTCATTGTTGATGGCTGCTTAAAAAGGTTTGCTCGGGACATCCAAATGTTTCCACATGCTGTAGGAGCAGCCTGGTAGTTCCCTTCCACTATTGAAAAAAGACTGAATGGTTGGTACACTATATAGTGGGGTATGCTAAGATAATAAAAGTATAACATATCATTAGAATCATTGGGGTTTGTGCATATCGTTAATTATGCCAAGTACTATTAATAGAATCTTTTAGATGCTAGAATGGAAAATAAGATCAAACAGTTAACATTTGTTGGGCCTTGCCATTCTTGATTCATTTTTCATTATTCAAAGTTAATTGTTAACTATACAGTGGAAAGATTTACACGAAGCCACATGCCACTTCCTATAATTCCAAAACAAGGGCAATAATGCTATATGTGCATGACCGAACAACTTTCGGATAATATCAAGGAAAAACAAGGCCACATTAATCAATGAGCGTGAATGGACATAAGAGTTGCGATGACAGATTACTTGTGTGGCCTAGCAACTTAACAATTTTCTTGGTTTTTTATGAAAACATTGTCATTGCTTACCTGATGGGTGGCCTTGTTGTCGTTGCTCAGCTGCACTAGATTATTTATGTTAGTGGAATAGTCGGTTCCCAAAATTTTCTTTTTTAAAAAAGGTTGAACACTCCCAGCCATAGTGATTCAAAATTTATCGATAAAGGGGTCTTTATTTATTGGGTGGACAAGTGGTTGACCCCACATGTGACTGTCATGTAGACGTGATTTTTTCTAGGAAGGGAAATCACTAATAAATTCTTATAGGACGGGGATGGCTATGAAATATAGCAATCCACGTCCGGATTTAAACTAGATATTATTCAAATATTTGATGAAATATCTTTCTAAACCCTGCCACTAATGCCTAATGATCAAAGGGGTATGCAATCATTTCTTGCTATTTTTCCGTTTGTAGATAATGACGTATGATGATGGGAATCACTAAATAAAAGTCAAATATACGAGATTTCCAACACGTCAAAGAAAATAGGAGCCGTGAAGTGGATCCAAAAGACTTAACGACCAACTTGTGGCATCCCGCAAAACCACTACTAGAAAATCGCGTTGCTTTTGTGCATTGCATCATCATGACCGCATGCTCATGTCATCATGCCACATTGCATTTGAGCATCGTCATCATCTTGCATTTGCTTGTGTAAAACTATTTCGGAATAACCCAGTTTTGTTTTCTAAACGCCCCGCCTTTGTTCAACACGCAAAACCGGATCGCCAGAATATTTCACTTTGTCTGCTATTAGTTTGCAAACGGCTTGTTTGAAATAAGTAAAACATTTAATTATTTTAGTGGGGCAGTCGAACGGGCCGAATGACCCGAACGACCACCCCCGAAAATTATAATCGGCTCAACCTAAAGCCTAAAGTTACCAACCTATTCTCACCCAGCCCTCCCCTCCACCTCACCCTGGCCAATCGCCATCCGCCACCTCACCTCACCCTTTCCCCCTAGCCTATCCCAGGCTGCCACTTGTCCAACCCCCCTCACCCCACTCCCTCACACTCACCCAGCCTCCACCACACAACACCACACCCACCCCACACGACACACGCACGCAGCCCCCCGGATCTCACCTCCCCTGGACCCGCTTCCCCCACGTCACCCGGTCCGCCTGGGACCCACCGCCCTGGACCCACCCGCTCGGTTCCTCCCCACCTTCCTCTTCCCCGTGTTCTCCCTCTCTCTGCTCGCTCCCCGGCGCCGCTCGCCGCCTCGGCCCGGCCACCGCCCAGCTCGCCCGCCCCGTCTCCCCTCCTGCACCGCCGCCGCCGGGCCGTCTTCACCCCTGCCTCCGGCCGGTGGCCCCCCTATCCCTCTTCGCGCCTTCCCGCCGGCCGCTGCAAGCTCCTCGCCGCCGGTAGCCGGTTCTCCTCCTCCTCCTCTAGCTCGCACCGACGCGTCCCCCACCTCCTTCCCCGCAGGCCTCTGCCGCTCGCCTCCACCCGCCTTCTCCCCTCTCCGCGTGGCGCCTCCGGCTGCCCCCTCCTCGCTCCCCCTTTTCTGTGTCCTCTCCAGCGCCGGCTCGCCCCGCTCCTCTCCGTCTGCCCCGCCGCCTCCTCCGGCTCGCCCCGCGCCGGCCGCCTCCGCTCGCGCCGTCCGCTGCCGGTCCGCCCTGCCCGCGACCCGCGCGTCCCCCTCTGCCTCTCGTCGCCTCTGCCTCACTGGTCCCCGCCTCCGTCGTCCCCGTCGGCCCCCGCCGCTCCGCCTCGCCTGGGCCTCGCCTGTTGTCTCCGTCGCCTCCCTCTGGCGCATCGCCCCCCCCCGAGCGCCTCCTGCAGCGTCGTCCTCCCTCCGCTCCGGCCGTCCGCCCCGCCAGCTCCCTCGCCGGACGCCACCGGTCCGCAACCTCCGCTGCCCCGCCGCCGGACGCGGGCTCTGCCACCACTCTCCTTCTCCTCCTGTGCAAGCGCGGCAAGCCCAGGAGCTCCGTCGCCCTCGTCCCCGTCCTCCACCAACGGCTCCGCTTCCCGCTTCTCTGGTTCCTGCAAGGTGCTCGAGCTAATGCCCGAATGGACATGGCCCCGTGCGCTACTGCTGTACCTTTGTTGGTTATGTGCCTGCTGCTCGTGCATCTTTGCTTCTGCTTCTTCTCGGCTATTGTGGTGAAGGAAGTGAAGTATGGTGATGTATGATGCGTGTTGGTGATGTTTGGACTCTCCAATCCCGACGAGAACCGCCTAACGCAAGATCTTCCGAAGACCACTCGAAAGCCCCTAGGACGCATGCAAGGTCTCCTTCACGGATCCCAAGTTCGTCATCGATCCCGAGGGCGATGGTGTCGGAACCCCGAAGACTGGTCCCGACGAGTCCCGACGACGAACCAACTCCGTCCACGACGCCCAAGTTAGAACCTCAAGATCTTCCCCGGCACCGAGGACGTCTACACGGGACGACAAGATTGCCACCGGACGCGAAGTCCTTCTTCCCGGACATGACAAGTACCCCCCCTCGAGGACGCCGAGATCTACAATCGGACCCGAGGACACCGAGACACGATGCGACAAGTACTTCATCCCGAACGCCATGATCGTTGACATGACCCGGAGACCCCGGATGCGACAAGACCTACCCCAGTAATCCGAGAACGCATCCGTCGAGACCGAACCCGTCGAACCCTGGACCCTGAGACCGACCCCGAACCCCGGAACCCCAAGTTCGCCGAACCCTAATGTGTGCCCCTTTTCCGAGCCCTATTTTATAAATGCTATAATCCAACTTGTCGCATATTAATTGTTCATGCATGCATACTTGTCTGTGGTTTGGGGGCCTTATGCCGATTCACTTAATAATTAAATATGGGGCCCATATGCGGGCAAATCTAGTCTCATATCGGCCTCATTTAAACTTGTGTAGCGAACCGTTGACATATTCTGCCTTGTTAAACAACATTTAATTGCGGGGGTTCTAAATAACTTGAACCATTTAATTAAATGTCGGGACCCCGGTTCCACTTAATATTGCCTAATCGCATTGCACCTTTGCCATGCCATGCATCATACATGCATCATGCCGATCTTCTGCCGTTGTATTAAATATTGCATCCGGTGTTTATTCTAGTGTTTTGCTTCTTCGCGGATAAGGCCGTTGAGTTGATGCGAGTGTCGACCCGATCTTCGGATGAACCTTCGACAATGTTTTCAGGCGAGCATCTCCCCCTTTCTACCTATCTTACTTTTATAGTATTTATTCCCTCCTGTTGATCTATTGCTATCTGTGTTGCGATGCTCTAGTTTCCGTACCCTTGATATTACTTGCAGCCTTATATTGCCTTGGACACATCCTATTACCTGTTGTTTGGTAGATAGCTGGACTTGCGCGTCGTAGTCGCTTGCTCAATTGCCGCTGCGTGTCGTCAAGTGCCACAGTTGTTGATGTATTGCCGCATGTTGTTGTTGGAGATGATCATGGCTTTACTTATCGTTCACTTTAATTCCTGTTTAACAACTAAAATTGAAATAAGCAGAGGCATCGGTGGGTGATAGAAAATATTTGGTTTCCGAACGCCCACTTGTGTCCCGTAGGACCCCGAGTACTTGATACCTGTTCCTTGATTTATCGCGCTATCCACATCCGGGAGGTATATGGGACCCCCCTGAGCCAGAGCTTGATTCAGTCTTATTTCTTGGGGCCACAAACTAGTTTGAGGTTTTATTTACGATCCTGTACTTATGCCATGCTACTGCTTTATTTACGATTGTGCGAGGAGCACACTGTACTGTTTAGGAATTGTGACCCGTTTTCGCGGTATCGACAAGCCCAGTCACACTTTCGGGTTCCCAGTCGTTTATAGCCGGCCCCACAAACCTTGAGGCTGTCTCGAACTCAGCTAACTTTGTTGCGGGTCTACTTTAAGGGGTGGCCCCCCGAAATATTTCTGAATCCTGTGATTGCTTTGTCGTGAAAGCCTCGTTGGGTTTTGATTTGGTTTTTCCGAGGTTGATCGAGTGTGTGTTGCTATTGGTGCAAACTTTCTGAAAGCCGTGTCCGCGGTTATGGACGACTTGGAGCACAGTATCTCGACCATAGAAAAGCATAACTAAAGTTTATTGCTATAAATTTGACTTTATAATGACTAGTAATCAGCTTCACTATAATGGAATGGCTAATTAATACTGCCCACAATTGCTTGTTTGGAGTGTCGCTTGCGACCATTGTACCTGACTAGTAAGTATGACAACTACAACGGAATGGCTAAATAAAAGTGCCAACAACAGCTGGGTTTTGGGTTATCTCATGCTATTTGTATCTGACTAGTAAGCGCCTCAACTACAATGGAATGGTTAACTAAAATGGCCCACTGCTTACTTTATCAGGATGATTATCTATACCTGACTAGTAATTGCTGCAACGATAACCGAATAAATAAAATGGCCAACTGTGTGAGTTCCTCGGTTGACTTCCTCGTTTGGTATCGAGGGGGAAACGCCAGGATGGGTTTGATTGGTGGTAGTATCAGCTTGGTTCCGAGTAGGTCATTATTATCCCTCTCTGATAACCGCCAGTTGCATCGAGTCTCTATAGGGTGTTTAGTGCATGCTGCCGCTGCCGCTTCAGTCCACCATACCTATGTAGGCGAGGACCGCCGAATTCTAGTCTCGCCGTGTACTGGCCTCAGTACTGACGCTCCTCTTTTTCCTTTGCCCTTTGTCGGCACCCCTTTTGTTTAAGCAGGTTTTGAGATCGACGCCGTTAGCAGGGTTACCCTTCCGGCTTGGCCTGGGCAGGGTTATGGACGCCATTGGTTATTCTTCAGGGCTCTTAGCCCCATTTGCATCTTGTCCGTAGTCGGACGCTCTATCATTTTCAAGGTGATTTGGATCTTGTATATTATATCTGTATTCTTGACTCATTGAGTCGCTGCTGTATATATATCTGTTCTGTGGGTCCCATCGAGGACTGTTGTGTAATGTTATTACTTCGTTTTCCACCTGCACGAAAGTGCCTGGTGGGCACCTTTGAATCGTTTCTATGCGGGTTTGGTGGGTTTCGCTAAAACTTGCATAGGTCCGATTCTGAGGGTGTTACACAACTATACGGTGGGAAATTTATTCCGGCTGTATATTTCCGGCCGTATAGTTGCCGTTGACTCCATTAAGTCAAACAGAACAACTTTCATGAAGGAAGCCCTATATAAAGAGGCTTCTGGCGATGAGAAAACAATGCTTCTTTTCAACCACAACTCTCCCTGCCACCAGAAGCCGCCACACCAGAGGAATAGATCCAGATCTAATCTCCAAAACCCTTCTCCACCACCATAGCCATACTCCACCACTTGTATAGTAGATCTCATCTCCAATTGGCGACATTGTAAGACTATTTTCTATAAACCTTATGATCTCTATTACAATGTTTATGATTGCTGATTTTATCTCTATGTGCGAGTAATTCTCCTTGGGCTAAGGGCTTTGGCCTAGCCATGTAGCTTTTTGTGCATGTTATTTATCATAGATGGGATCATTTATTGATTTGTATGACATGATCATTATAGTACCCTCTCTTGCCTCAATCTAAGGTATTGTCAAGTACCCAAGACACCAAGGATTGATCAAGGTATAGGGAGTGCGAGTGATGACTGATCTGCAGGTTGGGAACCCGAGTGACAGAAGGGGTAGTATGGTTGTATGTGAGGGATTTTCTTGGGATTAATGGTGACATCACTATGCATATCATTAGTTCTCTTTCTGTCACATCCCAAGATTTTCCAAATCTTGTAATGTGAAAATAAATGAATAAAATAAAACTTTGTTTGATTTTCAGAGCCAGAAGAAACTTTTTGAATTCAAATGGAACCTCAAACCCATTTGAATTAAATAAAATCCTAAAAGGATTTAAAAAGATAAACATTTTAAATAAAGGAAAATAAAATATTTTGGAAATACTATTTTAGATCTTTTAATAAAAGGATTTGGGTGTTCAAAAGAGAAGAATGAATTTATAAATCAGGAATATTTTATAAAGCCAAATTAAACCTTGACCAAGCTTTTGAATTAAAACATTTTTATTTTAAATAAAATAGCAAAGGTTTAATTAAAAATAATAAAGGATTGCTTAAATAAAATAATAAGGATTTAATATTCAAGTTTTATTAATAAAAGTTCTGTCATTTATAAACCATCAAAACTTATTTGTTTAATTTAAATAAGTTTTCCAAACATTTGTAAATCACAAATAAAATCTACTAAAATGTTTTGGCTTTATCTTTAGATTCAAAATAAATATACCAATAAAATAAAACTTATTTGAATTAATAATGAAAGTCTATTATATTTAAATATTAATGGACTCTATAATAAAATGTTTTTCCAAGTATTTAATACTTCCAAATAAAACCTATGGATTTGGTTTTGAAAATATTTAGGTTTCAAATAAAGATTTTATTAATAGAATCAAACTCTATTTTAATAACCAAGGCCCCTTTTATTTAATTACTAATGGACCCTAAAATAAGAGGTTATTTTATTTTAAAACAAATCTTCCAAATATTCTTTATTTCCAAATAAACCTACTGATTTAGATTTGAAAAGTGTTTTCAAATGAGAATTTTTTTTATTAAATAAATCAAACCATGTTAAATAAATAAAGTTCCATTTTATTTAATTAAAGAAAGGATTAATAAAGTTATTATTATTTTATTTTGAGCTTTTGACCTTATTACTAAATAGAACTAATTTCAATATTACAAAGTTTGAGTGTTGTTTGAATTGATTTGGTTGATGTTTGTTTGATTGGAAATTCAAAACAGAAATCAGAAATAGAAAAAGAAAAAGGATCCAGACAGAAAAAAATAGAGCAGCCCAACCATCTAGCCCAGCTGGCCCAACAAGCCCAGAAACAGCCCAGCTCCCTCACCCCGAAAGAAAACGATTCGCACGCGTTATCAAACCCACTGAGAGAATGACTGGTGGACCCTCCCCTCCTTTCTTTTCCCACTGACCAGCGGACCCCACTTTCCCAGCCGTCTCCTTCCTCGCGACGACCATGCTCTCGTGATCCACACCTCCTAGCGATCATCCCCATAGCACCAGCTTGCCCCCGAGCGACCCAAAGCGTTGGCAACCACCGTCGCCACCGTCTGCCTCTTTTTCTGACGACCTCCACAGGTAGATTCCGGTCACCCCTCTCCTCCCCGAGAACACGATGATGATCTCCAAGCTCATACGAACCTAATGGCACTTCTCGTTTGTCTTAGGGCGCCCCCAATCCTCGCCATCGTCAAGCACAGAGCGCCGCCGTGTCTGCTTCTCTCCGGCGACATCTCCCAGGTGAACCAGACCGCCCCGTGCCTTCTCGTTCACGCACACACCTTCGCCGTGTCCTTGCGCTCCTGACTATGGGTTTTGTTTATCTTCTGGTGATCTGCAGCATCGTCCTCGACAGCAACCAGAGAGCACCGCCGCTCGCAGCTTCTCCGACGAGCAATTAGCAGCAAACCCTTGCGCCCCTCGAGTAGCCAACCCCACCACGAGCATCAGCAAGTCTCTGCGAACCTGGTAAGCCCTGCCAGCCTCTCCCTCGTTTCCTGTTTCCCCAGCGCCGCCACTATCTGACCGTCTCCGCCGCTAGCCACCGCCGGCGCCGCTCGCAAATGGTCGAGCATGTTAGCGCCGTAGGATCACGATCCGACGCTCCCGATAGATCACTTAACCGCGAAGGGGTACGTGATCTGGACCATGCGATCTAACTTGATCCAACAGACAGCATCGCCCGATCCGCCCGAACCGGTATCGACCAGTAAGAACACGCCGCGTGTCACCTAATTCGTTTTAAAAGAAATTTGAAAACAGATTTGTTTGCAAACTTCAAACCCTTGTAACTTTCAAACCACACGACCAAATTTGGCAAATTTTATATCACTGAAATCAGGAGAAGAAGCCCTAGCTAACCCTGGCCTTAGTTTTGAAAATAGTATCTGTTAGCTTGATTAAATTTGCAGAAACTTTTGTGTACTTGTTTAGAGTATAAAAATTGTTTAAATTTGATTTTAGGATTAAATCTTTTCCAAAATGGTTTTTAGTGACCATACTGACCCTAGGAACCAACCCTTGGTGTTAAAAATGATTTGGTAAAATATAAGTTGAATTATCTAACTTAGCCATTTTCTAACCAAATAAACCCCTTGATTTTATCATGGAAATGTTTTTGTAAGGAAAACTTTGGGAAAATGTTTTGGACCAAAACTTACTGACCCAAAACATCAAACCTTGCCAAAAGGCAACTCACTTGGTGAAAAACCTAAAGTTTTGCTTTGATAAGAATAATTTTCACCACATAAAATGATGAATGAATTCTAAACTGGTCTTAAGATAAAACCCAATTACAAATGACTTTGCCATTTTGGTAAATGACCAATTTGGACCATACAAAGTTTATAAACCTAGTAGAGACCAACCTTGCAAAAAGAAACCACCTTTGCATGACTTAGACTCCATTGCTTTGTGTGTGAAATTGTTTGTTTAACCTTGGTTTGGGATGTTAGTTGATTTGGTGATTTGCTTGATTGACTTGTAGTGAAATTAGCAAAGTGTGAAACTAGCAAGATCAAGGAAGTGAACCCCATTCCCTACCAAAAGGCAAGTTACACTATCATACAAAAGCCCTACTATTTTTATTATACTTAGTGGATTTTGAAAATATGCATGAAAAGATATTTCTGTACTTATGCTATGCTAAATCCTAATAGGATTCCCTATACACTCCTTAGTGAAAATATTGAAGTTGTACATGCTTAGCCATGCTATATGCTATAATTTGAAAAAGAGATACATGTTGAGATTTTACAAAGATTGAGAAAAGGACTTGTGTTTTACATAATAAAACAAGGACTCAATGAACCACCTAGGTGGAGGATACTTTAAGTTTTGGAGAAGGTGGCAACAAAAGGGAACCATGTCTATGGCAATCACTTTGTGTTGTGCTCCAAAAGAAAACCACCTAGGAAACTTAGAGATCAAACATGCTTCTCCAATTGTGGCTTTCGTGTGCAACCACATGCTATTATGGCTCTGGCTTAGTCAATTACATTAGGAAGACCCATACATTGTCTTTAGTTACTGGACATGGGGATCTGGAATGCTTCATGGGGGCTGAAGACAAAGCTAGCAATGATGTATGGGAGGACCTTTTGGAAAGACTTCGTCACATTCTCAATCTGCCAGTACTCCATCTTGGTGAGCACTAATCCAGTAGGCCACTGGTGGCAAAAGGATGGGATTGTGACATGTGGGTAAAGTGTACTCCTTCTGCAGAAGTAAATAAAATCTAAGTACTTAGCCGTGTCCCCGGTTATGGACAATACTGAGCAACTAAAGTTTGAACTATGGGAGATCTCGACATTCCAACTTCTAATATAAAAACTTGATTCCCTTGTGTGTCTACCAAGGGAATCAAAGAGATTTTGTAAAACTTGTTGCACTTGGGGTTACCAAGGTGCTCAAGAGCATGATGTACTTGGGGTTACCAAGGAACTCATGAGTTTTGATAAAACTTGTTGCACTTGGGGTTACCAAGGAGCTCAAGAGATTTTTGACAAGGATTTGAACACTTGAGTTTCTACCAAGGAGTTCAAGGAACTTGGAAAAGAAAATTTGACAAAAGACTTTAAAACCCTTTTGAAAAGATAGGATAAAATATTGCTTTATGCAAATAAGCCTTAAAATCTACTGAGCCAAATATGCATATAATGATAGGATCCACTCTTATATATAAAAGTGAAGCTTTCCAATACAATTCAAAATGTATTGACCCTTGTGGCTGTAACTTGTAATGTTGCAGGTTGATTGTTTTTAAATGAAGATTGTTTGATTGACTAGGACTACAAAGTCTACAACCAACATCTGCCTGTGGCACTTTGAAGATGATGGACCCATATTTATAGTTATTCCGCTGCAAATGTAATGTAATAGCCAAATGAGCTATGTTTGATGTAATAAACTTATGTTATTCCTGGTTATAAATTTATATTATGACCTTTGTATCTTGATATTACATCTTAACTGTGGATGCTAGCTATTGATCCAGGGACTAGCATTGTAAAACACAGGAGGAACCTACCTTATTGGGTTGGGACCTCTACAGATGGTATCAGAGCATTGTGTTGCCTGTAGGATTTGTAAACCTAGGATTGGACAAAAACCCTTAGAAAAATAGGAGTTATATTTTGATCCAAAACTTATTTACAAAAGTACTTGTAAACTCTTTCCTCTACATTTTTATTTCAACTCTACATCTCTTCTATTTTTAACTTGATGGAAAAACCTACCCATGGCCAAAGACTACACCATGTGCAAAGGACTACTTAAACATCTTCAACTCTAATGACTTCAACATCTTCAACTCTAATGACTTCAACATCTTCAGCATGTTCACCAAGGACTTCCAACTTAGAAACTACAAAAGACTACAAGCGAGATAAGGAACTATTACTCAAGATTTAGAGACTGAGGGAATGCAAAATAAGAAGAAGCCATCAACAACTTTGAAGTATTGCAACCAAGAGTTTTCCTCAAGGAAACCATGGTCTCAAGTAAGAAGAATCATGAAGGAAGGAAAGATCACAAGTGAACCATGTAGATGGACCACCATTTATAGTTAAGTCAAAACCACCAACTTATATGGTGTAACAAAAATATTTTGTTGCCTAAGTATGTGCTTGAATCTTGTTTGAGTGAAATGTTTGTTTATGATTGCATGCACATTGTTTGTGTGAATTGTGATGTGTGTGATTAGAAATAATTCTTTAGAAGTATCTTGCTTATTCTAAACTCCCTTCAAACCCAAACAGATGACTACTCCAAAGGACTCCAAGGTTGATGACACCAACACCAACCAAGCTGATAGCATGAAAGAACTCATAGCAACCCAACACCAGTTGAACCAATTAACAGCTCAGTTCCTAGTCAACAATAGTGATAAGGATCCAGCACTCCAAAGGTTTTTGGAAGAGCAGTCTCAACTGATGCTTAAGGTGACTAATCAAATGATTAGCATAGAAGAAAGCTATCCAAAGAGAGTATATGATAACAAGGATGAAAAAAATATTGTTCTAGATGGAGCCCCATCTTGCATTATTTGTGGAGACAAGGATCATACTTCCAAGGATCATGAAGGACAATGCCCCAATTGTGAAGAAGATCATCCTGTTGGACAATGTCCTACCTCTCAAGCTACTTGCTACCTGTGTGAAGGAAGTGATCATACTCCAGGTCTATGTCCTATCTATGCCATGGTGGAACAAAGGAAACAAGAAGGATCCAAGTCTACCAAAGGAAAAGGACCACTTCTACATCCAAACAAGACAACCCAATTCAAAGGATCAAGGAAAATCAAGAAGCCCAAGCTAGACATGAGCCTTGTGCAATGTCGTAAATGTAAAGAAATGGGACACTACTCTAGTGGATGCCCAGAAAACAAGAAGAATAAAGAGATTGATCAAGTGTGGTGCAACAACTTCAAAGAACCAGGCCACTATGTAGCAACTTGCCCACAAGAGCAACGCAAAGAACTTAAGGACATTAATTGTTTCAACTGCAAGAATCCAGGACATTATGCAAGCAACTGTCCAGAAAGGATGAAAAACAAGTTGAACAAGCCTATGGAGAAACTCAACCTTGGCCCATGAGTCAAGTATAGAAATAAAGCAAAAGTTTGCTTAGAGAAGTTTTCCAGGACCCAAGAAGGCCAATATGTAATTTTTGTTTGAAAATTTTTAAGGGTGGTAGTACCCTAGTTGTTTGAACTTGCTTGTAAACCCCAGCCTTCCCAAATCTCGGGACGAGATTTATTTTAAGGGTGGTAGCCTGTCACATCCCAAGATTTTCCAAATCTTGTAATGTGAAAATAAATGAATAAAATAAAACTTTGTTTGATTTTCAGAGCCAGAAGAAACTTTTTGAATTCAAATGGAACCTCAAACCCATTTGAATTAAATAAAATCCTAAAAGGATTTAAAAAGATAAACATTTTAAATAAAGGAAAATAAAATATTTTGGAAATACTATTTTAGATCTTTTAATAAAAGGATTTGGGTGTTCAAAAGAGAAGAATGAATTTATAAATCAGGAATATTTTATAAAGCCAAATTAAACCTTGACCAAGCTTTTGAATTAAAACATTTTTATTTTAAATAAATTAGCAAAGGTTTAATTAAAAATAATAAAGGATTGCTTAAATAAAATAATAAGGATTTAATATCCAAGTTTTATTAATAAAAGTTCTGTCATTTATAAACCATCAAAACTTATTTGTTTAATTTAAATAAGTTTTCCAAACATTTGTAAATCACAAATAAAATCTACTAAAATGTTTTGGCTTTATCTTTAGATTCAAAATAAATATACCAATAAAATAAAACTTATTTGAATTAATAATGAAAGTCTATTATATTTAAATATTAATGGACTCTATAATAAAATGTTTTTCCAAGTATTTAATACTTCCAAATAAAACCTACGGATTTGGTTTGGAAAATATTTAGGTTTCAAATAAAGATTTTATTAATAGAATCAAACTCTATTTTAATAACCAAGGCCCCTTTTATTTAATTACTAATGGACCCTAAAATAAGAGGTTATTTTATTTTAAAACAAATCTTCCAAATATTCTTTATTTCCAAATAAACCTACTGATTTAGATTTGAAAAGTGTTTTCAAATGAGAATTTTTTTTATTAAATAAATCAAACCATGTTAAATAAATAAAGTTCCATTTTATTTAATTAAAGAAGGGATTAATAAAGTTATTATTATTTTATTTTGAGCTTTTGACCTTATTACTAAACAGAACTAATTTCAATATTACAAAGTTTGAGTGTTGTTTGAATTGATTTGGTTGATGTTTGTTTGATTGGAAATTCAAAACAGAAATCAGAAATAGAAAAAGAAAAAGGATCCAGACAGAAAAAAATAGAGCAGCCCAACCATCTAGCCCAGCCGGCCCAACAAGCCCAGAAACAGCCCAGCTCCCTCACCCTGAAAGAAAACGATTCGCACGCGTTATCAAACCCACTGAGAGAATGACTGGTGGACCCTCCCCTCCTTTCTTTTCCCACTGACCAGCGGACCCCACTTTCCCAGCCGTCTCCTTCCTCGCGACAACCACGCCGGCCGTTTCTGCCGTTGATGTCGCGGCTTCAATTCGTAGTAATGCCACGCCTTAACCACGCTGCGACCACGGCCTATTAATCGCCAGCGTTTCCTCCTCTTTTCCCCTCACTTGCCACTCCCTCTCTGCCCCGAGGCTGCTGCAAATTGAGCTCGCACCGCCGCAACTCTGACCACCGTCCTCCCTCAATTCCGGCAGCCCCTCGCCGCCCCTTGCCTCCTCGACCATGCTCTCGTGATCCACACCTCCTGGCGATCATCCCCATAGCACCAGCTTGCCCCCGAGCGACCCAAAGCGTTGGCAACCACCGTCGCCACCGTCTGCCTCTTTTTCCGACGAGCTCCACAGGTAGATTCCGGTCACCCCTCTCCTCCCCGAGAACACGATGATTATCTCCAAGCTCATACGAACCTAATGGCACTTCTCGTTTGTCTTAGGGCGCCCCCAATCCTCGCCATCGTCAAGCACAGAGCGCCGCCGTGTCTGCTTCTCTCCGGCGACATCTCCCAGGTGAACCAGACCGCCCCGTGCCTTCTCGTTCACGCACACACCTTCGCCGTGTCCTTGCGCTCCTGACTATGGGTTTTGTTTATCTTCTGGTGATCTGCAGCATCGTCCTCGACAGCAACCAGAGAGCACCGCCGCTCGCAGCTTCTCCGACGAGCAATTAGCAGCAAACCCTTGCGCCCCTCGAGTAGCCAACCCCACCACGAGCATCAGCAAGTCTCTGCGAACCTGGTAAGCCCTGCCAGCCTCTCCCTCGTTTCCTGTTTCCCCAGCGCCGCCACTATCTGACCGTCTCCGCCGCTAGCCACCGCCGGCGCCGCTCGCAAATGGTCGAGCATGTTAGCGCCGTAGGATCACGATCCGACGCTCCCGATAGATCACTTAACCGCGAAGGGGTACGTGATCTGGACCATGCGATCTAACTTGATCCAACAGACAGCATCGCCCGATCCGCCCGAACCGGTATCGACCAGTAAGAACACGCCGCGTGTCACCTAATTCGTTTTAAAAGAAATTTGAAAACAGATTTGTTTGCAAACTTCAAACCCTTGTAACTTTCAAACCACACGACCAAATTTGGCAAATTTTATATCACTGAAATCAGGAGAAGAAGCCCTAGCTAACCCTGGCCTTAGTTTTGAAAATAGTATCTGTTAGCTTGATTAAATTTGCAGAAACTTTTGTGTACTTGTTTAGAGTATAAAAATTGTTTAAATTTGATTTTAGGATTAAATCTTTTCCAAAATGGTTTTTAGTGACCATACTGACCCTAGGAACCAACCCTTGGTGTTAAAAATGATTTGGTAAAATATAAGTTGAATTATCTAACTTAGCCATTTTCTAACCAAATAAACCCCTTGATTTTATCATGGAAATGTTTTTGCAAGGAAAACTTTGGGAAAATGTTTTGGACCAAAACTTACTGACCCAAAACATCAAACCTTGCCAAAAGGCAACTCACTTGGTGAAAAACCTAAAGTTTTGCTTTGATAAGAATAATTTTCACCACATAAAATGATGAATGAATTCTAAACTGGTCTTAAGATAAAACCCAATTACAAATGACTTTGCCATTTTGGTAAATGACCAATTTGGACCATACAAAGTTTATAAACCTAGTAGAGACCAACCTTGCAAAAAGAAACCACCTTTGCATGACTTAGACTCCATTGCTTTGTGTGTGAAATTGTTTGTTTAACCTTGGTTTGGGATGTTAGTTGATTTGGTGATTTGCTTGATTGACTTGTAGTGAAATTAGCAAAGTGTGAAACTAGCAAGATCAAGGAAGTGAACCCCATTCCCTACAAAAAGGCAAGTTACACTATCATACAAAAGCCCTACTATTTTTATTATACTTAGTGGATTTTGAAAATATGCATGAAAAGATATTTCTGTACTTATGCTATGCTAAATCCTAATAGGATTCCCTATACACTCCTTAGTGAAAATATTGAAGTTGTACATGCTTAGCCATGCTATATGCTATAATTTGAAAAAGAGATACATGTTGAGATTTTACAAAGATTGAGAAAAGGACTTGTGTTTTACATAATAAAACAAGGACTCAATGAACCACCTAGGTGGAGGATACTTTAAGTTTTGGAGAAGGTGGCAACAAAAGGGAACCATGTCTATGGCAATCACTTTGTGTTGTGCTCCAAAAGAAAACCACCTAGGAAACTTAGAGATCAAACATGCTTCTCCAATTGTGGCTTTCGTGTGCAACCACATGCTATTATGGCTCTGGCTTAGTCAATTACATTAGGAAGACCCATACATTGTCTTTAGTTACTGGACATGGGGATCTGGAATGCTTCATGGGGGCTTAAGACAAAGCTAGCAATGATGTATGGGAGGACCTTTTGGAAAGACTTCGTCACATTCTCAATCTGCCAGTACTCCATCTTGGTGAGCACTAATCCAGTAGGCCACTGGTGGCAAAAGGATGGGATTGTGACATGTGGGTAAAGTGTACTCCTTCTGCAGAAGTAAATAAAATCTAAGTACTTAGCCGTGTCCCCGGTTATGGACAATACTGAGCAACTAAAGTTTGAACTATGGGAGATCTCAACATTCCAACTTCTAATATAAAAACTTGATGCCCTTGTGTGTCTACCAAGGGAATCAAAGAGATTTTGTAAAACTTGTTGCACTTGGGGTTACCAAGGTGCTCAAGAGCATGATGTACTTGGGGTTACCAAGGAACTCATGAGTTTTGATAAAACTTGTTGCACTTGGGGTTACCAAGGAGCTCAAGAGATTTTTGACAAGGATTTGAACACTTGAGTTTCTACCAAGGAGTTCAAGGAACTTGGAAAAGAAAGTTTGACAAAAGACTTTAAAACCCTTTTGAAAAGATAGGATAAAATATTGCTTTATGCTAATAAGCCTTAAAATCTACTGAGCCAAATATGCATATAATGATAGGATCCACTCTTATATATAAAAGTGAAGCTTGCCAATACAATTCAAAATGTATTGACCCTTGTGGCTGTAACTTGTAATGTTGCAGGTTGATTGTTTTTAAATGAAGATTGTTTGATTGACTAGGACTACAAAGTCTACAACCAACATCTGTCTGTGGCACTTTGAAGATGATGGACCCATATTTATAGTTATTCCGCTGCAAATGTAATGTAATAGCCAAAATGAGCTATGTTTGATGTAATAAACTTATGTTATTCCTGGTTATAAATTTATATTATGACCTTTGTATCTTGATATTACATCTTAACTGTGGATGCTAGCTATTGATCCAGCGACTAGCATTGTAAAACACAGGAGGAACCTACCTTATTGGGTTGGGACCTCTACACTTTCTTCTATGGCTGAGACTAGTAGGTTATTACTATAAGCGGTTGCGGAGGTAGTAGAAATTATGGATGCACTGCCCACATATGATTATCTTGCTCTAACAATTACATGCATACTTTATTATTATATTTTATTCCCATAAGATGTTTTGCACAGCTACTGGTGAAAACGAAAGCCCTAGGCCCTCTATGTCTCCATCATCAACAACAAAAAGATTGCAAACTCTTGGTCCGGTGAAAACACAAAAGGAATTATGAACTCCCGAAGGTCCATTTAAGTAATCTCACTTTTATTTCTGCTTCCTGAGGATTCGATAAACCTAGGTCTACTAGGGAGAATAACTATACTACATCTGTAATCCGATCGAAGGTATCAACCTTTTTTCTGCCGATGTTGCCTGGGAAGCAATATCTACCCTGGTGAGGTTAGTCGGAACCTTGCTAGTTTTAATTCTTGTTTTTAATTTTCTGAGTTTGCTTTTAGTCTTTGTTTGAAAAAACCAAAAAAATTAGTTAATCTTTTAATTCTTGTTTTTATCATCATTACTATTTGTTTAAGAAAATCCAAAAACATAGGAAGTATGGATGAAAAGAATCTAGGGGAGTTTGCAACTCTCAACAATGATTATTTGCGTACTCCGATTATTCAGCCAGCAATTGCTGCTGAAGATTATGATATTAAGACCCACTATTTATGTTTGGTTCAATATAATCAATTTGGAGGCTCTGCTATTGAAGATACAAGTATGCACTGAAATACTTTTACTGATATATGTGATATGATGCGCACTAAAGATGTTGACCCTGACGCGGTCAAGTTGCGCTTATTTCCTTTATCTCTTAGAGGAAGAGCAAACGAATGGTTGCTGTCTTTGCCTAAAATACTATTGCATGATGGGTGGAAAGTAATTATTTATTTATGATTAAATTATTTCCACCTGCAAAGACTATGCAACTAAGATCTAATATTACTGGTTTTAGATAGGAAGAGCGTGAGCCACTACCTCCTGCATGGGAGAGAATGAAAGAATGCATGAGAAAATGTCCCAGCCATGGGATGGAAGATTGGTTAATTCTCCTTTTATTTTATAATTCTCTTAATCATGTCTCCAAGTCTATGCTCGATACTGCAGCTGGAGGAACAGTTATGGGTAAAAAAATTACCGAAGCAAAGTAGCTGCTAGACAATATGCAAGACAACCATGCCCAATGGCATGTGGAAAGATCAAACACGAAGAAGGTGAACTCCATCACTCCTCAAGAAAATGAAGAGATCAATGTTAAGTTGGATGCTCTCATATTAGCTTTCAAAGGTAAGGAAACCCATTTAAGAGCTACACCCGAACCAACCATTGAAGAAATATACTTCATAGCTCGTAATGATTATAACCCTGCTTGGAAGAAGAATTATAATCTAGATTTTTAGAAACATTATTCTAGTCCTGCAGCTAACTCTAATAATAATATGGCATCAAGTAATAGTAGTCTCCAAGAAACTCTGAAATCTTTTATGGACTCGCAAAATGAGCAAAACAATATCCTAGTTAAAATAATGGAGAACCATGATGGTATGCTTGGTAAATTATCTAACCAAGCTGTTAGTTTGAGGAATGATTTGCAGGCCCTCCAAGAAAGAACAAGGATTGTTGCGGCACGGCTAGGTAAGATAACCGAGAGTTAAACTCTCATTCTAGCTAAATTTGTAGGTAAAACTAAGCCCAATCCAGTAGAAGACCTCAAGATGGTAAGAATCCAAAGGGAGGAGCCTAAAGAACTTGATTATAGCAATGCACCTTCACCGAATTACACAGTTGAAGCTCTTGTAAAAACGATCAATATCAAGATTCCGGTAAGTGAAGGAAATGAGGAAGCCATATATCAACACTTAGTTAATCGGGTAGCAATAAAGGTACCTGAGCTTGAGGAAGAATATAAGAAAATTGCTGAAAAATTACCTGTTAAGCTTGATATATTTGAGCCTACTATTAAGATTAAAATTGGGACTAATGAAATAGTTGCACTTTGTGATTTAGCTGCAAGTGTTTCAACAATTACAAAGATTCTTTTTAATAAGTTAAATCTTGGCTCTTTTGAAATCAACGAATTAAAATTGTATCTAGCAGATTCTACCTATAAACAAGCGGTAGGAATTAAAGAGAATACCTTAGTATACATTAAAGGTTGTCCTTCTCTTATTGATTTTGTTATTGTTGACATGCCTGAAGTTGCTACTGGTCCTATCATATTAGGCCGTACTTTTCTAAGAACTATTAAGGATTTGATTAATCTGTGTGAAGGCAATGTGAAGCTCCAATTTCCTTCGCGGGATCCATTTGTTATTCATTTCCCCGGGAAAACGAAACCGAAGCAAGATGAGAAGGAGGTCATCACTTTGAAGGCCAACTATTTTTGAGTGGGTGTTCCACTCATCTGTCCTAAGTGAGCAACATCAAGGTCAAGATATTGACCATAAAAGAGCGCTGCATGGGAGGCAACCCATGTGAAATAAAGGTTTGAGTAATGTTTTTAAGTTTAATTTTTATGTTTAATAAAGAGTGCTAGGAAACTCCAGTGAGAAGGAGAGATTCCGTGGTACTAAAAATTTCTGTTTTATACATGCCAATGTTGGTCGATAATTTAGTCTGTCATTTTTCTGTCAAAACATGGTGTTTCGCTAAGTTTTAATCTAAAAAGTCATTCTTGAAGAAATAGAATTTTTTATGTATACAATACCTTTAACGACAAACTATACGACGGGAATAAAAATTACAGCCGTATAGTTTCGGCCATATAGTTATTTGATCCATCGACAATTTTTCTTCTCTAGATATAGAAGGTCTAACGACCAACTATACGACGGAAACAAAAGTTCCGGCCGTATACTTATAGACGCCAGGAAAGAAACCCTAGAAACCCTAATTTTTGCCGTCAGACCAACTATACGGCGGGAACAAAGTGTTCAGGCCGTATAGTTGCGATTGTATAGTTGCGGACGACCACTTAAACGCATGGGAAGGTACCCAAAACACCAAAACTTCAATCATGTTCTCTCTTCTTCCTCCAAACTCTCTCAAAAACTCAAGGGATCTTCACCCCTACTCAATTTCGTTTGATTTCCTCACACACAAGTGATCTACGGTATGTTTCTCCTCCTATCCTCCAATTACTTTTTATAAATTTATCTCTGATCTACTGTCATTATAAATCTATGGTGAGACTTATGTTGAACTAGTTTCTATGATTCTCTTGCTTAAGTTAATATGTTGAGGAGATCCTTTAGTTTTCTATGATGAGGAATATGCTATGACTATTATTGTTGGATCAAAAAGTTTTATTTTTGTCTTTCTTATTTATTTTTAGAAGATGAACACAAGGAGCCAAACGCGTCCTCTTGCCAACGCTAGTTTTTCTCGGGCTGCAGCTTAGGAACACATGACGTATGATGATGGGAATCACTACATAAAAGTCAAAGAAACCAGGAGCCGTGAAGTGGATCCAGAAGACTTAACGACCAACTATACGGTCGGAAATTTATTTCGGCTGTATATTTCCGGCCGTATAGTTGTCGTCGACTCCATTAGGTTAAACAGAACAAATTTCATGAAGGGAGCCCTATATAAAGAGGCTTCGGGCGATGAGAAAACAATGCTTCTTTCGACCACAACTCTCCCTGCCACCAGAAGCCGCCACACGAGAGGAATAGATCTAGATCTAATATCCAAAACCCTTCTCCACCACCATAGCCATACTCCACCACTTGTATAGTAGATATCATCTCCAATTGGCGACATTATAAGACTATTTTCTATAAACCTTATGATCTCTATTACAATGTTTATGATTGCTGATTTTATCTCTATGTCTGAGTAGTTTTCCTTAGGCTAAAGGCTTTGGCCTAGCCATGTAGATTTTTATGCATGTTATTTATAATAGATGGTATCATTTATTAATTTGTATAACATGATCATTATAGTACCCTCTCTTGCCTCAATCGAAGGTCTTGTCAGGTACCCAAGACACCAAGGATTGATCAAGGTATAGGGAGTGTGAGTGATGACTGATTTGTAGGTTGGGAACCACAGTGACAGAAGGGGTAGTACGGTTGTATGTGAGGGATTTTCTTGGGATTAATGGTGACATCACTATGCATATCATTAGTTCTCTTTGTTCTATGGATAAGACTAGTAGGTTATTACTATAAGCGGTTGCGGAGGTTGTAGAAGTTATGGATGCATTGCCCACATATGATTATCTTTCTCTAACAATTACTTGCTTACTTTATTATTATATTTTATGCCCATCAGATGTTTTGCACAGCTACTGGTGAAACCGAAATCCCTAGGCCCTCTCTCTCTCCATCGTCAACAACAACAAAATGATCATAAACTCTTGGTCCGGTGAAAACACAAGAAATTCTGAAACTCCAGAAGGTCCTTTTAAGTAATCTCACTTTGCTTTCTGCTTCCCGAGGATTCAATAAACCTAGGTCTACTAGGGAAAAATAACTATACTACAATTGTAATCCGATCGAAGGTATCAACCCTTTTTCTGGCGTCGTTGCCTGGGAAGCAATAGCTACCCTGGTGAGGTTAGTTGGAACCTTGATAGTTTTAATTCTTATTTTTAATTTTCTTAGTTTGCTTTTAGTCTTTATTTGAAAAACCAAAAAAATTAGTTAATCTTTTAATTCTTATTTTATCATCATTACTATTTGTTTAAGAAAATCCAAAAACATAGGAAGTATGGATGAAAAGAAGCTAGGGGAGTTTGCAACTCCCAACAATGATTTTTTGCGTACTCATATTACTCAGCCAACAATTGCTGCTGAAGATTATGAAATTAAGCCCCACTATTTATGTTTGGTTCAACAGAATCAATTTGGAGGCTCTGCTATTGAAGATACATGTATGCACTTAAATACTTTTACTGATATATGTGATATGATGCGCACTAAAGATGTTGACCTTGACGCGGTCAAGTTGCGCTTATTTCCTTTATCTCTGAGAGGAAGAGCAGAAGAATGGTTGCTGTCTTTGCCTAAAATACTATTGCATGATGGGTGGAAAGTAATTATTTATTTATGATTAAATTATTTCCACCTGTAAAGACTATGCAACTAAGATCTAATATTAACTGGTTTTAGATAGGAAGAGCGTGAGCCACTAGCTCCTGCATGGGAGAGAATGAAAGAATGCATGAGAAACTGTCCCAGCCATGGGATGGAAGATTGGTTAATTCTCCTTTTATTTTATAATTATCTTAATCATGTCTCCAAGTCTATGCTCGATACTGCAGCTGGAGGAACAGTTATGGGTAAACAAATTACCGAAGCAAAGTAGCTGCTAGACAATATGCAAGACAACCATGCCCAATGGCATGTGGAAAGATCAAACACGAAGAAGGTGAACTCCATCACTCCTCAAGAAAATGAAGAGATCAATGTTAAGTTGGATGCTCTCATATTAGCTTTCAAAGGTAAGGAAACCCATTTAAGAGCTACACCCGAACCAACCATTGAAGAAATATACTTCATAGCTCGTAATGATTATAACCCTGCTTGGAAGAAGAATTATAATCTAGATTTTTAGAAACATTATTCTAGTCCTGCAGCTAACTCTAATAATAATATGGCATCAAGTAATAGTAGTCTCCAAGAAACTCTTAAATCTTTTCTGGACTCGCAAAATGAGCAAAACAATATCCTAGTTAAAATAACGGAGAACCATGATGGTATGCTTGGTAAATTATCTAACCAAGCTGTTAGTTTGAGGAATGATTTGCAGGCCCTCCAAGAAACAACAAGGATTGTTGCGGCACGGCTAGGTAAGATAACCGAGAGTTAAAATCTCATTCTAGCTAAATTTGTAGGTAAAACGGAGCCCAATCCAGTAGAAGACCTCAAGATGATAAGAATAAAAAGGGAGGAGCCTAAAGAACTTGATTGTAGCAATTCACCTTCACCGAATTACACAGTTGAAGATCTTGTAAAAAGGATCAATATCAAGATTCTGGTAAGTGAAGTAAATGAGGAAGCCATGTATCAACACTTCGTTCATCAGGTAGTAATAAAGGTACGTGAACTTGAGGAAGAATATAAGAAAATTGCTGAAAAATTACCTGTTAAGCTTGATGATATATTTGAGCCTACTATTAAGTTTAAAATTGGGACTAATGAAATAGCTACACTTTGTGATTTAGGTGCAAGTGTTTAAAAAATTACAAAGAGTCTTTTTAATAAGTAAAATCTTGGTTCTTTTGAAATCAATGAATTAAAATTGCATCTAGCAGATTCTACCTATAAACAAGCAGTAGGAATTAAAGGGAATACCTTAGTATACATTAAAGGTTGTCCTACTCTTATTGATTTTGTTATTGTTGACATGCCTGAAGATGCTACTAGTCCTATCATATTACGCCGTCCTTTTTTAAGAACTATTAAGGATTTGATTAATCTGCATGAAGGGAACGTGAAGCTCCAATTGTCTTCGTGGGATTCTTTTGTTATTCATTTCCCCGGGAAAACGAAAGCCAAGCAAGATGAGAAGGAGGCCATCACTTTGAAGGCCAACTATTTTGGAGTGGGTGTTCCACCCATCTGTCCTAAGTGAGCAACATCAAGGTCAAGCTATTGACCATAAAAAAGCGTTGCATGGGAGGATACCCATGTGAAATAAAGGATTGAGTAAAGTTTTAAGTTTAAGTTTTATGTTTAATAAAGAGTGCTAGAAAACTCCAGTGAGAAGGAGAGATTCCGTGGTACTAAAAATTCCTGCTTTATACATGCCAATGTTGGTCGATACTTTAGTCTATCATTTTTCTGTCAAAACATGGTGTTTCTCTAAGTTTCAGTCTAAAAAGTAATTCTTGAAGAAATAGAATTTTTTATGTATACAGTACCTTTAATTACAAACTATACGACGGGAATAAAAATTCCAGCCGTATAGTTTCGGCCATATATTTATTTGATCCATCGACAATTTTTCTTGATCAGATATAGAAGGTCTAACGACCAACTATACGACGGGAACAAAAGTTCCGGCCATATAGTTCCAGCCGCCAGGAACGAAACCCTAGAAACCCTGATTTTTGCCGTCAGACCAACTATACGGTGGGAACAAAGTGTTTTGGCTGTATAGTTGCGATTGTATAGTTGCGGCCGACCACTTAAACGCATGGGAAGGTACCCAAAACACCAAGACGTCAATCCTTTTCGCTCTTCTACCTGCAAACTCTCTCAAAACCTCAAAGGGATCTTCACCCCTACTCAATTTCGTTCGATTTCCTCCCACACAAGTGATATACGATATGTTTCTCCTCCGATCCTCCAATTACTTTTTGCAAATTTATCTCTGATCTATTGTCATTATAAATCTATGGTGAGACTTATGTTGAACTAGTTGCTATGATTCTCTTTCTTAGGTTAATAGGTTGAGGAGATCCTTTAGTGTGCTATGATGAGGAATACACTATGACTATTATTGTTGGATCAAAAAGTTTTATTTTTGTCTTTCTTATTTATTTTTAGAAGATGAACACAAGGAGCCAAAAACGTGCTCTTGCTGCCGCTAGTTTTTCTCGCGCTGCATCTTAGGAACACATGGGGATACGATTAAAGAATGAGTCCCATCGTGATCGTTTCGACAAGATCAAAAATCGAGAAGTGAAAGCAACCACGTGGGCTTTCCCCGTCATATTGAACCAACTCGGTATTTTTGATGATTTTAATTTACAATGAAATAGAGTTGGACTACAAAACTTTGTATTTCATGATGCACCTACCTATTGACGGTTAACCATTGAATTTTTAAGTTCTTTTAAAAGTACCCTTAAAGCACGTCATGGGGAGGATAGGATTTATTTCTGACTCATGAACAACAATTATTCATTATCACTTGATGAATGGTGCAATTGTTTTGGTTTACCCAACAATGATCCTAATTCTCTATGCATAACTTTTACCAGCATAGAACCTTCGCCTGAACTCTGCTATAATAGAATGAGCTTTACTTCTAGAGTCAGCAAAGGGAAAATATTCAACATCCTTCTATTCGCTATTTGTTCTATGTTATTGCTAACACCTTGCAGGGGAGTAATGAGTTTACAAGACTCAACGAGGAGGACATCCTAGTCCTTGCAAAAGCTTCTTTCAACTATTACAACTTGTCATTTCACTTGGGAGCAATTCTTGTACGCTTCATGGAGTACCAATCCTCACAAAGCCAAGGACCAATCACATGGTGAGGCGTCATCACCGTGCTTGCCAATGCCTGGTTATTGACCTAGGTGAGGTGCTAGGTGAGCGACGTGTTGGTTTATCTACTTTAAGGGATTGTAGAATGCTCACTAGGAGAGGTGGTGTGTATTACCTGCATATTGCTGGAGCTGGGCATCTCTACCCAGCTCCTCTCCCTAATGGTCTTTTCTCTATCGAGGAAGTACATGTGCTTTATGACTTGCAGGTTGAGAAACACCAACCCAAGGAGGATATTCCGGATGAGGATGAGTATGAAGAGGAGGAGCAAGAAGTTCCTTATCAAGAGGAGCAGCCACCAACCGGTTTGCTACATATCAAGATTTCCAAGAGCTTGGAGGTACTGTGGAGGGGATGCATAATCTCGCCCTGAACCTCCGAGAAACAACAAGTAACTTATCAAGTCAATTTGTGGACTGGAGTTACAACTTCCCCCCCCACCTCAATGATTTTAAGGGCTTGCAAAAGAATAAGCTTTGGGAGGTTTTCTATCTATTTTTATTTGGCGTTCATTTGCTTTACTTTATTTTCGAGGTTATGCTTTATTTTTCACTTTATAAGCACTCGTGTTGGTTTCCCCAACACTTTATCTTTAGTTATTTTATTTTACTTTTACAGATTTTCAATGCCAAGCTTTGCCGCCAATTTTCTATTCTTTAAATTCCCCTTCTCAAAAGCACAAAAATGATTTCTCTGTTTATCTTTATTTTCCCTCTTTATTTTCTTTTCTTTTCACCTCGAGCTTCTCATATATTTTCAGGAGAGTGATCGACTTCGAGTTTCCAAGAAACAAAATCAAAAGGGAAGAGAGAAGTGGAACCAAACATGAGAGGTATTCCTTATGACTCCCCACTTTTGAAGTTTGAGAAACCCATGCTAGTTAGTAGTAATGTTAAGATGTTATATCGGTGGAGTGAGTCTCTATACTATAGTAAAATTTTGTTTACATGGGTATTTATTTGAGTATGTTTTGTTCCAGCACTTGTAGTTAACCAAGTCTTGCCTAAAAAATTGCTAAACAATTGAAATAAGAAAAAGTCTCACAATTGAAGGCTTGGGTGTTGTAGTGTTTAGTCTTGAAAGCTTATTCCTCGAGATACTCAACACCACAGAAAATAATGATTGACTTGATAGCTCTCTTTGAAAGGATTTGTTCAATTGAGTTAATGTTTAGTTGTTTTTGTGAGCATGCCAAAGTTTGACTTGTGAATCATTAGAATGATATATAGCTTTATGTGTGTCAAACGTCATGGGATGCCAACAACTCCGCTAGCCTACGAACAATCTTCATGGTGGAAACTCCTAGATTTCGGCTATGAGTTGATTAAACATATGTAGCAGCAATGTTATAATGGGTAATATTCTTGGCACTCCCGGGTAGCTTTGTTCATGATGGAATCACTCCTATTGCTGATATGAGTAATCATTATGCAAAAGGAACAAAAACTTAGTGATGCCAGGAGTGTCCATCATAGCCTGATAAACTAATGATTTTTTGGCATGCTCTTCATTACTTAAGAACTCAAATTCTTGAAGGACAATGAATGGAAAAGTACAGCTTGAAAAGTCTTGATTTATTAATGTGGGAGAATTTAGATACTTTAGAGTATATGCTTTTCATGACGAACTCTCGCACTCTCAATTTTACATGATTATATTTTATTATTCAAAGTCAAGCTTATGAGTTGATTACATGACATGGTATAAAGTATATTCTTTTGTATCATCGATGCTTACAATAATTTTGCTGCACTATAAGGATTCATGAAACCCGTATGATATGCTTGCGATTACTCTATCTATGCTGAAGTTTTTTAGATTAATAAAGTGGAGGAAACAAGAGACTACCAATCATGAGTAAGATCATCATCTTGTTATTTTAGTTTAAATGCTGAGTTCCTTTTTGATTTTGGTTTTCTTTTTGCAGGACGATCAAGTTTAAGCTTGGGGAGGTTGATGGTTGTGACATATAGCCATCCATGTCCGCATTTAAATTAGATATTATTCAAATATTTGATGAAATGTTTCTCTAACCCCTGACACTAATGCCTAATGATCAAAGGGGTATGTAATCCTTTC
This sequence comes from Avena sativa, assembly GCA_916181665.1. Classification (NCBI taxonomy): domain Eukaryota; kingdom Viridiplantae; phylum Streptophyta; class Magnoliopsida; order Poales; family Poaceae; genus Avena; species Avena sativa. The sequence goes on from OV702284.1 coordinate 128,056,592, forward strand.
TTGCTATTTTTCCCTGCGCAGATAATGACATATGATGATGGGAATCACTACATAGAAGTCAAAGATACGAGATTTACAACACGTCAAAGAAACCAGGAGCCGTGAAGTGGATCCAGAAGACTTAACGACCAACTATATGGCGGGGAATTTATTCCGGCCGTATAGTTCCGACCGTATAGTTGCCATCGACTACATTAGGTCAAACAGAACAACTTTCGTGAAGGCACCCCTATATAGAGAGGCTTCGGGCGACGAGAAAATGACGTTTCTTTTCGACCACAACTCTCCCTGCTACCAGAAGCCGCCATGCCGGCTCCTAGATCTAATATCCAAAACCCTTCTCCACCACCATAGCCATACACCACCACTTGTAATAGTCGATCTCATCTCCAATTGGCGACATTGTAAGACTGTTTGCTATCAATCCTATGATCTCTGTTATAATGTTTATGATTGCTGATTTTATCTCTATGTGTGAGTAATTCTCCTTGGGCTAGGGGTTTGGCCTATCCTTGTAGCTTTTTGTGCATGCTATTTATCATAGATGGGATCATGTATTAGTTTGTATGACATGATGATTATAGTACCCTCTCTTGCCTCAATCTAAAGACTTGTCAGGTACCCAAGACCCCGAGGATTGATCCAGGTATAGGGAGTGTGAGTGATGACTGATCTGCAGGTTGGGAAGCCCGGTGATAAAAGGGTAGTACGGCTATATGTGAGAGATTTTCTTGGGATTAACGGTGACATCACTATGCATATCATTAGTTCTTTTTCTTCTATGGATGAGACTTGTAGGTTATTGCTATAAGCGGTTGCAGAGGCAATAGAAATTATGGATGCACCACCCACATACAATTGTCTTGCTTTAACAATTACATGCATACTTTATTATTATCTTTTATTCCCATGAGATGTTTTGCACAACTACTAGTGAAACCGAAAACCCTAGGCCCTCTCTCTCCATCGTTAACAACAACAAAATGATCGCAAACTCTTGGTCCGGTGAAAAAACAAAAGGAATTCTAAAACACCTGAAGGTTCGTTTAAGTAATCTCACTTTTCTTTCTGCTTCCCGAGGATTCGATAAACGAAGGTCTACTAGGGAAAAAGAACTATACTATATCCGTAATCTGGATCGAAGGTATCAGAAGGCTAGAAAATTAGAAATTGGGTTCCATTGACAAACCTTCACATTCCTATTCATATAGCCACCTTTTAGCAATTCAATACACAAACGTTGTTGGACATTCCCCAAAAATCAATAATTCGTTCTTTTTAACTAAGTACAATAGTGATTAACTTGACTTCAATAGCGGTTTACCTATGTTGTACTACTATACTTCATAGGATATGCTATATGTGCATGAACGAACAACTTTCGAAAAATCTGAAGGAAAACGTGGCTGCTTTTATCAATGAGCGCGAAGGGACAATAAGAGTCACGAGGAAAAAATTACTTGTGGGACCTAGTAACTTTCATATTTTTTGTGATGAAAACACTTTCATTGCTTACCTTATCGTGTAACATCCCAAGTTTTTACTAAACGAAACATCATAATTGCATTCATATCTTCATGGCATGTGTTGCATTGCACAAAATTTTCAAAGTTTAAACCCTATTAAAACCCCCTCTTTTATATTAAGGTGTGGAGCTTTGTGATTTAATTTTATTTTACCCAAAATGTTTTATTAGAGGTTTGAAGTTTTTAAAACCTTTCTGAATACTAGGTTCACCCCTTAAAAATCTGCTGAAAATTTGAATTGATTTGAAGCATGTTTGATAGTTCAAATGTTTTGTAGAAAATATGAAACTAAAAAGAAAAAGGATTAAGAAGAAAAAACCCTGCCAGCCAACCATTCGACCCAGTACCCCCATGACCCACTAACTATAGCCCACCCGGCAACCCACCTCTCTCCCCCTGGATTTCTTTTCCTACTGCCCCTCTCTACGCACCCACTCGGTGACGCCTCGGCCCCACCGACCCCACCTGCCCCATCACCATCGACTTCAACCAGGCGCCACCGAGCCCACTCCCCTCCTCTGCCCTTTCCTCTTGAAATCAATTCAAGTAATTTCTCTTGATTAGAGGATCGATTCTCCACTCCGACCCCTGCCTCTAAAACCCCTGTCCCTCCCCACCGTTTCCCCTCAAACCATGCCGCCAGAGAGCCCCTAGGCTCTTCGAATTTTAAATCACATCACCGTGGCCACCGACGAACTCCGGCGACAATTACGGTGAGAACTGACCACCCCTTGCCCTCTTGTATGTCCAGTAAACTTTGTCATCCTAGGGCGCATCCATTAACCCCCTCCAATCATTTTTATCGCACCCTAGGTCGCCGCCATGGTCACCGTCGGAGAAACGCTCTGCAGTCAACGTTCACCGACGAAATTCCGGTGAGACCTAGCTCCCTCTGCCCTGTTTTGGTCACAGAGCTGGTACCCAGGTCCTTGCACATCTCATTGATGCTTTGATTTTCTTTCTTGAGCCCCAGAGACTTGACTCAATCTTCATCTGCAAAGCACCGACGACAAGCACAACTCCGGCGAGGAATCAGAGACGAACCCGATCGCCCCTTCCTCGTCCATGGACAACACTGATACCACCTCGACCACCGCAATGTCGGTAACACTCCACACCCCCTACCCCTTAGACAGACTGGAGAGCCACCCACCTAACGCGCCGCCACCACACAGTATCCAGCGCCGCCAGACTTTGGCCAAGTGCCATGATCCATCAGATCTTAATCCTACGGATATGATTAGATCATTTAACGAAAGGGTACTAGTCAATCTGGCTCGCTTAGTTTCACTTAGATCTGACTGTCTGCGTTGCTGATCCAGCCAAAGCAGTATCGACCAGTAAGAATAGGCCACGTGGCTAGAACTTTCTGTTAAATCCAAAATTAGATTAAATAGATGGTTGAAATTACAAATTCAATAACTTCTGTTCCACAAATCAGAAAAATACTGAGACCTTATTTTGTTCAGTAGCTTCTGTAAGCACTGAGTTTTAGGCAGAAACCTTTTTAGGGTTATTTTTTACTATAAAAAAATTGTTGTATAAATTATTTTTAGGTGGATCATATGTTCTTATGCCTTTTGATGGTGTATTCCATCCTCAGTACCATAGGCTCTGAATTTTTAAAGTGTAGCATTCATCTTATTGCATAATTGCATGCATTTATATTTTTGGGTTCCTATATTGAATTGTATATTTTGTTGTTTGATTATGATGTGTAGATTGTGTGCATTGTGAAGTTTGTTGCTGTGAGGATTATACCTACTCCCCTAGCTACCAAGGCAAGTGATATTTCATTATATGTCCTATTATTTTAACTATTTCATTAGTGTTATTTTAGTAGAACTTTGCATGATAATTTTACTTTATTGTTATGCTATATTAATCCTATATATTATAACTTGGTAGTATTTTTCTAAGTTAGGCTACATTGTATGCTCGAATGCTTAGCCTTGCTATTAGAATTCGTGGGTGGAATTCATACTTGATGGTATGGAAAGTTTATATACTTATTTATTTTTGACCAAGAAAACAACCAATGTTAATGAAACATCTAGGTGGAAATAGGACTTGTATGGATTATGTTGAGTGGTTACTCAAGGCCCATGTCTATGGTTTACCCTGGTGTATCACACTTGTGGATGGCCAACCAGGAACAAAGAGATTGGAGATGTTCATGTCGCGAAGCTTCCAGTGCAACCACATGGCATATGGGCTCTGCCTTGACCAACTAAGTTGTGAGAACTCAGCCAGACGGACAGAGGGTGGTAGAGTTGATAGGATGAACATGTCCGTGGTGGTCTGAGGGATTACTTCTGAAAAGTCTCGTCTCGATGCATGTCAAGTCTTGTGGGGAAAGTGCACCACCTCTCGAGAGGGTAAGTCTAAGTACTTAGCCGTGTCCCCGATTATGGACAATTTCTGAGCGTCAAGACATTGAAACAGTTCAAGAATCTCCTCTTCCGAATTTCTCTAAGTTAAAATTTTGTGGGTGAACAAGGGTAGAGGTTCACTGATGTCTATTGGTGGTACCTTAGTGTTTTGTCAAAAAGAAAGCTTATTTTCAAACTGGTGGGATAAAACTTGCTTTTAGCAAAGTCAGCCAGATATACACTTAGCAATATATTCATGTAGTTGTTAGGTTCTACTATAAAACTATGCTATCACTTGCCAATACAATTCCAACTGTATTGACCCTTTTTGGCTATAACTTATCATGTTGCAGGTTACTCTCATGGTGAGTAGGGGTACGGGTCTACACTCGACATGTTTGCCTATGGCGCATGAAGATGAAGACTATTATTATGCTATGTATAAGTTAGCCTTGGGCTAAGTGAGTTGTAAGAACTATTATATTCTTGGATTTGTGATGTAATAATGACCTTTGTTTATGTGTACTTCATCTTAAACTGTGGGTCCTAGCAAATCGATCCAGGGACTAGCACTTCACTCACAGGGATCTCTACCTTATTGGGTGAGATCTTACAGATGGTATCAGAGCACTGTGTTGCCTGTATATTTGTGACCCTAAGATGGATTAGATTAAGAAAACCACTAGGAAAATACAACACCACTATGAATTTTACACTTTGTTTCTTTTCATCTCGTAAAACCTCTCCTAATCGTCTTTTCTCATCTCTATTGTGAATGGCCACCATCAATCAATACGCCAGGAAGGGACCACTATTGACTATGACACTAGAGTGTGAGACGGAATTTCCCAAGGCACTCAAGAACCTCATGATCATCTTGGGGATAAATGGTGAAGCCGTATACAAGGGATTTCTGGTGATGGATGAAGGACAAGAGTATTTGTGGGTGCAACTCCACTTATATAAGAACAAGGAAGATGACCACAAGGAAACAGGGTTCTGCAGGATCACCAACTCTAAAATGCATATGCCATTCTTTGACTCTGCAAGAAATGCAACATGGAATGCCATCAAAGAACTTGGAGAAAGACTTAAGTATAGATTTCTCAACACTCAGAAAGATCTTAGAAAGGAGAAGCAAAATACCCAAGACTTAGAGACCACCATAAAACAACTAAGGAAGGACACTATATGAAGGGATACGGGTAGGCTACACTAGCGCAAATCAAAAAATTTCTACCGCGTATACCAGGATTACTGTTGTCATAGATCACGGGATTAACACTAGACGCGTAGTTGCAGAATTGATGAAGTGCATCGAGGCAGTGCAGACGTTCCACGTCTCCTCCTTGTCCTCGTCCCACGAGAAGCTCCCCTTGCGCGGCTCGTCCAAGTGCTACAGATGCAGCGCCTCCGAGGTATCCACACGTACAGGGTGGAAGCGTCAGACGCCGGACTGCTAGATCCACGCGCGCGACACATGCGTGAGGAGTGGCGGCTGGGAATGATCTGAGGTCTAACCCTGGCCAGCTCGCCCCACCCTCTCTTATATAGGCATCCCTAGTGGGCTTCTACATTATCAGCCCATTAGTAGCCTAAGCCTGGTCTAATTCGGATCCAATCCTCATTAGGCTTCCAACCCCTTAAGTGTGTGACCCTATAGGTTCATATGCGTATAGACATGACACGAATACACTTATTCTGTCAATAGTTGTTAGTGGCCTCTAGCAAGACGTGCCAACCCCTAAACGCATACAAAGATCATATCGGACGAACCATCACAAGGTTTAGTACATGTCTTTCCCTTTGCCTCACGATATTTAGTCTAGCTCCAAGCTGACCTCCCTTTCTCGATACTGCGATTCGGAATCCCTTTACTAAGTTAACTCTTAACCATATGTAGCACGGCCATGCATTTTTGGATCCGATCACTCGAGGGGCCCAGAGATATCTCTCTCAAGTAGAGAGGGGCAAATCCCATCTTGATTGACCATGCCTTGCAGCATGCTTCAGGAAAAACCCGAAAGCTACCTTTATAACTACCCTGTTACGGTGCAGCGTTTGATATCCCCGAAGTAGGTCGATCCACATCTCAAGTACATGCGACAATCGCAGGTCTAAGGACAAAACGAACACGATGTGTAGAGATAGAGCTGCAACTAATTGACAGTCTCAGGTTGGGTCAGTCCAACCCCATGTTCATAACATGTGTCCACATCATTGGTTTGACATCTCCATGTCTATGAGTTGCAAAACATAGTCATCAACCAATCGATGTGCTAGTCAAATATTCACATGTGTCCTAACATGAACTCCGACTAGGGACAACTATTAAATAACCATACAAGTAAAGAGCACAAACAATTCACATAATTTCCAATCAATACAAGTTGTCTGATATGGATATTCAAGGAACATTAAAATAACTCATGGATACACAAGAAATATCATCATCTCTAGGATTGCCTCTAGGGCATATTTCCTTCAGTCTCCCACTTGCACTAGAGTCAATCTAAAATGTATGTAATACCAATTTCTCTTGTGTGCGCTTCATGCGCGGGCTGCGGGAGAGGCTTAGTCAAGGGATCAGCAACATTTAAGTCCGTCTGTATTTTGCATATCATGACACTACCATCCTCAACGAACCCTCGAATCTGATGGTAACGCATGCGAATATGTTTGTTCTTTTGGTGCTGTCTAGGTTCCTTGGCCTGTGCAATAGCACCATTGTTGTCACAATAAACGTCCAAGGGATTGGACGCACCCTGAACCACACCGAGAGCGATCAGGAAATTCCTAATCCAAACAGCTTCCTTTACTGCCTCCGAGGCAGCAATATATTCAGCTTCTGTTGAAGAGGAGGCCACCGTATCTTGCCTGGAACTTTTCCAGCTCACATCACCACCATTCAAGACAAACACATAACCTGATTGCGATTTCGAATCATCTGAGTCGTTAAGGTAACTCGCATCTGTGTAACCCCTTACACTGAGTTCATCCTCACCTCCATAAACTAGGAACACATCCTTAGTCCTTTTCAAGTAATTAAGGATGTTCTTTACCGCTGTCCAGTGACCTTCACCTGGATCAGCCTGGTATCTGCTCGTAACACTTAGAGCATAGGAAACATCTGGGCGAGTACATATCATTGCATACATGATGGTTCCAATAGCCGAAGCATATGGAACCCTACTCATGCGCTCACGCTCATCAGTAGTCGAAGGACACTGAGTCTTGCAGAGTTTTATGCCATGAGACATGGGAAAGAACCCCTTCTTATCCTCTTCAATGCTGAACCGTTTCAACACTTTGTCAATGTAAGTACTTTGGCTTAATCCAATTAGCCTTCTTGATCTATCTCTATAGATCTTGATTCCCAGAATATATGCCGCTTCTCCCAAGTCCTTCATCGAAAAACTATTTTTCAATGAGGTCTTAACAGATTTGAGCATCGGAATGTCATTTCCAATCAACAATATGTCATCTACATATAAGATTAGAAATACCAGCGCTCTCCCACTTTCCTTCTTGTAAACACAAGGTTCTTGTTTGTTTTTGATGAAGCCAAACTCCTTTACAACTTCATCAAATCAAATATTCCAACTCCGAGATGCTTGCTTCAGCCCATAAATGGACTTCAGAAGTTTGCATACCTTTCCAGCATTGTTTGGATCGACAAAACCTTCGGGATGCATCATATACACGTCCTCAGTTAGGATTCCATTTAGAAGTCGTCTTGACATCCATCTGCCATATTTCATAGTCGAAATGTGCAGCAATGGCTAGAATTATCCGTATAGATTTAAGCATCGCTACAGCCGAGAAAGTCTCGTCGTAGTCGACTCCTTGAACTTGTCGAAAACCTTTTGCAACAAGTCAAGCTTTATGGATGTGAACATTTCCATCCATATCATTCTTCTTCTTATAGATCCATTTGCACTCGATGGCTTTAAAACCATCAGGCAGGTCAACCAAGTTCCAAACTTGATTGTCTCCCATGGACTCTATCTCGGATCTCATGGCGATCAGCCATTTCTCAAAGTCTGGGTCCACCATCGCTTCTGCATAGGTCGCAGGCTCATCATTGTCCAACAATAATAATTCCCGCGCTTCGTGGAGCCTCGCCTACCTTCGTGGTTGTGGTGCTTCTGTTGCCACGGGTTCCTCAACTTGTTCTGCTACAATAGCATCACTCGTAGAAGCATCGCCAACTGGCTCATCTTGAACTTCTTCAAGTCGCACCGACCTTCCACTTGTTCCCTTTGTGAGAAACTCTTTCTCTAGGAAAACACCGATACGAGCGACAAACACTTTGCCCTCTTCTCGGTTGTAGAAGTAATACTCTAAGGTTTCCCTCGGATATCCCACGAAAATGCACTTATCCGATTTGGGTGGTAGCTTGTCCGACTGAAGTCGCTTGACAAATGCATCACAACCCCAAATCTTTAGAAAAGACAAACTGGGATTCTTTCCAGTCCACATCTCATATGGTGTCTTAACTACAGATTTAGATGGTACCCTATTAAGTGTGAAAGCTGCCGTTTCTAGAGCGTAACCCCAAAATGATAATGGTAAATCCGGCTGGCTCATCATAGATCGAACCATGTCCAAGAAAGTTCGATTACACCGTTCGGAGACCCCGTTTCTTTGAGGCGTTCTGGGCGGCGTAAGTTGTGGAACAATTCCGCAACTCTTAAGATGATCGCTAAATTCATGAATCAAATATTCACCTCCACGATCAGATCGCAAGGCCTTTATTTTCTTGCCACGTTGATTCTCTACTTCACTCTGAAACTCCTTGAACTTTTCAAAAGTTTCAGACTTATGCCTCATCAAGTAGACATAACCATATCTACTGAAATCATCAGTGAAAGTAATGAAGTAGTGATATCCTCCTCTGGCTGTCGTGCTCATTGGCCCACATACATCAGTATGTATGAGTTCCAACAAGTCTATCGCTCTCTCGGGTAAACCCGAAAAAGGCGACTTGGTCATCTTTCCAAGTAAACAAGCTTGACATGTCTCGTATGATTCAAAATCAAACAAAGTTAGAAGACCATCACCATGGAGCTTCTTCATGCGCTTTTCACTTATATGCCCCAAACGACAATGCCATAAATAGGTAGGACTCAAATCATTAGGCCGAAGCCTTTTAGCACTAACATTGTAAACAAATGCATCATCAAGATTTAAAATAAATAACCCATTCACAATGGGAGCATTAGCCATAAACATATCATTCTTAGAGATTACACAACCATTGTTTGCACTCGCGAATGAATAACCATCCCTCATCAAACATGAAGGTGATAAAATGTTTCGACCCATACTAGGAATGTAATAACAATTATTCAACTCCATAATAAATCCTGACGGAAGGTGAAGTTGCATGACGCCGACGAACAATGCAACAACCCTTGCTTTATTTCCGACGGGAAAATCCACTTCGCCTTTCTGCACTTCTCTAGTCCTTATTAGCCCCTGCATCGAATTGCAAATATGAGCAACTGATCCGGTATCAAATACCCAAGAGTTAACATAGGAATCAGCGAGAAGAATGTCCACAACATTTACAACAAGCGTACCTGAGTGGGAAGTACTCTTACTTCCACTCTTCTTCAAAGAAGCCTGGTACTTGCTGCAGTTTCTCTTCCAGTGGCCATGTTCATGAAAAAAGAAGCACTCAGTGTCTTCTACAGGTCCAGCCTTTTCCTTGGGTGCAGACTTAGGGATCGTATCCTTACCTTGCCCTTCTTCTTCCAAGAAGTACCCTTTTTCTTGAAGCTAGGCTTGTTCTGCACAGCCATCACATGGCTATGCCCTGCACACTTCTTCATGTCACTTTCTGCTGTTTTAAGCATCCCACATAATTCATTAAGGCCCTTCTCCACCCCATGCATATGGTAGTTCGAAATGAACTTCCCATAGCTGGATGGAAGAGACGCCAAAATGAAGTCAGTGGCCAACTCTTGGCCTAGTGGAAAACCAAGCTTTTCCAAAGTCTGACTGTAACCAACCATTTTGATCACATGGGGGCCTACAGCTACTCCCTCTGCTAGCTTGCATTCGACAAAGGACTTGGAAACATTGTACCTCTCAGTCCTTGCCTGATCTTGGAACATGTCATTAAGCGCAACGATCATATCGTACGCATCCTGATCCTCAAACTTCTTTTAGAGTTCAGGTTCCATGCATGCAAGCATAAGGCATCTAACCTCAAGAGAATCATCACATGCTCTCTTGTAGGCATTCTTTAGGGCAGCAGATGCATTATCAGCAGGTTCGTCGGGGATTGGGGTATCCAGAACCGTTTCCTTTTTATCAGACCTGAGAATAATTCTCAAGTTACGTACCCAGTCCGAATAGTTTGTTCCATTAAGTTTATCTTTGTCAAGAATCAAACGCAAAGAAAAAGGTGATGTAGTGTTCGGTGCCATTGATCTACAATAGAAAACATGCAAAATACTAAGCCATGTAACCATGAAAGAGTAAAACATATTAAACAATTTAATAGCATATACTCCCACTTAAATCAATATCCCTCTATTGATACTAAGTGATTCAAGATCGACAATTAACAAGTCGACTAGTGAGCTTTAGCATCACTGCTAGAAGACAAGGTAAATCGGTAAGCAACACTTGCTAATCATATCATATATGACTCTTGTTTTTGGGTGACATCTCTATGTCAAAACTAGGCGCCCAACCTTTATGCCCCAAGGTCCTTAACTGTTAAGATGACCTCGTCAATCTCACCAACCCTTATGCGTGTAGGTATCCGATACAAACCCATCCAGCCAAGGAAAACCGCGGCACCCTAATTTCATAGGCCCACCAACGATTGTACAGGGCATAGGATGGTGCAAGGTTTGGTTGGAAGGGCATGGTTTAACTTAAACTTTGTGAGGGATCGTTCTACTTCTATCATCTAAGCATGCATAGTAGTAAAACGCATAAGAATAACATTCACATAGATGTGAAACAGTATGTCCCATTTTCTCATGCTGATCTCCATAGCCATAGAACCTGTCCACCATGATGATCTCCATCTTTATGTTCCATGTGAGCCATCCTCCAAGTGATGAGTCCTCCAAGAACTAATACAAGCTATTACTCCTAACAGCTAGTAATCAAAATTACATAGTATTGGGATCATCACAAGTTGGCACGCATGCCATTACAATAAATGACAACACATATGGCTCCAGCCTTGTTGCCCTACTCACGACACGCAGGTCATGCAAAATTTCATACATGTATCACATACATATATGGGCCATACTATCACATACATCCTGCAAAAACAAGTTATGCATAGAATCGCATTCTACCAGATCATGTGACATCGTAGCACCTAGTTACCTTAACGAGATACAAAAGGGGATACAATTAAGGGGGGTCTAGGGGGTCTCCCCCTGCGGGGTTCGAACCGTGAAAAATGAGAGATCGAATCTTCACAATTTTCTTTAAGGATTTTGATCGGCAAATCAAATTTACCATAAACCGTCTGTTGTTCCGATCTAATCAAACTCCTTTGATCACGGTACAACGATTTTAGATCTAGGTTCCGATTCGATCAATCATATGAATCTTCGCGTGATTCAACAGGATTTATGTGTCACTGTCTACCCCGATGGCGGAAACCGACCGGTAGGGGTAAGTCGTTCGACAACCTCAGAATCACGATCACGGAAAGCAAGATCATAGATCAATCCTGAACCACCGCCATATAAACGATCACATCATTCATATCAATCTGCATATCACCATATGCAAACATCCCAAACCTATAACTGAACAGCATCATCTCTGATACCACTGAAGGGATACGGGTAGGCTACACTAGTGCAAATCAAAAAAATTCTACCGCGTATACCAGGATTACTGTTGTCATAGATCACGGGATTACCACTAGACGCGCAGTTGCGGAATTGATGAAGCGCGTCGAGGCAGTGCAGACGTTCCACGTCTCCTCCTTGTCATCGTCCCACGAGAAGCTCCCCTTGTGCGGCTCGTCCAAGCGCTAGAGATGTAGCGCCTCCGAGGTATCCACACGTACAGGGTGGAAGTGTCAGACGCCAGACCGCTATGTCCGCGCGCGCGACACAGGCGTGAGGAGTGGCGGCTAGGAATTATCTGGGGTCTAACCCTGGTCAGCTCGCCCCACCCTCTCTTATATAGGCGTCCCTAGTGGGCTTCTACATTAGCAGCCCATTAGTAGCCTAAGCCTGGTCTAATTCGGATCCAATCCTCATTAGGATTCCAGCCCCTTATGTGTGTGACCCTATAGGTTCATATGCGTTTAGACATGACACGAATACACTTATTCTGTCAATAGTTGGTAGTGGCCTCTAGAAAGACGTGCCAACTCCTAAACGCATACAAAGACCATATCAGACGAACCATCACAAGGTTTAGTACATGTCTTTCCCTTTGCCTCATGATATTTGGTCTAGCTCCAAGCTGACCTCCCTTTCTCGATACTGCGATTCAGAATCCCTTTACTAGGTTAACTCTTAACCATATGTAGCACGGCCATGCATTTCTCGATCCGATCACTCGAGGGGCCCAGAGATATCTCTCTCAAGTAGAGAGGGGCAAATCCCATCTTGATTGACCATGCCTTGCAGCATGCTTTAGGACAAACCCGAAAGCTACCTTTATAACTACCCTGTTACGGTGCAGCGTTTGATAGCCCCAAAGTAGGTCAATCCACATTTCAAGTACATGCGACAATCTTAGTTCTAAGGACAAAACGTACACGATGTGTAGAGAGAGAGTTGCAACTAATTGTCAGTCTCAGGTTGGGTCAGTCCAACCCCATGTTCATAACATGTGTCCACATCATTGGTTTGACATCTCCATGTCTATGACTTGCGAAACATAGTCATCAACCAATCGATGTGCTAGTCTAATATTCACGTGTGTCCTCACATGAACTCCGACTAGGGACAACTATTAAATAACCATACAAGTAAAGAGTTTCACAAACAATTCACATAATTGCCAATCAATACAAGTTTCCTGATATGGATATTCAAGGAACATTACAATAACTCATGGATACATATGAAATATCATCATATCTATGATTGCCTCTAGGGCATATTTCCTTCACTATAGACTTGCCGTGGGAGTTATGTGAACAAGACAAACAGATTGCTACCAAGGATGCCCAGATAGCTACCTTAACTAGTGAGTGAAGGACGTGACGTATCCTATAGTTGGACCACCACACTTGGCGTTTCCTCACGTGAGTAATTTGATCATACCAACCTATGTGGTATGGCAAAGTTTGTCTAAGTTGTGGTTGGAACCTTGATGCTTGAGTTGAATAATGTATGCCGCTACTTGTGTTGATCAATGTTCTATTGGATGTATTGGCTTTTATTTTTAATCTTTGCATCTATTGCTACTTTATGTTTCTTCTCTAGACTTGTGTTATCTATAATTTTTCTCCATCCTATGCAAATGATGCCGAGCTTCATCTACAACGCTACCGAGGATTTCAAGGGAACTCACTTTGGGATTCGCATTTTGGAGCTCCTCAATGTTCTCGCTCTTCCAATCCCTACCATCAAAGGACTTCAGCTAAGGAAGTTTCAAAGGAAGGACTTGTGGGGATTCAGGGTTACATAGCCAGGACGCCAGAGAGAGCCTCCAACTGAAGAAATTGCCTTCAAGATACTCCATGATGACTTAGAGAGGGGCCTTGACGTCGCCATGCAGGAGATGATACAACGCCTATGTGGATGCCACTCTGCCGAGATTAAGAATCACTACTTCCACTTCTTTGGGAGACACGACGAGGACGGAGAGCCTATTATGTTGGACGAGGCCACTAAGGAGACCATCAAGCCTGTGCAACACTACCTCCAGGATTTAGAGAGCCTCATTAGAAACTTTGATACTGATAGGACTAATGTGATGCTTATCAACGATGAGCTGTGTGTCCAACTTAAGGAGAAGGACAAGGCCTTCCAGGAGCAGGAGAAGCAAATCAAGGAAATGGAGAAGAAGTTTGAAGGGCAAGAGAAGAAATTCAATAGCCAAGAGAAGAGGATCCAAGAGAAGAATAAGAAGATTAGATATTTGGAGACTGAGTTAGAGCTTGAGGACATTGAGCTAGAGGCGGATCACGAGGTGATAGAGAGGCTACGCACACAGAAGAGAGAGTTACAGGCGAGGATCTATGCTTTGTCTACAAGCTTGGAGGACTACATGGCAGGATTCGCCGCAGCAGGACTTACGTTAGTGGAGGAGGAAGTCTACATGGAGGCATAGTGATATCTATCTATCTTACTGTTTTATTATCGAGTCGCATTGATCATGCCAACTTGTGGATGACTATTCTAGTATGTTATTTATCTTTGCGACTTGTTGATCATGATGTTTGAACCATAAGTTTATCAAGTGTTTCTTGTTTGTTGATTGTTTTTATATGTTGTAATGTTCATATTAGGATCTATGGGGTTATTTATCATTACTTATCCTTATTGAAACTGCAGATGCCTCCTTGTCATACCAATAACAACAACAATGGCAATGAGATGCAACAGTTGATGACTGAACAAAAACAGTTGATGCAGATGATGACTCGGTTCATGGCAAACTAGAATCAAAATCAGAACAACAACAACAACAACAACAACAATAATAATAATAATAATAATAATATTAACAACCAGAACAATCCACTTGCTCTTGATATGCTCACAAGGTTTCTAAGGTTGAGACCTGCTAAGTTTTCTAGTACTACTGATCCCATGATAGCAAATAATTGGCTACATTCCGTGAACAAGGACTTGGTCACAGATGGTTGGAATGATGCCGAGAAGGTCAGATTTGCAGCATACTTATTGGAAGGACCGACAGCTACTTGGTGAGATAACTTCCAAGTTACTCAACCTATTGAATAAGTGACTTTGGCAATGTTTGAGGATGGATTCCGCACTACTCACATCTCTTCTAGAGTAATGGGGTTGAATAAAAAGGAATTTCACAACCTTAAGCAACGCCATCGTAGTATTTCCAAGTATATTGAAGAGTTCAACAATCTGTCACGCTATGCACCGGATGATGTTGACACTGACGTAAAGTGGAAAGAGAAGTTCCTTGATGGGTTGAATGATGAGATATCCATGCAACTATCTGTTTCTTATGTTCCAACCTATCAATATCTATGTGACAAAGCTACCTGATATGTCAGAAACGTATCTATAATTTTTGATGTTCCATGCTTGTTTAGTATCTACTTTGCTTTGCTTTGTCCACACTTTGAGGTGCTTTTTACATGTTTTCTTGTACTAACCTATTAACAAGTTGCCACAGTGCCAGGTGCCTGTTTTCTACTGTTTTTGGTTCCAGAAAATCTAGTAAGGAAATATTCTCGGAATTGGATGGCACAAAAGCCACAGTCAATATTTCATCGAGGAGAACACAGAGTCTAGAGGAGAGACAGAGGGGCGCCACAGGGTGGCCACAAAAGCTTGCTAGAAGTCCTGATGCTAGTGATATGCATGTTTCTTTCACCAAACACATTACAAATGTTCTTATTAAGATTAAGGAAGAGAAGTTAAAACACAAAGATTATACTCCTAGGAAAGTAGAAGATAGTTCGGAACCCATTATTAATATGCAAGTGAATGAATTTGATCTCAAAGCTTCATGTGATCTTGGTTCTAGTGTCTCTATTATTCCTAGGAAGATTTATGAAATGCTTGATATGCCACCTTTGGAAGATTGTTATTTGGATGTCCCACTTGATTATAATGCTAAGAAGAAACTCATGGGGAGTATTAATGATGTTCTCATTATGGTTAACAATGCTTATGTCCCTATTGATTTCTATGTTTTGGATGTTGAATACAATGCTTCTTGTCCTATTACTTTGGGAAGACCTTTTCTTAGAACTATTGGTGCCATCATTGATATAAAAGAAGGCACCATTAAATATCAATTTCAATTCAAGAAAGGTATTGAACACTTCCCTATGAGGAGAGAGAAGTTGCTTTTTTCTCCTCCTTTGAAAGCAAGGTTTGATGTTAATGCTTCCTCATTTGAAAATACTTGATTTCTTGCTTCTTGTGCCTAACTTACATGCATTAAAGAAAAGTACTTGTTGGGAGATAACCCAAGAGTTTCCTTGAGTCTTGGAAGTTATTACTTCAGTAATGACCTCTCATTATCCTTTTTGTTTGCTTTTTGTGCCAAAAATGACCTCTAATAAGAGGGAAGTAAGATTTGGGGAGTTGCTGTCCCGAAACAGATTTCTTTCCTCCACCATAAAAATTTGTGAGGAGTATCTGTAAGTCAGATTGAGCTGAAATTTTACTAATAAATTGTCAACGCCCGGATTTTTAATCCCAGATCTGTTATGCCATACATCGCAATCCCAGGATTACCATTTTTGCGAGACATAACAGATTTGGATATCACAATACATCATCCATTACAAACCATACATAAGGTCTTACACAAATAAGGATCTCATGATCCAGTTCTTAATACAACTCAAGCAGCGGAATAATGTAATAATAAAGGTAGCGTAGACGAAGCTCCATCTTCGGGGTCACAGTCAATGCTGACGATGGGAGATGATCCTAGTTGTCGTAACCTTCCTGTGGTCCATCCTCCTGGTACTCCTCTTCATAGTCTGGCCATGGGAATAGCCAGGGACAAAGCCATGAGTACTCTTTAAGTACTCGCAAACTAATACTAACAAGTGAAGGGGTTTTTTGTAGTAGGATACTAAGCTCTAGGGTTGTTTTGCAAAAAAGCCAAATTTACCTCTACTAAGTTCAGAAGCAAAGAAAACTAGTTGAAGTTTTATAACACCTAAGTGGGAACTTGAATTTCATATCACAACTCTGTTGTGGTCAAGTCAAAGTCTCAATTCATTTCACAAGTCATTTTGAAAACATCTGACGGGGGAACAGTATGGCCACTCCAACTGTCCATAACCACGGATGCAGCTATTCGAATAGTTTGACACTCTGCAGAGATTGTACACTTTCACCAGAACATTCGATACATCCGTCAGGAACAAATCCTGAATTACACGCCCTAGTATAAGAACCTCTCCTGTGAGTTTGGCCTCCCAACCATGACCACTGTCATCTTGGGTACTGCACAGGTGGACAATCTTCACAAGGTAGCCTCAGCTCAGACCTTGGCCGTGAGGGAACTAATACTAAGGTATATAAGTATGCAGATAATCAATCCTAACCTTTCAATTACACGCCCTAGTATAGGCACCTCTCCTATGAGTTTGGCCTCCCAACCATGACCAACTGTCATCTTGGGTACTGCACAGGTGGACAATCTTCACAAGGTAGACTCAGCTCAGACCTTGGCCGTGAGGGAACCCGTAGTAAGGTATAGAAGTTTCCAGTCAAGCCCTACCCAATTTTCGGGTATTGTGGTTGTACGGTAAAATTGGAATGGTATCGCATCCAGACAACCATCAGTTTTATAAAGGGCTAAGGCTCATACCTCAACATTTTCATCATCAAAATCATCTGGTGTTCGGAAACACATGTCAAAACATTTCAGTAGAATGATTCATCATTCTATGGTTTTCATAACCATTTTCACCAAGTATTCCCATCTTAAGTTGATCAAGTTTTATGCTTAGCACTAGCATCTACAAGTGGGGTAAGTACTAATGAGGGGTGGTAAACAAGTGGAGATTAATGAAGTTCAGTCCCATGCCTGAGGATGACATCAAGATTATCTACTTAGGCCAACTTTAATGCTCTTTATGCAACCTTCAATTATCTTTCTAGAACCTACAAGTCACTAAAGTAAACTCTAAGAGAAAACTTTGATAAAGAAATAAAGTAGAAAGCTTGCAAGTAAAACTAGGATTGGGTATCATCAAATGTGTCCAACCAAGCATGCTTAATGCATTGCATAGGTTATCTAACTTTCATAATTGCAAGTGTTAGCTTGTATAGGTCAACTTGGTTAGTAAGGCTTGCCTTGTGCAGAGCAGTGGTTGAAGTTCTCCTTGGCTTCTTCCTCGTAGTATCCACCTTCCTCCTCGTATCCTTGGTCGGTACTAGCGTCTATAAATAAATACGAGGTACACAATCACCAAGCAATACTTAACTATTTTCAATCATCACACAAAGGTGCACTATAGATGATCTAGCATCATCACTTAACATTACAAAATTAAAGCATTTGCCTTATTTCTTTTAATATGAGAAAAGTAATTTCTACTCATTGAAAAACTACTTAAGATTTAATATTCTCCAACCCAAACATGGGATCATGTTGACACATATTTCAGTACATGGGAATGTGATTTAAAGTGGTGTCACAATTTAATAAGGTTTAACCTTTTTATTTTAAATAAAGTGACTAGAAATGCCTATGTGGCATTCTTTTATTACTTGAAAATTATTTCTATAAGTAAAACCATATGTTTTTATATATTATGAAAGGCATGATAAAATGTGATTTTTGAGAGATGGAATCAACTCAAAAGCTATTATGGTTGAATTTTGAAAAATGTTTGAATGCAGAAAAGCTTCTGACTTGTTATTTTTACCAAGGTTGATCTACAGATCCAAATGATTTGAATCCAACGGGCTTGGATTAAGCATTTCAGTACCTTTCTAAAAAATTTAGTTTCATGTATTTTGGTTCACTAAATCGAGCTGGGTTCTTTTTTAAATATAGGTACAGAACTGTGTTTGAATTAAAATACAAAAATCTAAATTCAAACGGTTGGGCTATGCGGGAGAGGTTAATGGGACGGCCCAGTGTCACTCCGCAGCGCGGGGCTGAGCTGACAGGGGGGTTCCACCAGTCAGTGGCTCATAACACGCGAAGCGGTACGGGGCTGTGTGGTTCGTTGGATTAGAAGGAAGATCGACGGCTGGGGATCGTCGTCGACGATGAACATGTCAGCCGCAAGCTAGAACCCTAGCGGCTCAGTGGGGGTGCATAGGGGGCATACCAGGGCTCCAGCAATGACGGCGAGGCGGGCAAACAAACGAGTGGTCGACGGCGAGCTCAGGGACGGTCGAGGAAGCTCCAGGGGTAGTCGAAATCAACGGCCCCCTTCTTCTCCAGAGGCGGCCTTCTCCGGCGCAATTCCGGCGAGCTGCTACTCCTCGTGCTCCGGCTAGAGGGTGGAACGATCAGTGAGGTGAGGGGAGTGGAATGGTGTGCTTCAAACGGCTGGGGGTGGCCTCCTTTTATAGGCTCGACGGTGAGACCGAGAGGGATGGGCAGGGGACGGTGGCGACATGGCTACGGGCGGCTAGCGGCATGTCTAAGGTTGGCGATCGACGGGCGGTCTCCTAGCAATTCTCTAGAGCTTAAATGCGCGCTTAGGGGTGGTGGCAATCAGTCTGGAACGGGTGGTGCTCTGCACGGCAGAGGCGGCGTCTTCGACGGCGAGCGATGGCTGTGAGGCACGGGGCGGTGCACGGGGGTGTCTGGCGTGTTCCTGGGATCATGGCGAAGCGGTGGGCATGGGCTGCGGTCGAGGGGCGGTGTGGGCACGTGTGCCGGGTGCGGCGCTCTGGGGCGGGCTCAGCATGTCGAAGTGGCACTGGGCGCGCGGCGTTCCTGGTGGTCCACGGCTTGCACTGGCTTAGGGAGGGGACAGTGAGTGGCGGTGAGGTGCTGGCTACCTCCCAGACAAGGTTGGCAAGGCTAGGGTGGCTACTAGCTGGCCAGCGACAATGGGATGGCATGGTGAGGCTCGGCTTGCTCACCATTGATGGCAAGGCAAGATTACAGTGGTGCTAGAGGTTAGTTAAAGGATCTAGATGATCTGCTAAGGCTAGTTGCAACCAAAGGGGGAACAAGTTAGGCCAAATTTACTGCACACTATAGTTTTTGTGATTTGTTTGATTTGAATCTGCAAGATGTTTGATGAAATGGCCGCAAGAAACTTACTTTTGAATTTTGAAAAGATTTTTGGTGGGTGTGCTAGGCATGTGCTGGGGATTCTGTGGGTGCTTGGGTTTTGAAAATTGAGCTTGTTTGAGTGGTTTTTGAAATACTGGGATCTTCCCATATGAGATAGATTCAATTTTAAACTGTCATTTAAACTTAGTATTTGAATGGTTTTGGATGATCACAAAGTGGGCCTTGGTAACTTATTATGAGTACTAACAATGGGTGCAAAGATCCACAAATGTTTCTGTTGAGTTTCGAAAACTAGGGATAGCCAAAGTAGGCATGAGAGTTAATTTGGCAAAATGACCATTCACTTCATTTGTTTATTTTGAGTTGTTTGTCTTTGGAAAAAGTTTGGGGATTGTTTAGATGATGTTTATTTCACCTAAGAATCCTTTTTACAAGCAAAGAAACATAGAACCATGGCAATTCAAAAGAATCCAAATTTTGAATACACACACCTATGAATGCTTTCATATTTTTAGTTGGGAAAGTTTTTGTTAACCCTAATTTTGATCAATAGAGTTTGATGATCCAATTTTAATATTTTTGGGATGTTACAAACCTTCCCCCCTTAAACAAAATCTCGTCCCGAGATTTGAAAAAGGACGAAAAAGAATACCTAAGATTTAAAGAGATCTGGGAACTCCGTCCTGATCTGATCTTCTCGCTCCCAGGTAGCTTCCTCTTCCGTGTGGTTTCTCCACTGAATCTTGAGAAACTTGATGCTTCGGGTCCTGGTAGTTCTGAAAGCTTCTTCCAAAATATGGATGGGTACTTCGGGACAGGTCAGGTCATCGTTGATCTCTATGGTCCGATGATCAATATTCTTGAACACTTCAGTCTTCTCTTGAACTTCGAGGCACTTGTGAAGTAATGAGATATGGAACACATTGTGCAGTGTTGACATCTCTTCTGGAAGTTCCAATTGATACTGCACTTCTCCTTGACGATTTAGAATCTTTAAGGGGCCGATATATCTGGGGGGCTAACTTTCCCTTGAGCTGGAAACGCTGCATTCCCTTCAATGGTGATACTTTCAGATACACAAATTCTCCGATGTTGAAGGCGAGGTCTCGACGTCTCTTGTCGGCGTAACTCTTCTTTCTTGACTGGGCTGTCTTGAGGTGCTCACGAATCTTGTGAACTTTCTCTTCTGCTTCTCGTAGAATGTTGGGTCCGAAAATCTGACTCTCTCCTACATCCAACCAGTTTAAAGGGGTGCGACACTTCCTTCCATACATGAATTATAATGGGGCCATTTGCAAACTAGCTTGATAGCTGTTGTTGTATGAAAATTCTGCGAACGGCAGATAGTCTTCCCATTTAGATACATACTCTAACACACATGCTCTCAACATATCTTCGATTATTTGATTTACTCGCTTCGTTTGTCCGTCGGTCTGAGGGTGATAGGTTGTGCTGAAATCTAGTCAGGTTCCTAAAACTTCTTGGACTTTCTTCTAGAATCTTGAGGTAAACTGAGTTCCTCGATCAGATACGATGTTCTTGGGGACTCCGTGCAAACTGACGATTCTAGCGATGTATAACTCTGCTAGCTTCAAACTCTGATATGTGGTCTTGACTGGTAAGAAATGGGCGACTTTCGACAATCTGTCCACTATGACCCAGATAGAGTCATTTCCTCTACTATAAGTAGGCAATCCGGTGATAAAGTCCATTCCAACGGAATCCCATTTCCATTCCGGAATCTGCAATGGTTGCAACAA
The DNA here is from genome assembly GCA_916181665.1 of Avena sativa. Lineage (NCBI taxonomy): Eukaryota > Viridiplantae > Streptophyta > Magnoliopsida > Poales > Poaceae > Avena > Avena sativa. The sequence goes on from OV702284.1 coordinate 128,078,141, forward strand.
TCCTGCGGGTCTTTGATGTCCCGCCTTGACTCTCTGACATATATCACACTTGGCTATATAGCTTCTGATTTCTCTCTTCATCTTATACCACCAAAATTGCTCTTTCAAATCTTGATACATCTTCGTTCCTCCGGGGTGGATAGAATAAAGAGTATCATGAGCTTCCTTCAGAATTACTTCTTTCAACTCAGAATCTTCTGGTACACAAAGGCATCATTTGTACCACAGAACTCCTTCTTCGTCTTCGGTAAATCCGGGTACCTTGACTGTACCGATATGACGCTTGATTCCGTCGATACTAGCATTTCCTTTCTGCGCATCCTTGATCTGGCTGATCAAAGTGGGTTGAAGTTCTATGCTAGCCAAAAATCCTTCACTCACTAATTCCATTCGGAAATCTTCCATCTCTTTGTGCATACTTGGTTGCTCCTTCAAAATCATGGAGTTCAAGCGGCACGGCAATCTGCTTAGGGAATCTGCTACCACATTAGCTTTACTGGGGTGATAGTAAATGTCCAGGTCGTAATCCTTGATTAGCTCAATCCATCTTCTCTGTCTCATATTCAGCTCCTTCTGAGTGAATATATACTTTAGGCTCTTGTGATCCAAATAAATTTCGCAACGATTTCCCATCAGGCAATGCCTCCATGTCTTCAGGGCTAGAACTATGGCTGCGAGATCGAGGTCATGGGTTGGGTAGTTCTCCTCATGTTTTTTCAGTTGTCGGGATAGATAGGATATAACTTTGCCTTCTTGCATTAGCACACATCCGAGACCGATCTTGGATGCGTCACAATACACGTCAAAGGGCTTCGTGATATCCGACATGATTAAGATTGGGACTGAAATCTATCTCCTCTTGAGTTCTTGAAAACTCGCTTCACATTTTTCCGTCCATTCAAACTTCTTGTCCTTCTTCAGCAATTGGGTCATGGGTCTGGCGATACTCGAGAATCCTTCTACGAACTTGCGATAGTATCCCGCCAATCCGAGAAATGCACGAACTTGGGTTTGAGTGGTTGGGGCATGCCAATCTTCGACAACTTTCACCTTTGCAGGGTCAACGGCAATTCCTCCGGCTGATACAATGTGGCCGAGGAATCCTACCTCCTATAACCAGAATTCACATTTGCTAAACTTAGCATACAACTGATGCTCTCTAAGGGTTCCAAGAATGGTCCTTAGGTGTAGCTCATGTTCTTCTTCTGATTTGGAATAAATCAGAATGTCATCAATGGAAACAACGACAAACTTATCCAGGAAGTCCATAAAAATCTTATTCATGAGATTCATGAAATAAGCGGGGGCATCGGTTAATCCAAAAGACATGACAGTATACTCGTATAATCCATATCTGGTGGTAAAGGCAGTCTTGGGAATATCCTCTGCGTGAATCTTGAGTTGATGAAAGCCAGCTCTAAGATAAATCTTAGAAAACACTTTGGCACCGGTCAACTAATCAAACAAATCTTCTATCTTGGGCAATGGGTATTTGTTCTTGATAGTGACATCATTCAACTTCCGATAATCCATACACAAACGGTTACCTCCATCCTTCTTATCCACAAACAAGACTGGTGATCTCCATGGTGACACACTTGGTTGAATCAATCCAATTTCCAACATGGCATCCAGTTGCTTCTTTAGTTCTGCTAGCTCAGACGGGTTCATACTATATGGTCTCTGGGCTATGGGTCCTATTCTAGGGATTAGTTCAATGATAAACTCGATATCCCGATCTGGGGGCATACCGGGCAAAACATCTGGAAATACATCAGGGTATTCACAGACTATCCAGACTTGGTCAATGGTAGGTTGGGCTATACTCTTGTTGCACTTGAATTGACGAGGTAAGGTTTCAGATACATGCTCGACTGATACTCCCGCTGTACTGGTCATGGTTATGGCTTTCTTTGCACAGTCAATTAATCCTTTATGTTTGGACATCCAATCCATTCCTAGTACTACTTCCAAACCTTCAGTTCCGAGTACTATCAGATTAGCATAAAAATCTATGCCATGGATTCGGATAGGGACGGCTTTGCAAATTTTCCTAGCTTTGGTGGTTGAACCGGGGATTTGAACAATCATAACATGCTTCAGTTTGGTTGGTTGAATCTTACTAGTGCATGCAAATTCTTCGGTGACAAATGAGTGTGATGCACCATAATCAAACAACACTCTTCAAGTACTGAACTAACAGAAAACATACCCAGCATGCACGACGTCTGGCGCTTCCTGGGCTTCTTCAGCATGCATGAGAAAAAGACGGCCGTTGCGGTTGAGCGAATTCCCTGGGGCAAACCTTCTTTCGGGCTGAACACGACGCTGCTGCTGAGATGGGGCATTTGCATTGGGGGCTGCGGCATTCTTCTTGGGACACTCATTGGAGTAGTGACCCTTATTTCCACAGTCATAACAAGTCACTAGCGACTTGTCCTTTGCTGCAACAGGCACATCATTGCTTCCAGTCCTCGGGGCAGTGTTGGTGTTGGCGGCAGCATTGTTGTTGTTGAACTTGGGTGGTGCACAGTTGAAATTGCCAGAGTTGCTGGGGTTGTTGTGATTTCCTCCGGGCCTTGGGTTGCCATGGTTGGGATAGGTCGGACGGTTCATCGGGGGTCTGTTGGTTCTCGGGGCAAATCCTGGAGATGGATTGGGGCGATACGTTGGGGTATGATGGGTTCCTAGCTGATGCATCATGCGTCGCTTGCGGTTCTCGTTGGCTTGGTTGATCTTTCCTTCCATCTAAATGGCAGAGTCAACTAGGGCTTCAATATCAGTAAAGGGGATATTGACCAACACCGTCTGCATCTCCTCGTGCAGACCATTCAAGAATCTTTCTTTCTTCTTGGCTTTAGTGTCAATCTCATCCGGGGCATACCTGGCTAATGACAAGAATTTGTCACGGTATTCCACTATGGTCATCCTTCCTTTCTTCAGTTCTCTGAATTCATCTCTCATTCTCTTGACCAAACCCGGTGGCACATGGGTTTTGCTGAACTTGACCTTGAATTCCTCCGAGGTCATCATCTGTCCTCCGGTCATTACATGAATGCTGTTCCACCATGCTCTTGCATCTCCGTCTAGATAGTGGGTGGCGAACAGAACGTTCTCCTTAGCTTCCACTCCGGCGACTTCCAGGTTGTTTTCCATGGTTTGCAGCCAATCATCTGCATCTAGGGGCTCTTCCGACTTAGTGAAAACAGGTGGGTTGGTGTTCTGGAAATTCTTGAGCTTAGATCTATGGTTATCCTAATTTCCTTGGCCTTGATTGTTGTGGTCCAGCTGAGCTATCTGCTGAAGGGTGGCTAAGTTGGCTTGACGTTCTTCTCTTTCAACTTCGCGATCACAAACCAACATTTGCAGGATCTGCAACATCGGGTCCGGGGATAAACCACTTCCTCCGCGAGGCATCTGAAGATTGAGATAGATCATGAGAAAAGAGGGAAATTTCTAAGGTTCAGGGACTTTGAAAAGTTTTTAAAGTTTGACTCGGATTTTTTTGCAACTTTCTTTTCATTCATTCATTCATTGCACACGATACAACACACACCACAACAAAGGAAAAAAGATGGTTTTAAGAACCATTCTGGAAACTACGATACAATGGTACCAAATACAACTCACTACGCTGGTGCTCAAGTGCTACTACTCCTCGGAGTCGGTGTAATCTTCATCCTCATCGTCATCGATGAAGGCGAAATCCTCCTCATCGGTGAAGAAGTCCATGGCCTAATCCTCCAGAAAATCATCATCATCGCTGAGATAGGAGTAGGGGTCTCCGTGAAGGTCTTCTCCGGCATTCTCCTTCTCCTCCAACTGCATGTCTCCCTCGTGGATGGTCTCCTCCAAATCCGAGATACGGTGGCGAAGACGGGCAATGATGCACTCCTTATTGTCAAGATGACGGCGGCGAGACTTGTGATCCTTCGCTAGCATGGAGATGGTCTGATCCTTCGTCTTGATGATGGCGGACTTGTGGTTGGAGTAGTCACGGGCATTTTCCAGTTCCTACTGACGATCATACATCATGAAGCTAAGGTGGTGCAACTGGGTCTACAGCTCGTGGTGATATGGGGCTTCTAGTGGCTGTCCCATAGCATGATGCCTTGGACAAAACTCAAAGCGGGTACCCTTGATCTGGTTGATACTCTGCCCACATAGACGGGCAAGAGCTTCCTGCATGGCCCTGGCAAGTCCATCGAGCCAGTTGTTCTCTCTGAAGGTGAACTGACTTCCCTCTCCAGTGGGAGGTTCAATCTTTCCTCGGAGACTTGCAACAACTAGCCACTGCAAATCTTCTCCTTCCTGATCATTGAGCTGAGCTCCGAAGAACTCGGGGTGTGGACACTCCAGCATTTTTTCCAGCTGGTCCAAGTCATGCTCAAAGGTGAGGTCTCCTCCATTCCCCAACTGATAAAACTTGATGTACTTCACGTCCATCTATAAGAATATAGGATGAGTAAGTTAGTAGAGTGTTCAAGTGTGTCAAATTTTATGTATTTGGCAAGAGTTTTTGAGGAACATGAATTATTTTGAAAGAATTAAAGTGATAAGAATGGGAATAAGTTTTCGTAAATACTCACTTTCGTGGGTTTTGAAACTAAGTTTTTGATTCAAACGTCCAGTCTAACTAGGGTCTCCTATGGTCAGGATGGATCTGATACCAACTTGTCAACACCCGGATTTTTAATCCCAGATGCCTATTATGCCATACATCGCAATCCCAGGATTACCATTTTTGCAAGACATAACAGATTTGGATATCACAGTACATCATCCATTACAAACCATACATAAGGTCTTACACAATTAAGGATCTCATGATCCAGTTCTTAATACAACTCAAGCAGCGGAATAACGTAATAATAAAGGTAGCGTAGGCGAAGCTCCACCTTCGGGGTCACACGCAATGCTGACGATGGGAGATGATCCTAGTTGTCGTAACCTTCCTGTGGTCCATCCTCCTGGTACTCCTCTTCATAGTCTAGCCACGGGAATAGCCAGGGACAAAGCCATGAGTACTCTTTAAGTACTCGCAAACTAATACTAACAAGTGAAGGGGGTTTTTGTAGTAGTATACTAAGCTCTAGGGTGTTTTTGCAAAAAGCCAGATTTACCTGTACTAAGTTTAGAAGCAAATAAAACTAGTTGAAGTTTTATAACACCTAAGTGGGAACTTGAATTTCATATCACCACTCTGTTGTGGTCAAGTCAAAGTCTCAATTCATTTCACAAGTCATTTTGAAAACATCTAACGGGGGAATAGTATGGCCACTCCAACTGTCAATAACCGCGGACGTGGCTATTCGAATAGTTTGACACTCTGCAGAGATTGTACACTTTCATCACAATATTCGATACCTCCGTCAGGAACAAATCCTGAATTCACCATACTTAGTATGCGGATAATCAATCCTAACCTTTCAATTACACGCCCTAGTATAGGCACCTCTCCTATGAGTTTGGCCTCCCAACCATGACCAACTGTCATCTTGGGTACTGCACAGGTGGACAATCTTCACAAGGTAGCCTCAGCTCAGACCTTGGCCGTGAGGGAACCCATACTAAGGTATATAAGTTTCCAGTCAAGCCCTACCCAATTTTCGGGTATTGTAGTTGTACGGTAAAATTGGAATGGTATCGCATCCAGACAACTGGATCAAGTTTTCATCATCAAAATCATCATCAAAATCATCTGGTGTTCGGAAACACATGTCAAAACATTTCAGTAGAATGATAAAGGGCTAAGGATCATACCTCAACATTTTCATCATCAAAATCATCTGGTGTTCGGAAACACATGTCAAAACATTTCAGTAGAATGATTCATCATTCTATGGTTTTCATAACCATTTTCACCAAGTATTCCCATCTAAAGTTGATCAAGTTTTATGCTTAGCACTAGCATCTACAAGTGGGGTAAGTACTAATGAGGGGTGGTAAACAAGTGGATATTAATGAAGTTCAGTCTCATGCCTTAGGATGACATCAAGATTATCTACTTAGGCCAAATTTAATGCTCTTTATGCAACCTTCAATTATCTTTCTAGAATCTACAAGTCACTTAAGTAAACTCTAAGAGAAAACTTTGATAAAGAAATAAAGTAGAAAGCTTGCAAGTAAAACTAGGATTGGGTATCATCAAATGTATCCAACCAAGTATGCTTAATGCATTGCATAGGTTATCTAACTTTCATAATTGCAAGTGTTAGCTTGCATAGGTCAACTTGGTTAGTAAGGTTTGCCTTGTGCAGAGCAGTGGTTGAAGTTCTCCTCGGCTTCTTCCTCGTAGTATCCTCCTTCCTCCTCGTATCCTTGGTCGATACTAGTGTCTATAAATAAATACGAGGTACACAATCACCAAACAATACTTAACTATTTTCACTCATCACACAAAGGTGCACTATAGATGATCTAGCATCATCACTTAACATTACAAAATTAATACATTTGTCTTATTTCTTTTAATTTGAGAAAAGTAATTTCTACTCATTGAAAAACTACTTAATATTTAATATTTTCCAACTCAAACATGGGAACATATTGACACATGTCATCACCACATATATCAGTACATGGGAATGTGATTTAAAGTGGTGTCACAATTTAATAAGGTTTAACCTTTTTATTTTAAATAAAGTGACTAGAAATGCCTATGTGGCATTATTTTATTACTTGAACATTATTTCTGTAAGTAAATACATATGTTTTTATATATTCTGAAAGGTATGATGAAATGTGATTTTTGAGAGTTGGAATCAACTCAAAAGCTATTGTGGCTGAATTTTGAAAAATGTTTGAATGCAGAAAAGCTTCTGACTTGTTATTTTTACCAAGGTTGATCTACAGATCCAAATGATTTGAATCCAACGGGCTTGGATTAATCATTTCAGTACCTTTCTAACAAAATTAGTTTCATGTATTTTGGTTCACTAAATCGAGCTGTGTTGATTTTTAAATACATGTACAGAACTGTGTTTGAATTAAAATAGAAAAATCTAAATTCAAACGGTTGGGCTGCGGGAGAGGTTAATGGGCCGGCCTAGTGTCACTCCGCTGCGTGGGGCTCAGCTGACAGGGGGGTTCCACCAGTCAGTGGCTCATAACACGCGAAGCGGTACGGGGCTGTGTGGTTCATTGGATTAGAAGGAAGATCGATGGCTGGGGATCGTCGTCGATGATGAACATGTCACCGATGAGATCGAACCCTAGCGGCTAAGTGCGGGTGCATTGGGGGCATACCAGGGCTTCAGCAATGATGGCGAGGCGGGAAAACGAACGAGTGGTCGACGGCGAGCTCAGGGACGGTCGAGGCATCTCCGGGGGTGGTCGAAATCAACGGCCCTTTCTTCTCCAGAGGCGGCATGCTCCGGCGCAATTCCGGCGAGCTGCTGCTCCTCGTGCTTCGGCTAGAGGGTGGAACGATCAGTGAGGTGAGGGGAGTGGAATGGTGTGCTTCAAAGGGCTGGGGGTGGCATCCTTTTATAGGCTCGACGGCGAGACCGAGAGGGATGGGCAGGCGAGGGTGGTGACATGGATACGGGCGGCTAGCGGCATGGCTGAGGTTGGCGATTGACGGGCGGTCTCCTGGCGATGCTCTAGAGCTTAAATGCGCGCTTAGGGGCGGTGGAAATTGGTCAGGAACGGGAGGTGCTCTGCACGGCAGAGGCGGCGTCTTCGGCGGCGAGCGATGGCTGTGAGGCACGGGGTGGCGAACGGGGGTGTCTGGCGTGTTCCTGGGATCATGGCGAAGCGGTGGGCACGGGCTGCGGTCGAGGGGCGGCGTGTGCACGTGTGACGGGTGCGGCGCTCTGGGGCAGGCTCGACATGTCGCAGTGGCACTAGGCGCGCGGCGTTCCTGGTGGTCCACGGCTTGCACTGGCTTAGGAAGGGGACAGTGAGTGGCGGTGAGGTGTTGGCTACCTCCCAGACAAGGTTGGCAAGGCTAGGGTGGCTTCTAGCTGGCCGGCTACAATGGGATGGCATGGTGAGGCTCGGCTTGCTCACCATTGATGGCAAGGCAAGATTACAGTGGTGCTAGAGGTTAGTTAAAGGAGCTAGATGATCTACTAAGGCTAGTTGCAAGCAGAGGGGGAACAAGTTAGGCCAAATTTACTGCACACTATAGTGTTTATGATTTGTTTGATTTGAATCTGTAGGATGTTTGATGAAATGGCCACAAGAAACATACTTTTAAATTGGAAAATATTTTTGGTGGGTGTGCTATGCATGTGCTGGGGATTCTGTGGGTGCTTGTGTTTTGAAAATTGAGCTTGTTTGTGTGGTTTTTGAAATAGTGGGATCTTCCCATATGAGATAGATTCAATTTTAAACTATCATTTAAACTTAGTATTTGAATGTTTTTGGATGATCACAAAGTGGGTCATGGTACCTTATTATGAGTACTAACAAGGGGTGTAAAGATCCACAAATGTTTCTGTTGACTTTTGAAAACTAGTTATAGCCAAAGTAGGCATGAGAGTTAATTTGGCAAAAATGACCTTTCACTTCATTTGTTTATTTTGAGTTGTTTGTCTTTGGGAAAAGTTTGGGGATTGTTTAGATGATGTTTATTTCACCTAAGAATCCTTTTACAAGCAAAGAGACATAGAACCATAGCAATTCAAAAGAATCCAAATTTTGAATACACACACCTATGAATGCTTTCATATTTTTAGTTGGGAAAGTTTTTATTAACCCTAATTTTGATGAATAGAGTTTGATGATCCAATTTTAATATTTTTGGGATGTTACATAAATCCCCCAGTATGTTAGCTAACTTTCATTAGTTCAACACTTTTTGATTTGAGCAATAGAAGGTCTTCGAAAAAATCGGTTTCTACCTGCTGGTCTGTTTTGACACATTTCTGCCATTATTTGCATTTGTTTCTTATTGATTCCTTTTTGGGTTCTTTTTGGGAAATTGAGCTTTTTTAAGGAGTTGCTACAGTAGCTTTTGTTTTTAGTGAAAAGTTTTGTTGTTCTAAAGATAAACCCAAGAGTCTATTATCTTTTGAATACACTAATGTTGCTAATGAAGATTGTGTGAAGTTTTGTATGAAGGAAAAATTTCAGGTGTGGAGAGAGAATGATGTAAAGATATGAAGAATGGATAAAAGCTCAAGCTTGGGGATGCCACCCCGGTGTCACCCCAAGAATTATCCAAGAGGTACAAGCATCAAAACTAGGGGATGCCTAGGGCATCCCATTCTTCATCAATAAAAAGCTCAGGTCTTTCTAGACACTTCATTTTTTATTGTTTCATGGACCGTTGTGTTGTTCTTGGAGCGTCTTATTTTTCGTTTTCTTTTCTTAGTTTGTTTAGTTTGCTTGAATAAAGTAGTTTGGACCCCCATTCTCGCTGTGTTGTTTCAAATAAGTTGATTGGTATTGGAAAGGAGTAGAAAGTTCTTGCTTAAAAGTGCAAGAGGAGCTTGCATTGACTGTGACTTAGACTTTAGAAAGTCATGATAGGTGTTACTTTGACCTTATGCTTAGTGATTATTGTTGTAGCATGACTTATTCCAAACAATTGGGATTGCTTAGTGTGCCTTGAAAGAATCATGTGTTGTTGTAGCATACAAAAGCATAGTATTGTGGTATTTTCCTTTGATGCTTTGTTTGGGTTGACTTGGCACATGATCACACCATGTTATGACTATGAACAAGTCACCATAGCCTCTATGATCATTTAGTCCTTGACTTGTAGTACCACTCTATTCCTTGATTAGTAATGTTTTGTCGCTCTACATGATTATGGCCATTCTTGCTCTCTTAGTTGGTTGCTCCCAGTCTTTTGCTAGCCTCCACTTGTATGAGTAAGCTCTACTCATGCTTCCAACTCCCAAGAAACCAAGTTATTCCAAAGTGTCCACTATAAATTCCTATGCATGGTGTGTTACACCATTCCAAGTATATTCTTGTTTTTAGCTATCTTCCAATTAAAAAAGTATTTTGTTATGTGAAAACTTAGTGATTAAAGCCCTCACGAACTTGATGGCACACTTTATATTCCTTGTGCCTAATAAACTTGAACCATTGTGTCATATAAGTTTTATATGCTTGCACTTATACGTTGGAATTAGCAGAACCATGATATCATGGGTAATGTTTCAACATTGCACTTGTACATTGTACACAGTTGATATCATGCTCTTTTGTCTATGGATGTCGCCGGTGTGAAATAAAGAGGGAGCTTGTAAGTCCATGGAGTTATGTATTTTGTGTTAGAGAAACTCCTGGGCCGCTAGCCTAAGCCATGCCTAATCATGGTGGAAACTTGCAGCATCACCATAATGAGCAATCTATGAAGCATCCTCAATAAAATTCTATGCACATAGTAAATAAAAAGATCGCTGAGATGCTCATTGTCTGCTTGCCTTGTCATTTTGGTTATGGGATAGCTCCTGTACCATGTACAAGGGGTACCCCATTGGCGGTTCTCTATGATACACATGTACTTACTATGACAAGAACTTATAGGTGACCAAAGTTGAGTAGCATGAGGTGCGGCCCTCGTATTCAAGGGACATGAGATTGCCAACTTATACTTTGTCAAGCATATACTCCATAGTTTGTTCACTTTAACCTTAATCACTTCAAGATGCTTATGATAGGGGCAATGAGGGCTGAAAGCTAACAAGTACCATAATTTTTGGAAGCTGTTTTTGGTTCTAGAAAAGCTAGTACGGAAATATTCTCGGAATTTGACGGGACAAAAGCCAAAGCCAATATTTCATCGAGGAGAACACGAAGTCCAGAGGAGAGACGGAGGGGCGCCACAGGGTGGCCACACCCCCCCCCCCCCAGGCGCGGCCTAGGGTGGGACCGCGCCTACGCTGGGTGTGGGCCCCCTAGCCGCCTCCTAGCCTCGCCTCTTTGCCTAGAAGAAGCCCTCGATGCTGAAACCCTAAGCACCCGATCAATATTCCACGAAACCATCTATAGCCGCCGCCACCATCATCCCTAGATAGGGGGATATGAAGCTCTTCCCGGCACCCTGCCGGAGGGGAGATCATCCCAGAGGCCTTCTTCTTCATCATGCCAGCCTCTGGTATGAAGAGTGTTTAGTTCCACCTTGGACTACGGGTCAATGTAGTAGCTAGATGGTTGTATCTCCTCCTTGTGCTTTCATGTCTAGATCTTGTGAGCTCCGTTCATGATCAAGATCTAATCTATTTGTAATCATGCATGTTGTGTTTGCGGGCATCAGATGGATATTGAGATTACTATTTCATATTGATTAATGGTTTTGTCTTATTGATTCTATCATGTCTGTGTTGTTTGTGATCTTGCATGCTCTCCGTTGTTAGTAGCTATCTTGTCCAAGTAGTTGCTAGTGACTCCAAGAGGGGGTATTTATGCTTGATAGTGGGTTCATGCCTCTACTTATCAAGGGAAGTGACAGAAATCTCTACGGTAGTATATGTGTTGTTGCCACTAGGGAGAAAACATCGGTCTCTTGTTCATGGAACAAGTGGATTGTTTACCTTACACACTTTGCTTAAAGCAGTTGTCTGTTGCTTGCAACTTAATACTGGAGGGGGTTCGGATGATAACCTGAAGGTGGACTTCTAGTCATAGATTCAGTTGGATGGTGGTCTATGTATATTGTTGTATTGCCCAATCGAATCTCATAGGATATTTTTGTCTAGTATTGCATTGTTATGCCTTGCTCAGTCCTGTCAATTGCCCTATTGTAATTTGTTTACCCAGCATGCCATGTTTGTTTATCTAAAAAGAACACCTCTAGTGAACTGTGGACCCTGGTCCAATATGTACCATTGATACATCCTCCACTGTTACTGTTTACTTGTTGCAAACCATCATCACCTTCCACACCATAAAGTTAATACTTTGTTATAGCAACCGGTGAGATTGACAACCTCACTATTAGTTGGGGCAAAGTCTTGATTTTATGTTGTGCAGATTTCCATGTTGCTTGCAACACCTTTGAGAAGTTTCCTTCCTCCTATTGGTTCGATAACCTCGGTTTCTTACTGAGGGAAAACTTGCTGATGTGCTGCATCATACCTTGCTCTTGTGGTTTCCCAATGGGGCGTTCAACACGCATCACTACCATCTTAGAAAACAAGATGAAGCAACTTGAGAATAGGACGAGGAAACACCATTTTGATAAGCATGGATCAGGATCACCTCACAAGCATTCATATGGTGAAGGTAGTGGAACTTCTGGATCCCACAAGCATGGGAATCATAACAACCATCGCAACAATAACCACCACCACGATGGTAATAATCACCGTGGAAACAACTAAGGTGGATACAAAAATCACCATAATGGACATGTGTAAGATCCCTCCCTTTATAAAGGTAAGGATCCCTCTGATTGCAATGCTAGTCCCTGGATCAATGCTAGCATCCACAGTTTAAGATGAAGTACACAAAAACAAAGGTCATTATTACATAACATTCCAGAGACAAACAAAGTCTTTTACAAACTCCATGGCCACAGGCCTAATACAAGAGTTCAAATATATAATAAGATAAATAAGTCTTCATATTCATGTGCCACATGCAAGCATGTTGAGTGTAGACTCATAACCCCTAATCATCATCAGAATAACCTACAACATCACAAGTTACAGCCACAGTGGGTCAATACATTGGAATAGTATTGGCAAGTGATAACTTAGTAGAATATTAGTAGTCTAGATACTATATGCATTTTGGCTAAGTGTAGCTTAGGCTTGCTTTGATCAAAATAGGTTTTTGCCTATTAGTTGAAAACACTAAGTTTTTCTTTGATAAACTTTCCCAAGGAATCACCAATAGAAATTGGTGATCCTTCACCCTTGTTCAACCACAAGTTTTAACTTAGAAATTGGGATGAGGAGATTCTTGATAGCTTCGATGTCTTGATGCTCAACTTGTCCAATACCAGGGACATGGCTAAGTACTTAGATTCTTCCATCTGCAGAGGTTGTGCACTTTCCCCACAAGACTTTATTTTCACCAAGACAGGACCTTTCAGAAGCATTCCCTTAGACCAAATGGACGGGTTCCAACCTATCATCCCACTACCACCAACTGTCCAAATGGCTAAGTTATTGCAACCTATGTGATCTAGGCAGAGCCCATATTGCCATGTGGCTGCACTAGAAGCTTCTTAACATTTGGCCTCTCAAATCCCTTTGTTCCTGGGTGTCTTTCCACAAGTGAGATACACAAGGTAAGCCATAGAAATGGGCCTTGTGTAACCACTCAACATAAACCATTCTTTCCATTCCACCCAGGTGTTTCATTCACTTAGTTGTTTTATTAAGCAAAAACATAAGTCCAAAGACTTAGAAATATTTTCTCATAGCATGAATATATAACCACCCTTGGTTTCTACTAGCTAGGCTAAGCATGGCATTGATAAGCATCTTAACTTAGAAATTTCTAGCAATTCTACAACTACTAGGTTTTCCCAAGCATAGCATATAGATCAAAATATTCATGCAAGTCTAGCAAAATATTTCTAGTGCATAGTTGAAAAAAATTGGAATAAAATCATGAAGCACCACTTGCCTTGGTAGTTTGGGGAGTAGCAACAATCTTCACAATCACAATCACTATTTGCACCAAAATCTACACATAAAATAATGGCACCAAAATTACATACAAAATATATATACAAACAAAAATATATGAATGCATGCAAATGCCATGTGATGATTTTCTACACCAAACAAGACAAGTACATAGTACTGAACCATAAACAAGTCCAAAATAATCCAAATAAACTTTATTTGAATAACATAACATTTTTCAAATAATTGTTATACACAAATTATGCCTACAAATGTTTCTGTAAAAACAACCATTTTTACAAAGGCAAAACATTAAACACATTGCATAAATGGAAATGATTTTCTCTCCTGGTTCTAATGGTATAAAATTTGTCAAATTTGGACGTGGGATTCAAAAGTTATGAATTTTACAAGTTTAAACATCTAATAGATCTAAATTTTGTTTTTAAAACAAAGGACTGGCCACGCGGCACCTTCTGATTGGTTGATACTGTTTCGCTCCGGATCACACACGCGAGCCGTTAGATCTAACTTAATCTGCACGGCTCAGATCTGTTCGTACCGCTTCGTTACAGGTCTGTTTCTAATTGCTGGATCTAGATCCTACGGCCACGGATCAAACGACCAGAGACGAGCGGCGCTAGAGGCGGCGATGCGGCGGCGTGGCTCTGTCAGAGATGTCGCCGGCGATTCAGATCGCGCGGGGAGGAGTGGAGGTGGTTACCGTGTTCGCGGGGCTGCAGTGAAGCTCAAGGTGGTCGAGGGAGGAACAGGGGCGCTCGGATCTGGCTGCTATTGCTTGCCAGAGTGGAGCCTGTCGTCGGGCAAGCTCTGGCGTCGTCGGGGCGAGGTTCTGGTGCACGCTAAGACAAACCAGAGACGCTGTTAGATGCGCACAAGCCTGGCGAACAAGTGAGTATCCAGAAGAGAGGAAGGGGTGGTCGGGAACTACAAGGAGGGGTCGCCGGAGTTGCGCTGAGCTTCGGCTGCTTCCAAAGGTGGACGGTGACGATGTTCTGGGGCGATACAGAGAAAAAGGGAGGCATGAGAAGATGTGCAAGGACATGTTGATCATGCTCGCATGAAACAGAGACAGGGGGGCGGACGGTGCTCACCGGAATCGGTCGCCAGAGGTCGTCGGTGCTGCGGGGTTCTGAGCTCAATTGCGCGCAGCCTGGTGCCGGAGTGGTGGCGCTAGGTGAGGGGAAATTCTCGCGGTGCAGAGGGGGTTAAATAGCCAGGAGGGGGCAGCGATTACGCACTACATCAATGGCAATAACGCAGGCAGTGACTACGGCGAGGTAACGGCGGAGCGCCTCGGCCACACGTTGATTGAGGACGATGTTGACGGGGCATGGTGGGGTCTGGCTGTCAGCGGGTGGGTCACTACTAGGAAAACGGCTATAGGTAATCCACACTTCTGTGGCGCACTTGCTAGTGGTGCCCCACGGGTAAAATAGGCGTGGCGCACTGCCCACAGGTGCCCTACGGATAACTGTCATAAGCGTGGCGCACATGGGGGTGGTGCGCCACGGCTATGTGTGGGCCAGGGCACATGTGGCCTCATCACACATACCCGTAGCGCACTAGGTCAAGGTGCGCTACAGATGTTTCACTTATCCGTAGGGCACCTTGATCTAGTGCGCTATGGGCATGTTTGCTGCTGCAGCTGGGTCAACTTAGCCGTAGGGCACTCTGCCCTAGTGCCCCACGGCTAAGTGGCATGCACCAACTCCACCCCCCCCCCCCCCCCCGTGGATCGCCTTTTTAGGGTTTGCAAAAAATAAAAGAAAATGATAAACACTTCAAAAAATTAAATCCTTTCATATTTAGGTAGGTAATGTGGTATAGATTCTAGTAAAATTAAGAAAAATGAGTTTCGACTTTCTTTGCAAAAAAAAAGTCATGCCACGGTAAAAAGGCCGTAACTTTTGCATACGATATCGAAAAATTCGAAAAGAGTAAAAAGTTACGGTCAAAAGACCGTTTTTCCTGCAGAAAAAAAATAGAGGGCGACTTACCCGTAGCGCACCACCACCTAGTGCGCCACGGATAAGCTTGGGCGGGATTCAAATTTGAATCCCCACCCCGCCCTCCTCCCTTTTCCTTTCCCCTTTTCCCTTCCCCTTTTCCCTCTTCCTCTCCCTTTCCCTTCTCCTTCTTCCTTCTTCCTTCTCCCTTCTTCCTTCTCCTCCTTCCCCTTCTCCTATCCTTGTAGTGACGGCGCGACGTCGACCTCCTTCTCCTCCTCCTCGCAGTGACAACGAGCGACGGCGGTGCAACGGTGGCCTCCTTCTCCTCCTCCTCGCAGTGACAACGGGCGATGACGGCATCCTTCTCCTCACCGACCTCCCTTCCTCCCTCTCTTCCTCCATCTCTTCCTACCTCCCTCTCTTCCTCCATCTCTTCCTTCCTCCCTCTCTTCCTCCATCTCTTCCTTCCTCCCTCTCTTCCTACCTTCCTTTCTCCAACCACACCCTTCCTACCACCTCGACGCCGGCGAGGACTAGAGCGGCCACGACCCCTCCCGCACCTCCCTGCCACGGCCATGCTCCGGCGAGGTGACACGACTGCGGCGGCGATGCACGGACCCGATTGCTTTTGCAATTCAAAACGAGGGTGTTTTTTGCATTTTTTTTGTTTTTTGAAAAACACATTTGTGGCGCACCCTGTACCCCTACCCGTGGCGCACCTGGTAGTGCGCCACGCCTATCTCGATATAACCGTGGCGCACCATGCAGTGCGCCACGGCTACGAGATAGCCGTAGCGCAAGGCCCGTGGCGGACTGCTAGTGCGCCACGGAAGGCCTTTTCAGGTGCGCCACGAATAGGCGTTTTTCTAGTAGTGGGTGCACGCAGGCGCGGTGAGAAACAGAGAAGAGAGGGGGAACCCGGGTGGGCTGTTTTGCTTGCTAGGCTGGAATGATGGCGCCAGGCCAAGTTAGGTTTTCTATTTCTTTTTCTTTTTCTGAGTTGATTTTTAGGAATCATTTTCAAGTAAATTCAAAAGCAATTGAATTCAAATCTTTTCTGGATTTTTGTAAAGTGTAACCTTCATACTTTTGTGCATAAAATCATGTTGTCTCTCTGTACTTGCTTGGTCTCTTTGAGTAAACAAATAAACAGTGCCATAGTTCAAGATTTGAATAGGTTTTGCAAATGTTTTAACACCATATTTGTCTTGGTAAATTTTTATACAAGCATTGACACACAACCAAATCATCTTAAGAGCAAACTAATCTTGGTTTAAAACAAATATTCCCTCACTTGATAGTGGCATTTATATCAATGCATGCTCACATAAAATAATAGCACTTAGTGCTTCTATTTTCTTGAAATGAGTTTGATATTTGATCCCTAAATGATATGCATGCATGGATGATATGCAATCTTTGAAAACATGATTTTATGGATGTTACAAATCTAACCCCCTTAAGGTGAATCTCTCCCTCGAGATTCGGGTTGGATAGCAAATAGGTGAGGGTGGTCTTTCCGAAGATCATCTTCTCTTTCCCATGTGGCTTCTTCTTCGGAATGATGGTTCCATTGAACTTTGCAGAATTTGATACCCTTAGTCCGAGTAACTCTTTCTGTATTCTCAAGAATCTTGATAGGTTTTTCCTCATAAGTGAGATCACTTTCCAATTAAACTTCCTCCAATGGTATAGTATCCTTCAAAGAAGTCTCTTCCATTTCTGGATGACATTTCTTAAGCTGGCTCACATGAAACACATTGTGAACGGCAGACAACGATTCTGGCAATTCAATCTCATAAGCTACTTCTCCTTTATGACTCAGAATCTTGAATGGTCCAACATATCTTGGGGCCAATTTTCCTTTGACTCCAAATCTCTTCACTCCACGAAGTGGTGACACTCTAAGATAAGCTCTATCACCCACTTCATAGGTTACTTCCCTATGCTTAGGATCTATGTAGCTCTTTTTTCGGGACTGTGCTATCTTCAATATGTCCTTAACTAGCTTGACTTTCTCTTCAGCCTCCTTGATTAGTTCTGGTCCGAACAAACTCCTCTCTCCTACACCATTCCATAGCAATGGGGTGGTACACTTTCTCCCATAGAGAAACTCAAATGGTGCCATCTCAATACTGGCTTGATAGCTGTTATTGTGAGAGAATTCTGCGTTAGGCAGACTTTCATCCCAACTGGCTCCATAGTCTAGGGCACATGCCCTCAACATATCTTCAAGAATCTGGTTGGTCCTTTCTATTTGTCCATCAGTCTGAGGATGAAAAGCAGTGCTAAATTCCAACCTCGTTCCCAATGACTCATGTAGTTGCCTCCAAACATGAGAAGTAAATTGAGTTCCCCTATCAGACACAATACTATTGGGTACTCCATGTAGACATACAATTCTACTCATATAGATCTTGGCTAACTTAGCACTTGTGTAGGTTGTCTTCACGTGTATAAAATGAGCCACTTTAGTTAGGCGATTGTCACATCCCAAGATTTTCCAAATCTTGTAATGTGAAAAATAAAATAAACAAAATAAATTATTGTTGAAAATCAGGGTGAAAAGAAACTTTTGTTTCTAAATGGAAACTTAAAAATCCCATCTTGAACAAAACTTTAATTAAAGTTTGAATTCAACAAAATTCAAATCTAGAGAAATGCATTCCTCAATGAATGTATCTGGATATTTAAACACTTGGAAAATAAATCCAAACCCTGAGCCCTAATGGAATAAAAATTATTTCCAAGATATCTCCAAGCCTATGGATTTGATCCATATAAAATCTTGTCAACAGACATTTACAAATGATCAAGAAAGACAAATAGAAATATTATAAAACCATAGAAATTGGTTTCACTTAATTTGGAGCCATATATAAAATCTTATGAATATAATAAGATAAGGAAAATATTTTCCAAAGCTAATAAAGCACTTATCAAAAATCCATACAAAATGGTGAGCAAATAATCCTATAGATATTCAAAGGGATAAATAAATATTAAATAAGATTTTATAAATTGGAATCACCAAATTTGGATCTCTAAAAAAAAGATATGGATTTAATAAGATGAATAAAGAAATATTCAATAAAGAATATTTAAAGACCAAATCAAATCTTGGCCTAACCCATAAACCAAATAAAAATATTGGTTAAAGAATTGCCAAAATAAAATAAAATGGCTTAGACCAAATCCTATTGGAATAAAGAGAAACCCAAATTTTAAATGATTAATAAATCTTATTAAAAACTTTTCCAAATAATTCAAGATGAATTATTTGACACCCTTTTAAGTAAACAAAACTTACTGAAAGGTTTTGGAAGAATTTATAAGTCAAATGGAAATTAAAAACATTATTAAGTCCTATTTTGATTTAAAACAAGGGCCCTTTTTATTAATTAAAAAGACCCCAAAAGGAATAAAATAAATTTCCAAAAATAACATCAGAATGTGCTACCAATCAATATTTAAACCTACCCAAATTTTGGCAAAGGTTTGAATTCAAATAAGTGTTTGAATTGGTTGTTCAAAATCCAAACAGAATAAAGGAAAAGGAAAAATAAAAACAAATAGAATAAAAAAAATGTGAAAGGACCCAGCCTAGCCTAACTAGCCCACCTGGCCCAGTCCAACCCAGTTCCTCTTTCCCCCGCAGAAAACGATTCACACCCACTTATAAACCCGCAGAGTCGCCGACGCGTGGACCCCATCACCCTACTCCTCTCTCACGCTGCCAAGCGGACCCATCGCCAGCTCACCTCGTCGTCAACCCCGCGAACCATTCATCCCCAAACCTCGCGACTGTTTTATGTAGTAATTGCGCCCTTCAATTCGCGTTAAACGGCCGATTAAACCCGCGCTGCCAGACCATACCCCATAGGAGCCACCAGGCTGCGCGAATTACTCTCCCGAACCCCACCGTCTCCGACAACTTTCCCGGCAAATTCGGCAGCCCCTCACCGCCCCTTGCCTCCTCGACCACCCTCACCTGATCCCCACATCCTAGCGAACCTCCCAGAGGCATTAGCTCGCTCGCTCGCGCCCCGGAGCCTCGACAACGATGACACCAAGCGCCGCCACCGTCTGCCATTTCCCCGGCGACGTCCCAAGTAAAATTCGACCGCGCCTCCCCGTCTCCTGGATGCACTCGTACTCGCCGCTTCTGTGCGCAGCTAACGCACCCTTTTTCGTGCCTTAGATTGAACCGTACACTCGCCTCCGACGACGAACAGAGCCGCCAGACGCCGGCGACAACTACGGCGAGGAATCACCGGTGGTTCAGAGCGCCCCTCACGACCACGTTGATCATCAGCGAAGCAAGGCGAACCTGGTAAAGCCCTCCCCCATCACCCTTGCTTCCTAAATCGCCGGCTCCGCCACCGTTTGACCACGCCGCCGCCAACCGCCGCCGCTAGCGCCGCTCAGATATGGTCAGACCCCTGTACACCGTTGGATCTGGATCGTGTGGATAGAATAGAGTCACTTAAGTGAAACAGTATGGAGCAACCTGTGCCGCTCGATCTAACTTGATCCAACGCACCAGAGAGCGTTATCCGAGTGAAGCGGTATCAGCGAATAGAATTAAGCCACGTGTCTCTGTCGATTTGAAATTAAAACATATTTGATCTATTAGATGCAAGATTTTGTAAAATCTATAACTTTTAATCTACACGTCCAAATTTTGCAAACTTTATATCAATGGATTCAGAAAAACAAGCCCTAGCCAACCATGCACTTTGTTTAGTAAAAAGCTTCTGGTAAAATGTTTTTTTTGCAGAAACTTGTGTATGCATGTTTAGGATATAAAAATTGTTTGAAAATAATTTTGAGGATAAAATCTTTGGCAATTGGTGTGTTTTGAACCTACTGATCATAGGAAACAAATTGTGGAATCAAAAATGTATTTGGTGAAGCAAAAGAATAAATCTTTGATTTAAACCATTTCTAGTCAAATGAAAATATGATTTAATTATTAAAAATGGTTTAGGAAGAAAACCTTTGAGGAATGTTTTGGAAATAAACTCCCTGACCCTAAACACAAGGTTATATGGTTTGAAAATATATTTTGTGAAACCTATAGAATTTTGCCTTATTAAAAGCATTTCTCCACCACATAAAATAATGACTTGATTTAAAAATGGTTTAGGAAGTGAAATCTTTTGCAAATGACTTTGCCACCTTATAAAATGATCATTAGGTGTTTTCAAATGTTTACAACCTATCATAAACCACTTTTGTAAATAAAACAAAGATTGGCATGCTTGCATGCATTGTTTTGTTACCATGATTTTATGTGTTGAATTGCTTGAATGGTAGATTGAAATATTGTTTGCTTGATTGAATTGTAGTGATTTGAAGTGAGTGAACATTGCAAAGAATAAGGAAGTGAACTTATACTCTCTACCAAAAAGGCAAGTGATGCTTCATACTTTTTGTCCCATTATTTTCACTTTGCATTAGTGATATTTCCAAGTAAGACTTGCATGGAATTTTTGCTAAGTATAAACCATTCTATGGGAAATCCTAGTAGATGAAACCTTAGTAGAATTTCCTAAGTTAAGATTCCTATTACTATCATGCTTAGCTTAGCTAGTAGAAAACAAGGGTGGAATATATATTCATGCTATCGAAAAATTTCTAAGTCTGAGGACTTGTGTTTTGTTTAATAAAACAACTAAGTGAATGAATCACCTAGGTGGAATGGAAGGAATGGTTTGTGTTGAGTGGTTCACAAGTCCCATTTCTATGGTTTACCTTGTGTATCTCACTTGTGGATGGCCACCCGGGAACAAAGAGATTTGAGATGTCAAATGTTGAGAAGCTTCAAGTGCAACCACTTGGCATTATGGGCTCTGCCTGGATCATATAGGTTGCAAGAACTTAGCCAAATGGACAATTGGTGGTAGGGGAATGATAGGTTGGAACGCGTCCATTCTGGTCTAAGGGAAGGCTTCTGAAAGATCTTGTCTTGGTGAAAACAAGTCTTGTGGGGAGAGTGCATCACCTCTGTAGAGTGAAAAATCTAAGTACTTAGCCATGTCCCTGGCAAAGGACAATTTGAGCATCAAGACGTGGAAGCTATCAAGAATCTCATCATCTAAATTTCTAAGTTAAAAACTTGTGGTTGAACAAGGGTTTAAGGTTCACCAATTTCTATTGGTGGTTCCTTGGGTGATTTTGTCAAGCAAAAACAAAGTGTTTTGAAATGATAAGAAAAATCTATTTTGAGCAAAGCAAGCCTAAGCTCCACTTAGCCAAATGCATATAGATGATAGACTCCACTATACTACCATAGTATCACTTGCCAATACAATTCAAATGTATTGACCCTTGTGGCTGTAACTTGTTATGTTGCAGGTTTGTTTGATATTAGTGAAGTAGGATTACAAGTCTACAACCAACATGTCTGCCTGTGGCACTTTGAAGATGAAGGACCCCATGCTTATAGATATTCTGCTGCAATGAAATGTAATGGCCAAATGAGCTATGTAAGATGTAACAAGTTATGTTATTCCTGGTTATAAAGTTGTAATATGACCTTTGTTTCTTGATATTACATCTTAACTGTGGATGCTAGCTATTGATCCAGGGACTAGCATTGTAAACACAGGGATCTCTACCTTATTAAAGGTTGGGAACCTTACAGATGGTATCAAAGCATTGTGTTGCCTGTAGGATTTGTAACCCTAGGATTGGACAAAACCCCTTAGAAAAATAGGAGTTGTATTTGTTCAAAAAAAACATATTTACAAACAATCTTGTAAACTCTTTCCTCAACTATTTTGGTTTTGATTCTACACCTCTTCTATTTCAAACTTGATGGACAAAGCCTTTCCCATGGCCAAAGACTTCACCATGTGCTAAGGACTTCTTCAACTCTAATGACTTCAACATCTTCAACTCTAATGACTTCAACATCCTCAACTCTAATGACTTCAACATCTTCAACATTTTCACCAAGGACATCAACTTGGATATCACTAAGGACTACAAGTGAGACAAGAAATATTACTCAAGACTTAACGACTAAGGAAACACAACTTAGAAGGAACCATGATCACCTTTGAAGTTTTTGAGACCAAGAATTTTTCCATGGATACAAAGATCTTATTCAAGAAGAATCAACTAGGAAGGGTGGAAAGATTTCAAGTGAACCATATAGATGGACCACCATATTTAGTTTAAGTCAAACCCACCAACTTATGTTGTGTAACAAAAATATTTTTGGTTGCCTAAAAATGTGCTTGAACTTTTTTGTTTGAGCGGAATGTTTGTTTGTGATTGCTTGCACATTGCTTGTGTGAATTGTGATGTGTGTGATTAGAATTATTTCCTTAGAAATATTTTGCCTATTCTAATCCCAATCCAACCCAAACAGATGACTTCTCCAAGAGACTCCAACATCAAGGATGACAACAACAACCAAGAGAACAACATGAGAGAACAACTACTAGCAAACCAAACCCAGTTGAGCCAAGTGACAACTCAGCTTTTAGCCAACAACAATGGATTAGACCCAGCCATACAAAGGATTTTGAAACTTCAATCCCAATTGTTGCAAGGGATGGCTACTCAAATGACCAACATGGGAGAAAGCTCTTCCCAAGGAGATAATGACAACAAGGATGAAATAGATGTTAATCTAGAAGGAACCCAATCTTGCAATATTTGTGGAGACAAGGATCATACTTCCAAAGAGCATGGAGATCAATGCCCCAACTGTGAAGAGAATCATCCAGCTAACCAATGCCCCACATCCCAAGCTACTTGTTACTTATGTGAAGGAAACAATCATGTCCCTATCCAATACCCCATCTATTCCATAGTTGAACAAAAGAAACAAGGTGGAGTGCAACAACTGATTGCAGATTACCATGAGAGAGCCAAGTCTACCAAGAAGGTTGAAGACAAAGGAAAATCTCAGCTTGTACCTCCCAACAACATGACTCAATTTAAAGGACCAAAGAGGAGACATATGAATTATCCAAGGAGTAATAGAAAGTCAAGGAGACCAGTAGACATTCCTACCTTTGAGATAACATATGAAGAACAAGAACTAGAAGCACTCCTAGATTTGGAGAAACCCAAGAAAAAGAAGGACAAAAGCCATGTGCAATGTGGTCATTGCAAAGACAGGGGACACTATGCTAGTGAATGTCCAGAAAAGCAAAAGTATAAAGAGATTAGCCAAGTGTGGTGCAACAACTGCAAAGAGCTAGGCCATTATGTAGCAACTTGCCCACAGAAGATACGTGATGAACTCAATCTTATCACATGTTACAATTGTGGTAACCAAGGACATTATGCAAGCAACTGTCCAGAAAAGATGAAGCACAAGATTAACAAGCCTATGAAGGATCTCAGCCTTGTCACATGTTTCAAGTGTGGAAACAAAGGACACAATGCAGATGTTTGCCCAGAGAGATTTCAACAAGACCCCAAGCAAGCCAAGATGTAATATAGTTGGAAAATTTTTAAGGGTGGTAGTACCCTAGATGCTTTTGAGCCAACTTGTAACGCCTAGCCTCCCCAAATCTCGGGACGAGATTTATTTTAAGGGTGGTAGCCTGTCACATCCCAAGATTTTCCAAATCTTGTAATGTGAAAAATAAAATAAACAAAATAAATTATTGTTGAAAATCAGGGTGAAAAGAAACTTTTGTTTCTAAATGGAAACTTAAAAATCCCATCTTGAACAAAACTTTAATTAAAGTTTGAATTCAACAAAATTCAAATCTAGAGAAATGCATTCCTCAATGAATGTATCTGGAAATTTAAACACTTGGAAAATAAATCCAAACCCTAAACCCTAATGGAATAAAAATTATTTCCAAGTTATCTCCAAGCCTATGGATTTGATCCATATAAAATCTTGTCAACAAATTGAATTCCTAAGGAAGTTATTTGAATTCTAATTTTCACCAAACCTTTTTCAGTAAGTTTTATTTATTCCATAGTGCAAATAATTTACTTGAATTATTATTTAAAATATTTTAATAGGGTTTATTCATCATTCAAATTGGGTAATTGTGTTTATTAAAATAAAATCAACTATGGTTTTAATCCCATATAATATTTATTCAAATAATTATTTTAGGTTAATTAGATAACTTTTTAATCCACTTTGGTAAATTTCCATTTATTATTTTCTCATGATTTAATTAATCATTTACCTAAGGGATTTTGTCTTTATTAAATATAATTTGGAGATGGTATAATCCCATATACTTTTATTTGAATATTCTTCATCCCTTGATTTTATTTGGATTTGAATTATTTTTATTCCATTTCCTTATGGATTTAATTTAATTTGTCTTCAAAATAATTTCTTTGGGATTTATTATTTAGTTTAGGCAATTTGTCTTTATTTAAATAAAATTGGATATTGTTCAATCCTTATGATTTTATTTAAATAATCTTTTTATTTCTTTTTATTATTTAATAACTTCCATTTGTTTATGGATTTGGCCAAGATTTAATTTAGTTTTTAAATATTCCTTATTTATTTATTTCTTACTTATATTTTTATTTATAGATCCAAAATTGGTGATTCCAATTTGTATAATTATATTTAATATTTGTTTATCCTTTTAAATCTCCTTAGGATTATTTTGCTCACAATTTTGGTATGGATTTTAGATAAGAGCTTTATTATCTTTGGAAAATATTTCTTTATCTTATTAAATTCATAAGATTTTATCCATGACTCCAAATTAAGTGAAATTAATTTCTATGGTTTTATAATATTTTTATTTATCATTTTTGATCATTTATAAATGTTTATTGATAGATTTTTATATGGATCAAATCCATAGTCTTTCAGAAATCTTTGGAATGATCTATTCCATTAGGGTTTTAGGGTTTTGGTTTAGCTTTTCCAAATGTTTAAATTTCAATATACATTCATGGATGAATGTATTTCACTTGATTGAAATTTGTTGGATTTCATTTTATTCAAATTTTTTCAAGATTGTTTTTGATGTTTCCATTCAGAATCAAAAAGTTTCTTTTCACCCTAAATTTCAACATTATTTATTTTGTTTATTTATTTTTCACATTTCAAAATTTGGAAAATTTTGGGATGTGACAGGCTACCACCCTTAAAAGAAATCTCGTCCTGAGATTCGGGAAGGCTAGAGGTTACAAGTTGGCTACAAGGCAACTAGAGTACTACCACCCTTAAAAAGGTTTTCAACTAGATTACATCTTGGCTTACTTGGGGTCTTGATGTAACTTGTCTAAACACTTGTTTGCATAATGTCCTAGATCTTTGCATTTGAAACACATCACTTGGCTAACATTCTTATTTTCCTTTGGCATCATTGCCTCTTGGTTCTTCTTTTCTGGGCAATCACTGTCATAGTGTCCCATCTCTTTGAAATTGTAACATTGCAACTAGATTTTGTCCTTCTTCTTATTTTTGGGTCTCTCCAAAGCTAGGAGTTCTTCTAGTTCATGCTCTTCATATCTCACCTCAAAGGTGGGAAATCTTTCTCTCTTCTTAGGACAGTTACTAGAGATATGACCTTCTTCTCCACAAGAGTAGCAACACTTTGTGGTTACTTTGGATCTGGCCTTATGAGGCATGGTTCTGACTTTGCCTTCATCCTTCTTGGTATAAGTTGTTCCCTTATGGAGGTTTCCAAACATTTGATGCATTCCATCTTGTTTCATTTGTTGAACTATAGGGTAGATGGGGCATTGGATAGGGACATGATCATTTCGTTCACATAGGAGAGATGTGGGGCATTGTTTAGTTGGATGTTTCTCTTCACAATTAGGGCATTGATCCTCATGCTCTTTGGAAGTGTGTTCTATGTCTCCAGAAATATTGCAAGCTTGAGTTCCTTCTATAATATCATCCTTGATATCATTGTTGTCACAATCTCCTTGGGAAGAGTTAATTATCATGTTGATCATTTTATTGGTCATCCTTTGCAACAATTGGGATTGGGTTTCCAAAAAAATTTGCATGGTAGGGTCTAACTCATTGTTGTTGGCCAAAAACTGAGTTGTCACTTGATTCAATTGGGCTTTGGTTGCTAGAAGCATCTCTTGGTTGTTGTTGTCACCATCCTTGATGTTGGAGTCTCTTGGAGAAGTCGTCTGTTTGGGTTGGATTGGGATTACAGTAGGCAAAAGATTTCTAGAGGAAGAATTCTAATCACACACAAAAATTCACACAAGTAATGTGCAAGCAATCACAAACAAACATTCCACTCAAACAACAAGGTTCAAGCACATTTTTAGGCAACAAAATATTTTTGCTACACCACATAAGTTGGTGTGTTTGATCTAAACATTAGTATGGTGGTCCAACTATATGGTTTTCTTGAGATAATTTCATTCTTCTTAGTTGTTTCTTCTTGCACAAGATCATGGTATCCTTGGAAAAATTCTTGCATCCTGGTCACAAAACTTCAGTGATGATAGTTCCTTCTAAGTTGTGTTTACTTAATCTTCAAATCTTGAGTATTGTTCTTGTCTCACTTGTAGTCCCTAGTGATGTCCAAGTTGAAGTCCTTGATGAAACTAAAGTTTAAGGCATTTGAGTTGGTGAAGTCCTTTGATCAAGTTGGAGTCTTTGTCTATCAGGTTTGAAAAGTAAGATATGTAGAATCAAAACCAAAAATGGTTAAGGAAAGAGTTTACAAGATTGTTTGTAAATAAGTTTTGAACAAATACAACTCCAATTTTCTAAGGGGTTTTGTCCAATCCTAGGGTTACAATCCTACAGGCAACACAGTGCTCTGATACCATCTGTAGAGGTCCCAACCTTTAATAAGGTAGAGATCCATGTGTTTACAATGCTAGTCCCTGGATCAATAGCTAGCATCCACAGTTAAGATGTAATATCAAGAAACAAAGTTCATAATACAACTTTATAACCAGGAATAAAATAATTCATTACATCTTACATAGCTCATTTGGCTATCTCATTACAATGCAGTAGAAATAAATAAAGCATCGAGTCCTTCATCTTCAAAGTTCCACAGGCAATCATGTTGGTTGTATACTTGTAATCCTAATCAACAC
Source organism: Avena sativa (assembly GCA_916181665.1). Taxonomy (NCBI): domain Eukaryota; kingdom Viridiplantae; phylum Streptophyta; class Magnoliopsida; order Poales; family Poaceae; genus Avena; species Avena sativa. The sequence continues at coordinate 128,105,694 of OV702284.1, forward strand.
ACTTCACTAACATCAAACAAACCTGCAACATAATAACTTACAGCCACAAGGGTCAATACATTTGAATTGTATTGGCAAGTGATACTATGGTAGAATAGTGGTATCTATCATCTATATGCATTTGGTTAAGTGGAGCTTAGGCTTGCTTTGCTCAAAATAGATTTTCCTTATCATTTGAAAACACTAAGTTTTTGTTTGGCAAAAATCACCCAAGGCATCTACCAATCAATGATTTAAGATCCTTTAACCCTTTTTCAACCACAAGTTTTAAACTTAGAAATTGGGATGAGGAGATTCTTGATAGCTTACATGTCTTGATGCTCAAATTGTCCATTGCCGGGGACACGGTTAAGTACTTAGATTGTACTCTCTCGAGAGGTGGTGCACTTTCCCCACAAGACTCGACATGCATCGAGACAAGATCTTTCAGAAGCCTTCCCTTAGACCATAATGGACGTGTTCCAAACTTATCACCCCCTACCACCAACTATCCATCTGGCTAAGTTATTGCAACCTATATGATCCAGGCAGAGCCCATAATGCCAAGTGGTTGCACTAGAAGCTTCTCAAGATTTGACATCTCAAATCTCTTTGTTCCTGGGTGGCATTCCACAAGTGCGATACACAGGGTAGGCCATTGAAAAATGGGCCCTGGTAACCACTCAACAAAAATCCAGCCATGCAAGTCCCATTCCACCCACGTGATTCATTAGGAGTTGGAGATAGTAAGTCAGTAGAGAATTCCTCATCACCCCCCTTCAAAAGGCGTCGAACTCGAAGCTCCAAGGTATTCTCCATCATATGGTGTCAAATCAGCAACATTTAAACTATCGCTAACATCTCCAAACACATCTTGAGGAGTATCTATCTTGTAGGCATTATCATGGATATTGGTGTTAGACCCCTCCTTTATAAAGGAAAGGATCCCTGTGATTGCAATGCTAGTCCCTGGATCAATGCTAGCATCCACAGTTTAAGATGAAGTACACAGATACAAAGGTCGTTTATTACATTCATTCCAGAGATAAAACATAGTCTTTTACAACTCAGGGCCATAGGCCTAATACAAGAGTTTAAGGAATAAGTAAATAAACACAAGTCTTCATCTTCATGTGCCACAGGCAAGCATGTTGAGTGTAGACTCATGACTCCTACTCATCATCGGAGTAACCTGCAACATCACAAGTTACAGCCACAGAGGGTCAATACTTTGGAATAGTATTGGCAAGTGATACCTTAGTATATTTTTAGTGGACTATATTACTATATGCATTTTGGCTAAGTGTAGCTTGGCTTGCTTTGCTTGAGAATAGGTTTTACCTATTAGTTGAAATCACTAAGTTTTTATTTATCAAAAACTTCCCAGGAAACCACCAATAGACATTGTGGTCCTTCACCCTTTTTCTCCCACAAATTTTACTTAGAAGTTGGAGTGATGAGATTCTTGTAGCTTCCATGTCTTGATGCTCATGTTGTCCATTGCCTTGGATTAGGCTAAGTACTTAGGTTTTCCATCTGCAGAGGTTGTGCACTTTCCCCACCAGACTTGGTTTCCCAAGACAGGACCTTTCAGAAGCCTTTCCTTAGTCAAATGGACGCGTTCCAACCTATCATCCCAACTACCACCAACTGTCCAAATGACTAGGTTCTAGCAACCTATATGATCAAGGCAGAGCCCATATTGCCAAGTGGTTGCACTGTAAGCTTTCTCAACACTTGGCCTCCAAATCCCTTTGTGCCTGGGTGGCATACCACAAGTGAGATACACAACCCAAGTCCATGGCCTTGTGTAACCAGTCAACATAACCCAATCCTTCCATTCCACCTAGGTGGTTCATTTGACTTAGTTGTTTTATTAAGAAAGCATAAATCTCATGACTTAGAATTATTTCCATCATAGTAAGTATAGATTTTCACCAACCCTTGTTTGCTAAATAGCTAGGCTAAGCATGGCATGATAACTTAACTTAGGAAAATTCCCTAGGAATTCTACATTTCTACACTACTTAGGATTTCCCAACTTAGCATTAGGCAAAATAGCATGCAAGACTTAGCAAAATATCTAATGCTAGTATAAAGCATAGGACAAAAATATTCATGAAAATATCACTTGCCTTGGTAGTGGGGAGAGTAGCACTCTTCACAATCACAATCACTAGCAAGATCTACACAAAAATTATAACATACAATTACACACAATTATATTCAATCAAAAATAATATGAATGCATGCATGCAAGAGTTTACCAAGTGGTGATTTTGAAAACTCTACCAAGTATGCACATGTTTACAGAAACTTAACAAGTCACAAATTTGCCAACTAAACTTATTTGGCTCCAATACAATTTACCAAAATAAATATACTTAAAATAGCCTTAAAACATGTTCTACAAATAAAGTCATTTTAACTGTTACTATTTGATAAATAAATTGGATATTCAGAAAGGTCTTGTTTCACTGAATCCAACGGTATAAAATTTGTAAAATTCTAACGTGGCATTCAAAAGTTATAGCAGTTCAAAGTTTGGATCTAAATCAGGTTTAAATTCTGTTTTTGAATTCATCCTAGCCACGCGTTACAACCTCACTGGCGCGTACCGCTTCGTGCGGATCGAGCTCTGCGGACCGCACGATCTAAATGAAATCTGGCGTCTCAGACACACGCGTACCTCTTCGCTCAGGATCTATCCTAGCCCTACGATGCAGATCCAACGGACCAGACTACCTAGCCACAATCTGGCGGTGCTAGCGGCGCTAACTGGCGGCGGCGTGTCTGACTACGGCGGCGCAGTCGTTCTACATCGCTCCAGGAAGCAGGAAGGTGCTTACCAGATTCGCCAAGACGTGCTGAAGCTTGTCGTGGTACTGGTTTGCGGAGGGGCGCTCGGAGATGGGCTCTGGATCTCGTCGGAGTTGCGTCTGGCGTCGGGTGGATGTTGTCGGAGTCGTTGCCGAGGTTCCACGTCGCCCTAACACGAGTCAGAGGGTTCAGGAAGTGCGCAAGACAGTTGCGAACACGCTCGTGTGAAGGAAAAGGCAAGGGGCGCACGGAACTTACTGAGATTGGTCGCCGGAGTTGGGGTGGTCGTCAGGTGCTTACGGTGTCAAGCGAATACGGCGACCTGGGGTAATACAGGATGAGCTAGTGGGGTCAGGAGGTGCGCCAGGAGATTACAAAGTGGCTCGAACAATCCAGAGGGGAAGGGGCGCACGGAGCTCACCTGAATCGATCGCCGGAGTTGCTCTGTCTGCGGCGGGTTTGAGCGAGTCGTGGGCAGCCTGGTGGCGTGAGTGTAGAATTGGCTGGAGAAAAATGACTGCGAGGAGGTGGGGATCTTATAGCCGGTCTCTCGACAGGAAACGCCCGAGGTTTAATGCACAATTAAGCCGCGCCATTACCGGCAGTGACTGCCGCTGCGACGTGGTCGCGGGCGTGGTTTGAGGAAGACGATGACAACGTGGACAGGGCCCGCTCGTCAGCGATGTGCGCGAAATGAGTGTGGGGTCCGTCTGTCAGCGACTGGCTGTGTGCGTTCGCGCGTGAGAGAAGAAAATAGAATTCCCGGGTGGGCTTGCTGGGCTGGGTTCGTTGCTGGGCCAGATATCTAGCGCGCGGCCCTTTTCCTTTGTTTATTTCTTTTTCTTTTTCTATTTTGATTTTCTGGTTAGATTTAGATATGAATTCAAATCCTTTTTTAATTCAAACAATTTTGGGGATTTTTGTAGGGTACTGTGGTTTCTAAAATCTGTTATTTAACCATGTGGTTATTCTGTAAGGACTTGGTCAAACTTGGATTTCAAACAACAGAGGCTTTGCATCTGTTTTGAAAATGTTTGGAAAAGGGATTTTGAATTTCTTTCTAACTTTGAAACTTTGGCTAACCCTTCTCTTCCTAAACTTTTCCAACAATGGGGCAAGCAAACAAGTTCCTAAACATTCAAGTTTCAAATGGTGTAGGTCTTTTGAATTAAATCTGTCCACATAAAATCATAACATCAAAAGCTTCTGTTTTTCTGAAATGATTTTTGAGAAGATCCCTAAATGATGATGAATGCAAGGATGATATGAATGAGTTTTGGAATATGAATTTAGGGGTGTTACAAATCTAACCCCCTTAAGATGAATCTTGCCCTCGAGATTCGGATTGGCTAGCAAATAGGTGAGGGTGGTTTTTCCGAAGATCATCTTCTCTTTCCCATGATGCTTCCTCTTCAGAATGATGATTCCATTGCACTTTGCAAAACTTGATAGTTTTTGTCCTTGTGATTCTTTCTGCGGTCTCAAGAATCTTGATAGGCCTTTCATCATAGGTAAGATCACTTTCTAGCTGGACTTCTTCCAAGGGTATGGTATCTTTCAAAGATGATTCTTCCATTTCTGGGTGACATTTCTTAAGCTGACTCACATGAAACACATTATGGACAGCTGACAGAGACTCTGGCAATTCAACTTCATATGCAACTTCTCCCTTGCGACTTAGAATCTTGAATGGCCCAACATATCTTGGTGCCAACTTTCCTTTGACTCCAAATCTTTTCACTCCACGAAGTGGTGACACTCTAAGATAAGCTCTATCCCCAACTTCGTAGGTGACTCCTCTACGCTTAGAATCCGCGTAGCTTTTCTGTCGGGACTGTGCTATCTTTAACCTGTCCTTAACTAATTTGACTTTCTCCTCGGCGTCTTTGATGAGATCAGGTCCAAATAAACTTCCTTCTCCCACACCATTCCATAACAATGGGGTGGTACACTTCCTTCTGTAGAGTAACTCAAATGGTGCCATTCCAATACTAGATTGATGACTGTTATTGTAAGAGAACTCTGCGTAGGGCAGACTTTCATCCCAACTTGCTCCATAGTCTAAGGCACATGCCCTCAACATGTCTTCAAGAATTTGGTTAGTTCTTTCCGTTTGTCCATCAGTTTGAGGATGAAAGGAAGTACTGAATTCCAACCTCGTTCCCAAAGATTCATGAAGCTTTCTCCAAAAGTGAGAAGTGAACTGAGTTCCTCTATCTGACACAATACTCTTAGGCACACCGTGAAGGCATACAATTCTGCTCATGTAGATTTTAGCTAACTTGACACTTGTATAAGTTGTCTTCACGGGTATAAAATGAGCCACTTTAGTTAGGCGATCCACTACTACCCATATGGAATCATACCCTGACCTGGTCCTTAGTAATCCGGTAATGAAATCCATACCGATATTTTCCCACTTCCATTCAGGAATAGGTAGTGGTTGAAGCAGACCTGCTGGTTTCTAATGCTCTACTTTTACTCTGCTACACACATCACACAAAGCAATGTGCTCGGCGATGTCCCTTTTTAGATTGTTCCACCAAAATCTTTCTTTCATATCCATGTACATCTTGGTGTTTCCCGGGTGAATAGAATACGGAGAGTTGTGACCCTCTTGTAAGATCAGTTTCCGCAACTCCGGGTCTTGTGGAACACATATACGTTTCCCGTGCCATAAAGTACCTTGTTCGTCTATATGGAAACTCTTAGCTTTCCCTAGACTAATATTTTCCTTAATCTTTTCAATTTCCTTATCAATCTTCTGAGCTTCTTGGATCTTGTCCAACAAAGTGGGTTGAACATCCATAGACATGAGATGTCCTTCAGGCACACTCTCGAATCTGAGTTCTTTGAATTGCTTACACAAATCATCTGGCAATTCTCCTTTGGTAAGGCCATTTACAAACGTCTTACGACTTAGAGCATCTGCTACTACATTTGCTTTACCGGGGTGGTATTGCAAAATTAAGTCATAATCCTTGATAAGCTCTAGTCATCTCCTTTGTCTCATATTGATTTCCTTCTGGGTGAAGATATACTTCAAACTCTTATGATCGGTGAATACTTCACATCGTTTTCCCAAAAGGTAATGTCTCCATGTTTTGAGTGCATGGACGACAGAGGCTAACTCCAAATCATGAGTAGGATAGTTTACTTCATGAGTTTTGAGTTGTCTCGAAGCATAGGCTACGACTTTACCGTTTTGCATAAGCACGGCACCCAAACCTTGATGGGACGCATCACAATATACTTGGAAATCTTTTTCTAAATCTGGCAGACATAGAACTGGTGCTGTCACAAGTCTCTTCTTCAACTCTTGGAAGCTGACTTCGCAACCTTCAGACCAAGCAAATTTCTTGTCCTTCTTTAACAATTCTGTCATTGGCTTAGCAACTTTTGAGAAATTCTCAATGAATCTTCTGTAGTAACCTGCTAAGCCAAGGAAACTACGAACTTCTTTTACATTCTTGGGAGATTCCCATTCTGTCACAGCTGAAACTTTAGCAGGATCAACTGCCACACCATCCTTTGTCATAACATGACCAAGAAAACCAACTTCCTCTAACCAGAACTCACACTTGTTGAATTTGGCAGAAAGTTTATGTTCTCTTAACTTTTCAAGTATCAAGCGTAAGTGTCTTTCATGTTCTTCTTTGCTCTTGGAGTAGACCAAGATGTCATCGATGAAAACGACAACAAATTTGTCAAGGAATTCCATGAACACCTCGTTCATCATGTTCATGAAGTATGCTGGAGCATTGGTTAACCCAAAAGGCATCACAGTGTACTCATACAATCCATACCTTGTGGTGAATGTTGTCTTAGGTATGTCTTGCTCTCTTATTTTGAGTTGAAAATAGCCTGACCGAAGATCAATCTTCGAGAACACACATGCTCCTTCTAACTGATCAAACAAGTCGTTGATTCTTGGCAGAGGATATTTGTTCTTAATGGTTACCTCATTGAGAGAACGGTAGTCAATGCACAATCTTTGTGTTCTATCTTTCTTCTCCACGAACAATACTAGGGCTCCCCAAGATGAAGAACTTGGTTGAATAAACCCTTTCTGCAGCTGTTCTCCTAGCTGCTTCTTGAGCTCTTTCAGTTCATCAACTGACATTTTGTACGGTCTCTTAGCTACTGGTCCAGAACCAGGTACCAAATCTATCAGGAATTCCACATCTCTATCTGGTGGCATTCCCGGCAACTCTTCCGGAAACACATCCGGATACTCACATACAATTGGCACACTGTCCATGCTAACCCCCTTAAGAGAATTCAACTTACTTCCCTTGGATTCAAAGTTGGATCTGAATTTTATTCTTTTTCCTTCTGGGGTTGTGAGTGTAACTGTACGATTGGCACAATCTAGTACTCCCTCATGCTTAGCCATCCAATCCATTCCTAAAATCACATCCAATCCTTGGGAATTTAGGATTATTAGGTTCACTGGAAACTTATGTTTTCCAAACTCTATGACTAAGTCATGACAACCTGAGTTGACTATCATTTCTCCACCCGGAGAACTTACTTTTATAGGACACCCAATGGTTTCTACCGGCAGTTCATTTCTTTCAACAAATGCCTTTGATATGAATGAATGAGATGCACCGGTATCAAAGAGTACAAATGCTGAAATTGAATTGAGTTTGAACTTACCAGCAACGGCATCAGGCTCCTCATAGACCTCCTCCACATTGATGTGGTTAACCTGTCCTTTCTGAAAAGGATTTGGCTTGTTAGGTCCTTCAACTTTCTTCTCAGGGCACTCATTAGCATAATGCCCCAGCTTCTTGCACTTGAAGCACTCAACCTGACTGATGTCCTTTTTTGCAGGCTGACTTCCACTTCCACTACCATTTCCACTATAGTGGCTCTTATGTCCACCCTTGTGGTTCTTGTACTTGTCATTGTCATGACTGCGATGATGCTTGTTGTCATGACGGTTGTGGTTGTGGTGCTTGTTGAATTTCCCATGCTTATGGGATCCTGAGATGCCACTGTCATCATAGTGAGATCGTTTGTGAGACGATCCCGAGCTGTGTTTGTCGGAGTGTTTCCTCTTTCTACTCTCGACTTGCTTCATTTTACTCTCCAAAATAGCAGCCTTGTCACACAAAGACTGATAAGTTGGAACATATGCCACAGACAGCTGCAGATTCAGCTCATCATTCAAGCCTTCCAGAAACTTTTCCTTTCTTTTGGCATCCGTGTCAACTTCATCCGGTGCATAGCGCGCCAGATTGTTGAACTCTTCTATGTATTCAGCCACGCTGCGGTGGCGCTGCTTCAGGTTGTGAAACTCCTTCTTTTTCAGACTCATCATTCCTGATGAGATATGAGCAGTGCGGAAGCCATCTTCAAAGATAGCCCAAGTCACCTCATCAATAGGAGTGGTGATTTGGAAGTTGTCCCACCACGTGGCGGCTGGTCCTTCCAACAGATGTGCTGCGAACCTCACTTTTTCAGCATCCGTGCAGCCCACAGTCACTAAATCTTTGTTCACAGAACGTAGCCATTCATTGGCCACCATTGGATCAGTCGTCCCCGAAAACTTTGCTGGCCTCAAACGCAGAAATCTGGTGAGCATATCAAAACCCGGAGGGTTGTTGTTGTTGTTATTGTTGTTGTTGTTATTGGGGTTGTTGTTATTGGGGTTGTTGTTGTTGTTGTTGTTGTTATTCTGGTTTTGAATGAATGTCGTCATCATCTGCATAAGCTGTGTTTGCGCATTCATCATTTGTTGCATTTCCGGGGTGATGTTGTTGGGGTTGGGGTTTGCGCGACGGGGAGGCATCTGTGGTTTGTTCAAATAGATAAGAATGAGCTACCCATAGATGTTTTATGCACAATACATCTCAAGCAAACACATAGCATGCAATTCAGGAATATAAGTTCAACAACCTGATAATAAGTTCATGAAATGAAACACATAAGAGGCAAGCCATCCACATGTCGGATGGTCCAATAACAAGTTCACAATAACAACTACGAATATGAAAGATAAACGAGTAGTCAAGTCTACTCATCAGCATCAATCTCCTCCTCGACGAAGGTAAGACCTGCGTTCTCCATCGCGGTCTTGTTCTCCTCAATCGTAGTGGTCAAGGAACCGACTTTGGCCTTGAGAGCCCTCTTCTGGGAGCGAAGCCTCTCAATAACCATCTGCTGCTGCTCTAGCTCGAAATCCTTGGACTTCAGTTCCTCGGTCATGTCCCGGATCTTCTTGTTCCTATCCTGGACGCGTTTCTCCTGACTCTTGAACTTGCGGTCCTGGGCCTCGAACTTTGTCTCCATTTCCTTGATCATCTCATCCTGCTGCGCAAAAAGCTTGTCCTTCTCGCGAAGCTGCACCTGAAGTTCGTCATTGCCGAGCATGACATTCGTCCTGTCCGTGTCTACGTGCCTGAGAAGAGTCTCTAAGTCCTGGAGGTAGAGACGTATCGGCTCTGCCGCGTCCCTCGAGTCGTCCTCAAAGTCGATGGACTCTCCATCAACATCACGCCTTCCGAAGACGTGGAAGTGAGTGCCCCTAACCTGTCGAGAGTGACGGCCTAACAGACGTCCTATCAGGTCCTGCATGACTACCTCCATGCCTCTCTCCCTGTCGTCGTGCATCAGTTTGAAGACGATGGCCTCCGTAGTGGGCTCTGTCTGGCGTCCGGGCTGGTTCACCTTGAAGCCCCAGAGGTCCTTCCTCTCGAACTTGGTGAGTGGATACACCGTGATGGTGGGAAGAGGGAGATCGAGCAAAGTGGTAAGCTCAATGATACGGGGACCAAAACGGGTAACCTGGAGCTCCTCAATGGTGCTGATGGTAATAGGCATCTATTTATAAGATTGAAAAAGTTAGAACAACACAATTTAAGATAAAACAAGGCAAACATTCATACATATCCATGGAACACAAACATCACACAAGTCATGCATACATGAGTCCATTACATCAATCAAGGTCCATACTTATTTAAGGTACCATTTTTGGAAAATAAGGTGATAGATGGTGGTCCAACTAACGAAGTGTGCTCATAATCCTATCTCACTGGATCGGGTGGCTATCACAATGTTCCTAGAGGCAACCCACCTATCTTGTTCACATGATTCCATCACTAAGTCTATTATATCTCCCCTTAAATCTTGCTTGGTGGCTTCCAACTCTTGGGTAAGTTCCTTCTCTTTCTCTAAGTCTCTTTGGAGGTTAAGCATTCTGCACTTGACTCTAGCACTTAGTTCTTTGATAGTCTTCCAAGCTGCATCTCTGGCTGACTCAAAGAATGTGGTGTGCATTATAGTGTTGGTGTACATGCAAAATCCCCTTTCTTTGTGGTTGTCTTCCTTGTTTTTGTACAAGTGAAGTTGCACCCACCAATACTCCACTCCTTCATCCATCACCGGAAAGCCCTTGTAAACAGCTGCACCATGTGCTTCCATTGCCACCATGAGGTCCTTGAGAATATTGGGAAACTCAGTTCACACTCCAAGGTCATGGTCATAAGTGGTCCTTTCTTCACGGCTTCATTGATGGAGTTCATCTACAAATGGAGTTGAGAATGAAAAGATTAGAAAGTTTTACGAGAAGAATAGACAAGTGTAGAAGTAGTTGAAAACTTTTCCTTAGTGGTTTTCCAATCCTAGGGTCATAATCCTACAGGCAACACAGTGCTCTGATACCATATGTTAGACCCCTCCTTTATAAAGGAAAGGATCCCTGTGATTGCAATGCTAGTCCCTGGATCAATGCTAGCATCCACAGTTTAAGATGAAGTACATAGATACAATGGTCGTTTATTACATTCATTCCAGAGATAAAACAGAGTCTTTTACAACTCAGGGCCATAGGCCTAATATAAGAGTTTAAGGAATAAGTAAATAAACACAAGTCTTCATCTTCATGTGCCACAGGCAAGCATGTTGAGTGTAGACTCATGACTCCTACTCATCATCGGAGTAACCTGCAACATCACAAGTTACAGCCACAGAGGGTCAATACTTTGGAATAGTATTGGCAAGTGATACCTTAGTATATTTTTAGTGGACTATATTACTATATGCATTTTGGCTAAGTGTAGCTTGGCTTGCTTTGCTTGAGAATAGGTTTTACCTATTAGTTGAAATCACTAAGTTTTTATTTATCAAAAACTTCCCAAGAAACCACCAATAGACATTGTGGTCCTTCACCCTTGTTCTCCCACAAATTTTACTTAGAAGTTGGAGTGATGAGATTCTTGTAGCTTCCATGTCTTGATGCTCATGTTGTCCATTGCCTTGGACTAGGCTAAGTACTTAGGTTTTCCATCTGCAGAGGTTGTGCACTTTCCCCACCAGACTTGGTTTCCCAAGACAGGACCTTTCAGAAGCCTTTCCTTAGTCAAATGGACGCGTTCCAACCTATCATCCCAACTACCACCAACTGTCCAAATGACTAGGTTCTAGCAACCTATATGATCAAGGCAGAGCCCATATTGCCAAGTGGTTGCACTGTAAGCTTTCTCAACACTTGGCCTCCAAATCCCTTTGTGCCTGGGTGGCATACCACAAGTGAGATACACAACCCAAGTCCATGGCCTTGTGTAACCACTCAACATAACCCAATCCTTCCATTCCACCCAGGTGGTTCATTTGACTTAGTTGTTTTATTAAGAAAGCATAAATCTCATGACTTAGAATTATTTCCATCATAGTAAGTATAGATTTTCACCAACCCTTGTTTGCTAAATAGCTAGGCTAAGCATGGCATGATAACTTAACTTAGGAAAATTCCCTAGGAATTCTACATTTCTACACTACTTAGGATTTCCCAACTTAGCATTAGGCAAAATAGCATGCAAGACTTAGCAAAATATCTAATGCTAGTATAAAGCATAGGACAAAAATATTCATGAAAATATCACTTTCCTTGGTAGTGGGGAGAGTAGCACTCTTCACAATCACAATCACTAGCAAGATCTACACAAAAATTATAACATACAATTACACACAATTATATTCAATCAAAAATAATATGAATGCATGCATGCAAGAGTTTACCAAGTGGTGATTTTGAAAACTCTACCAAGTATGCACATGTTTACAGAAACTTAACAAGTCACAAATTTGCCAACTAAACTTATTTGGCTCCAATACAATTTACCAAAATAAATCTATACTTAAAATAGCCTTAAACATGTTCTACAAATAAAGTCATTTTAACTGTTACTATTTGATAAATAAATTGGATATTCAGAAAGGTCTTGTTTCACTGAATCCAACGGTATAAAGTTTGTAAAATTCTAACATGGCATTCAAAAGTTATAGAAGTTCAAAGTTTGGATCTAAATCAGGTTTAAATTCTGTTTTTGAATTCATCCTAGCCACGCGTTACAACCTCACTGACGCGTACCGCTTCGTGCGGATCAAGCTCTGCGGACCGCACGATCTAAATGAAATCTGGCGGCTCAGACACACGCGTACCTCTTCGCTCAGGATCTATCCTAGCCCTACGATGCAGATCCAACGGACCAGACTACCTAGCCACAATCTGGCGGTGCTAGCGGCGCTAACTGGAGGCGGCGTGTCTGACTACGGCGGCGCCGTCGTTCTACATCGCTCCAGGAAGCAGGAAGGTGCTTACCAGATTCGCCAAGACGTGCTGAAGCTTGTCGTGGTACTGGTTTGCGGAGGGGCGCTCGGAGATGGGCTCTGGATCTCGTCGGAGTTGCGTCTGGCGTCGGGTGGATGTTGTCGGAGTCGTTGCCGAGGTTCCGTGTCGCCCTAACACGAGTCAGAGGGTTCAGGAAGTGCGCAAGACAGTTGCGAACACGCTCGTGTGAAGGAAAAGGCAAGGGGCGCACGGAACTTACCGAGATTGGTCACCGGAGTTGGGGTGGTCGTCAGGTGCTTACGGTGTCAAGCGAATACGGCGACCTGGGGCAATACAGGATGAGCTAGTGGGGTCAGGAGGTGCGCCAAGAGATTACAAAGTGGCTCGAACAATCCAGAGGGGAAGGGGCGCACGGAGCTCACCTGAATCGATCGCCGGAGTTGCTCTGTCTGCGGCGGGTTTGAGCGAGTCGTGGGCAGCCTGGTGGCGTGAGTGTAGAATTGGCTGGGGAAAAATGACTGCGAGGAGGTGGGGATCTTATAGCCGGTCTCTCGACAGGAAACGCCCGAGGTTTAATGCCCAATTAAGCCGCGCCATTACCGGCAGTGACTGCCGCTGCGACGTGGTCGCGGGCGTGGTTTGAGGAAGACGATGACAGCGTGGACAGGGCCCGCTCGTCAGCGATGTGCGCGAAATGAGTGTGGGGTCCGTCTGTCAGGGACTGGCTGTGTGCGTTCGCGCATGAGAGAAGAAAAGAGAATTCCCGGGTGGGCTTGCTGGGCTGGGTTCGTTGCTGGGCCAGATATCTGGCGCGCGGCCCTTTTCCTTTGTTTATTTCTTTTTCTATTTTGATTTTCTGGTTAGATTTAGATATGAATTCAAATCCTTTTTTAATTCAAACAATTTTGGGGATTTTTGTAGGGTACTGTGGTTTCGAAAATCTGTTATTTAACCATGTGGTTATTCTGTAAGGGCTTGGTCAAACTTGGATTTCAAACAACAGAGGCTTTGCATCTGTTTTGAAAATGTTTGGAAAAGGGATTTTGAATTTCTTTCTAACTTTGAAACTTTGGCTAACCCTTCTCTTCCTAAACTTTTCCAACAATGGGGCAAGCAAACAAGTTCCTAAACATTCAAGTTTCAAATGGTGTAGGTCTTTTGAATTAAATCTGTCCACATAAAATCATAACATCAAAAGCTTCTGTTTTTCTGAAATGATTTTTGAGAAGATCCCTAAATGATGATGAATGCAAGGATGATATGAATGAGTTTTGGAATATGAATTTAGGGGTGTTACAATTGGTAATCACTTTGTGAGGACCAGCACCACGTGGGAGTAGTTTAGAACGTCGTAGGTGTGGAAATCTATCCTTGCGAAAATGTAGCCAAACCATATCTACAGGCTTAAACAACACCTCCTCGCGCTTCTTGTTAGCTCTTTCAGCATTGTTCTTGCCCTTCTTTTCAATAGCGTCTTTAGTCTTCACATGTATCTTCCTCACAAAATCTCCTCTCTAATATGCTTCCATATTGACTCCCTCTTGGATAGGAAGAGGCAGCAAATCAAGTGGCGTAATGGGTTTGAAACCATAGACCACCTCAAAAGCACAAAGATACGTGGTAGAATGAACTGCCCGGTTATATGAAAACTCCACATGCAACAAAGACTCCTCCCATTCAGTAAGATTCTTCTTTATCATAGCTCACAACTATATCGAAAGTTTTTGGTTCACCACCTCCATTTGACCATCAGTTTGGGGTTGACAAGTTTTGCTAAAAAGTAACTTTGTCCCCAGCTTTCCCCAAAGTGTCTTCTAGAAGTAGCTCATGAACTTTACATCCCTTTCAGAAACAATTGTCTTCGATACTCCATGTAAACGCATGATGTCCCTAAAAACAGGTTAGCAATATGCGACGTAACGTTGCTTTTGTGGCAGGCAATAAAATGTGACATTTTAGAGAATCTATAGTACCACAAATATATAATCATGACCTCTTTTAGTTCTAGGAAAACCTAATAAAAATCCATGCTTATATCTTCCCATGGCATAGTAGGTGCAGGTAACGGTGTATACAAACCATGAGGCTTCAACTTGGAGTTGTTGCAAGTAATGCGTCTCTTTACAAACTTGTCCACATCATCCCTTATCTTAGGCCAATAAATATGGTCAGTGAGCATAAGTAGCTTCCTCTCACACACAAAGTGACCCATTAAACCTCAAGCATGTGATTCCTATAACAATAACAAATGGACCGACGACTCTAGAAAACATAGTTTGTTAGCACGAAATAAATACCCATAATGGATGTGAAATTTATCCCATGCCCTCGAAGTAGCACACAAATGATATGGTTAAGAAAAATCATGATCAATTGCATATAAATCACATAAACTCTATAAACTAGGAACCTTAATTTCCAATTGTGTTAACAACATATTCTTCCTAGATAATGCATTAGCAATAGCATTAACTTTTCCCTTCTTATGTTTTATAATCTACGGAAAAGACTCGATGAACTCAACCCACTTTGCAAGACTCCTATGCAAGTTAGATTGGGCTTTCAAATATTTAAATGCCTCATGATCAAAATGTATGATAAATTCCTTTGGCCATAAATAATGTTGCCAAACCGCAAGAACTCTAACAAGTGCATACAATTCTTTATCATAGACAAAATATTTTAAGTTTGCGCCAGAAAGTTTTTCAAAAAAAATGCAATTGGGCGACCCTCTTGGACCAACACACCACCAATTCCTATGCCACTAGCATCACAATAAATCTCAAATTTCTTAGTAAAATATGGTAGTGCAAGAAATGGTGCATAATAATCATTTCCTTTCATCAAAAGCATGATCTTAGGCTATTCCCCACTCAAAAGGTACACCTTTATTAGTTAGTTCATTTAAAGGAGCAGCAATTGTACTAAAGTTTTCCCAAAACGTCTATATAAACCAGCTAGACCGTGAAAACTTCATGCTTGACTCACATTCATGGGAGTAGGCCAATTTTGAATATCTTCAATTTTAGATGAATCTACCTCAACTCCATGTTTAGAGACAACATAACCCAGAAATGTTAGAGATTTGTCCTGCGAAGGAAACTAGGGTCCAACGATCCCTTGGTTTGAGAGGGCGCTAAACACTTAGTTCCAAGGAGCCTCATTGACGGTGGCGATGGCGGAGCAAGCACACGACAAAGAGGTGACAAGGTTTTTTTTTACCCAGGTCTAGGACCCTCTGAGGAGGTAAATCCCCTACTCATGCTTTGTTGTATTGCTTTGTTGCTTCGCGATGGTACAATGGTGGATGCAAGTCTTGGGTTGTAGATCGTTGGGTATTGACCTATTCTAAGTTAGGAGAAGGGTGCCTTATATAGGGAGGCTTCAGGCCTATTCCCCCAATCTTTGGGCGGGAAGGGCATCCACAGTGTCGCTCCTCGAGATCTCGGTCCATGAGACTACTTTTTGTGGAATGAGTCCACACCACCTTAGGAACCCTGATCCTTCTCCGGGCTTCGGTCACCCCTGACATCCTGGTCCGTGGCTCGCCTCCTTTTGTCATGATGTCCCAAAGCGGGGGGTGGGGGGTGGGGGCGTACTTCTAGCTGGACCCCAACAGCGCTGCTTTTGACCAGGCTCCTTCCTTGAGAATGCTTCAGGACGGCATCCAATGTCTGAGTTGAAATCTTCATATTCCCTTGGAGGTGTGGTTGGTCCCTCCAAGGAGATATATCTGGTCTAAACCCTCCCCAGGGTGGTGGCCCATCCCGGATCTATCATTCGCTCGCCTCATGAGGTAGTCTCGCATGTTGATCCTCGAGAGGGGGCCTCCTGCCCCTTGCGAGGCCTGACTAGGCATTGATGGGAAATCCAGTCACACACGGATCAGGGCACCCCCTATACTAGGTATCCGACAGTAGCCCCCGACAGTTGGATTGGTGCGTCTCGCTCGTGATGAAGAAAGGTCGAACTGCCACATTGATGACTGGCATTGTGTAACACCCCAGTTTTAGCTAATACCAATTAGGGTTTGTTTGTGTATCCTTGGCATCGTATCTTAAAAATGCATGCAAATAAAGTCAATGAAAACCCTAAACCCTAGGTTTTCCCTCTCTCTCTCTCTGAAATACATTCAAATGGTTTTGATATTTGAAAACTAAAAAAAATGTGGAGCCCAATTTTTTATGAGGCCCCCCTAGTATTTTAAATCTTTACAAAACCCTGTGGAATTTTTGAAATGCCCAAAACTAGTTTTCAAATGAAGTTACAAAGATAAAACAGATTTCATAAAAGGAAATTTTTTTCTATAAAAAACAGCCAGCAGCGAGCCAGGCTGTCCCATTCCTTCTCTCTTATCTCTACCTGTCGCTCGCGCGCAGCCAGTAGCCCCGCACTGCGCACCTTGGCCCAATACATATTCGCCCTCCTCCTTCCTATCATCTACCTTCAGACAGGCAGAGAGATGCATGTCGCCACTGGCACCATCGATCCCTACAGCTCGCCCTGCGCTGTCGGTTGAGCTCTAGAGGAGGATAAAATCACCGCGGCCACATCTCTCTCACCCTCATCCACTTCTGCTCTCTCTCTCAACCTACCTCTATCATTCCCCTTGGAGACAAAAACCCTAGCCACCAGGACCGACGAATCACCGCCGTCTCTGGCTTTCCCTCGCCGCTCTAATCCTATAGGAAGCACCGTCTCGCCGTGCTAATATTCCTTGACAAAGGAATCTAGCAGGGGCTCTCTGAATCGCCTGCAACGTTGTACTACTCAAGCTTGATGACCTCCGCCGCCCGCCTCGTTGTCGCTCTGGTCACCGCCTTGCCTCGTCGTCGACCCATTTAGCTCCAAGGTGAGGATGCGATCCTCCTAGACCCCTCCTCCCTCACGCTCTTGCTCTCTACCACGTCTGCGTCCAAGCTCGTCGTCCACCGCCGTCGGGCACCATCGCAGCCATGCCTCTGGTGACCAAAACCCAGCGATGCCGCATCTATCTTGGTCTCCTTGCTCCATTAGTTCGAATGCGCCTGCTCCCACAGCCCTGCGTGCGCTCCTTCGCCGCCCCGTGCATCACCTGGGAGGTGGCCGCTGGCGTGACGTCGTGTTGACATCATTGTGACGCCAGCGCGCATATTCAGCCTAGTCAAACCAGCCCTCGGTCCCACTTCTCTTGCGTGGCTGCTGATGTGGCTTTGGCCCCACACGTTAACCACAATGGCTAGACCCAACCCCAGTAAGATATGCATCGACCCTATGGTGATATCAGCCTTGCGTCATGCTGACATAGTAATCAATTTAAAATGGTTTAAATCTTATAAAAGCAATAAGTAATTCATATTAAGTCAGAAAAATATGTGTAATATATCAAAATGTTTAGAAAACGAGATCTACCTATTTAAGCTATAATCATGCATTGTTCAGCAACTGCAATGTCAAGTTTAATTATAAGAACCAATTGAACCATGCAGGTGAGTCCAAGGTTCTTCCTGTTCTAGGGTTTGAAAACCTCGAACCCTATTTAAAATGGTAGAGCATGCATTACAGTTCATATCAATGCTATTTAACTTGTTATATCATCATCCTTGCTTGAGAATTGCATTGATGCCAGCTATTGATTGTTTCCCTTCCTTTCCGGTGTTTCGTTATTCTCCGGTAGAATACGTTATCAAGATCGAGATCGAAGAACAAGATCAACACCGTCGAAGATCGAAGATCAATACTTGACCAATTTTTATCCAAATCAAGTACAAGGCTTCTCTATCTTTCGCTGGCCTCGTGAGGTAGTCTCGCATGTTGATCCTCGAGAGGGGGCCTCCTTCCCCTCGCGAGGTCTGACTATGCATTGACGGGAAAGCCATTCGCACACGGATCGGGGCACCCCCTATACTAGGTATCCGATAGTAGCCCCCCACAGTTGGACCGGTGCGTCTCGCTCGTGATGAAGAAAGGTCGAACTGCCACATTGATGACTGGCATTGTGTAACACCCTAGTTTTAGCTAATACCAATTAGGGTTTGTTTGTGCATCTTGGGCATCATATCTTAAAAATGCATGCAAAGATATTCAATGAAAACCCTAAACCCTAGCTTTTCCCTCACTCGGAAATACATTCAAATGGTTTTGATATTTGAAAAAACTACAAAAAAATGTGGAGCCCAATAGGTTATGAGGCCCCCCTAGTGTTTTAAATCTTTACAAAACCCTCTGGAAATTTTGAAATGACCAAAACTAGTTTTCAAATGAAGTTACAACGATAAAACAAATTTCATAAAAGGAAAATGTTTTCTATAAAAAACAGCCAGCAGCGAGCCAGTTCGTCCCATTACTTCTCTCTTCTCTGTACCTGCCGCTCGCACGCATCCAGTATCCCAGCACGGCCCCCTTGGCCCAATACCTCTTTGGCCTCCTCCTCCCTATCATCTACCTTTAGACAGGCAGAGAGCTGCCTGTCGCGGCTGGCCTCATCGATCCCTACAGCTCGCCCTGCGATGTCCGTCGAGCTCTATAGGAGGATAAGATCACCGCGGCCACGTCTCTATCACCCTCATCCACTTCCGCTCTCTCTCTCGACCTACCTCTCTTGTTCCCCTTGGAGACCTAAATCCTAGCCACCAGGGCCAACGAATTGCCGCTGTCTCCGGCTTTCCCTCGCCGCTCTGAGCCTACAGGAAGCACCGTCTCGCCATGCTAATCTTCCTCGACAAAGGAATCCAGCAGTGGCGCTCGGAATAGCCCGCAACATTGTCTTACTCAAGCTTGATGACCTCCTCCGCCCTCCTTGTTGTCGCTCCGGTCCCCGCCTTCCCTCGTCGTCAACCCCTTCAGCTCCAAGGTGAGGATGCGATCCTCCTGGACCCCTCCTCCCTCACGCTCTTGCTCTCCACCAGGTCTGCGTGGAAGCTCGCCATCCACCGCCGTCGGGCACCATCGGAGCCACGCCTCTAGTGACCAAAACCCAGCGACACCACCTCTATCTTGCTCGCCTTGCTCATGCTCCTTCACTGCCTCGTGCATAACCTAGGAGGTGTCCGCTGGCGTGACGTCATGCTGACATCATTGTCACGCCAGCGCGCTTGGTCAGCCTAGTCAAACCAGCCCCCCGGTCCCACTTTGCTTGCGTGGCTGCTGATGTGGCTTTGGCCCCACACGTTAACCATAGTGGCTAGACCCAACCCCAGTAAGATATGCATCGACCATGTGGTGATATCAGCACTGTGTCATGCTGACGCAGTAATCAATTTAAAATGGTTAAGTAATTCTAGAAACTAGCTTAAATATTATAAAATCAATTACTAATTCATATTAAGTCAGAAAAATATGTATAATATATCAAATTTTTTAGAAAACGAGATCTACCTATTTAAGCTATAATCATGCATTGTTCAGCAACTTCAATGTCAAGTTTAATTATAATAACCAATTGAACCCTGCAGGTGAGTCCGAGGTTCTTCTTGTTCTAGGGTTTGAAAACCTCGAACCCTATTTAAAATGGTAGAGAATGCCTTACAGTTCAGATCAATGCTATTTAACTTCTTATATCATCATCCTTGCTTGAGAATAGCATTGATGCTAGGTGTTGATTGTTTCCCTTCCTTTCCGGTGTTTGGTTCTTCTCCGGTAGAATACGTTATCAAAATCGAGATCGAAGACCGAGATCAACACCGTTGAAGATCAAAGATCAATACTTGACCAATTGTAACCAAGTCAAGTACAAGGCTTCTATATCTTTTGCTGGCCTCGTGACGTAGTCTCGCATGTTGATCCTCGAGAGGGGCCACTGCCCCTCGTGAGGCCTAACTATGCATTGAAGGGAAAGCCAGTCGCACACGGATCGGGGCACTCCCTATACTAGGTATCTGACAGTAGCCCCCGACAATTGGACCGGTGCGTCTCGCTCATGATGAAGAAAGGTCGAACTACCACATTGATGATTGGCATTGTGTAACACCCCAGTTTTAGATAATACCAAATAGGGTTTGTTTGTGCATCTTGGGCATCATATCTTAAAAATGCATGCAAATAAAGTCAATGAAAACCCTAAACCCTAGCTTTTCCCTCTCTCTCTGAAATACATTCAAATGGTTTTGATATTTGAAAAACTACAACAAAAAATTGGAGCCCAATTGGTTATGAGCCCCCCTATTATTTTAAATCTTTACAAAACCCTCTGGAATTTTTGAAATGCCCAAAACTAGTTTTCAAATGAAGTTACAAAGATAAAACAGATTTCATAAAAGGAAAATGTTTTCTATAAAAAAACAGCCAGCAGCGAGCCAGGCCGTCCCATTCCTTCTCTCTTCTCTCTACATGCCGCTCGCGCGCATCCAGTAGCCCTGCATGGCCCACGTTGTCCCAATACCTCTTCGGCCTCCTCCTCCTATCATCTACCTTCAGACAGGTAGAGAGCTGCTTGTCGCTGATGGCACCATCGATCCCTACAGCTCGCCCTGCGCTGTCCGTCGAGCTCTGGAGGAGGATAAGATCACCGAAGCCACGTCTCTCTCACCCTCATCCACTTCCGCTATCTCTCTCTCTCTCGACCTCCCTCTCTCGTTCCCCTTGGAGACCGAAACCCTAGACACCAGGACCGATGAATCACCGTCGTCTCTGGCTTTCTCTCGCCGCTCTGAGCCTACAGGAAGCAACGTCTCGCCATGCTAATCTTCCTCGACAAAGGAATCCCGTAGGGGCGCTCGGAATAGCCCACAACATTGTCTTACTCAAGCTTGATGACCTCTGCCGCCCGCCTCGTTATCGCTCTGGTCACCGCCTTTCCTCACTGTTGACCCCTTCAGCTCCAAGGTGAGGATGCGATCCTCCTGGACCCCTCATCCCTAACGCTCTTGCTCTCTACCACGTCTATGTCGAAGCTCGTCGTCCATCGCCGTCGGGCACCATTGCAGCCACGCCTCTAGTGACCAAAACCTAGCAACGCTGCCTCTATCTTGCTCGACTTACTCCATTATTTCCAACGCGCCTGCTCCCACAGCCCTGCGCGCGCTCCTTCGTTGCCTCGTGCATCACCTGCGAGGTGGCCGCTGGCGTGACGTCATTGTGACGCCAGCGCGCATGGTCAGCCTAGTCAAACCAGCCCCCTGGTCCCACTTTTCTTGCATGGCTGCTGATGTGGCTTTGGCCCCACATGTTAACCACAGTGGATAGACCCAACCCCAATAAGATATGCATCGACCCTGTGGTGATATCAGCCCTGTGTCATGCTGACGCAGTAATCAATTTAAAATGGTTAGGTAATTCTAAAAAATGGTTTAAATCTTATAAAATCAATAACTAATTCATATTAATTCAGAAAAATATGTATAATATATCAAAAATGTTTAGAAAACGAGATCTACCTATTTAAGTTATAATCATGTATTGTTCAGCAACTTCCATGTAAAGTTTAATTATAAGAACCAATTGAACCCTGCAGGTGAGTCCAAGGTTCTTCCTGTTCTAGGGTTTGCAAACCTCGAACCCTATTTAAAATGGTAGAGCATGCCTTACAGTTCATATCAATGCTATTTAACTTGTTATATCATCATCCTTGCTTGAGCATTGCATTAATGCCAGGTGTTGATTGTTTCCCTTCCTTTCCAGTCTTTGGTTCTTCACCGGTAGAATACGTTATCAAGATCGAGATCGAAGACCGAGATCAATATCGTCGAAGATCGAAGATCAATACTTGAGCAGTTGTAACCAAGTCAAGTACAAGGCTTCCAAAGATCAGCTTATTGGTTATCAATAGGCAAATCCAAGCATAGCCCCACCATTATACAATCCTATGATTTCGAAAGCATTTCAATTCATGCCATGTTGCATACAATTCTACTATGGTATTTTATCGATAGATAGCATATCCTATCTATTGCATTACTCCCTTTGAGCTTATATTACCTAATCCACTGCTCCTAGCGTAAAAAGATTTTGCTTGTGTGAATTGCTGGAGCATATATCTGTGTCCTTCTTAGCCATCCTTAGTTGTTGAGTCTAGTTCATCTAGATGATGTATCATATGCAGATAATATAGTATGATAGGAGAACAATATATACTGATAAGGTGAGATCAGTGATATGAGATTAAACATGCTCGCCATCACTAGGAACTGATTTTTTGCCTTTGGAACCAAGACGAGCGTACAACAACACGGGGCTTGGAAACCCCTTGATTGACTAACATGCCTATTAGATTCCATGAGTCACATAGTTCATTCCATTCGACATATGCATTCTAGTTGTTCTCGAAGGCGGTGAAGGAAGTGCATTCATAACAGGTAGGGAAGCATGGACCGTGTTGCTTGGGGGTAGATAGCGCCCCTGGTAAACCAACCTTGCCTCAAATCTCTAGCGACCGGCTTCGGGATTTGACCCGTTACGGCAGAACCATCCTTAGGGCATGACTCATGGTCTCGGCGAAAGCAAGGTAAAGGTCGTGTCTAACCACTGATGGGGATACGCCTACTGGGGTATACTCAGCAGGACGTTTCCGACTGGCCCAAGGGCTGGCGAGTGGGCCTGCAGAACGGCGAGTGGATCAAAGCCCAGCAAGGTACCAAGCGACTGGAAGTTGAAGGCCCAGGCGAGTAGATAGGCCCAGTCGGACTAGGTTGAACGATTACCGAAGTTGTAAACTGAATCGGTTGAGATATGTAAACCCTAGGGGAGGTGAGCCTATATAAACCTCCGTACGGGGTGAGTAGAGACACGTTCCCTCATACACCCAAGCGACTCGCCGCCTAGCCGCCGAGCTCGCCCATTGTAAACACCTCCATAATACAATCTAGCAGGAGTAGGTCTTTACCCTCCGGGGGGCCGAACCTGGGTAAAACCCTGTGTCTTTGCCCTCATCTCGCACCGCAGATGGCTGGCCGCCCTTGCCCCTCGTTCTACTACTCGCTGCCGATTGCAGCATCTGCCGTGACCATTCCCACGACAGTGGCGCCCATCGTGGGGCCTGGCCGGTCCGGCCGGTGTTCTGCGGCGAGATCCAATCTGCCCATCAACGAGACGGTCGCCACCGGCCGTATGATAGCGATCGGCGAGATGCTCCAGATCTTGCCGAGCAGCTACGTCCCGGCGGCGCGACCCGTCACGCACAGCGTGATCCTGCCAATCGACACGATCAGCCTCTTCGTCGGCCTCACCGACGTCATCGTCTCGGAGGACTCGGCTCGCATCCGCGAGTCGCCGCCACGCGATCGGCTCTCCGAGAGCCAGGTTCGCACGATCCACCGCCTTGCCTCCGAGTACAACTCGGCCCATAGCAACGTGGCCGGGGATTCAGCGGCCGCAGAAGATACGGCCCTCACCGATGACGCCGACTCGGCGACCCCGGCGTCACTCGCCGGATCCATCACCGCGGCCTCATCCGCGGGCTCCATCGCCCAGGTCTCCAACGCGGGAGACTTCGAGGACCCCTCCATCCTCGGAATCTTCGAATTCGACTCCGGGTCGGAGAACTCCGCCGACCTCCGCGATGGGGCCAATCGCCACGCCGCGGCTTACATGGCCACCGGAACCGATCCACCGGAGGATCCTTTCTCCACCCCAATCCCTCCTAACGCCACGGCAACGGAGGTCGAGGAACTCCGCTTGAAACTGGCGGAGGCGGTACGCAAAGAGCAGGCCGAGCGCGAAAAATTTCGCCTCGAGCAGGTGACGGCGCAGGAGCTGTCACGCTACCACGAGCAGCGGATCAGGTCACGCTTGAACCCCACCGTTCAAGGGCGTGCCCTGAACTTCGACGACAAAAACGACCCGGCCCGCATAGCCGAGCGTGCAATCTGCGAGAACGCGCCACCAGGAGGAAGTGCCCGGCCCCCGCCAGGATCAATGGCGATGGGTGCCCCACCACCACCCAACCGCACCCCTCCCAGGGACCAACCGCGGATAGTTGTCTCCTCACGGGAGCGAGACGCAAACGGCCTCCCACTATTCTCCACCCCAATGGACAACCTCGTGGCAGGCCGAGCAGCAGCTGA
Organism: Avena sativa; assembly: GCA_916181665.1. Classification (NCBI taxonomy): domain Eukaryota; kingdom Viridiplantae; phylum Streptophyta; class Magnoliopsida; order Poales; family Poaceae; genus Avena; species Avena sativa. The sequence goes on from OV702284.1 coordinate 128,130,054, forward strand.
TAGCATCACGGCCACTGGCGACGGCGCCTTACAGATCCAGTACGTCAAGGCCCTGCTTGCGAAGGCCGTGGAGCAGCAAAAAGCGGGCGCCGACTCGCAAGGTCGAGTATACTCGCGTTCCTCGGGAAGCAGAGCAGCCTCAAGCGGCCGCCCAGCGGCGGCAAACACCCTCAATTGCCCGCCACCAGAGCCACTGCAGCTCCAACACCGACCTACAAACGCGGCGCTCTCCACCAATGATCCCAGGCCGGCGACCAACTTCGTCGCCGCTAACGGACAACCCATCGACGCCCGCACTCACATCATCAACAACCAAAACTGGCGCGCACACCAGCCCGACGACTTACGGCACACCCTAACTAATCGCCGCGATGGCGAGCCCATGGGGTCGCTCAGTCGACTCGGGCCTAAGTGCTTCGGACCAATGATCCGAGGCGAGAAGTACCCGCCAAACTTCAAGGCGCCAAAGGAGATAGAAAAATACGACTCCTCGTACGACCCCGCAGTCTGGCTCGACACATACCTCATGGCAATGGGGATCGCGGGTCACACTGACCTACTCGCCGCCCGTTACCTCCCACTGATGATGGAGGGGACGTGCAGGCAGTGGATCAACACGCTCCCCTAGGACAGCATCGACTCCTGGGAGGAAATGCGCGACGCCTTCGTTAGGCACTTCGAGTGCTCCTACACCCGCGCCACCACCATCGAGGACCTAGAACGATGCGTCCAGGGACCCCGCGAGTCGACCCGCAACTGGGTCCAATGGTGGCAAGAGCTCTGGTACAACGCGGTCGGCATCCACCCGGACACCGCGATCCATTGCTTCAAGACCTCGTGCCGCTATGAGCCTCTAGTCGCCAAGCTCAAGCGACACTCCCGCACACTCGACAACATCCCCGACCTCCTCGAGATAGCCAAACGGTACGCCGAGGAGGATCCAAACCAGGAAACCGACGACGAGTCAGGGGGGCAACGCCGCACGGGCGGCAACGACGGCGGACGCCGAACCGACCTACGCTACAGCGGCACCCGCCTCACCGGCAAGCGCCGCAGCGACGGGCGAGTCGACTTCGTCGCCAACGCTGGGCATGCACAGCGCGAGCCCAAGAGCTACCGCCGCGACGGAGGGCAACGGCGCGACGGCGGTAATTACAAGAACAAGCCAAGATTCGATCCTGCGGCCCTCCTCAACCAACCATGTGCGTTCCACAGCAGGGAAGAGAAGCCCGCAACGCACACCACCGCCGACTGCCACACCCTCAGGGAAATCGAGAAGGCACGGCACGCGCGGGAGGACACCGACAACGACCCGCCAAATGGCGGAAAATTCGGCAAAGTAGCCGGCTCGCTCCACACCTTCACAGGCTTCAATACGAAGCGCGAGAAGAAGGTCATCGCCCGCGCCGTCGCCGTCAACGCGGTGGCCCAAACAGACGTCCCCCAGTTCCTGAACTGGTCGGAACAGCCCATCACCTGGAGTCGGCAAGACCACTCGCCACGCATCGAGTACCCAGGACGAGTCGCCCTGGTGGTCAAGCCCAAGGTTGGCGACTACTGGCTCCCCAAGACACTGATGGACGGCGGCAGCTCCATCAACATCCTCTACCTCGACACCTTCAGGCGGCTGCGGCTCCCGCAGTCGATGATCGAGACAACCCACACCACGTTCCACGGCATCGTCCCCGGTCGGAAGGCATATCCGATCAGCAAAGTCACGCTGCCAGTCACTTTCGGTAGTCCGGCAAACTTCCGCACCGAGCGGATCGTCTTCGAGCTGGTGCCCTTCGACAGCCCTTACCACTGCGTCCTGGGGCGCCAGGCGTTTGCTAAATTCATGGCAGCGCCCCACTACGCGTACAACGCGATGAAGCTCCCCGGGCCGTGCGGCGTCATCACCATCAACGGCGACCCCGACATGGCCGCCGAATGCGAGGCCAAAGGAGCCGAACTCGCCGACGCTGTCATCGCGGCAGAGACTAATCACGCCGACGAGCTCGCCAAATACGTGAGCGGGGTCAACAATGACGATCCCACAATACTCAAGAAGCCCAACTCAGAGGGCACAAACACCTCAACCTTTGAGGCCACGACGCACACCCGCACCGTCGAGCTGGTCCCAGGCGACCCCAGCCAGACGGTGACGATCGGGACGGGCATGAGCCCAGCATAGGAAGGCGCGCTCATCGAGTTCCTTCGTGAGAATAGGGACATCTTCGCATGGAAACCCTCCGACATGCCCGGTGTCCCTAGGGAGCTCGCTGAGCACAAACTAAACGCCGACCCCAAAGTGCGACCTGTCAAGCAGTCGCTACGGCCCTTCAATGAAGAACGTCGTCGAGCAATCGCCGAGGAAGTGCAGCGCCTACTCGCTGCCGGCTTCATCTGGCCAATCAAATACTCCAAGTGGCTGGCAAACCCAGTCCTGGTCGAGAAGAAAAACGGGACCTGGAGAATGTGTATCGACTACACAAACCTGAACAGCGCCTGCCCAAAGGAGCAGTTCGTCCTCCCGCGGATCGATCAGATAATCGATTCAACCGCGGGCTCGGAGTCGCTATGTTTCCTCGATGCCTACTCGGGGTACAACCAGATCAAAATGGCTGTCGAAGACGAGGAGAAGACGGCGTTCATCACGCCATTCGGAGCCTTCTGCTACACCGCCATGACCTTCGGCCTCAAGAACGCCGGGGCAACCTACCAGCGGTGCATGCAAGAATGCCTCGCGAGCCAAATTGGCCGCAACATCCACGTCTACATCGACGACGTGGTCGTGAAATCCGCTCGCCAAGGCGACCTACTCGCCGACCTGGCAGAGACCTTCGCCAATCTGCGGAGGTACAAGATAAAGCTCAACCCAGGCAAGTGCACCTTCGGTGTACCCGCCGGACAACTACTGGGGTACGTCGTCTCTAAACGAGGGATCGAGGCGAACCCAACAAAGATCGACACGATCGCCCGGCTCGGCAAACCCGAGTGCCTGCGTGACGTCCAGAAGCTGGCCGGGCGAGTAGCGGCTCTCAGTCGCTTCATCCCCCGCCTAGGCGAAAAGGCAATGCCACTATACCGCCTGATGCGCAAGAACCCCACCTTCCAGTGGGACAAGGAGGCGGACGACGCGCTCCGCGACCTCAAAAAGGTGCTACTCGCCGCACCCGCTGACAAGGAACCTATGCTGGTTTACGTCGCAGCGTCCGAGCGCGTTGTCAGTGCTGTAATGGTCGTCGAACGACCAGAGGAAGGAAAGGAGCGCCTGGTTCAGCGGCCGGTGTACTATATCAGCGAGGTTCTCACCGAATCGCGCCAGCGGTACCCACAGTACCAAAAGTTAGTATACGCGGTCTTCAGGGCTCAGCGGCGCCTGCCGCACTACTTCCAGGAGCACCCGATCACGGTCGTCTCCTCAGCGCCACTGCAAGACATCATCCGCAATCGCGAGGCGACCGGGCGAGTCGCCAAGTGGGCCGTCGAGATCGGCATCCACAACATTAAATACGAGCCACGAAGGGCGATTAAGTCACAGGCACTGGCAGACTTCATCGCCGACTGGGAGGAGGCCCAGCAGCCAGAGAAGCCGCCGTACCTCCATTACTGGAGCCTACACTTCGACGGGTCCAAGAACGCGGACGGCGCAGGAGCGGGGATAGTGCTGACTTCACCAAAGGGCGACAAGCTCCGCTACATCCTCCGCCTCGAATTCACGCCCTGCACCAACAACATGGCCGAATACGAGGCCCTACTCCACGGCATGCGGGCCGCCAAGGAGATGAGCGTCAACCGCCTCCGGTGCTACGGAGATTCCGACCTCGTTGCGGGACAAGTCGCCGGCACCTGCGACGCCATTTCCCCTACCATGGCGGCGTACCGCCAAGAGGTGGATAAGTTGGGCGGCCACTTCACCGGCTACTCTGTCGAGTGGATCGACAGGCGAAAAAACGAGGAGGCCGACGCCCTCTCTCGCATCGGGTCGGCTCGACTCGCACCACCCGCCGGCGTGTTCCTCGACACAATCTCCAAGCCATCAGTCTCTCCCCCGAGGGAGATCGACATCGGAGTCCCACTCCAACCAGAGGCAGCCTTGGTCGCACTCATCACCGAGCCAGACGACTGGACCAAGCCCTACATCGCCTACCTGGAAACCGGCACTCTGCCAGCAGACGAGACAAACGCTCGGATGATCGCTCGCCGATGTAAGTCTTACGCCATCATCGACGGCGAGCTACACAAGCGCAGCGTCACCGGTGTGTTCCAACGTTGCGTCCAACCGGCTGAAGGACGCAAAATCCTCCACGACATTCACTCAGGAGACTGCGGCCACCACGCCGCCGCTCGCTCCCTGGTCGCCAAGGCTATGCGACACGGCTTCTACTGGCCCACCGCACACGCCGACGCCGTCGACATCGTCCAGCGATGCGCCGGGTGCCAGAAGCACGCCAATCAGACGCGCGTACCAAGCTCAGCGCTCAAAACGATCCCCATCACTTGGCCATTCGCCGTATGGGGCATGGACATGGTGGGCCCCTTCAAGAAAGCCCCCTCCGGCTACACCCACCTGCTAGTCGCCGTCGACAAATTCACCAAGTGGGTGGAGGCCAAGCCAGTCCGGAAATGCGACGGGAAGACCGCCACTAAATTCCTACGCGAGCTCATATATCGCTACGGGTTCCCCAACAGTATCATCACGGACAACGGCACAAACTTCGCCAAGGGAGCAATGGCCGAATTTTGCGAAGAGCACCACATCCGGCTTGACCTCGCGTCAGTCGCCCACCCGGAATCCAACGGCCAGGCGGAACGCGCCAACCAAAGCATCCTCCACGGCCTAAAGCCGCGACTCCAAGTACCACTCGAGCGCACCGCTGGATGCTGGGTCGACGAGTTGCCCTCCGTCGTCTGGGGAATCCGCACCTCGGTTAACAGATCAACGGGATTCACTCCCTTCTTCATGGTCTACGGCACCGAAGCAGTCATGCCGACCGACCTCGAACACGACTCTCCGCGGGTCGTCCATTATACGGAGGCCGCAAACGAACTGGCCCGCCAAGACGGGCTCGACCAGCTCGACGAAGCACGCGACCTCGCTCGGTCACGCACCGCCATCTACCAGCAAGGACTCCGCCGCTACCACAGCCGACGGGTGAAAACCCGCACCTTCCAGGAAGGCGACCTGGTGTTACGCCTCATCCAGGACAAGAAGGGCATGCACAAGCTCTCCCCTCCATGGGAAGGCCCATTCGCCATCGGGCGCGTACTCGGCAACGACGCCTACTACTTCGTCGACGTCCGCGGGGACGGCAAACTCGACGTCCAGCGACCATGGAATGTAAATCTCCTCCGGAAGTTCTACTCCTAGAACCCCACACATGTACTCTCTAGTCGCTATGAAATAAAAGAAACGGTTACCGCCAATGGCGTCTACTCTCCATGCCTTGTGCCACTCGCACTCGTAAAAACAGCGTCATGCTAAAATGCAGAAGTCAACCTTTGGTACAGCGATCGGCACGGCCAAGTAGTGCGATGCAAGAGCACTGAATCATTTCAGGTCTTGCGTCGTCCACGAAAAACGCCAATCCGGAGCCCCATTGGAGTCACCCAGCTCGACTGGTTTTACGAACCAAGACAACTGCCCTCGCTTCTCACAGCGACCTTGGTCCTCCGCATCCTCGGCATAGCGACTCGAATGGCTAAGTACCACGCTCGGGGACTGAATACCAGTTCGTCGCGATCGGTCAGGGAAAACGCCAAGTAAGAGAGCACGCCCGGGACTCGCCACGCGACTGACCCTCTGGGCCAGGCAGGAGTGACGCGCTCACACTAACGCGCTAAGTCCTCAACCACCCTCGAGTCGCGCCTAGAACTACCAAGTACCACGCTCGGGGACTCGGCCACCCGACCCCGTTCGCGTACGGGAAAACGGCAAAGTACAGAGCACTCGAGGGAATCACCTTGCGACTGGCTCTCCGAGCTCGGGCGAGTCGACTAAACTAACAAAACACATGGTAACAACAAACATCATATACGAGGTGAACCCCACAAAAGGGCGGATGCGCTCGGGGACTCGTCCAAAATCAATCCAAAACACACAAACGAATAGCAAAATGGACACGACGTCCCATTCAATCGCATATTGCATTGTCTTATATTACAAATTATGCCCGCGTGGCAGAACTGCTGCTAACACATCCAGGCAAACTACCCTATTCTGCAGGCTTCGACGACGACTCGCCAGAATCCCGGCGCCTACGGATGAACGCGGTGTACGGGTTTGACGGATACGTCGTCAGCTCACCCGCCATCGCCGAGCGAAAAGGTTGCTCGACCTTGAAGTCACGATGCGGCGGCTCGGGGTCGTTCGGCGCGACGACCGTTTCCTGATAGGGAAGGAGGTCGCCCATCGCCCAGACACGCTCCGAGTACGCGGCGGCACGCTCCTGCAACTTGAGAACCTCGGACAGGTCCACCGCGCCAGTCGACGAGGGATACCCACTCGTCACATCGTCGAGGTCGAAATCCTCGGGGAAGTGGGCAAGCCCAAGGCTCAGCGCTGTCGACGCTCCACGCCGAAACGCCGACCGCGTCATGAACTCAACGACCGTGGGCGCCTTCTCCAAATACTCCCACACCTCAACGAGGTCGCTGGGAATAACCTCTGTGGGCGACATTTCTTGAAGATAGGCGCGGATGCACGTCGCCGATAGCGTAGCCGAGTCGACGAGCATGCTTACGCACTGCCTCGCGTCGAGTGAGCTCGCCTCTTCTTGGCTACCTATAACGCGACCTGCGAGAAGGAGACAATGATGAGTGCGACGGACACCACAAAAACCCCAACTAACGGAAAGGGAAGATGCACTCACCAAGCAATGGGCGGGCGAGCCCCGTGATGAAGCACTGAAGCGACGTGTGGTCGTCCTGAAGCCCAGCAATAAGGACTTCCGACACCTTGCGATCTTCCTCCGCGGCTGCAATGGCGGCCCTAGCCCGCCCGTCCGCCGAGCTAGCTTCTTCCCTCGCCTCCCGCAGCTCGCGCTCGAGGTCAGCGACCCGCTGTTCAGCAGCGCCCAGAGCAGATCGCGCCGCTTCCAACTCACCAGCAGGGACAAGCTCCTGGCGAGTTTCTTCTGCCTTCGCAGCAACAGCCTGAAGCTCTTTGTTCGCCTCTTGGATGGTGGTCAGCACCTTCTCAGCACGCTGTTGCGCGGCCAGTCGGTCCGCCGACTCGAGCTGCAGACCCTGCATATCATCAAAAAAGTCAGTAAAAACGAACCTCCTAAGTGCCCACCCGCTGAAATTCAGCGAGTGCGCACTCGGGGACTGGCAATCAAGAAATTCCCAAGTGCCCACCCCGCTAAAATTTAGCGCGTGCGCACTCGGGGACTGGATAAGAAAGTAAAAGACGAGAAAATAATAAGAATCAAGCCGCTGCAAAACACCGACCTGATCCTCGGGGACTGGATATACCTGGATGGCTGCGCCAAGCATGCCATGAAGTTGCATCGCGTCCACGGATGCGAGTAACGCTGGCGTGTGCCCACGACGCTGGTCGACTTCAGCATTGACGGTCCCTGGAGCGAGGCTCGGGGATGCAGCCCCGCTCGCCGCGGCCGCCTTGGTCACGAAGCGAGGGAAGGTGGCGATAGAGGCACCCGCTCCAAAGGAAGTCGCCTCCGCCGTTCCAGGCAAGGAAACGCCCTCCTTCGTAGACGCGGTTGCCCCCACCATGGGGCCGGCCGGCGCGACCGCCGTGCCGTCAGAGACAGTGACGATGTCGTCGCCCTTGGCCTTCTTACTGCCATCCGCCGAGGCAACGACCTCGTCCGCCTTCCTCTTACGGGAAGGATCCTCCCCGCTAGCGGTGGAGGGTACCTGGGCCACGGTCGGGTGGCCCATCCTTTTCACTCCGGTCCTGCACATCAGTCGAATCAGTAAAGACAATCGAAACAGCTATGGAAAATAGAGAAGGCCGAATGCACTCACTTGGCGACCGGGATGAAGCGTAGCCCTGTGCGAAGGACGGCCGATTTTTCTAGCTCGGGGCCCAGTTGGCGACTGAGCCCTAGTTCCAGGACGTCGCGTGCCCAGGACACGGACGGCTTCTTCGTTGTCGAGGCTGCGGCTAGCGCCTCTGGGATACCTTCGGCAGGGGCTTCCTCACGAACTGAAGCTGCTACGGTCGGAGCCTCCCTGCGAGGCGAAGCCGCCCCAATCGGAATCTCCTTGTGAGGCGAAGTCGCCGCGGCTGGAGCCTTCCATAGCCCAAAGACTGGCGCGAATGGCGGGGGCATCGAGGCCAGCGGTACTTCCACAAACGGCGCATCTAGCGCGGTTGTCGCCGGGGCCGCACCGTCATCGGCCGAGCTGTGAGCATCAGAGCTGCTCGTCGAGTGCGGCGGCGAGGCCATCTTTGGCGGCTTCGTTTTCCTCCTCGGAGGGGCCCTCGCTTCCTTTTCCTTCTTCTTCTTCTTCGAAGGAGTGGCCTGGCGGCGCGAGGCGGTTTCTGGGAGCTCGTCGTCATCATCATGACGCTCGAGGCTCCTGCTCGCTTCGATTTCGCGCTGACGTTGCCCGCGGGTCTTTCGGACCAGCGGGGCGATTTCCTCTTCGGACTCGTCCTCGTCGTCCTCGTTGCCCTTCGCGGGTGGCGATTCGCTTGTATCCTGGGCAGATGGCCCCGGGCTCTCGTCATCGGCAGGTGGGAGCCACCCTTCCACCACTTGGAACAGCTGCGATGAATACGAAACAGAGTTAGAATTACCGCGACTGCATACGCTGCGACTGCGAACAAGATAAAGAAATTACCGTCGGAGCCGGACGCTTCGCGGTGTAGGGGGGACCCCGGCCTGTGCATCCACGTACACCGCCTGGGTGATCTTCTTCAACGCTGGGAGATAGTTCTCCAGCTTCCACTCGTCGAGGCAGGCTTTCGTCGAGTCTCCCCGGCCCGTGTACTGATACATGTAATGGTCGCGTTGGGCGAGCGGAACGAGCCGCCGCCCAAGCCAACAACTGTACAAGTTTATCGTCTGGAGCCCCTTTTTCTTCAGACCACGGATGGCCTGGAGCATCTCGTCGATGACCATCCGCTGGTCGTCGGGGAGCTTGCCGACCTGGAGATGGCGCGGCTCGGAACGGTTGGCCGAGTACCGCGGGATCACCGCCTCGTTCTCCGGAGTCGCCTCGGTCACGTAGAACCATGACTTCTTCCAGTCGCTCGCTGCTTTGGCGGGCAGCATCAGATCGAAGAAGGAAGCTTTGGACTTGAGCTGGAACGTCAGGCCGCCCGCGGCTAGCATTGGGCCGCCTGCCTCCTCGCGGCTGATCCGTCCATGGAACAGATCTTGCCACAAGGGAAAGTAGGGCCGGCAGCCCAAGTAGCACTCGCAGAACGCCACGAAGATGGCGAGCTGCTCGATGCTGTGGGGACCCAGATCTGAGGGCTGGATCCCGTAGTAGGCGCAAAAACGCCGGAAGAACAAAGACGTGGGAAACCCTAACCCCCGCTCGAGATGACTGGTGAAACAGACGAACTCCCTCTCTCGCGGGTTTGGGGTCGTTTCTCCGGCTGCGGGGATACGCCAACAGCCGGTTCGCAGGATTCCGGCCTCCTCGAAAGAGGCCAGCTGCGCCCTCGTGCACTTGGACCTGCCCCATGGTTCGGTGAGAAGGGCCATAGCCGAGGGGTTGGTTGGAGGTCGGAGGATTTCGGGTCGATTGGATCAAGGAGCAAAGGAAAGAGAATGCGTGCACTCGGAAGAAGTGGTGGGCAGTTGGCTCTACGATTGCCTGCCATTCCTCTTATATAGCGGGAGTTACCCGCCAAATCAGGGGGCCGTTACCACGCGATGATTACGCCAAAAGTTACCGTTGAGTTACCTTAACGGCTAGTTTGACCACGCCTGACGGTCCAACTCCAGCCACTCGGCTCGCTAGGTCGCTCGCCGCGGCCACGTCCCGTTGGCTCGACTCGCTCAAGACGCGACTCGGTTCGCCGGATTTCCTCCTTCATACAGGAGGCCGTCGACGATTCGACTGGATGCCTACTTTGAAGCCGTATACTCCGACTGCCAGCAGCCACTTACGCCTAATCGACGACGGCCTCGGGGACTACTGATGGGGATACGCCTACTGGGGTATACTCAGCAGGACGTTTCCGATTGGCCCAAGGGCTGGCGAGTGGGCCTGCAGAACAGCGAGTGGATCAAAGCCCAGCAAGGTACCAAGCGACTGGAAGTTGAAGGCCCAGGCGAGTAGATAGGCCCAGTCGGACTAGGTTGAACGATTACCGAAGTTGTAAACTGAATCGGTTGAGATATGTAAACCCTAGGGGAGGTGAGCCTATATAAACCTCCGTACGGGGTGAGTAGAGACACGTTCCCTCATACACCCAAGCGACTCGCCGCCTAGCCGTCGAGCTCGCCCATTGTAAACACCTCCATAATACAATCTAGCAGGAGTAGGTCTTTACCCTCCGGGGGGCCGAACCTGGGTAAAACCCTGTGTCTTTGCCCTCATCTCGCACCGCAGATGGCTGGCCGCCCTTGCCCCTCGTTCTACTACTCGCTGCCGATTGCAGCATCTGCCGTGACCATTCCCACGACAACCACCCACTGCCGGCCTACCAAGGAAGAGGGCTATTACTAGTGGCATTAAGAGAAGGTTAGTATGTGTGGGTAAAGTTGTAAACCTTTGTAGGGTTAAATCTTTTCGAAAATCCGTGTTCACGGTTATGAACGCTTGGTTACCAGATTCTAAGATCATAGAGAACTATAACCTAATCGTAAAACTTGGAAGATCAACGTGTGCTTAACGATGCTTCCTGATGGGTACGAGGGGGTGATCCTAGTTGGTAGATGACGAAAAAATGGTGGATATCAAAGATGAAGATCAATACTTTGGAGATGTCGCTCTCTTATCCCCTTTTAAAACACTCTGATTAGACAAGCTTCTTCTCCCTCTTGTTTTATAAACAAAGATGGATTTATGCAAAACAGCCCCACCAGCCATAAGTCTTGCGGAGTACACCCAATACTCACCCTTGCTTTGTTGATAATTTTGTAACAGAGTAAGTGTTCCCCTTGAATACGAGTTCCGTACGACATCCTCACCGACGAGTAGCTTGGAGTTCCCGGTCGGCAGCCTGGAATCTATGGGCTAGGACGACATCGTTATGCTCCATGCCTCTTAGGCCATTTGTTAAGTTTGCTATAGTTAATAGCATAATTTGCCTTCCGTTGTTTGATGTTTCTGATCAATGACCTCTGTTTGTAATATTTTGGTTCTTTTCTCACTTATGAGCTTGCTGTAATAATTTTTGTGTCGTAGGGTCACTATTGTGTTACCCATTCTTCACTGGATATCCTCGAGCTCAAGGTTAAGCTTATGTTAGATAGAGGTCTGGGATTTTTTAGCCCTGGTCCCGAGGGTGTCACAAGATTTGGTATTAGAGCCATACCGACCGTATGAAAACCGTGCTATTGGTCGATGTTGAGTCTAGTGCTTGTGAAAACTATTTCAAAGATGCAAAGTATTTGCGAAAACTCTAGTATGCTTCTTTTACTCCTTATCCAGTTTCGCTCTTACTCTGGGTCACCTTATCTTGTGTCGATTTGGAAAAGTTTTGATATATCTTCTAGTCTTTCAAAGTTTATTGGCCTTATGGGCATGCCGTTTCTAAACCATTTTACCTAGTGTTGAGTTCTCTAGAGTTGTGTGGGTGTGTGTGTTGTGAGTTCCTTGTTTCCCTTTGCTCCTATTCATTTGAGAGATTCCTTTCCATCATGATCTCTCTGTTTTTATGGTACCTACAATATAACATTGCCATAACATTCTATTATAGGCTTCGAGGTCTCCTTTATCCTCGAGTGCCTCCTTTTTACCTTTTTGGGTTCTTTAGAAATCATTTGTTCTCTTGGAAGCTACCTTGTGATTATTATCTTGTAGTGTACGCTATGTCACTCAAGTAATAGTTACTTCTTTTCTCGGGTTTTAACCCTTGGACTTGAACCTAAGATCCCCGATTGTGCTGGATTCTGGTGTTGTGAATATATTGTACATGAAGCTAACCTTTAACCCAAGATCCTTTATTTCACCCCTATTGTAAATGTTTAAACATTACCTCAGGATGGTTGGTACTACAATTCTAGCCTTCAAGCGTGTGGTCTTGGTCGCGACTGAATTGTGACAGCTAAGGACTTCCCTTACCACTAGATATGGAAGATGTTCTTTAATGGAACCAAATAGATCATGACAAGAGTACTCCTCGTGAGTCTCACATCTAGACTCGTGACTCTGACACACCTTTCCCTTCCTTTTCATTCGTTTTCGGAAGGATGTTGACTTATGCATCCACATCTCGGAAGGTTGCTGACTTATGCATCCACATCTAGGGATTCTATCCTGAGCATGTTCCTTTTCCCTTGTTTTTTTCCGACCTTTGTCTACCAGTTGGTAGCCAAGTAGTAAATATGCATCGGTGTCTTATGATGCAAGATACTCTTGTGGTCCATCATGACAAACCATTCTGGGATGTCAAGAGAAACAAACTCCAGTACCTCGTCATATCTAGGACCAGGTCAAAGTGTTGTAATCGGCAGGTCAAGAGGCGTTGATTAGATTCTATCTGTTCCACCTCAAAGTATCACACCCTTTTATACTAAGAGGTCGTGCTGAGTTTCATGTCCCTCTTAATGAAGTGATGCTCTTACACATATTTACCCACCCTTACTCGAGCTGTCATGCTCACGAGTGATGCGTGTGCTTAATGATGTGGGCATTCGAGATCCTTAGCAATTCTTAATGCTTTAAACTCTAAGCACATTTGTGTAATTCTTAGCATGATTGGTTAACCCTATCATTAAGCAAAGGATGATCGTGCTACCTAGTTCGTTATTCTAGAACACTCCCTTCGGTTAAAGAGTTAGGCTCGTGCGAAACTTTAAGACTATGCCTGCTTGCATTACCAAGCAAGTTTCCTCTTGAACTAAGTGACATATCGGTGGTTCGTGATATTCCAGATGTCTACTAGAAGTATCACCATGTTGACACATGATCGTGTTGTCAAGTTCTTGAGAAATAAATTTCTATGAACTACTCTTTTCTCCAAGGATCCGCACTAGATACCCCTGAACTAGTTGGTTGAGCTTATAAGACAACTTGGAGAGTTGTAAGACACAAGTTTTATCTGATATAGTTCATCTAAAGGAATATCTAGTTTTGTGTATGTTGAAGGAAGATAGTATCTCCATTGTGGATATGTTATCTCCCCCGTCTTTGATTTGATTTGGGTTATCGTTAAATCAAACTCAGTACCAAGGAATGTCTCGATGCTGTTTATACTCGTGATGTTTCACTAGAGTACATCCTAATGTCCTTTGGCCTGACCAGTATTTTTGCATTGTTCAAGCAACATATGAGTACATCTTCTTGGAGTGTCCTAATAAGTTTGTTGTTAATCCCATCGATGACATCCTTATTTCCTCCATGCAAGAATATAATCATATGGAGCAGTTGGCATTAATGTTGGAAACTTTTGAGAACCATCTTCATGTTATCTCGAAGGATGTGTTCTGGATGTTAGAAGTAACCTTCTCTGATTCACGTATAGTTGTTGAAAGATGTCACCATGGATTCAAGTAGTGTGATCTTTCTTTCTTTAAGGACACATGTGTGTTTTGTTGCAAGAACTTATGTGTGTGTGTAACTTTCCTATGACAAGTTGCTAATACATGGGTCTAGTAATTTAGCTCATTCTGTTGGAGCTTTACACTATAGTCCATTTCTTGAGAATCTAGTGACTTTACCTTTGTGGTAAATGTTGCAAACTTTCTATTCGGACATGCTGAGTCTGAAGTATCATACCACATAACCAAATCTAAATCTCAAGCAGATATGATGGTTGGTGTTCCTCAAGGTTTTGACATATGTCTCTTTGTAAATATGGTAAGGTTGATGTAATGGTTGACTTAACTAACTAGAATAACTTTTATCATATTCCCTTTATTCAGCAGTAACAACCACTCTTCGTGAGGGTTCTTCTATGATTTATTATAGGAGTTGTGCTTCTAGTATCCTTTGCATCCAAAGTCTGACTTTTACTTGATGTTTGATTTCTCAAACATTAAGGAGAACATTTAAAGTAGAGATGCTAAATGTCTCTTGGTCGATCCTCCAGACCCTTTTATGTTGGCAAATGTGCCAAGTAATTGAAGTCTAAGAACGAAGTTTCCTTTTTCTTGTGTCATCAGGAATCTTCTTACCTATTCATCTAGTGGTGTAACGTGATATCATGATCTTTGCCAAGGATCTTGATAGTCCTGGATGAATAAAGAGTTCCCTTTGTTATCTTGACCATGTTCTAAGAGAGACTATGATTTTGGTAGTCAACAGTTTCTCTTGCTACATGTTCCTCGTGACTCTTATGAGTCCTCTCCATAAAACACCTTTCTGTCTTGGCCTTCTGTTGAATGAAATAGTGACCCCTTTGTTTCAAAAGTAGTTCAACAGCTTGGTTTTGTTGATCCATATCTCTACAACCAGAAATCTCTACTTAAGCCGTTGAGTAGAGGTTCCCTTTCGAAGTCTGTGGTTAGGTTCATTCCGTTGGAAGCTTTCTTCTCAGAAGCTTAAAACTCTGTAAGTTCCATGGTCTCAATCCTTATGAAGACCAGCTATCTAACAACTTGAAACCTTCTCCTCTTGTTTCCTCCTTTACCTTGTTGTGTTTTATGTCCGTAATCTCAGAGTTGTTTGTAAACACTCCATCCATAAGTTGACCATGAGATACTCGGTGTGTTGTTTAGTGTATTCCCCTTATCCCTAGTGTAACCCTGTTTCTTTCTCTCTGTCTTTTCCTACCTTAGGAATCTCAGGTCGATATTATCGTAAGGGGGATAGAGCTGTAACACCCCAGTTTGAGCTAATACCAATTATGGTTTGTTTGCGCATCTTGGGCATCATATCTTAAAACTGCATGCAAATAAAGTCAATGAAAACCCTAAATCCTAGCTTTTCCCTCTCTCTCTAAAGTACTTTCAAATGTTTTTGATATTTGAAAAACTAAAAACTGTGGATTCCAATTGGTTATGAGGGCACCTAGTATTTTTAAATCTTTACAAAACCCTATGACATTTTTGAAAATCCCAAAACTAGTTTTCAAATGAAATTACGAAGAGAAAACAGATTTTATAAAAATAAAAGGTTTTCTATAAAACAACAGTCAGCTGCCAACCAGGCCAGCCCATTCCTTCTCTCTTATCTCTACCTGCCGCTCGCGCGCAGCCAGCACCCCTGCATGGCCCACCTTGGCCAAATACCCCTTCGGCCTCCTCCTCCATGTCGTCTACCTTTAGATAGGCAGAGAGCTGCGTGTCGCTACCGGCACCGTCGATCCCCACCGCCCGCTCTGCGCCGTCCATCGAGCTCAGGAGGAGGATAAGTTCACTGCGGACACATCTCTCTCGCCCTCATCCACTTCTACTCTCTCTCTCGACCTCCGTCTCTTGTTCCCCTTGGAGACCGAAACCCTAGCCACCGGTGCCGATGAATCGCCACCATCTTCGGCTTTCCCTCGCTGTTCTGAGCCTGCAGGAAGCACCATCTCATCGTGCTGATCTTCATCGACAAAGTAATCAAGCATGGGCGCTCTGAATCACCCGCAGCATCGTCGTCTTCCTCAAGCCCGACGACCTCCACCGCCCGCCTCGCCGTCGCTCCGGTCACCGCCTCTCCTCGCTGTCGACCCCTTCAGCTCCAGGGTAAGCACGCGATCCTCCTAGACCCCTCCTCCCTCTCTCTCTTGCTCTCTACCACTTCTGCGTCGAAGCTCGTCGGCCACCGCCGTCAGGCACCATCGCAGCCATTCCTCCGGTGCCCAAAACCCAGCGGCGCCGCCTCTATCTTGCTCGCTTGCTCCACTGGTTCAAATGCGCCTACTCCCATAGCCATGCGCTTGCTCCTTCGCCTCCCCGTGCATCACCTGGGAGGTGGCCGCCGGCGTGATGTTGTGCTGACGTCATCATGATGCCAGCGCGCACAGTTAGCCTAGTCAAACCGGCTCCCGGTCCCACTTTGGTTGCGTGGCTGGTGATGTGGCTTCGGCCCCACACGTCAGCCACAATGGATAGACCCGACCCTAGCAAGATATCCCCCGACCCCATGGTGACATCAAACCTATGTCATGTTGACACAGTAATCAATTTAAAATGTTTAAGTAATTCCAGAAAATGGTTTAAATCTTATAAAATCAATAACTAATTCATATTAAGTCAGAAAAATATGTATAATATATCAAAATGTTTAGAAAAATGAGATATACCTATTTAAGATATAATAATTCATTGTTAAGCAACTTTAGTGTCAAGTTTAATTAGAAGAACCAATTGAACCCCGCAGATGATTCCGAGGTTCTTTCTGTTCTAGGGTTTTTAAACCTCGGAACATATTTAAAATGGTAGAGCATGGCTTAGGGTTTCATATCAATGCTATTTAACTTGTCATATCATCATACTTTCTTGAGCATTTCATTGATGCCATGTGTTGATTGTTTCCCTTTCTTTTCGATGTTTCGTTCTTCTCCGATAGAATATGTTATCAAGATCGAGATCGAAGACCGATATCAACACCGTCGAAGATCAGAGATCAATACTTGACCAATTGTAACCAAGTAAAGTACAAGGCTTCCGAAGATCTGCTTATTGGTTATCAACAGGCAAAGGCAAGAATAGCCCCACCATTATACAATCCTATGATTTCGAAAGCATTTCAATTCTTGCCATGGTGCATACGATTCTAATGTGGTATTTTATCAATCGATAGAGTATCCTATATATTGCATTACTCCCTTTGATCTTATATTACCTGATCCACTGCTCCTAGCATAACTAGGTTTGGCTTGTGTGGATTGTTGGAGCATATATCTGTGTCCTGCTTAGCCATGCTTAGCTGTTGAGTCTGGTTCATGCAGATGATGCATCATATGCAGATAATCTAGTATGATAGGAGAACAAGATATACTGATAAGGTGAGATCAGTGATATGAGATTAAACATGCTAAGGCTTGTATGGGAGGCCATGGTGGGATGTGGTTTTTGTAGTCCCATGCTCGCCACCACTAGGAACCGAGTTCTTGCCTTTGGAACCGAGACGAGAATACAACCACACGGAGCTTGGTAACCCCTTGATTGAATAACTTCCCTAGTAGATTTGATGAGTCACATAGATCAGGCGTTCCATTCAACATATACATTCTGGTTGTTCTCGAAGTCGGTGAAGGAGGTGCCTTCATAATAGGTAGGGAAGTGTGGACCGGGTTGCTTGGGGTAGATAGCGCCCCTTGTAAACCAACCTCTCCTCACATCTCTAGGGACCGACATTAGGATTTGACCGGTTACGGCGGAACCATCCTTAGGTAATTACTCATGGTCTCGATGAAAGCAAGGTAAAGGCCGTGCCTAACCAGCCTCTGCCGGCCTTCCAAGGAAGAGGGATATTACTAGTGGCATTAAGAGAAGGTTAGTACGTGGGTAAAGTTGTACACCCCTGTAGGGTTAAATATTTTCAAAAATCCGTGTTCACGATTATGAACGCTTGGTGACCAAATGCTAAGATCATAGGGAACTATAACCTAATCGTAAAACTTGGCAGATCAACGTGTCCTTAAGTATGCTTCCTCATGGGTACGAGGGGGTGATCCTAGTTGGTAGATGATGAAAATTTGGTGGATATCAAAGATGATGATCAATACTTTGGAGATGTTGCTCTCTTATCCCCTTTTAAAACACTCTTATTAGACGAGTTTCTTCTCTCTCTTGTTTTCTAAACAAAGATGGCTTTATGCAAAACAGCCCCACCAGCCATAAGTCTTGTGGAGTACACCCTGTACTCACCCTTGCTTTGTTGATACTTTTGTAGAAGAGTAAGTGTTCCCCTTGAGGACGAGTTTGTACGACATCGACACCGACGAGTAGCTTGGGGTTCCCGGCCGGCAGCCTGAAATCTATGGGCTGGGACGTCATCATTATGCTTCAGGCCTCTTAGGACATTTGTTAAGTTTGCTATACTTAATATCATAATTTGCCTTCCGTTGTTTCATGTTTATGGTCAGTGACCTCTGTTTGTAATATTTTGGTTCTTTGCTCACTTATAAGCTTGTTATAATAATTTTTGTGTCGTAGGGACACTGTTGTGTTATCGATTCTTCACTAGATATCCTCGAGCTCAAGGTTAAGCTTATGTCAGAAACAGTTCTAGGATTTGTTTATTCCTGGTCCCAGGGGTGTCACACGCTTCACAGGACGCGTGTCGCTCCAGGTTCATGAGATGCCTCCTTGGAAGAGACGTGTTGTAGCATCCCAATTGTCTAACAATTGTAATGCTACTTGCCTAGTCTAGATATTGCTAATTCCAACATGTATTTTATTGCATCATCATTATACCATGCTCATGTCACCATGCCACCATGCATTTGAGAATCATATAAAACCCTTTCTATTATTTGGTTCTTATCCCATATGCATTTATTGCATTACCTGTATTTTCCACTTGATATATTGTAGTTGGTTCTTGATACTTGTATACAAATTCCCAAACTGAGATGAGGGCATATCTCTTTAAATCTCCCCCATCTATAACATGCCATATCATCTTTTCATTGATCTCATCTTACATCTACCATATACATGTATCTGGGCATCTCAATTTAACCTTGGTATTTTAATTCATGCCACATACAATTATATGGGTCCAATTCTTTTGTTTCACCTACATGGTGTCGTGGGAATGGCCACAGCAGATGCTACGATGGGCAGCGAGTAGTAGGATAAAGGGAAAGGGCGGCCATCCATCAGCGGTGCGAGATGAGGGCCAGGATACAAGGGTTTACCCAGGTTCGGCCCCCTGGAAGGTAAAGACCTACTCCTGCTAGATTGTATTATCGAGTGGTTACATTGGTGGCGAGCTCGGCGGCTAGGCAGCGAGTCGATGAGGTGTATGATGGAACGTGAGTACAGAGAGTACCCTAGGGAGGTTTATATAGGGGTACCTCGCTTGGGTTTACAGATATACAACCGAGTCAGTTGGGGACTCGGACGACTCGACCTAATCTGACTGGGCTTAGCTACGCTTATGGGCCTCCAGTTTCTAGTTGCCAGGTCCCTTCTTGAGTCATGATCCAGTCGCCATCCTGCAGGCCCACTCCCTAGGAACTTGATCCAGTAGGAAACGTCCTGCTGGGCATACCCCATTCGGCATATCCCCATCAGTAATCCCCGAGGCCATAGTTGATTCGGCACAGGTGTTCTTTGGAAGTCGGAGTATGCGAGTCCAATTTGGACACTCAGTCGAATCGGCCATGGACTCCCTCAAGGAAGGAAGGAGTCTCATGTATATGTTTTCAGTCGCAGCTTTGGTGTCCAGTCGAATCGTAACGTTTGGCGAATGGTCGGCGAGTCAAGTGAGCAAGTTGGACCGTCATCTTAGTTAAACTAGCCATTGGGTAATCCCACAGTAATATTGGCGTAATTATCGCGAGGTAATGATGCGCTCAGATCAATGTAGAGCTTCGTTGGGAGACCCCAAGAGGAAGGTATGATGATGAAAGCATCAAGTCTTCCCTCAGAAAGAAACCAAGGTTATCTGTAACATCCCTAAAATCATAATTTCAAAGTTTTCATATCATTCATGAATGCATATAGATTTGAGATCAAATTTCAAACTCATTTCAGAAAAACAGAAGCACATAGTGCTATGATTTTATGTGAACAAACTCAAATCAAATGGCCATCCCCATTTGAGAGTTTGAATGATTTTAAACCTAGCTTGTTTGTCTCCCTTATAGAAAGGATTGATTGTGGTTTGAACCAAGTTTTACAAATTGGAAATAATTTCAAAAACCATTTCTCAAATTTTGCAAAACAAGTGCCAAGTCTCTGATATTTTGTTCTCCAAGCTTGACCAAGCTATTGCAAAGCAACCACATGAATTTGTGCCTATATTTGAGGCTACAACTCACTGCAAAAATCCCAAGAAGATTTGAATTCAAATTAAACTTGAATTCATTTGAAAATCAATTCAGAAAATCGAAACAGAAAAAGAAAAGGAGAAAACAAAAGAAAAGGGCCAAGCGCCACCAATCTGGCCCAGCATCTGAACAAGCCCAGCTAGCCCACCCGGGCCATTCCTCTCTCTCTCGCACGCGCGGGCGCACCCACACAGTCGCTGACAACCAGACCCCACTTCCCTTCTGCGCATTTCGCTGACGAGCGGGCCCTCTCCACGTCAGCTTCGTCTTCCCCAGATTCCGCGCACGAACTCCGCCGCTGCCCGTTGCTGCACTGATTTCGCGAGGTTAATTGGCATTGATGCAGCAAGCGTTTCTTGTCGAGCCTCTGGCTATAAAATCCCCAGCTCCTCGCGACCATTTCCCCTCAAACAATTTCGCCTTCACGCCACCAGGCTGCCCACAACTCGCACGACGCCGCCGCTGTTCCGACGAGTGCGCGACGAATTCCGGTGAGCCCCGTGCTCCCCTCTGTCTCTAGTTCATGCTATCAAGTTCAGCGAGTCTTTGCGCACCTACTGACACTCCCCATTTGCCCTCGCATGATCCGTAGCTCCAGCAACGTCGACGACTGGCTGCCACCATTCTCTGCATGAACTCCGGCGACCTCCCTCCGTAAGTAGCCACCGCCCCTTGCCCTCTGACTGATACACCTAGAATCTCCATCGTCTTGCGCATCTAACAGTACCCCTATTTTGGCTTAGCGCAACGAGGAACCTCGCCAACGACGACGACTGACCGTGCCCGACGCATTCGCAAACTCCGGCGAGGAATCTCCGACGAACCCGTGCGCCCCTTCCCAAGCCGTCGCCACATTGAGCATCGGCAACCTCCTGCGGTTCTGGTAAGCATCTCCTCCCTCCCCCGGGCGACCTAGAACGCCGGCACCGCCACTGACCGACGCGCCGCCGCCAGCCACCGCCGCTAGCGCCGCTCGAGTTTGGTCGTTTGATCCAGGACCGTCAGATCTAGATCCAACGCGTAGATTTAGATCACTTAACGAATCGTTTTTGGTAGATCTAGGCCGTGTGTTTTAAACAGATCCTACGGCTCGCGAGCGTGATCCGGAGCGAATCGGTATCAGCCAATAGAATTAAGACGCGTGGCTAGAGTTTAAATCAAAAACAGATTTCAAATCAGATTTAGATCCAATTTTCAAAAGGCTATAACTTTTGATTCCCACGTTAGATTTTTGCAAATTTTATACCGTTGGAATCAGTGAGACAAGCCCTTTCTGAATCTGCAATGTGTTTAACAAAAAGTTTCTGTTAAAATGAATTTTTATGCAGAAACATATTTAGGACCATTTTGAGTATTGAATTTGTTTAGCAAATTGTTTTAGTGCTAAATAAGTTTAGTTAGCAAGCTTTTGACTTGGTTATGTTTCTGTATCATGCACTTGTTTGGTGGAGTTTTCAAAAATCATCACTTAGCATTTTCTTGCATGCATGCATTCATATTTTTGTTTGTATATGAATTGTGTGTAATTTTGTGCTACAAATTTTTGTGTAGATTTTCCTAGTGACTGTGATTGTGAAGAGTGCTACTCTCCCCATTACCAAGGCAAGTGGTACTTCATGAATATTTCCATCCCTATATTTTTTCAAGCATTAGAAATATTTTGCTAAGTCTTGCATGTTGTTACTATTTTGCCAAATGCTATGTTGGGAAATCCTAAGTAGTTGTAGAATAGTAGAATTGCTAGGAAATTTCCTAAGTTAAGATACCATGCCATGCTTAGCCTAGCTAGTAGCAAACAAGGGTTGGTAAAGTATATACATGCTATGATGAAAATATTTCTAAGTCTTTTGGACCTATGTTTTTCTTAATAAAACAACTAAGTCAATGAACCTCCTGGGTGGAATGGGACTTGAATGGTGGTTTTTGGTTGAGTGGTTACACAAGGCCCATGGACATGGTTTACCTTGTGTATCACACTTGTGGAATGCCACCCAGGCACAAAGGGATTTGGAGGCCAAGTGTTGAGAAGCTTATAGTGCAACCACTTGGCAATATGGGCTCTGCCTTGATCATATAGGTTGCTAGAACTTAGTCATTTGGACAGTTGGTGGTAGTGGGATGATAGGTTGGAACGCGTCCATTTGGCTAAGGGAAGGCTTCTGAAAGGTCCTGTCTTGGGAAACCAAGTCTGGTGGGGAAAGTGCACAGCCTCTGCAGATGGAAAATCTAAGTACTTAGCCAAGTCCATGGCAATGGACAACTTGAGCATTAAGACATGGAAGCTACAAGAATCTCATCACTCCAACTTCTAAGTAAAACTTGTGGGTGAACAAGGGTGAAGGACCCCAATGTCTATTGGAGGTTTCTTGGGAAAGTTTTGACAAAGAAAAACTTAGTGATTTCAACTAATAGGGAAAACCTATTTTCAAGCAAAGCAAGCCAAGCTACACTTAGCCAAAATGCATATAGTAATATAGTCCACTTAAAATTTACTAAGGTATCACTTGCCAATACTATTCCAAAGTATTGACCCACTATGGCTGTAACTTGTGATGTTGCAGGTTACTCCGATGATGATTAGGAGTCATGAGTCTACACTCAACATGCTTGCCTGTGGCACATGAAGATGAAGACTTATGTTTATTTACTTATTCCAAAACTCTTGTATTAGGCCTGTGGCCATGAGTTGTAAAAGACTATGTTTTATCTCTGGAATGGATGTAATAAATGACCTTTGTATCTGTGTACGTCATCTTAAACTGTGGATGCTAGCAATGATCCAGGGACTAGCATTGTAATCACAGGGATCCTTTTCCTTTACAAAGGAGGGATCTTACATTATCGAACCAGTAGGAGGAAGGAAACGACTCAAAGGTGTTGCTAGCAACTTGGAAACCTGCACAACACAAACTCAAGACTTTGCCCTAATGAACAGTTAGGTTGTTAATCTCACTGGTTTGCTG
Source organism: Avena sativa (assembly GCA_916181665.1). Classification (NCBI taxonomy): domain Eukaryota; kingdom Viridiplantae; phylum Streptophyta; class Magnoliopsida; order Poales; family Poaceae; genus Avena; species Avena sativa. The sequence goes on from OV702284.1 coordinate 128,153,028, forward strand.
AAAACAAAGGATTAACTGTATGGTGTGGAAGGTAATAGTGGTTTGCAGAAAGTAAACAGTAACAGTGGAAGATGTATCAATGGTAAAGATTGGACCGGGGTCCATAGTTCACTAGAGGTGATCTCCTTAAGATAAACAAACATGGCATGCTGGGTAACAAATTACAGCAGGGAAATTGGCAGGACTGAGCAAGGCATAAAAATGCAATACTAGACATTCATGATCCTATGAGATTGAATTGGGAAATACAAGATATATAAACCTCCATCCAACTGCATCTATGACTAGTAATCCACCTTAAGGTTATCATCCGAACCCCCTCCAGTATTAAGTTGCAAGGAACGGATAACTACTTTAAGCAAAGTGTGTAAAGTAAACAATCCACTTGTTCCATGAACAAGACATCGTTGTTGTCTCCCTAGTGGTAACAACACATATACAACCTTAGATATTTCTGTTACTTCCCTTAGATTAAATAGAGGCTTGAACCCACTATCGAGCATAAATACCCCCTCTTGGAGTCACTAGCATCTACTTGGCCAAGATAGCTACTAGAAACGGAGAGCATGCAAGATCTCAAACAACACAGATATGATAAAATCAATAAGACAAAACCATTAATAAATCTGAAATAGTAATCTCAATATCCATCGGATCCCTGCAAACATAACATGCATGATTACAAATAGATGATCTTGATCATGAACGGAGCTCACAAGATTTAAACATGGTAGCTCAAAGGAGTAGATACAACCATCTAGCTACTACATGGATCCGTAGTCTAAGGTGGAACTACTAACACTTCATACTGGAGGCTGGCATGATGAAGAAGAAGGCCTCCGAGATGATCTCCCCTCCGGTAGGGTGCCGGGAAGAGCTTCAGATCCCCCGATCTAGGGATGATGGTGGCGGCGGGTACAGACGGTTTCGTGGAATATTGATCGGGTACTTAGGGTTTCCGTATCGGGGGGTCTTTCTGGCAAAGAGGCGAGGCTTGGGGCAGCCAGGGCGGCCGCACCCTCCCAGGCGCAGGCTAGGCCCAGCCATGCAGCCAAGGGGTGTGGCCCTCTGGTGGCTCCCCTCCATCTCGTATTCAGGCTCCATGTTCCCCACGATAAAATATTGACTTTGGCTTTTGTCCCATCCAATTCCGAGAATATTGATTTTCTGCCTTTTGTAGAACCAAAAACAGAAGAAAACAGGCAACTGGCACTGTGGCATCTTGTTAATAGGTTAGTCCAGAAAAACATATAAAACACCTCAAAGTGTAGACTAAGCAAAGCAAAGTAAATACTAAACAAGCATGGAACATCAAAAATTATAGATACGTTTCCGACGTATCAAGCATCCCCAAGCTTAACTCATGCTCATCCTCGAGTAGGTAAGTGAAAAAAAGAATAATTTTTGAGGTGACATGCACCATCAAAATCAAGATCAAACCATTTGCAAGCATTGAAAGATGGGATCAAAGAACTCTAAATATGAGCATGAAACATGGAGTTCTAATAGTAAGACAAAGTAACTATGCATGCAACATGAAAGGTTACAAACAAAGATCATGAATACACATGCATTGAAAAAAGTTTGTTTGTTTCACATACAGAAAACATAACATAGTGGCATTCAGATTGTCCCTCATGGAGTAGAAAATAGATGCATAGGACACCTTCAAAGTTCATAAGAGTGACTAGATACAAATAGCACAAGAACAAGTAATATCAACAATATGCATCAATCAATAAGTTATGGGACAATGCACATAGAACTAAGAATGAAAATTGTGCTCTATTAATTGGTGCCTAAGGATCAAAGGTGAAGACTCAATATAATGGTGGAAGAAAGGCCATTCATAAAGGGAAGTAGGGATTTCAAGTCTCAATAAGAGCATCCAAAGATTATGGTACTTGTTAGCTTTCAGCTCTCATTGCCCCTATCATAAGCATCTTGAAGTGATTAAGGTTAAAGTGAACAAACTATGGAGTATATGCTTGACAAAGTATAAGTTGGCAATCTCATGTCCCTTGAATATGAGGGCCGCTCCTCATGCTACTCAACTTTAGTCACTTGTAAGTTCTTGTCATAGTAAGTACATGTGTATCATAGAGAACCGCCAACAGGGTACCCCTTGCACATGATACAGGAGCTATCCCATAATCAAAATGACAAGGCAAGCAGACAATGAGCATCTCAGCAATCTTCTTATTTACCATGGGAAAATGGTGCTTTTTTCTCTCTTTCCTCATTTCAATATGTCTCTCTCTTTTTTTATAAGAAGAAAGCTTCATAGATTGCTCACTATGGTGATGCTGCAAGTTTCCACCATGATTAGGCATGGCTTAGGCTAGCGGCCCAGGCATTTCTCTAACACACATACATAACTGTAACACCCCAGTTTTAGTTAATCTATATTAGGTTTTGTTTTGTGCATCATGAGCATCATGTCTTAAATTTTTCATTGAAGAAAATAATAAAACCCTAAACCCTAACCTTTTTCCCCTCTTTGAAACAATTCAAATGGTTTGAATATTTTGAAAACTATCAAAATGTGTGGAGCCCAATCTGAATAAAAGGGCCCCACATTAGTTGGTATATTTTAAAAAATCTCTAGTATTTTTGAATAATTCAAAAACAGAATTCAAATGAAATTACAAACAGGAAATAGAATCAGAAAAATAAAAACAAGTATGCAAATAAAAAACAAGCCAGAGAGCAGACAGGCCTAGCTCAGTCCGCCTCTCCCTGGCCCATACCACTTTAGCCTTTCTCTCTTTGTCGTATTCGTCAACGATGCATCAACGGCAAGCACCTTCGTGTCGCCGCCGGCGCCGTTGATCCCTGTCGCCTGCATCCTGCCGGTCGCCGCTCTAGAGCGTGGATAAAGACCTCGTCGAGCCGTGCTCCTCTTCCCTGCCTCCCTCTCACTCTCCCTTGGCTCTCCCTTCCTCATTTCCCCTCTGGCAAACCCTAGCCGCAGAGCTCGTCGTTGCCTCGCCGTTGCTACGGCCTCCCCTCGCCTATCTGAGACCGCTGCAAGATCCGATGTGTTGCATCACATCTCCCTGCCAATGGAATCGTGCCTAGGAGCCCCGAATCGTCCGCTACATCGCCGTCTTCCTCGCCTCTATTCGAGCTCCGCCGTCGCCCTTTGACGCCGTTCAATACCTCCTTGCGCCTCCCCGTCACGACCATGCGCACCAGGGTGAGCAAGTGGTTCTCCTGACCCCTTTTCCCTCTCCCTTCCGCCATGTTTCATGCCTGCGTCGTGCGCCGCCCCATGCCGCCGCCGCTCGTCGTAGGCGAAGCTCCGATGACCCAAAAAGGGCGGCGCCACCACCAATAGGAAGCCCGCGTTGCGCTGCGTCTAACCCGCCTATTCGCGCGTCCCCAATCGCCCCCGAACGCCGTCACCGTCACCGCCGGCTGACGTCACCATGACATCGCCCTGATGTCAGCACGCGTGGGTGACCCTGTCAAACTCCGGTTCGGGTCCCACTTGCCCACGAAGATGCTGAGGCGGCCAGGTCCCCACCTGTCTATGTCTGGGCTAGCCTAGCCCTATGTGAAAAAGGTTTAGGGCGTGTGCTGATGTCAGCCTTGCGCAATAAATTATTTAAAATATTTTAATAATTTCAGAAAATGATTTAAATCTTATTAATTCAATAACTAATGATTTATAAGTCAGAAAAATACAAATAATATATCAAAATTTTCAGGAAAATTAGAACTATCTAATAGAGCTAATCATGCATCGTTAAGCAACTTACATGACAAATTTAATTAGAAGAACAAACCAATCCCTCTCATATGATTCCGGAGTTTCCCCGAGTTAGGGTTTTCACCCCTCGGAACCTCGTGTAAATTGTCGAGCATGTTTTAGGGTTACATTTTGATCCAATTTAACTTGTCATATCATCATCATTGCTTGAGCATTGCATCGATGCCATGTGTTGATTGTTTCCCTCTCTTTCCGTTGTTTGGTTCTTCTCGGTAGAATACGATATCGAGATCGAGATCAAGACCGTCGAAGATCGACGAACAATACTTGACCAACTGTAACTAAGTCAAGTACCAGATGTCTATAGCTCTTGTTTCTGATTATCAACAGGCAAAGGCAAACATAACCCCACCATGATATAATCCTATGATTTCAAAAGCATTTCAATTCCTGCCATGATGCATACGATTCTACTGTGGACTATTATCGATAGATAGAGTGTCCTATCTATTGCATTACTCCCTTTGATCTTATATTACCTAATCCACTGCTCCTAGCATAATTAGGTTTGGCTTGTGTGCACTGCTAGAGCTTATATCTGTGTCTGCCTACCCATGCTTAGCTGTCAGTCTGGTTCATCCAGATGATGTATCAGATGCAGAGAATCTAGTATGACCGAAGAACGTGATGAGATGAGATCAGTGATATGAGTTAAACATGCTAAGGCTTGTATGGGAGGCCACAGTGGGATGTGGTTTTTCTAGTCCCATGCTCGCCACCACTAGGACCTGTGTTCTTGCCTTTGGAACCAAGACAAGCGTACAACCACACGGGGCCTGGACAACCTCACGAGTAACTAACTTTCCTAGTAGATTCCATGAGTCACATAGTTTGGGCGTTCCATTCGACATATGCATAGAAAACCTTTTGAAAAATTTGTCGGGTGAAGGTGCATTCATAATAGGTAGGGAAGCGTGGACCGAATTGCTTGGGGTTGATAGCGCCCCTAGTAAACCAACCTTGCCTCACATCTTTAAGTACCGTCTTGGGGATTTGACCCGTTACGGCGGAACGATACTTATTGCGTGACTCATGGTCTCGGCGAAATCAAGGTAAAGGTCGTGTCTAACCACCCTCTGCTGGCCTTCCAAGGAAGGGGCTAATCTAGTGACATTAAGAGAAGGTTAGTACGTGTGGGTAAAGTTGTACACCCCTGCAGGGTAATAATATTTTCGAAAAGCCGTGTTCACGCTTATGAATGCTTGGTGACCAGATTCTAAGATCATAGAGAACTATAATCTAATCGTAAAAATTGGCAGATCAACATGTGCTTAAGGATGCTTCCTCATGGGTATGAGGGGGTGATCCTAGTTGGTAGATGATGATGATTTGGTGGATATCAAAAGATGATGATCAATACTTCGGAGATGTTGCTCTCTTATCCCTTTTAAAATATTCTGATTAGACGAGCTTCTTCTCCCACTTGATTTATAAACAAAGATGGCTTTATGCAAAACAACTCCACCAGCCATAAGTCTTGCGGAGTACACCCTGTACTCACCCTTTCTTTGTTGATACTTTTGGCAGAGTAAGTGTTCCCTCAAGATCAGTTTGGTACTACATCGACATCGATGAGTAGCTTGGGGTTCCCGACAGGGAGCCTGGAATCTATGGGCTAGGACGTCATCGTTATGCTTTAGGCCTCTTAGGCCATTTGATAAGTTTTCTATACTTAATAGAATAATTTGACTTTCATTGTTTGATGTTTGTGGTCAGTGCCCTCTCCTTGTAATAATTTGGTACTTTGCTCAGTTATGAGCTTGCTGTAATAATTTTTGTGTCGTAGGGTCACTGATGTGTTACCGACTCTTCACTGGATATCCTCGAGCTCAAGGATAAGCTTATATCAGACGGAGGTCTGGGATTTGTTTAGCCCTGATCCGGGGGTGTCACGGGTCTTGGTATCAGAGCAGTACCGACCGTAGGAAAACCTTGCTATTGGTCGATGTTGAGTCTAGTGTTTGTGAAACCTATTTTAAAGATGAAAAGTATTTGCGAAAACTCTAGTATGCTTCTTTTTCTCCTTATCCAGTTTCGCTCTAATTCTGGGTTATCTTATCTGGTGTTGATTTTGGAAAAAATTTATATCTCTTCTAGTCTTTCAAAGCTTAGGTGCCTTTTTGGGCATGTCGTTTCTCAGCCAGTTGACCTAGTGTTGAGTTCTCTAGAGTTGTGTGTGTTGTGAATTCCTTGTTCCCTTACTCTTGTTCATCTGAGAGATTCCTTTCCATCATGATCTCTCTATCTTTTGGACCCACAATATTATATTGTTGGATTTGAAGTGTTCTGTTCTAGGCTTCGAGGTTTCCTTTCGCTTCGACTGCCTCCTTTCTATTTGTTTGGGTACTTTAGAAGTTGTTTCTTCTTTTGGAAGCTACCTTGTGGTTACTAACTTACAGTGTATGCTGTGTCACTCAAGTAGTAGTTACTTCCTTTCTTGGGTTTTCACCCTTGGAATTGAACCGAAGATCTCGGATCGTGCTGGATTCTATCTTTGTGAATCTTGTACGTGAAGCTGATATTTAACTCAAGATCCATTCCTTTGACCCATGTTGTTAATGTTCAAACATTACCTCAGGATGGCTGGTATTACAATTATAGCCTTCAAGCTTGTGGTCTTTGTCGCGATAAAATTGTGACCACTAAGGACTTCCCCTACCACATGTTATGGCAGATGTTCTTTAATGTAAACAAATAGATCACGACAAGAGTACTCCTCGAGAGTCTTGCCCCTATACTCGTGACTCTGCCACACCTTTTCCTTTTCTGCATTGGTCTTCGGAAGGTTGTTGAATTATGCATCCACCTATCGGGATTCTATCCTGAGCATGTTCCTTTTTCCCTTGTTGCTTTCCGACCTTTGTCTACCAGTTGGTAGCCAAGTAGTAAATGTGCATCAGTGTCTTCCGATGCAAGATACTCTTGTGGTCCGTCATGACAAACTATTTAGGGATGTCAGGAGAAACAAACTCCAGTACCTCTTCATATCTAGGACTAGGTCAAAGTGTTGTAACCTGCAGATCAAGAGGCATTGATAGCTTCTATCTGTTCCACCTTAAAGTGTCACACTCTTTTATACTAAGAGGTTGTGCTGAGTTTCATGACCCCTTAATGCAGTGATGCTCTTACACATATTTATCCACCCTTCCTCGAGCTTTCGCGCTCGTGAGTGATGCGTGTGTGTAATAATGTGGCCATCTGATATTTTTAGCAATTATTATTGTTTTGAACTCTAAGGACATTTGTGTCATCCTTAGCGTGACTACTTAAGCCCATCACTAAGTGAAGAATGGTCTTGTTACCAAGTTCGTTATTCTGGTGCACTCTCTTCGGTCAAAGAGTTAGGCTTGTGTCGAAACACTGAGACTGTGTCTTCTTGCCTTACCAAGCAATTTTCCTCTCGAACTAAGTGATATATTGGTGGCTCGTGATATTCTAGATGTCTACTAGAAGTATCGCCAAGTTGCCACATGACCGTGTTGTCAAGTTCTTAAGCTAGAAGGTTCTCTGAACTGCACCTTTCTCCAAGGATCTGTACTAGATACCCCTGAACTAGTTGGTTGAGCTTAAACAACAACTTGGAGAGTTGTAAGACAAAAGTTTTATCTGACTCTGATCCTTCTTAAAGGGTTATCTAGTTTTGTTCGTTTGAAGAAAGATAGTATTTCCTTTGTGGATATATTATTTTCCCCGTCTTTGATTTGATTTGGGTTATCGTCAAATCAAAATCAATTCCAAGGACTATCTTGATGGTGTTTCTACTTTTGATGTTTCACTTGAGTACATCTTCTTGTCCTTTGGTCTGACCAATACAATTGCCTTGTTCAAGCAACATATGAGTCCATCTTCTTGGAGTGTCCTGATAAGTTTGTTGTTGATACCATCGACAATATCTTTATCTTATCGATGTTGGATTGGATTCATATGGAACATTGGGTATTAATGCTGGGAACTTTCGAGAACCTTCTTCGGGTCATTTCGAAGTATGAGTTCTGGATGTTAGAAGTGACCTTCTCTGGTTCATGTGCAATTGTTGAAAGATGTCTACGTGGATTCGAGAACAGTTACCTTCGTTCCTTAAGTATACATGTGTGTTTTATTGTCAGTACTTATGCGTATGCAGTTGTCCTCCGACAAGTTGCTAATGCATGGTTCTAACAATCTAGATCAGTCTTGTAGAGCTTTACACTGTAGTCCATATCTTGAGAACCTAGTAAATTTACCTTTGTGGTAAATCTTGCAAACTTTTTGTTCGGACATGCTGAGTCTGAAGTATCATTTCACTTAACCAAAGCTAAATCTCAAGCAGTAATGATGGTTCGTGTTTCTCAAGGTTTTGACATAGGTTTCTTTGTAATTCTAGCAAGGTTGATGTAATGGTTGACACACGTAGCCAGAAAGACCTTTTGTCATATTCCTTAATTCAGCAATAACAACCACTCTCATGAGGCATATCCTATGATTTATTATAGGATTTGACCTTATGGTTTCCTTTGTCTCCGAAGCCCGATATTTACTTGATGATTGATTTCTCGAACATCAAGGAGAACATTTAAAGTAGTGCTGCTAAATGTCTCTCTGTAGATTCCCCAGACCCTTTATGTTGGCAAGCGTATGGTTGTGCCAAATAATTGAAGTCTGAAAATGAAGTTTCTTTCTTCTCCTGTCATCAGGAATCTTCTTATAATTGAAGTCTGAAAATGAAGTTTCTTTGTTCTCCTGTCATCAGGAATCTTCTTACATATCTATCTAGTGGTGTAAAGTGAAATCATGATCTTTGTCTAAGATCTTGATACACCTGGATGAATATAGAGTTTCCTTTGTTTTCTCAACCATGTTTTAAGAGTGACTATGATTGTGGTGATCAGAAGTTTCTCTAGTTACATGTCCCTTATGACTCATAAGAGTCCTCTCCACCAAAACACATCTCTGTCTTAAGCCTTCCGTTGGATGAAAGAGTGACCCTTCTGTTTCAAAAGTAGTTCAGCAGCTTGGGATTGTTGATCCATGTCTCTACAACCTAAAATCTCTACGTAAGTCGTTTAGTAGAGGTTTATTTCTTGAAGTCTGTGGTTATGTTGTTTCTATTGGAAGACTTCCTCTTCAGAATCTTAAACCCTTCTGAGTTCCATGGTCTCAATCCTTATGAAGACCAATTATCTAATAACTTGAAACCTTCTCCTCTTGTTTCCTCCGTTACCTTGACGTGTTTCATGTTGTAATATCAGAGTTGTTTATAAACACTCCATCCATGAGTTGACCATGAGATACTCGGTGTGTTGTTTAGTGTGTTCCCTATTATTCTTAGAGTGACCATATTTCTCTCTCTCTCTCTGTCTCTCCCTACCTTTGGAATCTCGGGTCGAGATTCTCATAAGGGGGATAGAGCTGTAACACCCCAGTTTTAGTTAATCTATATTAGGGTTTGTTTTGTGCATCATGAGCATCATGTCTTAAATTTTGCATTGAAGAAAATAATAAAACCCTCAACCCTAACCTTTTTCCCCTCTTTGAAACAATTCAAATGGTTTGAATATTTTGAAAACTATCAAAATTTGTGGATCCCAATCTGAATAAAAGGGCCCCACAATAGTTAGTATATTTTACAAAGTCTCTAGTATTTTTGAATAATTCAAAAACAGAATTCAAATGAAATTACAAACAGGAAATAGAATCAGAAAAAGAAAAAAGTTAGTAAATAAAAAACAAGCCAGAGAGCAGCCAGGCCCAGCCCAGTCCGCCTCTCCCTCTCCCCTTCTCTCCCTGTCACCCGCGCGCAGCACCCCACGGCCCATCCTCGGCCCAGCCGTAGCCCACCTGGCCCGTACCGCTTCAGCCTTTCTCTCTTCGTCGTCTTCGTCAACGACGCATCGACGGCAAGCACCTCCGTGTCGCCGCTGGCACCGTTGATCCCTGTCGCCTGCATCCCGCCGTCCATCGCTCTAGAGAATGGATAAGGACCTCATCGAGTCGTGCTCACTCCCCCGCCTCCCCCTCACTCCCCCTGTCTCTCCCTTCCTCGTTTCCCCTCTGGCAAACCCTAGACGAAGAGCTTGTCATCGCCTCACCATCGCTCAGGCCTCCCCTTTCCTATCTGAGACCGCTGCAAGATCCGACGTGCTGCACCGCATCTCCCTGTCGACGGAATCGTGCCCAGGAGCCCCGAATCGTCTGCTACATCGTCGTCTTCCTCGCCTGTCGAGTTCCGCCGTCGCCGTTGACGCCATTCAAGACCTTCCCGCGCCTCCCCGTCACGACCATGAGCACCAGGGTGAGCAAGCAGTTCTCCTCGACCCCTTTTCCCTCTCCCTTCCGCTATGTTTCGTGCCCACATCGTGTGCCGCCCTCTGCCGCTCGTCGCAGGCGAAACTCCGATGACCCAAAAAGGGCGGCGCCGCCACCAATAGGAAGCCCGCGTACGTCTAACCCTCTTATTCACGCGTCCCCGCTCGCCCCCGAACGCCCTCACCGTCGTCGACCTAGGATGAGCCCCGCCGGCTGACGTCACCATGACATCGCCCTGATGTCAGCACGCGCGGGTGACCTAGTAAAACCCCGGTTCGGGTCCCACTTGCCCACGAAGTACTGAGGTGGCCAGGTCCCCACATGTCTGTGTCTGGGGCTAGCCCATCCCTTTGTGTAAAAAGGTTTAGGGCGTGTGTTAATGTCAGCCTTGCGCAATAAATTATTTAAAATGGTTTAATAATTTCAGAAAATGATTTAAATGTTATTAATTCAATAACTAATGATTTATAAGTCAGAAAATAAAAATAATATATCAAAATTTTCAGAAAAATGAGAACTATCTAATAGATCTATAATCATGCATTGTTAAGAAACTTACATGACAAGTTTAATTAGAAGAACAAACAAACCCCTCTCATATGATTCCGGAGTTTCCCCGAGTTAGGGTTTTCACCCCTCCGAACCCCGTGTAAATTGTCAAGCATGTTTTAGCGTTACATTTTGATACAATTTAACTTGCCATATCATCATCATTGCTTGAGCATTGCATCGATGCCATGTGTTGATTGTTTCCCTCTCTTTCCGTTGTTTGGTTCTTCTCGGTAGAATATGATATCGAGATCGAGATCAAGACCGTCGAAGATCAACCTACAATACTTGACCAACTATAACCAAGTCGAGTACCAGATGTCTGAAGCTCTGCTTTCTGATTATCAATAGGCAAAGGCAAGCATAGCCAACCATGATATAATCCTATGATTTCGAAAGCATTTCAATTCCTGCCATGATGCATACGATTCTACTATGGACTTTTATCCATAGATAGAGTGCCCTATCTACTGCATTACTCCCTTTGAGCTTATATTACCTGATCCACTGCTCCTAGCATAACTAGGTTTGGCTTGTGTGCACTGCTAAAGCTTATATCTGTGTGTGCCTACCCATGCTTAGCTGTCTGTCTGGTTCATCCAGATGATGTATCATATGCAGAGAATCTAGTATAACAGGAGAACATGATGAGATGAGATCAGTGATATGAGTTAAACATCCTAAGTCTTGTATGGGAGGCCACGGTGGGATGTGGTTTTTCTAGTCCCATGCTCGCCACCACTAGGACCAGAGTTCTCGCCTTTGGAACCAAGACGAGCGTATAACCACACGGGGCCTGGACAACCTCACGAGTAACTAACTTTCCTAGTAGATTCCATGAGTCACATAGATCGAGCGTTCCATTCGACATATGCATAGAAAACCTTTTAAAAGATTTGTCGGGTGAAGGTGCATTCATAACAGGTAGGGAAGCCTGGACCGGGTTGCTTGGGGTTGATAGCGCCCCTGGTAAACCAACCTCGCCTCACATCTTTAAGTACCAGCTTGGGGATTTGACCCGTTACGGCGGAACCATATTATTGCGTGAATCATGGTCTCGGAGAAATCAAGGTAAAGGTCATGTCTAACCACCCTCTGCCGGCCTTCCAAGGAAGAGGGCTTGTTGGGGGGGGGTGACCCCGGATAGGTTAAAGACGGGGAAAGACGAGGGTACGATCCCCGTCTGGTTTCCGAGTTACAGTCTAAGTCGGCCGAATCCTGTAGAAGTCGGCTGACATATGGAGGTGAGTGACCCGTATATGTATATTAAGACATTACCCGGCCGAGATATTACGTAAGTCGGCCGGGTTAGCCTGAGTGATCTTGATGCAGGTGAAGGACGATCTGAGCTATGCGAGGAAGGACCGAATGATATGAAGCTTGCAGGAGAAGGAGAAACCTGAAGTCAAACCCTAGCTGCAAGCTAGGGAGAATCTGAGCGGAGCCAAGCGCTACGGACAAAGGCGCAGAGCGACAGAGAGGCAGGAGGAGGTCACGGAGGTGATAGTCCAGAAGACCGAGGCGCACAGGAGGGACCCTCTGGAACCTTGCCGTCGTTAGAGGGGCGACAGGGAAAGGGGGGCGCCGAACTACTATATTGGGACAAGCATATTCCTCGAATATGCTTGCCACGTCAGCCCTAGAGGAACCCAGGGCTCTCCTTTATAAGGAGAGGCTTGGACTCAGAAGGGGGGATCGACTGAAGTTAGAGCCGTTAGGCTGGTAAAGTTCTTCTCTTCTCCCTATATACAGCTCAAGGAGCACTTGTAGCCCAAGGAAGAAGAAATAAAGATCTTTGCCTTAGTCTTCTGTGTGTAGAATCAACTACATCTTCCCTCCCCAGATCCCTCTAGCATCCATTGGCCCCATACTTTAGCCTACCCATGGCATCTGCCGTGATACCACCACGACAGTTGGCGCCCACCGTGGGGCCAGCAGCGGTGCTAGCTGGAGTTATGATCCGGACGGGAAACTTCATCAACACGGGCGAGCGCGTTGTTTCTGGCTTGGTCCAGAGATTTGGTCTCTGTGACTATGTCAGCGACAATGCAGGGAGCTTCAGGGGGAAAACTCCCCCGCGTAATGGTGTCTTCATCAGCACTGGCGGGCACAAGGTTTACGTCGGCGTCGACATCTCCGGCGTTTATCCTCACCGAGTTGTTGTTGCAGGAGAGCCACCTCTTAACGCAGCAAGACGTCCGCCCAGAGCACATCCTGCAGGCAGCGTCGAGGTGATGGTCGCTGCCGGAGTGCAAACAGGAGCAGCAGCAGCCTGGTCAAGCAGGGAACCCGCCATAGGTGTACAAGGCGCACCCAGGCAGACCGCACCACAACCCACCGAGGTAATACCGCCAGTGAACAACCCGACCGAGGTGCAGGACACCACCCCAAAAGCACCAAGAGTAAGAGGGCCACCTCTGGAGAAGCCAGAGAACATTCTTCAGGCGACCATAGAAAACCTGACTACGCCTGTAGCGCCGATACTTGATCCGGCAAATGCTCAGGCATAGTTGGAGGAAACCAGGCAAAAGGTGCTGGTAGAGGCCAAAAAGGTGTCGGCCTTGCGGGAGTCCTTAAGCAGGACCCTGCTAGAATATGCCAAAGCTAATAAGCTGGACGTCGCACCCGAACGGGTGGACGAATTAAGATTGAGAGGGAAAAACCTCATTGATGATATCAACAAAGAGCATGATGCTCATAAAGCAGAATCGGTGGATTTGGGCTTGCCGAGGTACAGTACCCTGGCAAAGAACCTAAGAGCGGCAAATGCCGCAGCATTAGAATTAGAGGGGTTGACCGGCGAGGCCTGGCAGAAACAGCAGGAAAGAGTGAATGAGCTGGTGCGCATCGCGAACCAGCAAAACGAAGAAATGCTCAGAACAAACCCGGCGAGGCCGGGGGCCTGGCGAATGGTTCACTCGGCAGGGGCAGCACCTGCCTTATCCGTGGCAGCAGCATCTTCATCCGGAAATAATGCACGAAGGGACAAAGCAGTAACCTCAGGAAAGAGGAACAAGCAAATTGTTCCATATGATCCGGCAATGGCTGGAAAGGCAAATGAGAACAGAGGCAATGCAAGCCGAGGTAACAGTGGGGAGAGGAACCACGGCCGTGTGGAAAAAGACGGCGGAAGCCGAGGCAATGGAGATCTCGGCAGAAGAGAACCCGCAAGAGGCAATCATGAGAACAATACCCCGGTCGAAGTAAGGAGAGAGCTGCCGCTCAACCCGCAACCAAGGCATGAACCCCGGCAGGAAAGAGAAACAAGGCCAGCTCGCCACAATCAAATTAATGAGAGATACAATGATGGTTATTCCGAGATGGAGTATGCGATCCATGGCGGAAACAACCACTATGGGGTACAAGATAGAATTCTGTACAGGGATTTGCCATCAAATGATGCAAGAGTAAAGCTGGATCGGCTATACCGGTCCGAACTGTTGGAAGAACAGGGTCCACCAGGGCCGACATTCTTTGGACCACGGATCATGGGCGAACCGCCTGTGCCAAATTTTCAGCTAGCAAGGGGCACGAAAACGTATAATGGGAGCACCAAACCGCAGGACTGGTTGATTGATTATGCCACTGCTGTGAAAATAGCGGGTGGAAACTTACGATGGGCAGTACGGTACGTACTACAAATGCTGGAAGGACCAGCCAGGGTGTGGCTGAATAATCTACCAGCGGGCAGTATCAAATGTTGGATGGATTTTGAGGAAATGTTTGTCAGCAACTTTACCAGCACATACAAGAGGCCAAACAGGCCACAACAGTTAGCCATGTGCAAGCAGAGGCCGAATGAAACAGATAGAGAATTTTTAACTCGGTGGTGCAACCTGAGAAACTCATGTGAAGGGGTTATAGAATCGCAAGCAATAGCTTGGTTCGCGCAAGGATGCCGCTATGGCAGCGTATTGTGGCAATGTCTGCAAAGAGATATGCCGACCACACTGGCAGAAACTATCAGAATAGCAGACTCCTACGCATTAGGAGACCCAACGCAACCAGAATTAATGTCGGTGGATCATCGCGAGCAACAAGACCATTATGCAAGAGATTTGGCCGGGTCATCCAGGCGCAGTGATTTCAGAGGAAGAAGAAGAGAGGAAAGGCCGGATTATAGATATAATTCGGCCCAAGTGGCGACAGTAGCACAAGATCAGCCGAGCCACGGAGCAACTCAACGGCAGAAGAATGGACCTCAGCAATGGACACCAAAGAATGAAGGAAAAAGGCAGTGGACCCCAGAACAAAAGAAACAGTGGCAGGAGAGGCCGAAATACACGTTCGAATCCATGTTAGATCAGCCGTGCAAATTTCACACGTCAAACCCATCCAGGCCAGCCAACCATACGACCCGCCAATGTGCATGGATGAAAAATGCAATGGGGAACCCCGCAGGAGTTCAGGCACCCCATCAAGTACATCAGCAGCATCAACCACAGTTAACTGGAGCAAATGCACAGGAACTGATGTTACCGCCCCCTCCCCCGAGGTACGATAACTCGGATCGGAGAGACGCGGTACATCAAGTGATGAACCAAGTCCAGGATGGAAGGACGAATCTGGCGAATACTGGACGCAATGATTACAGAGAACATCATCAGACTTATTGCGTGTTCACAACGGAACAACAAGACAAGCAGAGTGTGTAGCGCCGGCATATGGAAGTAAATGCAGTTATGCCGGCAGTACTAAGATATATGCCTTGGTCGGATCAAGAAGTAACTTGGAGCATAAAGGATCATCCCAAGATAATGCCGAATCCTGGGTCATATGCACTTGTATTAGACCCAACATTTGTTGGACCGAGCATCAATGTGAAATTCTCAAAAGTACTCATTGACAACGGAAGCAGTATCAACATCATGTACAAAGATACCATGCATAAACTCGGAATATCGCAGAACATGTTGCAATCCACGAGGACCACTTTCCATGGGATAGTGCCAGGGCTTTCATGTGAACCCATTGGTAAGGTCCGAGTGGATGTGTTATTCGGCACAAGGGATAACTGCAGAGCAGAAAACTTAGAGTTTGAGGTGGTGGATCTAGAAAGTTGCTATCATGCTTTACTCGGACGGCCAGCATTGGCCAAATTCATGGGCAGTTGTCATGTAAGTTATCTGAAAATGAAGCTACCCGGACCATAAGGAGTAATAACAGTTGCAGGGGATTACAAGAAGTCAATGGAGTGTGCTTCAGCCGGGTCAAATTTGGTCGAATCATTGGTTATAGCAAGAGAAAAGAGAAGGATTCAAGAGGTAGCAGCCCTCGCTCAGTTGGCACAGCTGAACATGCCGACTAAAGAAACGAAGAAATTTCAGATCGATGAGCAATTCCCGTAGCATACTGTTACTATTGGTGCAGGCCTGGACGCTAAATAGGAAAGCGAGCTCACCAACTTCCTCCGTGAGAATCGGGACATATTTGCATGGTCAACTCAGGATCTGCAAGGTGTTCCGAGGGAGTTGGCTGAGCACTCTTTGAACGTAAGGCCAGGAGCAAGGCCGGTGAAGCAACCTCTCCGCCGCTTCGCCGAAGACAGGAGAAAAATAATAGGAGATGAAATAGCTCGGCTCCTCGCGGCCGGGTTCATCATGGAGGTGCTATATCCGGATTGGTTGTTGAATCCGGTGCTAGTAGAAAAGAAGAAAGATGATCCCAATGTAGCCATTGTATGGCGAATGTGTATCGATTACACCAACCTGAACAAGGCGTGTCCAAAAGATCCTTTTCCATTGCCTAGAATAGACCAAGTCATTGATTCGACCGCTGGTTGTGAGTTATTGTCATTTGTAGACGCGTATTCTGGTTTCCACCAGATACCGTTAAATCCGGCCGATCAAATAAAGACCGCGTTTATTACCCCGTACGGGGCTTATTGCTATCGCACAATGACATTCGGCCTGCGAAACGCAGGAGCAACATATCAGAGATGCATGCAAAAATGTCTACACGATCAGATAGGAAAAAATGTACAAGTATATGTAGATGACGTGGTCATCAAAACCAAGGAAAGAAAAACGTTACTGGAAGATATACGACAGACTTTCGCGAACCTGAGAAGGTTGCGAATGAAGCTTAATCCAGAAAAATGCACGTTTGGCGTGCCGGCAGGAAAATTACTCGGTTTTCTTGTATCTAGCCGAGGTATAGAGGCCAACCCAACAAAGATAAAGGCAGTAGAAAGAATGGAATTGCCAAGATGTTTAAATGATGTACAAAAATTCACGGGTTGTCTGGCCTCGCTTAGCCGGTTTGTATGTCGGCTAGGAGAGAAGGCGCTACCACTCTATCAGCTGATGAAGAAATCAGATAAATTCATTTGGACTCCACAAGCGGACATCGCATTTCATGAGTTGAAAAAGATGTTGGTCACAGCACCCATTTTGGCTTCTCCATTATCAAAAGAGCCTATGTTACTCTATGTAGCGGCTACCAACAGAGTAGTGAGTGTTGTAGTCGTAGTGGAACGACTTGAAGATGGTAAGTCGGTTCAGAGGCCGGTGTATTATTTAAGTGAGGTGTTATCCACTTCAAAGCAGAATTACCCACATTATCAGAAGATGGCTTTTGGGGTATATATGTCGGCGAAAAAGCTTAAACATTACTTCGAAGAGCATCCCATGATCTGTGAGGCGCCCATAGCCGACATATTGAGCAACAAAGACGCACGTGGCCGAATAGCAAAATGGGCAATCGAGTTGTCACCATACGCTCCACAATTTGATAGGAGAGATGCAATCAAATCTCAGGCGGTCGCCGACTTTTTCGTAGACTGGGCCGAGGTGCAGTATGAGCCACCATTGCCAGACCCAAATTATTGGACTATGCATTTTGATGGTTCCAAACTAAGGAATGGTTTGGGGGCAGGAATAGTGTTAACCTCGCCTAAAAGAGACCAACTGAAGTATGTGCTACAAATACATTTTGCTGCATCCAACAACGTAGCCGAATATGACGCACTGGTCCATGGATTGAAAGTAGCAAAAGAAATTGGCATACGCCGAATCTTGTGCTATGGCGACTCGGATCTGGTAGTACAGCAAGTCTCAGGAAGTTGGGACGCATTAGAATGTAATATGGCTTTATACAGATTTCACGTGCAAAAGATCAGTGGATACTTTAAAGGATGTGAATTTCACCACATACCTCGGGCAGAAAATGATGCCGCAGACACGTTGTCAAAACTAGGATCAACCCGGCAATCAATTCCTCCGGGTATTGCCCTGGAACACCTCAGGAAACCATCAATAATCCCATCACCAGAATCCGAATCTATCTTTATCCTGGCAAATTCAGCAGAAGATAACGCGCCGATGGAAGTAGATTAGCAATATAACTCGGAACCCCCCAAGAGGAGGACAACCGAAGTAATCACAATCATGGGGAAAGCCGAGATAGGTATGTCGGCAGAAAACATGGAAATATACAGTGAGATCACACCAGAAAAAGTCACACCGCTATGGGCGCAACCCATATTCTCTTACCTAAAAGACTCGATGTTGCCGAGTAATGAGGTATTAGCTAGACAAACTGTAAGGAGAGCAAAAGCTTATAGAATCATAAACAATGAGCTATATAAAAGAAGCATCACAAGCGTGCTGCAGAAGTGTGTAAGTTCGGCAGAAGGTCAGGAGATCGTCCTAGATATACACCAAGGAGAATGTGGGCACCATGCCTCATCTCGTGCCTTGGTAGCCAAAGCATTCAGGCATGGATTTTATTGGCCGACGGCATTGAAAGAAGCAAAAGAATTAGTTGAAAAATGCAATGGGTGTCAGAGATACGCAACCAAAATACACATGCCATCGGCCGAGTTAAAAACAATACCCATCACTTGGCCATTTTCTGTATGGGGTTTAGATATGGTGGGACCATTTAAGCCGGCACGAGGAGGAATGACCCACATATTGGTTATGGTGGACAAGTTCACAAAATGGATTGAAGTGAAACCAATAAAAAAATGCGATGGGTCCACAGCAGTGAAATTTCTCAAAGATATTATCTTAAGATATGGGTATCCGCATAGTATTATTACAGATAATGGCACAAACTTTGCAGAAGGAGCCTTCGCCAGATTTTGCAGAGAGAAACACAGAAGACTAGATATTGCCTCTGTGGCTCACCCAGCATCTAATGGGTAAGTGGAAAGGTCTAATGGACTGGTGCTATCAGGAATAAAACCACGACTTGTCGAACCGTTGCAAAGGTCGGCAGGATGTTGGATTGAGGAACTCCCAGCCGTACTATGGAGCCTCAGGACTACTCCGAATAGATCAACAAGTTATACACCATTCTTTCTGGTATACGGGGCAGAGGCCGTACTTCCAGCCGACATAATATATGACTCGCCAAGAGTTACTTAGTATACAACCTCGGAGATAAACGAGATAGCTCGGCAAGATAATGTAGACCTGCTAGAAGAAGCCAGAGAACTGACACTATCACGATCAGCTATTTATCAGCAGAACCTGCGACGATATCACAGCAAGAAGGTGAATCCAAGGGTGTTCAAAGAAGGAGATTTAGTCCTCCGACTGGTGCAACGCACGACCGGCATGCACAAGTTGTCACCTCCATGGGAGGGACCATTCATTGTGAGCAAAGCATTGCATAACGATGCCTATTATCTAATCGACGCTCAGCCCCCCGGAGGGAACAAGGCAGACAAAGCGGGCGAAGAAACGAAGCGTCCATGGAATGTAGCTTTGCTTCGACCATTTTACTCGTAGCATTGTATCTCAAGGTCAAGAACCAATGATGTATTGAACCTCGGCACCCAGAGCAGTGACTCGGGGACTGCCATATGTTATTTCAATTTCATGTTATGTATTTGAACCTCGGCACCCAGAGCAGTGACTCGGGGACTGCCATATGTTATCTCAATTTCATGTTATGTATTTGAACCTCGGCGCCGAAAGCAGTGACTCGGGGACTGCTGTGTGTTATTTCAATATCATGTTATATATTTGAACCTCGGCACCCAGAGCAGTGACTCGGGGACTGCCGTCTATTATTTCAATGTCATCTTATGTACTAAATCTCGGCACCCAGAGCAGTGACTCGGGGACTGCCATATATTATTTCCATTTCATACTAAATATTTGAACCTCGGCATCCAAAGCAGCGACTCGTGGACTGCCATATGCTGCCCCAGTTTTATGTTGAGCACTACCCTGAGCAGCGCCTCGGTATTGGTCTTATATTATTTCTGAAATTTGGTTTACATATTGAAATTCGGCGCGATAAACAGTGATTCAGGGATTGCCATATATTGTTCCAAAGTAGTAGTCAACCTCTATTCAGAACAGATCAATATTATATGATATTCAGAGCTCACGCCTAGACTATTCGGCTAAACCACGAAAAAATGAAGGCAAGGATACATCCTAAAATCAGGAAATTGCGGGCCATCAAAGCAAGAATTCGGACGAACACCCACTTAAACAAAAATGATAACAACTACAAGCGTATATGTCACAACAGTACACGGCAAAAGAAATTCAAATCATACAGAGAGCGGACAAATGTTTCGCGTACATCATACGCCCGGCATGCCAGGGATAAGAAATAACTTAAGCATTGTTCGCTGGAGAGGCAGCAACTTGGTCAGGCGCTGGGCACTCCGACGTAGGAGGAACTTCGACCGAGGTTGCCTCGCCCTCCATAGACCTAGGTGCAACTTCAGCGGAAGCCCGAGGCTGCTCAGGAGCATCAGTCTGTGCAGTTGAATGCCCAGTACCTTTGGAGGAGGACCGCGCATCGCCGTCGCTGTCCGAGCTTGAACTGGAGCTGCCAGATGTGGCCGAGTCATCCTCACCCTCTCCTTGCTCAGCCGAATTGTTATCCGAGGCATCCTCAACTATGACCTCCTCATCCGGGTTTGGAAGAAAACTCGGCCCTTCATTCCAGGTATGCACGTCGGCATACTCGACGAGTTGGAAGGTGCTAGCTTGCCGAAGAGCGACGAAAGTGGGGTCTTCAACCCAACGAGAACCAGTGCGCAGATTTCTCAGGATATCAAGAGAGATGTCTTCGTACCATGACATAATAACAGTGGGAGCCATATCAGCGCCAGCTCGCCCGGCTGATTCCCTCTAGAGACTTAGTTGCTTCTCTGATGCCATCAGTCTCTTCACCAGTAATTCAACCTCATTGATATCAGGGGTCCCAGAGGTGTTCGGCCAGAGAACATGGTAAGCTCGAATAGCTGCCTTCACCAAATCCCGGCCCATAATCTTCATTGGACCAACCGCAGCACTAACAGCAACCAGAAAATCCTCCATCGAATACTCCGAATCAGCGGCAACAGGGACACCTCGGCGTACACGAGCCGCAAGAACTGCTTTAGAACTCACAGGTTTAGCTTCGGGAAAATGATCTGCGCAAAACACAAACGTGTCAGGTGGCAGCAAGGACAAAGAGAAAAATATAATTCGGCCGTGCCAAGAAGCTTACGATGAATGTAACTCATCATGATCTGGAGGTCTTTGGCCCAATCAATCTTGCTCTTCTCAAAGCGAGCGATTTCCTCGCTCATTCCCTGAGTTTTCAGTTCGGCAGCGTCGAGGAGTTCTTTATTCTTCTGCAGCTCCAAAGCCAGTCGATTCTTCTCTTTGGAGAATTCTTGATCGACCTTTTCTAGTTCGGATTTCTGAGAAAGCTTAAGGGTCTCCACCTCGGCCCGTAGGCGAGCTATTTCATCGTCTTTTTCTTTTAGCTGCGCCAAATGAGTAGCGCTTTGTTCTAAAAAATGCAGCATCACGTCAGGCATGGGCGTGTAGTCTTGATGAGATACTGCGAAGGTTTGCAACTCGGCTTTACCACAGCCAAACGAAAAAAAAAAATTAGCACGTATTCTAAAGCGCGAAAAGAGGTAAGGTAAAAGGGAGACTAACCTTCCAAGCTCTTAACTTTCTTCTCAAGACGAATGTTAAGGTTATTGATATTACCTGTTCATCAAAAAAGTGAGCCGGCATCTCGCGGACAAATCAATAAGACCGCCGAGAATAACGAAAAGGAACTATCGACTTACCAGCCTTTTTTACCACAAGAAGGATTTTCTCATACTTTTCTTCCAGTTTGCGGTGCGAAAAAAGCAACCTCTGAAATACGGCAGTCCGCCGGTCATGTGCAACTTGAGCAATGGAGCAAAACGATAAATGGATATTCGAAGCTAAATCAGATCTGAGTCAAGTGAAACTTAACTCGGATCTAGGTGGCTGGATATTCGAAGCTAAATCAGATCCGAGTCAAGCAAAACTTAACTCGGATCTAGGTGGCTGGATATTCGAAGCTAAATCAGATCCGAGTCAAGCAAAACTTAACTCGGATCTAGGTGGCTGGATATTCGAAGCTAAATCAGATCCGAGTCAAGCAAAACTTAACTCGGATCTAGGTGGCTGGAAATTCGAAGCTAAATCAGATCCGAGTCAAGCAAATCTTAACTCGGATCTAGGTGGCTGGATATTCAAAGCTAAATCAGATCCGAGTCAAGCAAAACTTAACTCGGATCTAGGTGGCCGGATATTCGAACCCTAGAAATAAAGTTAAATTAAGTAAAACATCATTAAACTTCCAAGCATATAACAAGTTATTTCCTTGCAAGTTTCGGGGACTAGAGCATATAGTAACATCTGGGGAACTAATCTAAACTCCGCAAAACAGCAATTACCTCATTCATCTTGTTAGTGTCAAGGATGAACTTGGCGGCTTGATCGAAACGGCCGCTGATGTCAGAAAGCTGAAAGGGCTGATTGATGGGATTACCCTCAAACTGATCAGCAGCATTCCAATTATTGGCATACTCCACCAGCGAGCCGAGGCTGTTCCCAGTAGCTGTCCGAGTTAAGACCTTACCCCGGACATGTTGTGTAACCACTGCAGCCGCAGGGCTCTTATGAAGAGCAAGCTGGGTGCTGGCAGCCGAGGCAACGGAGGCTTTGGTAGGCACAGTTCCCTTGCGCAGCATGTCGGCAATACTCGGCTGAGAAGAGCCGACAAGACCTTTCTGGGAAGAGGAAGCCTTGGTGGCAACAACTTTTCTCGCCTTAGAAGAGGCATCAGCAGGAAGCGATACCTCGGTAATGGGGACGGTGTCTTCAGGAGCAGCAGGAGTCACGGTCGCAGAAGGCGCCGAGATAACGACCTCTTCGGCCGGGGCTGGAGTGGCTGTAGAAACTGCTGGGGCAGATAGAGGCTCAGTAGCGGCGCTGGGACCCATAGACGGGGCAACGGGTTCGATGAAAATCTCGAAGGGCCGATTGGAATCAATGTCGACAAAAGGAGTTTCAGGCACGTCGCGACGAGGAGGCGACGGATTCGGAGCTGGAGGAGAGGCAGCACGAGCAGGACTGGGAATCCTAGTATCATCGACGGGCGGAGGAGACGGCTGCCGAATCGGGCGGCTAGTCATGCTAGGACCGCCGGGCTTAACAGAAAGCGGAGCACTGCAAAAATAAGAAAGAGAGTCAGTATGAAAAACAGAAAGAGAGAAACAAGAAATACGAGCAAAAGGAACTTACCCGGCGACCCCAGGCATAGTCTTGCGCCTGGGAGGATTCGGAGCGGATTTCTTCATTCGTTTCTTGGGGACCGCCTCTGAGGCACTAGCAGGAGCCCCGCGTTTCCCCGAGGTAACAAGGGGTCAAGAAGCAATAGGCTCGGCGTCGTGAACCTGACCGGCCGGATTAGCTGGGAAAGTAGAAGCCGGAAATGCATAAGAAATAGGCATTGCGGCAACTACCTCAAGAACTTGGACCTCGTCCGAATCACCTTCCTCCTCGTGCGCCGAGGTCTTGCCACGATCTCGAGCCGGGGCAGGATCCGACTTAGGGACGAACTCTTTCGAGTCCGGCTCACCAGTATCCGGGCTGCTCCGGTCTGCAGGCCACGGAAGCAACAAAACTTCGGCATCCTCATTGTTCTGCTCTGCGAACCTCTGCAAGACGAGGAAAAAGAAAGTTAGCGGAATCCGTTACGAAAACAATGGAATAGCAGAGCGTTATTGATTAAGCTTACTTCGGAAGGCGGACGATCCCCAAGCCCAATCCTCAGGCATCTCCGTCTTAAAGATAGCTCGGACACGCTTATAGATAAGGTAATTATCCAGCTCCACGGTCGAGACTCGGTTAGGGTCAAGAGGACCGCTCATGTAGCACAGTTTGTGAGTCCGCTTCTGGAATGGGCAGATTCGGCTACTGATAAAGGTAGCCATCAGGTCTTCGCCGCATAACCCGGCGCGGATCAGCTCTTTAAGCCGAATCTCAAAAGCCTCGGCCAAGGCATGACTCTTCCTCGGATTGTAAGTCCAATTCACCTTAGAAGGCGGACCAATTG
Source organism: Avena sativa (assembly GCA_916181665.1). Lineage (NCBI taxonomy): Eukaryota > Viridiplantae > Streptophyta > Magnoliopsida > Poales > Poaceae > Avena > Avena sativa. The sequence continues at coordinate 128,176,981 of OV702284.1, forward strand.
AGAAGGCAGGAAGCCGAATCTTGTCCTCCGTCCCTCTGTTCTTTACATAAAAGAAGGATTTGTGCCACTTCTTGCACGACTCTAACCCGGTGACACGAGGAAATACGAATTTCCTCCGAGGTGTAATGGACGCTGCCCCACATTGAGTAAGCAATTTCTCGGAAGGGTGCAGAGACTTGTCAGGGACTACGTTAGAACGAATCTGGAAGAACTTCGACCAGACGTGCACGGACGGCCATAGGCCGAAGTATCCCTCCGAGGCGGAGATAAAAGCAGAAAGAGAAGCGATGGCATTCGCAGGAAGATGATGGGGCTGAAGGCCGAAGTAGCTGAGAAACTCTCTAGCAAAATCGCTAAGAGGGAGACCAAAGCCACGCGCGAAGTGCGACATAAAAACTACATACTCGCCCTCCCCAACATCCGGAGAGGACTCGCTGCCGGGTAAGCGACAGGAGACCTCGGCGGGAATCCTCCGAGTTCGGATAAGCCACTCAATCTCGCAGCGTGTAACAGAAGAGCCTTGCCACGAGCCTCGCTCGGGCCCAGAGCCAGCGTCATCATCCTCTACCAGAGCACCACTAAAGGAGCTGGACATGGGTTCGCCGGAAAGATCGACAGAAGAAGAGCTGGCGGCGGAGGGAAGTTTAGAGCTACGAGGCCCCGTCGTGATTTTGCACGGGAGCGGCGGCAGAGGAGCAGAGGAACCGCTGCACGAATACAAGATCGAAACGGAGAAATCTAGGATAAAACCTAGGCAACGCGGCCGGAAAGAACTCACCGGTGACGGTGCCGGAGCTGGCGAGCGCAGGCGAGGCGGACGGAACAACACGGCGGAGTCCTCGCCGTCGGAAGTTCTGATGAGCGCGCGGCGGCGGAGCTGCAAGAGGGCGTGGAAGCGAGAGAAAGAAGAAGGGCACAGGTGAACGAGAAGGGGAAAAGTGAATTCCCAGACGCCGCGCCCCTCTTTATAATCGAGCCACAAGCAAGGTAGTGGGATCGTGGGTGCAGCAGTTGACCGTGTAGATCGTGGGTGCGGCACAAACGCACGACGTTAAGTGGAACCGCACCAACGGCCACACAGCAGCGAAGAAGGTTGCGATCCCCAAGGGAAACAGCACACGAGGCGTCGCAGCGCCGGCGCGACAGGTACAGTGTTAACTGTAGCCTGTCAGTAAATACTGTAGAGGAACAAAAAACTAGAAGAACAATGATGGGGGTGACACGTAGGACAAGGCGTACGAGAGAAGGAACATGGGTACCTCGAACGAGAAAAAGATAACTCGGAAACAATACAGAAAAATGTGATGAAGCTGATACGACCCGGCCGAAGTTATCGGCAGGGCCACACCAGCTTCGCGGACTAATGTTGGGGGGGTGACCCCGGATAGGTTAAAGACGGGGAAAGACGAGGGTACGATCCCCGTCTGGTTTCCGAGTTACAGTCTAAGTCGGCCGAATCCTGTAGAAGTCGGCCGACATATGGAGGCAAGAGACCCGTATATGTATATTAAGACATTACCCGGCCGAGATATTACGTAAGTCGGCCGGGTTAGCCTGAGTGATCTTGATGCAGGTGAAGGACGATCCGAGCTATGCGAGGAAGGACCGAATGATATGAAGCTTGCAGGAGAAGGAGAAACCTGAAGTCAAACCCTAGCTGCAAGCTAGGGAGAATCTGAGCGAAGCCAAGGGCTACGGACAAAGGCGCAGAGCGACAGAGAGGCAGGAGGAGGTCAAGGAGGTGACAGTCCAGAAGACCGAGGCGCACAGGAGGGGCCCTCTGGAACCTTGCCGTCGTTAGAGGGGCGACAGGGAAAGGGGGCGCCGAACAACTATATTGGGACAAGCATATTCCTCGAATATGCTTGCCACGCAGCCCTAGAGGAACCCATGGCTCTCCTTTATAAGGAGAGGCTTGGACTCAGAATGGGGGATCGACTGAAGTTAGAGCCGTTAGGTTGGTAAAGTTCTTCTCTTCTCCCTGTATACAGCTCAAGGAGCACTTGTAGCCCAAGGAAGAAGAAATAAAGATCTTTTCCTTAGTCTTCTGTGTGTAGAATCAACTACATCTTCCCTCCCTAGATCCCTCTAGCATCCATTGGCCCCATACTTTAGCCTACCCATGGCATCTGCCGTGATACCACCACGACATGGCTAATCTCATGGTTAGTACGTGTGGGTAAAGTTGTACACCCCTGCAGGGTAATAATCTTTTAGAAAAGCCATGTTCACGGTTATGAACGCTTGGTGACCAGATTCTAAGATCATAGAGAACTATAATCTAATCATAAAACTTGGCAGATCAACATGTGCTTAAGGATGCTTCCCCATGGTTACGAGGGGGTGATCCTAGTTGGTAGATGATGATTATTTGGTGGATATCAAAAGATGATGATCAATACTTCGGAGATGTTGCTCTCTTATCCCCTTTTATAATACTCTGATTAGACGAGCTTCTTCTTCCTCTTGATTTATAAACAAAGATGGCTTTATGCAAAACAACTCCACCAGCCATAAGTCTTGCGGAGTACACCCTATACTCACCCTTGCTTTGTTGATACTTTTGGCAGAGTAAGTGTTCCCTGAAGATCAGTTTGGTACTACATCGACATCGACGAGTAGCTTGGGGTTCCCGGTGAAAAAATACCATGCATAGAAAATAAAGTGTGCCATCAAGTTCGTGAGAGCTTTAATCACTAAGTTTTCACATAACAAAATACTTTTTAATTGGAAGATAGATGAAAACAAGAATATACTTGGAATGGTGTAACACACCATGCATAGGAATTTATAGTGGACACTTTGGAATAACTTGGTTTCTTGGGAGTTAGATGCATGAGTAGAGCTTACTCATACAAGTGGAGGCTAGCAAAAGACTGGGAGCGACCAACTAAGAGAGCAATAATGGCCATAATCATGCAAAGCGACATAACATTACTAATCAAAGCATAAAGTGGTACTACAAGTCAAGGACTGAATGATCATAGAGGCTATGGTGACTTGTTCATAGTCATAACATGGTGTGAGCATGTGCCAAGTCAACCCAAACAAAGCATCAAAGGAGAATACCACAATACTATGCTTTTTTATGCTAAAACAACGCATGAATCCTTCAAAGCACATTAAGCAATCGTAATTGTTTTGAACAAGTCATGCTATAGAAATAATCATTAAGCATAAAGTCAAAACAACATCTAGCATGGCATGATAAAGTCTAAGTCACAGTCAAAGCAAGCTCCTCTTGTACTATTCAAGCAAGAACTTTCTACTCCTCTCCAACACCAATCAACTTATTTAAAACAACACAGCGAGAACGGGGGTCCAAACTACTTTATTCAAGCAAACTAAGCAAATTAAACGAAAAACTAAGACTCTCCAAGAACAACACAACAGTGCATGAAACAATAAAGAACGAAGTGTCTAGAAAGACCTGAGATTTTTATTGATGAAGAATGGGATGCCTTAGGCATCCCCAAGCTTTGACGCTTGTACCTCTTGAATATTTCTTGGGGTGACACGGGGTGGCATCCCCAAGATTGAGATTTTGTCCATTCTTCATCTCATTACATCATTCTTTCTCTACACCTGAAAATTTTCCTTCATACAAAACTTCACACAATCTTTATTAGCAACATTAGTGTATTCAAAAGATAATAGACCTTTGGGTTTAACTTTAGAACATCAAAAGTTTCACTAAAAACACAAGCTACTATAGAAATTATCTCAAAAATCTCAATTTCCCAAGAAGAACCCAAAAAGGAATCAATAAGAATCAAATGGAAATAATGGCAGAAATCTATCAAAATAGGCCAGCAGGTAGAAACCGATTTTTTCGAAGACCTTCTGTTGCTCAAATCAAAAAGTGTTGAAGTAAAAAAAGTTAGCTAACATACTGGGGATTTATTCAGAAAATATCAGCTCAATCCGAATTACAGAGATTTTACCGAATTTTTATGGTGGAGCACAAAAATCTGTTTCACGACAACAACTCCCCAAATCTTACTTCCCTCTCATTATAGGTTATTCTTGGCACAAAAAGTAAATAAAAAGGATAAGGAGAGGTCATTACTGAAGTAATAACTTCCAAGACTCAAGAAAACTTTTGGGTTATCTCCCAATAAGTACTTTTCTTTAATGCCTTTAAGTTAGGCATGATAATTTGAGAAGATGCTCACATAAGAAATATGAATTGAAGTAAAAGAGAGCATCACGAAGCAAATTCAAAACACATTTAAGTCTAACCCACTTCCTATGCATGGGAATCTTGTATGCAAATAAATTCACAAAGAAAAAAGTGCCAAGCATAGGAAGATAAAACAAGAGTAACTTCAAAACTTTCAGCACATAGAGAGGTGTTTTAGTAACATAAGAATTCCAACAACCATATTTTCCTCTCTCATAATAATTTTTAGTAGCCTCATGAATAAAGTCAACAAAATAACTATCACATAAAGCATGCTCTTCATGATATACAAACACATTATTTCTATCAAGCTAAAAAATAGTGGGATTAGAACCTTCAAACCCGCTTTTAACAATTTTATAACAAGGTGACTGATCATTCAATATAGGAGCATCATCTATTTTCAAGCAAACTGGCAAGTTCAAATGCGCCCTTGAAGGCAATAAATTCTTCAATTTGTTCCACATCATAAAAGGCATAATTTCCTTTAACATAAGAAGATATGGTAATATTATCATTATACTCACACTGAAAAGGTAGGTGTTTATACCTCCTACAGCAACAAGATTTATATCAAAGCAATAAGTAACATTATAACTCAAGCACACCTCTCTAGCAATAGTTTTCAATTTATCAATTTGTTCCCATAAGTGTTCCCCTTTTTGTGACAAACAGTGTTCCTTATAATAATTCTTTTGTCCTTCCGTGAACCCACCTTGCCAATAAGAACTAGTTTCAAACAAACCATCCATTAATAGAAAGCATGACCAAGCAAGGCAATAACATACCAACAACTAGAGTAGGAACTATTTTTTTTTTGTGTTTTTGGTAAAAAAAGCAAACCAAATGAAACTAATATTTTTGGAGTTTTTGATAAAAAGAGGCAAACAAAACAAAGAAAAAGAAACTAAGCAAAATAAAAACAAAGTAAAGAGAAAGGTTTTGAAGGGCTCCCCTTCTGAAGCCGTCCTTAGCCACCCCGGCAACTATTGGGGATATGCTATATGGGTATCCTCATAGAATGTCACCTATCCGGATAACCCGGGTGGCCCACAGTTGGTAACATGGCCTATGGCTTGCTGGGCGGCCCAGTTAGATGGATCCAGAAGGGAGGCCCATGCCGGATAAGCGAAGGCTACGATTGGAGTCACCGACGTACCCGGAGCCTTGGAGTGCAAGATACACAAGACTAGTAATAGACGGTGTAGGACTCCGTAACCTGTCCATCTAGGACTTTTCCCTATAACCCTAGGACCTGGCGACTATATAAGTCGGGCCTATGGGAGCCTTTAGGGCACAACTTCAGACAACCTAGTATCGATTCATACAACCTCGCACAGCGAACCAATCCCTGTAACTCGGCGTATTGCCCTTATAGTGATTTATAGAAGGAGTAGGATTTCGCCACCGTCATGGGATTTGAACCTGGGTAAGCTGTGTTAACTCTTACCCGTCAACCGTCCGCCTTCCCCCACGTCTCTAAACACGCACTGTGAGGACCCCTCCATGGCGTACTCGTCGGCAATACCATGACATTTGGCGCCCACCGTGGGGCAAGAGGCGCTTCAGGCTCTTCAGCGGGTGAGGACCAAGACCTTCGCAGGAATCAGCGAAACTGTAGCCATCGGTCGTGTTCTCTTCTCCGGCAACGTTCCGATCGTCCCTCCTGATGAGTTCTGGATCCCGGCGAAGACGAACCCTACGCGATGTTCGATCGTTCCTATTAGAGACATCCACCTCAAACCGACTCGGGCATTAGTTCCCTGGGAGTCGGAGGAGTATCAAGACCTGCACGGAACGCCTACGGGAAGGATACGTTCGCGGAAGGATCGATGTTGGATCTCTCTTCGAAGTTTGCCGGCAAAGATCGGAAAAATGCAAGGCCCGCACGGACCGCCTACGGGCAGGATACGTTCGCGGAAGGATCGATGTCGGATCTCTCTTCGGAGTTTGCCGGCAAAGATCAAAAAAATTCAAGGCCCACCCAAACCTCCCCTGTGCAGGATATAAAGGTGGAAGATCACTGCAAATCCGCCGGCTTCGCCCGTGCGTCTGGACAACAGAGATCCAAGTTCGTCGGCGTGGTTACCATCCTCGATCTGGCGCGCTGCGTTCAGAGAGAAGGCGAAAACCCCCGCGATTACCTGGCCAGGTGGCTCCGTATACGAGCCGATCTGGCCCACTACCCCGATGATAACGCTTTGTATCACTTCGTGGAAGGACTGGACCGTGGCACGCTTCTCCGAAATTCTTTAAGACGGCAGCAGTCAAGAGGACGCCTTACCCTTGAACAGATGGTGAGAACCGTCAACAACTACGCGGAGGCTAACGCGGAAGCCCAGAAAAGCACTCACGCTCATCGACGGAGAACCTCCATTTCAGCCACCGCCACCATCGCCTCCGACCGTCATCGTTGCAGCGGCACCACCACCTCTAGTCATCGTCGCTGCCGTTGCACCTCCACCGCCCGTCATCGAGGAAGTCCTGGCACCCTCCGACTCTGTCATTGATGCGCTTTATGCTGATTTCAGTGCAGATTCAGAGGAGATGGATTTCAGTCCAGAAGAGCTAGACTCCGCTATGCGGGAGATGGAGGAGGAGTACTTGCGCGATGAGCAAGACAACAACATCATCATGTCTCGAGGGGTGTTCGTCACCATTGGGATGGAGATGGATGAATATCAACCTGGACGAGCTCCGCCTACAGCGCTGGAAAAGGGAAAGGGGCCACTTATTGCTGCTAACGATGATCGCACAAAAGTCATGCCTCCTCCGCCTAACCCAGTGCAGCAGCCGCAGGAACTCGGCACCGGCCCGAGTAACAACAACACCGCAAACTGGCCGCCTCTAGCATCAACGTCTGCAGCAACCCAAGTTACTCCAGCTGATAGAGTGATGCACGACAATCTCCTCATCGAGCCACTAACTGTTGCTCATATCCGGAACGTGACCCATCTTGACGAGAAGCGCCAGCAGCTGCTGGAGGAAGCGCAAGCCATCGCGGAGCAAGGCGCTAAGCTAGATCGAGATCTGGTCAACGCACAGAAATCCATAGAAAAAGCTAGAGCAATGGATCCCGAGTACAAAACTTTGCTGCAGCAGCAGAAGGCCAAGAAAGCTCCGGCTCGCGTCATCAACGATCCTGGTGTACGGCGCAACCTAGGATGGGCTCCCTCGAAGCCAGCTCAAGCCAAGCCATATATTGACAGTGAAGGCAAGCAGGTGATGCCCACCCCACTCCTTAACCTCGCCGTCGCCAAGACCCTTCTGGAGCAGGATAGATCGCCCGAGGTAGTGGAACAGGTCTATGACCTAGTGGCCAAGGCGGTGAAGCAGCAGGAAAAGGCCACCTCTCAGAGGCTCGAGTCCGACCCAGCGCTTTGCCCATCTAGTCAGTATAAGCGGCCAAGGGACAGATATCCTCTTGATGCCGGGTCCCAGACGGGTTCATCAGAACGAAGACGGAGGGGCACGCGCAACAGGAAGGATGCCAACCCCATATCCTCCGACCACGGAGAAAAGGCCTGACCTTGTCGCCCGTCGCCACCGCCCTGATCCCCCCGACATCGCGAAGATTACAAGGCTCACCATCGTACGGATATGCCCCCACCAAAGCAGTGTGGCATCGTCATCCGCGACAACGCGGAGTAGACCCGTTATGACGGAGAGCGCAACCAAGGGCACAGAAGCAGGTCACACCATGACCCTCCACGTCCGACAAGCAACCGTGACAGGCGTGAGGCATCGCAGGAGGGTAACAGCAAGAAGGCTAACCCACCGCCACCTCCGACTCCATCACCACCAAGTAGTCACCATGGCGGAGGAGGCTCGCGTCGTCCACGCAGCCCATCCCCTGTTGACAAGAATAAGAAGAACCCGGAGCCGTACGATGCACGTTCATGGATCGATAAGATCCACGAGGCCCGGGAAGGACCATACCTGGGACCACGTTGCTTTGGACCTGCAATACAGTCCGCAACTTACCCCAAAGGTTTCCGGATTGACAAGACCATCAAGACCTATGAAGGCACCGCCAAGCCAGCCACATGGTTGTAGGAATACGACAACGCGATGGAGATTGCCGGAGGCAACCCCAACGTCGCCGTCAAATACCTCCCGTTAATGTTGGCAGGCACGGCCCGTCAATGGATCGACGACTTGCCGGAGAAATCTATCTACAACTGGTTGGACATGGAAGAAGAGTTCACCAAGAATTTTGAGGGTACATACAAGCGTCCCTGCACTGTGGGCGATCTATAGCGGTGCGTGCAAGAGAAAGACGAGACATCTCGCGCCTACCTCTCCCGCTAGCTGGACATGAAGAATTCCTGCGCAGGAGTGCATGCTCAAACCTCCATGGCCACCTTCATCGACGGATTGGAAAGGGGCATGTTGCTCTGACATAAGATGAAGCGCTTGCAGGACAATCACCAGCTTGACTTGAACCAGATGATTCAGTTGGCTAGTGAGTTCGCAGCTTCCGACGACGATGCTCGCAGTTCCTTGCCGACAACAACCATTCCAACTCAAGCTCGGAGGAACAGCAGTACAAAGCGGAAAACCGCTCCAGAAGAAAAGCAATCTACCGACATGGTCGCTATGACTTCTGCAGGACGAGGTGATGGCGGACAATGTGGCCGAGGAAGGGGAGCTGGTCGTGGGCAGCAACGAGGAAGTGAAACCACCTCGGCGCCGCTCCGTGTTCCCCAAACATACGAGGAGTACCGCGATATGCTGTGCCTCGTACACCTCGACGTCAACGGCAAGGCCACCCATACCAATCGACACTGCAAGTTCGTCAATGACCTCAAGGAAGGCCCGGAGTCTGGCTACAAGCAAAGTCGGAAGAATAGACCGCGAGGCAAGGGCAAGGGAAGAAGAAGGAGGAGGAGTCCAAGGATTCAAGTGACATGGACGAAGACATTGACCCCAAGCACACCGCCAAGAGCGACGAAAAGGGCAAGAACCCCTTCGCAAAGAAGGCTCCAGTCTACCACACTTTCCTTGCCACCCCCACCGTCCGACAACAAAAGACCTCTCTGAGGATCCTGATGGCCACTCTCCCCCAGTTCCCCAGTACCTGCGCTGGTTGGAGGTTCCAATAACTTGAGACAGGATGGACCACCCAGACCTTATACCTATGGAGAACCAGTACGCCATGGTCATCAACCCCTTGATTGACGGCGTGGAGTTCACCAAGTGTATGGTGGATAGTGGAAGCAGCATCAACATCATGTACCTGGATACACTGCAGAAGATGAACTTGACGGAAGCAAACCTAAGGCAGACCAACACCATCTTCCATGGCGTAGTTCCTGGTCGGGAGGCTCGGTCCCTTGGGTGCATTACACTTCAGGTTGCCTTTGGCGATGTTAACAATTACCGCCAACAGGGCATGACCTTTGAGGTGGTACCCTTCAAGAGCGTGTACCACGTCATATTCGGCCGCGACATATTCCACACGTTCATAGCCAAGCCATGCTTCATCTACAACAAACTCAAGATACCCGGACCAAACAGTGTCATCACCGTATCCGGAAGCTTTACCAAGGCAAGGGACTTTGAGATCAATGAAGCAGCCGTTGCAGAAGCTGTCCTCGACAGCGAAGAATTCAAAGAGATCCAGAGCAAGGTCGATGAATCAGAGATGCCCGCATCGAAGAAGCAGATCTCCGACTCCGCTCCTGCATTCAAGGCCGCCATCGAGACCAAGCCGGTGGAACTTGTGGTAGGCGATGCCTCCAAGGTCACCTCCATTGGGACGAACCTGGATCCCAAATAGGAAAGCACGCTCATCGAGTTCCTCCGTGAGAATAGGGAAATCTTGGCCTGGCAACCTGCCGACATGAAAGGTGTACCTAGGGAACTTTACGAGCACAGCTAAAACATTGATCCAAAATGCAAACCAGTGAAACAACCTCTACGACGCTTTGGAGATGAGAAGAGACACGCCATTGGCAAAGAGATAGCTAGGTTACTTCAAGCTAGATTTATCCGTGAAGTCCTTCACACCCGATAGGTGGCCAATCCTGTACTTGTCCCCAAAAAGGGAACCGATGAATTAATAATGTGCGTTGATTACACCGGCTTGAATAAAGCATGTCCCAAAGATCCGTTTGCTTTGCCTCGCATTCCAGAGGTTCTTGATAAGAAACAACTCCAAAATAGTTTTAACGTGGTTTAACCCTAACTATGGGGACGTCCCAGGGCTTATAAGCGCGGCTGGGGCGGCCAAAATCGCGAAACAAAACGTGTCTGATATAGTCAGATCCATCCAGATCTGATGGTAACTTTCAGGGCCAGACTTTCCGCCGTAAGTAGGGGCGGTTTATCCGCCTCCCCGGATTATCCTCCCCTGGGGCGGATTATCCGCCCCCTTACTGAGCCTTGCGCCTGAAGTCCTTAGCAGAATTCCTGGAGCAGGGCCGGATTATCCGCCCTTGTGGGGGCCGGCTTATCCGCCCCCTGGGGACGTGTAAGTACTCGTTGGAAAGCTCTCAGAGTGATCTTTCCAACAAGTACTTATTTGCTTGATTTGGAGTTCGTATGAAGAATCCACGTCCGTTTCAATTTCAGGGCTTCTGTCTGTCCGAACTGAACCTTCCTTCTTGATGATCTTCTCTTGCGCCTTCCTCCCGCTCCTCCCTCGCGCATCCTTGGCAATCATCATGCTGGACTCCTTGCCTTCCTCCCTCTCCTTCCCGCTGGCGTTAGTCCGATGGATATTGAACCTAGTCAAACAATAACACCATGATTTAGGTAGTATAAAGTTCTTATAAATCAACGTATCTTGTACAACTAGGAATGAAGTCACCTTGTGATATTTTTCAGTAAGGTTTAATATTTCATTCCAGCTGAGACAACTAGAATCAGCATGATCCATGATTGTATCTTCGTCATCCTCCCTTTCTTCAAGAAAAGCCGTCCTCGGCTTTGGGTAAGCTAAAAGTGGAATGAACAAAAAGAACAACGTGTACGCAGAGTATATGTATATATAACATGTTGTATCATTTGTGTTCACATGAATAATATGTCTAATATACATCAAGCAACTTAAATTGCAGGTATAAGTGAAGTACAAAGAATCATGATCATGTTGAAAAACAAATAGATATATAGTCTTGTTGTTCATTATTAAATTCAGTTTTCTCAAAGAAGATCTATGATCAAATTTTTGATGAACAAGATCAAACCAATTCCAAATATGTGAAAACCGAACTGATTCTAGCCATGCTTCAACTGCGCTACTCTGATTATTATGAACATAACCATTTTGTTCAGTATGTAAGATGCAACTCAATTTGCAAATATGACTGAAGTATATAGAAGTAACACACTTATGCAACACATTGTGGGACAAACACAAAGGGTATGAAAAATCTGATTCAAATCTAGAAAGATTGGAACAATCCAACATAGGTAAAGTTACTTTTGTTGGGCGGACTATATCAACTAGATGAAAATGTACTTTCATATTATAAAAAATTGTAGTATCTATCCCACCACAAAGATATCTTGACAGATAGCATCTATGGCTAAACACAGCAAGTTTCAATTCAGCAATTCTATCACATGTAATGCATATGTGATCCACAAGAAAATTTTCATCCATGCTATATTCACCAATTAGATTAAAGATGAAATATGGAGAATATGTGCTTGAATTCAGACATGAAATTTTAGAAATCTTATCCACAGCACAACTCATATTCATAGGTTCATTTAGCATGATGGAATATGCAATATCAGTAGGTGGTATTCGAGCAAGTATTTCCTTATGTGTAATCAGTACCACATGATCAAAATGCGAATTTGGTAAACTATCACATGGTGCTGTAACATTATTGCAAGACAAGTCACAAGGAGGTACCAACAAAGGAATAGACTCACAAAAGGTTGTGCTTGTTGGCTGTAGCTCCAAATCAGCACCGATATCTTTAGTATGCTCCTCACATGTAGTAGGCACTTGAACATCCTCCTCAAGTGGCAATGCACAGTCCAGTGATGCAGGTTGTAAAATAGACGGCTCCCTTTCTTCAAAAGCAACCTGCATATCACAAGAAACAACACTAAGAGTAGAGATAATTACATTAGTAGAAACCTCATTTGTCTCAGCAACTTTTACTCTCGGTTCTTCTACGATAAGATCAACATGTGGGTTTATGTTGGTGGTTACAGGTGGACAGAGGTTTTGACGCCTAATCTCCTGAAATTGCTTAATACGTGTACGTGATAACCAAGTGTGCTTATCATTCCAAAAGATGGAAGGACCAGAATAATCATTACAAAACACAACCTGGAATGTATTACACCAGTTTGTTCCCAACATGATATGGCAGGATTTAATCACTCTAGGAACGACAAAACAAGAAACATATCTAGGAGGGCCATAAATGGTGAGTGGAACACATGCGATCTGAGTAACTGGTAGTGCATGACCAGAAGTTGCTAACATAAATGGGATTGTTAATGCACGTGTGTATAATTGTAACTTTTCAACAACCTCAACACTAACCAAATTTATGGAATAACAAGTATCAGTGGTAGTAGCAGCATGTATACCACCAATTTCCGTCGTGAAGTGGAACAAACCCGGATTAGGCACTACTCCTGACTCCTCCTCCCAAAATGTATGACTGCAGTGGTATCGTAATGGAAAGGGATAATCATATGCATCCTTTTTCTGCATCACATCAACACTACTAGAAGACATGATTAGTATGTTAGTGCATAAAACAAAATCTGGTGGTGGAACTCTCACAACTCACTCAAAACTAATAAGAAAGCAGATCTTATCGTTCCAAAGTGAATAGTGATGCTTACTAATTCGAATCAACAACTTATGCACGGATGTGATGAAGTGAATATCAAGGGTATAGAGAACGATCACAGGGCACACAGGTTATTTATGGTGGAGCTGTAGGTATGGAATCCTAACTACACCGCAAACAAGTCCTAGTGCCGATCGTTATGATAACCCAAGAAACACACACGGTGGAGATAAACGTGGCAAAGCAATTTATGAATAGGAATATTGCAATGCACAAGAGAGACGCTAGTAATAGCTCAAAATAAACAGGCACACGATTCCTCAATCTACAAGTGCTATGATCAACTAGGCCTCCAATAATGCACACTTTGATATCTCTTTTTGTCACGCTTGTAGCTCTATTCGCTCTCTTTTTTTATACTGAATCTCTTTTCCTTTTTTGTTTTCTTTTTTTTTGATTTTTTTTAACTATATGACTCAATGCAAAACAAATGCAAACGAGGAGGGGCCGGATAATCCGGTTTGTCGGGGGCCGGATAATCTGGTCTGGTGAGGCGAAAATTTTGCACTTTCAAAACCCTAATGAGCAGCCTGTCAGAGCAAAGCAACTGTCTCGTGGGTACGTTCCTAGGCACGGATGCAGTAGATAGGTTGTAGCTAGGTTTGAAACACAAAAGTATGCTATGTGGACTCGGAAAAGTAGATGGAAACTTGCGGAAAATGGTGATGGTAGACTCGGCAGAAAAAAAAGATCAAAACCCTAAACTTAAACACAAACGAAAACTAGACTCCTACGAGAAAAACCTGCAGATCGGATCTACGAGAAGACACGACCAGCAACTAAAACTCGAAAAACGATGCAATCTAGGCTAGGGCAAATCTTTTTGTATGGCTTTTTCTGTATAGGACGAAAAACAAGAAGTAATCTATGGATGGATTTGTGGATGCTCACCGAGTAAACGAGGAAATCTGATACCAAGATGATATGGGGTGGCCCGATCTTCTCAGCAAGCACTTGTCGATGATGATGGTGGATGATAGATAACTAGCCTATAGCTATGAACTCTCCCGCTCGAACCCTGATGCCAATGCAACAGCTCTCGAACCCTATGGGATATTCACAACACCACGCTCTTGTGCACACAGCCGTCGACCACGAACGGTAGTTTGCAATCTACTAATTCCCAATGGAACAATAGATCACACTCAATTGCAGTAGATAATTCGATCACAGGGTAATTCCAGAGGTTCTTGATAAGAAACAAGTCCAAAATAGTTTTAATGTGGTCTAACCCTAACTATGGGGACGTCCCAGGGCTTATAAGGGCGGCTGGGGCGGCCAAAATCGCGAAACAAAATGTGTCTGATATAGTCAGATCCGTCCAGATCTGATGGTAACTTTCAGGGCCAGACTTTCCGCCCTAAGTAGGGGCGGATTATCCGCCCCCCCGGATTATCCTCCCCTGAGGCGGATTATCCGCCCCCTTACTGAGCCTTGCGCCTGAAGTCCTTAGCAGAATTCCTAGAGCAGGGCCGGATTATCCGCCCTTGTGGGGGCCGGATTATCCGCCCCTGGGGACGTGTAAGTACTCGTTGGAAAGCTCTCGGAGTGATCTTTCCAACAAGTACTTATTTGCTTGATTTGGAATTCGTATGAAGAATCCACGTCCGTTTCAATTTCAGGGCTTCTGTATGTCCGAACTGAACCTTACTTCTTGATGATCTTCTCTTGCGCCTTCCTCCCGCTCCTCCCTCGCGCATCCTTGGCGATCATCATGCTGGACTCCCTGCCTTCCTCCCTCTCCTTCTCGCTGGCGTTAGTCCGCTGGATATTGAATCTAGTCAAAAAATAACACCATGATTTAGGTAGTATAAAGTTCTTATAAATCAACGTATCTTGTACAACTAGGAATGAAGTCACCTTGTGATATTTTTCAGTAAGGTTTAATATTTCATTCCAGCTGAGACAACTAGAATCAGCATGATCCATGATTGTATCTTCATCATTGACTCGACGGCTGGCTCGGAGCTTTTGTGTTTTCTCGATGCATACTCAGGATACCACCAGATCAAGATGAGGAAGTCGGACCAATTGGCCACTTCGTTCACTACCCCATACGGCACGTTTTGCTATGCTACAATACCCTTTGGGCTGAAAAACGCCGGTGCTACGTACCAGCGGACAATGCAACGTTGCCGTCATGACCAAATTGGTCGGAACGTTCACGCCTACGTGGACGATATCGCAGTGATGTCTAAAAAGTAAAACGACTTAATCTCTGACTTAAAAGAAACCTTTGATAATCTCTGGAAATACAACATGATGCTTAACCCTTAGAAGTGTGTCTTTGGGGTTCCAGCCGACAAATTGTTGGGTTTCATCATTTCCCAACGCGGAATCGAGGTCAACCCAGAGAAAATCAAGGCCATCTTAAACATAAACCGTCTGACATGATTAAAGGACATTCAACGACTAACAGGTTGTGTTGCAGCAGTTAGTCGGTTTGTTAGTCGACTTGGAGAGAAGGCCCTGCCGCTGTACAAGTTACTGAAGAAGGCGGACAAATTCACGTGGACAGACGAAGCAGATGCAGCACTGAAGCAGCTCAAGGAGATTATTTCCTCAGCGCCCATCCTTGCAGCGCCCGAGCCTGGAGAGCCCCTGTTAATCTACATGGCGGCAACCAACCGGGTAATCAGCATCATCGTCATGGTAGAGCGGAAGGAACCAGGATATCAGCACAGAGTTCAACGACCAGTTTACTATGTGAGCGAGGTCTTGACGGAGTCCAAGCAGTGTTACCCGCACTACCAGAAGATAGCTTATGGAGTATTCCTTGCTTCTCGCAAGCTGAGGCATTACTTTTAGGAGCACCCAATCAGAGTGGTGAGCAAGACTCCACTGTCCGACATTATCAACAACAGCGACGCTACAGGAAGGGTCGCGAAGTGGGGCATTGAACTTGCCGCCTTCGAGATCACCTACAAGAGACGCGACGCTATCAAGTCACAAGCCTTGGCGGATTTTGTTGCAGATTGGACGGAGATGCTACTCCGTTGCCGGAACCAGAGTACTGGGTGATGCACTTTGATGGGTCAAAGCTGCTCAACGGCTCGGGGGCTAGTGTATTGCTACAGTCACCAACAGGAGACAAGCTACACTACGTTCTGCAGATCCACTTCGAGGCTACAAACAACATGGCGGAGTATGAAGCACTCATTCACGGATTGCGTGTAGCCAAGGATATTGGCATCAAGCGCATAGTTTGATGTGGAGATTCCGACTTGGTTGCCCCGCAGGTGGCTGGCACCTGGAATGCGCGGAACCCTATGATGGCGGCATATCGAGACGAAGTGGACGAGATAGCCAAGAGCTTCTTGGGCTACGAAGTCAAGTATGTACCTAGGGAACAAAACGAGGCGGCTGATCTGCTATCTAAGCTTGGATCAGGGCGCAAGAAAATTCCGCCAGGAGTTTTCCTAGAGCACCTGCGCACACCATCTGTGAAGGGAGCCGACATCGACAACCCGGATAGAGCTAACTCTTTCTTCAACATGGTGACTAAGGTCTCTCCGGCTTGGACAAAACCGTTCGTGGAATATCTCGAACATGGAACTTTGCACGACGACAAAATCGAAAGACGGAAAATAGTACGACGAGGTAAGGGTTATACCATAATCAATGGGAAACTCTACTAAAGGAGCACTACTGGTGTATACCTAAAGTGTGTTTCCCAGCTAGAAGGTATAGAAATCCTACACGAAATCCATCTTCGGGATTGCGGGCATCACGCCGCTCATCGATCGTTGGTCGCGAAAGCCTTCCGGCAAGGATTCTGCTGGCTGACCGCGAAGGCGGACGCCGACAAGCTGGTTGAGACGTGCATGGGATGCCAGTATTATGCCCGACAACCACATGTTCCTGCTGAAGAATTGCGAACAATACCAACAACTTGGCCTTTTGCATTCTGGGGGCTAGACATGGTGGGACCGTTACAGACAGCACCTTGTGGGTTTACGCATCTGCTTGTAGCAGTTGATAAATTCACTAAATGGATAGAAGCTAAACCCATTAGAAAGCTTGATGGGGCAACTGCCCTCGGGTTTGTACGGGATCTAGTGGTGAGATTTGGTCTCCCACACAGCATTATCACCGACAACGGCAACAATTTGTCACTCGGAGAAGTGGAGGCTTATTGTTGGGAGAAAGGCATCCGACTTGACCTTGCATCTGTGGCACACCCAAAATCCAACGGTCAGGTTGAGCGAGCCAATGGATTAATTCTGCAGGGAATCAAGCCACGTCTGGAGGCACCGCTACATAGAGCAGCTGGAGCCTGGGCAGAAGAATTACCATCTGTGTTGTGGAGTTTACGAACTACACCCAATAGATCCACCGGCCACACCCCTTACTTCATGGTTTATGGATCAGAAGCCATCCTGCCTTCTGACATACTTCACGATGCACCAAGAGGTGCCGCCTACGGCGAGGATGACGCTGAAGAATCCAGACGCGTAGATGTGGACTTTCTCGAGGAGGAGCGCGTTTTGGCATGCCAAAGATCCGCCATCTACCAGCAGAAGCTACGCAGCTACCATAGTCGCCGCGTTCGGCATCGCTCATTTAAAGAGGGGGATTTGGTGATCCAACTTAAGCAGAAGAAGTCACACAAACTATCCCCGCCATGGGAAGGACCGTTCATCATAAGCAAGGCGCTACTCAATGGGTCTTACTACCTCATTGACAATCGTGAACTGAAGGATAGACCCAACGAGGATCATAAGCGTAAGCGATGTGACCCGGATGAGGACTACCCGGAGCCTGATCGGCCATGGAACATAGCACAGCTACGTCCTTCTTACACTTAGCATTTTTTATCTAATTGTGTACCTCTTATATGATCAATGAAATAAATCTTTCTGGTTCAATCATATTCCTGAGTCTTTTACCTCCTTTAGTGTTCATTTTTGCATCATGTAAAACCTTTATGCACAAGCTTTGCGTTTGCACTTGTGAAAATTCCTCCTATGGGCGTTAGCTTAAGTTTTCTGGTCTACACGTTCTTTGTCATTTTTATGTGGATTCTGGAGTAGTGACTTTCGGCACTTATTGTCGGCGATTTTGTGCTCAGGTTATTGACGGTGCCATTGGGCATCATCACCTAAGCGCATGGTTCCGACAATGAGTCTTCCGACTCACGAAAAGTCAATCATAAGAACCAAAGTAATGGATAAGCCAGCACTTGCTTAAACATATATACATGCTGGAAACTAGTTCTTGAGTAGCGGGAAATAACAACCATTGTTTTCCGCCTTAAGTTACATCAATAAGTTTTTTCCGCATATACACCAAAGGTGAAACAAATATTACAAAGTTATTCTTCAGTCCTTTGGCGCAGGTGACTTGGAGGCAGCATCATCACCAGCCGGAGAGCCACCCTCGAAGTCGGCGCTATGGTGGGACTCAGAGGAACCTTGGTCGCCGCTGTGGATGATGTTCATGGCCACGAAGACGTCGACGTCCACCAACTCGGCAACTCTGGTGTCATAGCCCGCGAGCGATGACAAGATGCCTTCATGGTTAATCTCTTTGCCATCATCATCTACGTCGGGAATGCCAGAGGTCACCGTGTTGATGTCGGCATCTTCATAGTGTGCCTTCACCATTGACAGCGCCATCCTTGCGCCAGCCCGTGCACATGAAGCTTTCTAGCTTGTGATACGCTCGGGGGCTCGGCGCAGAATCTCCAAGTACTTCACCACGGAGTCTGATGCCTTGATGTTTATATGGAGGGGCTTGGAGATCTCCTTGGCTTGCGTGATGGCGGTGTTGATAAAGTTGCTGGCAAGAACCATGCATTCCTTGGCTGGAGGAGGCGATCGGGTTAAACCCATAGGAGCTGCAAATTCCGACAAGGAGCGCATGAGTTCAACAATTCAAAGTATCTAGACTACAGAAATACAAGACGGAGAAAACATACTGAATATGCTGGCCTCAGCTTGCCAAAGGGTGTCCGCCAAGGATTCTTTCTCTTGTTGGAGGAGCTTATACGCCTCGCTATGGCATTGATTTTGCTCATCGCCAACTTGCTTCTGATCTTTTAAGCAATCTCCTCCTTCAAGCGATTGATTTCCGCGGTGGCGGAGTCCTGCAGGGCCTTCATTGACTCCTCATGCATTTTCAGCATGTCTTTCCTCTCCTCCTTAAGGATCTTGTTCTCGCTATCCAGCTGCTGAATGTGCTTGGATTGCTCGACATTGTCCTTGGCCTTGGCAACATGTTCTGCAAAGTCGGAGAAAACAAAGTACAAAGTGAGTACTCGGAGAATATAGGCACAAAACCAAGACAGAATGCGCAAAAAGAAAATAGACTCTTGTTTTTGATGATCTGTTCCTTCAAGATGGCAGTTTTACCCTTTTCGGCTTCAAGATCTGCGTGCATCTTCTGGTACTTGTCATTGGCCATGCCCCTCCGAGCATTCTCGTTCTGTGGAAAAAAGGACAAAGTTAAAGCGTTGTTTGGTCTGCCTGGAGCACCTAGCCGGAAATTTTCCACCTAGATGCTCGGGGGCTACAACGAGAGTTTTTGACTCAATATACTTAGTTTCTCTTTAAGCATCTAGTCGGAACTAATTCAGTTACAACTAGAAGCTTGGGGGCTACAGTATAAAGTTTTTAACTCGGATATATGCTTATCTTTCTTTAAGCATCTAGCCGGAACTAATCCAGTTGCAACTAGAAGCTTGGGGGCTACAGTATTGAAATTTATAAACACTGCGTATGCTACTCTTAAAGCATCTAGTCGGAATAATTCATTCCATCTACATGCTTGGGGGCTATAGTGAGAGGTTTTCTAACTTAGTCACTCTTAGAGCATATAGATGCAAAACCTATGGTTTTCCGTCTACATCCTCGAGGGCTACAGTGGGATACTCATATGAAAAGCAAAAAGAAAAATAAAACTTACAAGTGCAATGATCTTGAGGTTTGTAGCGCTCTCGGACAGCAGCTTGCCAAAGGAGATGATGTTTCCTTGCAAGATTTTTGCTTGTCGGAGGAGCTCCTCAAGACCGCACGTTGGAGATGTCGGTGCTGCTCCAGGAACCAGAGTTGTGCTACTTGGCGTAAGTGCCGGGTAGACTATCTTTGGGAACTCAAAAGGTTTCTGGGGAGCAAGGGCGTCACCTTCTGCAGAAGTACCAGCTTCTACCTTCTCCTTGCCGCCACCGATGGCATCCTTAGCCGGAGCTTCAGCCATTTTTTGGGCGGTACTCTCCTACGTCGCCTGCTCACCGGCAACAGCAAGCTCGGTAGAGGCGCCAGAATCCACTTCCATGGCGGAAGGGCCGGATGCCTCCTTAGCTTGTGAGCTTGTTAGGGCAGACGAGGGCTTGACGGCAGGAGTGGCAGGGGCGATGGCGGGGGAGGCGTCGCGATGCAGCATGTACTTAATATTTCGAGAAGCCCCCGATGTTTTGGAGGTCTTCTTGAGGCTGGTCGTGGCTTTCTTCCTGAAACGTGCAAAATGCATAAGTATAGGAGCAAGACAGATAAATAGACAATGTCGGAGACTGAGCAGCTTACACAAGTGGGGGTGCTTTGGCAAAGGGGATCCCGGTAACTCTTATCTTTTCCGCCTCCAGGGCGGCGGTAGTATTTTTGGAGGCTACACCCTCCGTCTTATTCTTCTTGCCTCCGTCGGCAGCGTCAGAGGTGGAGCTCTTCCGCTTTCGTGCCAACGGAGCTTCGTCGTCGGACATGACCATGACTTCCTTCATCTTTGGATCGTAGATTTGGGCAGCCAGGTTGCTCTCCTCTAGATCGCTAAGCTGTTAAGTGAGAAATCACCATGTTAGATAAGATGAAATTTGCAAGACGGAAGAACTGGAGTATATGTCGTACATGGAAAATAAATACCTACCTTTGGGCACTTGCCGTCTACGAACATGTCGTAGGTGATGGTGAAGCCACGCTTCTTATCCTTCACCTTGACAATGTCCTTAAGGCGGAGCTTGACGGAGTCGTTCGAGAAGTTGTCCACGGAGATGTGGAGACTATCCCTTCTGTCGCTGGTATACTCGTGCATGAGCTTCGCGGGGTGCTCAGAGGTTGGATTCTCCTGATGAACCAGCACATGGCTAGGTCCAAGCCGGTCAAACCCGTCTCTACGAACCATTTGATCCTCCTTATGGCGCGAGAAGCGTCGAGGTCGGAGGGAAGGGAGGCATGGGATATCCATGACGAGGCTTCAGCGGCGGCTCCGTCAACAAAGTCCGGGTACGTTACTTGTCAGCCAGCCAGAGGGATGTCTGGGTCATAAAAGTACGTATGTTGCCAATTTTTGCAGGACTCGTGGCCGACGATGTCGAGGAACTGCCGGCCAGGTCGAATCTTGAAGCTTATGGTGCCACAGTTCCTAAGTTCTTCCTTGCTATGTCCGGCTTCACGTTTGACGGTGGAGAAGTACACAAAGAGGTCTAACCTAGGCCTTATCCCTAAGTATCCCTCGCAGAGCGCCGCGTAGTTTCTAAGCACTAAGATACTATTGGGGGAAAGGTTCTGGGCTAGACTCTATAGTGATTGAAGACGGAGAGGAAGAAGTTGGAGATGGGCAGGGAGACGCCGCGTACCAGTTGGGCTTTGAGGTACACCTTTTCTCCGGCTTGGGGAGAAGGTGTAACCTCGCCGTCCGGAGCCACCCGCCAGGCGAGCCCCTCCGTCGCAGGGAGGTAGCCTTCAACGATCATCTCTTGGATATCACGGTCCGTGATATCTGAGCCGCGCCAATCGCCGTTGTGCGAATCTGGCTCCTCCTCCAACGGCACCATCGCCGCCATATTAAGGTCGCCGACGGTGGACTCGATAACCGCCGATGCGGGGATGACTAGGCCTTCTGGAGGCACGACGATGGAGCTCGCCGGCTTCACCGCGACTTCATTCGACGCCGCCATGGAGGGACAAGTGTTGCTGCTGGCCATGGAGTGAGGCTGGGTGTGACTGGTGCAGATTGGAGGCTAGGGTTCTTTCGCGAGTTAGGCGCGGAGAGCTCGAGGGCGCACGCACTGGAGGAAAAAGACGATGCGAGGAGAATGAGGTAAAAAGTGGAAATTCCACCGCAGTTACTATTTATCATCTCCAGCGTCAAGATTCGTGCAGCTTGATCGGACGGTTTCCGCGTAGATGACGTGTTCGCAAACGTGCGCGGAAATTTTGCCACGTCTCCAACCGTCACCGCCAACGGTTCGTATCGCTCGCGCGGGAAAATCGGACATGATTGTGTTCTCTGCATGTGTGAGTTACGAGGCGTCGCTGACCTAAGCCTACGTCGTCCTAGCTAACATAGGCAGATGAGTCGTCACATCAAAGATTCCGACATGGACGGATCCAGTACGGCTACGGAAGAGTACGATGAAAGATTCAGCATTTCTCCGACTTACATATTGGAGATGGAGAAAGCTTTGCAGGGTTCTTTGGGAGGACTACAAGATATTGCTTGACGATTTGCCAACATCCAACTGGACGGAGCATTCATCTGAAGAGGCAAGACGGCGCAAGATCTCGGAGTTCTCCGGGGGCTACTGTTGGGGATATGCCATATGGGTATCCTCATAGCATGTCACCTATCCGGATAACCCGGGTGGCCCATAGTTGGTAGCATGGCTTATGGCCTGCTGGGCGGCCTAGTTAGATGGATCCAGAAGGGAGGCCCATGCCGGATAAAGTAAGGCTACGGTTGGAGTCACCGACGTACCCAGAGCCTTGGAGTGCAAGATACACAAAACTAGTAATAGACGGTGTAGGACTCTGTAACCTGTCCGGCTAGGACTTTCCCCTGTAACCCTAGGACCTGGCGACTATATAAGTCGGGCCTATGGGAGCCTTTAGGGCACAACTTCAGACAACCTAGTATCGATTCATACAACCTCGCACAGCGAACCAATCCCTATAACTCGGCGTATTGCCCTTATAGTGATTTATAGTAGGAGTAGGATTCTGCCACCATCGTGGGATCTGAACCTGGGTAAGCTGTGTTACCTCGTACCTGTCAACCGCCTGCCTTCACCCACGTCTATAAACACGCAATGTGAGTACCCCTCCATGGCGTACTCGTCGGCAATACCACGACAGCAACGGCGCCAGAAAAGAACTAGATGCACTCAGATCAACGTGGAGCTTCGTTGGGAGATCCCAAGAGGAAGGTATGATGAGCATAGGAGAAA
Source organism: Avena sativa (assembly GCA_916181665.1). Classification (NCBI taxonomy): domain Eukaryota; kingdom Viridiplantae; phylum Streptophyta; class Magnoliopsida; order Poales; family Poaceae; genus Avena; species Avena sativa. Next base: position 128,200,154 of record OV702284.1, read on the forward strand.
GCCTTCCCTCAGAAATAAACCAAGGTTATCGAACCAGTAGGACGAAGGAAACGACTCAAAGTTGTTGCTAGCAACATGGAAACCTGCACAACACAAACTCAAGACTTTGCCCCAATGAATAGGGAGGTTGTGAATCTCATCGGTTTGCTGAAAACAAAGGATTAACTATATGGTGTGGAAGGTAATAGTGGTTTGCAGAAAGTAAACAGTAATAGTGGAAGATGTATCAATGGTAAATATTGTACCGGGGTACATAGTTCACTAGAGGTGTTCTCCTTAAGATAAAGAAACATGGCATACTAGGTAAAAAAAATTACAGCAGGGAAATTGACAGGACTGAGCAAGGCATAACAATGCAATACTAGACATTCATGATCCTATGAGATTCAATTGGGCAATACAACAAGAAACATAGACCTCCATCCAACTACATCTATAAATAGTAATCCACCTTTAGGTTATCATCTGAACCCCCTCCAGTATTAAGTTGCAAGCAATGGATAACTACTTTAAGCAAAGTGTGTAAGGTAAATAATCCACTTGTTCCATGAACAAGAGACCGTTGTTTTCTCCCTAGTGTCAACAACACATCTACAACCTTAGAGATTTCTATCACTTCCCTTAGATTAAATAGAGGCATGAACCCACTATCGAGCATAAATACCCCCTCTTGGAGTCACTAGCATCTACTTGGCCAAGATAGCTACTAGAAACGGAGAGCATGCAAGATCTCAAACAACACATACATGATAGAATGAATAAGACAAAACCATTAATCAATCTGACATAGTAATCTCAATATCCATCGGATCCCCGCAAAGACAACATGCATGATTACAAATATATGATCTTGATCATGAACGAAGCTCACAAGATTTAAACATGGTCTCATAAAGGAGGATATACAACCATATAGCTACTACATGGACCCATAGTCCAAGGTGGAACTACTCAAACTTCATACTAGAGGCTGGCATGATGAAGAAGAAGGCCTCAAGGATGATCTCCCCTCCGGCAGGGTGTCAGCAAGAGCTTCAGATCTCCTCACCCGATCTAGGGACGACGGTGGCAGCGTCTATAGACGATTTCATGGAATATTGATTGGGTACTTAGGGTTTTGGTATTGGGGGGTCTTTATAGGCGAAGAGGCAAGGCAGGGGCAGCCAGGGTGGCCGCACCCCCCCAAGCGCGGGCTAGGCCCAGCCGCGCGGCCAGGGGGTGTGGCCCGCTGTTTGCTCCCCTCCGTCTCGTATTCAGGCTCTGTGTTCCCAAGGTAAAATATTGACTTTGGCTTTTGTCCCGTCCAATTCCGAGAATATTGATTTTCTGCCTTTTCTGGAACCAAAAACATAAGAAACCAGGCAACTGGCACTGTGGCATCTTATTAATAGGTTAGTCCAGAAAAACATATAAAAACACCTCAAAGTGTAGACTAAGCAAAGCAAAGTAGATACTTAACAAGCATGGAACATTATAAATTATAGATACATTTCCGACGTATCAGGTCATGGCTCCTCCGAGATTGGCGGTAAGCACCCCCTTTATAAGGAGAGTGATGGGGGAAAGCTGTGAATCTTCTTCACATTTCTCTAACATCGGTCTTTTACCCCCTCCTGATCCGAAATTTTCAGAGCGAGCGAGTCTAGATCTTTGTCGATGGCGCCTCTGAAGGACCTGTGGGGCAAGTCGAAATGCACCGTGGCTTCACTGAAATCCTTCCAGGAGATAGGGATTCTCTGTAAGGGGAAATGGCGGATCCCCACGACCCGGGGAATTTATCTGCTTCTTGAGTCACCTAGAAAGGGGGCTCGACTTCCCCAGTTCGGTCTTCTTCCGGTGATTCTGCGCATACTACGCAATCAAGCCCTCAGATCTGGGGCCACACAGCATCGAGCAGCTCGCCATTTTCGTGGCGTTCTACGAGTGCTATTTGGGGTGTCGCCCCTATTTCCCTATGTGGCTGGATCTGTTCCACGACCGCGTCAGCCGTGAGGGGACAGGCGGCCTGATCCTGGCGATGGGCGGCCTCAGTCCTCCTTCATGGACCTGATGCTCCCGAAGAAGGCCGCTAGCAAGTGGAATAAGTGCTGGTTCTACGTGAGCGAGTCGACACCGGACGGCGAGGTGTCGCTCCCAATTTACACCGCTGAGAGGAGCGAGCCGCGTCAGCTGCTGATGACCAAGCTCCCTGACGACTAGAGGATTGTCGTGGACGAGATGCTAACGCAGATCTAGACGCTCAAGAAAGAGGGTCTAGAAACCATCAACCTTTACAACTGTTGTCTTGGGCGGCGACTGGTGCCATTGGCCAGTCGAGCCCACTAGATGTACCAGTACACCAGCAGGGACAACGGGACGAAGGCGTGCTCGGTGACTTGGAATGCCGATGATTACATTGCCACGCTGAAGAAGATCACAGAGGCGGAGTACACCGACCTGAAGGTTGGGCTTGCTCCGTATACCGCCACGGGGAAGCGCTAGGCGCCAACAGTAACTCCCTTCCTTGACTTCGCAGTCATAGTGTTGCAGTCGCGGTTCTCTGATGCTTGTTTTGTTTCTGTCAGTTATTTCAGGTATTGGAGAATTGGCTCCCTCCTATCGATGAAGAATCCTCCAGGGAGTCCGAAGAGGATTCGAGCGAGTCCTCCAAAGACGAGGACGAGGTGGTGAAGGTCGCCGCTCCCGCGCCCGCAGCTCGGACGACCTACGGGCAGAAACAACACGAGCATGAGGCGAGTCGAAGCCTCGAGGAGCGCAACAGCAAGGAGGGAAACGTGCAGGAGCATAGCTCGCGATGCGTGGCCACGTAGATGAAGACCGCGCGAAAGGCGAAGTCGCTCGTGAAGAAGAAGGCACCAAAGGCGGCACGCCGCCCAGGTCGCAGCCATTTTTGAGTTAGATGATGAGGCCGATGTTGTAGAGGCCGAGGCTTCGACGAAGATTCTGGAGGCGAAGGGATTAGGAGTCGAGGCTGTGGTGGAGGGCGAGGTCTCGCTTGCAGCTATCCCGCCACCATTCTCGGCGATCCTGGGGCCGGGGGCTGCCCTGGCCACGGAGTCGAGGTCGTCACCGCCGAAGAGGGTGCACGTTTCGCCTGGTCCAGAGGTGCCTGCGGCCACGGGCTCGTCATCGAAGAAGCCCTCGGTGTCGTGGGCCTTGAGCGTGTTCGAGACGGGCCTCACGTGCAAGCTAGGCTCAGAGTTGGAGAAGCCGACGCACATCCACACAGGTCTACGCTTCATTCCGATCGCCAAGTAACTTCGTGTCGGGTCGTTCGGAATGATTTTCGGGGTCGTTATTTAGAGTGCTAATCATGCCGTTTTGCAGGACCGACATGAAGAAGATTTGTCACCCTTCGATGGCTAAGGTGCTTCCAGCCACCACTGAGGGGAGGCCGGCCCTTCCAAGAAGAGGAAGGGTGATGCGGTCGAGGTGCTAGTCTAGGGCACAAAAAATAGGAAGGAGGACGACTTCACCGCAACTACTAAAAGGCTAGTCGACGCGTCGCTTGAAGCGCCGATCGGAGCCGCCGCTCCCTTGGAGGCTGCTGAGGTCGCGGGCTCGCAGCTGTGCGAGTCGACCATGCTGGTTGGGGTGTCGAAGGACCAGCGGCGCGCCGCCTCTGGACGCCCCTACCGCATGCACGCATCCCGCTCGTCTCCCCGTGCTGCGACGCGACGACCTCGCCTTGCTGGCGTCCTCGCCATCGAGCTCTGCCACCGTCTTCTTCTCTTCTTCTCCGTGTCGCCAGGGGCCCCTACCCACGTGAGCGCTGACGTCGTCGGTCTGCAGCCGCTGCTCGTGTTCATCCTCCTCCAGGACCCCTCTCCCTGCTGTGGCTCGCCATGGCCGCCCCGTTTCTCGCGGGCAGACGCCGCCATGGCACTGTCGCCTGCATCGCCCTGTCCAGTACCTGGTAGCCTCGCCGTTGTACCTCCGTGTGTGTGCGTGTTTGGCCAGCAGCGGACGTGTTTTCCCCCTTCGGCAAGATCAGCCTCAGCATGTACCTTGTGCCAAGTACGGTCGCGACGAGTTGTTCCGCTCTCAAGATCTACCGACGCCAAGATCTCCTGATGCCGGTGCGCGGAACCAGATCCGAAGAACCACATCGTACTCGACGGTACCTGATGCTGTGAACCCAAGTTCTTCATCTCAGATGGCACTATCACGGAATCCGAAGCCCGATCCCGGCGCCCGAAGCCGAGAACCCCGGCAAGAACCACGACACGGATACACGAAGTTATCCATCGAGGACACCAAGATCGTCGACAGGGAACCGAAGGATGTCAAGCACTGCATCCCGGACGCCAAGACCGTCCTGATACGAGGACCCGACAAGTTCTTCGCGACGACAAGTTCGACACCATCCAGGGCGAGACCGATGCGCCCCGACGCCACGCCAAGTTCGTCTACCCGAACGACAAGATCTACCCCAGTAATCCGAGAACGCTCCCGCCGAGGCCGACCCCGTCGAACCCTGGACCCTGAGACCGAACCCCGGAACCTCAAGTTCGTCGAGACCCTAATGTGTGACCCTTATCCGAACCCCTATTTTTATAAATGCTAAATATAAAACTTGTTGCATATTGAATTGTCATACTTGCATGCATACTTGTCTGTGGTTTGGGGGCCTTATTCCAATTCACCTCTAATTAAATATGGGGCCCATATGCGGGCAAATCTAGTCTCATATTGGCCTCATTTAAATTTGTGTAGTGAACCGGTGATACATTCTGCCTTGTTAAACAATATTTAAATTGCGGGGTATCTAAATAACATGAACCTAATATTTAATTATCGGGACCCCGGTTCCGCTTAATGTGGCCTCATTGCATCGCATCTTGCCATGCCATACATCATACATGCATCATGCCCGATCTTCTGTCGTTGTATTAAATATTGCATCCGGTGTTTATTCTAGTGTTTTGCTTCTTCGCGGATAAGGCCGTTGAGTTGATGCGAGTGTCGACCCGATCTTCGGTTGAACCTTCGACAATGTTTTCAGGCGAGCATCTCCCCCTTTCTACCTATCTTACTTTTATAGTATTTATTCCCCTCCTGTTGATCTATTGCTATCTGTGTTGCGGTGCTCTAGTTTCCGCACCCGTGATATACCGTGCAGCCCTATATTGCCTTGGACACATCCTATTACCGGTTGTTTGGTAGCTAGTTGGACTTGCGCGTCGTAGTCGCTTGCTCAAGTGATGTTGCGTGTCGTTCAGTGCCACAGTTGTTGATGTATTGCCGCATGTTGATGTTGGAGATGATCATAGTTTTACTTACCGTTCACTTTAATTCCTGTTTAACAACTAAAATTGAAATAAGCAGAGGCATCGGTGGGTGATAGATAATATTTGGTTTCCGAACGCCCACTTGTGTCCCGTAGGACCCCGAGTACTTGATACATGTTCCTTGATTTATCGCGCTATCCACATCCGGGAGGTATATGGGACCCCCCTTAGCCAGAGCTTGATTCAGTCTTATTTCTTGGGGCCACAAACTAGTTTGAGGTGTTATTTACGATCCTGTACTTATGCCATGCTACTTCTGTATTTACGATTGTGCGAGGAGCACACTGTACTGTTTAGGAATTGTGACCCGTTTTCGCGGTATCGACAAGCCCAGCCACACTTTCGGGTTCCCAGTCGTTTACAGCCGGCCCCACAAACCTTGAGGCCGTCTCGAAGTCAGCTAACTTTGTTGCGGGTCTACTTTAAGGGGTGGCCCCCTGAAATATTTCTGAATCCTGTGATTGCTTTGTCGTGAAGGCCTCGTTGGGTTTTGATTTGGTTTTTCCGAGGTTGATCGAGTGTGTGTTGCTATTGGTGCACCCCGGCCGGGTAAAACTTTCTGAAAGCCGTGTCCGCGGATATGGACGACTTGGAGCACAGTATCTCGACCATAGACAAGCATAACTAAAGTTTATTGCTCTAAATTTGACATTATAATGACTAGTAATCAGCTTCACTATAATGGAATGGCTAAATAATACTGTCCACAATTGCTCGTTTGGAGTGTCGCTTGCGACCATTGTACCTGACTAGTAAGTATTGCAACTACAACGGAATGGCTGAATAAAAGTACCAACAACTGCTGGGTTTTGGGTTTATCTCATGCTATCTGTATCTGATTAGTAAGTGTTGCAACTACAACGGAATGGTTAACTAAAAGTGCCCACTGCTTACTTTATCAGGACGATTATCTAAACCTGACTAGTAAAGTGCCGCAACTATAACTGAATAAGTAAAACTGCCAACTGTGTGAGTTCCTCGGTTGACTTCCTGGTTTGGTCTCGAGGGGGGAAACGCCAGGATGGGTTTGTTTGATGATAGTATCAGGTTGGATCCGAATAGGTCTTTCTCACCCCTCTCTGATAGCCGCCAGTTGTATCGAGTCTCTATAGGTTGTTTAGTGCATGCTGCCGCTGCCGCTCAGTCCACCATACCTGTGTAGGCGAGGACCGCCGAATTCTAGTCTCGCCGTGTACTGGCCTCAGTACTAACGCTCCTTCTTTCTCCTTTGCCCTTTGTCGGCACCCCTTTTGTTTAAGCAGGTTTTGAGATCGACGTCGTTAGCAGGGTTACCCTTCCGGCTTGGCCTGGGCAGGGTTATGGACGCCATTGGTTATTCTTCAGGGCTCTTAGCCCCATTTGCATCTTGTCCGTAGTCGGACGCTCTATCGTTTTCAAGGTGATTTGGATCTTTGTATATTATATCTGTATTCTTGACTCATCGAGCCGCTGTTATATATATATCTGTTCTGTGGGTCCCATCGAGGACTGTTGTGTAATGTTATTACTTCGTTTTCCACCCGCACGAAAGTGCCTGGTGGGCACCTTTGAATCGTTTCTATGCGGGTTTGGCGGGTTTCGCTAAAACTTGCTTAGGTCCGATTCTGAGGGTGTTACATTACTCTAGCCGCGTATCCTCCTGGCTATGTCGCTTCTCCCTCTGTATGCGTGTTCATAGTGGTGTATGGTGATGATTTAGTGTACAGGTCCACCATGGTGATGATTCTAGCTTGGTTTGACAAGTTCTGCGTTGACAGTATGTTGTAGCGTTGCCACTTCGTCGCAGAGGCCGAAAATCCCAAGTACTCCATCCTGTAACCCGGAGGCAATGGTGCTGATACGACAAGTACCCCCTCACGGACGCCAAGACCCTCGGATCCAATGCCTCGAAGCCAGACCTGAACACCCCGAAGAACTATCTGGAGACCGTCCTGCCGATCCATCTGTCGAACCCCAAGACCCCTGGATTCGAACCCCATCCATGTGTGAACCCCTATCTTAGGCCCTATTTTTATAATATATGACACCTATTTGTTACATATTAAATTGAACATGTTTGCATACATATTGTGGTTTTGGGAGCATTATGTCGATTCACCTCATAATTAAATATGTAAATCATATGCGGGCGAATCTAGTCTAATGTTGAGTCCATTTAAATTTGTGTAGCGAACCGTTGCAATGTTTTGGCTTGTTAAGACAACATTTAAAATTACGGGGTATCTAAATAACTTGAACCACTTAAATATTTGTCGGGGCCCTGATTCCTCTTAATATTTCCTAATTGCATCGCATCGTTGCCATGTCATACATCATAAATGCATCATGCCCGATCTTCTGTCGTAGTATTAAATAGTGCATTCGATGTTTCTTCTAGTGCTTTGCTTCTTCACGTATTAGGCCGATGAGTTGATGCGAGTGTCGACCCAATCTTCGGATGAACCTTCGGCAATGTTTTAGGTGAGCATTCTCCCCTTTCTACCTATTTTACTTTTAAAGTATTTATTTCCTCCTGTTGATCTATTGCTATCTGTGTTGCGATGCTCTAGTTTCGTACCCGTGATATCCCTTGCAGCCATTATATTGCCTTGGACACTCCTATTACCTGATGTTTGGTAGATAGTTGGCCTTGAGAGTCGTAGTGTGACATCCCAAATTTCATCAAATTTAAACCCATGTTATTGCATGCATATCCTCATGGCATGTCTACTTTGCATAAAACTTTTCAAAGCTTAAACCCTAATAAAACCATATTTAAACCCCTTTTATATTATATGTATGGGGCATGGTTTTTATTTTATTTTTATGACCCAAAATGTTTTTGGAGTGATTTGATATGTTTGACACACTTTTAAACACTAGGGTCACCTCACAAAATCTTGGTGAAGATTTGAATTGAATTGGGTTTGAATTGGCCATTCAAATCTCATTTGAAAATTCGAAACAGAAAAGAAAAAGGCAAAAAGAGAAAAAAATAGAAGCCAGCAACCCTTTGGCCCAACTCCCCTCGCTGCCCACTAAGACCACCCGGGAAATCTCCCTCTCTCTCTATTTCCTACCCCGCGTGCGCACCCACTTACTGACCCGTGGACCCGTCGCCACGTCAACCCCGTCGTCCCCAAACACCACGCGAGACCAGCTCGCCGTGGCCATTTCCTCCCCATTCAACCTGAATCAAATCACATTGATTGCTAATGAATGCGTGCATGATTCTCTTCCCCGCTCTGGCTACTTAAACCCCTCCCTCTCTGTGTCATTTCCCCCCACCCAGCACCACCAGAGCGCCGCCAGGCTACCCGTATTTTGCTTCGCACCTCCGCAGTTCCGACAAGCTATCGCGGTGAGTCCCGACCATCCCCCTGTCTCTGGTTCACGTGAATGTGTTCGCCAGGTCCTTGAGAACCTGCTAATACTTGCCACTTGTCTCCTCTTGCACCAGAGCATCGACTTCGTCTTCAACTGGGAGCACCCGACAACGAGACGAACTCCGGCGAGCAATTCCATTCGTGTCCGTGCGCCCCCACCCCAACCACGACTACGTTGAGCATCGCCACATCCCCGTGGCCTTGGTGAGCCCCAGCACCCCCTCTCCTACCCCCTATCCTCACCGGCGCGTTGCCGCCATGCCTGCCATTTGTGCCGCCCATGTTGGTCAAAGCAGTAGGATCCGCGAACATGTACGCTTAGATCTGGACCGCACATCGCCACTTAGATCTTGCGGCTCACGCGCGTGATCCACCCGAACCGGTACGCGCCAATCAGAACACGCCGCGTGGCAGTGAATTTGATTTAAAATCTAGGATTTTATTTATTAGTTGTTTAAACTTGTAAATTGCATAACTTTTGTTCTTTAAATCCAAAAATTGCAAATTTAATATCTATGGATTCAGAAAAATGATTTGTTTGCATCTCTGGCCTTGGTTTGGTCATTTGCTTTGGCAAAATGAGGATTTTATGTAGAGACAATTGTAGGCTTATTTTGGCTATAAAAATTATTTGGATTATTATTTTTAGGTGGTTTTGTGTTATTTAGACTTTAGATTATATGCTTTGTCTTCAGTATAGTAGAGTTGGATTTTAAAATTATGGAAAAACATCATATTGCATTTTGTATGCATTCATATTATTTTTGTGTGTGATTTGTGATCATTTTGTTGTATAAATTGTTGTGTAGATTTTGTGGAATTTGGAGAGTGTGATTGTGAGGATTGTGTCTATTTCCCTAGCTACCAAGGCAAGTGATACTTCATCTTTTAGTCCTATTATTTTTCCTAATGCATTAGTGATATTTTGAGTAGGATTTGCATGATAGTTTTTCAAAGTATATGCTATGCTATGGTGGAGCCTATAGATGATATCTTAGTAGGAATTTTCCTAAGTTAAGAGACATGTTATGCTAGTATGCTTAGCCTAGCTAATAGAATTAAAGGGTGAAAAATTCATGTTATGATCTTATGGAAATATTACGCCCATATGTTTTTGGACTAAGAAAACAACTTGTTAATGAAACACCTGGGTGGAATGGGAAGAATGGTTTATGTTGAGTGGTAACACAGGGCCCATGTCTATGGTTCACCCTTTGTATCACACTTGTGGAAGGCCACCCAGGAACAAAGATATTTGAGATGTTTAGTGTTGAGAAGCTTCCAGTGCAACCACATGGCATATGGGCTCTGCCTTGACCAACTAGGTTGCAAGAACTCAACCAGATGGACAGTTGGTGGTAGGGTTGATAGGATGGAACGCGTCCATGGTGGTCTGAGCGAATGCTTTTGAAAAGTCTCGTCTCGATGCATGTCGGGTCTTGTGGGGAAAGTGCACCACCTCTCGAGAGGGTAAAACCTAAGTACTTAGCCGTGTCCCCGGTAATGGACATTTTGAGCATCGAAGACACTGAAATGATCAAGGATCTCCTCATCCCAATTTCTATAAGTTAAAAATGATGGGTGAACAAGGGTAGTGGTTCCCCAGTGTCTATTGGTGGTACCTTAGAGTTTTTGTAAAGAAAAAACTTAGTGTTTTCAACTAGTAGGATAAAACTACTTTGTGCAAAGCCAGCCTGAAACCACACTTAGACAAATTCATGTATATGATAGTCTCTACTATAT